>OW052242.1:24960000-27460000 GCA_932526585.2 Philonthus cognatus | reverse complement strand
AAAATCTAAGGCCACATTTCTTAATATAAATCCCTATTTATAAACTGTCAATTCGAAATGAAAAATTATTAAATGGTATTCATTTCCTACACACTTAATGTCTTTTACTTTTAAACCAACAGAGTAATTCCATCGTCAATAATAATCAGTTGCATGTATTGTGGCTTCATATCGATTTCTTATTATCTATTTTTACTTAAAATTGGGTACGTCATCATAAAATTGTCACATAAACTTTGTCTCAGAAACGACAACGTCGGTAAACTTAGTCACGGATAATACGCTCGTACTGTACATGGAAGCTGATGAAAACAGGTATACGCTCGGGGTAAAAAACTCACAGGAAATAGTACGCAAGGCCGGCCACACTGGCGTAGAAGAGTGTTGTCAGTGAGGGCACGAGGTATCCCCCGCCGTTGCAGCGATGATCCAGGAAGCAGAAACAATATTCAGTTGATTCGTAATAATCTCTATAAATGTGAAAACAAATATTTGTAAGTTTAAATATTTATAAAATGTTTTTCAAATAAAATATTAATAAATAAATAAATAACTTGTGAAAATACTTAAGACAAGGAAATGCAGGAACATATTAAACTAATGTTACTTTCTGCTGCCTGTCAAAAGATAAGATTTGTTAATTTCCTATTCAGGAGACAAGCAAATAATATTTTTTTTAATTACCTGTGAATATCCAATTCCTTTATTGAATTATTTACATAATGGCCCAATTTTAAGTCTTTGGCTGCCGGTCTGCAACCCTCATAAGTATCGGCTGGAACATCCGTCCTTTCAGCTCTGATTTTACTCAAGCACGACCGAGTTATCACTTTATCAGCTAAAAACAATAATCAATTTTATAATCATTTTTGTTGCCATAAATTAGCCTGATTTTAAGAACCTGTAATAAATTGTGCACTCTAAGTTTAATACGTAAATTTGATGTGACACAAAAATGCTCAATAAACAAACTGTAAGTGAAACTTGTGCTATCATCTATGAAGAATAGATCCATTAGGAACTCACCTCCTCTTCGTTCGATAACCTTGATACAGACATCATTCGACTCCTCACAGACGTTACTCCACAAGAACCACCAATTAAACGGCGTACCGCATCCAGGTTGAGTGCTCACACACTCAAAACACCAAATGCCCAATGCTAAAATGATAACATTAAAAATGCAACCAATCAGAATGTCTCATATGTGTTTCAAGAATTTAACAGAAAAAATAATCCGCATTTTATCTGCTTCTCTGTGAAATGAAGTTTAGTTAAAAACAAATCATGTCATCTTGTTTTTAATAGATATTTAACAAAAATTGTAGAATAACATCTAAATAAATCAATAAAATAATAATTAATTAAAACGTCTCAAATAAATTGATCTAATTTGTACTTACAAATATTTGCATCATTTTAAAGAATTTTGAGTAAATGTGCAGCATTACACTCACAAATAATTTTAATTAAAGATACTAACAATCTAATGAAGATTTTGGTGTTTGTGTAATTAATCAAATAAATAACATTAATTTAGGTTATGATGGGTGTGGTAACAAGTGTTACGCTCGTTTTTCAGACACTTACCTCCGTGCAAGGATGTGGCCAGTAGCAAAAACGATATCGGAAGTATGTTGTACATTTTGTAAACACAAACAATGCGTTTTGAACTTGAAAACATAAAAATTGAATTATTTTAGGTAGGTAACGTACTTAAGTATCATGAATCATAAACACAAAACACGCACTGTTGTCAGATTGTGAGCGTGGTATTCGAACTAAATTACATGGCTCGTAGTTCATATGCAAAAGATTGTAAATTACATAAATAAATAATACGATAAATAATTAATAACATTAGACTATTTGTTAATTATTATATTGATCATTATTATACTTATTTTTACCAAAAAAATCATGTACAGATTTCTGGTTGAGAGTGATACTTCACTGTCAACCAGAAATCTGTACGTGATTTTTTTGAAGATAGACTAACTTGTATACAACAATGCACAAATGGTTTCATATATTACAACTCTAAAATGCATACTTGTTTAGGGTATGTATTTTATATTTGAACTTACTCGATTAATACAATTAAATTTAAACATGACTTATTACTGAAATGATTATAATTCGCAAATTTTAAATGTTGACAGTTGGAAAAATTCAAAGAGGTTTTATACAAACTATAAACAACTTCTATTTACACTTTATTAACATCATCGCTTACAATAGTTGGATTTGTTGGATTAATTTTAGCAGGCAGCAAGGTGTGAATCTTTTCAATCACCTTTTCCCTACACAAAAATGTAATTTTATTTTCCTGAATTTGCTGAACACTCAGCCCCAACTGCTGTGCCAAATGCCCCGGTGGATAAATAATATGCAATGCCTTCTGGATGTATGGAATCAAATCATCAGCAAAACACATACACAATCTTGTAAACGCATCTTTGGCATTCGGCGTAAACGCCTGGTGCTCTTGTAAATACAACGTGTAAATAGATTCGGATACAGTGCACAACGATTTCTCCAAAGACTTTACAATTTCCCCTGTGATTGCCACCGGCGCACATAATCTTAAATTATTAAAACAAGTGACTAATTTGTTTGTGTAATCAGCCAACGGGTAGAATTCCAGAAGCCCGTCAGGTGGAAGGAAATTATCAGTGTTTTTGCTTTTCCACGGAGGCTTGGAGTGGTTTTTGTTGATTAGTGTAAAGCGATCCATGTTGGCTTGGAAATCTTTTGTAGCCCCTTCAACGGAACTTTGGAAGTTCGTTAGGATATGCTTTAGAAAAATAGGGACTAATTTAAGTCGGAAATCACAGCCGACTTTGCTGAAAGATAACCCGAAGTACATGCACTGGCCTAAGAATGTGTCGACTGTCGTTACACCAGCTTGTAAGTCGGCTTCAAGTGTTTTCAAAAATTCACTTATCTGAAAGAAAAAGATATAAAGTTTCAGTGAGTGATATAAATAAAATATAAAAACGAATTAATACCGATACAAATGATTTTATTACAAGTACCTTTTGTTTTATCCAGCAGAAAAATATGCAATTTTGATTGACACTTTGATTCCTGGTGGAAACCAAGGGTGCGTGATCATCATCATTAAATATCGCTCTGTATTGTGTTATAATATTGAAAAGGTTGACCCTAGTGATTTCTATTGTTTTGCTAAGATGATAATTTGCTGTAAAGTTTATAAAAAAAAAGAAAAAATAGGTTATTCTCTAGTATTATTGAATTTCTTAAGCAATTTTCTTTATTATTGTTGTAAGGAAATAGAAATAGCTGTAATAAAGTGTAAAGAAAGTTTACCATCTTCTGTGGGAATCGCCGATAAACAATTGTTCAACCAAAAATTCCTCGCCTGCAAAAACTTCAACCGCAATTCGCTCTCTGTGAAAACCCCCATACGCCTCAAGTGCCCCACAATTTGCAAGCACTTGGGCAACTGAATGTCCGATCTCAACTGCAAAAGCAACTGGTGCAGCATGACCTTCCACAACTTATCCACCTCCGCCATAATACTCTTAAAAATCGAAATCTCTGGATGCTTCAAATTTAACCTCTGCACGTAAGTCGCCAATTCCAAAGCGTCCTCGTACAAACCGTCTCTAATGAAACTCTCCATCAACTGGGGCAGTTCCAAAATCTCCAACAACTGCACATTTTTCACCAAAGTCAAGGAATTCTGTTTCCTCATCGTGCTGATTCCGTTGCTCTTCTCCGCGAAACTCTTGCAGTTCTCTTCGAACTTCGGGATGTTTAATATCAGGTCGTCTAATTTTTTATCGATTACATTGAACTGCTCAAAGGATTTTCGCGAGCAATCGGCTGTTTGTATGAAAGTTTTATAATTGCTTATGGCCAGCTCTTGCGTTTGTTCGGAGATTATCGATTTATCTTCGGATAAACGGACGACTTCTTTGCACAGATCGTCGCTTGTGTACGTGCCTAGTTTTCGGATGTATTCTTCGAAATGGGTGTTGTAATCCCAATCCTCTGTACGTGTATAAATATAATTAATACACACTATATTTAATGCAAAAGTGTTTGTTACACTTTGTTAATCTATTACAAACGATGTGTGAGGAAAAAACTTACTTGGATATCCACCAGGGAATATCAACTGAATTAACTGTTTCTTCTCTGGTTCCATTTTAAAGCACCTTTTTAATTTGTAACACAAGAACTACTTTAAATCATTTTATAAGAATTAATTACATTGAATTACGTCCTCTATTTATTTCAGGTTAAGTTTGTTTTACTGGTACCACTGACACGACTGACATTAGCTGTCACCAGTATTTATTAAGTGGTCAGTGACGTGTAAACAAAATCTGTTGGTATTTCTATGAGTGAAGTCAAATATCAAGGTGAGGTAAGCGCGTATAAGGTTAGCTCAATTGAGCGATTTTTCAAATCTGGCGCCTCCTACACAGAAATTCATGAGTCATGTATCGAAATTTAAATTGAAAGGCAACTTGAAAGTCTTCTCGCACTCGAATTGTTTTGAAAGTTTGCATACAAAAAAACATTTTTTCTGTTTCAGATTCCGCTTCAATCGTTTAAAACAACTTCTTGCCCATTATCTTGAGAAGCCATCTTCAAATGCAAAAAAAAACGGTTCTTTTTGGAACCACCAAAACTCACAAAGAAAACTTATTTAAAGAATTGTATGTCAACCTAATCTTTCATATCTTCGCTTTCATATTCTACTGGTATAAATCGAAAAAATGTTCAACCATACTTTTGTCGAAAATGTGTATTTGAAAAGTTGTTTAACCTTTCTTCGATTTGTGCCAGGAGAATGTGAACGCGAGGAGGTCTTTTATCACGAAACATTTAACCATACTTTAGTGGATATTTTTTATTTAAAAAGTAGTTTGAAATTTTTTTGATTTGTACCAGGAGAATATGTATTCCCGAAATTGGTCGTACGATCGATAAGCGTAACACATATCAACACATATGTATTACAAGGTATGACAGACCCTAAGTCCTGCGAAAGAGAACAATGACGTTGTATTTGGTTACGTTTTTGAGTCTATCATAACCTCACTTTCCGGTTTCGCTGTACTTTCATAAATAGATTTTTTTAATATTAGAGTATTAAGTTTTTAAAAATAACAAAGGTTTTAAGAGCAAAATCTCTCAAATAAAATGAAATGCATAGAGGAGAAAATTTAATAAATTGTAAATAAGTAAAATTATTAACATGTTTACAAATAATAATTTCCCCTTTTCGTACCTTTCTTAAAAGTTCAATTTGAAGCTTTAAACAAGTGTTTTCCACTCCCAGACTAAGCATGAAGTAAAATTTCGAGTTTAGAAAAGCCCCGTGAAAATTTGTCGAGGGTCGCGTAGCGACCCGAGACAAATTTTCTGGGCTTTTCTAAACTCGAAATTTTACTTCATGCGCCACGTGTATAAAATAGATTTTAAGCGAAGTTCGAATATACATAACTTTCACAATATTTTAGTGTTTTATACGCGTGGCGCATGAAGTAAAATTTCGAGTTTAGAAAAGCCCAGACAAATTTTCACGGGGCTTTTCTAAACTCTAAACTAAATTACAGAGGCGACAGTTGGTGTCGCCGTTGTATAGCCCGATTTTCCTTAGATGCTCTTTAACAGTCATGTGGCCTGTGAGCAGTCCTATGGTTGTTTTCAGCTGTGCCCTACTCAATGTTAGTAGTCCTGCAGCTTGGCTTGAGTTAGGCCCTTTTATAAGGGCCTTACTATGGTTAAGGCCTGGTCTGTTTTCCCAGTATTCCTTGTGTTTGTTGCGAGTCCACTTCCTGACTTCAAGGCGACTCGACTTTTTTATTATGCCCTAGGGAGGTTCGGGTCCCATAAATGAAATGGTGGCTCCCTCATTTGCTAGCTCGTCAGCTTTTTCATTACCCGCAATACCAGAGTGACCCGGTGTCCAGACAAGCGTAACCTTGTTCTGTCTCGCTAGGTCATTCAGGGTATTGAAGCATTCCAATACCAGTTTGGATGAAGTCTTTTGACTCTGGAGAGCCTTCAGTGCTGCCTGGCTATCGGACATGATATAGATTTGCCTGTTTCGACAGTCCTTCTCTATGTTGGTTCTCGCACATTCTATGATTGCGAATATTTCTGCTTGAAAGACTGATGCCAGGCTACCCAATGGTTGAGCATAGCCTGTCCTCATGTTTTCATTATAGATTCCTAATCCAGTACCTGTGGTTGATTTAGAACCGTCCGTGTACCAGATCACACTTTGTTTGTGTATATCTTCCCTAAAGCCGTTCCATTCGTTGCGGTCTGGAATAGTGACTTTAAAGAGTGAATTTTCAAGATATCTGACTACCATATGATCCGACCTCATTTGCAGGAGAGGTCCCCCTATGTCTGTCAAGAGTCTTCTGTGTGGGGTATCAACTCTTACGTTGACCGATGATAATTGCAGCCTATAGAGTGCCAGTCTTGCCTCCCCCACTATCAGAATATGAAGTGGTGTGAGGTCTAGAACCGTCTCCAATTATAATTTGAATTGTGATTTAATCAAACGGCACTTCCTTTTTATGTACGCACAAATGTAGTACCATTTCAAAGATTATAACTGATTATGCACATCACTAATATAATGCATATGCATGTCGTTTCTGTGTAACAAATAAAACATGATAACAAATTAACTTAATTTATTGTTTAATTAGCACTAAAATGTAGTATATATTAGCTGTTTTGCAAAAACCTGCTCTTGTTAATTTGAGACGAGATGTATTAAACTTAAAAAATCCAATTGATCTGTGAAGTTGGTAGAATAAATTTTGGTAAACGGCTATAGTAATCCCATAGTTACGGATGTTAAAATTACTTATTAACAAATTGTGAACTAAAATAGAGTAGATTTTTGTTGTTGTTGTGACGGTAATTGCTGGCCCCTGTGATGTTATATAATCAACCTAAAATCGGATTATGATTGTCAACATTTGTTGATATGATGCTTGTTTGCTTGATTTCAGCTGATTAAAACAGTGTTTAATTTAAATGTACCATTTTAGATGTGAGACGTGGAAACATATTCTCGGAATTGTATCTGATATGTCCCGATGCAATGGGAGAATCTGCGACAGGCATTTTTCTAAGGAATGTTTTGTTCCCTTTATTGTAAGTATGTGATTATTACAAGATGCTATTCCATCCAGATAGAAGTGACTTTATGGATATAATTAAATAAATGAAATTAACTTAGAAATGTTTTTTATTTATTGTGTACCCTTAAATAATATTCATAATGAAATGATTGCTTACATCAGTGAAAGCAATAATTTTATTATGGACTTAGATTTAAATTAAATAATATTAAATATAAACGAATTTAAGAAAACCGCCATATTTTGCATTAATCGACTGTCGCGTCACCACAGTGTGGTTTGCCATGTTGCGACCGTTTTTTTTCCCCATAGTTGTCCATCTGTAATCTGTGAGACAAGAATAGATGTGCGACTCTTCGAGTGACAGGTTGCCACCAGTGGATTAGTACCTTACTTGAATCGCTGGGAGGGCGCTGGCGATCAGTCGAATTTTTATCTAGGGACCCCAGACCTTTACTGAACGCGGGAAATTTAAAATGCATATTACTGCCGACAGTGGGCGCTACGACAAGAACGGAAATTAAAAGGCGGGAAAATCAAATTATATTGAAAAGTGGGAAAATCAAAATTATATTAAAAAAAATAAGGATTTATTTGATTATGTATAAAATGTACAATAAGAAAAAACAAATGTATAGCTACATAATAAAAAACAAATTTCATATAAAAAATGAAATAGAAAGTATTTAATGATTATTTTTCAGCTTTTTCTAGCTTAGATCCGCTGTATTTTACTACGACAGTATTACCGCGTGCAAGATGTGACTCCGTCACGCACAGACCGTCTTGATTGAGGGGAGGCTTTGTCAATCAAATCTCATCTTAAAATCTTATTCTTATTTTTAATTTTCGATCTTGTCGTAGCGCTCCCTGCCGGCAGTAAATTTCGAGTTTAGAAAAGCCCCGTGAAAATTTGTCGAGGGTCGCGTAGCGACCCGAGACAAATTTTCTGGGCTTTTCTAAACTCGAAATTTTACTTCATGCGCCACGTGTATAAAATAGATTTTAAGCGAAGTTCGAATATACATAACTTTCACAATATTTTAGTGTTTTATACGCGTGGCGCATGAAGTAAAATTTCGAGTTTAGAAAAGCCCAGACAAATTTTCACGGGGCTTTTCTAAACTCGAAATTTTACTTCATGCTTAATCTGGGAGTGGAAAACACTTGTTTAAAGTTTCAAATTGAACTTTTAAGAAAGGTACGAAAAGGGGAACTTATTATTTTTAAACATGTTAATAATTTTATTTATTTACAATTTATTAAATTTTCTCCTCTATGCATTTCATTTTATTTGAGAGATTTTGCTCTTAAAACTTTAGTTATTTTTAAAAACTTATACTCTAATATTAAAAAAATCTCTCTATGAAAGTATAGCGAAACCTTAAAGAGAGGTTTCGAGTTTAGAAAAGCCCAGAAAATTTGTCTCGGGGCTTTTCTAAACTCGAAATTTTACTTCATGCTTAGTCTGGGAGTGGACAATACTCGTTTAAAGCTTCAAATTAAAATTTTATGAATTAACATTCAATTACTGTAATTACTTGTAATTGTCTAAATCATGAAGTAACCACATTTAAATTCAGCGCGCATTTGTGACGTAGCGATCTCACCCCCACTTCAAAATCTTCGATACTGGCGATGCTTCTTACCGTATACTCGACCGGCCTTGGAAATCCGTCATTTAGTAGGGATTTAACATGTGATTTTGACAGTTGGCTGGCAACCGTCGTTTGATCAATTTCAAGAATATCGACCCTGGTCCAGACTAAACGTTAAAATCATGCGATGCGAACATTTCGTCGTATGATTTCATTTCGGGAATACCGGAGCGTATGAAACGGCCACACGTCATGCGATCGGCTCGTGTGATCCCTAGACAAGAATAGATGTGCGACTCTCCGAGTGACAGGTTGCCACCAATGGATTAGTACCTTACTCGGATCGCTGGGAGGGCGCTGGCGATCAGTCGAATTTTTATCTAGGGACCCCAGAATTTTACTGAACGCGGGATATTTAAAATGCAGTTATGTGCATATTACTGCCGGCAGGGAGCGCTACGACAAGATCGAAAATTAAAAATAAGAATAAGATTTTAAGATGAGATTTGATTGACAAAGCCTCCCCTCAATCAAGACGGTCTGTGCGTGACGGAGTCACATCTTGCACGCGGTAATACTGTCGTAGTAAAATACAGCGGATCTAAGCTAGAAAAAGCTGAAAAATAATCATTAAATACTTTCTATTTCATTTTTTATATGAAATTTGTTTTTTATTATGTAGCTATACATTTGTTTTTTCTTATTGTACATTTTATACATAATCAAATAAATCCTTATTTTTTTTAATATAATTTTGATTTTCCCACTTTTCAATATAATTTGATTTTCCCGCCTTTTAATTTCCGTTCTTGTCGTAGCGCCCACTGTCGGCAGTAATATGCATTTTAAATTTCCCGCGTTCAGTAAAGGTCTGGGGTCCCTAGATAAAAATTCGACTGATCGCCAGCGCCCTCCCAGCGATTCAAGTAAGGTACTAATCCACTGGTGGCAACCTGTCACTCGAAGAGTCGCACATCTATTCTTGTCTCACAGATTACAGATGGACAACTATGGGGAAAAAAAACGGTCGCAACATGGCAAACCACACTGTGGTGACGCGACAGTCGATTAATGCAAAATATGGCGGTTTTCTTAAATTCGTTTATATTTAATATTATTTAATTTAAATCTAAGTCCATAATAAAATTATTGCTTTCACTGATGTAAGCAATCATTTCATTATGAATATTATTTAAGGGTACACAATAAATAAAAAACATTTCTAAGTTAATTTCATTTATTTAATTATATCCATAAAGTCACTTCTATCTGGATGGAATAGCATCTTGTAATAATCACATACTTACAATAAAGGGAACAAAACATTCCTTAGAAAAATGCCTGTCGCAGATTCTCCCATTGCATCGGGACATATCAGATACAATTCCGAGAATATGTTTCCACGTCTCACATCTAAAATGGTACATTTAAATTAAACACTGTTTTAATCAGCTGAAATCAAGCAAACAAGCATCATATCAACAAATGTTGACAATCATAATCCGATTTTAGGTTGATTATATAACATCACAGGGGCCAGCAATTACCGTCACAACAACAACAAAAATCTACTCTATTTTAGTTCACAATTTGTTAATAAGTAATTTTAACATCCGTAACTATGGGATTACTATAGCCGTTTACCAAAATTTATTCTACCAACTTCACAGATCAATTGGATTTTTTAAGTTTAATACATCTCGTCTCAAATTAACAAGAGCAGGTTTTTGCAAAACAGCTAATATATACTACATTTTAGTGCTAATTAAACAATAAATTAAGTTAATTTGTTATCATGTTTTATTTGTTACACAGAAACGACATGCATATGCATTATATTAGTGATGTGCATAATCAGTTATAATCTTTGAAATGGTACTACATTTGTGCGTACATAAAAAGGAAGTGCCGTTTGATTAAATCACAATTCAAATTATAATTGGAGACGGTTCTAGACCTCACACCACTTCATATTCTGATAGTGGGGGAGGCAAGACTGGCACTCTATAGGCTGCAATTATCATCGGTCAACGTAAGAGTTGATACCCCACACAGAAGACTCTTGACAGACATAGGGGGACCTCTCCTGCAAATGAGGTCGGATCATATGGTAGTCAGATATCTTGAAAATTCACTCTTTAAAGTCACTATTCCAGACCGCAACGAATGGAACGGCTTTAGGGAAGATATACACAAACAAAGTGTGATCTGGTACACGGACGGTTCTAAATCAACCACAGGTACTGGATTAGGAATCTATAATGAAAACATGAGGACAGGCTATGCTCAACCATTGGGTAGCCTGGCATCAGTCTTTCAAGCAGAAATATTCGCAATCATAGAATGTGCGAGAACCAACATAGAGAAGGACTGTCGAAACAGGCAAATCTATATCATGTCCGATAGCCAGGCAGCACTGAAGGCTCTCCAGAGTCAAAAGACTTCATCCAAACTGGTATTGGAATGCTTCAATACCCTGAATGACCTAGCGAGACAGAACAAGGTTACGCTTGTCTGGACACCGGGTCACTCTGGTATTGCGGGTAATGAAAAAGCTGACGAGCTAGCAAATGAGGGAGCCACCATTTCATTTATGGGACCCGAACCTCCCTAGGGCATAATAAAAAAGTCGAGTCGCCTTGAAGTCAGGAAGTGGACTCGCAACAAACACAAGGAATACTGGGAAAACAGACCAGGCCTTAACCATAGTAAGGCCCTTATAAAAGGGCCTAACTCAAGCCAAGCTGCAGGACTACTAACATTGAGTAGGGCACAGCTGAAAACAACCATAGGACTGCTCACAGGCCACATGACTGTTAAAGAGCATCTAAGGAAAATCGGGCTATACAACGGCGACACCAACTGTCGCCTCTGTAATACGGCACCGGAAACAGCTATGCACGTTCTGTGCAGGTGCAATGCGCTGGAGAGCAAAAGACGGCTCATATTTGGAAACAGACAAATGGAACCAAATGATTTCCACGCGCAACCTCTGAAGGACCTGCACAAGCTAGTGCAGGGCATCGAGTTCAGAATAGTTGCGTGAGTGTAATAATATTGGGGCAGTACAATAAGTCACCTAGGCTGCAGTGCATCCGGATCCGAAAGGAAGACGGCCCCCACAGGAAAAAAAATAAAAAAAAAAATTATAATTAGTTAAAACAATCGATCCAGCTCATCACATTATATTGAATATGTTTATTCCTAATGTAATAACTGAATTAAAACCTTATAAAATAGATATCACTTGTGCAAAAGCGTGCATTGTAACATATTTAAGCTGTAGCCCATATTTTAAAATTAAAATCAAAACTCACTTACGTGATTTCACTTTATCTAATTCTGTAATATAAGTATTCGGTGAATATAAATGGTAATGGTAATGAGGATGAAATGACTAATTGTAAATACTTTGAAATAATTACAATTTCGGATTTCGTGGTAAACAGAACAATTTCTTCACCTTATCTTCTGCACAACCACAAATCATGCAATATTTCACTCTCTCTCTCGACTCATATAACAAATTTGGTTTCAAAAATATCCAGAAAAATCGGTCTAACCTGCAAACAGAGCAAAAGATTAATTACAAATGGCGCGTCATAGATTAAATTAGATTGATAACTCATAGGGGGCTCCACGTATCATGATTTTAGTTAACCGACCCACTCGATGAGACGGCGCTGCAATCGCAAGTGACGTTATTGTGCACGGGGAGCGGGCGGGATTCTTGCTAAACGGGGTGTGCGGTGCAGGGGGTCATAACATTGAATGGTGGGTGCGGTGCGGGGAACATCGCACGGTATTAATTACCGATGCGAAAAATACCAAAGACCTAATGAACATGTTAAATTGATATTTAAAAAGTTATTACAAATATTGTTCGCTACATGTCAAAACCTAATTACATTTCACTTTTCAACAAAATGTCTGCAGTTCGTCAAAAAATGCATCTTAGAAATGAAATAAAAGGTCTCCTTATCCGGATAAGGATGTTGGCGTAAGTAGTGTTCCATACAGTGAATTTTTCTTTAAGGTAAACATATGCATAAGCTGTAAATTTTCCGACATTCGTTGTTTTTCAAAAGAGTTCAATATAAAGCTTTAAACGAGTGTTTTCCACTCCCAGACTAAGCATGAAATAAAATTTCGAGTTTAGAAAAGCCCCGTGAAAATTTGTCGAGGGTCGTGTAGCGACCCGAGACAAATTTTCTGGGCTTTTCTAAACTCGAAATTTTACTTCATGCGCCACACGTATAAGACACTAAAGTATTGTAAAATTTATGTATATTCTAATTTCACTTAAAATCTGTGTTTTATACGCGTGGCGCATGAAGTAAAATTTCGAGTTTAGAAAAGCCCAGAAAATTTGTCTCGGGTCGCTGCGCGACCCTCGACAAATTTTCACGGGACTTTTCTAAACTCGAAATTTTACTTCATGCTTAGTCTGGGAGTGGAAAACACTCATTTAAAGCTTCAAATTGAACTTTAAAAAAAAAAAGGAATATCTAAAGATTTACAGAAAATAGGTTGAATTTGAAATACGTATACTTCTCCTCCTTGTATGTATAAATACAAATAAAATATTTCCAGAAGAAAGTTATTGTTACTGCAAAAATGTTCAGCAAAAATATTAAAGGCAAGTATTTAGTATATAGTGAAACTTATTTCGTAAATCGGGAAATCTTTTGATTTATATTTGACAAGGTGAAAGATATTTGGGATATAGTGAATCTCATTTTATCAATAGTGAAATGCAATAGAAAAACCGTGTAATTAAATTTACGACATTATTTTATGTACTGGGATCGTACTTTGTGACTAGATGAAATTTCAGAATTGCTTGATCCAACTGCAACGGGAACATTCTCCATGGAAGTATGCTCCTAGCCCGGTGTGAAGAAAATCTCCACGTCCGTGGTTGTTTCATGCGTAATACTTGAAAATCATTCACGAATGCTAGGAAGAAATAAAGAGAAATAATGTAGACACACTGGTTTTAAATGTGTTTGACTGCAGATTTAATTAAAAGAATAGACAATGGCTTAAAAACTTAAAATATTACATAAACTTACGGTTTTAATTATTAATGTTAACGCCCATCCCCAAAGATTCAGAATTGTTTAATCCAACAATAACGGGGACATACTCCATGAAACAATGCTCCTAGTTCAGTATGATGAAAATATCCACGACCATGGATATTTAGTATACTTGAAGATCATCCACATGTACTAGGAAGAAATAAAGAGAAAATATAATGTTACTACATTATATTTTCTCTTTATTTCTTCCTAGTTTTAATTTTGTTTGACTGTACACTTATTTAAAATAATACATAATAGGTTAAAATTTAAAAATATTTTACATACTTACGGTTGTAATTATTTATATTTATTAACGCTCATCTCGAGACATTTTCGTCTTATCAGCATTTTTGTGCCTTCAGATCCGACGGATCTGACAGCTGTTGAATGAAAACGAGCCACGTTAGAAATTGCGGGAAATTTGAAATTCCGACATATGCGCCCTCCCATCGAGTGGGTCGGTCAACTATATATGTGAACTTATAGAATCATATGGAGTCGACTGGGTCTGTGGCGTGTCACGTGTAGAACACAAAATTGGAGGTAAACAGACAGATGTAGAGACATCTAGTGAATTTTTGTTAGAGCATTTTTGTTAAAGCATTTTTACAGTTTCCTATTATAATTTTCTAGTGGCGCCGCCGGCGGCGCTGTGTTCCTTGGGTAAACCATCGGTGAAGTAGAGCTATAGGCATATTACTGTTGTTAGACAAGGAAGAAATTTTGGTTTCGCAATTCCCTATATTGTTGACACCCCGTGTCTTGTCTAGAAATATGGCTGCGAGTTGCAAACCCCTAGCTGTCCCTTTAATAAGCACCGTTTTACCAACACACAAATAGATTCCTGTAATTGGTAAATCTGTAACATCAGAATTACAGATGACTGTAATTTATAAAACAGAATGCTTTAATACCGATTTGGGTTACGTGCAGATTTCTGTACTTTATAAAACCTGATTCTATAAAAGGCGAGTATAGATTTCGGTAACATAACTTTGCTTTACAAATGTTAGTAGAGATCGACGGGAAATTTTGATTGTTTAAAATCAATGAAATAAATTAGAAATAAATTAAAACTTCCTCGACTTGTTTCGGTTTGTGCAAATCATTTTAAAATATAATATTTTTATCACTTGTTTGCGTGCACGGTACAGATTTTAATTTCATTTTCGCAAAACAAAATGTATTTTTCCATGAATAACATTTTTTTTTATCAGTAATAAGGTTGTCTGTTTTATTTGCATTAAGAGCTAACGTCTTAAAGTTGCCAAATTACCATATTTATGATTGCAGCATAAACATTAAATTTTATTTGTTATTGTTCATTAAAGATGTATGAGGTACATTTTGAATAACAAAAATAACAAAAATAAAATAATATAAGAAATTCTTCTTGTTACAAAGGTACAAAGAACAAATTAAATTAGTATGCGTATTTTAGAAAATATTTGTTTAACTATAAAACTACTAAATATCATATGTTCAATTAAAAAAACCTCTAGAGCAGTGGTGGGGAAACTTTTTTCAAGACGGGCCATTTGTAATAACCAGACAATCGTAGCGGGCCAAAGAATAATGCTTAATCGTAGGTAGGTAGTTTTTATGCGGGTCGTCACATTACGAAGTAAGAACGCGTTCAAACATTCTCACGACGGCACTCTTAAACGGGCCGGATTACACCTTTCCGCGGGCCGGACTTGGCCCGCGGGCCGTAGTTTCCCCATCACTGCTCTAGAGTGATGATTTAATCTTTTTTTAAATTTAAGTTGGCTACACACTTCAGGAATTGACATATAAAACGTCAAACACAATAATTATAATGTATATTTTCAGAGTTGCCAACGTAAAATAGTTTCCATGGCACTCTAGAGATTTTTTTTAATTGAACATACGATATTATTGAACAGCATAAAAAGTGCATACAAAAATAAAAATCATGTTCCTAATTTGTCAAACCCGTTCAATGTTAATTATCGTTTTTCGAAAACGAATAGCATTTGCATATTCACTGATAAAAAAATATTCACATCGATAAACAAGCTCTTAATAATTCTGAATAGTTAAACGATGTTCGCGAGCTCCAAAAGTACGCGCACATATTCAAATGAAGTTAAAATTTTACTTTGTAATTGTGTTTGGAGATAATATCCAAATATATATTAATATCAAAAGGTGTGTTTACTTGCAGTAGCACCGCTGAAATGAAGGTGTTTTGTTTAGGTATATTGGCGGCACTCGTCTTCGATGTAAAATCGCAATCAGGTATTAAATATTGACAACTTTTTTTTAAATTTTTAAACGGAACAACCTACAAAAATTAAGATGAGATTTAATAATTATTTACCACCCTTTTTACGCTGGTGGTTAATATATACTTGTATTAATTATGGAACTATTTAGGGCTGCAATTTCACTTTTGAAAAATCGGTTTGCAAATAATTTTCTAGGTAAGTATAAATAAAATTGCCAATACTTGGTTGCGGAATACTTCAAACAATAAAAGTGCGATTCTTTTTGCAATCTTTGTAAGACTAAGTTGTTGTTGATTGCGAAACGAATCGCACTTTTTATTTTCTTAATGTTGAAGAAATTCTACAATTTTATGTGGAATTTCTTCAACAAAAAGTTGTTTTCTTCAACATCTAGAAAATTATTTGCAAACCGAATTTTTGTTAAGTCAAAATAAAAGACACCAAAGTTGATTTTCACATAAATCAGTTGGATTTTAAAGTTGTAAAATTTATTAAAATGTTTGTTTAATTGACTTGAGCAGTAGTGTCAATCAAATCAAAAACGATTTACTGATCAATTACCGGCAAATTACTGAATTGTTGATTTAGAGGTAAAAGTCCTTAAATACATGGAATATTCAGCATTTCAAGACACTTATATTGAGGGCTTCTACGTCTTCGAGTTTAGAAAAGTCGAGTTTAGACTTCGAATTTAGGAACTTCTGCAACTTTGGATTTGATGGCGCGAAGCGAAACATTCAAATTTTATGAAAAATATAAAAATGCAATGTTGAAATGGAAACCTTTATTCATAAACCATTACGCCGTTTAAGTTTTTAATAAATTCCGCTCTATTAACCGAGTAACCGCAATTGCCCAAAATAGACTGCTTTATTTTTATTGCTGATACAAAAAACACTTTAATTATTCAACTTAGTGCTTTTTTATAACCATCTTAGATAATTATTTTATATTATAAGTTAATTTTATATATTGCATTATTTGACCTGATTTGAGAATATGTGAAGAAACGTAAATACTTTGTTATTTATATATTTCGATTATTAATAAAAAATAAAAAAAAATTTAGGTGTATTTCCAACTTCACAATATTTCAGTGTTTTACGCGCGTGGCGCATGAAGTAAAATTTCGAGTTTAGAAAAGCCCAGAAAATTTGTCTCGGGTCGCTGCGCGACCCTCGACAAATTTTCACGGGGCTTTTCTAAACTCGAAATTTTACTTCATGCTTAGTCTGGGAGTGGAAAACGTCGTTTAAAGTTTGAAACTAAGCTCTTTTGAAAAACAACGGATATCGGAAAATTTACAGCTAAACTCAAAATTTTACTTCATGCTTACTCTGGGAGTGAAAATACTTGGTCAAAACTTTAAATTAAACGCTTCTGTAAATTTAACGAATGCCTCAAAATTTACATATGTAATACAATAAGTCATTCATAAAAATTCATTGAAAGAAGAGCAGAATATTACCTAAAACCAACTTTTAAAGCTAACTCTATAATTGCTCGGCCGTTAATGGGTTCATTTCTGTAGTTAGTTAATATTGTCAAATAGTTACCAACACAACAAATTACAACCAGAGCTGGGACGAATCCTCGTAAAAAGGATTCGAATCACGAATCCGAATCACCTAATATGATTCGAATCACGAATACTCGAATAACGGATTCGTAAGAGATAAATATGATTCGAATCAAAGATTCGAATCCTGTTTTTTCGAATCATGAATACAAATCCTTTAAGAATAAATTTGATTTTATTATTTTTTTTCAACCATTTATATATAAATATCGTTACCAGTTGTTTTAACGAAAGTAGTTAAAACCTAATTATTTTAATTAACACTGAACATCGTTGATAACAGACTAAATATCTGATTCCCTCTTACTCTGATTAAAGATATATTTGTGTGTTTCTGAACTTCACTTCAAATCAGTGTTTTGTACGCGTGGCGCATGAAGTAAAATTTCGAGTTTAGAAAAGCCCGAAAATTTGTCTCGGGTCGCTGCGCGACCCTCGACAAATTTTCACGGGGCTTTTCTAAACTCGAAATTTTACTCCATGCTTAGTCTGGGAGTAGAAAACAGTTTTGTATATAATATTGATAACTTTTGATAAACACTCGCCTTCTTGATTTAAAAAAAAGAAACAATTAACTTTTGCTTTTAAATACTTTATGGATCACCCTTTATTAAAACAAATACGCCCATCTTGTAGATCTCCTCGCAATAGCTTATATGCATTATTATACTTTTCTGTAGCTCGAATAGTTTTTGAGTTATAACGTTTTTTTACAAGTTGAAAAATGTTGAGAATTTACGCGAGCGAGCTCGCTTTTTTTGTATTTCGCAAAATTTGCGAATAACTCAATAACTAATGGGAATTCAGAAAAGTTGTTAGAATAAAAGTTTTAGATAATAAAATTTAGGATAATTTTTCTACCTTCAGGTTTTTTCGTAGCTATATTATTTCTTGGAGAAAATCGACAGTTTGTTGAAAGCTTCGTAAAAAACTTATAATTTTCACAAAATCATGGAATAACATCTTAGAACTATTTATTAAAATTTGTGTGTGCTTTCAAACTTCGGAATAAATTAGCGTTTTACGCGCGTGGCGCATGAAGTAAAATTTCGAGTTTAGAAAAGCCTGAAAATTTGGTTTTCAGGCTTTTCTAAACCCGAAATTTTACTTCATACCTAGTCTGGGAGAGGAAAACAGTCTTGTATATAAGATTGATAACTTTTGACAAACACTCGCCTTCTTGATTTAGAAAAAAACAATTGACTTTTTCTTTTAGATACTTTATGGACCACCCTGTATTAAAACAAATACCCCCATCTTGTAGATCTCGCCACAATAGCCTAAATGCATGTATTATACTTTTCTGTAGATCGAATAGTTTTTGAGTTATAACGTTTTTTGTCAAAGTTGAAAAATGCCGAGAATTTACGCGAGCGCGCTCGCTTTTTTTGTATTTCGCAAAAGTTGCGAATAACTCAATAACTGCGTTGATTCAAATTTTTCATTGAGTGTTAATTTCTTGAGTGTGTTTAATGAATTAGTTACTTTGAAGTCATCGATTTCACTTGGTCCAGATGGTGTCCCAAATATATTTATCAAAGAATGTGCCTACTCTATTTGTCATCCCTTGACTGTGCTTTACAACCTGTCGTTGAATCAACAATGTGTCTCTGCCATTTGGAAAAAAAGCTATATAACTCCAATTTTTAAATGTGGGAACCGTTGGGATATTACCAATTACCGCGGGGTTTGTGTGCAATCGGCTATTCCGAAGTTATTGGACCGCATGGTAAGCAAACAATTAAGGTGGATTATGAAAAATGTAATCGTGGAGGATCAGTATGGATTCTCTCAGGGTATGTCAATTACAACAAACCTGCTTGTGTATCAAAAATACGTGTTAGAGGCTTTGGAGGATCGATGTCAGGTAGATGCTATTTACACCGACTTCTCCAAGGCTTTTGATAAGGTGTGTCATAAAATACTTATTAAAAAATGGTGATGTGTCCATCATAGTACTTTCCCCCGTAAATTGCGTATTAAATCACTTTTTAAAGTTTGTAAAAAGGCTAATGAATCACCCTGTAGAAAATTGTGTTTGAAAGTTCCCGAAAAACGTTCTTCTTTTTATAACATATTACGAAGTGGTCCTCAATAACTAGATAAAACACACAACTTTTGAAATATCTCAAAAACTAAGAGTGCTATGACAAAAAGTAAGTGAACAATACATCTTCATTTTGTTATTATCTACAACTTTTATTTGAAAGAATTTTTTGTTTGATGAACATTTATTGAAAAAATCTGAAAAAACTGAAAAACGCTAAGAGTAAAGTACCACTTCCGGTTTTCCGATTTTCACCAAAAGCTTTTCAGTTCTTCCGATTGTAACAAAAAGCTTAAGTTTCAAGTTTCATCTCGATATCTTTGGCGGTTTTTGCGGTACAGCGCACACAGACACACACACAGACAGACAGACAGACAGACAATTTTCAAAAATGGTCTTATTCGACTCAGGGGACCTCAAAACGGATATTTCCGCTAACATTTTTGATTCGAAAATTTTCACGAAAACAATACTTTCCCTTTGTATTACAGGGGGAAAGTAAAAACTACGTTGTATTGGCTTATCTGATGATGTGGTGAATTGGATAGAGAGCTTCCTTAAACATAGAGTTCAAATGGTCAGATTAGGCAATTGTGTATCTGGTTATATCGAGGTTACCACAGGGTACCCACATTGGGCCAATTTTATTTAATGTATTTGTTAATGATTTGCCTCAGGTGGTAAACCACTGTAGGTATTTATTGTATGCAGATGATCTAAAGTTATTTCACAATGTGTGTTCGATTGATGATGTTCACAATATTCAATCGGATTTAGATGCTGTATCGGCTTGGTGTTCAATAAATGAATTATTTCTGAACACAAATAAATGCAATGTAATCACTTTCAGCCGAAATAAAAATACATTGTGTAATAATTATCTTATAAATGGCACACCACTGGAGCGAGTGACGTTAATAAAAGATCTCGGAGTGTTCTTCGAACAGTCAGTGTCATTTAGGACGCACATACTGTCTATCGTCAACAAGGCTTACAAAATGTTAGAATTTATTGTCAGGATTACACCTGACTTTAATATTGACACATTTAGAATTTTATATTTAACATTAGTACGTCCCCATTTAGAACACGCTGCAACTGTTTGGTATCCACACCAACAATATCTTATTAATGCATTGGAAAGGGTACAAAATAAATTCCTGCGGATTGTAGGATTCAAAATGAGCATCAAATATTCAGATTTGGGTTACAAATTGCTCAGGCTCAATTTAAATATAGAAACATTACTTTTTCGGAGAAATGTATTCGACATGTGCTTTTTATATAAAATTCTAAATGGGTACATTAACTGTTCATCTCTCTTATGAGCACTGGACTTCTGGCATAAGCGCGGAGGATCATTGACGAGATCTAGAGTTTTATTTAGGGAAAAAAATCATAGAACTGCGTACGGTGGCAATAATCCTTTGTCCAGATTAATGCATTCGGCCAACTGCTTGCTCTCATCCCCGAATTTCGATCCAATTGCGAACAATTTCTTATGTTTTCGAAGAGCACTGGTGGTCATTAATCTGGATAAAACTTTTTAAGATTATGTTAGAATTAGCAATGTAGTTATCATAACGTATGTGTGTAGTCATTCTGCGGCTCTTAAACTTTTGTTATTTCTTATTTTGTATTATTTCAATGTTAAAGAGGTATCTCGTGAATAAATAAATAAACTAATGGGAATGCAGAAAAGTTGTTAGAATGAAAGTTTTAGATAATAAAATTTAGGATAATTTTTCTATCTTTAAGTTTTTTCGTAGCTATCTTATTTCTTGGAGAAAAAGAATCGAAAAAAAACTTATAATTTTCACAAAATCATGGAATAACTTCTTAGAACTGTAGGCAATTATGAGTACGGCCCTGCTTATTAGTACGGCCCTGCTTGCAGTGCGGGCCTGGCTACGATCGTAAGCAACCGATTGCCTTCGAGTGCGTTGTGCGCGTCGCTGGTGGCGGGGTGTAAAAGGACCGCAGTGCGTTGCGCGCGCGATCTGCGGCTGTATTCATTGTATTATTCTGACGTATTATTAAAAGCTTGTTCGTTATTCCTGACAATTACTAATTATTATGTGCATATTCCCTACAGAACTATTTATTGGAATTTGTGTGTGTTTTTAAACTTCGGGATAAATTAGCGTTTTACGCGCGTGGCGCATGAAGTAAAATTTCGAGTTTAGAAAAGCCTGAAAATTTGGTTTGGTCGCGTAGCGCGTAGCGCTACGCGACCAAACCAAATTTTCAGGCTTTTCTAAACTCGAAATTTTACTTCATGCTTAGCCTAGGAGTGGAGAACAGTCTTGTATATAAGATTGATAACTTTTGATAAACACACGCCTTCTTGATGTAGAAAAAAAAACAATCACCTTTTTCTTTTAGATACTTTATAGATCACCCTGTATAAAAACAAATACGCCCATCTTGTAGATCTCGCCGCAGCAGCCTAAATGTATGTATTATACTTTTCTGTAGCTCGAATAGTTTTTGAGTTATAACGTTTTTTTGTCAAAATTGAGGAGAGTCGAAAATTTACGCTTTTTTGTATTTCGCAAAAGTTGCGAATAACTCAATAACTAATGGGAATACAAAAAAATCATTCAAACAAAAGTTTTAGATAAGAAAATTTTGGAAAACTTTTCTATCTTTACGTTTTTTGGTAACTATCTTCTTTCTTAGAGAACAATAACAGTTTGTTGAAAGATTCTTAAAAACTTATAATTTTTAAAAATCATGGAAGAACTTGATTTTGCACACTACTGAGAAAATATATCATTAGTAATTAGTATATAACAATCATACAAGAAATTATATCGAGACTCTCCAAAGCTATAACAGTGTAAACAAAATTTAGATGTTCTTTTCGTTTTATCACAATTTGATGAAAATTGCAAACAGTTGTACAAAATTAAAAAAAACGAATATGATACACTTCTTAAAACGTTAAGGTGTAAGAAATATGACAACAAAATTATGAACGCTGACAATAAGACTAAGTGTTTGTGGGGAATATACAACCAAATAACAAATAAAACAAAAAACAATAAAATCATGAAAGGTAATCCATCCATAATTTCAGAAAATTACAACAATTTTTTTATTAAATGCAGGAAAACAGATAGGAACAGATAATGATGATATTCCAACATGTAATTTAGATCAGTCATTACAATATAATGAAAAGCTTTTCCTATTACCCGCAGTGTTAAGGGCAGAAGTTATACGTGCAGTAGGAAAAATGAAGAGCAAAGAAAGCAGTGGAGATGACGAGATTAGCAATAATTTAATTAAATATTGTATTGCCTCAGTTGCTGATGTGCTTGCGTATATCATAAACAATTCGTTCAAACATGGAATATTTGATAAGCTAAAACTTGCCTTAATAAAACCAATACATAAAAAAGGGGATGCTGAGGTAATGGATAATTATAGACCTGTAAGCCTTCTGTCGTCTTTTTCAAAGATTTTTGAAATCATTATCTGTGACCATCTGATGAGATTTCTGAATAGTTGCAATATCATGAATAACTCGCAACACGCGTATATTAAAGGAAAGTCTATAAGTACCGCAGTATTTGAATTTACAAACTATATTAACCAGGCCATTGAAAATAGCGAATTAGCACTTGGGGTATTCCTGGACCTTTCAAAGGCCTATGATACTATCAATCATTGTCTATTGCTAAAAAAGCTAAAATATTATGGTATAAGAGACAACGCTTTAAATTGGTTCAGGTCATTTTTAGCAAATAGGGAACAAAGAACAGCAATAGAGAGTGATGGTAGAATTTATAAATCAAAAATAAAGAGATGTGAGGGCGTAGGAATACCTCAAGGGAGTATTTTAGGCCCTGCTATGTTCATAATATATATAAATGACATACATACAGTATCATTACCAGATAATAGTACACATATATCTAACTATGCGGATGATACCAGTTTCATAGTAACAGCGAAAACCTATATTGAGCTAGCCAATATAAGTAGTCGCTTCTATGGAAAACTAGCTGAATGGTTCAAAATAAACATGTTAAAATTAAATAAGGGCAAAACGCAGGCTATGATATTTAAAACAAAACAGAGAAAGATTGAAACACCAGCTCAGCTAGTTTTAGAAGATGTCACTGTTGATTTAAATAGTGATATAAAATTCCTAGGTATTATAATTAATGAATCGCTTGATTGGCGCTCACATGTGGACCATGTGGTAACTAAACTTGCGAGAATGTGCTATATAATAAATATAACGAAATCATATCTCAATGTTGAGACAAATAAGGCAATATATTATGCATGTTTTGACTCAATTTTAAGATTTGGGATAATTTTTTGGGGGAATAGTTCAACAATTGGGAAATTGTTTGTACTACAAAAAAGATGTATACGAACTATTTTTTTTTGATAACTTTTTACAAACACTCGCCTTCTTGATTTAGAAAAAAAACAATCGACTTTTTCTTTTAGATACTTTATGGATCACCCTGTATTAAAACAAATACGCCTATCTTGTAGATCTCGCCACAATAGCCTAAATGCATGTATTATACTTTTCTGTAGATCGAATAGTTTTTGAGTTATAACGTTTTTTGTCAAAGTTGAAAAATGCCGAGAATTTACGCGAGCGCGCTCGCTTTTTTTGTATTTCGCAAAAGTTGCGAATTACTCAATAACTGCGTTGATTCAAATTTTTCATTGAGTGTTAATTTCTTGAGCGTGTTTAATGAATTAGTTACTTTGAAGTCATCGATTTCACTTGGTCCAGATGGTGTCCCAAATATATTTATCAAAGAATGTGCCTACTCTATTTGTCATCCCTTGACTGTGCTTTACAACCTGTCGTTGAATCAACAATGCGTCCCTGCCATTTGGAAAAAAAGCTATATAACTCCAATTTTTAAATGTGGGAACCGTTCGGATATTACCAATTACCGCGGGGTTTGTGTGCAATCGGCTATTCCGAAGTTATTGGACCGCATGGTAAGCAAACAATTAAGGTGGATTATGAAAAATGTAATCGTGGAGGAACAGCATGGATTCTCTCAGGGTAAGTCAATTACAACAAACCTGCTTGTGTATCAAAAATACGTGTTAGAGGCTTTGGAGGATCGATGTCAGGTAGATGCTATTTACACCGACTTCTCCAAGGCTTTTGATAAGGTGTGTCATAAAATACTTATTAAAAAACTACGTTGTATTGGCTTATCTGATGATGTGGTGAATTGAATAGAGAGCTTCCTTAAACATTGAGTTCAAATGGTCAGATTAGGCAATTGTGTATCTGGTTATATCGAGGTTACTTCGGGTGTACCCCAGGGTACCCACATTGGGCCAATTTTATTTAATGTATTTGTTAACGATTTGCCTCAGGTGGTAAAGCACTGTAGGTATTTATTGTATGCAGATGATCTAAAGTTATTTCACAATGTGTGTTCGATTGATGATGTTCACAATATTCAATCGGATTTAGATGCTGTATCGGCTTGGTGTTCAATAAATGAATTATTTCTGAACACAAATAAATGCAAAGTAATCACTTTCAGCCGAAATGAAAATACATTGTGTAATAATTATCTTATAAATGGCACACCACTGGAGCGAGTGACGTTAATAAAAGATCTCGGAGTGTTCTTCGAACAGTCATTGTCATTTAGGACGCACATACTGTCTATCGTCAACAAGGCTTACAAAATGTTAGGATTTATTCTCAGGATTACACCTGACTTTAATATTGACACATTTAGAATTTTCTATTTAACATTAGTACGTCCCCATTTAGAACACGCTGCAACTGTTTGGTATCCACACCAACAATATCTTATTAATGCATTGGAAATGGTACAAAATAAATTCCTGCGGATTGTAGGATTCAAAATGAGCATCAAATATACAGATTTGGGTTACAAATTGCTCAGGCTCAATTTAAATATAGAAACATTACTTTTTCGGAGAAATGTATTCGACATGTGCTTTTTATATAAAATTCTAAATAGGTACATTAACTGTTCATCTCTCTTAGGAGCACTGGACTTCTGGCATAAGCGCGGAGGATCATGGACGAGATCTAGAGTTTTATTTAGGGAAAAAAATCATAGAACTGCGTACGGTGGCAATAATCCTTTGTCCAGATTAATGCATTCGGCCAACTGCTTGCTCTCATCCCCGAATTTCGATCCAATTGCGAACAATTTCTTATGTTTTCGAAGAGCACTGGTGGTCATTAATCTGGATAAAACTTTTTAAGATTATGTTAGAATTAGCAATGTAGTTATCATAACGTATGTGTGTAGTCATTCTGCGGCTCTTAAACTTTTGTTATTTCTTATTTTGTATTATTTCAATGTTAAAGAGGTATCTCGTGAATAAATAAATAAACTAATGGGAATGCAGAAAAGTTGTTAGAATGAAAGTTTTAGATAATAAAATTTAGGATAATTTTTCTATCTTCAAGTTTTTTCGTAGCTATCTTATTTCTTGGAGAAAAAGAATCGTAAAAAACTTATAATTTTCACAAAATCATGGAATAACTTCTTAGAACTATTTATTGGAATTTGTGTGTGTTTTTAAACTTCGGGATAAATTAGCGTTTTACGCGCGTGGCGCATGAAGTAAAATTTCGAGTTTAGAAAAGCCTGAAAATTTGGTTTGGTCGCGTAGCGCTACGCGCTACGCGACCAAACCAAATTTTCAGGCTTTTCTAAACTCGAAATTTTACTTCATGCTTAGCCTGGGAGTCTTGTATATAAGATTGATAACTTTTGATAAACACACGCCTTCTTGATGTAGAAAAAAAAAACAATCGCCTTTTTCTTATAGATACTTTATAGATCACCCTGTATAAAAACAAATACGCCCATCTTGTAGATCTCGCCGCAGCAGCCTAAATGTATGTATTATACTTTTCTGTAGCTCGAATAGTTTTTGAGTTATAACGCTTTTTTGTCAAAATTGAGGCAAGTCGAAAATTTACGCTTTTTTGTATTTCGCAAAAGTTGCGAATAACTCAATAACTAATGGGAATACAAAAAAATCGTTCAAACAAAAGTTTTAGATAAGAAAATTTTGGACAATTTTTCTCTCTTTTTTTCTTAAAAACTTATAATTTTTAAAAATCATGGAAGAACTTGATTTTGCACACTACTGAAAAAATATATCATTAGTAATTAGTAATATTTAATGTCGATTTTATTGTGTGTTGATAGAGATGATAAAGTTTGTTAATAATCTAAGCATTATAACATAAAAACATTTTATATGTACAGAGAGTTTAAAGTTTAGTGACCACGATTTTTGCGTAACAACAACAATTTTTCAACACCTTTTTATTTATTTTTAATTTTTTTGTTGGTATTGAAAGTCTAAAGCATAGCTATACTGATGAGAGGTAAATCTCGAAACGCGTCAATAGATAACTTAAGCCCCGTTCCACGCATGACGCAACTGCGCCGCCAAACGCGACTACAGTGTTTTCGAAATGTGACGTGCCACACGAAACGCAGCGGTTGCAGTTGCGACACAAGAAACGCAACCGCAATCGCAACACTTGTTTTGACACACAGGTAGATACAATTTTTCAGTTGAAACAATTAAAAATGTTAGAAATGAAAATAATCACATTAATCTTTGCACGCTGTATAAGTTTACCAATTGGAAAAAAACAAATTGGCAAAAAAATAGTTGCAGTCCTCTCGATCAAGGTGCTATGACAATTGAAAATGTCAAAGTTGGTTTAAGAAATTTCGTCACAGAAAAATGTCATTAGATTATGAAAGCAACCATTGCAGTGTATCCAGCCATGGCAGTGTAAACTGAACAAATAATCATAATGAAGAGACACTAAAAATTGACTTGCCAACTGCTTTTTAATCAAAACTTGAAGAATTTTATAATAGAGAAATAAAAACTTTCTCAAAATGTTGGCTAGAAGTAGTTGGAAATGATAGCAATTAAATTATAACGAGTGTCTATAAACTGTCGGCGTCTAGATTGCTTTGAAAAGCAAATTACGAGTATATATCTCAGATTATGCAATACGAAATGGTAAAGCGGTGTAAGTGTGTTCTTAATTATCTAGAAATTGTCCAATACTTGCATAGATTTGAGGTGTTTTTGGCGCCCAACCTGAAGCCATGCTAACGCTAGGCCCTTGTTGAGCGCCATAAATTGTGAAAAGTTAAAAACTCACACTGATTAGTGTTTCGTACGCGTGGCACATGAAGTAAAATTTCAAGTTTAGAAAAGATTGAGTTTGGACGCTACGGGTCTAAATCAAAACGCTTAGGCTTTTCTAAACTCAAAATTGTACTTTATGCTTAAGTTAAGAGTAAAGAACACTCGTTTAAAAATACTTAAAACGCTTGCATTTGAGGTTTTTTGGCACCCAACCTGGGGCCAGGCTAACGCTGTGGCCGGTAGTTGGGTGCCATAAATCGCAAGCATCTAAATTTAAAACTTTCCACTGAATCAGCGTTTTGTACGCGTGGTGCATGAAGTAAAATTTTGAGTTTGGAAAAGCCTGAGTTTGGATTGGGACGTTCAGGCTTTTCTAAATTCGAAATTTTACTTCATGGGAGTGGAAAACACTCGTTTAAGCTTCAAAATAAACGCTTAATAATTTTTTTTAACTTATTGATTAATAACTAAATACGCTTTAACTTGATTGGTACATTTTTTATACTGGGTAATTATACGGGTAACTTACCCGGTATTCAATAAATTAATGAATCTAAACCGGTTTACCGATATTTCACCGGGAAATCATGATATCGTTGTTTCAGGGATAAAATTCATTAAGTACGTTACGTGGGTAATTAATAGAATTTAAAGATATAATTTTTCCAAGTGTTTTCCACTCCCAGACTAAGCATGAAGTAAAATTTCGGGTTTAGAAAAGCCCCGTGAAAATTTGTCGAGGGTCGCGCAGCGACCCGAGACAAATTTTCTGGGCTTTTCTAAACCCGAAATTTTACTTCATGCGCCACGCGTATAAAACAGTGATTTAACGAGAAATTTAAAAACACACAAAAGACATTTTTTATGTTAATCCTCACAATTAATTCGAATTATTTTTGACGATTCAAATTCTTTTGTAAGTATTCGAATCCTTTTATAAACATTCGAATCCTTTTATAAATATTCAAATCCTTTTATAAAGATTCGAATCCTTTCACAAGGATTCGAACCCTTTTATATGGATTCGAATCACCCAACTTTGGATTCGAATACGAATCCTTTTAAAAAAATGTAACGAATCCGGATCACGAATCCAGTTGAACTAAAGTATTCGAATGCCTCTTTTGAATCCTCTAAAAGGATTTGAATCCAGGATTCGAATCCTGAATGATTCGAATCCTGCCCAGCTCTGATTACAACTATATGTAAATTCATTTGTAAAAATAATATTAATTTTTACAAACTAATTTTAATATATTTTAATCATGTTTCTTCAAGTGATTAATGAGAACCAAACTAAATAAATTACAACTATTTGAAAAAACTTATTTTTATTAATAAACCATTAATGTAAGATACAATTTTACGTAGTAACTCGGAATAAATTTTTCTCCAAGTTTTTTATTTATTTTTAATTTCTTTGTTGGTATTGAAAGTCTAAAGCCTGGGTCTCCAAACTATCTTCGTCGCGGGCCACAAATACAATTCTACATAATCGGCCAAGATCCGATTAATTTTATAAAATTATGAAAAATTTAAGGAACAATTGTTACAATATTTCAAAATATGACATTTACAAAAAATAATTACAAACAATCGCGGGCCGGATTCATGCAAGTCGCGGGCCGGACTTGGCCCGCGGGCCGTAGTTTGGAGACCACTGGTCTAAAGCATAGCTATACTGATGAGAGATAAATCTCGAAACGCGTCAATAGATAACTTAAGCCCCGTTACACGCATGACGCAACTGCGCCGCAAAACGCGACTACAGTGTTTTCGAAATGTGACGTGCCACACGAAACGCAGCGGTTGCAGTTGCGACACACGAAACGCAACCGCAATCGCAACCGCTGCGTTTCGTGTGTCATGTCTCATTTATTTATGTACATTTCGCAAACGACTCTTCAAAACGCGTTGCATTTTGCGACTGCGTTTGCGTTGTGTGTGTAACGGGGCTAAGACTCTGCTTTAAGATTTTTCTAAATAGTATTCATTCCCTCTCATTATTTTTTTATATTTTAATTTCCTGTTAATTCATTTAGTTTGGTGAGAGAATTATTTGACCTAATGTTACATTTTGCATATAAATTATGCATAGAACAATACATTTGTTGTGTAAATCAAATATTCACTGTTTTATTCAATATCTGTCGGGGTATTGGCTCGGGAAGTAGTCGTTTTAATGAATATATGAAAAAGTTTCATCAACACTAATTTTTTGCAGAACGTTGATATTATTTTTAATTTGTTTTAATATTTTGTAAATATTCTGCAATCATTAATATTTGTGTTTCTAGCTTTAGTATTGAGTTGGTAATTTGTAAAATATTTTTATATTCTGTATAATGGTACATATGTGGATAAAGGTTTATTTATTTATTGGCAAATTCTATTTCACTTTATGATTTTTATTTTCTGTTTTAACTGTTTTGGCATGAATATATTTTGCCCTTGAAATGATTTTATCGCAAAAATTGGAATTGCATTAAAAATTATAGTTAATTATAGATAACAAAAAATGTTGCTGTTTTTGAATTTTAAGTTCGGAAATAATTATTTGTTTAAATAATTTGCATTTATGATTAGCTTAGCCAAAATTGTTTTCTCAAAAAAAAAACAATATCTGTAAACGTACCAGGATTATTTCTTTTAAGTATACATATCTCGATGTATTCGCTGTAAATTTTCAGGCATTCGTCGTTTTTATTGAAGCGCTAAATTTGAAGCTTCTAACGAGTGTTTCCACTCCCAGGTTAAGCATGAAGTAAAATTTCGAGTTTAGAAAAGCCTGAGAATTTGGTTTGGTCGCGTAGCGCGTAGCGCTACGCGACCAAACCAAATTCTTAGGCTTTTCTAAACTCGAAATTTTACTTCATGCGCCACGCGTATTAAACACTGAATTATTGTGAAGTTAAAAATACACTTTTTAAAAATGAGTTGTAATCAAAATATTTAAATAACTAAATATTTACATTTTTCTTCACACATTCTCAAGTCAGGTCAGTTAATACAATGCTTCAAATTCACTTATTTACTAATTAAATCAGCAAAAAATTAATATCGTTGCGTTATTGCATCAATAGCGCTTAATGGGTTAAACAGAAGAAGAACACTAATAAATAAATTACGAAGTATAATGCCCTTAATGTAGTCGCAGCATAAAATCACAAATAAATAGGGAAAAATTATGAAAGAGTTTTTGTAAAGTTATTTAAATATGTAAAGTTATTTAAATAAAAATATGTGAATAACAAAGAGTTTTTCTTAAAAAAACCTATTGAAGAGCCACAATTAAAAGTTGAATTTTGATAAAAATCAACGGTGATTATTAAGAAATAATTATAATAATGTTTATTAATCCATAATGGTAAAAATATTGTTTTTGCTCTTACAGAGCCGCTTTTACATACAAAAATTTTACATTTAAAAATTTAGGGAACGGCCTTGAGCGTGGACACTTTCTTTTTTGAAAATAAAATAAAAACACTTTGCCCATTTCGAAACTATTCATTTTTACTTTTATCCTGTTACAGAACACCCGAAATTTGATTTTATACCGTTTACAAAAAAAGTCTTGTGAATGCCGCCCTCTATTGTCAATACACTAATTCAGTCGAATTCGGAAGCTTCGGTCCACTTTTTCAAGCATCCCAATCGGAATATTGACAATTTCGACAATTATGTTGTTCTATAGGTTTTCCAGGGTGTGTGAATGATTGTTATAAATTCGGGATTTAAGATTACTCCACAGGAGGTTAAATCAGGCGAGTGTGCCCCTCTCAGGGAGATGAACCGCACGGGGAAGACTTTTTTTAACAAATGCATGGAAGTCCTAGCTGTGTGTAGACTGTGACCCCATCTTGCTGAAACAACACATACATTGTTCAGTTCATTGAAAGCATTAAAAAAAAACTAATGCATAATTGAATCGTTTATTTTAGAAACCTCTTAAGGGCCAAAACGACAGAAAATGAATGGCTTTAAATTATCACTATTTAAACGAATGCAAATATCATTAAGTGCTCAAACTCCTCTAGATTCGAAACTTTAAATATATCAACGGGTTTCTGCAATTAACACATTATTTAGCTACAAATAATGTGTTAATTGCAGAAACCCGTCAAGTAACGGCATTTGAAGTTATTAATTAGTTTTTTTCAAAATCAGAAAATTGGCTGGTTTCTGAAATAAACGATTCAATTTTCCAATAACAATCTGAATTCGTGTTGAATAGGCTTCTGCGATAAAAGCGCGCTGTTCACTCGACTAAAGCATTTTTCCGACTAAAGTGAACAGGGACACAAAATGCCCAAGCAGACCCGCCCATTAGGCCCTTTCCTACCTTTCTGTTACTATTACTAACTACACTGCGCCATTTTTAAAAAAGGAAGTTCCTACGCCTCATCCTATATATAATACGAGGGGTGATCAAAAAGTAAGGTTGCAAAGCTTGCAATGAAATGTGTACATTTTGTAACCTTACTTTTTAAACACCACTCGTAATAATACATTAACATTAAAATGTAACGTTCTTCTGAATAACCGTATATTTTTTTTGTTTACAAACATAAGATTGTAGAAGAAGATGTGATGGATTAGAAGCTAAGACATGCACCTACTATTTCGAAGTCGACAAATTTTGGACTTTAGCGCCAGATTGCAGAAATTGCATGACTGGCAACGAAGCCCACTGCGATAATCAGCTTTGCGCTGTTGGTGATGGCAGAAGACGCATGTGGAGGGGTATTAACGGTTTTCTTCCTGGACCACCAATCGAGGTATATACACGAAAATGTATTTAATAAAAAAGAAAAAAATATTTAGTAATTTTGAGCTAAGTAATCTAAATTATGAATATGTTTGAAATCTACAAGTTTTTTATCATAAAAGTTTTGTTTCCTCCTTACATAAAGTTTACAACAAATCATTTGAATGAAAATATTCACATTTCTGATAAATTAAAACTTGCCGAGAAGAAAAAGTAAAAACGAAAAAAATGTACAGAGATTTTATCCCTCGAATTTCGAGATTTATTAAGCGGTATGTTTTGAACTTTGTATTAAATCAGTGTTTTATACGCGTGGCGCATGAAGTAAAATTTCGAGTTTAGAAAAGCCCAGAAAATTTGTCTCGGGTCGCTGCGCGACCCTCGACAAATTTTCACGGGGCTTTTCTAAACTCGAAATTTTACTTCATGCTTAGTCTGGGAGTGGAAAACACTTGTTTAAAGCATTGAATTGAAGTTAATAAAAAAAACAGACAATATCCGCAATTGTTGTATCAATTCCATGGTATTTGCCGGGGCGCGACTCGCTTCGCTCGCGTGTCCCGGCAAATCCAAATTTTCAGGCTTTTCTAAACTCGAAATTTTACTTCATACTTAATCAAGGACTGGAAGCATTCGTTCAAGGATTAAAAACTTTTGAAAAACAACGAATGTCTGAAAATGTACAAATAAATGAAAGATTCCCTGTATACAGGGTGAGTTTTTTTCATGCTCTCTATGGGGATCTCGGAACGTATAAGAGATAGAGAAACGGTTAAATAGGCAAGGCAGTGTAGTTTTACGAGCTGAATAAAACCATTATCAAACACTTGCATCATTGAATGAAAATATTTCTGTATTCACCTTGATGCTTCTAAAAATTATATTGTTGTTGGCAGGTCTGCAAAGGTGACACAATTCGAGTTAAAGTGAAAAATTTACTAAGCCCCGAAACCACATCAATTCATTGGCATGGAATTCATCAAAAGAGAACACAACATATGGATGGTGTTCCAATGGTAACCCAAAGACCAATCCAACCTGATGAAGAATACACTTACGAATTTATTGCTTCTGAAACTGGAACACATTTTTACCACTCTCATTCTGGTAAAACTGATACATAGATGCATAATCCGTTCCTCTTCTACCCATATGTTTCTTTAATTATTTGTTTCTTTTCCCACAAATCTGCGCCATTCTTTTCTGTCCCTACTCATTGTCTTTGCTTCACTAAATGTTAGGCCACTATCACTTAGTTTCACTTATCATGCTATTCCAAGTCTTAGCTGGTCTGGTTCTGCTTCTTTTCCCCATCGGCCTTGCCTCCTAGATTCTTTTTGTCTGTCTTGTTTCATGCATTAAAAAAACTGATACACTTTTTTAATTTGATTCTCATTGATCACTTGATGAAACATGATTGAATATATTAATACTTCTCACTTGTTTCAAACCATTTTTGTTTTTAAATAATTTAACGTACTGTCTCGAGGATCTTTTTCCATTTAATTTGACTAATTTTGAAATTCTATTGAAAATTACCAGGTGCTCAAAGAGCTGATGGAGTTTACGGTCACCTTATCGTCAAAAATCACAACGAGAGGCTTCCTGTATCTTATGATGTTGATAGCAGCGACCATGTTATTTCATTTTTGGATTTCTTTAACATGACCGCCGATGACGTTCAGTTCAGTTACATGAGAACCAAAGATTTTTACGGTGATTACCCAAAGTCTCTTCTGATTAACGGTCGTGGACATACACCTACAAATGGAGTACCACCAAGAAGATTCATCGTTCAAAGAGTAAGACTCAGTTGCACCAAAAGAGTTGAATTCGAGTTTAAGCTGAACTCGAATTCAAGCTAAACTCGAGGTTAAGCTGAACTCGAGTTGAAGCTGAACTCGAGTTGAAGCTGAACTCGAGTTGAAGCTGAACTCGAGTTGAAGCTGAACTCGAGTTCAAGACGACAGTTTCTATTGTTCTAATGTCACTATGAACTCAAGTTCAGAGTTGAACCAGTTCAAAGTGTTTGGTGAAACTGACCATAAGTGGATTTACAAAGAATGATATGAAAATAATTTTATTTTTTCTTAGGGTCTTAGATATAGATTCAGAATAATCAGTGCTTGCAACATTGTCTGTCCAGTAGAATTCTCCATCGATAATCACAATTTGCTTGTGTTTAATTCTGATGGACATCACTTCAACGGAGTTACAGGTAAAATCTGTCAAAATCACCTATTACAAGTATTCAATAAACCAACACATTACAGTTGATAGCCTGACGATTACAAACGGGGAAAGATTCGACTTTGTCCTGCATGCCAATCAAACTGTTGGCGAATACTTGATGAGATTCGAAGGTTCTTTAATTTGCAACGTTACCGGCTACGCCATTTTGCAATACGTGAACGCACGTAATGCCCCTACAAGAAATTACGTTAGAACTAGGACATTTAGTAGGGTATGTTTTTTGGGTGTCAGCTTTTAAAATCGTTTTCTTTTATTCATAAATCTTTCAGAGGCTGAATTGTGTGGATCCCAGAGACACAGGTTGTATCAATTACGGAGACCTGACATATTTCGGGAATGATTTGAATAATATGTTGTTGGGAGTGCCTGCCATTACACATCATATTGCTTTCGATCAATACAACGTCGCCAAAAATAGGTTTGGAGGTGTAAGAGCTGAGGAACTATTCACCCCACTGCTCAACAATATTGCCTTCAAACCACCCACTGATGTTCTCTTGTGCAATCCTTACAACGACGTCTGCTCATATTCACCAGTTATAACCGAATGTACACATCTTATTACTGTAAGTAAAAATAATTAAAGAATTAATCTTCTATATGCAGAATAAAGATATTAATGGAAATGTTACTTAAAAATAATTGAAGAATTGATCTTCTATATGCAGAATAAAGATAATAATGGAAATGTTACTTAAAAATAATTGAAGAATTAATCTTCTATATGCAGAATAAAGATAATAATGGGAATGTTACTTAAAAATAATTGAAGAATTGATCTTCTATATGCAGAATAAAGATAATAATGGAAATGTTACTTAAAAATAATTGAAGAATTGATCTTATATATGCAGAATAAAGATAATAACGGGAATGTTACTGTGAATGAATATAGGTATAAATTCTGAAAGTCTGTTGGAGTTAGGAACGGATCCAGAGAGCAATTTTATCTTTCAAAGGCAGATTCTAAATGTTTGTTAAATTGCACTAATCAATTACTCGTTTCAAGAGTTCAATTTCAAATTTAAAATGAGTGTCATCCACTCCCAGACTAAGCATGAAGTAAAATTTTGAGTTTAGAAAAGCCTGAAAATTTGGTTTGGGCGCGTAGCGCGAAGCGCGGAGCGGCCAAACCAAATTTTCAGGCTTTTCTAAACTCAAAATTTTACTTCATGCGCCACCGCTACAAAACACTGATATATTACGAAGTTTAAAACACACCGCTAAACTTTACATTAAATCAGTGTTTTGTACCGGTGGCGCATGAAGTAAAATTTCGAGTGTAGAAAAGCCTGAAAATTTGGCTTGGCCGCTCCGCGCTTCGCGCCACGCGTCCAAACCAAATTTTTAGGCTTTTCTACACTCGAAATTTTACTTCATGCTTAACCTGGTAGTGGAAAACACTCTGTTTAAGCTTCAAATTAAATTCTGAAAGTCTGTTGGAGTTAGGAACGGATCCAGAGAGCAATTTTATCTTTCAAAGGCAGATTCTAAATTTTGGTTAAATTGCACTAATCAATTACTCGTTTCAAGAGTTCAATTTCAAATTTAAAATGAGTGTCATCCACTCCCAGACTAAGCATGAAGTAAAATTTTGAGTTTAGAAAAGCCTGAAAATTTGGTTTGGGCGCGTAGCGCGAAGCGCGGAGCGGCCAAACCAAATTTTCAGGCTTTTCTAAACTCAAAATTTTACTTCATGCGCCACCGCTACAAAACACTGATATATTACGAAGTTTAAAACACACCGCTAAACTTTACATTAAATCAGTGTTTTGTACCGGTGGCGCATGAAGTAAAATTTCGAGTGTAGAAAAGCCTGAAAATTTGGCTTGGCGCTTCGCGCTACGCGTCCAAACCAAATTTTTAGGCTTTTCTACACTCGAAATTTTACTTCATGCTTAACCTGGGAGTGGAAAACACTCTGTTTAAGCTTCAAATTAAATTCTGAAAGTCTGTTGGAGTTAGGAACGGATCCAGAGAGCAATTTTATCTTTCAAAGGCAGATTCTAAATTTTGGTTAAATTGCACTAATCAATTACTCGTTTGGAATTTTTCATATTTGTTGATTTGGTCAGTTTTACATTCATGTCAATTTGTCCTAATTTTCACAGTTCTGAATTTTTTCTAAAATTTGTTGAGGTATGTTGGTTTGGCTGATTTTAGTTAAAATAGTAACGGTTATTGCAAAATTTGTGATTTTTGTTAAATGAGTCGTCTAGATGCAAAATCAGTTACATCCATGTTTTGAAAGAAACTAAATATACAAATTTCAGGGGGAGTAAAAATATTGTATTTGCTCTTTCAGAGCCGCTTTTACATACAAAAATTTAACATTTTGAAAATTGAAACCCATATTTCATTGCATATAAACGTTCCTAAAATTACTGAACATGTGATCAAACCTAAGCAGTGTATTTTAAACTTTACTTTAAATCAGTGTTTTATACGCGTGGCGCATGAAGTAAAATTTCGAGTTTAGAAAAGCCTAATTTGGCTCGGTCGCTTCGCTTCGCTACGCGCCCGAGCCAAATTTTCAGGCTTTTCTAAACTCGAAATTTTACTCCATGCTTAATCTGGGATTGGAAACACTCTTCAGAGGCTTCAAATTGAACGTTTTTAATAAAACAAACACATTTAAGTAATGTTTAATCAACATTAAAATAACGTTTAATGTTGCTGCAATGTTGATACAACGTTATTTGTTTGTTTTTTGCTCAGTGGGAACGAATGTCTGAAAATTAAAATCTAAAAATCGTGACATGTACCCACTGAACAAATACGTTTAAATAATGTTTTATCAACATTATAATAACGTTTAATGTTGCTACAATGTTGATATAACGTTATTTGTTTGTTTTTTGCTCATTGAGTATACCTAAAATTAAAACCACCTGTATATGGCCAGGCTCAGATTATAGGCCTGGGTTTATGGATTTGTTATTAAAAAGTTATGAAACTAAAAGAAAGTACAAATAATGTTCATAATTTCCAAATAAGGATTTCAAAAAGTCCATGATCGCAATTAATAAGTTTTGAGAATGTAGCAAAATAGGATAAAATTAACAAAATTATCAAAATAGGACAAAATGAACAAAATCGTTCAATTTGATCAGATTCACAATAACAGTCAATATTTGCAAAATTAACCAAATCACATAAAAAATGTAATTACAATTGACTAAAACCGTAAAAAAAATCAAAACTCATGTTTACCATGACAACATACAGAGAGTTTTATGTAACATCGAACATTTTCATCTAATACAATTTGACTCCTTTAATTTTTAAGTTATGTGTAAATTGGGTTGCCTATATGACCATTAAAAATTGTAGCCAATCAATCGCAACTAAAGCCTCAACTTGTACATACAGGGAGTTTTTCTTTCAAGTATACATACCCCAATTACAGCATATATGCCGTAAATCATTAGATAATCGTTTTTTTATCAAGAGTTCAATTTCAAATTTAAAATGAGTGTCATCCACTCCCAGACTAAGCATGAAGTAAAATTTTGAGTTTAGAAAAGCCTGAAAATTTGGTTTGGGCGCGTAGCGCGAAGCGCGGAGCGGCCAAACCAAATTTTCAGGCTTTTCTAAACTCAAAATTTTACTTCATGCGCCACCGCTACAAATCACTGATATATTACGAAGTTTAAAACACACCGCTAAACTTTACATTAAATCAGTGTTTTGTACCGGTGGCGCATGAAGTAAAATTTCGAGTGTAGAAAAGCCTGAAAATTTGGTTTGGCCGCTCCGCGCTTCGCGCTACGCGTCCAAACCAAATTTTCAGGCTTTTCTACACTCGAAATTTTACTTCATGCTTAACCTGGGAGTGGAAAACACTCTGTTAAAGCTTCAAATTAAATTCATTTAAGAAGCCGATTGTCGAAAAATGTACAACATATGCATATACAACAAATTTGAAATATCTTTTTTAGTTTCCGAGATATTGTCAAAAAAAACGGATTTTACCAAATTTCGTTTATATTTTTTTATTCAAAAACTATTGAGTCTAGACATTTACAACTTTGACATTATATAGGCACTTATTAATGAGAAATCTAGTAGAATATTTTATATTAAGATAAATATAATATTTACCAGGGGAGCATAGCCAACTTTTGTTTTTTTTATGAGCGCCATTTTGGATTTACATATTTTTTGAATGAATATTTTTTTCTGAATTCAGTGATGCATCACACTTATAATTTATTGTACATTTGATGTGTAAAATTTTAATCCTTTGTTTTTTGTAAAGAGTGCCTTGGAAACAATTGAGTAACTCACTCATTTGACAACTCCTAGGGCTTCAAGGGTGAAATGTAAGCAAATTATAAGCTTACATATCACGCTTGAAGACGAGCATCTAGCTTATACATTACTGTACTGTACTATTTGTTTATAAACGAAATACTGATAATATTTATGCGTTAGTGTTACTCATAACTATAAAAAGCTAGATTTGAAAAACGTATATCCAGAAATTAGACACAAGATCAAAAATGATTTACAACTATTTACTAAAATATTTAATTGATGAGGCGAATACATGACGAAACTCCATAATACTATTTGAAATAAAACAACACAGTTGGGAGGGTTTCACTATATCCCACCAGTTTTCAAAATCAGAATAATAAATATTGCTCATTAACATTTAACGGTCCCCCATCGATTGCCATCAGCAAAAAACTCAAATCCTTAAACCTAACTCCTTTTAGAACGGTCAATTCACTTAATAAATTCATTAATAATTCTAAAGACAAATCTGATAAAACTACGAACTCTGGCGTGTATTTGTTGGAGTGTGGAGATTGCCCTAAGGTATACGTTGGACAAACTGGACGTAGCTTCCCAGATCGCATTTCAGAACATCAAAAATGCTTTCAATTCAACAGCACTTTTTTAAATTTTTTGTTGTGTGATAAACGTTACTTATTATTATCATTACAAAAGATTGTCAATTATAAATTTAATTTGGATTCTAAAATTAATGACTACTGTCAAGATTTTGTTGATTAATAGATATGACGTCATTGTTTCCAAGGCACTCTTTACAAAAAAGAAAATATTATAATTTTAAATAATAAATCTTAAATAAACTATCAGTGTGATACATCGATGAGTTCAGAAAAAAATACTTTTTCAAAAAAATATGAAAAACCAAAATGGCGCCCGTAAGAAAAACAAAAGTTGGCTATGGTTCCCGGGTAAATGTTACAGTTATCTTAAAATAAAGTATGCTTCTAGATTCCTCATTAAAAAGTGCCTGTATAATGTCAATGTTATAAATGTCTAAATTCAACAGATTTTAAATAAAAAAATAAAAACATAATTTCAAAAATTCAGTTTTTTTGGTGATATCTCGAAAACAAGAGAAGATATTTCAAATTTCTTTTCAGATTATTGATGGGCCCTAAAATGCGCAACTTTGCCCCAATTTAACCGACTATCTATATTTTCAAATTACAAAGATTCCCATACATTCTGTCGAAATACGGACACCCTGTATATACTTAAAAGACAAATTCTCGTTATGAAAATGTTCGGTGTTACATAAAACTCTCTGTATATAGAATTTATAGAAAATAGTTGCAATCAAAAAATTACTAACAGTTCAGAGTTTTTTTAAAATGTCACAGTTGTTGGAAACAGTTAAGATTGTTTTAATTTATATTATTCATAATTTAAAAAATTACAAAATTCATGTAAACAAGACAACATTTAGAGAATTTATAGAAAATTATTAAAGTAAAAAAATTATAAATATTTACAGAGTTTGTTGAAAACAACAAAATTGTCAAATAGGGCAAAATCGTCAAATTTAGTCAGATTATCAACAAAATTGTCAAAATAGGGTAAAATCGTCAAATTTAGTCAGATTATCAATAACCGTCAATATTTGCAAAACTGACCAAATCACAGAAAAATGTTCACATTATATAATATTTACAGAGTTTGTCGAAAATGTCACAGTTGCTGGAAACTATGAAGATTGTTTTAATTTACGTTATTCATAACATAAATGTTGCTAAATCTTACAAATATAATGACAATTGCCAATATTACAAAAGACTATTTACTTAAAAGTAATACAATTGGAAGTGTTTCATAGTCAAGTAATATAAATATTGTTATTGGATTCTTAATTTCTGAAAAACGTCAAATATTAATAATTATGTCAATCTATGTAAACATTTTTTTAATTTAATTTTCATTAATTAGATTTCATTTTATGCTTCTAATGCCCGGTATTATAAACGATTAATAAATCATTAGATAACTATTTGTGGAGTAAATTTATTTACCTAGTAAACTAATAGGCAAATAAAATTGCGTATTATAAAGCAAACCTACCAAATAAATAGCAATTCTAGAAATAAATAATTTAATTAGTAGATTACAGACCGAAATTATACATTTTCATTGTGGCCATAGCTTGAACCACCAATTTGTTAAATTGAATTTTCAATATTTCAAATTAAATTGTCAATCAAATTGGAAATTTAGTTTAATTCCTTATAACTATGGAGAATAACCGTGGAATAGGACAGAATTACACAGAACAAGAAAAATAAAGCTTATTAGAAATTATAAAAGACTTAAACGAGTGTTTTCCACTCCCAGGCTAAGCATGAAGTAAAATTTCGAGTTTAGAAAAGCCTGAAAATTTGGTTTGGTCGCGTAGCGCGAAGCGCGGAGCGGCTAAACCAAATTTTCAGGCTTTTCTAACCTCGAAATTTTACTTCATGCGCCACGCGTACAAGACACTGATTTCATGTGAAGTCCACTTGTTCACAATATTTCAGTGTTTTCAGTGTTTTATACGCGTGGCGCATGAAGTAAAATTTCAAGTTTAGAAACGCCTGAAAATTTGGTTTGGTCGCTCCGCGCTTCGCGCTACGCGACCAAACCAACTTTTCAGGCTTTTCTAAACTTGAAATTTTACTTCATGCTCAGTCTGGGAGTGGAAAACACTCGTTTAAAACTTTAAATGGATCTACCATTTATTATGGAGAATAACCGTGGAATAGGACAGAATTACACAGAACAAGAAAAATAAAGATTATTAGAAATTATAAAAGACTTAAACGAGTGTTTATCACTCCCAGGCTAAGCATGAAGTAAAATTTCCAGTTTAGAAAAGCCTGAAAATTTGGTATGGTCGCGTAGCGCGAAGCGCGGAGGGGCCAAACCAAATTTTCAGGCTTTTCTTAACTCGAAATTTTACTTCATGCGCCACGCGTACAAGACACTGATTTCAAGTGAAGTCCACTTGTTCACAATATTTCAGTGTTTTCAGTGTTTTATACGCGTGGCGCATGAAGTAAAATTTTGAGTTTAGAAACGCCTGAAAATTTGGTTTGGTCGCTCCGCGCTTCGCGCTACGCGACCAAACCAAATTTTCAGGCTTTTCTAAACTCGAAATTTTACTTCATGCTCAGTCTGGGTGTGGAAAACACTCGTTTAAAACTTTAAATGGATCTACCATTTATTATGGAGAATAACCGTGGAATAGGACAGAATTACACAGAACAAGAAAAATAAAGCTTATTAGAAATTATAAAAGACTTAAACGAGTGTTTTTCACTCCCAGGCTAAGCATGAAGTAAAATTTCGAGTTTAGAAAAGCCTGAAAATTTGGTATGGTCGCGTAGCGCGAAGCGCGGAGCGGCCAAACCAAATTTTCAGGCTTTTCTGAACTCGAAATTTTACTTCATGCGCCACGCGTACAAGACACTGATTTCAAGAGAAGTCCACTTGTTCACAATATTTCAGTGTTTTCAGTGTTTTATACGCGTGGCGCATGAAGTATCACAGAAAAATGTTCACATTATATAATATTTACAGAGTTTGTCGAAAATGTCACAGTTGCTGGAAACTATGAAGATTGTTTTAATTTACGTTATTCATAACATAAATGTTGCTAAATCTTACAAATATAATGACAATTGCCAATATTACAAAAGACTATTTACTTAAAAGTAATACAATTGGAAGTGTTTCATAGTCAAGTAATATAAATATTGTTATTGGATTCTTAATTTCTGAAAAACGTCAAATATTAATAATTATGTCAATCTATGTAAACATTTTTTTAATTTAATTTTCATTAATTAGATTTCATTTTATGCTTCTAATGCCCGGTATTATAAACGATTAATAAATCATTAGATAACTATTTGTGGAGTAAATTTATTTACCTAGTAAACTAATAGGCAAATAAAATTGCGTATTATAAAGCAAACCTACCAAATAAATAGCAATTCTAGAAATAAATAATTTAATTAGTAGATTACAGACCGAAATTATACATTTTCATTGTGGCCATAGCTGGAACCACCAATTTGTTAAATTGAATTTTCAATATTTCAAATTAAATTGTCAATCAAATTGGAAATTTAGTTTAATTCCTTATAACTATGGAGAATAACCGTGGAATAGGACAGAATTACACAGAACAAGAAAAATAAAGCTTATTAGAAATTATAAAAGACTTAAACGAGTGTTTTCCACTCCCAGGCTAAGCATGAAGTAAAATTTCGAGTTTAGAAAAGCCTGAAAATTTGGTTTGGTCGCGTAGCGCGAAGCGCGGAGCGGCTAAACCAAATTTTCAGGCTTTTCTAACCTCGAAATTTTACTTCATGCGCCACGCGTACAAGACACTGATTTCATGTGAAGTCCACTTGTTCACAATATTTCAGTGTTTTCAGTGTTTTATTCGCGTGGCGCATGAAGTAACATTTCGAGTTTAGAAAAGCCTGAAAATTTGGTTTGGTCGCTCCGTATAATTCATTTTCATTGTGGCCATAAGTGGAACCACCAATTTGTTAAATTGAATGGTCAATATTTCAAATTAAATTGTCAATCAAATTGGAAATTTAGTTTAATTCCTTATAATTATGGAGAATAACCGTGGAATAGGACAGAATTACATAGAACAAGAAAAATAAAGCTTATTAGAAATTATAAAAGACTTAAACGAGTGTTTTCCACTCCCAGGCTAAGCATGAAGTAAAATTTCGAGTTTAGAAAAGCCTGAAAATTTGGTTTGGTCGCGTAGCGCGAAGCGCGGAGCGGCCAAACCAAATTTTCAGGCTTTTCTAAACTCGAAATTTTACTTCATACGCCACGCGTACAAGACACTGATTTCATGTGAAGTCTACTTGTTCACAATATTTCAGTGTTTGCAGTGTTTTATACGCGTGGCGCATGAAGTAAAATTTCGAGTTTAGAAACGCCTGAAAATTTGGTTTGGTCGCTTCGCGCTACGCGACCAAACCAAATTTTCAGGCTTTTCTAAACTCGAAATTTTACTTCTTGCTCAGTCTGGGAGTGGAAAACACTCGTTTAAAACTTTAAATGGATCTACCATTTATTATGGGGAATAACCGTGGAATAGGACAGAATTACACAGAACAAGAAAAATAAAGCTTATTAGAAATTATAAAAGACTTAAACGAGTGTTTTTCACTCCCAGGCTAAGCATGAAGTAAAATTTCGAGTTTAGAAAAGCCTGAAAATTTGGTATGGTCGCGTAGCGCGAAGCGCGGAGCGGCCAAACCAAATTTTCAGGCTTTTCTAAACTCGAAATTTTACTTCATGCGCCACGCGTACAAGACACTGGTTTCAAGAGAAGTCCACTTGCTCACAATATTTCAGTGTTTTCAGTGTTTTATACGCGTGGCGCATGAAGTAAAATTTCGAGTTTAGAAAAGCCTGAAAATTTGGTTTGGTCGCTCCGCGCTTCGCGCTACGCGACCAAACCAAATTTTCAGGCTTTTCTAAACTCGAAATTTTACTTCATGCTCAGTCTGGGAGTGGGTACAACGTTTTTGGTGCACCTGGGCCTTATTTGGCTATCGACGGGTTCTAGGTAATGAAAACAAATTAAAAAAAGTATATACAGAGATATTTTTATTTAAGTATACATTAAAATGTATAGGTAAATTGCTTGAATTTTGTCGATCTCGTATTATATATTTACCTTGGCTCTCTAAGGTCACGTTGAAGATTTCTACGCGTGATGTTATCAATCAAGGTCATTAACGTATAAGGTTGGTTCAATTTAAACCGAGACGACCTTATTTTAAAATTACCTTGATTTTGTGACGCCGCGTGATGATTTCCACGGGTGACGTCACTAACCTAGGTCATTACTGTATAAAATTGGCTCAGTTTAAACCGAGTCGACCTTATACAGAGATGACTTTGGTTTTTACGTCACATGAGAATTTCCGCGTGGGACCTCATCAACCAAGGTCATTACTGTATAAGGTTGGCTCAGTTTAAACCGAAACGACTCTGTGTTTTTAATTGCCTTGATTTTTACATCACGTAAGGCCTTCCACGCGTGACGTCAGGAATCAAGGTTGTTAAACATACAAGGTCGGCTCGGTTTAAATTGAGACAACTTTGTTAGTTTAATTACCTTGACATTTGCATTCCTGCATATTTTATTCCCATAGATCACGTCAACATTCCCATTATTCCCTTTATCATCTTTATTCAAATTACGTTTGGTCATTTAATTTATCTATTTGCTCTTTTCAAAAGTTGCCCCAAAGTCGACTTATCGAAGTAATCCTAACTGACATTGGTCGTCCGTTGACTCTTCTTCATCCAATGCACTTGCATGGGCATAGTTTCGCCGTTGTAGGATACAGGAAATTTAACGATTCAGTCGATCCAAACGAGGCTGAGAGACAAGCCAGAAACGGGGAGCTGTACACTCGACACCGTTTGCCAATTTTGAAGGATACCGTTGGCGTGCCTGATGGTGGTACTACTATCATCCGTTTTATAACTGACAATCCTGGTAAGTAATAATTATTCGATGGAGTTCTCGTCGTTATTTACATAATTGAATAAACTTGATAAGGTATTTAATCAAATACATGTTCTTTAAAACAAATGTTGACAAAGAAAAATAAATCCTGATATTTATAAGGAGGCATTAAAAAAGTAGGATTTCATCGTTCTGAGTTTGAAAACTACAAAAACTGAGGAATTTGATAATCTTGGTAACTTTATGAGGAGGAACTATAAAAATTGAGGGTTTGGATAATCTTGGTAACTTTATAAGCAGGAACTACAAAAATTACGGATTTCGATAATCCCGGTAGGATGAAAATGCCAAAATAAAGGATTTTGATAATCTGTGTGACAACAAAACAACTCTGGGTCCGCCTCATTTTTTCTCTAAATTCATATCTAGTTGGGCCTCTAAAAAAGGAAAAGGCGGTTTTTACAATTTTTATTCTTAGAGGCGCAAGTAGATATGAATTTGAAGAAAACATGGGGCCCCTAGAGCCCCTGGGTACGCCCGTGTATTACGCCACATTTCATCATCCTTCTATGTTTTAATTCAACTGAATCTGTTACAGGTTTCTGGCTGTTCCATTGTCATGTAGATTTTCACACTGAGGAAGGAATGCAAATGGTATTCGCAACTGGAACGAGAAGCCTTAACTGTCAGAAAATGACAAATTGTGATTGTGTGTGTTGGAATTAATGATTGATTGCATTAAATAAATCTTATTTTCTTATTACATTTGTGCTAAATATATTTTCCTATACATTTGTGTTAAATGCCATATTTATTTAAACTTGTAAATAAAACACTTTTAAATTTGTTTAAACACTGAATTTACACTTAATTTTGTGACTATAGTTTCGACTAGCTGGTAGTCATTCTCAAACATAAGTCAAAGTCACGTTTGTTTGAGAATGACTATTAGCTAGTCGAAACTATAGTTTCAAAATTAAGTGTAAATACAGTGGTTAAACAAAGTTAAAAGTATTTTATTTACAAGTTTATGTAAGATGTACCACAAAGTGAACGCCTACAACACAAAACAGTCATATTTATATGTTTGTGGGTTAATTTGTCAAATGGGTTAATTTGTCAAATTAAATCAAATTTATTTTTTTTCTTATATTTATAGCATAGTTGGCTACTACATTGCTACCTAAGTAGCGAAATCATACATTTTTATTTTAGTTTTATATTCTTAAAATTCACCATTAGAATTGAGAATTCTAATCTAAACTGACGAAAATCATGTTTTCCTCAAAATTTTCAATAATTTCAAAAATTCAGAAAAAATTTGAACAAATTTTTAACGTTAATATAAATTACTAACAAAATGAGCTAATGTTGACATTTGGTTCCTACGGGCCCTTAGAGTCCCTGGGCTTGGGTTCCACGGAACCTCTATGGATACGCCACTGGTTAAAATAACCTAACCTAACCCAACCTAACTTAACTTAATCTAATTTAATCTAACCTTTTTTTTATTTTGGGGTTTTACGTCATCTATTTCCGCTGCTAAGGCCAATCATGACGCCGGAGATTAGGTCTACAGCTATCCGGGAATTTTGCCGAACCCGGTGGGAGTTCCAACCCACCGGTAGGGATCTTTAACGTGCACGCAACATCCAGGCAGTACACGGGTCCTACATGCATTTAACGTCATATCCGAGAAGACGGAGTGTTTGGCATTTTTATCCTAACCTATATAAATGCAGACAACTTGTTAGACCGGTATTTGAACCCCGGTCCGTGGTGTGGCAGTACCTACCTACCTAATCTAACCTAATCGAACCTAATCTAACCTAACCTAGCTAGTGTTAGGTTATATAATTTTCAAAGTCGACTTTAGGTGTTTATTTTATACAAGATGAACCAGACCACCCATACCATTACTGGTCGCGGGTGACAAATATGTTAACCAGTTTCCTTTTATTGTTCCAAAATTATTAATCCGCGCTATATAATTTAAAATTCGATACAAGCAATTTAGGCAAAATATGATAAATCTACGGATTAAGCCCAATCCTCGCCTTCAGTCTTCGCTAAAGACAAACAGAAAACATTAGCGAAATATATAACGGATTTAGTTGAGCGCTTTCTATCATCGCCGTCCCCCTCTCCAGCCCTAGCTACTAACGGGGGGATCCCGGTGGAAAGTTGCCGCTGCATCCGGAAGATAACGACCGTTTGATTTAGAGATTATGGGGATTTGAGGAGGACGCAAAGAGAGGGTATCGCGTCAGGCTGAAAAGAGATGGTATTCCGCCGGTGACGACGAATTGTGTGCACGTCGCGACCGGTTCTCGCCGAAGTGAAGTACATAAGGTCGGCCAATGGGGACCAAGGACGGGCTTTAATATGGCCCCCACCACGACCAATAACGATCGCCTGTTTGCTGCCCCTGAGGGGGAATAACAGGGACACCTCCAGCCGTCAGCTGGGATTTGGGGTGAGGTGAATACGCACCCCTATTAAAAATTGATATAAAAACAGTTATTAAAAAATAACCTGTTTGTTCTTTAATTCAATAAATGGGCCCGTTCATCAAAAACAACAGTTGGGAGTTTACTGCCAACTGTTGGGAAATTCTCCGATGACCGGATTGTAAATCGTGAACGTGTTTTGGATTGTTGCAATGGTACAAAATAGACCGATTGGTGTTGGTGATTGTTGTTGACGGGTTAAAGTTTTTAAAATGGCCGAGTACCGTTCACCAGATACCAACATGCCGTCATAAACAAATCCAAACATGTTGAATGTTGAACATTTTAATGAACAGGGCCAATGTTATGAATTAATCATTGTCAACATAAATAAGACACTTAAATTTTGTTTGTATAACTAAGGTTTTTTTATTGTGACTATAGTTTCGACAACTTTAACTTGTCATTATCAGACTACAAGTATCATTGTCATTGTCACTTTAACCAAGTCACTTTTTTTTGAAAATACTTTTTTTTTGTTATATTGGAATTAGGATTTTTTACTTTATCGACAGGTAAGGTAAGGTAGAACTGCAAAATTTAAAAAAATGTGCTTTGGTGTGGTTTACCTCCCACATACAGATTTATCTTCCTTTCATTAAATTTGAAGGTGACTAAAATACAATTATTCAAGATACAAAAATGTATTTGCTCTATATAATGTTTAGCATAAGCGTTTGGTTTGTCGTTGTAACCAATGAAATTCGTTGAATGTGACATTATACTGAAGATAATTGGTTGATAAATAAATTAATTTGATACATTGTTTTATTTGACCTGACGAGAATGTGTGAAGAACAATGTAAATATTTTGTTATTTAAATATTTCGGTTATTAGTCATTTAAAAAAATGTATTTGACAGTATATTTTTAACTTCAAAATATTTCAGTATTTTATACGCGTGGCGCATGAAGTAAAATTTCGAGTTTAGAAAAGCATGAAAATCCAAAAAACCAAAATTTTCAGGCTTTTCTAAACTCGAAATTTTACTTCATGCTTAGTCTGGGAGTGGAAACACTCGTTTGAAATTTCAAATTGAACGCGTTTACAAAATCGACGAATGCCTAAAACTTCAAAGCGTATACATTATGTATGTTTAAAAGAAACATTCCCAGTACCTATGTAATGTAATAAGTCATTACTAAAATTCATTAAAAGAAGTGCATAATTTTACCTTGTTCAACTTTTACAGTTAACTTTATAATTGCTTGGCCGTTAATGGGTTAATCAAATAATGTATTAATTTTATTGAAATTTTGAAAAAAATACGAAATTCAAGAAGTTATACAAAAATTTAAAAATAACGTTTTTTAATTTTAATTATAACAAACAGTTTTTTTTCATTTTAATTAAAACAAACAGTTTTTTTTACAAAACGTGTTTTTTTTTTTACAATTAAAAACATGTTTAAAACACGTTTAAAACGAGTTTAATACAGAATATAAAAGGCATTTTTTATTCGTAAACTTATCCCGATAATTACAGTGTTTTTTAAATTTGCGGGAATTCGTTATTTCAAAGCGGTTAATTTGAGGCTTTTAACGAGTATTCTCCACTCCCAGACTAAGCATGAAGTAAAATTTCGAGTTTAGAAAATCCAAATTAGGCTTTTCTAAACTCGAAATTTTACTTCATGCGCCACGCTTAAAAACACATAGATTTACAGTGAAGTTTATAAAACACACACATACAACAACGATTATAGGCAACCTAATATACGTGAGAGTAATTGGGTTGTCTATAATCACTGTTGTAAACATTTGTTCAAGGCAGAATTTCACTCACGTTTTATTCACATCTACATATTAGATTGCTAAAGCCGATATTTTAAACTTTACGTTATTTCAGTGTTTTATACGTGTGGCGCATGAAGTAAAATTTCGAGTTTAGAAAAGCTTAATTTGGATTGGCCGCTCCGCTTTGCTACGCGGCCAATCCAAATTTTCAGACTTTTCTAAACCCGAAATTTTACTTCATGCTTAGTCTGTGAGTGGAAAACCCTTGTTTAAAGATTCAAATTGAAATCTTTTAATAAAACAACGAATGTCGTAACATGTACAGTGTATGTACCTAAAAAAAATTCCCGTATTTAAAAATTATATTTATGCACACACAGTTGTGAAATTTTATTGTAATAAAATGTTATGTTTAATAATGTAATTTGAAATATTTTCAACAATTTAGCTAATATTTAAAAACGTAAATAAAAAACCTTAATGAAGTAGTATAAAATATAATTGAATAAATTTAAGATAATAAATTGAACGTTTAAAACATGTTTTAAACAAATTTAAGATTTAAAACATGTTTAAAATAAAACCGTTTAAAACACGACGGCTGTTTTAAACATGTATAAAACACTGTTTTAAAACAAAGTGTTTTAAACATAACAATCCTGCAAAATGGCAGGTGGTGGCCGAGCGGTAACGTCGTCGGGCTGTATCGCTCGGCGAGCCACAAACGCGGGTTCGATTCCCGTGCACGAGTTTTATTTAAAAATAATTTCTCGTCGTGTCCCTGGGTGTGGTGTGAATGTGTCGTGACGTCCAAATATATGTTAAATTAATTAATACAAATCATCGTTAGTGGCTGAATGGCTAGAACCTATGCCAAAAAAACTAAAAAAAAAAAATCCTGCAAAAATCGGTACTTAGAAAAATTTTGAAAATTAATCAGTATTCAGTAATCATGAATAATTACGTAAATCATAGTAATTGTGAAAATCACTTATATTTCGAACATTGACAAAAATCTCAATTAGAGAAAAATTGACGAAAAGCTCATAACAACAATTGAAGAATCATAAAATTTTGAAGAAAAAAACTACAAACATTAAAAGTGCGATTCTTTTCGCAATCTACAACAACTTAGTCTTACAAAGACTATATCAAACACTCATTGAAACAACTACTTCCCGGGATAATACCCCGACGGACATTGAATTATACAACAAGTGTTTGCTGTGATTATAGATTAAAAAACTTAAATAACAATAAAATTTAAATTAAAAGAAAACCGCATTTAATACGCAAGATATTCCGATAATGAATAAAAGAAACGGTCAATTAAATATAATTTTAATTTATTTTTAAAGACTTTTCGTCTTTCCGCATTTTTGAACATATCAATATTAATTATTTTATTATAGCATTTGATGCCTGATGTTAAGTGTGGAAAGGTCAACTTTGTTGCGTATATATAGTTGTAGCATTCTTGCCTTGTTTTTTTCTGTCTTTAAGTCGTATATCATCATTATCAAGTTGTAGATGTACATACTCGGCAGTGTTAATAGGTTAAGATATTTAAACAGCAGTCTGCACGGAGTGTTTTGTGGTTTATTGCACATAGATATTATTATTTTTTTTCTGTATTTTGAAAGCATCCTCGCATGATGGTCCCCAGAATAATGAGCCGTAATTGAGGATAGATTGGATAAGGGAGGAGTAAATTGATTTTAACTGTTCCGTTGAAATTAGGTGCTTGATGTTTTTGACCAAATATAATCGACTACTGCATTTGTCCAGGATATAGTTAATGTGGTGATGCCAGCTTAATTTTTTGGCGATTTGTAGACCTAATAATTTTAAACAATCTATGTTCCTTATACTTTTATTGTCAAATTTGAGTAATGGGAAAGATGTAGCAGACGTATTTTTCGTGCAAAATTGGTTGAACACGCTATTTTCCAAGTTTATTGTTAGTTTATTTCTGTTGGCCCATGTGTATATGATATTGAGGCAATTCTGGGCTTTTTTATGGTTTCAGCTTCTGTTTCGGCAACTACTATAACACTCACGTCATCGGCATATAATACAGGGAAGGCAATAGTCGTTATATTATCGGCCAGATCGCTGATAAAGATGTTGAAGAGAACAGGGGACAAGCAAGAGCCTAGTGGCGTACCTATACTAACTCTCTTCTCTCGCGAACGGCAACCATCCACATCTACCGCCTGGAATCGGTTTTCTAGATAGGATCTAATAAAAGTGTTGGGTATGCCCCTAACGCCGATTGTGTGTAATTTTTCTAAAATAAGTTGGTGGTCGATCGTATCGTACGCTCTGCTGAAGTCGATAAACAATCCTATTGCTCTTGACTTATTAGTCATGGATAAGTGGATCATTTCTATTGCCGATAATATGGCTTTGTTGGTGGAATGGTTGCTTCTGAACCCAAATTGATATTTGGATAACATGTTATTTTTTTCTAGAAAGCTGGTGAGTCTAGAATTAACACAATATTCGACGATTTTTGCGAATTGACTTTGCAATGCTACTGGTCTGTAATTGCCCATGTCATATCGACTCCCTTTATTTTTATAGACAGGAACCACTTTTGATACTTTTAAACTATTTGGGTATTCTCCTTTTTGAAATGTTTCGTTTATAATATCTGATATAATACATGTTAGATTGCTAAAGCCGTATATTTTAAACTTGGCGATATTTCAGTGTTTTATACGTGTGGCGCATGAAGTAAAATTTGGAGTTTAGAAAAGCCCAATTTGGATCCAAATTTTTAGGCTTTTCTAAACTCGAAATTTTACTTCATGCTTAGTCTGGGAGTGGAAAACCCCCGTTTAAAGATTCACATTGAAATCTTTTAAAACAACAACGAATGTCGTAATATTTACAGTGTGTGCATATGTTTACCTGAAAGAAAATTTCCCTATATTTAAAAATCACATTTATGCATATAGCGTTGTAATATTTTATTGTAATAAAATGCTATGTTTAATAATGTAATTTAAAATATCTTCAACAATTTAGCTAACATTTAAAAAGGTAAACAAAAAATCTTAATGTAGTAGTATAAAATATAATTTAGCAAATTTAAGATAATAAAAAAACGTTTTAAACAAATTTAATGTTTAAAATATGTTTTAAACAAATTTAAGATTTAAAAAATGTTTAAAAAAAAAACCGTTTAAAACACGACGGCTGTTTTTAAACATGTTTAAAACACTGTTTTAAACATAACAACCCTGGTTTTAAGTTTTATACCAAAACTATTGTAATAAATATTTATATTTATGTGTTTTTGTAAATGACTTCCGTTGATTTGACAAATAAATACAATATTTTGAAAACTTTGCCAATTATATGGCATATTGTCAAATTAGCACCAGAATAAAAACATCAAATACGTTCTATAAATCTAAACTACTTTGTTGATTGTCAGGATAATCTTGTGAAATCGTAAAATCGTGAAAAAGGTTCTTTAATTTCGAAATGCGTTTGCGTAACTTCTGGAGTTCCTCAAGAAACCCGCTTTGGGTCAAAAAAAAACTTCTAACGAGTGTTTTCACTCCTTATTAACCATAAGGTAAAATTTCGAGTTTAGATAAGCCTGAAAATTTGGATTTGCCGGGGCGCGCGAGCAAAGCAAGTCTTTTCTTAAGGACGGTCGAGTATATGGTAAGAAGGATCGACAGAATCGAAGATTTTGGAGTGGGGGTAGAGATCACTTACGTCACACATTCGCGCTGAATTTAAATGTGGTTACTTCATGGTAAACTTTAGGTAAACATGCATAATCTGTAAATTTTCTGACATATGTTGTTTTTTAAAAGAGTTCAACTTAAAGCTTTAAATGAGTGTGTCCACTCCCAGACTAAGCATGAAGTAAAATTTCGAGTTTAGAAAAGCCCCGTGAAAATTTGTCGAGGGTCGCGACCCGAGACAAATTTTCACGGGGCTTTTCTAAACTCGAAATTTTACTTCATGCTTAGTCTGGGAGTGGAAAACACTTGTTTAAAGCTTCAAATTGAACTTATAGAAAAAAAACAGGGAATATCCAAAGATTTACTAAAAATAGGTTGAATTTGGATACGTATACTTTATAGAAAAACTGCCTGTAAAATGTAAATACATATTTAAGGAAGGTGCGAAAAGGAGAAATGAATATTTAAAACGTATAAATACCCACTGAGCAAATACATTTAAGTAATATTTTATCAACATTAAAACAGCTTTTAATGTTGTTACAATGTTGATAAAAAAATAATATTAAAAAATCTCTCTATGAAAGTCCAGCGAAACCGGAAAGAGAGGTTATGATAGACTCAAAAAAGTAACCAAATACAACGTAATTATTGATAATGAAGGTTTAAATTAAATTACACTTGGTTTGTTTCACAATTTTTTACTTTACTATTTACTCGACTAGTTTCGCGTTTTACAGCATTATCACTCCTGATAATGCTGTAAAACGCGAAACTAGTCGAGTAAATAGTAAAGTAAAAAATTGCGAAACAAACCAAGTGTAATTTAATTTAAACCTTCATTATCAATATTTAAAAATGTTTCACCAAGTGATAAGTGAGAAAATTATTCAAGAAATACAACGTAATTGTTCTCTCTCGCACGAACTAGGGCCTGCGGATAAAGGGGTAGGGGAAAACATGGAAAGATCCAATTCTGTCATACCTTGTAACACAGATGTGTTTATATGTGTTACGCCCATCGACGTACCTTGGTCTTTTCTAAACTCGAAATTTTACTTCATGCTCCAGGCATATAAACTAATTTAATGCAAAGTTCAAAATATACTGTTTAGGATGTGTACCTTTACTTTTATAGAAAGATACATTTTTTTAAGTTATTTGTATTGTACCTATATTTCCTATTATTATTTAGAAAAAATCATTTTTTATATGTAATGCAAGCATAATTTTTTTTACTTGTTTACGCAGCCTTTCACGATCGATTGTAAGACCTGATTATGGGAAATATACAAATTATGATTATTTTTTGAAAACTTTCTGTATATTTGTAATATTAAGCAATGTCATGTGCTTTACGATTACTTACTTTAGGATATCTAAATGAGGTATTCCCTTAAAAAAGTATAACGTTCTGTAATTTCTTGAATTTATTTCTCATCTGGCACGTGGTGAAACATATTAGAATATGTAAAGTTATTTAAATTAAAAACACTTGGTATTGTTTCACAAATTAATTTAATTTGTGAAACAATACCAAGTGTTTTTAATTTATATAACTTTACATATAACTTTCAGTATTTAGGGTATGGATTTTTGAACAATATCAAAAGAGTTCGTTTTTTTAACTTTGGTAATGTCAGGATCTGATTCCTCCAAAAGAATAGTTGTTGAAATAAGGATTAAGTCCGCATCAGTAGCTGGTATGTACAGAACCCAAACCAAACAGCTGGTATGTACGTGTGATGAATTCATCACCACCCCTGATTTATTAGTTTAAAAAATCACGAAATCCGACAGGACTGCAGGAATCACACGCACCAAAAAAAAAAAAACGAAAAACCCATCCATACCACCTCCCCTTTCCATCAAACACTACCCACCATCATTCATTCTCCCCTGCACGCTGCTCGTTTGTTTCACTCTCTAAATCCGTATACGTACACGCACGTATGTGTGAATAGTGCAGATTTCGTGGGAGTGTGTCGGTGTGCTGCATGTCCCGCCCCCGAACGACCGACACGGGAAAACGGAATCAGAAGCAGCAGCTCGAGAGAGAGTCCTCTCTGCTGGGCGGCAGTAGTCAAAAGCTGGAGTGAGCGCGAGAGCAGGAAAATCTTGTTGCAATCCGCCGTCGGTGCAGTGCCTGAAAGTGTTTGGACTTTACTTTGCGAGTTGTGTGATTTTTTTCTTTTTTCCGCAGTTTTCCGTTTCGTTTTATATTTTCTTTCGCTGCAACCCCTTGGGACCGGTCGGCGGTCACGTACTGAATAAGGTAAGTCCCTGTTTCTGTTCTTTGGCAAATAAGTGATTTGGCACGAACGTCGGAAATACAAGCTCAACAATGTGTGTGTGTGAGTGTGTGAATGTGGTGTTCCGAGTTTTCTGTTTTGGTCTCAGTTTTCGTTTGGGCTTTTGCGCGACGGGAGTGCTTTCTGAAAAAGTGATTGATCGTGGTGATTATGATGATTAGTGTGGTGCTGAGTTGTGCTGCAAAAAGCTCGACGGTATGACATGTGATGTAAGAAATTATCAAATTATCATTTCAGAATAATCTAAATTGTATGAATAATCTAAATTGTATGTATAATCTAAATCAGGGATGTCCAACCTTTCGTACTATGAGAGCTACTTTTGCATACCAAGTTATTTGGCGATCCACTGGTTATAAGTAATAATAATAATATTAATAATAATAATATTAATAATAATAATATTAATAATAATATTAATAATAATAATAAGCTACCTCCACTCACCTACATTCAGCTCCAAAAGTCTGTAATTCTAAACACCACAGCAATAGTTCGTTCTCACCTCAATTTCCCTCTATAGCGATATGGACACTTGTTTTGGAAACCGTGTCCATTTACTCACCGTCAATTAAGGACGTGCTAAATTAAATAATAATATTAATAATAATAATAATAATAATAATAATAATAAAAATAATAATAAAAAAAAATAATAGTAATAATATTTATTGCCCAACAGGAAACTATTTCCCAGTTACAAGACAATATACAAAATAACAACAATGGACCCGTTCATCAGAGACAACAGTTGGGAGTTTACTGCCAACTGTTGGAGAATTCTCTGATGACAGGATTGTTAATCGTTAATGTGTTTGGGATTTTTGCAATCGTACAAAATAGACCAACCGGAGTACCGTTCATTAGATACCAACATACATCACAAACAAATCCAAACATGTTGAATGTTTTGATGAAACGCGTATAAAACACGGATTTTAAGTGAAGTTCGAATATACATAAATTTGACAATACAGTGTTTTATACGCGTGGCGCATGAAGTAAAATTTCGAGTTTATAAAAGCCCAGAAAATTTACTTCATGCTTAGTTTGGGAGTGGAAAACACTTGTTTAAAGCTTTAAATCGAACTTTAAAAAACAGGGAATATCCGCAATTGTTGTATCAATTCCATGGTATGTCGTTATTTTTATAAAATCACATTACCTTTTCTTAATTATTTTAGTTGTAAATTTTGTGACATATGTTGATTTTTAAAAGAGTTCAATTTGAAGCTTAAAACGAGTGTTTCCACTCCCAGACTAAGCATGAAGTAAAATTTCGAGTTTAGAGAAGCCCCGTGAAAATTTTTTGGGCTTTTCTAAACTCGAAATTTTACTTTATGCGCCACGCGTATAAAACAGTGATTTCAAGTGAGGTTCAAATATACATAGTTCACAGTATTTTAGAGTTTTATACGCCTGGCGCATGAAGTAAAATTTCGAGTTTAGAAAAGCCCAGAAAATTTGTCTCAGGTCGCTGCGCGACCCTCGACAAATTTTCACGGGGCTTTTCTAAACTCGAAATTTTACTTCATGCTTAGTCTGGGAGTGGAAAACACTTGTTCAAAGCTTTAAATGGAACTTAAAAAAAAAACAGGGAAAATCCGCAATTGTTGTATCAATTCCATGGTATGTCATTATTTTTATAAAATCACATTACTTTTTCTTAATTATTTTAGCTGTTTATTTTCTGACATTCGAGATTTTTAAAAGAATTCAATTTGAAGCTTTAAACGAGTGTTTTCCACTCCCAGACAAAGCATGAAGTAAAATTTCGAGTTTAGAAAAGCCCCGTGAAAATTTGTCGAGGGTCGCGCAGCGACCCGAGACAAATTTTCTGGGCTTTTCTAAACTCGAAATTTTACTTCATGCGCCACGCGTATAAAACACAGATTTAAGTGAAGTTTAAATATACATAAATATGACAACAATATAGTATTTTATACGCGTGGCGCATGAAGTAAAATTTCGAGTTTAGAAAAGCCCAAAAAATTTGTCTAGGGTTTCACGGGGCTTTTCTAAACTCGAAATTTTTCTTCATGCTTAGTCTGGGAGTGGAAAACACTTGTTCAAAGCTTTGAATTGAACTTTAAAAAAAACAGGGAATATTCGCAATTGTTCTATAAATTCCATGGTATGTCATTATTTTTATAAAATTACATTACCTTTTCCTAATTATTTTAGTTGTAAATTTTCTGACATTCGTTGATTTTTAAAAGAGTTCAATTTGAAGCTATAAACGAGTGTTTTCCACTCCCAGACTAAGCATGAAGTAAAATTTCAAGTTTAGAAAAGCCCCGTGAAAATTTGTCGAGGGTCGCGCAGCGACCCGAGACAAATTTTCTGGGCTTTTCTAAACTCGAAATTTTACTTCATGCGCCACGCATATAAAACACAGATTTTAAGTGAAGTTTAAATATACATAAATTTGACAATATTGTAGTGTTTTATACGCGTGGCGCATGAAGTAAAATTTCGAGTTTAGAAAAGCCCAGAAAATTTGTCTCGGGTCGCGGCGCGACCCGCGACAAAATTTCACGGGGCTTTTCTAAACTCGAAATTTTACTTCATGCTTAGTTTGGGAGTGGAAAACACTTGTTCAAAGCTTTAAATTTAATTTTAAAAAAACAAGGAATATCCGCAATTGTTGTATTAATTCCATGCTGTCATTATTTTTATAATCACATTACTTTTTCTTAATTATTTTAACTTAGAGAAACGTAAAGTGTTAAGTGTGAACATTAATAAATTTAGAATTTTTCCCTCTATAAAAAAGTGACATACATTTTGTCTCGAAAATAAATGGGGAAGCCAATATTTGAACACTTTAAAATTAACATGCGATTTCCTATGTTGCGTCCACCAAGTCAACACCCGGTATACAAAATGTATACAGGGATTTACCTTCAAATTTATTGTAAATTGTTCGAATTTTGATAGCTCAGGTATTGGTTCTGTATACCGATCAAATAGCTTTACAAATTTACTGAAACACCAGTAAAAACAGCCAATTTTAGAGAGCATTCTTTACGATTAACGGTAAACTGGTTTACCAGTATTGCAATCGCTAATTTTAATAGGTTTCTTCGTTTGTACTCCAATAAGTTGAATTGAGTTTAAATTTGTGACGTCACTAGTTCAAGCTAGTGCAACTTTACATTGGCAATTGCAGATGTCCAGTTCAGGGGGACCCAATCAAAACATCCACACTATTTTTACCACCCGTAATGCTGATATAATTTTGATAATTTCTTTTAAATAAAAAATTAAAGTACAATTCTGTGCAATAAAATTAAACATAAGTCTCATAACTATTTTTCATAATATTCTAGTTGGATAATTCGGGTCCCGAATTATACAACTAGAATATTATGAAAAATAGTTATGAGACTTGTGCTTAATTTTATTGCACAGAAGTGTACTTTAATTTTTCAAGCAGTTTCAATAAATGATAAAACACCATAAGACCTTTGAAAAAAACGCTTGTAATAAATACATCAAAGCCGAAATAGAAAAACTATCTTCTATTTTAGTAAAAATTCGAAATTTTGAATTGTTGTTTAAATGACGCAACATTTTGACATTAAGGAAATCAGCATATTTACATATTTTCGTAACTAGGAAACTCATCATGTCCGTTTTAAACTATAACATATTTTGTGTGCTTAATTTTAGTGCACAGAAGTGTACGTACTTTTATGTGCTAACTTTTAGAAATTGAAATAGCTGTAATATTTTGCAGTTTCTCCACTAAAATATGCAATTTACATTTAAAATAGTGTGCTTAATGTTACGCGAATTGTAAGTGTTTTCTTTAAAGTTAATCGTGTTAGTTTTGTTTTCAAACGAACAAATTAATTTTGTACAAGAAATCTCTGCGATTTAACATTTCATTCTTAGGCATTCTTCAGAGAGACTGTGTGGATGTTTTGATCGGGTCCTAGTTCATGTAACGAACAAAAGTGTAAAAAGTTCTGCACTAGTTCATGTAATGAACAGACCTAATGTTAACTGATGTACACAGTAACCAAACAAGTTTTGTCTTACGAAAATAGCAAATTTATTCACAAATACTGTAATTAGATTTAATATTTTTTTCCAAAATAACGGGTTATAAACAAATGTATACAAAATGTTATTCTTTAAATTCATTTATATAAGATGGTGCAGGCGCCGGGAAAATCCGTGGTTGGAAATTCTAGGGCGATTTTAACATCGGTAATAACATTCATTAGGCAAGTGGTATCGATAATAATAATAATCTTTCTCCACGACCATTAGTGAATGTAATAATTCGAAGATCATTTTTATTAATATAATGCACAAATTCTCACTCTTGAGTTAGAATATTCATTCTGAAACCTTGTTACTTATGTGTTTTGCATGTATTTTCATTCCATAACAAGATACAGAATGAAAATTCCGTAATCGAAGTAAACAACATAGATTGCCTTGCATTTCAAAACTGTCACTGTCAGTGAATTTCAAATCTGTCAGATGTAAATGCCGACGTCGTATTAATTATTTTCAAACAAGTTTTAATTTAAGTAAAATAGTGAGTAAAAAATCGAGTGAATCAGATATAGAACTTGATATTACTCCACCTGAAATTAGAAATTATGCAAATAATATAAGCGAGAACCTGCTGCCGCAAAAATCGAGACGAATATGAAAATTATTATACACTGTTAAGGGATTGGCAACAAGAAAAGAAAATGGACTCCTTTTCCGAAAATGTTTTATTTATTAAAATAAAGGAAATCCTTGACTCTATGAAAAATATATTCAATCCTGAAAGAAACAGTAAATGTGAAACACGATATCGATATTTCAAGATACAATAAATTAAAAACTTTGTTAAAACGCTCTTCTGATAAGTATGTAGCTAAGGAATCAAAGGTTTTTATAGAAGAAAATGTTGAGCAATTCTTAGAAAATGCTCCGGATGAGATATATTTAGCTACAAAGGTAATAAAAAAAATGTATTTAATACTATAAATGGAAATATTAATACAATGTAATACAATTGTTGCAATAAATAACTTGTTTGGTTCAGATTATTTTAATTGTTATTGTTTCATACTTTCTAGTCGTTGAGAAGTTATAGTCTGTTACTCGGTTAGAATAAAAAATTAATACCCGCGTTCGGAATCTTCCACTCGTATCAATTTTTTCATTCATTCTTACCTTGTTACAGAATATACTATTATTATTCAACGGCAAGATTCCATAAAGAAGAAAATCAAAAAGATACATATAACTTAAATATAAAAAATATATATAATTCAATACTACAACAAAGAAAACATAATTAATTACACTAAACTAATATTAGACTCCTGTAAATATATCTTAATACAAAATATTTGAACGGTACCTATCCCTAGGTAAAAATTGAAATATTTGTTTATTTACTTCTACAAATTCACAATTACACGTTTGTACAAGGTGGTCCAAAATGTTCTTAAGTTTTGTATTTGCTATAAAATCATAGCTAGCTGTAATGGGAAATGTCTTAAATGACGGCAGTGTTTCACGAGAGAGCAGCGTGCTTTTTGTGTACTATTACCTTAACAACAATTGTGCAACAGCTGTGCGCCGTCGATTCAGAAATAATTTTAGTCTCCACAATATTCAGCAATGTCTAAACATCCAGACGATCCAGTCCTTTGGTTTTAGCAGGATGGAACCACCAGCCTAGCTAGCTGTGGTAGAGTAAGGGAAATGTCTTAGATGACAGCACTGTTTAACGAGAGAGCAGCGTGCTTTTTGTGTACGAGAGTATTACCTTGACAACAATTGTGCGACTGCCGTGCGCCGTCGATTCAGAAATAATTTTAATCTCAACAATATACAGCAATGTCTAAACATCCAGGCGATCCAGTAATTTGGTTTTAGCAGGATAGATCCACCAGCCTAGCTAGCTGTGGTAGAGTAATGGGAAATGCCTTAAATGATGGCAGAGTTTCATGAGAGAGCAGCGTGCTTTTTGTGTACAAGAGTATTACCTTAATAACGATTGTGCGACTGCTGTGCGCCGTCGATTCAGACATAATTTTAATGTACACAATATTCAACAATTCCTAAACATCCAAACGATCCAGTCATTTAGCAGGATGGAGCCACCAGCGATATATCGAATCTTACGTTTCCCGTCGTTCAAGCGCTTTTTCCAGGAAATTGTTCTCACGAAAAGAGAACGTTTAGTGCCCCCCCCCCCCCCAGAAGTCCGGACCTGACTCCTTGAAATTTCATCTGATCGAACTTAAGCATCTGATCGAACTTACGGCGAGAGATTGAAGCTGTGGTGCACAGCTGGATAAATCGGATAGGCGGTGGCCCGCCAGGCGTAGCCATGAAAATGGGATAATATAAATGATTATTATAAATCAGTAGATGTAATATAAAGTCGTTTTTGTGCAAGAGACCAATAAACGATTAAACGATCTTCCTGCTTTGCATTTATTGAACGGCGACTCCGACATAACAAAGCCATAACTGTTGACACTTGTCGCCGCGTCATAGCAAATTTTAGAGTTCGCGTCCAAAAGTGCCAGGAGGCAAACGGTGAACACCTTGACAACATAATCTAAAATTCTAGAGTTTTTTGTATATTGTGAAATAAACATTTCGTAGATTTGATAATAATTTATATTATTATTTCAATTTCAAAAGTTAAGAACATTCTAGACCACCTTGTATTAAACATAAATATCTTATCAAATTAAAGCATCCCTTCGAATCTTCATATTTTCTGTTTGGATTACGCCAGAGAAAAAGGTTGAGTACCACAGTTCTAAATACAGGTAATATTAAAATAGTATCGAGCTCTAAATTCGAAATTTTACTTTATGCACCGTATTTTTTTCGCTGAACATAGATTTCCTTTTATCAGTTTATGAAACTCCATGCCAATACATTGTTTCATTTAAAAACTGCTGTTAAATTTATGGAACTTCTTCAAAGAGACATACCATAACTACAAGTTGTAAATAAAACACTTTTAACTTTGTTTAACCACTGTATTTACACTTAATTTTGGGACTATAGTTTTGATTAAATAGTAGTCATTCTCAAACAACTTTGTTGTGAGAACTTTTTGAGAATTTGAGAATGACTACTAGCTAGTCGAAACTATAGTCACAAAATTAAGTGTAAATACAGTGGTTAAACAAAGTTAAAAGTGTTTTATTTACAAGTTTATTTAAGATGTACCACAAAGTGAACGCCTACAACACAAAACAGATAACTACAAGTCTTCAATATTGAGAACGCATGGTTTCAAATAGACGGCGCTCTACCACATTCCACCGATTTATCTCCAAACGATTTCTTTCTTTGGGGTTATCTCCAATCTAAAATCTACAATAATATAGCAAAAGAAAGTACAGAAGAACTCAATAACAGAATAAGTACTGCCTGCAGCGAAATAAATCCAGTTATTTAAAGAAATACTGTACAAGGATTTTTCAATCGCTTGGCATATTGCTTGGAGCAGGAAGGTGGTCTTTGCACATTTGCATATTTGTACTAAACCTAAAATAAAATGTCAGTCCTTTCAAAAGCAAAAATAAAATATCTGTAAGTTTGGTTGCCTAATCCGTGAAATTAATCAAATAATTGTATTGATTAATTAAATAAATGAGTATTGACATGGACTTTCTAATACTGAACATAGGAAACGTATGTTCAGCAAAAAAAATAATTCTTACCGTATAAATGAACTTAAAAATACAGCGTAGAACAAAACGATTTTTATCTAGTCGTCTTTGCATTGCCCATGTTAAAATGGGAATTGCCGCTCAAAATATACATAAATTGTAATAATTTTTAATTTGATTGATTGATGACATTTATTGACAGAATTAGCAAATTCATATCATATTATATTATGTATTCTACGGATTAGCCATTATAGAGTTATAATACAAAATTTATTACATAAAGAAATAGAATATAATATTTAAAAATAATGTAGAAGCAGAGAAAAAATTTCTTGTGAAAATAATTCTAAATGCTACTTAATGAAAATCATTTTGTTCCACACTGTATATTCTACCTACTATATTTGATAGTTTAAATCCACTGATGAATGGTAAAAACTTGGAAAAATTTATCTTAAAAAACAAATTCCTGTCATGTTGAAAAATTATTGAACTTATCAATATTATGTAGAATGTTTGTTTCATTTACTTGTTTTAGTGTTAAGCGCGATTTCTATTTATTGTAATTTATATGTACCTATACTTTATCATTTAGAATACATTAGAATAAATCTTTATTTTCAGAGTGTCAAGTTACATTTACCAAATGAAAATAGCGTCAATTTATGTCTCAATCTATCTTAATTAATATACAGCGAGTTTTTCTGCAAAATATACGTTTTCCAAATTCAGCTCCTTTATTTTAAATCTTTAGATATTCGTGTGTTTTTAAAAGAAATCAATTTGAAGCTTTAATCGAGTGTTTTCCACTCCCAGACTAAGCATGAAGTAAAATTTCGAGCTTAGAAAAGCCCCGTGAAAATTTGTCGAGCGTCGCGCAGCGACTCGAGACAAATTTTCGGGCTTTTCTAAACTCGAAATTTTACTTCATGCGCCACGCGTATAAAACACTGATTTCAAGCGAGGTTTAAACATACATACATTTCACACTATTATAGTGTTTTATACGCGTGGCGCATGAAGTAAAATTTCGAGTTTATAAAAGCCCAGAAAATTTGTCTCGGGTCGCTGCGCGACCCTCGACAAATTTTCACAGGGCTTTTCTAAACTCGAAATTTTACTTCATGCTTAGTCTGGGAGTAGAAAACACTCGTTTAAAGCTCCAAATTGAACTTTTTTAAAAACACATGAAAATCTAAAGATTTAAAGAAAATAAGCTGAATTTGGAAAACGTATACTCAAGAAAAAGTCCCTGTATGTGTGTATATATTAATGATTATTTAGTTTAAAAACGAATTAAAATTATTATCGACTTTCTGCAAAATATTAATATGTAATATTAGTTTTATTTCGTTTATATATTTTGTAAATATTCTGCAAACTATTGACAAACTCAATTTTTCTTTATGTTAATTTTTTGTAGATTATTTAGTTTATATACATTTTTTGTAATGTTGAAAAAGGAGAAATCCGTAAATAAATAAATTAGGGGTGGTTGGGGGTGCCGTAGGGACTAGTAAAATAGGTGAAAACAAAAGCAGTGAATCCTGTGGGGTACTTGAATTAATTTGTTCACTTAATTTCAATTATTTCTAAAAATAAAAATTTACCTGTTTAAGAGTACACAAGTATTTTGCTCAAATCTTTTGTTCATTTAATTTTAATTATTTCTAAAAATTAAAATGCACCTATTTGAGAGTACACAATTATTTTGCTCAAATCTTTCAAAATCTTATCTCTTGAAAAATAAAAATTCACCGGTTTAAGAGTACACAATTATTTTGCTCAAATCTTTTAAAATCTTATCTCTTGATTGATATCAATATATAATATTGTGAAAGAACAGTTAATAGTAATTAAATAACTACTTTTCTCCTGTTTCTTTTATAAAACATTATTAGTAGAACAATTTTTGATTAATTAATAAAGATAATTATTCTTATTAAACAGGAAGTTTTTTTGTAAGTATACAAATCCCGATTATATGCTGTAAAGTTTCAGATATTCGTTGTTTTTTGTTTTAAAAGAGTTCAATTTAAAGCTTAAACGAGTGTTTTCCACTCCCAGGTTAAGTATGAAGTAAAATTTCGAGTTTAGAAAAGCCTGAAAATTTGGTTTGGTTGCGTAGCGCGAAGCGCGGAGCGACCAAACCAAATTTTCAGGCTTTTCTAAACTCGAAATTTTACTTCATGCGCCACGCGTATAAAACACTGATTTCAAGTGAAGTTTACTAGTTCACAATGTTTCAGTGTTTTCAGTGCTTAGTACGCGTGGCGCATGTAGTAAAATTTCGAGTTTAGAAAAGCCTGAAAATTTGGTTTGGTCGCGTAGCGCTTCGAGCTACGTGACCTAACCAAATTTTCAGGCTTTTCTAAACTCGAAATTTTACTTCATGCTTAATCTGGGAGTGAAAAACACTCGTTTGAAGCTTCAAATTGAACTCTTTTAGAAAAAGTTTATGCATATTTATCCTATAAGACAAATTCCCTGTATATTAGTTACTCATAAACTCTCCCTACCTACATTTTTTATCCACAGCTAGATTGTGTTAAAATTACTCGTTTCCCGTGGAATTATTTTTACGTCCAGTCTCTCGCTTTTATTTTCAACATTCAAGAAAAGCGTTTCGTTTGCTTTCCGTTCATAAACCCTTTCCAGTAATTAAATTCTTTGTTGCAAGTGTACAGGAGAGTCTCGTCTCACGTGAGTCGGACGGCTTTTGGTTTTGTCGTCTGAGGTGCGGGGGTGTATGCAATAAATATAGTTATGTGTGTGTGTGTGGAACTAAGAATTGAGAACTGGGAACTTGTAATTGAGAACTGGAAAGGTCGAGAGACGAAACTAATTGGCGTTGAAGAATGTGAAGAGAAAAACACACACTCACACACACACGAGAGCTGAAAAACACAAAGCTCTTCTACTCGTGCCAAATCGATTTCCGACGGATGTAATATATTTTTTCAACAATTGAATACGAAAAACGTCGGTGGTTTTGTTTTTACTACGAAGAAAATAACAATCGTTCATTTCAAAAACAAATACACTGCTCCAGGAAATTAACGCACCACATGCAATTTTACAAAAATTATTACTATTAGAGTGTATTTTACGTTAGCGAAATAACGAAAAATCCTGTGAATCCTGTATTTATTTTGACAAATTGCAGTTGTTTAAACACCCCACTGAGCAAAAAACAAACAAATAATGTTACATTAACATTGTAGCAACATTAAACGTTGTTTTAATATTGATAAAACATTACTCAACTAGGTTTGCTCAGTGGGACATAACATGTAACAAAGCTAAACTTGAAAAGGTAACATTTTTAAGAAATTGTAAGGTGCGCCACGCGTATAAAACACTGATTTCAAATATACATAAATTTCACAATATTTTAGTGTTTTATACGCGTGGCGCATGAAGTAAAATTTCGAGTTTAGAAAAGCCCAGAAAATTTGTCTCGGGTCGCTGCGCGACCCTCGACAAATTTTCACGAGGCTTTTCTAAACTCGAAATTTTACTTCATGCTTAGTCTGGGTGTGGAAATCACTCGTTTAAAACTTCAAATTAAACTCTTTTAAAAACACATTAATATCTAAAGATTTAATGAACATAAGCTGAATTTGGAATACGTACACTAAACAAGATAAATTCAAATTCAAAACTATTTGAATTCGAGAAAATAAGCTTACGCTTCTTATAGTTTGCACACTTTAAACATAATATGTAAAATTACGAAAAAACTATTCGTGAAAATGCAACCAGTGTCTTAATTAATAAGACAATTTAAGACGATAAATATCCATTGAAACAACTACTTCCCGTGCAAATACACCTCCGGATATTGAATTATACAATGAAATATTTAAAATCTTATTTAATTTAATTTGATTAAATAAGATTTTAAATATTTCATTGTATAATTCAATATCCGGAGGTGTATTTGCACGGGAAGTAGTTGTTTCAATGGATATTTATCGTCTTAAATTGTCTTATTAATTAAGACACTGTTTGCATTTTCACGAATAGTTTTTTCGTAATTTTACATATTAACGTATACTAAAGAAAAAAGGGTAACATTTTTAAGAAATTGTAAGGTGCACAAGGAATTTCTGTCTTAAAAAATAATAATAATAATAATGCTTTATTTCTCATTACTTCCAATTACAGAGAAATGTATAATGATCTAAAATATAGTGTAACTATTACTAATAATAATACATATAACGAAAATTTGGAGTGTATAAATCTTGAAGTATGGAAATATATAAGGTTGTGCGCTATAGATAATTACTTATAAAAATGCATTCCTGATTAGCTGGGGCGTTACATTGAATATATCAATATTTGGGTTGTTATTGCAATTTCGAATGATTCGAACTAAAGGAGAGTAATAAAGAGCATTTGTTCTAGATGTAGGATACGCAAAGGTGTGGGAACACCTAGAGTTTAAAAATTAGTAAACAGCCAATATCAGTCGTTATTGCGTTGTTAACTCTTTCAGAAAAACCAGTCGAGATATTTTAATTCCAACTTTAGGATCTTAAAACGTTTTTATATCTGAGCAAAATAAGTGATTGTTCATTACTTGGAGCAGTGTATTTGTTTCTGAAATAAACGATTGTTATTTTCTTCGTGGTAGAAACAAAAGCATTGACATTTTTTGTGTTCAATTTTTGATCGCTTATTTTTCGATAATTCTTTCAGAAAAACCAGTCAAGATATTTTAATTCCAGCTTCAGGATCTTAAAACGTGTTTATATCTGAGTAAAATAAGTGCTTGTTTATTTCTTGGAGCAGTATTTGTTTCTGAAATGAATGATTGTTATTTTCTTCGTGGTAGAAACAAAATCATTAAAATTTATTGTATTCAATTGTCGATTGCTTATTTCGCCTAACTAAATCTCGCGCTTTCAAAATTCGAGCCTTAAGCAATTTGCTTTTGGATATGTAGCTATACTTAAAGTAAAATAATCCCTGTATATTTAAATTTGTAATATTAGAGTGTTTTATACGCGTAGCGCATGAAGTAAAATTTCGAGTTTAGAAAAGCCTTAAAATTTGGTTTGGTCGTGACCAAACCAAATTTTCAGGTTTTTCTAAACTCGAAATTTTACTTCATGCGCCACGCGTAGTATACAGTGAAAACACTGAAACATTGTGAACTAGTAAACTTCATTTGTAATTAGTGTCTTATACGCGTGGCGCATGAAGTAAAATTTCGAGTTTAGAAAAGCCTGAAAATTTGGTTTGGTCGCTCCGCGCTTCGCGCTACGCAACCAAACCCAATTTTCAGGCTTTTCTGAAGCTTTAAGCGAGTGTTTTCCAATCCCAGACTAAGCGTGAAGTAATATTTCGAGTTTAGAAAAGCCCCGTGAAATTTTGTCGAGGGTTGCGCAGCGACCCGAGACAAATTTTCTGGGCTTTTCTAAACTCGAAATTTTACTTCATGTGCCACGCGTATGAAACACTAAAATATTGTGAAATTTATGTATATTTGGACCCCGCTTGAAATCAGTGTTTTATACGCGTGGCGCATGAAGTAAAATTTCGAGTTTAGAAAAGCCCGAAAATTTGTCTCGGGTCGCTGCGCGACCCTCGACAAATTTTCACGGGGCTTTTCTAAACTCGAAATTTTACTTCATGCTTAGTCTGGGAGTGGACAACACTCATTTTAAGCTTCAAATTGATTTCTTTTAAAAACATATGAATATCTAAAGGTTTAAAGAAAATGAGCTGAATTTGGAAAACGTATACTTTGCAGAAAAAAACTCCCTGTATATTAATTGAGATAGATTTAGACACAAATTGGCGCTATTTTCATTTGGTAAATGTAACTTGACACTCTGAAAATAAAGATTTATTCTAATGTATTCTAAAAGATAATGTATAGGTACATATAAATTACAATAAATAGAAATCGCGCTTAACACTAAATCAAGTAAATTAAATACACATTCTACATAATATTGACAAGATCAATAATTTTTCAACATGACAGGAATTTGTTTTTCGATATAAACTTTTTAAGTTTCTACCATTCGTCAATGGATTTATACTATCAAATATAGTAGGTAGAATATACAGTGTGGAACAAAATGATTTTCATTAAGTAACATTTAGAATTTTCTCCGAAATTTTACTTCATGCTTAACCTGGGAGTGGAAACACTCGTTTAATGCTTCAAATTAATTTTTATATTTTAATATTTTAATGTGTTCTTGTATTTTATTTTCCGTGTATACTCTTGTATTTGTATATTTCTACCCTCAATGTATTTACTAGTTTTAAGCTTATTCTCCGATGACAAGTGTAATGACAATGTATGTTAGTGGCACAATAAATGAATTGAATAATTGAATTGAAATTAAACGCTGTTCAAAAACAACGAATGCAAATAAAAACAACGAAAATTTACAGCGTATATAAAAGGATACTTAAAAGAAAGATCATTTTAGAATTACTCATTGTAATATTAGTTGTAATTAGTTATAACCACTTCTTGATTTTACTTCGTGAAAATAAATAAATAAATAAATTTACAAAAATCCCCGTCTAATAACTACATAATTCATGATCATGAGGATAACTCTTATGAGATAGAGGAGAAAAATATCAACAAATCATAAAAAATATTATCATAAAGTAATTATCAATACAAAAAGCGACCTATAAGGAATTTATCATATAAATAGTTTAATTAGTCGCCATGAAATCGACTAAACATTTTTATGCAATTTACGACACGACGTTTAATGAAAAAGTAGTTAAAGCTAACAATTTTCATTTTACGCTCAATTATTTTAACCAGGAAATTTCTTCAATTAATGGCCACCTTGTAAAAAACAGTTATAATTCATTTTCACAATTTATAATAAAATTGAAAAATCCTTGAAATAAAAATGTAAAAAATAACTGAATAATTACTTAATTAATGTTTATGAAATGTTCTGTAACATAGGAACTTGGATTTAAAAATTTATATTTGTAAATAAAACACTTTTTACTTTGAATTTATGATGGCGTTAGCTATCGAATCCATTAATACTTTTTACTTTGTTTAACCACTGTATTTTGCACGTAATTTTATAGTTTCGATTATCTAGTAGTCATTATCAAACTAAAAGTCACTTTTAGTTTCGATTATCTAGTAGTCATTATCAAACTAAAAGTCACTTTTAGTTTCGATTATCTAGTAGTCATTATCAAACTAAAAGTCACTTTTAGTTTCGATTATCTAGTAGTCATTATCAAACTAAAAGTCACTTTTAGTTTCGATTATCTAGTAGTCATTATCAAACTAAAAGTCACTTTTAGTTTCGATTATCTAGTAGTCATTATCAAACTAAAAGTCACTTTTAGTTTAATAATGACTACTAGATAGTCGAAACTATAGTCACAAATTAAGTGCAAAATACAGTGGTTAAACAAAGTAAAAATTGTTTTATTTATAATTGTATTTAAGATGTACCACAAAGTAAACGCCTACAACACAAAACAATATATTTGTATGTTTTAATCTTATATTACTTAAAGAAGCATACGCTAAATAATTATTGAACAGTGCAAAACGTATCGTATGTTTAATAAAAAAAAAACTGTAGAGTGCCATGATTTCATCTTTTTTTAAATTTAAGTTAGCTACGCGCTTCAGGAATTGACATATAAAACGTCAGACATAATAATTTAAATATATAATTTCAGAGTTGCCAACCTATAATATTTTCCATGGCATTCAAGAGGTTTGTTTTAATTGAACATACGATATTATCTGTTTGTGACCTTTTTGGGAAAGAGTTGGCTATGATTTTTTTTTATGTTGGACTAACTGATTCAGTGATGTAGCAGATGCAACTTTTTTTTCAGTTAGTGCCTGTTGGACATTTTCTTGCCACCGCATTGCCAAATTTATTATTTTAATACTTGTAAGAAAATAAATGATTTATCAAGTGTGTAAAAATAAGTTTAATTTCCATCAAAGGAAAAGTCAAAATGCCGCAAATAATTTTTTTTACAACAATAAATTTCCATTAAATGATGCTACTTCTAGTTTAAAAAGGACAAATCATTTTAATTGTTTATCCTTAACTTAAACAGAGATCCGGCAACAATATACCTATTAAGAAAATTTAACCCTAAACTGAAAAAAACCTAACCTAATCTAAACTAATCTAACCTAACCTAACCTAACCTAACCTAAACAAACCTAACCTAACCCAACACAAAAAGTGTCAATTACTTTCAATCTCCATTAAGGAGGAGAAAGGATTCTCCTTTCAAAAAATTGTAACTGATTCGGATCACAAACCCCCTTTTTTAAGTATTTGAATCCTCTAATTATTTGAATCCTATCCAACTCTGTTTTTAATCAATGTACACTTTATGAAAATGGCTGTATATTCGTTTTACCATTGATTTAAAAAAATACAATATGAATTCAGTCCTTCTCGAAAGTGTTATTCCACCAAGAAATACAAATTTCACGCAACAAAGGGATACACATTTAATTTTTGTTTTCTTCTCGAAGGATATAATTCATTCTTATTCTTTTTACTTTTTTTCGCCCATTCGAACGCGAACGCTGAATGAAACGCGGGCTGTGTGGATCGGATCGAGCCGACAACAGCACACTTCATGCGATAATTCCCTAATCGGTCACCCATTAGATCCGTCGTTTGAAGAAAGGGTCCCAAAGAATGAATTTCGCGTATTTATTGTGAGAACAATGGGCGACAAAGGACCGCCGCTGGACACGGACATTACACACGTGTTTTGACTCTTTTGTCCGCGCGCAGGTCTCGTTTTATCGTTTCTTCCCAGAATTGGCGACATTTCGGCCTGATAACACATATTCCAGAGACGATTTTGTAGGTTGGTTGAGTAACAAACTCAACTTTTATACAGGGTGCGACAAAAGATCCGCGCACATTCTTTCAATAATAACCTTTTTATCGACAAGTAAAACACAACAAATTACAGGTCGCCCGCAGGTCTCGTTTTATCGTTTCTTCCCAGAATTGGCGACAATTCGGCCTGATAACACATATTCCAGAGACGATTTTGAAGATCGATACAACAGTTGGTTAAGTAACAAACTCAACTTTTATACAGGGTGCGGCAAAAGTTCCCGCGCACGTTCTTTCAATAATAACCTTTTTATCGACAAGTAAAACATAACAACAAATTACAACAAAAGAAAGCCAAGAAAATTCTCTACAAGATAATTTGAACAGAATTACAAAATTTCGACCTTTAGCCGCCACACAGGTCTCAGACGCTTCCGAAAATGTTTGACGATGGTCGTTAGTTGATGGTTTGAAATGTTGGCCCATTCTCGCTGCAGGGACGGTTTTAGGGATTCTATTGACTTGTCGTTGGTAGAGCTAGCTTTTTTCTACAGATGGACCAAATGGAAAAATACATCGTGTTTAGGTCAGGCGAATTTAAAGACCACAAACTTGATTCGAAAATTCTAATATTCGCGATTTGATCTTGCTTAGACCTCATGATTCCAAGAAGTCATAACGATTTGACACATCAAACCAACACATGAACACTGTTTGTAGAGCATTTCAAAGGCTACAAGATAGGCTATATGATAACGATACAAAATGCTGAAAACGGTACGTAAATTTGCATTTGAAAAATGTATGCGGGAACCTTTGCCGCACCCTGTACAGACCTTCGCAGGTGTCTGGCTTACTCTAAAAATCGTTTCTAGAAGATGTCCCGCTAAATTCGGAGTGATAAGACATATTCATTATCTAATATTTGTTATTAACTAACGAGTGACTATAAACTGTCGGCATCTTGGTTGCTTTGAAAAACAAATTACATATCTTAAATTATGCCTTACGAAACGGTAAATCTTGGAAACGTCAAATACATGTCATTGGGTAGTTTCACAGTGCTGAATTTAATTACGACGTGTGTTTCTGAAGTCAGAACTTACTGGGACGGCGACAGTTTATAGACACTTGTTAGAAGATACCTTATAAGATGCGCTTAATTCGAAGTAATAAGAATTATTCATCACTTTGATTTGAGCGAGTCTGATAAGACATCTTCTAAACACGATTTTTAGATTTAGTATAAAAGGTTGTTGACTTTGTCACTCAACTTTTACACTGACCTTAAAGTTAAAAAAATGTAGCGTCTAAAATCACATTATTGATGGAATTCTTTTAATTGTTTGGTGTTGTACACACCTTTACAATTTTCGCAGTTCAATTTATAAATGCCTGATCTAACTAGGGGATTAAGTTTTGTTTTTGGGTTGAACTTAAACTTAAACTTAATAATATAATTTTCAACCCAAAAACAAAACTTAATCCCCTAGTTAGATCAGGCATTTATAAATTGAACTGCGAAAATTATAAAGGTGTGTACATTGGACAATCTGGTCGTAGAATCGAAATAAGGTTGAAAGAGCACGAGCGAGCCTTTAGATTAAAACATAATAGTTCTACCTATGCTAACCATCTTTTAGAAGAGAATCACACTTTTGGCGAGGATGTACTTTCAGTAATCCATTTTGCCGAAAAAGGTCGTAAAATGGATTTACTGGAAGCACTAGATATACACAAGGCCCGAATTAATCCCGGAATTTCCCTTCTTAATGACCAGGTTGACCTAATGTACACCCCTCTCTTCGAAGCCGTATAAATAGTTTTTAACGTGTAATTTGTATTTACTTTAGTTTGAGAATGACTACTAGATAGTCGAAACTAGTCACACAATTAAAAGTAAGATCCAGTGGTTAAACAAAGTAAAAAGTGTTTTATTTACAAGTGAATTCTTTTAAAGATAATTTCTGTGAAAAACGTAACCATAGAAAGCATATAATTATTAATTTGGAAGAAAAATAAATAAAGGATTTCGATTTTGGTTCTCCAACTTATTTTAGAAGTAAATCACTTCATACGTATACATATAAATTCTGAAATTACTCGACTCTTAAGATAATTTTGAAAATCGCTATGTAAGCTTTGTCCAATATGGCACTTTTGTGTCAGAATCTTATAAGTTGATGGTTTTGAAGGTCAGTGTAAAAGTAGAGTCTGATATCACACGCTGGTCGAGGCTTTGAAGGTCGTCGCGAAAGTTGATCGACACCTGTTAATTGGAGCCGCGACCATTGTTTGTCCTATTCGTGAATCACGGCAGGTTCGTTAGAACCTATGTTTGTACAAGCGAGTGTTGTGTATTTGAGGAATTCACAATAAATGTTCTAATAATAAAATAATCCTTGCGCAATTTTATTGAGAAGGCGAGTGACATACGTGAGGAATATCGATAGGATTTTTGGACTAATCTTAGATCCTCATGGTACCCCTGAAGCCAAATACATTTAAATAAATTGATTGTGAGTTACGTGAAGATCAACTTTATTTGACGAACAAAGCACTAATAACCTTTCTTTACTCTTTGTGAAGAAATGTTATTAGTGCTTTATTCGTCAAATCAAATACATTTTTTTTAAGGTTTTTTTTTTGAAGGTATAAATTATACCTTCGAAAAAAAAAGAAGAAATGTATTTGACTTGAGAAGTAAACTATCATATTCTAATAATAAAATAATACTTGCGTAATTTTATTGAGAAGGCGAGTGACATACGTGTGGAATATCGCTAGGATTTTTGGACTAATCTTGGATCCTCATGGTACCTCTGAAGCCGAATACATTTAGTTTTGTTTTTCTGGAAGGTATTATGAATTATACCTTTTAGAGAAAAAAAAAAAAATAGGAAATGTATTTCACTTAAGGGGTGAACTATGATTTTTGGGTAATATTAAAAATTACTGATGTATTATTATTTCTTATAATGCCGATTACAACACCATGTTTTGATTTATAAATCACAGAAAATGGATGCTTCGCAAAGCTAATTTTGCATCTAGACCTTTTTAGCAGTCGGGCTAAATTTTTAAAGTAATATTTCGGGTCGGGCAATACTAGCAAATTTATTCTGTTAATTAAAGCAATCAAGAAATATTGGGTGTCCGTTTTTCGAGCTTCATCAAAGGGGTCTCGTTTAATAGAAATTAAAGCTACTGACAAATGTTTAAAATCCTTGATTAAGCATGAAGTAAAATTTCGAGTTTAGAAAAGCCTTCAAATTTGGTTTGGTCGCGTAGCGAAGCGCAGCGTAAAGTTCTAAATATATAGTTTACGCAGAATTCTATATCACTTTGTTTTAAACTTAAGAACCCAAGAAAAGTATGCTCTTTCAAAATATGCAAAAATTACAAAACATCGCTTTCTTGGTGGTCCAGTTATTTTCACTCGAAGAGAAAATTGTGTTAACATTAGACTGATTTTTTATGTGTACAAATGTACTTTAGTTTCTCGCCTAGTTAAATATACAGGGAGTTTTTCTTTTAAGTATACATATCCCAATTATGTGCTGCACGTTTTTAGATTTTCGTTGTATCATAGGATTTTGTCATATTATATCTTTATTAACCCTGTTTTGACTATTGTGACTGTAAGTTGCTTGATTGACTGTCTTTTGACTATGCTAGGATTTCGTCTGATTATATCTCTCTATGCACTGTATTTCGGCTATTGTGATGTTATGATTGTAAGTCACTTAAATCACTATATCAAATACAGTCAATAAAGTAATTTACTGACAAAATACTAACACGATACATATTTTAACAGTGGTGATATATTTTAAACTAACGAGTGTCTTCCACTCCCAGACTAAGCACGAAGTAAAATTTCGAGTTTAGAAAAGCCCCGTGAAAATTTGTCTCGGGTCGCGCAGCGACCCGAGACAAATTTTCTACGTGGGGCTTTCCTAATTTTACTTCATGCTTAGTCTGGGAGTGGACAACACTCGTTTGAATTTTAAATTTAACTCTTTTAAAAAAATCGACGTATGTAATATAATAAGTCATTCATTGAAATCATAGAAAAAGATGCAAAATTTTACCTAAAATTTAATTTTAGAGTTAACTTTATAATTTTTTCGGCTCTTAATGGGCGAATATTCTATTCCTAAAAAAACCGTTTTTATTTAATATTAAAGTTGCATTTAATACAATAACAAACTGTGAATAAATCGACATAAATCTAGAAATATCAAAAATCCCGACATGTAGAAAATCTTGACGGTCCACTCCCAGACTAAGCATGAAGTAAAATTTCGAGTTTAGAAAAGCCCCGCGTAGAAAATTTGTCGAGGGTCGCGCAGCGACCCGAGACAAATTTTCACGGGGCTTTTCTAAACTCGAAATTTTACTTCATGCGCCACGCGTATAAAACACTGATTTAAAGTGAAGTTAAAAACGCACTGAAAACCAACCCAACTTCGATATTTTTTCAAAATTGGATGTTTTCTTTCCTAACCATGCTGTAAACCTTCAGATATTCGTTGTTTTCTTGTAAATAAACTTCGATTCCCTGTAGTCCTTCGGTTTCCGAAGACCATGATTGGTCCTTCGAGCTGTAGCCTTTGTAAATTGGTAATAAACTTAGTAATCTAGAGTAATCCCTTAATTTGAAACTTCTAAGAACGAGTGTTGTCCACTCACAGACTAAGCATGAAGTAAAATTTCGAGTTTAGAAAAGCCCCGCGTAGAAAATTTGTCGAGGGTCGCGCAGCGACCCGAGACAAATTTTCACGGGGCTTTTCTAAACTCGAAATTTTACTTCATGCGCCACGCGTATTAGACACTAGTTTCAAGTGAGGTTTACTTGTTCTCAATATTTTAGTATTTTCAGTGTCTAGTACGTGTGGCGCCTGAAGTAAAATTTCAAGTTTAGAAAAGCCCCGCGAAAATTTGTCTCGGGTCGCTCGACAAATTTTCTACGCGGTTCTTTACTGAACTCGAAATTCTACTTTATGCTTAATCTGGCAGTGGAAAACACTCTTTTATAGCTTTAAATTAAATACTTAAAAGAAAAGCGTATGCTTATATCGATTCCTTAGCTCACAGATGTGTTCTGCTTCAGAATCTGTATGCACTTAACACATCTTTGAGCTAAGGCATAGTTTAAATGTAAAACTTCCTGTATATAATATGTATTACATAAAATAGGAATTATCATATAGTTATTTCTTGCATCTTAAAGGCTTTCACTTCGTGGTATATTCTCTACTTCCATATAGTCATTTTGATAATTGATGGAGAGAAAAAAATCAAAAGTGATAATTGTTCCAAGTTGTGGGATATCGTAAACTGTCATTTTAATTGTGACCAAAGAATAGATTTAATAGCTCTTCATTCATTCCCATTCTCGCATGGTGAATGAACAATTAAAACGTGTGCCTAAAACAACCCTCCTCTTGTGTTTGGAAAAGTGGCGGACGTCCGGATATAATGAGGGCGCGCGTTCGCCCTCTTGGAGTGTTAGTGCAGTAGTTTTCACCCCCCGTTCGCCGATTGGCCTAATCCCGGACGTGTCCCGTTATTTTCTTAAATAATTTCCCGTGCTTTCTCCGCTCAAGAGATATTTTTGTTCGTAATCCCCTGATTCCGGCCGGATCCTCTGTGTTTACAAAATAAATTTCGCAGTAATCCCCCCGAATTATAACTAAAAATTCAACGCTGTTATTTCAGAATATGATTTGATACAATTCAATTTATTATTTATGCAATAAATATTGTAACGAGAGCTTTCACTCCCTGGTGAAGCATGAACTAACACTAAAAAATACTGTTATTCCTTACTTCACTTTTTATTTTTATCGTTAGATGTGCATTTCGAGACACATAGTGTCAATAACTAGTTTGTTATTGTTAATGAGCACTTTGTGTCTCGAAATGTACATCTAACGATAAAAATAAAAAGTAAAGTAAGGAATAACAGTCTTTTTAGTGTAATAATCACTTCACGTAAACTCAAAAACATACAGTCATGAACTAACATTTTGAACAAGATAAATTCAAATTCAAAACTATTTGAATTCGAGAAAATAAGCTTACGCTTCATTAACATTTTGAATTTTTATTAAAATTAATGTTCTCTAATTAATATTAGTCGTTTTAATATATTATGACATCGATAATTTAGGGTGAAATCATATACCCTACAAGTATCAAATTTCCTTGCGGCTTGTAATTTTTTTTTAAAAAAGAGACCACCGTGTTAGCACAGGGGCGGATATAAGGGCCCTCTCCTGATTTACATGCGGGGGTAGTGTGTCTATAAAGGGATGATCGCCTCGCAAGAGTGGTAAACTCATCAAAAACTCGGACGACCAGATGCGCCGTAATTTGCATTACCTGTAAAGTGAACATCTTGAATTCGGAATTGCTGGGAATTCCGGCCAGAGCACCTTTATTAGTCGGGTTTACAACCCATCTGTTTCGGCTTACGGGACATCCCCGAAACGTGGGCCCGGCGGTTGTTTGAGCCGTGCAAACCATAAACGGTCGTTTCGGAAATTCGGATACCTGCGGGATACCAGAGTTTATGGATGCACGTAAAACAGTGATTTCATTTATTTATAGAAAATTTATAATTTGTTAATTAGAGATTTGAACTTCCTTAAGCATTAATGTTCTGCAAACTAAAAGCGTAAGCAATTTTTTTTAATTCAAAATAGTTTTGAATTCCAAACTTACTTATGATTTCTTAAAAATATTACGCACATACTATGAGTATCATTTTTTTCTTGAATAACTTTCTCATTTATCACTTGGTAAAACATTTTGAAATAATATTAAAGGATAAATTAAAAACACTTAGTTTGTTTTTTAATTCAAAATAGTTTTGAATTCCAAACATACTTATGATTTCTTAAAAATATTACGCACATACTATAAGTATCATTTTTTTTCTTGAATAACTTTCTCATTTATCACTTGGTAAAACATTTTGAAATAATATTAAAGGATAAATTAAAAACACTTAGTTTGTTTCACTAATAGTGAAACAAACCAAATGTTTTTAATTTATCCTTTAATATTATAAGTATTAATTAAATAATTCAGTAGAATAAATAGGTTTTTTACAAACAGTGTAACATAACTTCGAAATTACTCAACATGTAACTGGATTAAAGTTGGAACATATAAAAATGCAATGTTGCTACGTTTATTTCATGAATAGATCAAAAATAATTACTAGTTGTAAATTTATTCTACTTTTATTATTATTATTCCAAAACTATTTACAAAAAAAGTAATTCTTGCATTTTTGGCTACATCTCAATAAATATTGATTACCATCACATCTAAGCGTTATATATTTTTAACTTTACTGTAAATCAGTGGTTTATACGCGTGGCGCATGAAGTAAAATTTCGAGTTTAGAAAAGCCCCGTGAAAATTTGTCTCGGGTCGCTGCGCGACCCTCGACAAAATTTCTACGCGGGGCTTTTCTAAACTCGAAATTTTACTTCATGCTTAGTCTGGGAGTGGAAGACACTCGTTAGTTTAAAATGCATCACAACTGTTAAAATATGTATCGTGTTAGTATTTTGTCAGTAAATCAATTTATTGACTGTATTTGATATAATGATTTAAGTGACTTCCAATCACAACATCACAATAGCCGAAATACAGTCTATAGAGAGATACGATCAGATAAAATCCTAGCATAGTCAAAAAACAGTCAATCAAGTCACTTACAGTCACAATAGTCAAAACACGGTCAATAAAGATATAATATGACAAAATCCTATGATATTACAAAGACAGTCAAGCAACGTTTTAAGATTCACAGTGTCACACCAGTATTTTGTTTATAAACAAATACATTTTCTATTAGTATAGTAATTAATCATCTGGATGTCTTAAGGGGTGATAAGTAAGCAAATTATGGGTCCTAGGAATTGTCAAATGAGTCAGTTACTCAGCTGTTTCCTAGGCAATCTTTACAAAAAAATAGAAGATTAACATTTTACATATAAAATGTTCAATAAACTTTAAGTGTGGTACATCATTGAATTCAGAAAAAAATATTCTTCCAAAAAATATAAAAATGCAAAATGGTGCCCGTAAGAAAAAGAAAAGTTGGCTATGGTCACTGGATAAATGTTATAGTTATCTCAAAATAAAATATGTTACTAGATTTCTTGTTAAAAAGTTTTTGAATAAAAAAATAGAAACAAAATTTAAAAAAATCAGTTTTTTGACAATATCTCAAAAACGAAAGAAGATAGTTTAAATGTGTTTTTAGGTTATTATTGGGCTCTAAAATACGCAACTTTGCCCCAATTTAACCGACTCTCTATCTCTTCAAATAACCAAGATCCCCATATATTCTGTTGAAATACGGACACCCTGTATGTAAAACTAAGGGAAAGTATTGTTTCTGCGAAACATTTCAAATCAAAAGTTTCAATGGATATATTGATATAAATTTAATAATCCACAGTTCTTTCTAACGATATGAGCATATTGTTATATTCAGTTTCCTGACACGCGTTTCTGTCAATGACGACCATTCTCAAAGGAATTACAAAAATAACTGATAACAACAGTGGCGTAGCCAGGAGTTTTACATGGGGAGGGGGGTTTCTAGCTGAAGCGCAGAAAGAAAAAACAGTTTAGACAGAAAATATAATTTGTATAAACAAAATATTTCTATAGAAACTGCAGTTTCGAGCATTTGGATTTAAAATAATCATAACTCAAAAAATCAATCATGAATTTGCATGAAACTTTCTGCTGATATTGAGAAAACTATGCTCTTCCGAAGTACGTAAAAATAAGAAAAAACCAATTTTTTAGTTTTCAACTTTTTTTACTAAAAGTCAAAATTTGTGATTTTACACCCTGATTTTTGTAGGAGTTGGATTAAAAGAACGTCATTACTCAAAAAATCAAAGATGGATTTTTAAAAACAAAACTATGCTCTTTCAAAATATGTAAAATTCAGAAAATACCCATTTCATTTTTCAAGTTATTTTCACTCAAAGTCAAAATTTGTGTTTTTGACTATTAGTTTTCTAGCATTTGGATTTAAAATAACCATAACTCAGAAAATTATTCATGGATTTGCATAAAACATTCTGCTGATATTGAAAAAACTATGCTTTTTAGAAATAAATAAAACAATACCTATCAAACAATACCTATCAAATAGTTTTTAACTTATTTTCAATCAAAGTCAAAATTTGTGGTTTTTGTAGATGTTGGATTAAAAAATATCATAACAACAACCAAGCATGGATTTTTATAAAATTTTCTGTGGGTGTTAACAAAACTATGCTCTTTAAAATAATCATAACTCAAAAATCAATCATGGATTTGGATAAAACTTTCTGCGGATGTTAAGAAAACTATGATTTTTTGAAATACGTAAAAAATAGAGAATAGCCGTTTGATAGTTTTCAACTTATTTTCACTCAAAATCAAAATTTGTGTTTTTCACCCTGATTTTTGTAGAAGTTGGTTTAAAAAACACCATTTCTCAAAAAACCAAGCATGAATTTTTATAAAACTGTCTGTGGTCGTTACCAAAACTATGCTCTTCCAAAATATGTAATATATATATCATAGTTTTTAAGTTATTTTTACTTAAAAACAAAATTAGTGTTTTATTTTTCTTTATTTTTGTAGAGTTTGTATTTAAAATACGTCATAACAAAAAAACCATGCATGAATTTTTATTAATCTCTCCCTGGATATTAACAAAACTATGTTCTGTCAAAATATGCAAAATTTACAAAATACCCATATCATAGTTTTTCAGATATTTTCACTCAAAGTCAAAATTTGGGATTTTTTTCACTATGATTTTTGTAGCATTTTTATTTAAAAAAACATAATAACTGAAAAAACCAAGCATGGATTTGCGTAAAATTTTGCAAGTGTTAAGAAAACTATGCTCTTTCAAAATATGTACTGCTCTTTCAAAATATGCACTGCTCTTTCAAAATATGCACAAGTTAAAAAATACCCTTATCATAGTTTTTAAGTTATTTTCATTCAAAGTTAAAATTAGTGTATTTTCACCCTAACTTCTGTAGAAGTTGTATTTAAAAAACATCATAATTAAAAAAAGAAACAATCATGGATTTTTTTAAAACCTTCTGTGGGTGCTAACAAAGCTATGCTCTTTTAAAATATGTGAAAGTTATAAAATACCCATATCACAGTTTTGAAGTTATTTTCTCTAAAAGTCAAAATTTGTGTTTTTTCACCCTGATTAGAATAAGTTATATTTAAAAAACATCATAAATCATAAAAACAAGCATGAATTTTTATAAAAGTTTCTGTGTGTATAAACAAAACTATGTCTTTTCGAAATATGTAAAAGTTAGAAAATACTCATATCATAGTTTTGAGGATATTTTTACTCAAAGTCAAAATTTGTGTTTTCTCACCATGATTTTTGTAGCATTTGGATTTAAAAAAAAAACATCATAACTTAAAAATCCAATCATGGATTTGCATAAAACTTTCTGCGGGTGTTGAGAAAACTATGCCCTTTCAAAATACGTAAAAATTAGAAAATTCCCCTTTGATGGTTTTCAACTTATTTGCACCTAAATTCGAAATTGTGTTATTTTAACGTGATTTTTGTGTGAATTGAATTTAAAGAAAATATAACTAAATTAGTTATGGGATGAATGTTACAAAGTCATTAAAAAACAACTATTTATAATATAATTTCGCGTTAAATCAGGGCGTGTGCAGATGCTTCCTAACGCATAATTTTTCAATGATTTTAAACACGCGGCGATTTCAAAAACATAAAATAAAATTGATAGCAGCAACTAGGGGGGGGGGGGGGCGTTTAACCTCCCGTAACCCCTTCCTGGCTACGCCACTGGATAACAATATGAAACTAAACAAGTGTTTTAATTTGATATTACCTAATATTATAGTTTCATTTCGTCGCACTCTTACTGTATTATATTAATACATAAATGTATTTTGAATTAGGAGTAAAACTAAGAATGCGAAATAATAGCACTTAGTGATTTTTGGTTATAAATAGACGATTAATTGTGATGTTTAACCTGGTATGACATTTTAGTGAGTCCGAAAAATCAAAGGATCTAAATTTGGCTTGTTCGCGTCCATGAAAGAATTCGAAGGGTGCTAATGGGCGAACAAAAGTGCGTGACGGAATGCGAGGGGTTGAAAGTCATCCCTCTCGTAACAAACCGTTTAATCTTGTTTTTTTTTTCCTTCAGACGAACTCCAAAAATAAATCATCTGGAAAATAACTCAATTATTGTTAGTTACGCGTTTGAAATTATTCCTACTAATGCTCATCAATATCGTCGGAAGTTTTGGACCCAAAACGCGACACTTTTGATACAAAAACTTAATGACATCATGACCATCATGTTTTTATAATTTTAATAGCTTCTCGTCTAATTGCCGTATTCTGTTATCGGTTTTGACATTATAACAATACAAAACATTATTGTAATGTCAAGCTACTCGACTAGTTATGGAATTTCTGTTATCGCTTCTATTATTATGTAGTAAATTATAAGGTTAATAAACTTTCAAATGTTTATTTTGTGTAATCTAATTTTTCAATGTTTCTGTCTACAACAGTTTTATTTAACTTAGTTACAGTTTTTACATTTGCACACAATCAAAATATCGAGTGGGTGCATTATTTAACATCCACTCGATATTATGATTGTGTGCAAATGTAAAAATGTAACTAAGTTAAATTAAACTGTTTTAGACAGAAAAATTGAAAAATTGATTAAACAAAATAAACATTTGAAAGTTTATAACCTTATAATTTCCCACATAATAATAGGAGCGATAACAGAAAATCAATAATTAGTCGAGTAGCTTGACATTGCAATAATGTTTTGCATTGTTATAATTTTCAGTATACACACAATATAATTTTATAATTCATTCTTTTAGTATATTCTTGTCTTAACAATTATTTAGAAAAATAATCATATACCCAATAAAATCAAAATTTATTATCAATAAATATAACACGATTCTCCAAGTCTCGATAGACCGAACGCTTTCAAATGAGAAAAGCAAAGGGAGTCCGATTGTGTATGTTTGTTTGGTGTCGCGTACGCGTCCTGGACAAATACAAGAAAAACTGGTTCTTACACATTTAAAAAGATTTGTCGTTGGTCCATAATATTGAATATGGCAGCGCGGCGTATATTACGCTCCGTATATTTTATGGCCTCAGTTTCAGTTGGGTGTCGCGTAACAAAGAGATTTATTGGTCTGTTTTGTCTTTTCTCTGCACACATACGCGCATTCGTAAAAAAAAATATTTACGACCCAGACGCTCGTTACGGGGATACCACCAAATCGATATGAAAGAGAAACATTCAGAACTGGGTAACCTGTTGAATGCTTGGGGATAATATTGGGAATTAACCCTATTTTACACAATTATCATTGTATTATTCTTTGAATCATCAAAATTATCTAAAAACTCTAGTTTAAACATGAATAATAATTTTATAATATACACTGCCGAGCATAAAACTAGGGTCACTCCGTAATTTGAATTTTTTTAATTTTTTTTTAGAAATTTTTAGTTTTTTACGTGTTTCTTCGGTTGTAACAGTTCACTAAGTGATTGCTTGAATAAACAAAAAAGTTTTTGTTGTTTAAAGTTTATTGAAAGTAATTAAAATGAACAATTTCAATTTAATATGCTAAGTAATAATAATAATAATAATAATAATGTTTATTACGGCATCGCCTTTTTACATAGATAATAATGCATAATAATGGTGATAAAGTAGGTTTATAAAATAATTAAAATAATGAAGATATATATATATATATATATATATATATATATATATATATATATATATGTATATATACATATATGTGTGTGTATATATATATATATATATATATATATATATATATATATATATATATATATATATATACACACACACACATACACACACATAAATATGCATGATTGTAAGTAGCTACAATTTATAAATAAAGCACTGAAATAGATATAATAATAACGGTTAATTATCATTTAAACAAATTAAAAAATTTAACAAATTATAACAGAAGAGAAAAAAAAAATTAAGAAGCATCACACACAAAAATAATATTTTAATTTGGTCTTGAATGAATGGTACGGGATTTTAAATAAATCAAACCAATTGTGGATATTGTAGTCATTCCCAATCTTCATTAAACGCGTAATGGAGTTGGCTGATCCAGTTATTGTCCGGTGAGTGTCCAGATGAAATAGCGAGTTAGTCCGTGTATTTCCGCAAGGTATGTGGAATAAGAGAGAGCACTTAGAAGATTGGGCGAGTTGATTTGTCCATTAATTATACGATGAAGAATACAAAGATCGGCAATTACTCTGCGATTCTCAAGTGATGTCATATTTAGAGCATGCATAACTGAGCTATATCCGCCACGGATATGCATATGGCCAGACTTGTATTCGATACATCTTAAAAATTTCTTCTGTACAGATTCCAGACGCTCCACATTGTTAATTGTAAATGGCGTCCAAATTGCTGAGGCATACTCAAGTTTAGACCTAACTAATGAGCAATATAAGGATTTCAGGCATTCCGTATCAAGATTCTTCGCAATCTGCCACACAAACCCCCACATTCTCAAAGCTTTGGAAATTGTATTAGATATATGACTATTAAAAGAGAATCTGGAGTCGAATGTGACACCAAGATCCTTTATTGTATCAACTTTAGTCAATGGAATTGAATTGATATTATACTCGTAATTGAATTGACGTTTGATTTTATTGATAGTCATTGCATAACATTTTGAAATATTAAGATATAGATTGTTATCTTCACACCATTGATATAAACGGAGTAGATCATCTTGAATAGCATAGCAGTCATTTTCCGATCGAATAATTTTAAATAGTTTCAGATCATCGGCGAATAGTAAAAAGTGGCAGTTTTTAATAATCTCCTGTAAGTTATTAATGAACAAAATAAATAGAATTGGCCCAGAGTGTGACCCCTGAGGCACACCTGGTGAAACATTTATCGGCTTTGAAATTAAATTTTTGATTTTCACAAATTGCACACGATCATTCAGAAACGAAGCAAGTCAAGTAAGTATATTTTCATTAATGCCGATGACCTGTAGTTTTTCAAGAAGGATACCAATATCAACTGTGTCGAAGGCTTTGGTGAAATCTGTGTAAATTGTATCCACTTGGCAGCGTTCTTCTAAAGCACTAGATATGTACTGTTTGTATTCCAGTAAGTTGGATACCGTAGAACCACCGCAGATAAACCCATGTTGTTTGGTGGCTTAGAATACCAGGCTAACTGCTTTGCTACCAAATGATTTAGTATTTTTAGTATAGTAGATTTGATGCATATACCTCTATAATTTTCGATTATGTCTCTAGAGCCCTTTTTATGAAGTGGAATAATGTAGCTTTCTTTCCATTTACATGGTACCACTCCACAAGCCAGATATTTAGCAAAGATTTCATAAATCGGGCGACATAATGAAAAGATGCAATTTTGCAAGAAGAAGCTACATATTTGATCCGGACCATGTGAGTAATGAAAATGAAGAATTTTACTTTCATATGCTTTTGTTGAAACAAAAGAAACTTAAGGACTTCAGTAGCGAGTATTCCCTCCTCTGGCAGTGATAACAGCTTGCAAACGACGAGGCATGCCCTGGATCAGATTTTGGATCATATTCTGTGGAAGATTGTCCCATTCCTGCACCAGTATGTCGCGAAGCTCTCTAGAATTTTTGGGGGCCTGCACATGTCTCCGAAAACGCTTGTCCATCTCATCCCAAACATGCTCAATCGGGTTTAAATCTGGACTGCGAGCAGACCAAACAAATCGCGTGATTTGACACTCGCCAAGACACTCAGTAACTATCCGAGCAGTGTAGGGCCTTGCGTTATCATGCATAAATGTTGCGTCGTCACCAAAAATAATCATGAACGGTAACACATGGTTTTCTAGAACCTCTGTCAGGTACCTATGCGCAATCAACGTGCAATTCTCGATAAAGACTAACTCCGTATGAGTGTCAAAAGATATGCCTCCTCATGCCATAACTGATGCTCCACCAAATGCAAGTCGCTCGGCAATACATGCTTGAGCATATCTCTCGCCTTGTCGTCGCCACACTCTTACACGTCTATCTGAGCCCGTATGACAGAATCGCGATTCCTCGGAAAACAATACGCGACTCCAATCCACTATTGTCCAAGTGTTCTCGTGCAAAATTCAACCTCACTATCCGGTGTTCACGGGAAAGTGGAGGTCCAGGAGCTCTAGTTCGAGAAGATAATCCAGCAGCATGAAGTCGCCTCCTAACTGTCCACTCACTTGTGTTTACATATCTCACTTCTTGCAGATGAATTTGAAGGGAAACTGCCGTAACCGTTCGGTTTCTCAGAGCACTAAAAACGAGAACGCGGTCATCTCTAGCTGTTGTAGTCTTGCCTCGCCCTGAACCAGGTCTTCGAGTGAGCAGACCAGTCTCTTCGTACCGCCGCCATACTCGTTGCACACTCGAGAGACTTACATCAACCTTTCTTGCAGTTTCGCGCAGACTGCGGCCGTCTTCTAAAGCCGCAATTCGTGCCGCAACAACAGGATTTATGCTCAATGCAAAACACTAACAATACACAAACAATTCGCAACAGATAGATGTCATCACAGAAACAAAATCTATGCTTGTTTGTTTAAACAAAAGCATATGAAAGTAAACTTGTTTATGATTGTACGACATTTTTACCACTCCATTTTTACCACCATATATTTTTTACCACCAATTCTTTTTACCACTCCGGTTTTACTACCATATATTATTTACTACTAATTTTTTACCATTAGTTATCTTACAAATATTTCTGAAGTATTTACAAGTCTGTATAAAATATTCATTCGGTTCTATTTTTGATCGATTGAATTCAATCTGCGGGTCTTCAGCAATCGTATAACGATCCCGAAGATCGTTCCATTAAACAAGCCGCTCAAATGATGTGCGCAACAGCATTTGTACCCGTGGAAGACGTGGGCGAGGCGTTTGATATCTTCGTGGAAGATATGCCTGACGCTTTCCAAGAAATTGCAGATTATTTTGAGGATAATTATATAAGAGGCAGACCCGCGAGAGGAAGACGTCATGCAACTGCACCTAGGTATTTTATGATACTGTGATACTATGATACTGTGATTTCTTATCGATTATTTATTCAGGTACCCACCAAGGCTGTGGAACATGTACGAGGCCGTGCTGCAGAACAAGTCAAGAACTAACAACATGAGCGAGGGGTGGCACAATCGGTTCGCAGTAGTCGTCGGCAAGGATCATCCCAGCCTCTACGCGTTCTTGGCGGAGTTGCAGAAGGAGCAAGGGGATACTGAGACGATGCTTCGAGAGTTGGACTTGGGAAGAAAAATTAAGAGGACTGAAAATCTGTCCAGCGTCAAAGCGGAAGAACGAATTTTCAACATCGTGCGCGATTATGAAACCCGTAAAGACGAAGACGAATTTATTGCTAAGTATCTTAGGGCCGTTGGTCACAACATCCAATTTTGATGTAACCAATTATGATGTAAATCAGGAAAAATATGATTTGTAATAAAATATGATGGTAATAAAATGGTGGAAAAAATATAGTGGTACAAAAATATAGTGGTAAATATAGAGTGCTAAAAATGGAGTGGTAAAAATGGAGTGGTAAAAATGACCCCTAACGTGTGTTTCCAATCCCAGATAGATGTTTATTTTCATTACTTAGCATATCAAATTAACATTGTTTATTTTCATTACTCTTAATAAACTTTGAACAACAAAAACTTTTTTGTTTATTCAAGCAATCAGTTAGTAAACTGTTAAAACCGAAAATCACGTAAAAAATAAAAAATTTCTAAAACAATTCCAAAAAATTCAAATTACAGAGTGACTCTACTTTTATGCTCGGCAGTGTATTATGACTAAAACCTATCAATTTATAATCACATTCAAAAGTTTTAACATAAATTAATCAGGTATCCCTCAAGTACTATTATTAGGGCTGGGAATTCGAATATTCGTGAACATTGAAACATGAAACATTCAAATTAATCAAACATTCAAACAAATATTTTATTTGAATTTATAAATTGTTTAGTTTTAGAAAATATATATACATATATATATATATATATATATATATATATATATATATATATATATATATATATATATATATATACCGGGCGATTTATTTAAGTATGGTAGAAATTGTACCTCATGTTAACTTTCGTTAAAACAATTTTTTGTTTTGTTTTTATTAATAAACTTTCTACGAAATGTTCATTGCTAGAAAGCAGTGGCGAAGATAGTTTTTTGTGATGGGGGGATTTGATTTCGTATTTGGTTTCATAAATATATTTTTTTAAAGTTATTTAAGAACAAAAACAAAAAATGATGACGTGTCCATGGTAGCACTTTCTTCGTCATTTAAACAAGTGATGATTGAGATACAAAATGTATTTCACTTGTTAATTGGTCAAAGACAATTTCACATTAAATCAGCGTTTTATACGCGTGGCGCATGAAGTAAAATTTCGAGTTTAGAAAAGCCTAATTTGGCTCGGTCGCTCCGCTTCGCTACGCGCCCGAGCCAAATTTTCAGGCTTTTCTAAACTCGAAATTTTACTTCATGCTTAACCTGGGATTGGAAACACTCGTTAGACGATCAATCGTAAACTTAGTTCGCAGTTATTTTTTATTGTAAAATTTATGACTAAAATAAATAGAGTTTATGTTTTAGTCAACTTTTGGTGTATACGATTTTTCTTCCAGTTTGACCAATTTTCAGTTTGATAGCGTTGAAAGAATGGTAATAGTAATTTTTATAATTTTCATACAAGTAAGTCTGAAGTTTATTTCTTTTTTTTCAGAATAAGGTATTTTACTTTTACATACTGTGACTGAGAACCCTAAATTTATTAAAAATGACTATTTTTAATTATTCAGTCCAGAAAACGATGATATTGTATTGTAAATTCAAGTTGTGAGACCCCTAAATTCCCTAAATTGAACTGTATTTCAAAGGCTAATCGAAAACGTATAGATAGTCGAATTTATTTAAAATTGTCAAGATCGTCAAAGAAATAAGCATATTTTGATATTCGACACAAAAATTATATAATTCTTTCACGTCTTGAAGTTATGAAACCCTAAATTAAATTAGCATACATGAAAATAATAGATTTTCTTTTAGACATTTTTGTATTTGTATTTGTTTATTTACTATGGAATCTCCAAATGAACACTATACATTATAAACGTGAACAGATCAAGATAACGTGATCAAATTAAATACGGGGAATTTTTCTTTTAAATATACATATGCATACGCTTTTTTAACAAATACAATTTGAAGCTCAAAACGAGTGTTTTCCACTCCCAGATTAAGCATAAAGTAAAATTTCGAGTTTAGAAAAGCCTGAAAATTTGGTTTGGTCGCTCCGCGAAGCGGAGCGATCAAAGCAAATTTTCAGGCTTTTCTAAACTCGAAATTTTACTTTATGCGCCACGCGTATTAAACACTGAAAACACTGAAATATTGTGAACACGTGAACTTCACTTGAAAGTAATGTCATACGCGTAGCGCATAAAGTAATATTATAACAAAATAAATCGGTAAGAGACAAATAGCCTTATATTTCATTCTCTTAATTTTCAAGACTCACGGGGGGATTGATTCCCTAAACCTCTCTTTATCTACGCCACTGCTAGAAGGATATAAACATGTTAGAAAATAGAGAAATCTAACATGATTATGCCCTTCTAGCAATGTACATTTCGTAGAAAAATGTTGATTTATAAATAATATCAAAAAAATTTTTCATATTTGTACGACAACAAAATTTAACATGGAGTACATTTTTTAGCATGTGAATCGCTATGGCCATACTTAAATAAAATGCACTGTATATATATATATATATATATATATATATATATATATATATAAGATATTCAAAGCCCTAATTATTATGTATTCTTTGCATGTGATAAATGTTCATTTCAGCCTACTTTTCTGTCTTCTTTTCTTTTTGTCCTCTTCTTCGTTTCAAATATACATTATATCTATCTATCTATTTATAACAGGATTTAGACGATATATATCATAAGGTGTATCTATCATGATATATATCGATATTGATAAACTACCATATATATCATGGATATTTATAGAGTGCACAAAACCATCAAATTGCATTGGTTTTAAGTGAAAAAATCTAGATTTAGGGAAGAGTCAAGGAAAACACAGTAAAATTTAACATTTCAGATTGGTCGCCACCAAGATATAATTAATACTAAAAATAATAATACAAAATGGGTAAACTAAATAGACCACACAAATATATACCCTTGATATTTATATAAACATCACGATATTTCCGAGCCCTGATTTATAATCACATTCGTTCAATAAATTAATTACATTCCCCGAATTATGATTAATGATTTTATTAAATTCGTTTCGCGGAAAAGGAATTGTTTATACAACTAAAAAATTAGCAGAGTCATAATTGCGGACACTTGTGGAATACCAACTGTTGTTTTCTTGAAACTTTAAGAATTCGCTGCGTTCGCGAAGGCGATCGCGTTTCTGTGTCCCCGAGCAGTTGGAAAAGCAATGATCTCCTAACATTTCATACATGGAATTTGTTTTAAAAATAGAGTCAGTAAATTAAAACTCGCAGATTAAACAAAGAAAATATTCGCGTTGGCATTTGTAGAATATAAAACTTGGTGAACTTAATAAGAAACCGTTTTGAAGATAAATTAATATACCTAAAAGTAAAATAGTGTAAGTAACTAATATAAAAATTGAGTAATGCAGTTTTAAAGTTTTAAGTTATATTAACTTAATAAGAAACCGTTTTGAAGATAAATTGAATCACCTAAAAGTAAAACAGTGTAAGTGACTAATATAAAAATTGAAAAATCCAGTTTTAAAGTTTTAAGTTATATTAAATTAAAATCAACAAAAAAATAGCGAAATGGTTATAATAATAATAATAATAAGTATTTATTGCCCAACAGGAAATTTCCCAATTACAAGACAATGATAATACAATAAACAATGTATGTATGGACATAAATAAATTTAAATCTAAACAATATGAAGACGCTCGTGAGTGTGACAGCTATTTGACAGATTGTTCATCAACGATTTAACAGAGTCGTGCAGAATATCACAACTTGCGGATTTACAGAAAATATACTGGGTAAAAGTACCTTTCAGAAAAAATCTATATTTTTTATCTAATTAACAAAAAAAACTAGGGCAGGTGGTGGCCGAGCGGTAACGTCGCCGGACGGTATACCGCTCGGCCATAGACCGGGTTCGATTCCCGTGCACGGGGAGTCGTCATTTAAAAATAATAACTTGTCGTGTCCCTGGGTGTTGTGTGAATGTGTCGTGACGTCCGAATAAATGTTAATATATTTAATTACTACAATGAGATATGGCTGTGGTGAGAACCTATGCCAGGATCGTTGAATCAAAAATTAAAAAAAAAACAAAAAACTGTTCCCCTTGCATGTATGCTACTGTTTTTTTTTAATTGGCACTTACACCTCTTTGCTTCGAAGTGACTCAATTGTTTTCTCATCAGAGGTACAAAATTTAAGAAAAAAGCCTCCCTTGAATTTCAAAGGAGGGTTTTTAGTTTTCTTTTCCCCGCACGTTTTTTTTTCTATTAATCTCTTTGTATCATCCCCTAATGAATTTATTGATGACGGTTCGATAGATGCCAGCATCAGCAGAGCGCGCGTGAGAAACATAATGGAGATTCGTATCGCAGAAAATCTGCATAGACCGTCTTTCCGCTTTGTGTGCGTGAGAGACAAAAGTTTTGCGCAATGACCCGAATACCAGACAAAACAATTGACGATCGAGAAAACCATCATCGATAATTCGATTTCAATGACAATGCATTTTATGTGTAATAAAATACAAACCACGATTCATAATCGAATAAAAATTAGACAATATGTGTACACACGGGCAGAAAGACCGCAAGTCGATAGCCCAGATAGACTAACCTATTATCTTTTTAAAACTGTATATAATAGTGTACTAAGTATTGAGAACAGTAAGGTTTTGTTACCAGTCGAAGACAATTGTTTGTAAGAGGAGCTGGCGACAACTCCAATTATTGTCTGAGACCGGTATGGTACATACTGTTTGAAATGCTTATGGCGTTTTTTGCATGATCGGAGAAGTCGAATAACATTTCTTCGCAATTATTATGAATATGTCACTGACGTTTTGTCAAATTTAATTACTGAAATTTGACTCCTTTCAATTCTAATTGTTTTTATCAGTTGACATGAATGATAAGTTTCATTTACCGTTCATTAAACGGTTAGTAACACTTAAATTTCATTTACCGATTTGTTATTCATAGCCACTTAGTGTACACAACCTACCGTGCTGGAAACATACAGGGTGCCCGTTTTTTGGAGCTCACGCATGGGGATCTCGGTTATTTGAAGAGATACAAGGTCGGTTAAATTAGGGCAAAGTTGCCCAATCTGGAGTATAATATAATGCCGTTTTGAAACATAAAATATTCCGAATACTCCCGAAGATATCCGAAAAAAATCGAAATTTTCAAAAAGCGTTTTTTGCGAGACTATTTAAAGAGATACTTCAAAACAATTTACACTTTATCGTTGCCACTTTGTACGCTCTACAGCGTGGTCATATCATAATAGAAATTCGACGTTTCGATTTTCAGCAAACATCATCAACTTTGTTTTTTCTTACGGGCGCCATCTTGGATTTTTATATTTTCATATACAGCTTTTTTTTCTGATTACGGTGATGTGTATTGTGTTGGAGTTTGGTCTAGCAGTTTGATGGAAATGCCAAAAATCCAGTTTTTGCAAAGAGTGCCTTGGAAATGACAGCTACACTTTTGTTTAATAAAGTAATTTAATAAATAATAATACAAAACTAACGCAAGATTGTTTTCTATTATAATTTCATTATAAGATATAAAAAGTACAAAAATATTATTCTAATTCATAACATAGAATGAAACTAGAGCATGAGAAACGAATAAATTAAAAAACTGCTTTTATGAATATGTCACTGACGTTTTGTCATAAGAGGTGTTCGACACATATGTATCTGTATGCGTCTTCTTAAATTTTATGTTAATCTTAAAACATCCCTTCTTCTTATTTTGGTCCTTAAAGTTGTAATGATCTTTCTTCGCAAAGTCATTGATATCGGCGGGTACAGATTTATAAATTATGTTTTTTATAGCTTCCCATAAATCATAATCTAATGGAGAAAGATCTGGCGAACGTGCCGGCCAGCGTACGTCCCCAATATTTGAAATGACTCTGCCGGGAAATATTTCAGATAAGTAATCAGACACTCTCCTAGCGTTATGAAGTGGAGCTCCATCTTGCTGGAATCAAAGGCTATTCAGGTGGTTGAGGCAAATATTGTCATCGATTTAATCGGTCAGGTAGGTCATTAAAAAGTGCAAATGCCCATCTGCAGATAAATTGTCTTCGTAAATGTACGGGCCAATGATTTTATCGCCAAATAAACTAACCAATAGATAGTCGTCCTTGGTGTTCGTGTGGATTTTCAACGGACCATACATGTTCATTGTGACGATTGAACATGCCTGTGTTGGTAAACTTGCACTCATCCGTGAATAACACATTAGAAAGAAAATGAAGATTTTGCAATAACAGCGTCATGATGTTCCTACAAAACTTCTTCTTCGTTCAGTGTCTCCTGGATGCAAGACTTGCGTGATATGAATTTTAAAGGGACGATACTTATGTTTTTTTTAAGACTCTTGACACTACCTGATGAATGTATTTACATTCATTTCTTCTGCCATAGCCCTTGTCGAAGTAGAAGAATTGTTTTGAATCCAATGAAGAATTAAATTTAAACCCTTTTATTATTTTTCAGACGGTTTTAACATTTTACTTATGTATGTATGAGTTACGTGAAGGTGTTAAGTCACTTAATTAAACACAGTTATATTCCTTTCTTCACTTTTATTTTTCTTGCTAGATGTACATTTCGGCTACTAAGTACCCATTATCAATAGCTAACTGTTACAGTTAGCTATTTATAATGGGTACTTAGTACCCAAAATGTACATCTATCAAGAAAAATAAAAGTTTTGTATAAATAAAACAATTTAAACACTTTCAAATATATATAGTAATAACGCTACAATTGTTTCGCCACACTGTGGCTTCTTCAGGCGAAGAAATGATTTCTACGCTTGAAGAAGCCACAGTGTGCGAAACAATTGTAGCGTTATTACAATATATATTTGAAAGTGTTTAAATTGTTTTATTTATATAAAAGTGAATATGAACTTTCAACATTTATCAGCCTTATCAATCAAAAATAAAAGTGAAGAAAGGAATATAACTGTGTTTAATTTAGTGATTTTACTTACTGCTTGTAAAATTTCCATTTCATTTCCGTTGGGCCTATGAACACGTCTTCTAGGCTTAGAAAATACACCAAACTCAGCTAAATTTCTATGAAGAATCAGAAAATAATTTTGAGCACGTTGTCTTTCTGGATACCGCTAAACACATCCGACGTAACTTGCACATTTCGATGCGATCCGTAAAAAAGTTCTAGCATATCGCGTTTTTCTTCAATTGAAAACGGCAGTTTGTTATTAAATTAAACTAGTTTTGTAACTGTAGCTCAGGATAAGCGAAATTCAGTCAAAGTGTCAAAAATTACCTTATTAAACAAAAGTGTGGCTGTCATTTCCAAGGCACTCATTGCAAAAACAGGATTTTTGGCATTTCCATCAAACTGCTAGACCAAACCCCAACACATGACACATCACCGTAATCAGAATAAAAGCTGTATTTGAAAATGTAAAAATCCAAGATGGCGCCCATAAGAAAAAACAAAGTTGATGATGTTTGCCGAAAATCAAAACGTCGAAATTTTATTATGATATCACCATCTTGTAGAGCGTACAAAGTGGTAAAGATAAAGTGTAAATTGTTTTGAAGTATCTTTTCAAATAGTCTCGCAAAAAAATAAAAACGTTTTTTGAAAATTTTGATTTTTTTCGGATATCTTCGGTAGTATTCGGAATATTTTATTTTTCAAAACGGCATTATGTTATGCCCCAGATTGGGCATTTTTGCCCTAATTCAACCGACCTTGTATCTCTTAAAATAACCGAGATCCCCATGCTTGAGTCTGTATATAGTAAGTATTAAATAAGAGTCGATCGTGCAAAAATTAAATATAAATGTATTTAGTGTTTACTTAAAAACTCCATCGAGTTGGCTGTGAAATTTTAAAAACATCGTGAAGTAGGTGAATTTGTCAGCCGCTCCTGTCAATGTTAATCTAACCCAGTTTTCTAAAAGTTTTTTATTTTATTCTATATTGCGATTGCCATTGTTTATTTGGCTGTGAAAACAGCTGATTCATAAGAAGAAATAACACAACAACTATAAGAACAAGCAAACTAATGAGCTACTGATTGACACAATCTGACATTTATGTCAGGTATGACAAAACGTAAACTAAGCTGCGATTTCATTTTTTCATTTCATTTTCTTCCATCAAAAAAGTTACGCCTTCTCGATCGGCTTTTTAAATGAACACCTAGTATATATTGTGGGGGCCTCAATAAAGATATGTATCTCTATGTATACACAAAACTTGAAATTAAGTCTATTTTGTACATACGACTTACCTTCTCAGCATTTTAATTGGAACAATTCAACGTAACTTCATCTTGTTTTTTCTTCTTAAAATTTTGTTGTAATATCAGTTTCATGTAATAGTATAATTTTTAATAGGCCACTCGTGACTGTCTCACGGAATTGATTACCAAATTGACCACGTTCTGTTTACATTTGAAAACTAATCGCAGACGTGATTTATCCATTTGTCGGATCAAAACATCAGCGCTTTTTCGTCTTCTTCTTCCGCGATTGTTAATACCCGTGTGACATGGCATAATCAAGTGACCTAATCACCATCATATGAAAACTGGAACGATAATTAATATGATTGTACGTCGTAAATTACAATATATAAACAATTAATTGTTATAATCATGATTTACTGAAAAATTGTGTTTTGAAATACGGTTAATAATTAATTGTTTCTTTTATTGAGTCGAAACATTTTGTTTGTTTCTAATCTGAGTACCCTGTTTTTCCATTAATAAGATTCATTTTAAACGAGTGTTTTCCACTCCCAGACTAAGCATGAAGTAAAATTTCGAGTTTAGAAAAGCCTGAAAATTTGGTTTGGTCGCGTAGCGCGAAGCGCGGAGCGACCAAACCAAATTTTCAGGATTTTCTAAACTCGAAATTTTACTTCATGCGCCACGCGCCTAAAACACTGAACTATTGTAGAGTTTATAATGTGCTACTAAAGAATTATGCTAAAGACGTATATTTTGAACTTCATTTAAAACCAGTGTTTTATACGCGTGGTGCATGAAGTAAAATTTCGAGTTTAGAAAAGCCTGAAAATTTGGTTTGGTCGCTCCGCGCTTCGCGCTACGTGACCAAACCAAATTTTCAGGCTTTTCTAAACTCGAAATTTTACTTCATGCTTAACCTGGGAGTGGAAAACACTCGTTTAAAGCTTCAAATTGAACTCTTTAAAAAAAACAAAAATGTTGGACAATTTATTTCGTATATGAATACTTAAAAAAATCCCTATATATAAAATGATTCAATATTTCATTAACTATTAAACATGGTGAATGTGTTTTTTTTCCTATGTATAAACTAGTCTCGAGAAATTGTGTTTTGAAATAGGTTAATAATTAATTGTTTCTTTTATTAAGTCGAAACATTTTGTTTCTAATCTGAGTACCCTGTTTTTCCATTAATAAGATTTCTTCAAGAATAATAATTTTCAATCAATTGGATATGTACAGGGAGTTTTTTTCAAGTATATATGTCCTCATTACGGCACATATGCTGTGAATCTTCAGATATTCGTTGTTTTCTTTTTATTAAATTTGAAATTGTAAACGAGTGTTTTCCACTCCCAGGTTAAGCATGAAGTAAAATTTCGAGTTTAGAAAAGCCTGAAAATTTGGTTTGGTCGCTCCGCGCTTCGCGCTACGCGACCAAACCAAATTTTCAGGCTTTTCTAAACTCGAAATTTTACTTCATGCGCCGCGCGTCTAAAACACTGAAATATTGTAAAGTTCACAATATGCTATTAAAAAATATGGTGAAGACGTATATTTTGAACTTCAGTTAAAACCAGTGTTTTATACGCGTGGCGCATGAAGTAAAATTTCGAGTTTAGAAAAGCCTGAAAATTTGGTTTGGTCGCTCCGCGCTTCGCGCTACGCGACCAAACCAAATTTTCAGGCTTTTCTAAACTCGAAATTTTACTTCATGCTTAATCTGGGAGTGAGAAACACTCGTTTAAAGCTTCAAATTGAACTCTTTAAAAAAACCAAGAGTGTTGGAAAATTTACCTAGTATATGTATACTTAAAAAAAAAATCCCTGTATATAAAATGATTCAATATTTTATTAACTATTGAACATATTGAATGTGTTTTTTCCTGTGTATAAATTATAGTCTCGAAAAATTGTGTTTTGAAATACGGTTAATAATTAATTGTTTCTTTTATTAAGTCGAAACATTTTGTTTCTAATCTGAATACCCTGTTTTTTTTTTTCATTAATAAGATTTCTTCAAGAATCATTATTTTTAATCAATTGGATATGTACAGGGAGTTTTTTTTTAAGTGTACATGTCCCGATTACAGCACATATGCTGTGAATCTTCAGATATTCGTTGTTTTTTTTTTAAATTAAATTTAAAATTTTAAACGAGTGTTTTCCACTTCCAGGTTAAGCATGAAGTAAAATTTCGAGTTTAGAAAAGCCTGCAAATTTGGTTTGGTCGCGTAGCGCGAAGCGCGGAGCGACCAAACCAAATTTTCAGGCTTTTCTAAACTCGAAATTTTACTTCATGCGCCACGCGTATAAAACACTGGTTTTAACTGAAGTTCAAAATATACGTCTTCAGCATATTTCATTAATAGCATATTATGAACTTTACAATATTTCAGTGTTTTAGACGCGCGGCGCATGATGTAAAATTTCGAGTTTAGAAAAGCCTGAAAATTTAGTAGGGCGCGAAGCGCGGACCGACCAAACCAAATTTTCAGGCTTTTCTAAACTCGAAATTTTACTTCATGCGCCGCGCGTCTAAAACACTGAAATATTGTAAAGTTCATAATATGCTATTAAAGAAATATGCTGAAGACGTATATTTTGAACTTCAGTTAAAACCAGTGTTTTATACGCGTGGCGCATGAAGTAAAATTTCGAGTTTAGAAAAGCCTGAAAATTTGGTTTGGTCGCTCCGCGCTTCGCGCTACGCGACCAAACCAAATTTTCAGGCTTTTCTAAACTCGAAATTTTACTTCATGCTTAACCTAGGAGTAGAAAACACACGTTTAAAGTTCCAAATTGAACTCTGAAGAACAATGTTGGAAAATTTACTTCGTATATGTATACTTAAAAAAAATCCGTGTACATAAAATGATTTAATATTTTATTAACTATTGAACATGTTGAATGTGCTTTTTTCATATTTAAGAATTATAGTCTCGAATGTCTTAGAGACATTTTATTTGTGAAAAATAGGATTTGTATATTTAAGTGTATTTCTTGTGTGTGCTGCATACATATAAATGATTTTTATTGTATATGTTAACATACTGTACAAATCCAGAAAAGGCAAATAAAGACACATGCCGGAGACATAAATAATCCAGAATTATGAGATTTAACACACATATATATCAGTATTTGCATAGCTGGTCCGTTTTTCCATGTTTTCCATTAAATGGACCCCCCGATCAAAATCCACCCCATTCGGACTGCACGAGTGGCTCGAGGGCCCTCTCCGCGAAAATACCCCCGCGGCTTAGCCCTCGATGGGCCACTCACGCTTATTGCTTTCATTTCCCTTTGTCTGGCGACATTTACATCTCCTTTTTTTGCAGGACACGATCAAAAAAAGGACTAATGTTTTCCTTTGTTATATTACATTTCCAGGATTTTGCAAAAGAAAATGATTATTTTTAAACGCATTGTTGAATTTTAGTTGAGCAATGCCACAGTTCATATATATCCAGCTAACCAGTCTTTACATAAAATTTTGTAACCGCGTTTGGATGCTGCATCCAGAAACGAGGCTAGTGATTGGTGTACCTGGTCTGTAAATATGAAACCGGAATTTGCTTATAAATGGCTCTAGTTCTCAATATAGTGACTGTTAAGTCGCGTTATTGGTCCCTTATTCTTGTGTTCACATTTGTCAAAGACTTTTAACTCACAAAAATACAAATTTAATACAAATACATACGTTTTCATACCGTTGAAGGTGACTGTTTTTGAGCCTAAAAATTAGCATTGATTTTCTGTTACCATTCGAAGAAAACTGCTGCAGAATCGCATCGAATGCTTGTCGAAGCTTACGATGAGCATGCTCTTGGTAAATAACAGTGCTTTGAGTGATTTAAAATATTCAAAAGTGGCGATTTTTACATGAGAAACCAAGAACGTGGAAGACCACCGAGAAAGTTTGAAGACGCCGCATTGCCAGCATTCTTGGATGAGGATAATGCTCAAACGCACCAACGACTTGCGTGTCAGTTAAATGTGACAAGAGAAGTCGCCTTTATACGTTTCAAAGCCATAAGAAAGATCCAGAAGGTAGAAAGATGGGTTCCACATGAAAGACGACAAGAAAACCGAAAAACCACCTACGAAATACTCCTCACCAGGTACAAAAGAAAATCATTTCCTTATCGAATTTTGACTGGCGATGAAGTACTTCCGCATGCGGCTAACTCACCAGACTTCGCTCTATCCGATGACTGCTTATTTGCATCGATGGAGACACACACTTCCTGAGCAGTGCTTCACTTCTTATAAAAAAGTTAATGCTTGTTGCGCTACACTCTTGATGAAACCGGATATTCAAATTTGGTGAAGAAAACACTTGTTATGTTCCATTATTTTAATTTCAGTTTCCTGCGGCTAACTCACCAGACTTCGCTCTATCCGATGACTGCTTATTTGCATCGATGGGGACACGCACTTCCTGAGCAGTGCTTCACTTCTTACAAAAAAGTTAATGCTTGTTGCGCTACACTCTTGATGGAACCGGATATTCAAATTTGGTGAAGAAAAACACTTGTTATGTTCCATTATTTTAATTTCAGTTTCCTGACACGTGTTTCGATCTTTACAGATCATTATCAAAGGTTATACTTATATAACCTTTGATAATGATCTGTAAAGATCGAAACACGTCTCAAGAAACTGAAAATAAAATAATGGAACATTACAAGTGTTTTTTTCTTTACCAAATTCTTACAAAAATGCACAAACATGATTGCTCAATGATTGGTTTGCCTTAAACAATCAACATTTTTTTTTTGGCGTGGCATCCACAAATTGGCAGAGACATGGGAAACATGTGTAGCTAGCGATCGGAAATACTTTGAATAAAATATTTTGTACCATTTTCATACAATAAATGAGTATTTTCTATTAAAAAATTCCTGATTCATATTTATAGACCTGGTATATAGTCCTCCTGACCATAGTCTCTCTGTTTCTACTCGATGTCCAGTTCTCTCATAAGCATTGGCTCCCCTGTGCTATGACATTTTTCAAGTCTTTTTAGCTCTTTCGAGCGATTAGCGTGTACTGCGGGTTTGAGTCCGAGTTGAGACTAGAGATTCTTCTAATTGGTAATTAGTGCTGTTCTAATTTCATTAAAAAAATACTAGACAGCTTGACCAGTAGCGTAACTATACTTCGAACTAAACTATTACTATCAGCATGTGAAACTCTACCCCTTATTCTTCATAACCACCCAGTCCGAGTAGAGACTAGAGATTCTTCTAATTGGTAATTAGTGCTGTTCTAATTTCATTAAAAAAATACTAGACAGCTTGACCAGTAGCGTAACTATACTTCGAACTAAACTATTACTATCAGCATGTGAAACTCTACCCCTTATTCTTCATAACCACCTACTTCAATTAACCAATCGATTGATTAATTTTAATATTCGTCTGTTTACAAAAAACTGATCATTGACCCCATCATTCACCCGAACCAGATTATTATTTTAAATAAGTTTACAACACATACCATCATTCAAGGTACACCCCGGTTACTAACACTTGTTTGTTTTCGTTGTGCAAGTGTCGTGTTGACAAGGTCGGATTTACGTTGGGCCAAAGAGGCAATGAAACTCCGTCGTCGCCGATAAGTGCACTTCTGCTGACACCAGCAGAAATTTACCGCGATGATGGTGTGAATCCTGCCGGCCAGCAGACAGTCTGTGTTTGAAACGCGTCTCATGTGACACACATGCCGGAGTTTTAGCTAACGTGACGTTACTGAAATTACAAGTGTTGGGTGACTCTTTACCAGGTATTCGACATCACTGGATTTACATGCATACACAGCAGATAACACACCATGGAAGATACAATTGCAGGTATTACATAAAGTTAGTTAATATTTGAGGTGAAAACATTTGGGAAAAACTAGTCTTGAATAGATGTTGTGACTGTTTTCTTATCTTTTTTTTTTGAAGTAAAAACACTTGTGCCCATTTGCACCCAAGTCGATTACCTTAATCAGTGATTAATACTTTTTAATAAAACAACAATTGTATTTACAAATTGTTAACACAATTGCATATTGATAAAAGAGAAATGTTTAGAATATCTCACAAATACGCGTATAAAACACTATAATATTGGCAAATTTAGCTATATTCTAACTTCACTTGAAATCTGTGTTTTAAACGCGTGGCGCATGAAGTAAAATTTCGAGTTTAGAAAAGCCCAGAAAATTTGTCTCGGGTCGCTGCGCGACCCTCGACAAATTTTCATGGGGCTTTTCTAAACTCGAAATTTTACTTCATGCTTAGTCTGGGAGTGGAAAACACTCGTTTAAAGCTTTAAATTGAACTCTTTTAAAAATTAACGAATGTCAGAAAATTTACAGCTAAAATAATTAAGAAAAGGTAATGTGATTTTATAAAAATAATGACAGCATGGAATTGATACAACAATTGCGGATATTCCCTGTTTTTTTTTAAGTTTAATTTAAAGCTATAAACAAGTGTTTTCCACTCCCAGAATAAGCATGAAGTAAAATTTCGAGTTTAGAAAAGCCCCGTGAAAATTTGTCGAGGGTCGCGCAGCGACCCGAGACAAATTTTCACGGGGCTTTTCTATACTCGAAATTTTACTTCATGCGCCACGCGTATAAAACACTATAATATTGTCAAATTTATGTATATTCTAACTTCACTTGAAATATGTGTTTTATACGCGTGGCGCATGAAGTATAATTTCGAGTTTAGAAAAGCCCAGAAAATTTATCTCGGGTCGCTGCGCGACCCTCGGCAAATTTTCACGGGGCTTTTCTAAACTCGAAATTTTACTTCATGCTTAGTCTGGGAATGGAAAACACTCGTTTAAAGCTTTAAATTGAACTCTTTTAAAAATCAACGAATGTCATAAAATTTACAGCTAAAATAATTAAGAAAAAGTAATGTGATTTAATAAAAATAATGACATAGCATGGAATTGCGGATATTCCCAGTTTTTTTTTTGTTTGTTTAATTTAAAGCTTTAAACAAGTGTTTTCCACTCCCAGACTAAGCATGAAGTAAAATTTCGAGTTTAGAAAAGCCCCGTGAAAATTTGTCTCGGGTCGCGCAGCGACCCGAGACAAATTTTCACGGGGCTTTTCTATACTCGAAATTTTACTTCATGCGCCACGCGTATAAAACACTATAATATTGTCAAATTTATGTATATTCTAACTTCACTTGAAATATGTGTTTTATACGCGTGGCGCATGAAGTAAAATTTCGAGTTTAGAAAAGCCCAGAAAATTTGTCTCGGGTCGCTGCGCGACCCTCGACAAATTTTCACGGGGCTTTTCTAAACTCGAAATTTTACTTCATGCTTAGTCTGGGAGTGGAAAACACTCGTTTAAAGCTTTAAATTGAACTCTTTTAAAAATCAACGAATGTCAGAAAATTTACAGCTAAAATAATTAAGAAAAAGTAATGTGATTTAATAAAAATAATGACATAGCATGGAATTGATACAACAATTGCGGATATTGCCTGTTTTTTTTTAAGTTTAATTTAAAGCTATAAACAAGTGTTTTCCACTCCCAGACTAAGCATGAAGTAAAATTTCGAGTTTAGAAAAGCCCCGTGAAAATTTGTCGAGGGTCGCGCAGCGACCCGAGACAAATTTTCACGGGGCTTTTCTATACTCGAAATTTTACTTCATGCGCCACGCGTATAAAACACTTGTCAAATTTATGTATATTCTAACTTCACTTGAAATCTGTGTTTTATACGCGTGGCGCATGAAGTAAAATTGAGAGTTTTGAAAAGCCCAGAAAATTTGTCTAGGGTCGCTGCGCGACCCTCGACAAATTTTCATGGGGCTCTTCTAAACTCGAAATTTTACTTCATGCTTAGTCTGGGAGTGGAAAATACTTGTTTAAAGCTTGTTGTATCAATTCCATGGTGTGTCATTATTTTTATAAAATCACATTTATTTTTCTTAAATATTTTAACTTAGAGAAACGCAAAGTGTTCAGTATCAACATTCATAAATTTAGAATTTTTCCCTCTACAAAAAAAGTGAAATACATTTTCTCTCTAAAATAAATAGGAAAGCCAATATTTGAACACTTTAAAATGAACATGCGATTTCCTATGTTGCGTCCGCCAAGTCAACACCCGGTATACAGGTGTTACGTATAAATATTTTTAATAAAAGTGGTAAAAGACATAGTAATAGTTTCATTTAATTTTGATATGGATTACCACGTAGTAACGGTCAAAACCATCGTGATGTTGAAATATTGTACTCAAAAATGAAGTAAAAGCGAAAACTTAAGTGCCATAATCACCTAATAAAATTAGATTCACAAATACTTCAATAAAGGATTCGTAAATGAAAAATATAATTCAAATTAGAGATCAGAATTTATATCTGTGATTCGAGAAACTGGATTTTCGAATCACGGGTACAAATTCTTTCAACATAAATTTGAATATTTTTCTGGAAGACATAAACCATTTTATATCCTTTTGATACTGTCACTTATGACATGCTACTTAATGAATTTTCGATGCCATCAATGATACAGCGTCACAAATATATATTGCTACTAACTTTATACAAACATGTGCACTACCATTTGGACAATCCGTTTTTCCTTAACATACTTTGCGTTCATGCTCCTAGATTTATCACACTCAATTCGTTAACGTTCTACAGCAAAAAACCTAATACTCTTCACTTTTCTCAATCACCTATGCATAATATGTTAAATTGTTACCATAGTGTTAAAGATTATGTCGATGTATTTATGTCAAGTCTTTTTGAATTTTCACACAATTGTAAACTGGCTATTAGCCGTTCGTATTTTTTTTGTTTTTAATTTTTTTATAATTATCGTTATGTACGAGTATATACAGTATATATATATATAAATATATTTTTAGATTAGTCTTTATACAATTGATTGATAAGGCTGATAAATGTTGAAAGTTCATCTTCACTTTTATATAAATAAAATAAAATAATTTAAAACTTTCAAATATACACATACTCCAACCACCTCATCGAAGAAAACCACCACTTCGACGAAAACTTCACAGTGCTTTCAGAGAAGAAAAAGGCCGGAAACTTAACATCTTGGAGAGCATGGAAATTAATAAAAGAAAATACACAGGACAACTTTTGAACGACCAATTAGACTTAACAAACTCACCACTCCTAAATTTAAATTTCGCTGAAAAACCCACCCTCCCATAAACATTGTATATATACCTGTACTGACAAATGTAATTTATCATTTCTTCGCCTGAAGAAGCCACAGTGTGGCGAAACAATTGTAGCGAGTTTACAATATATATTTGAAAGTTTTAAATTATTTTATTTTATTTATATAAAAGTGTAGTCTTTATATATAATTTAGTTTAATTTTTCATATGTTATAATAGTTATATTTTAAAATTTTCCCTGTAATTGGATTATTTCTGTTGGGAATAAGTAAATAAATTAATATCGCTACCAGTTTTTATTAACAAACATGTTCAAATCTTAATTATTTATTAAAAACACTAAACATCATTGATAACAGTCTGAATATCTGATCAGTATTATTCTAATTATAGAAAATTGATGTTTTTTTAAACTTCACGATAGATCAGTGTTTTATATCCTTCGCTCCGCGCCTAAATCCAAATTTTTGAGGTTTTTCTAAACTCGATATTTTACTTTCTGCCTAATCAAGAGGTGGAAACCCTCGATTAATACAAATATTTAAAATTATAAGTATCACTTTTACTTCAAATAACATCAAACCAAACTTACTTATTCGATAATAAATCACTTTCAATTGTGGAGCATGGATTTTTTGAATAAATTTTCAGTAGTTTGTTGTTTTTCTAGAAGCAATTTAAAGTTTCCAACGAGTGTTTTCACTCCCAGATTAAGCATGAAGTAAAATTTCGAGTTTAGAAAAGCCTGAAAATTTTGATTTAGGCGCGGAGCGAAGCGTATAAAACACTGATCTATCGTGAAGTTTAAAAAAACATCAATTTTCTATAATTAGAATAATACTGATCAGATATTCAGACTGTTATCAATGATGTTTAGTGTTTTTAATAAATAATTAAGATTTGAACATGTTTGTTAATAAAAACTGGTAGCGACCAAACCAAATTTTCAGGATTTTCTAAACTTGAAATTTTACTTCATGCGCCAGGCGTATAAAGCACTGTTTAACGTGAAGTTTAGAAACACAGGGATGGAGGATTCGAATCCTTTTGTAACGATTATAATCACCTACATCCCATTAAATAAATGTAACGAATCCGGATCACAAATTCTTTTATTTAGTACTACGAGTATAAGAGAAATAATGCGATTTGAAGTGATTTTTATGATGATTTATTTTATGAAGCACATCTAAAATATCAGTTGCAACCTAAGCTAACCTAACTTAAACAATATTCTGTTGCTAACAAACTTAACCTAGAAATATGTGGAATCGCCAGCGTGTACAAAGAAATTTAAGCAATTTAATCTATTGCAAACCTTTCTCTTAACCTAACCTGACCTAACCTAGGAGTATATTGAATCTTTAACGTGTGCAAAGATATGAACTGAATCAGTTTTACGTTTAAAACTAAGATTTCTATTAAGTGGTATATTTTGAATTACTCTCCGTGAAAATACGCCACCTGATGGAAGAACCGCCCACTATGTTTAATTGCATTATCTGTGACAATATCAACAGCCTATATAATAAACGTAGCTTGTAAAAAACGTTGATAACTAACTTAACATAGAAGTATGAGGAATCGCTAGCGTGTACAAAGAAATTTAAGCAATTTAATCTATTGCAAACCTTTCTCTTAACCTAACCTGACCTAACCTAGGAGTATACTGAATCTTTAACGTGTGCAAAGATATGAACTGAATCAGTTTTACGTTTAAAACTAAGATTTCTATTAAGTGGTATATTTTGAATTACTCTCCGTGAAAATACGCCACCTGATGGAAGAACCGCCCACTATGTTTAATTGCATTATCTGTGACAATATCAACAGCCTATATAATAAACGTAGCTTGTAAAAAACGTTGATAACTAACTTAACATAGAAGTATGAGGAATCGCTAGCGTGTACAAAGAAATTTAAGCAATTTAATCTATTGCAAACCTTTCTCTTAACCTAACCTGACCTAACCTAGGAGTATACTGAATCTGTAACGTGTGCAAAGATATGAACTTAATGAGTTTTACGTTTAAACTAAGATTTCTATTATGTGGTATATTTTGAATTACCCTCCGTGAAAATACGGCACCTGATAGAAGGATCACCCACTATGTTTAAATGCATTATCTGTGACAATATCAACAGCCTAAATAACAGAGCTGGGACGAATCCTCGTGAAAAGGATTCGAATCACGAATCCGAATCACCTAATATGATTCGAATCACGAATACTCGAATAAAGGATTCGTAAGAGATAAATATGATTCGAATCAAAGATTCGAATCCTGTTTTTTCGAATCACGAATACAAATCGTTTAAGAATAAATTTTATTTTATTTTTTTTTCAACCATTAACATATAAATTTCGTTATCAGTTGTTTTAAGAAAAATATTCACAACCTAATTATTTATTATTAACACTGAACATCGTTGATAACAGACTAAATTTCTGTGTTACTCTGATTAAAGATGTATTTGTGTGTTTTTGAACTACACTTCAAATCAATGGTTTATACACGTGGCGCATGAAGTAAAATTTCGAGTTTAGAAAAGCCCCGTGAAAATTTGTCTCGGGTCGCTGCGCGACCCTCGACAAATTTTCTACGCGGGGCTTTTCTAAACTCGAAATTTTACTTCATGCTTAGTCTGGGAGTGGAAGACACTCGTTACTTTAAAATATGTCACTGTTAAAGTATGTATCGTCGGATGCCCGTCTTCAGGGGTGATATGTAAGCAAATTATGGGTCCTAGGAGTTGCCAAATAAGTGAGTTACTTAACTGTTTCCAAGGCACTCTTTGAAAAACCAAAAGATTAAAATTTTACATATAAAATGTACAATAAACTATAAGTGTGATACATCATTGAATTCAGTAAAAAATATTCTTCCAAAAAATATCAAAATCCAAAATGGCGCCCATAAGAAAAACAAAAATTAGCTATAGTCCCTAGGTAAATGTTACAGTTATCTTAAAATAAAATATGTTACTAGATTTATCGTTAAAAAGTGCCTATAATCTCAAAGTTGTAAATGTCTGGATTCAATAGTTTTTGAATAAAAAAATAATAACGAATTTTCAAAAATAAGTTTTTTGACAATATCTCATTAAGGAAATAAGATATTTCAAACTTGTTTTTGGGTTATTATTGGGCCCTAAATTATGCAACTTTGCCCCAATTTAACCGACTCTCTATCTCTTTATATAACCGAGATCTCCATACATTCCGTTTAAAAACTGACACCCAGTATAATAATAATAATATAAAATTTATTGTATTGTTATTTTCTAAATATTTTAATTAAATAAATATTTTACATTGTTTACCGTATATTTACGACTCTATTAAAAATAAATACTTATTTCAGTAATTCAATATTAATTATACTATCAAATGTCTAAAAGTCTTGCGTTAAAAATCACTAGAAATCATTAGATGTTTTTTTATTAAACGAATTTCACTATGGCTTTCGACGTCTAAGTCAAAAAATGTTTGAAACAAAAGTTGTAGCCAACGAAAAAATATACCTCTTTTTCCTAAACACTTTTCACCTCAGCTCTTTTGTTTTTGAATTTGAAACTAAAAAATCTAGTGGACATCAACAACTCACCGATTATGGCTTTCGACGTCTAAATGAAAAAATGTTTCAAACAAAAGTTGTAGCCAACGAAAAAATAAACCACTTTTACCTAAACACTTTTCACCTCAGCTCTTTTGTTTTTGTTCAATAAACAGAGAAAGATTTTTTTGAAAATAAATACACAACTTTATGATAATTCGAAAATTTACGAACGAGTGTCTCCACTCCCAGACTAAGCATGAAGTAAAATTTCGAGTTTAGAAAAGCCCCGCGTAGAAAATTTGTCGAGGGTCGCGCAGCGACCCGAGACAAATTTTCACGGGGCTTTTCTAAACTCGAAATTTTACTTCATGCGCCACGCGTATTGTACACTGATTTCAAGTAAAGTTAAAAATATAAAAACATATTGAAACTGTTGTCAGTTTTAAAAGTTATCAAAATATGTCAAAATTATTTAAAATTGCCAAAAACATCAAAGTGACCAAAATGTCTTGTAAATATAAAAAATATCAAAAACGTCAAAAATTTGGCGTGTTGATAAAATCGATTTACGTTAAAATTATCATTTTATGTCAGTACGTGACAGTTTGACAAAAACGTTCTTACAAAAACGAAAATTTCTGTTAAAATCAGTAATAATGTCAAAAATATTGAAAATTTCATCAACATTCGATAAATTAAGGAAAATTGAGGAAATATTGCAAAATCTGATAAAAATTTGATTAATCGACGAAAATCTCGAAATGATGATAATTTTATGAAAATATCGATTTGTTGAACATCTTATAAAAATGTTATAAATCGACATGTTAAGTGGAAAAACAATTAAAAATCTCAAATCTAGCAAAAATCATCTAAATTTTGATGATCAAAATGTCAAATTTGACACAAATCATTAATTTCATTGATTTTATTACTTACAAATGAGTGTCGTCCACTCCCAGACTAAGCATGAAGTAAAATTTCGAGTTTAGAAAAGCCCCGCGTAGAAAATTTTCACGGGGCTTTTCTAAACTCGAAATTTTACTTCATGCGCCACGCGTATAAAACAGTGATTGAACGAGAAATTTAAAAACATATAAAACAAATTTTTCATGTTAATCCTTACGATTAATTCGTATTATTTTTAACGATGCGAATCCTTTTGTAACTATTCGAATCCTTTTATAAATATTCGAATCCTTTTATGAGGATTCGAATCCTTTTACGAGGATGCGAATCCTTTTATGAGGATTCGAATCCTTTTATGAGGATTCGAATCCTTTTATGAGGATTCGAATCCTTTTACGAGGATGCGAATCCTTTTATGAGGATTCGAATCACCAGCATTTGGATTCGAATACGAATCCTTTAAAAAAAAGTGTAACGAATCCGGATCACGAATCCAGTTTAACTAAAGTATTCGAATACCTCTTTTGAATCCTCTAAAAGGATTCGAATCCAGGATTCGAATCCTGACTGATTCGAATCCTGCCCAGCTCTGCTAAATAACAAACGTAACTTGTCAAAAACGTAATTTTTAATCACAAATTTTGAGCAAACGGTAAATCTAATCACATTAAAAACACAATTCCTGTCTTTCTATTATGTTAAAAAAACTCATAACATATCGTTAAATATCCGTAAAACTTGTTTTTGGGCGAAAAATAGCCGTGAAACTAAACTGAACTTTAGCCTTTCATTTTTTATAGAGAATACCTTCTTAACTTTGCGTTTACTTCAAAAAAACTATTGAATGAAATCCAGGTTGATCAACGACTCTAAAAACACATAATAAAGTTATAAACCAGACAAAAAACAGCAATAAACCCATCGGCAGCGCCCGCACAATAAATCTTCAGGTGCGCCCCGAAAATCTTCTCACGTTCCCCGATTTTTTTTTTTCTAGATAACTTCCCCCACGGCCTTGGATCCGTGAGAAAATTTTGCCAAAGACTAAAAGGGCACGTCCTAACACTTCTTAATTACCCCCGCAATAAACGCACCGGTGTTGTACGTGTGCCGGTGAATGATATCCGATCGGAAGTCAAAAATTTCGAAGGTGGGCCCGCACGTTCAACAATGACCAGAGGTGTCGCAAAGATCGTCAGCGCGCATAAACATCGGAGATAATTCGATGTACAAAAGCGAATTTGCGTTGGATTTAACAAAGATTGATGAGATGAGGAAACTGTAACGAAATGCGAATTTGTAAAAAAAAAATGAAGCACACCACCAAAGTTAAATCAAATAGATTTAATGAAATTAACGATTAAGAATTTGTTGGAAATAAATCCAAAGTAAAATAAAATTGAATCACAAAACAATTTGTAAGAAAAGTGAAGCACACCACCAAAGGTTAATCAAATAGATCGAATGAAATTGAAGATTAAGAATTTGTTGGGAATAAATCCGAATAAAAAAAAAATCAAACCACAAAAAAAAATGAAGCACACCACCAAAGTTAAATCAAATAGATCGAATGAAATTAACGATTACGAATTTGTTGGAAAGAAATCCAAAGTAAAATAAAATTGAACCACAAAACAATTTGTAAGAAAAGTGAAGCACACCACCAAAGGTTAATCAAATAGATCGAATGAAATTGAAGATTAAGAATTTGTTGGGAATAAATCCGAAGTAAAAAAAAAAAATCAAACCACAAAAAAAATGAAGCACACCACCAAAGTTAAATCAAATAGATCGAATGAAATTAAAGATTAAGAATTTGTTGGAAATAAATCTAAAGTAAAATAATATTGAATCACAATTCCTAGCAGAAGTTGTAATGTTAATGATATATCTCTTCACGCAACTCCAAACAAAATTTGATGCAGCACCTATTCCTTGCTATCAAAGAATAGGGCATTTTTAACTTGCAAAAGTGCCCAATATGATAAAGCCTATTTGTTTCTATCTACGATATCTTGAAATAAACTTTTAAATTTAAAAAAAAATTAAGTATTTGTAAAACAATTTGATTAAAATCTTACCTTCAGTCATTTGCTTAGCTAGGATTTTTACTAGCAATAAAAAAATAATGTCACATTCAGTAGATAAGTAAGATTCTGTCAAAGGTGACAGGTGCCAGCCAACGACGACCAACTATTTAGTCAACTATGATAGTCAGATTTGCAATAAGACATTTAGTCAACTATGATAGTCAGATTTGCAATAAGACATTTAGTCAACTATGATAGTCAGATTTGCAATAAGATACGTAATTTTAGGCGAAAGAAGTCAAATAATTTTAATTCGACTCGTTTTTCAATTTTAGATGAAAACGGTTAAAAAAAAACGCATAAAAAATAAAAATGTTGATTTAGTCAAGTATGATAGTCAGATTTGCAATAAGACACGTAATTTTAGGTGAAGGTAAGATTTTAATAAATTGTTTTACAAATGCTCAATTTTTTTGAAATTTAAAAGTTACTTCAAGATATCGTAGATAGAAACAAATAGGCTTTATCATATTGGGCACTTTTGCAAGTTAAAAATGACCTATTCTTTGATAGCAAGCAATAGGTGCTGCATCAAATTTTGTTTGTTTTTTTTTTGTAAGTAAGATTCTGTCAATGGTGACAAGTGCCAGCCAACGACGACCAACTATTTAGTCAACTATGATAGTCAGATTTGCAATAAGACACGTAATTTTAGGCGAAAGAAGTAAAATAATTTTAATTCGACTCGTTTTTCAATTTTAGATGAAAAAGATTAAAAAAAAACGCATAAAAAATAAAAATGTTGATTTAGTCAAGTATGATAGTCAGATTTGCAATAAGACACGTAATTTTAGGTGAAAGAAGTTAAATAATTTTAATTTAATTGGCTTTTTAATTTTGGATGAAAAAACTAATTGAATTAAAATTATTTAACTTTTTCACTTAAAATTATTGAAAATCTGATCTTTGTATAGGCCATTTTAGGTGATCTTTTTGATGAAAAACTGCGAAACTTCAGACCTCGATTAAATCCTTAATTGATCTAACATCGCAAAAAGAAGCGTTTTTTCTTTCACACAAGTTTTTCATTTATGTTTTCAGATTTAAATTCAGAAAAAAAAGTTTGAATTTTTCGCACTGTGTTATTACTCATTAAACATATAAAACTGTGTATTTCTAACTTCACAATATTTCAGTGTTTTATACGCGTGGCGCATGAAGTAAAATTTCGAGTTTAGAAAAGCCTGAAAATTTGGTTTGGCCGCTCCGCTTCGCGGAGCGACCAAACCAAATTTTCACGCTTTTCTAAACTCGAAATTTTACTTCATGCTTAGTCTGGGAGTGGAAACACTCGTTCTTAACTTCATATTGCACGTTTTTATAAGAAATCGACGAATGCCTGAAAATTTACAGCGTAAACATTATGTATATATAAAAGAAAAATTCACAGTATGTAATATAGTAGATCATTCATAGAAATCATAAAAATAGGTGGAGAATTTTATTTAAAATCAACTTTTAGAGTTACCTCTATAATGTCTCGGCTGTTAATAGGTTAATCGAGATAAACTTTTCAAGTTTTTACTTTTTGTCAATTAATTAATTTTGTAAATTAATTTATTTTATCAATTATTTCATACTTTCAAACACAGTTGGTAGAATTTATTTTTCAATATTTCAGTGTTTTATACGCGTGGCGCATGAAGTAAAATTTCGAGTTTAGAAATTCCTGAAAATTTGGTTTGGTCGCTCCGCTTCGCGGAGCGACCAAACCAAATTTTCAGGATTTTCTAAACTCGAAATTTTACTTCATGCTTAATCCAGGAATGGAAAATCCTCGTGAGTGTTATTTTTGTTCTCGCTGCACAATGTTGCCCATCTTGATATTTATTTCTGTGAATTCTATGAATTTTCTTAGATCTTTATAAAAATAAAAATGTTCATCTTCAAATCGTGATTTTTTCAACAAAATTCGTAGGGGGTATGTATGGAAAAAAGCGCTCAAAATTAAAAGTTTGTTTAGAATAAACTTTTTTTAGGTAAAAATATTTAACCTGGAGGTCATTAGAATTTTTTTTCAGGGATTAATAATTATCCTAAATTACTTATAATGTTTCAAAGAGTCTAATTTTTTTCAGGATTTAAAAAAAATATTCGAAAATTCTTAAGGGGCGTGTATTAAAAATAGTCGAATTTTTAGACAAACATTTTAGTTTAGTTTAGTCAAAAAATGCTTAGATATTCCTATCAACTGGAAAATGATTTAGGAGTATTTTTTGCCAGCTTTTGAAGAACTGGACAAAGTGTGTATGGTTTTAGCAAGAGGGAGTCACAATCCACACAGCTAGGACTTCAATGCATTTACTCGTCTAATTTTACCCCTTGTGATTATTTCTTGTGGAATAATCTTAAATTCCGAGTTCAATTAAAAACAACCTCAGGAACTTTTTTTCCAATAAAAAATTATCACAACATTATTACCCATTTTTAAAATCATGAGAAAATCGACAACTGAAAATCTAACTTTTAGCGCCTGCACTAAGCACAATTTTTATGTTTACAAAACTCATCGAACATTTAACTGAAGTTTATTTATTGCTGAATCGATTACTTTGCGAAAGAATAAAATTACTTCAAAAGTTTAGACAAAAGAGCGTGTTGTATGGAGAAAGTAAAATTTAAAGTTAACAAAATAGTACGATAAAAAATCATGCAGTAGTGAAAATTATGAATTGCGGATAGATAATTAAAGACTAAGATAATTAAAACTAAAAACAAAAAACTTGTTTTTTTCCAGTATATCTTGAACTTCGCACTGAATCAGTTTATAATACGCGTAAAATTTCGAGTTTAGAAAAGCCCCGTGAAAATTTTTCGAGGGTCGCGTCGAAATTTTACTTCATACGCCATGCGTATAAAACACTAAAATATTGTGAAATTTATGTATATTCGAACAAAGAAAATTTGTCTCGGGTCGCTTCGAGTTTAGAATAGCCCGTGAAAATTTGTCGACCCGAGACAAATTTTCTGGGATTTTCTAAACTCGAAATTTTACTTCATGCGCCACACGTATAAAACAACAATATTGTAAATTTATGTATATTTGAACCTCACTTGAAATCAGTGTTTTATACGCGTGGCGCATAAAGTAAAATTTCGAGTTTAGAAAAGCCCAGAAAATTTGTCTCAGGTCGCTGCGCGACCCTCGACAAATTTTCACGGGACTTTTCTAAACTCGAAATTTTACTTCATGCTTAGTCTGGGAGTGGAAAACACACGTTTATAGCTTCAAATCGAACTCGTCTAAAAAAAACGTGAACATTTTTTTAAAAGTAAACATATGCATAAGCTGTAAGTTTTCCGACATCCGTTGTTTTTCAAAAGAGCTTAATTTGAAACTTTAAACGAGTGTTTTCCACTCCCAGACTAAGCATGAAGTAAAATTTCGAGTTTAGAAAAGCCCGGTGAAAATTTGTCGAGGGTCGCGCAGCGACCTGAGACAAATTTTCTGGGCTTTTCTAAACTCGAAATTTTACTTTATGCGCCACGCGTATAAAACACTGATTTCAAGTGAGGTTCAAGTATACATAAATTTACAATATTGTTGTTTTATACGTGTGGCGCATGAAGTAAAATTTCGAGTTTAGAAAATCCCAGAAAATTTGTCTCGGGTCGCTACGCGACCCTCGACAAATTTTCACGGGCATTTCTAAACTCGAAATTTTACTTCATGCTTAGTCTGGGAGTGTAAAACAGTTATTAGAATTACATTAAGGAATTAAATGTATTCAGATTAGTTCTGTTTAAGTGACAAAAAAAATAATAACACTAAAACCAAATGAAATGCTTTCATTTAACTTCTTAATGTTTTTTTTCTTCAACTTTGAGTGTCCGTATAAGACGCAATTATTAATTTAGGGTAATGAAAAGTGTCTTAATGCTGAAATAATTTTAACAATCAACATAATCTGGAACTTACGTCAAAAAAAGTACAGAAAAAAAAACGTACAGTTCTTTTCAATAAAAAAGCTAAGTGTACGCTTTTTTATTGGATAGAACTGTACGTTTTTTTTTCTGTACTTTTTTTGACGTACCTTTTCTTTTTTGAAACGTACTACATTTTTCAGATTATGTCGATTGTTAAAACTATTTCAGTACTTTTTCCATTATAAATGTTATTTATAATTTAATATGGTAATAGGTTTCAATTTTGATAATCTAATAATCTGTTCAATCGTGTCAACCATGAAATACTAATTGGAAAGCTTACTGCCCTAGGAATCCATGCTGATGTAGTCAATTGGTTTAGAAGTTTTTGAATTGATCGTATTCAGTGCGTAAAAATTAAAAACCATCTTCCTAAGGAAATCAAAGTGGATTCGGGTGTTCCGCAAGGATCACATTGCGGGCCGTTGCTGTTTTTAATTTTTATTAATGATATACATCGAGTCATTAAACATTCGTCTTTTTTACTTTTTGCCGTTGACTTGAAACTATTCAAAAGAATCGACTCACCAAATGATTGCTTATTGTTGCAAGAGGACTTATTCTCAATTCACAACTGGTGTTGCAAAAACCATCTTTTATTTAATATTAATAAATGTAAAATAATGAGGTTTTCCAGGAAATTTACTCCTTTGGATTTTTCTCCTTCTTACTTTATAGACGGTTTTGAATTAGATGAGCTTGATGAAATTGTGGATTTGGGCATAACGTTCGACAAAAAATTGGCATTCGGTAGCCATATTAATAGAATTTGTATGAGAGCTCTAAGGATGCTTGGCTATATAAGACGATTGGCAGTCGATTTATCTTCAACAGCATTCAAAGTAATTTATTTTGCTTATGTTCGTTCCGTTCTTGAATATGGATCATGTGTCTGGTCACCATATCAAGTAACGTATAGCAATAAGATTGAAACAATTCAAAATAAATGTTTGAAAATAATGCTATTTAAATTAGGTTACAACAAAGATAAAAATATAAATTTAGTTCGTCAGGAGCTTACTATCGATAAATTATGTTGTAGAAGAACTTTCGCGGACTTGAGCTTCTTTTATAAATTAATTAGTAACCAAGCGGATTGTTTATATCTGTTTAATCAAATTAATTTCTGTATTAACCCTTCGAATCGACAAATCAGACATCCAACACTGTTTTCCATTCCGTTCTATAAATCCAACTACGGTCTTAATAGTCCACTTTCTCGGTTCATGCGTACGTCAAATAAATTATTCCTAAATCCAAATTTCGAATTTTTTGTTAATTCGTATCCTAAATTTATATCTAATCTTAAGCGGTTAAATGTTTGTTGTTCTCTTTAATTTGCCAATTTGTAGACATGTTTTTGTATTTATATATATTTTGTATTATGAAATTTGAATTGTATTACTATAACATATTATGTATAATGGATTTTTCCGTAAATAAATAATAAAAATATCACATTAGCGAAATACTGTTGAAATCGGATTCAGTAGTTGTACGCTTTTTTATTGAATAGAACGTCAAAACAATTGTACGTTGAAAAACCGTAGTTACAGATAAACCGTAGTTACAGAAAAACGTTAGTTACAGAAAAACGTTAGTTAAAGAAAAACTTACGTCAAAAAATTGTACGTCGAAAAATCGTGTTTGAAAAAAACGTACGTCAAAACAATCGTACGTTAAAAACTCATATTTAAAAAAATCGTACCTCGTACCTGTAGATTTCGTAGAAAAACTGGGGTATTTATTTTTTTACCAAAAAAATAATCTTAAAGCACCGAGCTTGAATTTAAATAACATTTCTTGAAAATAGTGATTCAAAACAAATATGCAACTTTGACTGCTTATATCGGACAGAATTTACAAAACCGCAAAACGCTTTAATTAAAACCTATTTAATTCTAAATAAGTTAATGTTTGGCAATTTTTTATTTTCTTGTAAGATTGTTTTTTAATTTTTTTATAATTTTTCTTAAAATACTAGCTTCGATAAATTGTTGACTTGATTTAATCCGCCTTGATTTATAAAACCTTCATCGTATATTATTTATTGAAAAAGCGATGGGTTGAGGATTGAATAAGCTTTAATTTGGGTTGTAAAATATTTTTGAAGCTTAAAAATTGTGCTCCTAAGCACAATTTTTAAGCACAATTTTTAAGCTTCAAAAATATTTTACAACCCAAATTAAAGCTTATTCAATCCTCAACCCATCGCTTTTTCAATAAATAATATACCATGAAGGGTTTATAAATTAAGGCGGATTAAATCAAGTCAACAATTTATCATCGCAAGGGCTCATAGTTTATATTTGTGAGATTGATCACATATTTATGTTTTTAAAATCATAATGCTGTAAAAAGTCGAGTACATAGATGAATTTTTATTCGTTATCTCTTTGTTTTAAAGGAAATTTAAAAGTGGATAAAAAAATATCTGAGGAAAAAATCAGTAGCTAATATTGTTTTAACATTGGTGAGTTTGTCTGTGAATTCTTTTAATTATAAAATAAAACACTTTAACTTTTATTTTTGTGACTGCAGTTTCGGCAACTCAACTTGCCATTATCAAACAGAGTAGTTGAGTTGCCGAAACTGCAGTCACGAAAATAAAAATATTGTGTTATACAAATAAAGTTAAAGTGTTTTTTTCCATTGTTAATTCAATGAAAAAAAAAACACTTTAACTTTATTTGTATAACACAATATTTTTATTTTCGTGACTGCAGTTTCGGCAACTCAACTACTCTGTTTGATAATGGCAAGTTGAGTTGCCGAAACTGTATAACGAAGTAGAAGCCTCCATCGTTCATAATTGTTTTAATTATATTTATGTTTTATTTTTAATTTATGAAAATTTATCTTTGACTTAGGACAAACTCAATTTTTTTTTCTCGTAGAAAAACAACTTTACATTTTTCCACAAGAAAAAATATATCCAGGGTGTCCCTTTAGCGCCTTCTCGAAGGATATCTCGGCTCACAGAAGAGATAGAACAATTGTTTTTGTACCAAAGTTACTCGGTCTTAAGAGATGCATTACCTAAAAATATTTGTATATATACAGGGTGCGGCATAAAGACAGTAGCAGATGCGACATGGTTTAAATGGATCAGTCTGTATATTATTTGGTTTTTTAATTCCTCGTGAAAATTGCGTGTCTTTTATTAAAAACATTTGGTCTAAGTTGAACCGTTTCGGAGTTATTTGACATTTATGAACAAAAATGATGTTTGCAGTGGTTTCGTAAAGCTAAAATATCTGTGAAACTAAATTATTATGATGATAAAATTATATAGTTTGGTTTGTATATCACCACATTTTGAGCTGTACGGTATATCGTTTAAAGCATTTATGAACCGATTAAATCTGATTGATCCATCTTTATATGACCACTTCTAATTATTAACATAAATAAGACACTTAAACTTTGTTTGTATAACAGAGTTTTTTTATTGTGACTATAGTTTCGACAACTTTAACTTGTCATTATCAGACTACAAGCATTTATTATTAAGTATGTAATTAAGTATATTGAATATGTATGTTTATATATTAAATTGTTAAATATATATTATAAGTGTGTAAAATTATAATTAAAATAATCTAAAAAGGTTTATTCCGTAAATAAAGTATTATTATTATTAAATTAGATAGAGACTTGCAGATTTCGCCATTTGTATAGATGACTCGTGAAAAATAAAATGTATCCGGCCAAATTCAAAGCACTCGTGGTATTACCCCCGAATATTTTATAGAAAGATGTTATTTTTTCGTAGGAATTTATCTAAAAATAACAAATTCTTGGAAATTTTGTAAATTGGTAGAACATTTTATCTAATGTGAATATGTTGTAGGAAAATATCTAAACATTATGTTTTCTTCGCATATTTTGATCTTCCTATAACTTTTGTTTGTCAATTCTTGAAAACCTTTAACAATTCGCCTTTTCAGCAAACGTGCACGAGAATAATTAACGAAACGCGAGGACATTTTAATCAGAATGTGCAGCAAATTTATCGCCGGTGTGAATAATTGGCTTAAACGTGTGTTTAATCTCGACGTGCGCCGCACTGAGCAAATTACCTTAAGCCACGGTTGTTGTACGTGTCAATTTAGCAGTTAACTTGCTACAGATTGTGGTACATTGTCGCTATCGCTTCTGCTTTTTGCTCCGAGCACGATCTGCTGACCACCAGAGTGCGAGAACCAGGAAAATAAAGAGAAACAAAAAAAACCGACATTGTTTCACAAATATAACTTATGCTTTCCCCGCCGCTGTTCGGTTCGTGTTTCATGCTAATTCGTCAACTCGCGACAGATGTTAAATCGAATGTTTGTTTATAGCGTTTTCACAAAGAATTGTGGAATTGTACAAGAGGTCAAAAGTGTTTAATCAAACTGTTGCAATAATTTCATTTGACTTTTTTTTACTTTACTTTCAATCTTTGGATGTCGGAAAATGTATAGCTTATGCATATGTTTACCTAAAAAAAAATGTTCACATTATTTTTTTTAGGCGAGTTCAATTTGAAGCTATAAACGAGGGTTTTCCACTCCCAGATTAAGTAAGCATGAAGTAAAATTTCGAGTTTAGAAAAGCCCGGTGAAAATTTGTCGAGGGTCGCGTAGCGACCCGAGACAAATTTTCTGGGCTTTTCTAAGCTCGAAATTTTACTTCATGCGCCACACGTTTAAAACAACCATATTGTGAATTTATGTTATTTGAACCTCACTTGAAATCAGTGTTTTATACGCGTGGCGTATGAAGTAAAATTTCGAGTTTAGAAAAGCCCAGAAAATTTGTCTCGGGTCGCTGCGCGACCCTCGACAAATTTTCACGGGGCTTTTCTATACTCTAAATTTTACTTCATCCTTAGCCTGGGAGCAGAAAACACACGTTTAAAGTTTTAAATTAAGCTCTTTTAAAAAACAACGGATGTCGGAAAATGAATTTTGAAACTATAAACGAGTGTTTTCCACTCCCAGACTAAGCATGAAGTAAAATTTCGAGTTCAGAAAAGCACTGTGAAAATTTGTCGAGGGTCGCGCAGCGACCCGAGACAAATTTTCTGGGATTTTCTAAACTCGAAATTTTACTTCATGCGCCACACGTATAAAACAACAATATTGTGAATTTATGTATATTTGAACCTCACTTGAAATCAGTGTTTTATACGCGTGGCGCATGAAGTAAAATTTCGAGTTTAGAAAAGCCTAGAAAATTTGTCTCGGGTCGCTGCGCGACCCTCGACAAATTTTCTGGGCTTTTCTAAACTCGAAATTTTACTTCATGCTTAGTCTGGGAGTAGAAAATGTCGTTTAAAGTTTCAAATTAAGCTCTTTTGAAAAACAACTTGTGAATTTGAGATTTCAACAATATGCAAAATTTTGCGATTTTCTTGTATTTCTACTATAATCAATGATTTAACTTTTTGTAAAAATATACCTACACTTTTTTTAGCCCAAAGTATTTCTATGATTTGACAAAACTTTCGCATTACAATTTACAACATACCATGACGATGTTCACGTTTCTCCTTTTATTCATTCAGGTGCGCGTTTTATTGGCGGGCCACCAAATGTTGGGGAATTTTTGGGGAAACTCCAACATCTGGCCGATTTGAATGTGGCCAGGTTTCCCACACACCTTTCAAACCGTGTCTGCAATGGCCGTCAATAACAATAAAGCGCGTCCCATTGTGGGTGTTGCAGCGAATGCAAATCGGAAGATTTCGCCCGGAAAAGAAAACAAACACATGCCTCACGAAGGGATCAAGATAAATACGAATTTTTGAAAGGGTGTTGATTTAATGATAATTATGTGCGCGTGCACGGAGATTTTATATCTTGAAAAGGGGGAACATTTCTAAACTTTAATTAAAAAAATATACCTACCTGAAAGTTGACTAGTTATTTGATATTTTACGTTTACTCGATAAGAAAAAACATTTCTAGACTTTAATTAAAAAAACATATCTACCTGAAAGTTGACTGGTTATTTGATATTTTACGTTAACTCGATAAGAAAAAACATTTTGATAGGAGCGACATTGTATACGAAGTGAAATATCATTTTTTCTAGAATTTTAAAAATGTCGCGGAACTGATGATGATACGTAAATAAAGTTAAATTAAGTTTGAATCATCGCAATAAAAATATACCATATTTTTAACATTATCCAAGAAAATACATAAACCTTGTGTTTACTTCAAACAATGCAAGAAAACAACAAAACCTCAGATATTGATCAAATTCCTAGAAATTGCTCAGAAATCAATAATCTCTAAGCAAAATACATTGAAAGTAGTTTCAATTATATTTGAATCATCGCGAAAAAAATGTACCATATTTTTAACATACCTAATGATGTTCAAGAATTATATAGTGAGATCGTTTGAGAATAACTTCGCAGTTGATGCTATTTATTTAGATAAGTCAAAGGCATTTGATAAAGTTTGCCAGTTTTGCCGGTTCTATTATTTAAATTAAAATCTATGGGCTTTAACTACTCTACTATATCTTGGCTACAAAGTTTTCTATCTAATCAAAGTCAATGCGTAAAAATAAGGAATTATTTCTCTAATGCTTTCTTGGTCCCATCTGGTGTTCCGCAGGGATCTCACTCAATACATCTCTTACGATGTTTGTTGTTTGCAGACGATCTCAAAATATTTATAAAAAATACGCTCTATCGATGATTGCTCATCGATAGAGCGTATTGTATTTTACATGTATATATTATTGTTGTATAAATGGTCTAATCCGTTAAATAAATAAAATAAATAAACATTATCCAAGAAAATACAGAAACCTTGTGCTTACTTTAAACCAGGGCTGTGGAGTCGTTGGATACAGTATCCGACTCCGACTCCGACTCCTCAATTTAAGATAAAACGACTCCAGCTTCAACGTCCGACTCCGACTCCAACTCCGGTGATTATTAGGAAATCATAAGGATTAAAGGGTACTATTAAAAACGACATGTATGTACAAGAAGTTTAAATGCAAAATTAACATGTATTTTTTTTAAAGGATTAACATTTCAGAACTTAAATAAACGTTTTACATATTAAAGTTATAAACCTGTATCATTTTCAACTAAAAATAACTAATAACTGTATATTTTGTTTACAAAACTTAATTCTTTGTTTTCGTTATTGGTGCATAATTTTAATGTGCATACAAGTAAGTATTTTGTATATTTGAAAAATAACGTACAAATACATATAGTTATAATAAACAATACAAAAATACAATTAAATCAAGTAATTAACTAGTATATGTATACATTGATATTGATGTTTGAAATAATAACAGCAAATATAAACAATAGATTATTATATCGCTTTGATTAAAACACTTGGTTTGTTTCACTGATTTAAATCAGTGAAACAAACAAGTGTTTTAATCAAAGCGTATTAATTAAATATGTTTCACCACGGGTTAAGTGAGAAATTAATTCATCATATGATTATTATATCTCCTAAATAGGGTGGATTTATTGTAAACTCTACGTATGTTGTTGTATTTATAATCAAATGAGAATAATTTTATATATAAAATAATAATCCAATTACATTGAAATAATACCTAAAACAATGAAGAGCTTTGCTTAAATAAAGATATGGATATCATGACAAGGTATGCATTTTTTATATTATGGTATCCACTTATCGACGTTTATTGTATGTACAGTTGGGATAATCTCAAATTGATAGTGCCAATAATATAAAATTTTCCCCATTGGCTGGATTAATCATGATTTAATCTGAGGAAAATAAGCCATATTATCCCTAAGACCCGCGCAATTTAAGGTGACCCCGAATGTATATGCACTAATAATCGTGTTAATTCAATAAGCCCACTAACACTATATTATTTTTAAACGTTACAAATTAGACATAATTTATTATTATATGTAAAACCAATAATTTTACACAAAATATATTAAAAAATACTTATTTTTAATCATATATTTAGAGTTTAAATGCCTATCGAGACTTAATAAGAAGCTATAGGTACAGCATTTTTAATGTACGATTAACGAATAGCGTTACCTGAAGTGTTACGCTCAATTTTCGTCCATCTTGTACTTTATATTTCGATTTGTCCGGAGTCGGAGTCGTAACTAATTTTCGACTCCGCGACTCCGACTCCGACCAAAATGCCAAAACTCCGACTCCACGACTCCGACTCCGACTCCGACTCCGACTCCGACTCCGACTCCACAGCCCTGCTCCAAACAATGCAAGAAAACAACAAATTCTCAGTTATTGATAAAATTCTTAGAAATTGCTCTGAAATCAATAATCTCTAAGCGAGATACATTGAAAGTAGTTTCAATTAAAACTATCGTATGTTCAATATAAAAAAACCTCTAGAGTGCCATGGAAAATATTATAAGTTGGCAACTCTGAAATTATATATTATAATTGTCATGTTTGACGTTTCATATGTCAATTCCTAAGGCACGTAGCCAACTTAAATTTAAAATTAAATTAAATCGTGGCACTCTAGAGATTTTTTTTTATTGAACATTTTGCAGCACCCATTGGCGTTTTTAAATTTTACCTTGAATATTTAACGTTTACTCGATGAGACAAAACATTGTGATAGGAGCGACATTGTATAAGAATTAAAATATCAATTTTTCCAGAATTTTAAAAATGTCGCGCAACTGATAATGATACGCAAATAAAGTTAAATTAAATTTGAATCATCGCGAAAAAAATGTACCATATTTTTAACATTACCCAAGAAAATACATAAACCTTGTGATTACTTCAAACAATGCAAGAAAACAACAAAACCTAAGATATTGATAAAATTCTTAGAAATTACTCAAAAATCAATAATCTCTAAGCGAAATACATTGAAAGTAGTTTCAATTAAAACTATCGTATGTTCAATAAAAAAAACCTCTAGAGTTCCATAGAAAATATTGTAAGTTGGCAACTCTGAAATTATATATTATAATTGTCATGTTTGCAGCGGCGGCTCGCAGCCTTACATCAGGGTAGGCCAGGGACCCAAGGTAATATGTATCCGTTATTGAAAGGTGACTTTGTTGTCCAATTCCTTGTATTTATAAAGCGCGATCCCAACCTTAAATTTTGTGTGCCTTGGCCTTCTGGCCGACCCTGAAGTTAGGCTGCGAGCCGTCGCTGCATGTTTGACGTTTTAAATGTCAATTCTTAAGGCGCGTAACCAACTTAAATTTGAAAATAAATTAAATCATGGCGTTCTAGAGGTTTTTTTTTTTATTAAACATACGATATTTTGCAGCACCCAGTGGTCTTTTTAAATTTTATTTTAAATCAATGTTTTATACGCGTGACGCATGAAGTAAAATTTCGAGTTTAGAAAAGCCTGAAAATTTGGTTTGGGCGCTACGCTTAATCTTGCTTCATCTGGAAATGGAAACACTCGTTAAAAGCTTCAAATTAAAGACTTAAAAAAACAAATGTCGGAAAATGTATATTCTGAGCAATGTATACTTAAAAGAAAAATTCTCTGTTTACTACAATGTTTAAATATCATATTTAAATTTATTTATTTACCGGGCGAAAAAAAACGTCGAACTAGATTCAGCTCTAATCTCCACTTTAAAATGACAGTACATAAAAAAGGATGTAAAGAAGATTATAAAAACTACATACCAATAAGTATATTATCAGTGTTTTCTAAATTCTACGAGCAAGCGATGAACAACAACATTTGGTCTCTCGGCAGCGCAGCGTGGTTTTCGCAAATCAAGGGAAATAAACACGGCACTTCAAGATATGTTAAAACTAATATTAGAATCATTAGATAGTAGAAAAGTCGTTTTAGGCCTATTTGTTGATTTAAGTAAAGCCTTCAATTGTGTGAACCATGCTATTCTCTGAAAAAACTAGAAATTTTGGGTATTCGGGGTACTGCTTTAAATTGGATTAAATCCTATTTAACAAAGTGCCAACAGTTTGTGGAATTATACAAACACAAATCGCCCAAGGAAATAATTGAAGTCGAGATTCCCCAAGGATCAATTCTTGACCCAACTTTAGCAAATTCTCTAAATATTGGTAATACGATAGTTTCCTATGCAGACGTTAATGTCGGAAAATTTACAGCTTATGCATATGTTTACCTAAAAGAAAAATTCCTTGTATAACCAAACAAATGTTTTATAAAACGACGCACGAACGAACTGACTGCAAAAATTAGAGGTATTACCTGAAATTTACCAAAAGGCCATATACAATTTATTGCCAACAGATCATAAAATGACATTTACCTAAAAATCCTTTACAAGGATTCATAATAAACAAGACAATTTTAAATGTACCTTTAACCTAAACATAATTTAACTAAATGCCTGTTTAAAAAAAGTTGTAATACCGGGCGATAGAGAATTATTGAATTTATCTTTCAATACAGCTTCATGTATTTAATGTTTTTGATCCTATTTTTTAGGAGCAGTAATACTAAAAACATAGAACTATATGTATAGGTTAATCTCTAAACTCGAATTTAAAATTACAGTTTCTATTATTGTAATGTCACTTTAAACTAAGTTTAGAGATGAATCTTATTCAACGTGTTCTTGCAACTCATATAGACAATGCTTAAATCTATCTTTTAATCAAAATTATTCATCACTTTAATAAAACCCTTAATTTGTTTACGTTTCAAAATTATATTTATTGTACTACAACAATTGTTTCACTACGCTGTGGCTTTTGTTCATCTTGAATTCAATCTTACTAAAAAAAACACTCTATTTATTTATTAGCTGGCGTTTAATGTTCGTCCAGCACTAAATATTTATTTATTGCAAGTGATTAGGGGTGGCATAATCCGTCCAAATGTTCGGGGCACGGGATTTGGATTTTCCAATTGACCTGTGGCAACTTGCACCCGGAAAACCCGGGATTAGAGCGGTGCCGGTTTTACCTTGCCTCACCTTTTGAAATGCAAAATTTATTGCCGTTTACACCCCGTGGCGATTATTACGGGTAAAACCAAAACAAACACATCTGGTTTTTATTTCGGGGCCTCAAACTAATAATCGTAATAAATAATCAAGACGTATAATAAGTAAAACAAAGTATGCAACGTATGGTAAACGTGGATTTGTTTTGTTATCAAACGCATGTAAAACACTAATTTCAATTGAAGTTGAAAATATACCCAATTTTTAACTTTAATTAAAATCAGTGTTTTACACGCGTGGCGCATGAAGTAAAATTTCGAGTTTAGAAAAGCCTGAGTTTGGATTTGGACGCTTCGCGTCCAAATCCAAACACTCAGGCTTTTCTAAACTCGAAATTTTACTTCATGCTTACACTGGGAGTGGACGACACTCGTTCGAAATTTCAAATTCAACTTATTGTATAGGTTATACAAGTGTGTCTGAAAAGAACTGGTTACATTTCGATGTATTTATTCATATAAACGAATAAATCTTCACTTCGTTTGGTTAAATTTACATAACTTTCAAAACTGCAAAATATTGCAAATGAGTTTTCTAGGATTTGTAGATTACACCCCTGCCTAACAAGAAATGAAGTTGAGAAACTAGATCTTTGCCGACCTTTTGTTTTTGTATCAGATCAGAAAACAAACAAATTCCACAAATTAAGCTCCTCTTCCTTCTATTTTGTAAACAAATAGATTCCAAACTAAATTTAGAATATTATTTATTTGTTATTAAAAATCTCAACCATTAAACGTTTTTGGAATTATTTTTGAATTATTGTAGCGCTGGATTCAAGAGGAAAACAAAAAAATAGCATTGGAAATGAAAGGGTTTGCTGGATTGTTGTTGTTTCTGTATCACATCAGAAAGAAACAAATTCCATAAATTAAGCTCCTCTTCCTTCTATTTTGTAAACAAATAGATTCCAAACTAAATTGATATTATTATTTATTTGTTATTAAAAATCTCAACGATTAAACTTTTTTTCAATTATTTTACCTCTGGATTTAAGAGGGAAACAAAAAATAGCATTGGAAATGAAAGGGTTTGCTGGATTTAAGAGGAAACAAAATAAAAATAACATTAAAAATAAAGGGGTTTTCAAAAAAGTTAAAAATATGTTAGCAAATAAGATTTCTTTATTGAAGAAAACTATTGTGTTGATTAATTCACGTGAATTTGTGATATATTGAAAGGAAGGTATATTTTTAACTTCAATTGAAGTTAGTGTTTTATACGCGTGGCGCATGAAGTAAAATTTCGAGTTTAGAAAAGCTCGATTGAGTGTTATGAATATTTTAAATACTTGAATACTCATATATTTTAAATACTTGAATAATCATATATTTTAAATACTTGAATATTTCTATATTTGAATATTAGAATATTAGAATATCAGAAATTAGAATATTAGAAGATTAGAATATTGAATATTTTAATATTTTAAATATTTTAATATGTTTTTGAATACTTCAATTTTAAAAATTCCCAGCAATAATCAAAACATGTATCAATATTTTATTTTAATCTTATGAAAGATTATAATTTTAACTAAGTATATTTTTGAACATTATAATAATTTATACGCGTGGCGCATGAAGTAAAATTTCGAGTTTAGAAAAGCCCCTTGAAAATTTGTTTTATACGCGTGGCGCATAAAGTAAAATTTCGAGTTTAGAAAAGCCCCGCGAAAATTTGTCTCGGATCGCTGCGCGACCCTCGACAAATTTTCTACGCGAGGCTTTTCTAAACTCGAAATTTTACTTCATGCTTAGTCTGGGAGTGGAAAACACTTGTTCGACAGCTACTTAAACCTTTAATAACAATGCCGATTCCTTAAAGAAATTAAAAATAAACATATCGCAATAATTTTCATAATCTTTATTAGTTACGTTAATTATCTAGTAACTTCTTTTTTCATAATCTGGTGTTATCATTAAAGGTTTGACTTGTTGTCTAAGGAGTGTTTCCACTCCCAGACTAAGCATGAAGTAAAATTTCGAGTTTAGAAAAGCCCCGCGTAGAAAATTTGTCGAGGGTCGCGCAGCGACCCGAGACAAATTTTCACGGGGCTTTTCTAAACTCGAAATTTTACTTCATGCGCCACGCGTATAAAACAGTGATTTATTATAAAGTTCAAAAAAATACTTAGATTTATTTCGCATCTTTCCTAAGATTAAAATAAAATACTTCAATTTTAAAAATTCCCAGCATTAATCAAAACATGTATCATTATTTTATTTTGATCTTATGAAAAATTATAATTATAACTAAGTATGTTTTTGAACTTTATAATAGATCGGTGTTTTATACGCGTGGCGCATGAAGTAAAATTTCGAGTTTAGAAAAGCCCCTTGAAAATTTGTCTCGGGTCGCTGCGCGACCCTCGACAAATTTTCTACGCGGGGCTTTTCTAAACTCGAAATTTTACTTCATGCTTAGCCTGGGAGTGGACAACACTCGTTCGAAATTTGAAATTTAACTTATTGTATATAATAGAATAGAATAGAATTATTTATTGGTGCATTAAATACAACATTTTTGCACAAGGTTATATGACTGTATGTCTGAAAAGAACTGGTTACATTTCGATATATTTATTCATATAAACGAATAAATGATTAAGGCTGTAAATGTTTATTCATTTCATTAATTTTTTGTAAAATTTTTAACTATGAATAGTTAATAAGAGAAACAAAAGAGTGCTTGCTTTCGGAAAATAATATTTATCACGAAATTTTGTTTGAAGAGTTATTTTTCTAACTGGATTATAAAATTGGTACCGCATTCACCATTATTAAACTTACTGTGTTTTAATAATGTTTGATCAATATTTCAGGAACATAACACGTCGTTGCAATGTTGATGCAACATTATTTAAATACATATGCACAGCGTGAAATTTTATAACAAAAGCTCACTAAGATTTTTTTTCGATCGCTCTGAATTCTTCACGTAAGTGACTGATGCCCGTTTTGCACCCAAATTGATTAACTTAATCAGTGATTAGTACTTCTTAAAAATAAAATAGATTTATTTACAAATTGCTTACACAATGACAAATTAATAAAAGATTCATGTTTACGATATTTTACATGTTTTTATAACATTCATATATTCTAGAATTTTGACTAAATCAGAGGTTTAATCAATGATTAGTGCATAATTAAAGTTAATCAGTCGGGGTGAAAATGGGCATGAATGTTGGCACTTTGCCAATATTTCACTTCGTTAGTAATAAAAAGCGGTTAAATTCCTTTCTACACTGTTTTTATTTAAGTACTATATGTACATTTTGGACACTAAGTGTCCATTATCAATAGTTAACTAACAGGTTAGGTAACTATTGATAATAGACACTTAGTGTCGGAAATGTACAAATAGTACTTAAATAAAAGCAGTGAAGAAAAGAATGTAACCGCTTTTTATTACTATTATAACAATCTCCACATAACTCACGATATATGTATTTCACTTTAGAATGTACTTACTTTTTAAACACCCGAAAATCCATCCAACATTGAACTCGTAACTTTTACCATCACACTAAACATTCTCAACTCTCACAACTTGATCAATAAGAACATCAGATTTTCGTACGCTCTAAATTCTTCACGTAAGTCACTAAATCTTGTCACTTAGTGGGGACTCATTGAAATTTATCCATAAACTGATTAGCATTGTAACGAGAAGGGTATACAAACCCCATTCAAAGCGTGTTCTGGCAAAGGGATTAGGGGAATATCCCAACTTCGGCAATTAGGAAAATCCCAAATTGTGAATGGGCTTCGGTTCCTTCAAGACAACAGTTTCGAAAAAGTGAAAAACATGAAATGATTTAATCAAGCAAAGATTATGATGGTTTGATTAATTATTGCAGTTCATTAAATTCATAAGATGGGAAATCCCAAACTGTGAATGGGCTTCGGTTCCTTCAAGACAACAATTTCGAAAAAGTGAAGAACATAAAATAATTTAATCAAGCAAAGATTATGATTGTTTGATTAATTATTGCAGCTCACTAAATTCATAAGATGGTAGTAAGAAATAGTCAAAACTTTAAACTGTAAAATAATTTAATCAAGCAAAGATTATGATTGTTTGATTAATTATTGCAGCTCACTAAATTCATAAGATGGTAGTAAGAAATAGTCAAAACTTTAAACTGTAGTTGTCTTTGGACTGAGCATCAATGTAGATTTTCTGTCTTTAAAGAAACTTCTTCGTAAATCCATAAGAAAAAACGACTTTGTTATTATTTTTTTTCTTTGAGAATCCTTTTATGGATCATACCGTGCGATCATTTAAAACATGATTTAAAGTAGGCTTTGAATTTTAAATTAAATTGGCACTACTTACTGTTAACACATACTTTACCATAACCTCAAATTTATACCATCATTCAATTAGCATTCTGGGCAAAAGCACAGAAAAATGTTGCCTTCTCTAAATCATAATATAAACGATCACACGGTACAAGAAGTTATTGCATATATAAATGCACATCTTTGACTGTCTCTCGACATTTTTTGTTTGTTTTTTGTGTTGACATGTGTACTTCAAGAAGGCGAGTCCTCTGCTCCTGTTGAAGATATTGACAAAAAACGAAATTCAGATTATAGTAGACACTTAAACTTAGGGAGTGGACCACCATTTAACCGGATTCCTGGAAAGTTGTAAAAATGACCCGCTTTTCTAATCAAAGTTGAATAAAGGCCTGTTTTTGACATTGGAACTGTTTTGAAATTTTTGCAATCTATGGTCAAACTGTGGTTCAGTCCATAGGGAATTTATTTAGTAACAAAATGCAGAAAGATTCAAACCGATCGAACGGATAGATTGTCAGCGATGGCAGCAAATTTTGAAAATGCAGTTTAGAGAAAAACGCGTATAAAGTTTTGGGTAAATAATACTCGTAAATGATAACAGTTTCACAAAATGCTATATATTTCGAGTTCTATTATAGACATCGATCTAAAATTTTGTGTAGTTAAAATTTTAGATCGATGTCTATAATTAAACTCGAATTTTTCTTTTTCAAAATTTGCTGCCATCGCCGACAATCTATACGTTCGATCGATTGAAATCCTTCGGCATTTTGTTACTAAATTCTCCATGGACTGAACCACAGTTTGACCATAGATTGCAAAAATTGCAAAACAGTTCCAATGTCAAAAACAGGCCTTTATTCAACTTTGATTAGAAAAGCGGGTCATTTTTACAACTTTCCAGGAATTCGGTTAAATGGTGGTTCACTCCCTAAGTTTAAGTGTCTACTATAATCTGAATTTCGTTTTTTGTCAATATCTTCAACAGGAGCCATAATTTGACCTTAGATTGCAACAATTGGCTACTTGAGACTGTCAGGAACACATTAATCTAAATAAAATAATAATCGATTTTTTCAAAGTGATTTACTAGGAAGACGCTCCCGCAATTGCTTTGCAATTTAAAGACAAACAAATATTATTTGAAGGAGGCTACTTGGCTACTTGAGACTGTCAGGAACACATTTATCTAAATAAAATAATAATCGATTTTTTCAAAGTGATTTACTAGGAAGACGCTCCCGCAATTGCTTTGCAATTTAAAGACAAACAAATATTATTTGAAGGAGGTTGATACGTTGTGATACATTTTAACTAATTACTCTTTGCTTATTAGCAAGAATCTCAACAGTATTTATTGAAGTCTGTAAATAAAATTTATTTCCTGAACATTATAAAGCTAAACAAAAGTCTTTTCTAAACGTTTGATAATTTCCGAATTAAAACGGGAATTCCCAATTTCAGTGGGCGTGCCCACCTGCATTCATCTGACACCTAGGTGGGGGTTGAGAACACAATGGTACACCTTACAATCGACCCACCTTCATTCACCTGCGTCTTCCATTTTTACGGAAACTGGCCCTTTTCCAGTCGCCCAGGCAAATTTCGCCCGGTTTCCAGTCAAAACACCGCCGAAAATCACTTGGCCCGCTTCGAGGTGTACTCGCAACTAGGTGCAAGAAATCCCGGTGCCCGAGCAAGGTGTCCGAAAAATCCGCAGACACGTTTCGGACGCGACAAGTGCTCTATTATGCGAACAAGTGCGGATTTCCGAAAAATTTAATCGAGACAAGTGTACAGAGAGTTTACTTTGCAGGTGTTTTTTTTTTTTTTGTTAAGTGATTTGAGTGAATTGTTGGAAAATGAAGTACGAAATTAAGAAAGAGCCTAAACGTATGTGAATTTTTTTTAAATAAGTTTTTTAATGATAAAAATTGTGTTCAGTATTCTGGCACCGGGTATCCACAGACGCGTTTCGGACATCAAGCTTCTCGTCAGTGTGAGCCCGACCCAGTGCTGAGGAATACTGAATATTTCTGACTATATCAAGCCTATTTCATTTCATTTAATTTCATTTATTTCTAGAATGAATAATTACATTCATGGGTGAGTCAGAAGTGTGTATAATGTAAGGTACTAAGACTTAATAACTTAAGTAACATGTATCTAAATAAGTTGAAATCAATTAATAAAACTTATAGTTAGGTGAAACACATTTCTGACTACAATTAAAAAACATCGACTGCTAATTTTATAGTATTGAACATTTTTTAGTTACTATAGAATATTTCCACTCCTTGATTAAGCATGAAGTAAAATTTCGAGTTTAGAAAAGCGTGAAAATTTGGATTTGCCGGGGCGCGCGAGCGAAGCGAGTCGCGCCCCGGCAAATCCAAATTTTCAGGCTTTTCTAAACTCGAAATTTTACTTCATGCGCCACGCGTATAAACACTGATTTCCAGTGAATTTTAAAAACAGCTATTTCTTATTTTACTACCTGAAATTGCTTGTTTTTATAAAGAGTACATATTTTATGAAATTAAAAGCGAGGTGTCTTAAAATATTCATATTTTGTGATTGTGTTTTATGAATATTTTGTATATTTGAATATTCGAATATTTTAAATACTTGAATATTTAAATATGTGAATATTGGAATGTTTGAATATTTCAATATTTGAATACTTCAATATTAGAATATTTGGATATTTAAATATTTTCAACATTTTAATATGTTTTTGAATAAATATCGAATACTTCAATTTTAAAAATTCCCAGCATTATTCGAAACATGTATCAGTATTTTATTTTAATCTTATAAAAGATTATAATTATAACTAAGTATATTTTTGTGTTTTATACGCGTGGCGCATGAAGTAAAATTTCGAGTTTAGAAAAGCCCCGTGAAAATTTGTCTCGGGTCGCTGCGCGACCCTCGACAAATTTTCTACGCGGGGCTTTTCTAAACTCGAAATTTTACTTCATGCTTAGTCTGGGAGTGGAAACACTCCCTAGACAACAATTCAAACCTTTAATGATAACACCAGATTCTAAAAAAAAGAATTACAAGATAATTAATGTAACTAATAAGGATTATAAAAATAATTACGATATGTGTTTATTTTCAATTTAATTAAAAAATCACTATTGTCATTAAAGGTTCAAGTAGCTGTCGAACAAGTGTTTTCCACTCCCAGACTAAGCATGAAGTAAAATTTCGAGTTTAGAAAAGCCCCGCGTAGAAAATTTGTCGAGGGTCGCGCAGCGACCCGAGACAAATTTTCGCGGGGCTTTTCTAAACTCGAAATTTTACTTCATGCGCCACGCGTATAAAACACTGTACTATTATAAAGTTCAAAAACATACTTAGTTATAATTATAATCTTTCATAAGATTAAAATGAAATAATGACACATGTTTTGATTATTGCTGGGAATTTTTAAAATTCAAGTATTTTATTTTAATCTTAAGAAAGATTATAATTATAACTAAGTATGTTTTTGAGCTTTATAATAAATAAGTGTTTTATACGCGTGGCGCATGAAGTAAAATTTCGAGTTTAGAAAAGCCCCGTGAAAATTTGTCTCGGGTCGCTGCGCGACCCTCGACAAATTTTCTACGCGGGGCTTTTCTAAACTCGAAATTTTACTTCATGCTTAGTCTGGGAGTGGAAACACTCCCTAGACAACAATTCAAACCTTTAATGATAACACCAGATTCTAAAATAAAAAAAATTACAAGATAATTAATGTAAATAATAAGGATTATAAAAATAATTACGATATGTGTTTATTTTCAATTTCATTAAAAAATCAGTATTGTCATTAAAGGTTCAAGTAGCTGTCGAACAAGTGTTTTCCACTCCCAGACTAAGCATGAAGTAAAATTTCGAGTTTAGAAAAGCCCCGCGTAGAAAATTTGTCGAGGGTCGCGCAGCGACCCTAGACAAATTTTCGCGGGGCTTTTCTAAACTCGAAATTTTACTGCATGCGCCACGCGTATAAAACACTGATCTATTATAAAGTTCAAAAACATACTTAGTTATAATTATAATCTTTCATAAGATTAAAATAAAATAATGACACATGTTTTGATTATTGCTGGGAATTTTTAAAATTCAAGTATTTTATTTTAATCTTAAGAAAGATTATAATTATAACTAAGTATGTTTTTGAGCTTTATAATAAATAAGTGTTTTATACGCGTGGCGCATGAAGTAAAATTTCGAGTTTAGAAAAGCCACGTGAAAATTTGTCTCGGGTCGCTGCGCGACCCTCGACAAATTTTCTACGCGGGGCTTTTCTAAACTCGAAATTTTACTTCATGCTTAGTCTGGGAGTGGAAACACTCCCTAGACAACAATTCAAACCTTTAATGATAACAGCAGATTCTAAAAAAAAAAAATTACAAGATAATTAATGTAACTAATAAGGATTATAAAAATAATTACGATATGTGTTTATTTTCAATTTCATTAAAAAATCAGTATTGTCATTAAAGGTTCAAGTAGCTGTCGAACAAGTGTTTTCCACTCCCAGACTAAGCATGAAGTAAAATTTCGAGTTTAGAAAAGCCCCGCGTAGAAAATTTGTCAAGGGTCGCGCAGCGACCCGAGACAAATTTTCGCGGGGCTTTTCTAAACTCGAAATTTTACTTCATGCGCCACGCGTATAAAACACTGATCTATTATAAAGTTCAAAAACATACTTAGTTATAATTATAATCTTTCATAAGATTAAAATAAAATAATGACACATGTTTTGATTATTGCTGGGAATTTTTAAAATTCAAGTATTTTATTTTAATCTTAAGAAAGATTATAATTATTACTAAGTATGTTTTTATGCTTTATAATAAATAAGTGTTTTATACTCGTGGCGCATGAAGTAAAATTTCGAGTTTAGAAAAGCCCCGTGAAAATTTGTCTCGGGTCGCTGCGCGACCCTCGACAAATTTTCTACGCGGGGCTTTTCTAAACTCGAAATTTTACTTCATGCTTAGTCTAGGAGTGGAAACACTCTTTAGACAACAACTCCAACCTTTAATGATAACACCAGATTACGAAAACAAAATTACTAAATAATTAACGTAACTAATGAAGATTATGAAAATAATTGCGATATGTGTTTATTTTCAATTTCTTTAAGAAATCAGTATTGTCATTAAAGGTTCAAGTAGCTGTCGAACAGGTGTTTTCTACTCCCAGACTAAGCATGAAGTAAAATTTCTAGTTTAGAAAAGCCCGAACGTTTGGATCCAAATTGAGGCTTTTCAAAACTCGAAATTTTACTTCAATGTCCACGCGTATATAACCCTGATTTCAAGTGAAGTTCAAAATATGCTTCTTAGATCTGTATGATCGTGATTCATTTTATTGGGTAGTTGTACATTTCGAGTGCTAAGCACGCATTATCAATTACATAACACATCATTGTTGTCACCCCAAGGATCGATAATAGGTTCTTATTTTCTGAGTTCACTACAATTCCCAGCTAGAACGTAACATTACAGTCATATTACATTAACAACTATTTGTTGCCACCCCAAGGATCGATAATAGGTTCATTGTTGTCACCCCAAGGATCGATAATAGATTCTTATTTTCTGAGTTCACTACAATTCCCAGCTTGAACGTAACATTACAGTCATATTACATTAACAACTATTTGTTGCCACCCCAAGGATCGATAATAGGTTCACATTTTCCGAACCCTCTACAATTTCCAACTAGAACGTAACATTACAGTCATGTCACATTAACAACTATTTGTAAATAAACTAAAACTTCTAACAACCACATCACACATCATTGTTGCCCCCCGAGGATCGGTAATAGTTCCTCACATTCTGAATACGCTATTACTCCTGCAATTTCACGGAATGAAAACTGGTGTGTAATTGGTTCACTTTCGAGAAGGCGCGCGCGCGCGCTCGCAAAAAAATATAAATAACACGAAATTGCCGAGGAGAGAGAATTGAATGAGCGCGCAGGGAAAAGTCCCTGGTTATTTTGTTATTTAAATCGGAACGACGAGTGGGAACAAAATGGCGGCCGGATGTCGGGAGTGCCTCTCATTTGGCGAGAGAGCGGAAACTCGCGGGGCCGTTAATTAAAATCGGACGGTAACGAGCCCTGGCATGGGAAAAAAACGCGAATAATTGCGGCAATTGAAATGTTGGGGGAGGTTTTACTGCATAAATTTGAATATTTAACGATGATGATAATAAAAAATGCGAAAAAAAAGAACGTATAAATGATGACAATAATAAATGGAAATGAAAATACAAGGATTCTGAGCATACACATTACATTTACGTTTAATCAACATTAGATGTATGTTTTATATTGACAACCATATGAAACATTGATGTAATGTTGATTAAACGACAGACATTACACAGACGTACAGTCCAGTGTAATTATTTGGGACGCCAAAAATGGAATCAAGGATTAAATAGCAAGACATTTTCTGGAATCTGGGAGGCTTTACGTTTAAATAAAATAATATCATCTATCAATTGATAGCTTACTTTAATTTAATATTATTATTCGTGATTAATAATGAAATTGCGAATGTAGATGCCATTTGTAAGATTTTGTTTTAATCATAATTTGGTTTCCTGGAATCTCTATCTAAACTAACTAAACGTTAACTGTATCTTTTTGAGTTTACGTGAAGTGATTATTAAATTAAATAAGACTGTTATTCCTTATTTTACTTTTTATTTGTATCGTTATATGTACATTCTGAGATACAAGGTGCTCATTATCAATAACAAACTCAGTTTGATATTGATAATGAGCACCTTGTGTCTCGAAATGTACATCTAACGGTACAAATAAAAAGTGAAGCAAGGAAACTAACTGATGTAATAATTCATATTACAACTGAAACTATAAGACAACTGTTATGATTCACATGACAACTGATCCCATGATTCATGTGACAATTGATGCTACAACTACAATCTATGGGCACATTCGCCAGAAAAATTTTGCTCGCAACGCGTTTGCATTTTTTTACGCTTTACCTTAGTGTTAATGATTAAACGTTAATGAAATTTGTTTATACAGTATGTTCGATAAAAAAATGCCTCTACAGTATTACGATTTAATCTTTGTTTCAATTTAAGTTAGCTACACGCTTAAGGAATTGACATATAAAACGTCAGATATAATAATTATAATATATAATTTCACAATTGCCAACCTACAATATTCTCCCTGGCACTTTAAAGGCTTTTACCTGCAACCACATAAGAAAACAGTGTTTTCTTAACCACCTTACTGATCTAGAAAACACTGTCATAATCACGCGTTTGTTGTAACAAAAAAATGACAAACGTCAGTTTTGAAAACTCATCGTACAAGTGCGACACGTTATTCAGGTAACAGAGAAAACTATGAAAACGAACACATGGAAACAGCAATTGAGCCTGCGGTAATTTGTGATAAACAACCTTACATTTCACAATCACCTGAAGTCAGAAGCAATGCAGAAAGCAATGAAAACCAACATAGTTAATACACAAAACTCAATGCGAAATGGTAGCTTTTCTTTTAATAACTGTTCTGTAGTTATAAATAATCATTATCATTATAATAACTAGTTTGCACAAAATAATATGAAAATAGATAAAAATAAAACTTTTTGCCCGTTGCTACTTAAATCTACATTACTATATTTGGTGTTCGCATGAAAACTATATAGGTGGTTGCAGGTAAAACTATGTACAATACGCGTGTGGTAGGCATATTACGTGCTCGTGGAGTTAACACACTCGCCGCTGCGCGGCTCGTGTTTAACTCTACACTCGCACGTAATATGCTGTTTACCACACTTGTAATGTAATATACTATTTTTAATTGAACATACGATATTTTCTGTGCGTAAAACATTACATTTTATAAAACATAAAAACGAATTAAAATAATATCGACTTTCTGCAAAACATTTGTCTCATTGAGACAAGTCTCCAAAAACACATTTTTTGCAGAAAGCCGATATTAATTTTAAATCGTTTTTATATTTTATAAAATGTAATGTTTTACGCACAGAAAATATCTCGTATGTTCAATTAAAAAAAGCCTTTAGAGTGCTATAGAAAATATTGTTGTAAATATTCTGCAAACTATTGGCAAAATTAATTTTTCTATATATTACATTTTATAACATTTAATATTTCGTTCGCGTTACTGAAAATCTGAAGCCTAAATAAACATATTTTGCACGTTTGACATTTAACATTTTCAACTCAAACAGTTCCTTTTTGTAATTTCAACAATAAATTATATTTATTGCAAAATATTCCACGACTTAGCGTTTTCAGCTTTAATATTCATGAGTGAAACCGAGCTGCAGAATGTGCTGCTTCGGTTTCACGAATAAATATTATCGATTATTAATCATACCACGAGTTATATTCGATAATCATCGATAATATTCTTGAGTGAAACCAAGCTGCAGAATGTGCTGCTTCGGTTTCACGAATAAATTTTATCGAATATTAATCATACCACGAGTTATATTCGACTATATTCGATTATCATCGATAATATTCATGAGTGAAACCAAGCTGTAGAATGTGCTGCTCCGGTTTCACGAATAAATATTATCGAATATTTATCATACCACGAGTTATATTCGACTACATTCGATTATCATCGATAATATTCATGAGTGAAACCAAGCTGCAGAATATGCTGCTCCGGTTTCACGAATAAATATAATCGATTAATAATCATACCACGAGTTATATTCGACGAGAGAATATAACGAATTTCACTGCATTTCCGTCTTGGAAATCTCACGCCATCGCCCGGTCGACATTTTTAATTATCGACTGACAGATTTGACAAATAATTTTCGTAGTAACGACCAAAACAAGGTGATAGGATTCTATCACCGCTGTGATAACATGTATCTATGGAAATAAGCGATTCTGATTATAGGGAATATAGTCATGGGACGCTTGAGTTATATTCTCACCATTCTATTCATAATTTTGTTTTTTATTATTACAGCATCATCTGGTATACAACATACCATAAATCACGCGATGAAGGAGAAGAGCAAGAATGCCGCGAGGTCGCGAAGGGAGAAAGAAAACGCGGAATTTTTGGAACTGGCCAAGCTGCTTCCGCTTCCGGCCGCCATCACGTCTCAACTGGACAAAGCCTCCGTTATTCGGCTGACCACGTCATACCTGAAAATGCGGCAGGTTTTTCCAGATGGTGAGTAACAAGACAAACACTCTTCATAAAACCTACACAAGGTGATTTGAAACGAACTATTTAGTTGGCAATATTAAAGTTTTTAAGGTGGTAGCACTGTAACTTTCTTAGCTTCCCGTTGACCCTTGACAGATCTAAAATCATTAAATTTATTTACACACAAATAGCATTTTAAATGTGTAATATCCTTGAAATTTGTAAACCTGTGGTACTAGCAATAAACAACTTACTTACTAATAGCAAAGTGTGAAGCAAGCATGTAACGATCAGCCTGATATGGTGTCAAACAATTATTGAAGTCCTGATGGATGAGGAATCAAACATGAAAGTCGATTCTTACTTCAAAATGATTTAATCTGACGTTTGTAAAGTCATAACCTATTTTAAAGAAGTTAGAATTGACATTCCTATTTGATTCCACAGCCACCCAGGACTTCAATAATTGAAGGTCTTATTGTAATAACATGATAAGCCACACAACCAAAAAATGCTGTATTATTCTTCGATTTGATTAAGCAGTAATATAAAAAGCTATAGTATGCTCATATTCGCATGCAAACCGAAGCTTTCGAAACTTGTCAAAGGGCCCGTTCATCAGAGACAACAGTTGAGAGTTTACTACTGACTGACGATGCTACTATGAAGCATTAGATGGCGCTAGCTATCGAAATCAATAATAGTTTACTACCAACTGTTGGGGAATTCTCTGATGACCGGATTGTTGATCGTAAACGTATTTGGGATTTTTGCAATCGTACAAAATAGACCGACCAGAGTACCGTTCATTAAATATCAACATAAATCACAAATAAATCCAAACATGTTGAATATTGAACATTTTGATGAACGGGCCAAACAAATCTACTATTATTTCTTAATATCATAGTAATACATTTTATTGTTTTGTGTTGTAGGAGTTCACTTTGTGGTACATCTTAAATACACTTGTAAATAAAACACTTGTTACTTTGTTTAACTACTGGTTGCAGTGGTTAAATAAAGTAAATAGTGTTTTATTTACAAGTAATACATTTTACATTTTTTTCTAAATTTCAACGTCCAATATCTCAGTTCTGTTTACTTGTGGCATAACATGTTATTACAATAAGCCCCTTAATTCTTGGACACCTGATACTTTTATTCAATATCACAATATTACCTACCCGTGCTAAGATCAGTGTTACAAACTAAATAGAAGAAATTTCGATCAAGACATCAATATTTTTCCCCTTGAATTTAACTAAAACAACCAAACAACGTTAAGTTTTAATTTTTTCATTTTTTATTAACCACTTCATGTAAATGCTCGTGTTTGTCACGGGCGCTGCTTACTGGCAATTATACACGCACTTTTTCATTTTATTTTAATGTTAATGATTAAACAAATATTCCAGTATTTATTCAAAAACATAAACAAATATTGAAATATTCCTCAGTACTGGGTCGGGATCACACTGAAGAGGATCTTGATGTCCGAAACGCGTCTGTGAGTATCTATAGTCTGTTTAAAAACTAGAAGGAGTAAGTGCCAAAGCCCAATTTACACTATAAAAAGTTACCAGAAATATCACTAGATAAATTTGGCGGTAATTTTAAATAATGATTCGAACCATTAATATATAAATATAGTTAAGAGTTGTTTTAACAAAAATATTCAAAACCAATTTATTTATTATTACCACTGAACATCGTTGATCTGGTCTGTATCTTACTTAAAATTGATTTGTTTCATAAAACTATATCGTTTACTTCTTTTAAAACTTTATTCAAAGTTGGCAGTTCATTTTTAGAGAAGAAACTATGCACGGATCTCTCCACTACGTCATCAAAACTTGTAATTATGTCCTCCAAGCTGTTTAGGGCTACAAATCTCTCCGGATTTCGTATATTCGCTAATGGTTCGATAGACAGTGGAATTTACAACTCCTAAAAAATAAACATTTTATTATTTGATGCATATTCTTATGCTATTTGATATCTCACCTACTGCACCAACAATGCCTGATACAACAGCAGTCATTTTCATATGTGGATCATCTGTTATCATCTGCTTATACATATTTATTATGCACTGTTTTTCAGACAGATATAAATGACCCAAATCCAACTTTTTACGCTTTTTTTGGAGGTGAAGGTGATATTATCACCGAGCTTGTACTGGGTCCATAATCCATTACAACAATATAAACAAAACTAACTTTTAACTATGCTAAAGAAACACCGCACAAAAGGTTGTTACGAAACAGACAAAGTTGCAACTCAGTAACGCTTCGAATTAAGGTTATATCAGCTGTTGCGTCTAATAACACGTAATTAGCATAGTGTAAAATGGGCACGCACTCGGCCAATGAGAGTTGTAAGTTTTGGCGCGTGAAATTTAAAACGCTCCTCCTAGTTATTAAACAAATTATAGTGCCGGAATACTAAACACAAATTCAATTTTGATATTTTTTTTCTGGTTTCACAAAGTTTAGCTCGTTCGTGGAGATAACAGTGACCTGTATATGCACTTTGTGCATTCGTGTCATTGACGATGCCACTATGGAGCATTAGATGGCGTTAGCTATCAAATCCAATAAATATTGAAATATTGGAATATTCAAATATTTCAAATATTTGAATATTAAAATAACTTTAACATTAGAATATTTAAATATTCTAGTATGCAAATATGGTTTTTAATGGAGACTCGAATACCTAAATTTGAAAAATTCGCAGCCTTATGTATTTGCTTTGGTGCCTGCCTAAATTTTGCATTTGAATATTCGAATATTTTAATAAGATTTTGAATTAATTTTCAAATACTTAAATTAGCACTATACATATTTTTTTTAAACAGTGTACAATTTGGATGTAGTAAAGCAAATGTTTTATTCATATTTTGATCAAGGCTGGGGTAATCTATACTTAGTTATTGGTAAATCCATCACAATATTAAAATAAAATAAGGAAATATTATGTATACTTATTTTTTTTACAGTGCACAATTTAAACATAATAAAGCAAATTTTCAATACATGTTTTGTATCGAAAATTTGCTTTATTATGTTCAAATTGTGCACTGTAAAAAAAAAAATAAGTATACATAATATTTCCTTATTTTATTTTAATATTGTGATAGATTTAACAATAACTAAGTATATTTTGAAACTACACACAAAATCAGTGTTTTATACACCTGGCGCATGAAATAAATATTTCGAGTTTAGAACAGCCTGAAAATTTGGATTTGTCGGCGCGACTCGCTTCGCTCGCGCGCCGACCAATCCAAATTTTCAGGCTTTTCTAAACTCGAAATATTTATTTCATGCTTAATCAAGGAGTGGAAAACACTTGTTAGAAAATTAATAAAACCTTCAATAACAATAGCATATTATTAATAACAAAAAAGGGAACAAATACAAACTGTAGTTATTTTCATAATTTTGATGAGTTTTTTTTAATTTTCAAATGTTCGCCAATTTTTGCATATCCCAATGTAAATGTTTAGGCATTCGTTTGATTTTATAAAAGCCTTCAGTTTGAAGCTTAAACGAGTGTTGTCCACTCCCAGATTAGGCATGAGGTAAAATTTCGAGTTTAGAAAAGTGTGAAAATTTGGTTTGGTCGCTCCGCGAGTTTAGAACAGCCTGAAAATTTGGATTTGTCGGCGCGACTCGCTTCGCTCGCGCGCCGACCAATCCAAATTTACAGGCTTTTCTAAACTCGAAATATTTATTTCATGCTTAATCAAGGAGTGGAAAACACTTGTTAGAATATTAATAAAACCTTCAATAACAATAGCATATTATTAATAACAAAACAGGAAACAAATACAAACTGTAGTTATTTTCATAATTTTGATGAGTTTTTTTAATTTTCAAATGTTCGCCAATTTTTGCATATCCCAATGTAAATGTTTAGGCATTCGTTTGATTTGATAAAAGCCTTCAGTTTGAAGCTTAAACGAGTGTTGTCCACTCCCAGATTAAGCATGAAGTAAAATTTCGAGTTTAGAAAAGCGTGAAAATTTGGTTTGGTCGCTCCGCGAAGCGGAGCGACCAAACCAAATTTTCACGCTTTTCTAAACTCGAAATTTTACTTCATGCGCCACGCGTATTAAACACTGAAAGCACTCAAATATTGTGAACGAGTAAACTTCACTGATTTCACGTGAAGTTTAAAATAAACTATTAAGGATCAAAAACTTTGGAATATTCATTCAAAATCATATTAAAATGTTTAAATATTCGAATAGTCGCTCAAAAACATATTTAAATATCTGAATATTAGAGTTTTTAAGTATTCACATAATTGGATATTCGAATATTTAAATATTCACATATATAGATAATCAAATATTGAAATATGTGAATACATAATTTAGTAATGAAATTATTCATATTTGAATATTTGACTAATTGCATTATTCGAACTCGAATCCCAGCCGTAATTAAAACAAAGTTTGTTTATTTCTTAAAGATCACTAAATATTAACAATTTTAACTATAGTGACAGTCACAGTAAGTCGACATTTCACCCACAGAATAGCATCTAACTTAACTTGATAAGAGACAAATAACCTAACCCAACAACCCACAGAGTAACATCTAATTGAACTTAACAAAGAGACAACTAACCTAACCCAACTTTTGATATATTATCACTTTCGACACTTACTTTCAACGTTTCTAAAGTCTCGCATTTATAACTTTCTTAACGTATCCGTCACAACGTATACTTCTTACTCAATGATGATTTTAGTGATCATTATAAATTAATTACTTAATCTTTGAACAAAATCTGACGCTGACTTGATTTTTATACGATTCAAATTAACTAGATAATATGAGCCGTTTATTTTAAAAGTGGTTTAACTTCATTTCTCATTATATATTTCATTGTTGACAGTAATAATCTTCATAATTTATGTTTTTTTGTCATAATCACAATTATATATATATAAAAAAAAACAAATTGTTGTTTATGACTGAAAGCCTTAAGTTATAAAAATTATTACAATCAACAACAAAAAATTGAGAAATAAAATATACATAGGCAACCCGATATACATTAAAGCTTAATGTGTATCGGGTTGCCCATAAGCATAATTTCAAACAATTAGTTCTATACAGGGAATTTTTCTCTAAAGTATACGTATTCCAAACTCAGCCTATTTTCTGTAATTCTTTAGATATTCCCTGTTTTTTTTTAAGTTCAATTTGAAGCTTTAAACAAGTGTTTTCCACTCCCAGACTAAGCATGAAGTAAAATTTCGCGTTTAGAAAAGCCCTGTGAAAATTTGTCGAGGGTCGCGCAGCGACCGAGACAAATTTTCTGGGCTTTTCTAAACTCGAAATTTAACTTCATGCGCCACGAATATTTTCAAAATAAACAGCTCATTTATATTTTTTTAACTAAAATATTGAACATAAAAATATTCTTCCTCTAATGTTATTCTCTTAAAACGACATTCTTAATTCATTTTATTTACATGCGAGTAACTAGGAATTCACGTGTGTATAGGAGATGTTATCTCGAGTCCCATTCAATTAGAGTTTAGGGCGCTTTTGAGCGGACGCTTATCCGTCGATCGATCCGCATGAGAATGATGGTGGCGTTTGGAATGTGTTTAACAAGCAATAAAAAAAAATCATCATCGAAATATTCACAATCACGACATAAAGGGACATATAAAGATACGAATCTAAAGATTATGCAAGGGCCCAACAATTACAATAATAATAAACGAAATGTACAACGAATACGTGAATTGAATATTCAGTGATAATTTTAGGAAAACATTAAAATAGCAATTCTAAGCCGATTTGATAGTTTAAAGCTTTAAATTGAACTCTTTTAAAAAACCACGAATGTTAGAAAATGTACAAATTATACATATTTACCTAAAAGATAAATTCCCTGTATGTTTAACTCGCGTTTTATTCAAGTATACTTTCATAGTAACACAGAAATAAAAAGTGTTCTCTGTGTGTTTACTCCTATACATACCATCAAAATTTAATTCATCGTAAAACTATTTAACATATAAATAGTAAATAGAAACGCCACACGTGTGAACATAATAGTGGTTTTCTTGAATGACGAGTTCTTTGGTGTAATGATAATTTTACGGAGGTCGCACGTGATTTTCATGTAAATTTTATGTGCTGGTATACTGTTTCAGGTCTAGGTGACGCTTGGGGGGCCTCGCCCACGATAACCAACCCCAGGGAGACCCCCATCAAGGAGTTGGGCTCGTATCTCCTACAAACTTTGGACGGGTTCATCTTCGTCGTCGCGCCCGACGGGAAAATTATGTACATATCAGAAACGGCTTCTGTACACTTAGGATTATCACAGGTAAAGAACAAATAAACTATGTATTTTAAACAAAACCAAGTGTTGGACACCCGATATAACGATATTAACGGCAATTCAATTAATGAAGCTGTGAGGATTTGTGTAGCCCTTTTGAATCTGTAGTCTGATTATTGTTTAGTAAAAAAATCTGAATTTGTTTGAAGGTAGAACTAACAGGGAACAGCATCTACGAATATATCCATCCCGCGGATCACGAAGAGATGACCGCAGTCCTGAGCCCCACGATGCCGCCCCCTGGCACCCCTCTGCACCAGGACTACGAAAGTGAGAGGGCTTTCTTCCTAAGGATGAAGTGCGTTTTGGCCAAAAGGAACGCTGGTCTAACGAACGGTGGATACAAGGTAAACATTTTAATAAATCACAGTAATCCACTTTTTAGTGTAAGACTACACTGTCGAGGACCTTGAAGTACGAAACACGTCTGTGGGTATTCGGTACCGGAATCAGTATTGGGAAATTCCCTTTGTACATTGATTTCGTTTACCATAAAAGGGATAATTTTGTATAAAAGAGGATTTTTTAAATTTGAAAACTAATTAAACTACAAGATCAAAGGTGTTTCGTGTTCCATCCCATATAAATATAAAGTAGGAAGGAATTTATGTTTAAAATAGGGATATTATACATTTTCATAAAGGATAACCTATTTACTTCAGTTCCCAACACTAACCGGAATACTGAACACAAATTACATTTTCTTAAAGTGATATTGACCAACAATCTATGTTTTGAGACTGTAATATTAATCATAATAATATTATTATTAATAATAATGTGTTTTAAGCAAAATCAGTAATAAACAATCATATGGTCTTTTGTATGCAATGTTAACCAGTTAACAGTTAACATTGCACTTAAAAAGATAAAAAAAAAGTAATTAAAAACTTAAAAAATGTGTTTTTTTCACATGAAAGCCCCTACATTTATTAAGTGCACAACCCCCTGTCCTCTCCCAGCTTGGTGTTTTAAGGGGTGTTTTGTTACAATGTAAATATGAAACGTGACTAGGCTAACATTTTTTCGCGTGCACCGCGATAAATAAGCCAAAGGAGAAGAGGAGGAGAGGGTGCATGCACTCCAGGTGCGACAATTTGTAACGTAATCTGGTAAATTTATGCGGCGAAACGCATTGGGCTCGACGACTCACCACAAAAACTACTCATAGTTTTCTAGTGGCACGTGAGGCGACAAAGGAAATTTAGTGATACCTTTGGCTCTTGAAACCCACCCCGTACTTGCCTATACCGGATATAAAAGTATGTTGCGTGTTTATTTGTTTTCATAAGCGAAAGTATTCTTATTCTAGACCTATGATAATAATAACAATAATAATAAAGGGTTGTTATTGAAATTAAGAAAGGGTAAATAATAAATGTTTACAAATATCTTTCTGAACACAAAACACAATTTTTTCTCAATAATTCTTTCAAATTTTCCAAAAAATGTACTGCTAACTGTTAGGGAATTCTCTGATGACCGGACTGTTAATGTGAACGTGTTTGGGATTCTTGCAATCGTACAAAATGAACCGATTGGTGTTAGCGATTAGTATTGGCGGGTTAAAATGGTCGGAGTACTTTAATTAAATACCAACATACATCACAAACAAATCTAAACATGTGTTTGATATAGTCTTTGTTGTAGATTGCGAAAAGAAGCGCACTTTTAATGTTTACAGTATTCTGCAGCCAAGAATTGGCAATTTCATTTATACTTTCATTTAAATCTAAACATGTTGAATTTTGAACATTTTGATGAACTGGCCCATTAGGTCTGTTCGTTACATGAACTAGTGCATCACTTTTTACAATTTTTGCACTGAATCTGTTCGTTACATGAACTGGACGCCTGCAATTGTAATTGTGAAATTACACTAACTTGAACTAGGACGTCACAAACTTGATCTCAGTTCAACTTAGTGCAGTACAAACAAGCAAACCTAATGAAATAAAATTAAAATCAGTTTTTGAACAAGAGGAGATTTGTTTGCCTTTGTGCAACTTAATAGCCTAAATGCATCAGAAAACGCGATATACAAGATTTATTTAGATCTTATTATCTTTGAAGCAGTGGCAATTAGGGGGCCAAAGTCCAAAGAAATTCAAATGCCTTTTTACTCCCTAGTAGTCTAAATGTAATAGAATTTTGCAGTATGATTAATAAACTTCTTTATAAATATAAAGAAGTTCTTTATCATTCTGCAATTCTATAGTGGTATAAATCTTAGAATAACCACATTTTATATATATCCAGTATAACCACAGTTCATATATACCCAGTTAGCCAGTCTCTATATAAAATTTGGTAACCGCTTTTGGATGCTGCATCCAGAATCGAGATCGGTGATTGGTGTTTATAGTCGTTTGTCTTACTCTGACCATAGTCTCTCCTTTTCTAATTTCCAGTTTTCCCGTAAGCATTGGCTCTCCTTGGTATAACTTTTCTGTTTACTATTTGAAATGGAATACCACATAGTAGAGGTCTCAACAATCTTGATGTTAAACTTCTTTGTGTTCATAGAGTCAGCAGCAATTGGAGGCCATCTCAAAACGGACTGAATTTTGAAATCTTTCCTGTTCTTCTCAGATAATACGTAATTATTTCTAAAAAAAATATACTATAATCATATTACCTAACAATTTTTTGTCCGACCTGAACCTTTACATTAATTTATATGAAGTGCAAAGTTTTATGATACAAGTTGTTATTTCTTTTGAATCACCCTCACGATACTCTACGCGGAATAGTAAAGCGAGACCACTTTGCATTGAGTATACCCAGTTAAAATATCATAGGAGTAGCAATTAATAGCCACTCACATGCGCACACATATCCGCCCCATAAATATGCATGCGTGCAAATAACTAATGATCGGCCCACTCGAGCGAATTATTCAATTCCGTCGGAAAAGAGTCGCGCCCACAAAGGGAATTCATTAACTCTTCATATGCGCGGACATGTGGCATATTTTGCATATTCATATGAAAAAGGAATATTTTTTTTATTTCATGAATGTATGAAAAATATTGTATTATTTATTTAAAGGTAATACATTTTTAGAATTGCTATTTGAGTTCTGTTTGGATTGCCTTTATACCCCTAAAATTATACCTGTACAAAATTTATGATAATCCAAAAAATAATATTAATTGCAGTCCTAATTTTTCATGTTGAAAATCCAAAAGTTGAAATTACAAAAAACATATGTATACTTAAAAGATAAAATCCCTGTATGTTAAATAAAATGGGCATATTTAACATACAGGGATTTTTTCTTTTAAGTATACATATGTTTTTTGTAATTTCAACTTTTTATAAACGTCTTCCATGATGTCTAATATTTCTGCAATAATGTTGTCCCATGTTCTCCTTGGTCTTCCCACTTTCTTATTCTTCTGTATCTTACTGGTCTTGTCTCTGTTGTCTCTTGTCTCATTCTTTGTAGGTTTCCTTAGCATCCAAGTTGTCTTTCTTCTATAGTCTAAGGAACACCACAGTAAAAGAGGACTTAGAATGCCAATCGTTATTTGGCATTCTAAGTCCTCTTTTACTGTGGTGTTCCTTATTCTATCTTTCTTAGTTATTCCTAGCACTCTACTTAGGTACTTCATCTCAACCGCCCTTTAGCTTTGTCTGTTATTGAGATTCCAAGATTCAAATCCAAACAGCAGTATTGGTGCGTATATTGTTTTAAATATTTGTGATCCTTGTTCTATCTTGTCTGTTGATGAATTTGTCCTTTATTGCAAAATATAATTACATCATCTTCTCTATTCTATCATTAATTTCCACTTCTTGAGTTCCCTTTCCATCAATGGTTATCCCTAGGTATTTCATTGTTTGTACTTGTTTAATAGTTTCTCCATGTACTTATATATTTAATTCTCTGTAGTTTTCTCCTATAATCATTACTTTCATCTTTTTGGTGTTAATTTTCATTCCATATTCTTGTAACGTGATGTTCCATATATCCAGGTGTTGTTGTAGTTATTTTTCTTTTTTTGCGAAGAGTAAAATATTGTCGGCAAACGCTACTTCTGATATTTCTACTTTTTGTATATTCTTGTGTCCTGTTACATGTTTCTATTTACTGGTCCATATATATTGTGAACAATCCAGGGCCCAGTCCTCCACCTTGACGTAATCCTCCATTTGTTGTAAAACTTTCTGACATCTGATTGTTGTATATGATCATGTTTTTGTTATCCCTGTAAATTATTGTAGTATGTTTAGCATTTTATTCGTGATTCCTTACTTTAGACATTAACGATGCAAATATATTAAAAATTAAAGCTGATGCTATGATTCACATAATAATTGATACTATGATACATATATGTTTCGCATACCAACTGATGCTTTTATTCATAGGATAACTGATGCAATAATTCATATTCCAATTGAAACTATAAGACAACTGTTATGATTCGCATGACAACTGATGCCCTGATTCACGTGACAATTGATGCTACAACTACAATCAATGGGCGCATTATCCATAGAAATTTTGCTCGCAACGCGTTTGCATTTTTTTACTCTTTACCTTAGTATCTGGTGCAAATTTACTTTCCATCTAACCTAAAATTCCGCGTAAAATCTATGAAGTCCATGGCCTCGACAAATTAGTTTAACACCAATCAAACGATTTCATACGCTTGTAAAAATTACGAACGTGTTTGCTATTGACAGTGCATTTACCAGATGCCAACTTTTGGCATCAAACTTGTAACAGTTTTATCTGGTGAATGCGCCCATTGTCATTATCAGTATTTCCAAACGATAACTTTAGACATTGAATTCTTATAAACCTTCACTATGCAATTATGTATCGATATTTATTCGTTATTTCTCTTGCAGGTCATACATTGCTCGGGTTACGTGAAAGTAAAACAGTTTTCAGCGTCATCCTCGCCGTATCAAAGATTTCAAAATATTAATGTTTAGCAGTATATTTATAATCCTGCTTTAGCAGTTTATTTTTAATCCTGATTTAGAAGTATATTTTGAACTTCACTAGAAACCAGTGTTTCATACGCGTGGCGCATGAAGTAAAATTTCGAGTTTAGAAAAGCCCAGAAAATTTGTCTCGGGTCGCTGCGCGATCCTCGACAAATTTTCACGGGGCTTTTCTAAACTCGAAATTTTACTTCATGCTTAGTCTGGGAATGGAAATCACTCTTTTAAATCTTCACATTGATCTCCTTAAAAAAAACCAACGAATATCTGAAGATTTGCAGCATATAATTGGGATATGTATACTTAAAAGAAATACTCCCTGTATAGCAATAAATCAAGAATCGATAAGCAAAATACTTATATCGAAATAAAAATATGAACATATTAACTGTCCGTGTGCCTTAGCACTCTAATATTTCGCATCAATTGATTAAAGGCGACAAAATGCACTACGGGAAAGAGTCTATAATCAAACAATCGTAAGCATTTTTATGATAAATTGTCGTTTTTTTATATTTAATGCTGATTTCGTAAAACAGGTTATTCCACCATGGTTTATTGCCATTTTGACACATTGTTAACAGGATAATAACAAAACACAGTCCGATAAGTATCAAAATATCGGTATTGATAATCGATCAAATATTTTAATGTCAACTTCTTCTTTTCCATCTTCTACTCATTCTTCTCTTTCTTCTTCTACTTCTACACATTCCTTTTCTGTTTCTTCTTCTCATCCTCCTTCTTCTTCTTCTTCGTATACTCCTTCTTCGTCTTCTCATCCTCCTTCTTCTTCGTCTCCTCATCCTCCTTCTCCTTCTTCTCCTCATCCTTCTTCTTCTTCTCCTCATCCTCTTTCTTTTTCTTCTCCTCATCCTCCTTCTTCTTCTTCTCCTCATTCTCCTTCTTTTTTTTCTCCTCATTCTAATTCTTCTTTTTCTCCTCATTCTCATTCTTGCTCGCATTAACCAGACAAATTTTGCTCGCAACGCGTTTGTATTTTTTTACGATTTACCTTAGTATCTGGTGCAAATTTACTTTCCATCTAACCAAAAATTCCGCGTAATCTCTATGAAGTCCATGGCCTCGACAAATTAATTCAACACCAATCGAACTATTTCGTACGCTTGTAAAAAATACGAACGTGTTTGCTATTGACAGTGCATTTGCCAGAAAATTATTCATCTTTTGGCATCGAACTTCCAACAGTTTTATCTGGTTTTATCGACATTTCCAAGCAATAACTTTAGGCATTGAATTGTTATAAACCTCCAATATGCAATTATGTATCGATATTTATTCCTTATTTCTTTTGCAGGTCATACATTGCTCGGGTTACCTGAAAGTAAAACAGTTTTCAGCGTCGTCATCGCCGTATGAAAACTGCTACCAAAATATGGGTCTAGTGGCAGTTGGGCATTCGTTACCTCCTAGTGCCATAACGGAGATCAAGTTGCACACGAACATGTTCATGTTTAGAGCCAGTTTGGATTTGAAGCTGATCTTTTTGGATGCAAGGTTAGCTACAAGTACCCATTAATCGATAGATGTTGACACACAATGATAGCGAAACTGGAAGGCTATTCACAACACCGCTGCAATTTGTCATCGGTGAGAAGTTGCACTAAAATAACGTAATTTCAGTGCGACTTCCCACCGATGATAAATTGCATCGATGTTGTGAGTAAAAAAAAAATGATCATAAATCATGATTTTTTTTAAATAAATTCCTGGGGGGGGGGGGTATGTTGAAAAAAATAATCATAAATCAATTTTTTAGACTCATGATTGTTTTTCAAAAGTCAGATTAAATTCTTCAATGTTTGAGGCTATTGGCAGTAATTCTACAAAATCAATTTGGATGAGAATGTTGATTATTCTTTAAGCACCATTATCAATATTTTGTGGAATAGCTTCATTTATCATAAAGAAAAATGGAATTTTCCAATTGTTTGCAGAATATTTACATTTAGGTTTTGTTTCTAGCCTAATTAAAGCAATTCCAGTTGTCATTTTTTATGTTATTGTGAGGTATTATTACATTTCACCCCTATACAAAAAAAAGAAGCCTTGAATCAATCTATTTATTTTCCAGAGTGGCGCAATTAACCGGTTACGAGCCCCAAGACCTAATCGAAAAAACCCTATACCATTACATCCACGGAAGCGACATCCTGCCGATGAGATTTTCACACCACCAGCGTAAGTACCATCGAATTACAAACATACACGTAAAATCGATCGGGCTGGATGCGGGGGTGGGACCTGCCGTTAGATATAGAGGGTGTGGGAACAAACATAGCTGTACAAACAGGGATAAAGCCAATGTAAAACGAAACCGATCGTAAAACGGCGTCGGCGCCCCTTTTTTCAACTCTCTCTCCCTCTGCCTCTCGGATACTTTAATTTCAACATCAAACAAACCGTAAAAACGTCGCCGCCCGCGAGCTTCGCGCCAGGTGCATGCGTTCTCTTGGAAAAAATAATACATCGCGTATGCTTGTACGTAGGAGTCACTTTTTTTCTTAATATTTTTGTTTTTGTTTTTTTTAGTGCTGTGCAAGGGACAGGTGACCACGAAGTATTACAGGTTCTTGTGTAAAGGCGGGGGATGGGTGTGGATGCAGAGCTACGCGACCATCGTGCACAATTCGAGGTCTTCGAGGCCGCATTGTATCGTCAGTGTTAATTACGTTCTTAGGTATGTATCAAATATTACAGATGATGGTAAAAGACGAAAACCTTATTCAAGCTAAAAAAATCTCTATTTTTCTTAAATTACACTAAAACTTAACCAAATTGCAACTGGTTCTAACTAGTTAAAGGCCTAATGACCTTGTTGTCGACGCTGGTAAACGTGGGAGGGGTTTTAGTCGGTAATCCTTTAGTTGTGTTACTAAAGGGAGCCCGACACCTCGTCCGTAAATGGAGTTCCCCTCCCACAACAACAACAACAAAAAAAAGTAGTTAAAGAATGTTTCTTTTAAGTTTACATATCCCAATAATTACAATCGTTGTTTTTATAATAGCTTTTAATTTGAAGGTTCTAACGAAGGTTTCCACTCCCAGACTAAGCATTAAGGAGATCAATGTTAAGATTTAAAAGAGTGTATTCCACTCCCAGACTAAGCATGAAGTAAAATTTCGAGTTTAGAAAAGCCCCGTGAAAATTTGTCGAGGGTCGCGCAGCGACCCGAGACAAATTTTCTGGGCTTTTCTAAACTCGAAATTTTATTTCATGCGTTACGCGTATAAAACACTGATTTCAAGTGATGTTTAAAATATTCTTAGAAGTACCTAACTTTTTTTTACCACTTTAGTTTAAACTTTTAAAAGAAGTGATAAAACAAAGTTAAGTGTTTTATTATTATTTTATATAAAGATATACTTCAAAGTGAATGCTAACCAAATCAAATATTTTAAAATATTAATACGCTTTGATTAAAACACTTGGTTTGTTTCACTGATTTAGAAAATCAGTGAAACCAACCAAGTGTTTTAATCAAAGCGTATTAATTAAATATGTTTCACCACGGGTTAAGTGAGAAATTAATTCATCATAAAATATTAATGTTTAGCAGTATATTTATAATCCTACTTTAGCATTTTATTTTCAATCCTGATCTAGAAGTTTATTTTGAACTTCACTAGAAACCAATGTTTCATACGCGTGGCGCATGAAGTAAAATTTCGAGTTTAGAAAAGCCCAGAAAATTTGTCTCGGGTCGCTGCGCGACCCGAGACAAATTTTCACGGGGCTTTTCTAAACTCGAAATTTTACTTCATGCTTAGTCTGGGAGTGGAAAACACTCTTTTAAATATTAACATTGATCTCCTTAAAAAAACCAACGAATATCTGAAGATTTGCAGCATATAATTGGGATATGTATACTTAAAAGAAAAACTCCCCGTATATCAATAAATCAAGAATCGATGAGCAAAATGCATGTATCGAAATAAAAATATGAACATATTAACTGTTCGTTTGCCTAAGTAAACTCTAATATTTCGCATCAATTGATTAAAGGCGATAAAATGCACTACGGGAAAGAAATTTAAGCATTTTTATGATAAATTGTTGTTTGTTTGTATTTAATGCAGATTTCGTAAATCAAGTTATTCCACCATGATTTATTGCCATTTTGACACATCGTTAACAGGATAATAACAAAACACAGTCCGATAAGTATCAAAATATCGGTATTGGTAATCGATCAAATATTTTAATGTCAATTACTTCTTCTTATCCTCCTTCTTCTTCGTATCCTCCTTCTTCGTCTTCTCATCCTCCTTCGTCTTCTCATCCTCCTTCGTCTTCTCATCCTCCTTCGTCTTCTCATCCTCCTTCGTCTTCTTCTCCTTATCCTCCTCGTTCTTCTCCTCATCTCCTCATCCTTCTTCTTCTTCTTCTCCTCATTTTCCTTCTTCTTCTTCTCCTCATCCTCCTTCTTCTTCTTTTCCTCATCCTCCTTCTTCTTCTCATCCTCCTTCTTCTTCTTCTCCTCATCCTCCTTCTTCTTCTTTTCCTCATCCTCCTTCTTCTTCTTCTCATCCTCCTTCTTCTTCTTCTCCTCATCCTCCTCCTTCTTTATCTTGTCATCCTCCTCCTTCTCCTTCTTCTCTTCCTTCTTACTCGATGACCACAACCCCTGGCCTTTTGACAAGCCATAAGTATTGCCAATTTCATATTCTTAGATATGATTAAGACATTATCCAATATGTGAATATTGTCAAAATAAATTGTTGTTTTTTCATATTTCATGCTAGTTTTGTATATCATGTTCACCAGTGGTCTATTGTCATTTTGACACATCGTTAACGCGATATTTAACATATTGTATTTGTATATAATAATTTATTCAATCAAAAACTTCTAAAGGTGGATAATGCAGTCAGATAAGTATCACCAGGCTTTGGTTTAACACTGAACTCGAGTTAGACGTTAGAATCACTTGCACTATGAATTTAGGAGTAGTATGATCGACATAATGTTGGAACCTATATCAAATTTAAACCGATAAGTATCAAAATATCGGTATTGATAATCGATCAAATATTTTAATGTCAAGTTCTTCTTCTTTTCCATCTTCTACTCATTCTTCTCTTCCTTCGTCTTCTTCTATACATTCTTCTTCTGTTTCTTCTTCTCATCCTCCTTCTGCTTCTTCGTATCCTCCTTCTTCGTCTTCTTATCTTTCTTCTTCTTCGTCTTCTCATCCTCCTTATCCTCCTTCTCCTTCTTCTCCTCATCCGTCTTCTTCTTCTTCTCCTCATCCTCCTTCTTCTTCTTCTCCCCATCCTCCTTCTTCTTCTTCTTTCCTTGTCATCCTCTTTCTTCTTCTCTTCCTTCTCTCACTTCTTCTTCTTACTCGATGACCTTAACCTCTGGCCTTTTAACAAGCCATAAGTATTGCCAATTAAATTTAAACCGATAAGTATCAAAATATCGGTATTGATAATCGATCAAATATTTGAATCTCAAGTTCTTCTTCTTTTCCATCTTTTACTCATTCTTCTCTTCCTTCGTCTTCTTCTACACATTCTTCTTCTGTTTCTTCTTCTCATCCTCCTTCTGCTTCTTCGTATCCTCCTTCTTCGTCTTTTTATCTTTCTTCTTCTTCGTCTTCTCATCCTCCTTATCCTCCTTCTCCTCATCCGTCTTCTTCTTCTTCTTCTCCTCATCCTCCTTCTTCTTCTTCTCCCTATCCTCCTTCTTCTTTCCTTGTCATCCTCTTTCTTCTTCTCTTCCTTCTCTCACTTCTTCTTCTTACTCGATGACCTTAACCTCTGGCCTTTTAACAAGCCATAAGTATTGCCAATTAAATATTTTTAGATATGATCAAGACATTATCCAATATGCGAATATTGTCAAAATTAATTGTCGTTTTTTCATATTTCATGCTAATTTCCAAAATCATGTTATTTTACCAGTGTCTATTGACATGTTGACACATCGTCAACGATTAACAACACACAGTCAGATAAGTATCAAAATATCCGTATTGACAATCGATTAAGGGCCAGTTGCACCAGGCACCTTAAATTGGTTTAACACTGAACTCAAGTTAGAAGTTAGAATTACTTGCACTATGAATTTAGGAGTAGTATGATCGACATAATGTTGAAACCTATTTCAAATCTAAACCGTAGACCTAAGTTAACTTAAACTGCAGGTTTTGCTACAGCTAGCCTCTAGTGTTTCAATGATTGCAGATAAAAAGTTGGGAATATCATCAATTTTCGATATATATAATCAGATTTAAAAAATGTATCAAATTGGTGCTCAAGAAATCATTTTTATCCTAATTTAAAAAAAGTGTTTATCTATTTCTTTTAGTCGCCGTTAATGTATTAAATTTGAATATTCAATTAACAATTGTAGATTACGCGGTGTTGACACGGTTCGCGATTTAGGTGTAGTTTTTGATTCTTTGACCTTTGTTCCCCATTTTATAAATGTTACCAGTAAAGCTTATTGTATGCTAGGATTTATTAACAGATTTTCCAAACAGTTCGCTTTGGATACGTTTAGGACTCTGTATGTTAGTTTGGTAAGATCGCAGTTAGAATACTGCTCGGTTATCTGGTCTCCTAATTACAAAAACCACATTAATTCAATTGAGAAAGTTCGAAATAAATGTCTATTGCTAGTTTCATTTAGAATGGGCATTGCGGGTGCAGTACAGTCGGTCGCACATCCTGACTACAATTAACTTAAAATACCTAAAATACCGAAGGGTTACGCTGGATATGTGTTACGGATTTAAGCTGATAAATGGACTTGTAAATTCCAGTCATTTAATTTCTTTATTGAATTTTAATTTCCTTTTAAATACAACTGTTCGTAACAGGCCATTGTTCAGGTTAAACTTCCACCACACAAATTATGGCAGTCATAGCCCGGTTTCACGCATAATGCGGTAGTTCAACACTGATGTTAAATCCAAATTTTATAACATTTTCAAATTCATACAATGTGTTGAAACGCCACTTATCTTTTATTGATCTCAATGTTATTATATATTATTAACATTTCTGTTTAGTTTACTTTATTAAGTGTTGAGCGCGATATTTATATATTGTAATTTATATGTACCTCTTTTTTGTAATATTGTAAAAAGGAGAAATCCGTACAAAAATAAATAAATATAACATTATTATTTCTTTTACAGTGATCTAGAAGCTAAAGATCTGATACTCAACCAGGCCCAAGGAACCCCCCGGGAAGACCTCCCCAGCTCGCCCCACGAACGCCTCTCCCCGATCCACACCCCCTCCCGCCCCGCCCAAAAATACCGACCACAGGTTCACCCCGCTATCATCACACCCCCGAGCTCCTCGATACCAGACGACGACTTCAGCGATTCCAACGGCGGCGGTGGCGGAGGAACCAACAGCAACGTCATCCCCTACCACCCCCCGGAATACGCCTTCCTCACCAACTACGCCGAAGAATCGTACTACCAGCAGCACCAGGAGATGTTCTACCCGTACTCAGACCCGGAACTCTCCCAGCACACCATGAATGCCATCCACCACCAGCAGCGGCCCTATAGCGCCTCGTCGAACAGCTGCAGCAGCCCGGAGAGCGAACAGCTCCAGGAGCACCTCCTGAACCCCTATTGCGCGGAATCGTTGCACCCGAACCCGCAAGCGTTCAACATAAACTGTTTCAACAACAACCAAACGCACACGCAGACGTCGCAGAATTTATACGGACACTCGGATTTCAAGCAAATCGCGCAGACATCCGCTGGATACACAAGTGTAATCGTAGAACCCCAACAGTACCAACTTCCGAACGGTTACGTTCATTAACACGGAAACACCATAAGCGATGGTGCCATATTTATTTTCTAAGGACTGTACTTGAACCTGTATATTTTTTTATTAAAAAGAGATGAAGCCCGTAGATATACGACAATAATTTGAGACTGTGAATATATAAATATTGAGATGTACTTGTAATTTGTAAATATCCAAAATAAAACAAACAAGTTATTATTATTAATATTATTATTATATATAAACGATCTGTACATATATAAATATTGATTAACATTAAGGATTTATTTATAATTAAATTTAAATTAAGTATTTTATGATGATCATGATGATATCCGCCAAATATTATATACAAAGAAAGGAGAAATAAAATTTGCTGTTATTTTTAATATAATTGTAGTTTTCATTGGAATCATTACTTCCCTCAATCTAAACCATCCTAAAATCAAGTATTACTGATCTAGGTGGCAGCAGTGGCGGCTCGTGAGAATTTTTATTGATGAGGCTGCAGAAATAAACATACCGAGAATGTTCCTTTAAAGTATATATATCCCGATTTAGCGTTTGTATTTTGAATCATTCGTTTTTTTAATTAGTTCAATTTAAAGCTAGTAACGAGTGTTTCCACTCCCAGGCTAAGCATAAAGTAAAATTTCGAGTTTAGAAAAGCCTGAAAATTTGGTTTGGTCGCGTAGCGCGTAGCGCTACGCGGCCAAACCAAATTCTCAGGCTTTTCTAAACTCGAAATTTTACTTCATGCGCCACGCGTGTAAAACACTGAAATATTGTGAGATTTTAAATACTCGTGTTTAGCAGTATATTAATAATCCTGCTTTAGCAATATGATTTTAATACTGATTAAATAGTATATTTTTAATTTCAAATACTTCAGTGTTTTATACGCGTGGCGCATGAAGTAAAATTTCGAGTTTAGAAAAGCCTGAAAATTTGGTTTGGCCGCGTAGCGCTACGCGCTACGCGATCAAACCAAATTTTCAGGCTTTTCTAAACTCGAAATTTTACTTCATGCTTAATCTGGGAGTGGAAAACACTCGCTAGACACTTCTAATTAAAAAAAAAAACATGTAATGCCTGAAATTTTACAGCGCATGCATCTGGATATATGTTTCAAATCTTTTAAGTATACATCTAAATTACAGCGTATCAGCTGTAAATCGTTAGATATTCGTTGTTTGTTTTCAAAGAGTTCAATTTGAAGCTTTAAACGATTGTTTTCCTCTCCCAGGTTAAGCATGAAGTAAAATTTCGTGTTTAGAAGAGCCTGAACGATTGGATTTGGACGCGCAGCGTTCAAATCCAAACGCAGGCTTTTCTAAACTCGAAATTTTACTTCATGCGCCCCGCATATAAAACACTGATGTATTGTAAAATTAAAAATATTCTTGTTTAGGAGTATATTTTTAATCCTGCTTAGGTAGGTATATATTTAAAACTGATTTAGCAGTATATTTCTAATTTCACAATATTTCAGTGTTTTATAAGCGGCAAGTCGGCAGTAAATCGCAAGCCGATCGGCACTGGTGTATTTATTCCGCAAATACACCAGTGCCGATCGGCTTGCGATTTACTGCCGACATGCCGCGTATAAAACACTGAAATATTGTGAAATTAGAAATATACTGCTAAATCAAGTTCACTCGATACCCAGTCAAAAATCGGTATGGTGGCATTAAATCGGAAGCTGATCTGCACTAGTGTATTTGCTGGATATCGAGTTTACTCGATACCCAGCCAGAAATCGGCCTTAAATCGGAAGCTAATCGGCACTAGTGTGACTCGATATTCAGCCAAGAATCGGCATGTCTGATATTTCTAAGTATCGATCAGATTAGACGACTTGACTTGATTTCAATCAAATCGAAGGGTTAAGAGGCAAAAGTCCCAATTTTGAAATTTTACAAGGGAACAAAATAAAATGCCAGAACTCTGTATGTTTTATAGGTTATATATTTCTTGCGTCGTGAATAACTGGTGACCCATTTGTTTGTTTCCCGTTAAGTTTACCTACTTAAAAAAACTTGGTCTAAGCTACACAATGTCGTCAAAAACGATTTTCGGTACTTTTTGGACTCATTTAAAACCAAATGAGTCCAAGTAGTACCGAAAATCGTTTTTGACGACAAGTACTTTCACGTAGGCAAACTTAACGGAAAACAAACAAATGGGTCACCTTAACCCTTTAATTAGATCACGCCAAATAATAAAAAGAAACAGTTAAATGTGTATATCAAGTAAAGTCATGTAATTACTGTGCCTCTAAAAACGTTCTCTGTAAAATCATTAAATAAAATTCATCCAGGTGCTTTCTAAAACCCTAGGAGCAAGCTGTCTCATTGTAGTTACGCCACTGTTTATTCCGCTAATTACTCTCGCGCACTCGACTTTCAGTATTTTTCTCTCACGTAATGAATGCGTTTTTAATTATTTTTTTTAGGCCAGTGTTCACGTGCCGTTTGACTCGGTAATTGGTGTGTCTATCGAAAGGGCGCGTGTGCCCCGAAAACCATCCCTTTTAATGGGGATACCATTGAGGAGGCATTGTTAACTCCGGAAGCGACGCTCGACGTCGTTAGTAAATCATCCCCGCGGCGCTTCCAGTCAACTAAACTAAACCAATTATTCCCCAACTTTTTTCCCTTTCGCACGCACACATATATATATTTGCGCGCTACCCCACAGGTTACGGCTTCTATCATTCGGAAAATAAAAGAAATAGGTGGATGCGATGGGGGAGCAAATTGAGGCGAAAACTGATCGTCGCTGTTGGAATTGTAAGGATTATAGAGAGAGAGGTTTTTTTATATAAAAGAACCATTCACTCCAAACTACACATTAATAAACAAAAACCCAAAGTCAATTTATAGAAAAAAAAACGATAAACATTCGTCGCACATGCCCAACGCACGTTGTCAAATTGCCCACTCGACTTCCAGAATTATTTAAAATGCCCTGGCAATGTGATTTTTATATATAATTCATAATTTTGTTATTTCCCGTTGGGCACTTTTAAAATTGGCCGTGCATTATAAATAATGCCCAATTATTTACATTGCCCGTAACAATATAAATATATATATATATATATAGTTTATATATATATATATATAGTATATATATATATATATATATATATATATATATATATATATATATATATATATATATATATATATATATATATATATATATATATATATATATATATATATATATATATATATATATATATCAGAGCTGGGATGAATCCTCAAAAACATGATTCGAATCACGAATCCGAATCACCTAATATGATTCGAATCACGAATACTCGAATAAAGGATTCGTAAGTGAAAAATATGATTCGATACAAAGATTCGAATCCTCATTTTTGAATCACGGATACAAATCCTTTAAAAATAAATTTGAATCTATTATTTGCAACCAGTAATATTTTATTCCATCAGTTTCTATTAACAAACATGTTCATTTACCGACTAAATATCTGATTATATAATGATTTTAAATAATGATGATATATGTGTTATTGAACTTCATTTTGAATCTGTGTTTTATACGCCTGGCGCATGAAGTAAAATTTCGAGTTTAGAAAAGCCCCGTGAAAATTTGTCGAGGGTCGCGCAGATTAATTCAAATAGTTAAATATTCTAATATGAATATTTAAATCACTAAATTATTCATATTTGAATATAAATATTAAAATTTTCGAATAATTCAAATATTTGTGAATGCATATTTGGTTACTTAACCATGAAAAATATCCAACGTTAATATATATATTTTTAACTTCACTTGAAATCAGTGTTTTATACGCGTGACGCATGAAGTAAAATTTCGAGTTTAGAAAAGCCCCGTGAAAATTTGTCTCGGGTCGCTGCGCGACCCTCGACAAATTTTCTACGCGGGGCTTTTCTAAACTCGAAATTTTACTTCATGCTTAGTCTGGGAGTGGACAACACTCGATCTTAGAAGTTTCAAATTAAAGGATTACTCTAGATTACTAAGTTTATTACCAATTTACAAAGGCTACAGCTCGAAGGACCAATCATGGTCTTCGGAAACCGAAGGACTACAGGGAATCGAAGTTTATTTACAAGAAAACAACGAATATCTGAAGGTTTACAGCATGGATAGGAAAGAAAACATCCAATTTTGAAAAAATATCGAAGTTGGGTTGGTTTTCAGTGCGTTTTTAACTTCACTTCAAATCAGTGTTTTATACGCGTGGCGCATGAAGTAAAATTTCGAGTTTAGAAAAGCCCCGTGAAAAAATCGCAGGGCTTTTCTAAAGTCGAAATTTTACTTCATGCTTAGTCTGGGAGTGGACCGTCAAGATTTCCTACATGTCGGGATTTTTGATATTTCTAGATTTATGTCGATTTATTCACAGTTTGTTATTGTATTACATGCAACTTTAATATTAAATAAAAACGGTTTTTTTAGGAATAGAATATTCACCCATTAAGAGCCGAACAAATTATAAAGTTAACTCTAAAAGTTAATTTTAGGTAAAATTTTGCATCTTTTTCTATGATTTCAATGAATGATTTATTATATTACATACGTCGATTTTTTAAAAGAGTTAAATTTAAAATTCAAATGAGTGTTGTCCACTCCCAGACTAAGCATGAAGTAAAATTTCGACTTTAGAAAAGCCCCGCGTAGAAAATTTGTCGAGGGTCGCGCAGCGACCCGAGACACATTTTCGCGGGGCTTTTCTAAACTCGAAATTTTACTTCATGCGCCACGCGTATGAAACACTGATTTAAAGTGAAGTTAAAAATGCACTGAAAACCAACCCAACTTCGATTTTTTTTCAAAATTAGATGTTTTCTTTCCTATCCATGCTGTAGTCCTTCGTTCTGCGAAGACCATGGTTGGTCCTTTGAGCTGTAGCCTTTGTAAAACGGTAATAAACTTAGTAATCTAAAGTAATCCTTCAATTTGAAACTTCTAAGAACGAGTGTTGTCCACTCCCAGACTAAGCATGAAGTAAAATTTCGAGTTTAGAAAAGCCCCGCGTAGAAAATTTGTCGAGGGTCGCGCAGCGACCCGAGACAAATTTTCACGGGGCTTTTCTAAACTCGAAATTTTACTTCATGCGCCACGCGTATAAAACACTGATTTCAAGTGAAGTTAAAAATATATATATATTAACGTTGGATATTTTTCATGGTTAAGTAACCAAATATGCATTCACAAATATTTGAATTATTCGAAAATTTTAATATTTATATTCAAATATGAATAATTTAGTGATTTAAATATTCATATTAGAATATTTAACTATTTGAATTAATCGAATTCGAATCCCAGCCTTAATAGCGATGATTCGAATTATTTAGGAGGATTTGAATCCATGTATCAGGATTCGAATTTTATAAGGATTCGATTCCTTTTATAAGGATTCGAATCCTTTTATAAGAATTCGAATCCTTTTATAAGGATTCGAATCCATTTATAAGAATTCGAATCCTTTTATAAGGATTCGAATCATCTACTTTTGGATTCGAATACGAAACCTTTTAAAAAAATGTAACGAATCCGGATTACGAATCCGTTTTCACTAAAGTATTCGAATAGCTCTTTTGAATCCTTTAAAAGGATTCGAATCCGGGAATCGAATCCAGAATGATTCGAATCCTGCCCAGCTCTGATATACAGGGTCGCTACAAAGTATGGAAACACGGCTCTCACGTGAAAACGGCTAAAAACAGAATCACCAAAATTGGGATTTCTAAATGGGATATTTTCTTGAACAATTTGGCGTGAAAAAATCAAAAATGATTCTCAGGATTTTCACATACGGACGCCATCTTGAATTTTTTTAAATGGAATTCGATTTTTTTTTATTTTACAACTTTTATAGACCTTATAATTCTGATTAGAACCATATACCTTTTTTTAAAAATACTTGTCTTTTCATCGATAAACCGGACTTTGAAAAGTATGGAAACAGCCAAACGAGTACTTTTTCTAAATGCTGCAATACCACAAATGCATGGTCTATTTTTGATCAAAACTTAAAAAAATATTAAACAGTCAAATGAAAAAATAAAATATTAAACAATAAATGATTTTTTATTTTACAATATATGTTCAAAGTGCTCTCCATTAACTTCTTGGCAGTAATGAATACTCTGGACAAAGTGTTGTAATGAACTAGTTAAAATATTAGGACGAATATTTGCAATTTCGGTTCTTATGCGTTCTTCTAATTCTTGTATATTGTTTGGCCTATAGTTGTATTAAAAGTATCTTACAGTGATTCGTATACAAACAATTCAATCCCAACACAGGTGGGTGTGTACATTGTGCATTTGTGAAACGTGCATAATGACCAATAATGAGTATATAAATGGATTATTATATCGGGTGCGTTCGGGGGGGGTGGGCGCGCGCCACGTGGCCGACGGGAGGATGTCACCCCTGTCGGGCCGGTATCCAAGACAACGGCACACCCTGGCGTACTCGCGCCTCAGTTTTCCGCGCTCCCATCCATCTGATATGTTTGTGTAAAGATTTTATACCAATTACACTTAGGTTCGCCAAAGCGCGCCAGTCTTTTCAACTCGAGGACCCTCCGGGACAAAGAGTTACATGCATTTAAGTGCCGGCGCACAAAAAAAAAAGAATCACCATCGATTTAGAAAAACGCCATCGACAGCGAGATTTTTTTTACTATTCATGCCCCCCATTTCCTGAAGGAATATTTAATCTTGATTTTCACTTAGTCAATCATAAATATGCTTACAATATTTCTGAACAACAAGATCATCATTTCAATTACACTAAAATAAAAAGTGGTATTATGAACAAAAATAAATTGTTCGGGAACGATTTTCGTGGTTTCGTTAAATTGGCTTTAAAAGATTGAAAATTTGATTTTGCCGGCGAGCCTTGGGTTCGAGTTCTGTCCGGGGGGGTCTTTTATATGTAATAAAAGATTCCATCCGGGCCCAGGGATGTGGCGTAAGTGGCACAGATCTACAGATGCACAACTGTGGGAAAAAAACGGTCACAACAGGGCAAACCACACTATGGTGGCGCGACAGTCGCTTAATCCAAAATGTGGCGATTTATTTAAAAATATTAGGTATTAGATTCAAATGAATATAATTCCAAATCTAAATAAAAATTATTGTTTACGGTGAAGTAAGTAATAATAATAATGTGAACATTATTTAAATTACAAAGAGGGGTATAAAAATTGCTATATACATAGTTAATAAAGGGTGTCCCAACAAGAGCGCCGGATTTAAATTTGCCGCCATTTTGTTAATACGAGTTGTACGGTGATATTTTTTTTGACAGTTGTCAAGTACAGACCACGCGATTTAAGAATATGGAGAAGTATTCAAACGAACAACGTTTAATATATACATTACAAACACATTACAAAAATGGTGAAAGTTTTGCGAAAACAATTCGCATATTACGTCAAGTTTTCGGTCGCCATTATGCGCCAAATGAATCGACAGTGAGGCGTTTAATTACAAAATTTGAGACCAAATTTACGCTGATGGATCAGAAGACCATTGTTCGTCGTCGTCCTTGTCGGTCACTCGAAAATATAGAAACAGTAAGGGAATCTGTAGCCGAGAATCCAGGAACTTCCATTCGGCATCGTGGTCAAGAATTAAACATTTCCAAAACCACTATGCAACGAATTTTGGTAAAAGATCTGCATTTGCACGCGTACAAGATTCAATTGGTGCCAGAAATCAAGCCAAAGGACCATGAGCAGCGCCGTGGATTTACTGATTGGGTGTTGGAACATCATCAAATTAATCCGGATTTTTCGAAGAAAATCATTTTTTTAGATGAGGCACATTTTCAACTCGACGGATACGTAAATAAACAAAACTGTCGGATTTGGGGTGCTGAAAATCCTTGTGTGGTACTCGAACAGCCAAAGCCGCGAGTAATGGTTTGGTGCGCATTTTGGGCTGGCGGAGTGATTGGGCCGTATTTCTTTGAAAATGCGGCTGGAAATGCGCTAACTGTTACTGGTGTGCGGTATCGGGAAATGTTAACGGAGTTTTTGTGGCCCGAATTGGATGTAATTGATGTGGAGCACATGTTTTTCCAACAAGACGGTGCGACCTGCCACACAGCACGTGAAACAATGGTGTTACTGCAGACCAAATTTCCAGGCCGTGTGTCATTTCTCGATTTGGCGATCAACATTGGCCACCAAGATCGTGCGATCTAACGCCGATGGACTTTTTTCTTTGGGGCTATGTGAAGCAAAAGGTGTATGCAAATAAGCCTGAAACAGTTCAACATCTTAAAGAGGAAATCCGGCGCATTATTGGTGAAATACAGCCACATTTATGCGAAAACGTTATTCAAAATTTCAACAAAAGAATAACCATGTGCCAGAGGTTTCGTGGTGGCCATTTGCCTGATGTTGTATTTCATGTTTAATCGGAACTATTTTTCTTTATGTTGAAACAAAAATGTTTGCTTAATTTAAAAAATAAATATGTTTTTCTTTATAATTAAATCCGGCGCTCTTGTTGGGACACCCTTTATAAGGTTTTATTTATAAAAACAATGTACAAAATAGCAAGGGTTTTCCGGGTTGTCAGCACAGCCAAAAGAAATCACTCACCGTAGATACGTATTGAATATCTCATTTAATATAATACTGTAATAGATATGAACAAATTCGTGATTAATAGCAATGAAATGATTATTGTAAATTCTTAGATGTATGCACTTACTATTTGGTTATTCACTAGAAATAACAATTTGCCACTTCATTGGACAGACATTATTTTTTTCACGAATTTTAGTGAAGAATAAACAACTTGTAGCCTAACCAAATAGATAAATTGCAAATGGCGTAGGGAGTATGTGACAAATTGATGTAGAGACATCTAGTGCATTTTCGTTAAAACAGATTATCATTCTTACAGTTTCCTGTTATGAGATTTTCTAGTGGCCTTTGGTAAACCGTTTTGTGAGTAATAGCTATAAGCATTTTGATGTGCTAGACAAGGAAGAAATTTTGATCTCAGAATTTCATATATTGTTGACACCCCGAGGGGGTATAGAACATGAAATTGCAGGTAAGCAGACAAATGTAACGTCTGTCTATCTAGTGTATTTTGTTAAAACAGATTAGCATATTTACAGTTTTCTATTATGATTTTTTAGTAGCGCCGCCTACGGCGCCGAAATCCTTGGGTAAACCATTGATGAAATAGAGCTATAGGTATTTTAATGTGTTAGACAAGGAAGACGTTTTGGTTTCGCAACTCCATATATTGTTGACACCCCGTGGTAAGTGGTGTAAGTGACTGTGATGCAGGGTTGCTATGTTTAAAACACTTTGTTTTAAAACAGTGTTTTAAGCATGTTTAAAAATAGCCGTCGTGATTTAAGCGATTTTGTTTTAAACGTGTTTTAAATCTTAAATTTGTTTAAAACATGTTTTAAATTTGTATAAAACGTTTTTTTTTTTATTATTATATTAAATTGGCTAAATTATATTTTATATTACTTCATTAAGAGATTTTGTTTCCGTTTCTATATTTTAGCTAAATTGTTGAAGATATTTCAAATTACATTATTAAACGTAACATTTTATTACAATAAAATATCACAACTGTGTGTACAAAAATGTGATTTTTAGACAGAACTTTTCTTTCAGGTATGTTTTTTTAAAAGGTTTCAATTTGAATCTTTAAACGAGGGTTTTCCAATCCCAGACTAAGCATGAAGTAAAATTTCGAGTTTAGAAAAGCCTGAAAATTTGGATTGGCCGCGTAGCGAAGCGGAGCGGCCAATCCAAATTAGGCTTTTCTAAACTCGAAATTTTACTTTATGCGCCACCCGTATAAAACACTGAAATATTGAAAAGTTTAAAATATACGGCTTTAGCAATCTAATATGTAGATGTGAATAAAACGTAAATATTGAAAAGTTTAAAATATACGGCTTTAGCAATCTAATATGTAGATGTGAATAAAACGTGAATTCAATTCTGCGCTGAACAAATTGTTTAAAACCGTGATTATAGGCAACCCAATAACTCTTAACGTATATTAGGTTGCCTATAATCGTTGTTGTATGTGTGTTTTTAAAACTTCACTGTAAATCAGTGTTTTTAAGCATGGCGCATGAAGTAAAATTTCGAGTTTAGAAAAGCCTAATTTGGATTGGCCGCTCCGCTTCGCTACGCGGCCAATCCAAATTCTTAAGCTTTTCTAAACTCGAAATTTTACTTCATGCTTAGTCTGGGAGTGGAAAACACTCGTTTAAAGTTTCAAATTAAGCTCGTTTGAAAAACAACGGATGTCGGAAATTTTACAGCTTATGCATATGTTTGCCTAAAAAAAAATGTTCACGTTGTTTTTTTTTAGAAGAGTTCAATTTGAAGCTATAAATGAGTGTTTTCCACTCCCAGACTAAGCATGAAGTAAAATTTCGAGTTTAGAAAAGCCCCGTGAAAATTTGTCTCGGGTCGCGCAGCGACCCGAGACAAATTTTCTGGGCTTTTCTAAACTCGAAATTTTACTTCATGCGCCACACGTATAAAACACTGATTTTAAGTGAGGTTCAAATATACAAAAATTCACAACATTTTTGTTTTATACGTGTGGCGCATGAAGTAAAATTTCGAGTTTAGAAAAGCCCAGAAAATTCACGGGGCTTTTCTAAACTCGAAATTTTACTTCATGCTTAGTCTAGGAGTCGTTAAAATCCTTAAATTAACCGCTTTAAAACAACAAATTCCCGCAAATTTAAAAAACGATGTAAATACCGGGATATGCATACTAAAAAAAATGCTCTGTATGTTCTGTTTTAAACGTGTTTTAAACATGTATTAAACACGTTTTAAACATGTTTTTAATTGTTGATGTTTCAAACGCCGTTTCAATAAAAAAAAACGTTAATCAAATTCTGGGCTGAACAAATTGTTTAAAACAGTGAATATAGGCAACCCAATAACTCCAACGTATATTAGGTTGCCTATAATCGTTGTTGTATGTGTGTGTTTTTAAAACTTCACTGTAAATCAGTGTTTTATACGCGTGGCGCATGAAGTAAAATTTTGATTTTAGAAACGCGTAATTTGTTTGTTTTAATTAAAGTGAAACGTTTTTAACAAACCTGGTGTGATGTGTGGTGTCCCAAGTGTTATTTATAAAATTATTTATAAAATTATTTATAAAATTACAAGTGTGTAATTTAAAATACTAAATCTCCAAAAATTAATAACTGATTAATTTGACCTCTGGCCGAATGGACAAGTTTCCAACTCCAAAAAAATGTTACTTAAATAAACAATATATAATAATTTAATTTTAATAATAAAACATGATAAATTTATTTAGTCTGTACAAAATAAGTGAACTTAGTATCCAAATCTCTGTGGCCTTTGTGGTCCTGGTCCTCCCCTAAAAAAATACACGGTTTAGTCAAATCAAAACGTAAGTTTTGCAAGTAAAACTTACCATCCACCGGAATTTGCGGCCGGACTAACTGGACCACCGAATCCAACTCTATAAATCGTTTAAAATTATAAGCAACTCATGAAAAGAATTAAGTGGTTGGCTCGCAGCCTAACTTCAGGGGCGGCCACAGCGCCAAGGCACACAAAATTTGAGGTTGGGATCGCGCTTTATAAATACAAGGAATTGCACAACAAAGTCGCCGTTCAATAACAGATACATATTACCTTGGGTCTCGGGCCTACCCTGAAGTTAGGCTGCGAGCCGCCGCTGGTGGAAACCCAAATCGTGTTATTACAAAATTATAATCAAAATTAGTATGATTACAAAAGTAAAGTGCAGTTTAAGCCCCTGAAATAATTCAGGGGCTTAAACTGCACTTTACTTTTGTAATCATACTAATTTTGATTATAATTTTGTAATAACACGATTTGGGTTTCCACCAGCGGCGGCTCGCAGCCTAACTTCAGGGTAGGCCCGAGACCCAAGGTAATATGTATCCGTAGTCAAATTTAATGGAGAAAAACTTGTTATGTTCCATGGTTTTATTTTCAGTTTCCAGACACATGTTTACAAATAATTATCAAAGGTTAAACTTTGATAATGATCTGTAAAGACCGAAACACGTATCAGAAAATAAGACGATGAAACATGACAAGTGCAACTTTGAAATGTTCATTTCAATTTAAAAACTGTCCAAGTTTTATTCATTATTAGTTAGGTTAATGTAGATTTTTTTACGTTTATAAAACAACACAAGGATAGTAAGTCTGGCCCGTTTTTATATGGAATACACGAGTAGAGGTACTAAGGGACAAAATTTTGCAGTGTTTTTCTTTTTAGATTGAGGTGATGTTAAATATTTCATTTATAGTTAGAAAAATAGTAAACTATTCTACACAATCTACTTGATCAGACCACACTAATGAGGTCCAAGGTGTGCGAAACGCGTCTGTAGGTCATGAATGCTGAACACACATTCAAAATTCAATGAAAATGATTATAATTTTAAGCTTTTGACAATTAAAGAATAAAATTTAATTATTTTCATTCAATTTTGTCTTGAATTTCTGTATTTTTAAGATGAATGCTGAACACACATTCAAAATTGAATGAAAATTATTATAATTTTAAGCTTTTGACAATTAAAGCTTAAAATTTAATAATTTTCATTCAATTTTCTCTTGAATTTCTGTATTTTTAAGAAAAATATTTGTTTTTATAACATTGTTTTTTTTTTAAATTATAATATAACCCTTTTTTTGCTTACGGTCTTTGTTGTTGCGGTGGCGGTCTTCCGTAACCACCTGGTGGTTCGAATTGAGGATTGCGGCCTGCATTTGGTCTTAGGAACCCTGGCTGGTCGTCGCCACCCCTGACGGAAGGGGGCCCCGACATCATATGAGGCTTGCTCTGAGGCTCGAGTCTGGGGAGGAAGTCTCCCAAACCGGAATCGTTTGAACTATAATGAAAATAAAAGGAAAACCACTAAATTTCGATTCAATTTACCTGATGTATATAGTATTACCAAGGGGAGCCAATGCTTATGGGAGAACATGTAATAAAATAGTAGGTTACATGGGCTCTTATGGGGGAATCTCCCGAACCGCCGGAGCTAAAAATACCAAATAGCCAACAAGCGGACGCGCGCCCGCGACGATCTGTCAAAATTTGAAAGTTTCGAATTGACGTCTTCGGGGTCAAAACATTTTTTGAAAGTCGCAAAAATGTACATGTGTTCTTATGGGAACAGTGTCATATGGGGTAATCTCCGAAGATCCGCAGTAACTATATTTTGACCGGACGCAGTCCTAGGTGTCTTACACGGGATAGACTATAACATAGACGGGAAAAATCTAGTTTTTTTTAATTTAATTTTTAAAGTTTCGACCTTCATTCAATTATGTCCGGCGAACTGTAAAAGATAAAAAACTGCCGGGAAAAATCTAGATTTTTTTAATTTAATTTGAAAATTTCGAACTTCTTTTAATTATGGCGGCCGAACTGTAAAAGATAAAAAATGCCGATTTCGGCGCTCCGCAGTAAAAGTTTCGCCCGACCTACTCCGAACAAAGCCGAAGCGAACATGCGCATGCGCAGTGGCGTACAGGCCTCCGATTTGCTTATAGTTCACCGAAAAACTTCGAATTTTGCTTCTGGATGTAGCATCGGGCCCCCAATTTGCTTATAGTTCACTAAAAAAACATCGAATTTTGCGTATGGATGTAGAAATCAAACGTGGTTACCAAATTTTATATAGAGACTGGCTAACTGGATATACAGAGAGTTTTATGTAACACCGAACATTTTCAATGTTCATTTTCATACAAAGAATTTGACTTTTAAGTATACATATGCATACGTTGTACATTTTCCGACACTTGGTTTATTAAAAGAAATTCATTTGAAGCTTTAAACGAGTGTTTTCCACTCCCAGGTTAAGCATGAAGTAAAATTTCGAGTTTAGAAAAGCCTGAAAATTTGGCTCGGGCGCGTAGCGAAGCGAAGCGACCGAGCCAAATTAGACTTTTCTAAACTCGAAATTTTACTTCATGCGCCACCGCTACAAAACACTGATTCAATGTGAAGTTTGCGGTGTGTTTTAAACTTCGTAATATGTCAGTGTTTTGTACCGGTGGCGCATGAAGTAAAATTTCGAGTTTAGAAAAGCCTGAAAATTTGGTTTGGTCGCTCCGCGCTTCGCGCTACGCGACCAAACCAAATTTTCAGGCTTTTCTAAACTCGAAATTTTTCTTCATGCTTAGCCTTGGAGTGGAAAACACTCGTTTTAAGTTTCAAATTGAACTCTTTAAAACAAAAACAAGGATTATCTAAAAATTTACGGCACACACGCTATAATTAGGACTTAAAAGAAAAACTCCCTGTTTGTACAACTTGTACTGAAATAAGTTGATGCGTTGATTGCAATTTGCTATAATTTAATTTTAATTTAATGGTCATATAGGCCCCAGGGATGGCCAACACGTCGATCGCGATCGAACGGTCGATCGAGAAGCGTTTTTTGGTCGATCATAGCTGACAGGAGACAAAATTAGAAAGAACGAAAGAAGTTGTAAAATATTACGTATAATTTGTTTTTCGATGTTCTACCGGTATTATTGAGTCTGGCAGAGGAGTTGTAAAGAGGAAGAGGGCGCTGCGGCTGGTTGTAAAGAAAACGAAGAGGGGATAGTGCTAGTAGTTGACGAAGAGATTGAGGTTAGGAGAGGAAAAGGTTAAAGAGCGCATGGAGATAGTGTGTGAGAAGCGTTACTCGAGAATAATAGCGTGTTACGGATATTGTCAACTGTGTAAGACTTAAGAGTGGAGATTAAAGAGGTGAATTGTGGAGAGTGTGTTGTTTTTGATCGGATCCTGACACCATCATCTTACACTGTTTATTTGTTTACCTTGAGTGACAAGCAGTTTGTTCTATTTACCTGACTTTGTACAATTTGTGACTATTACTATTAAATTACTTGTGTACCTACCTACAGCATATTTTGACTTCAACTTTGGATTATTTTGAAAGTAAGTAGTTTGTTTTTAAAAATGTCATTTGCTGAATTAGAATCATATCTATCAGTTAAATTTCATTTAATTATTTAAGTATGAATATTGCAGCTAGGCTACTGCATTTTTTCTATGTTTTAAATTAATATTAACTAATAGTATGCTTCTTTTGCATTTTAGCACCCATCAAAATGAGCAGTGAACGAAAAAAACCGAATGAAGAGTGGGAACTGGATTACTTTTTTACCATGGTGAATGATAAATGTTGTTGCTTAATATGCAATGCCTCCATAGCGCTTACTAAAAAGGGTAATCTGGAAAGACATTTTTTAACTTCACATAACAAATATCAAACAGATTATCCACAAAATAGTGACCTGAGAAAAAATAAAATTAAGGAACTTAAGGCTCAATTAAGAGCCCAACAAAATGTTTTTAAAAAGCCCATGTTGAAATCTCGTGCAGTGACTATTGCATCATTCAAGGTCAGCCATATGCTAGCAAAAAAATGTAAACCATTTTCTGATGGGGAATTTATAAAAGAAATTTTCTTGGAAATGTCAAATTTACTTTTTAATGATTTTAAGAATAAGACCGAAATTATTGCTGCAATTAAAGATTTACAATTGTCTCGAAATTCTGTGATGCGACGAACTGAGAAAATGAGTGAAAATATAAGGGAACAATTACATAAAGACATTAATAGATGTTGTTGTTTTTCCCTTCAATTTGATGAATCGACAGATGTACGCGACACAGCACAATTGCTTATTTTTATTCGCATGGTTTTTGAAGATTATACATCTAAAGAAGAATTGTTGGGTATGATTTCTTTGAAAGAAAGGACTAGAGGTGTAGATATATTCAACTATTTTAAAACATTCCTCGTCAATTTGAAAATACCACTTTTTAAATTAGTTTTAATGACAACAGATGGCGCAGGGGCAATGATAGGCGGCATAAATGGATTTATAACTCTATGCCGAAATGATGACGAATTCGCAAGTTTTTTGAGCTATCACTGCATCATTCACCAACAAGTGTTAGCTAGCAAAAGATTGAATACAAAAGAAATAATGGACATAGCGTTCAAAATTGTTAATTCCATTCGAGGAAGTGCACTGAAACGGCGTCTCTTCCAATTGCAACTTGATGAAGGACAGCCAGAATTATTATTACATACCGATGTGAGGTGGCTGAGTAGAAGTAAATTTCTGCAACGATTTCGTAATTTATTAACTGAGATAAAAACATTTCTTGAAGAGCAAGGACAAGAACATGCAAAATTAAATGATGAAAGTTGGCTGAGTGATTTAGCTTTTCTTACAGATTTCACATCAAAATTGAGTGATTTAAATCTAGAATTGCAAGGGAGAAACAAGACAATAATTGAAATGATCAGTAGCATTAATGCATACAAAGCAAAATTTATTTTGCTAATAGAAGATCTTCAACAAAACAATTTGAATCATTTTCCAAATATGTCCGATCACCTACAAAAACATAATTGTAATTATAACATGGAAAAATACGTTGCCGAAATTAAAAAGGTGATTGAAGACTTTGAGATCAGATTTAAAGATTTTGAAAAGGTTAACATCATTGTGCAGTATTTGTCTTTTCCATTTAAAAAGGATTTAAATATAAAACATATTGCCACAAAAATTTATGAAATTTTTCATTTTGAAAAAAACGCGCTAGAAAATGAGATTATAACTTTACAAGCTGACTTGATCTTACAAGCCAGAGTACTTGAGGACGATTTTTGGAAATATGTCAATCAAGACAAGTATCACAATATTAAAAAATGTAGCGAATACATCTACTCTTGTTTTGGGTCCACATACTTATGTGAATCAGCTTTTTCGTATTTAAATATCACAAAGACTAAACATCGTTCACTACTTACTGATTCCCACACTGAAGATACATTAGCATTATGTTTATCTGAATATACACCAAATTATGAACGCTTGGCTGGAGAGATGCAGACGCAGACTTCTCACTAACAGAGTAATTTTATTACACGATTCTGTGGTGCTGACAACTGTTTTTTTTTATTTGTGGTTTTCGATTAATAAATATTATTAGTAAATTATCATGTTGGTTTAATACCCCCTCTACAACTCTTATCACTCATTAGTACACCAGCCGCATGTTTCATTGCGTTAAATGTTAAAATTTTATTAGGTAGATCTTTAAACATATTCAAGAAAAATAGTCGATCCTATATATAAAGAAGTTGGCCAACCCTATATTATAGGCAACCCAGTTTACACATAACCTAAAAATTAAAGGTGTATTGAATGCTTTGATTTGACAAATCGATCATATGAAAACAAACATTGAAAATGTTCGGTGTTACATAAAACTCTCTGTATATGAAGTGTGGTATTACTAAACACTGGTTATTTTTTTTTAAATTAACAATTCAATTCAACGGATATTATCTTTTCACAAAAACATACAGTTTATCGGATATCACCTTTATAAAAAAAACATACAGTAATATTGCTCATTTCAGTAAACTAGGCGAGAAATTAAAACACATTTGTGCTAATAACACCAAAAGTCACAAGATGTGACTTGTTTAACTTATCAAAAGTGAATTATAGTAACGAAATGGCATTTTTTTTATTAATGATAAATAAACTAAATGCTCTAAAAACATAAAATAATATAAAAATTAAACCTTGCGACATACTTAACCCTCTGATAACCAAAACCTACTATAAGTCTTTGACAAAGATACAAAACTTAGGCACTAAAGGGTTTGCTAGTATTGCACAAAAGTGTGTGATGAGGGGGCGAAAATCGCTCGGACAGGTTGATTTTTCTTCATTGATGCGCCCTTTTTTTACTAGTGTTTGATATGTGACGACAATGACGTTCAATGGAATTCATTTTTTTTTTTTATTTGGCAAGTTTTGAAGAGCACTTGATTCTCTTTGCAGTCACATACTTTTTTTGAAAATACGCGTTATTTAATTGTTTTTAATTTTTAACTTGATCTTTTGTGCTTCCTATTTCATGGTATTTTGCGAGCAATCTATTTTACTGTGAATCTTGAATTTAAGTGTCAAACTTGTTAACATATCAAATATTAAATAAAACAATAAATTTGGAGTTAGCGATATTTTTAAAAACATTTGATAGAGCAATTAATGATACTAGCTTTTACGTTAGCTTCGTTACACACACGACGCAAATGCTGAAGCAAAACGCGAACATTAAATAAAATGTTTTTTTTCTGATAGCATTTTTTTATTATTTTTTTGTTTGTTTTGTTTGGGGTTTTACGTCATCTATTTCCGCTGCTATGGCCTATCATGACGCCGGAGATTAGGTTTACAGCTATCCGGGGATTTTGCCGAACCCGGTGGGAGTTCCAACCCACCGGTAGGGATCTTTAACGTACACGCAAGATCCAGGCAGTACACGGGTCCTACATGCATTTAACGTCATATCCGAGAAGACGGAGTGTTTGGCATTTTTATCCTAACCTATATAAATGCAGACAACTTGTTAGGCCGGTATTTGAACCCCGGCCCGTGGCGTGGCAGTCCAACACTCTAACCACTACACCACCATTAGCGAATATAAGAAATCCGGAGAGATTTGTAGCCTCAAACAGCTTGGAGGACATAATTACTAGTTTTGATGACATAGTGAAGAGATCCGTGCATAGTTTCTTCTATAAAAATGAACTGCCAATTTTAAATAAAGTTTTAATTAAAAGAAGTAAACGATCATGCAGGCATGCCGAAGATGAGTCGTTCTACCTTGTATAGTTTTATGAAACAAATCAATTTTAAGTAAGATAGAGACCAAAGCTGGGCAGGATTCGAATCCTTATAAAGGATTCAAAAGAGGCATTCGAATACTTTAGTTCAACTGGATTCGTGATCCGGATTCGTTACATTTTTTTAAGAGGATTCGTATTCGAGTCTAAACGTGGGTAATTCGAATCCTTATAAAAGGATTCGAATCCTTGTAAAAGGATTCGAATACTTACAAAAAGATTTGAATTGTCGAAAATAATTCGAATTAATTGTGAAGAATAACATGAAAACTGTTTTTTTGTGTGTTTTTAAATTTCTCGTTAAATCACTGCTTTATGCGCGTGGCGCATGAAGTAAAATTTCGAGTTTAGAAAAGCCCCGTGAAAATTTGTCTCGGGTCGCGCAGCGACCCGAGACAAATTTTCACGGGGCTTTTCTAAACTCGAAATTTTACTTCATGCTTAGTCTGGGAGTGGAAACGCTCGTTCGAAACTTCAAAGTGAATGCTTTGATAAGAACATTAAATGATTGAAAATGTTTTTAAAGATAATAATCTAGTTTTCAAAATTTTCTTTAATATTGTTTGAAGTAAAACTGATATGGTAGCCACAATCTGAAATGTTAAATTTTTCCGACATTTCCCTGACTAAAGATTTTTTACCTGGCCTTTTCATATAACTTTAATAGTTTTCATTGTTTTTGCCAATATTTAAGTTAATTTTATAAATTTTTACGTGTTTTGTAATTTGCCTGCTGATTTTGACAAATTTAATAATATCATATGGCTTTTTTGTTAGTGTTTTGGTCAATTTGAAAATAAATCCATGACTTTTCTCTGACTTTCCCGGTTTTAATGATATTCAGTGAATTTTTTAATTACGTTAATTTCAGGCATTAGTCGATTTTATAATAGAGCTCAATTTGAAGTTTTGAACGAGTGTTTCCACTTCCAGGCTAAGCATGAAGTAAAATTTCGAGTTTAGAAAAGCCCCGTGAAAATTTGTCAAGGGTCGCGCAGCGACCCGAGACAAATTTTCGGGCTTTTCTAAACTCGAAATTTTACTTCATGCGCCACGCGTACAAACCACTGATTTGAAGTGGAGTTCAGAAACACACAAATACATCTTTAACCAGAGTAACAGGGAGTCAGATATTTAGTCTGTTATCAACGATGTTCAGTGGTAATAATAAATAATTAGGTGGTAAATATTTTTGTTAAAACAACTGGTAACGATATTTATATATTAATGGTTGCAAACAAAATAACGTCAAATTTATTCTTAAAGGATTTGTATTCGTAATTCGAAAAAACAGAATTCGAATCTTCGATTCGAATCATATTTATCCCTTCCGAATCCTTTATTCGAGTATTCGTGATTAGAATCATATTAGGTGATTCGAATCCTTTTTACGAGGATTCGTTCCGGCTCTGATAGAGACACATTATTATATAAATTCCATATTATATTATGAACATAATGTACATATGTTTTATCTCACAGATATATATATATATATAACAGGGAGTCAGATATTTAGTCTGTTATCAACGATGTTCAGTGGTAATAATAAATAATTAGGTTTTGAATATTTTTGTTAAAACAACTGGTAACGATATTTATATATTAATGGTTGCAAACAAAATAACCTCAAATTTATTCTTAAAGGATTTGTATTCGTAATTCGAAAAAACAGAATTCGAATCTTCGATTCGAATCATATTTATCCCTTCCGAATCCTTTATTCGAGTATTCGTGATTAGAATCATATTAGGTGATTCGAATCCTTTTTACGAGGATTCGTTCCGGCTCTGATAGAGACACATTATTATATAAATTCCATATTATATTATGAACATAATGTAAATATGTTTTATCTCACAGATATATGGCAAGATGCCGTATAAGCAATTGAATTGAAATGACGATATCGTACGATGGAAAAGAAAATACTTAACCACAATTAAGAAGTACAAAACGGATATTTGATTTTATTTAAAGAGTAATTATGAAATTATTTAAAATTGCCGCCAAATTTATCTAGTGATATTTCTGGTAACTTTTTATAGCGTAAATTGGGCTTTGGCACGTACTCCTAGTTTTTAAACAGACTATAGTAATAATTAATAGATCTATACATTCTTACAATAATTTTATATTTGTATTATCAATGCCTTGTATATTCGGTCTGACAAAACAATTCAATGATGGAATTTATTATCGCGACTAATCTTATCATTCGTCGAAATAGTCATTAAAAAACAAATGATAGATAATTCTAACAAATAAAACGCACGAATAGTAGCTAATTAACGAATTACAAGTGCTTTATAGATAAACTAAATCCCTTGAATTTAATATTATAGAAATGACATCATTTCCGATTGTTATTAATCCAGCTTCGATTAATTACGTTTTACAAATAAGTTGCAGTAAAATTAAACAAAATATAAGTAAACAAATAAAATAAAGTACACAAGGCCCGAATTAATCCCGGAATTTCCGCGCTTAACGACCAGGTTGACCTAATGTGCACCCCTCTCTTCGAAGCCGTATAAATAGTTTTTAACATGTAATTTTTATTTACGTTTAGTTTGATAATGACTACTAGATAGTCAAAACTATAGTCATAAATTAAGTGCAAAATACAGTGGTTAAACAAAGTAAAAAGTGCTTTATTTACAAGTTTATTTACAAACAAATAAAAATTGTGATAATCATTTACCAATTTTACTTACCTTTCAACCATGTTGCGCAGAGCGTTCAATTGTTTGGAAATATTGTTCACGTAAGTAAAGAGGACGATCAGGACAACAATAATGATTGCGCAAGCCCCACCCAAAACCCCGGCGACGATGTAAATTGTCGTGTCAGATGAGTCGTCTTTCCCCTCGTTTAAACTCTAAAACAGCAAACAAGTAAAAACAGCTAGATTCGTTTATGTGAATGGCATTTAACAGAATTAATTGTCAGTTCAGTACAAAACGATTCCCGTTTCAAAATTTTCAAGCAGCTTCGTAATTTTGTAACATGAAAACGATTCATGCTATGGATTTAATTTACTAATTCGTATCTTAAAAATTGTGCTCGTTACAGATGCTTAATCGTAGTCACATTGATTTTAAGTAGTTTTCAAATGTTGTTCAATAGCAAATTTTTTGTGGAATGATTTTTTTTGTAAAAAAAAAGTTCTAGTGATTTCTAATATCAAGAACGAACCAACAAACCGGTTTTTTTTAAGGGTATGCATGGAAAAAATCAAGATTTTTACACAAAAAAAAAAATTATAAAAATCCTAAAAAAATCACAGACGTTCTTGCTACCATTAGAAATAATCTAAGCTATTTATATCCTCAAGAAAAAAATAATTTTTGACTTTTCTCAGTTTTTAAAATTGACTATTACCATTAGAAATAATCTGAGCTGTTTATTTCCTCAAGCAAAAAATAATTTTTCGACTTTTCTCAATTTTTAAAATTGACTACTACCATTAGAAATAATCTGAGCTATTTATTTCCTCAAGAAAAAAATTATTCTTTGACGTTTCTCAATTTTTAAAGTTGACGGAAAATTAATAAACCCACAAAAATTTGATTTTGAGCGCTCGTTCTAATCACAATTTTAAAGTCTCAAACAATGTTTATACATCAAATGAAAGCTCTTTTAATCCTAAATTGTTTACTTTTTGAATAAATCAAATCAGTTGAATACTTAATAAAATGTAGCAAAAAAAAAATAAGTGAGAAATCGACTCATTCTTCGTTTCGAATAAAAACTGAATTTAAAGTTAAATTTACTAATCGAATATGTTGGTCTTAAGATGATGTTTTTGCGAAAAAAAGAAGCTTAAAATAAATGTTACACGCGTATTCGTATGTTGAAAATTGCTCTCATTACGGATGTTTAATTGTAGTTACATTGGTTTTAAACCGTTTTAAAATGTTAAATATCTGCATTTCTATGAAATATTTTTTTTATAAGAAAAAAAAAATGATTGAAGCGATTTCTAATATTAAAAAGAATAGTTGCGAAGTTTTTTAGATTCTTTTTTAAATTTAATTTAATTTATTTATTTACGGAATCTCCAGTTTACAATAGATTAATTCTTAATGATGTTTTTGCGAAAAAAAGAAGCTTAAAATAAATGTTACACACGTATTCGTATGTTAAAAATTGCTCTCATTACGGATGTTTAATTGTAGTTACATTGGTTTTAAACCGTTTTAAACTGTTAAATAGCTGCATTTCTATGAAATATTTTTTTTATAAGAAAAAAAAATGATTGAAGCGATTTCTAATATTAAAAAGAATAGCTGCGAAGTTTTTTAGATTCTTTTTTAAATTTAATTTAATTTATTTATTTACGGAATCTCCAGTTTACAATAGATTAATACATATACATCTTAATACAATAAATTGACTAAATAAAAATGTTTATCGATAAATCGCAATTTTTGTAAGGAAAAAATTGAGATTTTTATACAAACCAAATTTTTTAATATCAAAAAGAATAGCTGCGAATTTTTTTAGATTTTTTTTAAAAATAAAAATGTTTATTGAAAAATCGCAATTTTCGTAAGAAAAAAATTGAGATTTTTATACAAAAATTTTTTTTTTCATAAAAATCCAGAAAAAAATCAGAGACGCTCTTACTAATATTAGAAATATTTGGAGGTATTTCTTTCCTCAAGAAAAAAATAATTCGTCGACTTTTTTCAACTTTTAAAATTGGCGGAAAATTAACAAACCCATTAAAATTTGATTTTGAGCGCTCGTTCTAAGCAGAATTTTTAAGTCTCAGACAATGTTTGTACATCAAATGAAAGCAAATTGCTTATCTTTTCAATAAACTAAATCAGTTGAATACTTTGTGAAATGTAGCACTTTAAACACAATAAGTGAAAAATCGACAAGTTATCCGTTTCGAAAAAAACTGCATTTAAAGTTAAATTTACAAAACAAACGATGTTTGTTTTAAGATGATGTTTTTAGGAACAAAATAAGCTTGAAATAAATGTTAATGAAGTATTCGTATCCTAAAACTTGTGCGTATTATGGATGCGTAGTTGTAGTCTCATTCGTTTAAAACAGTTTTCAAATGTTATTAAATAGCTGAATTTTTTTCATATATTTTTTTTTATAAAAAAAAAATAGTTCAAGTGTTTTCTAATATCAAGGAGAATAACTGAGAATTTTTCAGATTTTTATAAAAATGAAAATGTTTATCAAAAAATCGCAAATTTCGTAAGGAAAAAAAACATTAAACATTAAAGATTTTTTTTTTAAATAAAAATGTTTATTGAAAAATCGCCATTTTCGTAAGGAAAAAATTGAGATTTTTATACAAAAAAAAATTGTTTCATCAAAATCCAGAAAAAATCAGAGACGCTCTTACTAATATTAGAAATAATCGGAGGTATTTCTTTCCTCAAGAAAAAAATAATTCGTCGACTTTTTTCAACTTTTAAAATTGGCGGAAAATTAACAAACCCATTAAAATTTGATTTTGAGCGCTCGTTCTAAGCACAATTTTTAAGTCTCAGACAATGTTTGTACATCAAATGAAAGCTCGTTTAATCGCAAATTGCTCATCTTTTCAATAAACTAAATCAGTTGAATACTTTGTGAAATGTAGCACTTTAAACACAATAAGTGAAAAATCGACAAGTTATCCGTTTCGAAAAAAACTGCATTTAAAGTTAAATTTACAAAACAAACGATGTTTGTTTTAAGATGATGTTTTTAGGAACAAAATAAGCTTGAAATAAATGTTAATTAAGTATTCGTATCCTAAAACTTGTGCGTATTATGGATGCGTAGTTGTAGTCTCATTCGTTTAAAACAGTTTTCAAATGTTAATAAATAGCTGAATTATTTTCAAAAATTTTTTTTTTATAAAAAAAAATAGTTCGTGTTTTCTAATAACAAGGAGAATAACAGAATTTTTTCAGATTTTTATAAAAATGAAAATGTTTATCAAAAAATCGCAAATTTCGTAAGGAAAAAAAAACATTAAGATTTTTATATAAAAAAATATTTTTACAAAAATCCGAAAAAAATCACAGACACTTTTACTAGTATTAAAAATAATCTGAGCTATTTATTTTCTTCAGAAAAACATAATTCGTCGACCTTTCTCGACTTTCAAAATCGACAAAAAACTAATAAACACCTTAAAATCGATTTTGAGCGCTCGTTCTAAGCACAATTTTTAAGTCTCAAACAATGTTTACAGTTCAAAGTTAAACAAGGTAGCAGCAATCTGCAAAACGCGTTTTTCCCATGTTAATTGCCTATGTTCGCTTTACGAACACCCGGTATACAAGGAATGTTTCTTTCAATATCCTGATTCCTGTACATGTTGGCGAATTTGTTTTTTATAGTTCAATTTAAAGCTTTAAACAAGTGTCTTCCACTCCCAGACTAAGCATGAAGTAAAATTTCGAGTTTAGAAAAGCCCCGCGTAGAAAATTTGTCGAGGGTCGCGCAGCGACCCGAGACAAATTTTCACGGGGCTTTTCTAAACTCGAAATTTTACTTCATGCGCTACGCGTATAAAACACTAATTTAACGTGACGTTCTAATTATACTGCTTTAGCATACTTCTTCACCGGTATATTTTAAACTTGACTTGAGATCGCCGTTTTGTACGCGTGGCGCATGAAGTAAAATTTCGAGTTTAGAAAAGCCTGAAAATTTGGTTTGGTCGCTCCGCGCTTCGCGCTACGCAACCAAACCAAATTTTCAGGCTTTTCTAAACTCGAAATTTTACTTCATGCTTAACCTAGGAGTGGAAACACTCGTTAGAAGCTTCAAATTAAATGCTTTTCAAAAACAATTATGTATGCGGGAAGTAAAGTACAACAAGTGATATTTTGTCCAAAATGTGTTTTTTTATAGTCTTGGGATTGTTTACTCTATCAAGAGGTAAATAGCACTGTAAAATTTTAAAAATGTAACAATGTGTATTTTAGCTCCCACATACAGATTTATTAAAATAACTGTGTTATTATGAAGGCTCGAAGTATTCTAATATTTATTTAAGAACAAATACCACACTAACTAACTAATTTAGTTTGTAATTGATAATGAGCACCTTGTGTCTCGAAATGTACATCTAACATAAAAATAAAAAGTGAAGTAAGGAATAACAGTCTTTCTATTTGTGATTTATTTAAAAACATATTAAAATATTCAACTACTTTAAATATTTGAAAATCAGAATAACTTGAAAATTTGAATGTTCGAGTATTTAATAATGGTTTAATAATAATAACAATTTATTCACGTTAGCCACCATTTACAAATAATACATTATAGAAAGTTTTGAATGTATATTCGAATATCCAAATTTCTACTAAAAACGGTAAAATATATTACTTATAAAACTTTTTTTAATACATACAGCTCTCTCAGAAATATCCATCTTGAATTTGCAAAACTCGATGAACCGTCCTGGATAAAAATCGACTGACTCAATCCGATAACTCTAATCACTGGTTCGATTAGCCCTCTATACACTGACACCGCCGTATTGATAGACTTTATCAATCCTCGTGTACTTGAGCACAATGCATGCGAGATAAGGTATCAGAGTTGTTAGAAAAATGTAGAGCGCATACGGGATGGGTGGGGTCGAGCCGAAGGGGGGTAGCCAGAACCCCCTTCGGGTGGCATCCCTCGTGTGGTGGCTAATGAAGGCCGTGAAGGTGATCAGCGAGAGCCTCTGCAGCCATTTGAGTTGCAGCCAAAGGGAAATTAGAAGGGCGGAAAGGGTGGCTATCAATGGGGGCGTCGTTGAGTGTAAAGGTGGACGATGTTCTAATTGTACTGCTTTCTGTTAAAATAGAAAGTTCGTAATTATCATTAATTTCTAGAAGCACATACAGGTGTCCCTCAGGGAACTCACTTAGGCCCATTATTATTTAATCTGTTTATACATGTAAAAAGTGGCGCAATGAATTTCAGGGCCACTTTTCATGGTAAATTCCCTAGGAACACCTTTAATTCCATATAAATTTTTACGACTGATTTATATTAAGAAAGAAAAGCAATTTAAAACTGCACCATTAAAACCATGGGCGAGGGATATGTAAAAGTTAGAAATAAATTTTACCATAAAAGGAACAAAAATAAAAATTCACAGATAAATTCATCAATACTAAAAACAATGTTAGCAATTCATTTTCTAATGCCCGGTATTATAAAACGTTTTATTCAATAAATAAAATTTACTTTAGGAATAAATGAATTTATTCCAAAGATTTCGGTATTATAAACACAAAATATCTTTATTTGGCTAATAAATCTCCTCAGTAAATTATTTGTTTGTTTTTCTACCAAGTAAATTTTATTCTCTAAATAATTTGACAGTTAAAAGTTAAAATATAATGGTTTGTAAATTAAATTCACTTGGTTTTGTTTCACTTATATGTATTTTATTTTCTACTAGTTTCGGCTTAATGCCATTATCAAGAATGATGTACAAACAGATTTGTTTGGGAATATATACAGTTTCGAGTTTTAGGTTTTATTGGGTAATAAGGGCATTTAATATCGGGGAATTCCAAAGGTCTTCGTTGTCGTTGACCACATTTTTACTTGCCTTTATGGCTTTTGAAATTTCTAAACCCTCCCGGTGGTTAAGCGTTAATCCCTTATTACCTGTATGCAGAATTTTTAAATCATTTGAAGAAAAATGGTGATTAGATGTGATACAGTGCTTAGAAAAACCGGTGGTTTGTTTTTTATTCTCTATGTCTTTTTTATGCTCTTTTAACCTGATATCAAAAGACCTGCCGGTTTGTCCTATATACACTGCATCACAATCATCACATTTTAATTCATAAATACCACTTTTCTTCAGTTTACAATTTTTAGTTTTGATTTTATTGTTAACTATTAATTTTCCTAAATTATTTGTGTTTGTCAAAATTATGTTACTACTATCAAATCTTTATTACTCTAGAACATACATTAATTTAAGTTGTTATATATAATACATTTTAGTAATAATATTTGGTTTGTGACACGCATGTAGGTTCCAAGTAAGGACTATCGACTAAAAGCTTTTCTGCCCATCGACTTAATATTAATGCGTTTCCGTTTCAAGGTTGGAAATTGGGATGTAATGAGGAAATGTATTCGAATAGGGTTATAGGAGGGTTTTTATATTTGGGGGGTATCTGGGGGTTTCTCGGGATGCATAATTTGTTTAATAATTCGAAGTTGCTTTCGTTACATGCGAAATGTTCAGCGAGAAATCGCAGTCTATCTTTTATTGGTGTTATGTTTGTTGTTTGATATAGAAGGATATTGGAAGGGTTATGGAGCGGGTTCTGAGGATGGCGAAGCTTGGTTAGCGTGCGCAGGGAAGATCTCTCCGCTACCTCGAGGTTATTCAGGGTGGATTTACAGGGGTTGATATATAGGATTGAACTGTAGTCAATGATAGGGCGGCATATCATTTTGTATATTTTAGTACAGGTCTTTGTACTGACTCCTAGATTTTTGTAGGTGAGATAGCGGAAATATTTGGCTCGCTTTATAACATTTGGTTTAATTAATGAGGTGTGCTTTTTAAAAGAGAATTTAGGATCTAGATGGATACCAAGGTATTTGCAAATGGGGGAGGGGGTAATTATTGTTCCGTTAATGGATACTGATAGAGGATTGGGTGGTATTCGATGATAGGGTAGTAGCAGTTGGGATTTGTTAGGGTTTATTTTTAATCTCCATTTGGAGAACCACCTGGAGCTTTTATCTATGATTTTTTGTAGGGAATCTAAGGCTCGTGGCAGGGTAGAAGAATGGGAAATTAGGGCTGTATCATCGGCAAACTGGAGGGGATAGCGATTGAAGTTAATGAAGTTGGGATTAGGGTGATATAGGTCGTAGCAATATATAAAATTATGTTATTATTCTTTCCTTTTAAATTATTTTTGATTGGTAAAGACAGTGGCTTAATATCTTCTAATCTATTCCATGTTATTGTGTCTGAATTTGTCCCACTATAAAAGTAATTTCGTAATTGTTTGTGTTGTTTCTTTTTTAACATTTTATTAATTAAATCTTCAGTGTAGCCATTGTTAACTGCTATTGTTTTTATTGTGTCTAGTTCATTTTCAAAGTCTATTTTATTTAGAGGGATATTGATAAGTCTGTGTAAAAGGGCGTGGAATGTACTGTATTTAATCTGACTATGTGTATTTGAACATTCTGGTATGATGACATCTGTGCAAGTTTCTTTTCTATATATTTTGTATGACAATTTATTGTTTACTGTTTTCGCGAATGTAATGTCAAGAAAATTGAGGCTGTTATTTATTTCTTTTTCAACTGTAAACTGAATGTTTTTGTTAATTTTATTAATGAAATTTGTGAATGTTTCCAGTTGTCTATTTGTACCTGTCCATATACAAAATACATCGTCTACATATCTTGCCCAGAAATAAATGTGTTTGCTTTCTGTTTTCGCTAATAAATTATTTTCAAAGTGATCCATATATGTCAGATAATAAAGGAGACAAAGGTGATCACATAGGTAGTCCGTCTGATTGTGTATAAAATTTATTATTAAATTCGAAGTGACATTGGTCTATGCAAATTTCTATTAATGATTTAGGTTCAAATTTTTTTGAATTAGATTCATTCGACATATTCATTTAATTTTCTAATATAATTTTTAATTCATTTATCGGAACTGATGTAAACAAGCTTTTGACGTCGAATGAAATTAGTTTTGCGTTGTGGGGAATTGATAAGTATCTTAAGTTATTAATTAGTTCTAATGTATTTTTTATTGAATATTTTGGTTTAAAGCCTATGAATCTCGGAATTAAATTATTTAAAAATTTAATTTACAAACCATTATATTTTAAAATGTTTTACCAAGTGATTAATGAGAAAAAAGTGTCCGATATAAAAGTCAAAAGTCTATTATATGATTAAAATTACTTTAGATTCTACTACTTGTATTTATTAATTTCATTACGGTTATCATGTCTACCATATCATCCATGTCAGATTTAAGTTCGCTCTTAGTATCTTCCCTGACAGTGATTAATTCGAACCACAAGACATTCTAAGGAGTCGAAGACCTAGAGTTTTTCAAGTCAGACATAACCAGAGATTTTTATACTTATGCGCACGCTTTTTTTTAAATTAGTTCCATTTGAAGTTTTAAACGAGTGTTTTCCACTCCCAGACTAAGCATGAAGTAAAATTTCGAGTTTAGAAAAGCCTGAAAATTTGGTTTGGTCACGTAGCGCGAAGCGCGGAGCGACCAAACCAAATTTTCAGGCTTTTCTAAACTCGAAATTTTACTTCATGCGCCACGCGTATTAAACACTGAAAACACTGAAATATTGTGAACATGTGAACTTCACTTGAAATCAGTGTCTTGAACGCGTGGCGCATGAAGTAAAATTTCGAGTTTAGAAAAGCCTGAAAATTTGGTTTGGCCGCTCCGCGCTTCGCGCTACGCGACCAAACCAAATTTTCAGGCTTTTCTAAACTCGAAATTTTACTTCATGCTTAGCCTAGGAGTGGAAAACACTCGTTTAAGTCATTTATAATTTCTAATAAGCTGTCTTTTTCTTGTTCTGTGTAATTCTGTCCTATTCCACGGTTATTCTCTATAATTATAACGAATTATACTATATTTCCAATTTCAATTCAATTCAATTCAATTCAATTTATTTATTTCCAAATAGAATAAAGTACATTCATGGGTGGGTCAAATATGGCTTAGTATACACCAAAAGTAAATATTAAAATAGTGAATAAACATAATCACAATATTAAAATAGTAAAATACTAAATAAACAAACACATAGATTCAATATAGACAAACAACTTACAATTTGAAAATTGAGGTAAAAATTAAATTAGTTAGAATAATTAATAAATAGTAAATAATCACAAACACATAGAAACAATATGACAAACAATTTACACTTTAAAATTTGCGGTACATAGTTAAAGTTTACACAACTAAATTAAATCGACTTATATAGAATGCAGTGGGCAGGACTAGTAAAACTATTAAAGTTATTCGGTTTGTACAATTTTATCACAGTATTGTATATATTCTTCGGTTGTGTAGAATGAATTTTCTTGCAATATAGTTTTAATTTTTTTGATAAATGCTTTGTTAGGCATTTTTTTATATTGTCAGGTAGTTGGGTGTAATGTTTCGCTGATTGGATAGTACATGCGTTATGGTAAAAACTGTAACTATGTATGGGAAGTTTTAATATCTTCTTCCGAGTATTGTAACCGTGTTCTGTTATATGAGCATTAAAGAGATTAAGGTTCATTTTAACGAATTTAAGTGACTCATACAAATATAAACAGATAATGGGCATAATATTCAGTGCCTTAAACAGGTTGCGGCAGCTTGTATATGGTTTTTGATTAGCTATTGTGCATATTAATCTTTTTTGCACTGTGAATATTTTATGGATATTTGCTTCCGTTGTGCAGGCCCAGAAGATTAGACCATACGTTAGCAACGGTTGACAATAAGCCATGTAAATGGTGCGAGCAGCTTGCTCATTAATGTCATTTCGTGTCGCATAAATCAGATATGAATATTTAGCCAATTTCGAACAAATGTTGCTTATATGCGTACCCCATTTTAAGTCATTTTGTATGACAAGACCTAAAAATCTGACATTGTCTGTTTCATTAATCGTTTCATTATTTACTGATATATTTGCCTGTCCTAAAGGAGCTCTGTAATTAATGACTGATTAGCCATGAACTTAATTCACAAAGTACTATATTTGTAGCACTATTTAGATCGTGTATATTTTGATCTCGTAGGTTGATTGTGGTGTCGTCGGCAAACATTGTTAAATGCGCGTTTATGGCAAATAGCATGTCATTAATGAACAGTAGAAACAGTAGTGGCCCTAGTATGCTACCCTGAGGTACACCAACAAATGAATCAGCAAAAGTTGAGTTATATAATTCGTTCTTTATATATATACTTGTTAAATGCTTTCTTCCAGTAAGGTATGATGACAAAAGGGAATTGTCCCCCGTATCCCATACATCGATAGTTTATGCAATAGTAAATCGTGAGGTACACAGTAAACGCCTTTGTTAAGTCTATAAATATTAAAAAAAACAGTAGCATTCTTGTCGAGATTTGCCAAAACAAAGTTTAAGAAGTTATATATAGCATGGGTGGTTGTGAGTCCTTTACTGAATCCAAATTGTTCTTTGCACAGAATTTGTTTGGATTTTATGTAGTTTAATAATCTATCATACATCACTTTCTCGAAGATCTTTGAGAATATTGGTAGGATATTTAATTTAAAATATTGACAATTCAATTTAAAAAATTGGTGGTTCTAGCTTTGGCCACAATGAAAATGTTTAATTTTGGTTTGTAATCTACTAATTAAATTATTTATTTCTAGAATTGCTATTTATTTGGTAGGTTTGCTTTATAATACGCAATTTTATTTGCCCATTAGTTCACTAGGTAAATAAATTTACTCCACAAATACTAATCGTTAGTAGGGGGACATTTCTTCCACTCCATTTTTTGCACTCTATTTCTTCCGCTCTGTTTCTTCCACCGCACTTTTCTTCCGCCAAGACTATTCTTCCACCAAGACTTTTCTGCCATCAATTTTTTTTCACAAATTTTTTTACAAAATTACATTTTTATTACAATTTTTTAAAACTTAATGTTATGACCAATCGCCCGCAAGTAGTTTACAATGTCTCCGTCTTCTTTTCTCCTTTCGTATTCGCGAACAATATTTGAAATTTTTTCCTCCCGCTATACTCTACTCTGTTGTTCAGCTTTCTTTATTTTTCGACCGATGTCTAATTCACGAAACATTGTTTCCGTGTCACCTTGCTCCTTTTGCAATTCTACCAAAAATGCATATAAGCTACGGTGATCTTTCCCGACAACTACTGAAAAACGATTGTGCCAGCCCTCGGACATGTTATTGGTGCGGGACGTGTTCTGCCGGACCGCATCAAACATATTCCACAGGGACGGTAGATATCGTGCTATGGTAGCGCGTCGACTTCCTCTCGCTGGCCTGCCTCTAACATAATTAATTTCGAAGTAGTCTGCGATCACGAAAAACTCCTCTGGAACATCATCCAAAAAAAAAATCGAATGCCTCATCCACGTCTTCCAGCGGGACAAATGCAATGGCGCACATCATCTGTGCCGCTTCTTTTATCGACCGATCTTCAGGATCATTATAGGCCTGCTGGAGGCCTTCCGCTTGAATCCGGCGAAAAATCGATTGCCTCAAGTGGAAAAAGCAAGAATTAACGTTGGTATTCGGCTGCAGTTCGGCTGCATTCAAAATCGCCAGTTCGAAGTCGGTCATGATTGTTGTTAGGGAAAGGCGGAAACCATGCCTTTCTATCTCGTTCCTCAAAACTTCGAAAACCTGATAAGATATTTATATTAGGTTAAATTATGAACTAAGTTATTCACTAGAAATTAGAAAGACAGATATTAGACACCTTTTCATAAGCTTTTTGGGTTTTGTTCTCCATTAGTTCGTAAGCAACAGGTAATGCGACTCTTTGTTCAACTCCATTCGTGACTTGGACAAGACCCGCAAGGACAGCGAACAGTTGGAAAAAAATGGACGGTACAACTTTAAAAGTTCCGTCGACAAACCACATAGCGCTCTTTGCTAAACGTCTGAAATTCTCTTTTGTTGCGAATATCAATATTCTTCCGACGGATTCGTCCGCATCCGGATCATCCCGAGAATCATAGGTTAAAAATTATTCTCCGCTTAAGGTGTGTTTGTATGTTTGGGGCAGGTCGCCCAGCTGGTCCATCGTCGTCGGATTTGTGGGCATATCTTTAAGGCGTTGCCGCTGAATCGCTTTTCTCAAATTACTTCTCTCTGGCAGTTCCGATAAAACTCCAGATGGGACCTGCTGGAGCTGTGTTCTCAAGAGCTGGGCCGGTGGAGCTTCGGGATGCTCTTCAGCGCGTCTTTTCAATCTGTTTCTTAATTTTAGCGCCTCAACGGCCTCAACATTTGGGGCATGATTATCATGCGGCGACTGGTCAGGGCCTCTGACAACTTCTACGACCTATTTTTATATTACTTATTAAAATAAAGTAAACTCCATCGATTTAATTTACCTGTCCATGAGTTAAATGAGTCATGGTAACGGCACGTGCTCTGCACTCAGGATACTCTTTGCATTTCCAATTGATCCGACCTTTTTTTTCTTCACTTTTATAATAGAGGTACCCATCTATATGAAGGATTGGATTTTTGACTCTTTGTAAAAGTTCCACAATCATTTTGAATGAAACTGCAAAATTTTGATAACGCTGGCGAACTGACAGAATTGACTTGTTTGGTTGTTTACTTTGAAGTTGGCTATAGACGTCAAATTTTGAATATTTGAATAAAAAAAGTGAAACCAGAAATAGCGGAACTAAATTAGTGGAAACAAGAATTCGGAGGAAAATATGTACAGTGGAAAAAAGAATTGGTGGAAAAAAAGTACTGGTGGAAGTAATGGAGTGGAAAAATGGGGTACAATCCTAATCGTTTATAATACTGGGCATAGCTAAACAATCCCATTAATATCAACTTTAAGCCCGTGTCTTAGGCACAATTTAAAAGTTTTGTAAACATTTTACAAGTTGAATTAAAGCTAATTCAACCCTTATTATATCTTTTTATCAGAGCGATTTATATGAAGCAATTTATAAAAGTAGCAAATATAATTTTACAGAAAATCAAAATTTACTAAACATTAGCTTATTATAAATTTAATAGAATTTAATTTAAGTTGTTTCGCGATTTAGTAGCTTTAAAATGGTGTCCGATATGATCAAAGTAAAATGTTTACTTTAAGAATTCTCTAGCTGCGATTCTTTTTTGTGGGGGGGGATAAAAAAGACATTCCGTAAATTTTATTAAAAAAATTGGGAATTTTAGATAAACATTTATAATTTAATAAGTATCTAGCATAATTCACACACATTGTTACAACCATGAACATCTTTTCACAGCAATAAAAAACACTCACGCGGGTTTTTTTATTCTTTAATTACGTAAGTATTAATTCACAGATATTCTTACAACGGACAACTTTTTACAGCCAAAAAAAAATTGAGTGTTTATTATTCCTTGATTAAGTAGTTTCAAGTTTAGATAAGCCTGAAAATTTAGAGCGAGAACGAAGCAAAAATGTTAATGTAGTATATGCAACCAAACATACAGGTACATACACGTAAGTGTGATAGCATTAATGTTAATATAATATATGCAACCAAACATACAAGCATGTACACGTAAGTGTGGTAGCATTAATGTTAATATAATACATGCAATCAAAAATAGAAGCACTACACGTAACTATGGTAGCATTAATCTTAATATATTATATGCAATAATATACAGAGAGTTTTATATAACACCGAACATTTTCATAAAATACGATATGACACCTTTAATTTGTAGGTTATATTTAAATTGGGTTGCCTATATGACCATTACAAATTGTAGCTAATCAATTGCAATTAATTAATGCCTCCTTGTACATACAAGGAGGTTTTCTTTCAAGTATACATGTTCCAATTACAGCGTATATGCCGTAAATCTTTAGATAATCGTTTTTTTAAAAGGAGTTCAATTTGAAACTTAAAATGAGTGTGTTCCACTCCCAGACTAAGCATGAAGTAAAATTTCGAGTTTAGAAAAGCCTGAAAATTTGGTTTGGTCGCGCAGCGCGAAGCGCGGAGCGGCCAAACCAAATTTTCAGGCTTTTCTAAACTCGAAATTTTACTTCATGCGCCACCGGTACAAAACTCTGACATATTACGAAGTTTAAAACACACCGCTGAACTTTACATTAAATAAGTGTTTTGTGCCGGTGGCGCATGAAGTAAAATTTCGAGTTAGAAAAGCCTGAAAATTTGGTTTGGCCGCTCCGCGCTTCGCGCTGCGCGACCAAACCAAATTTTCAGGCTTTTCCAAACTCGAAATTTTACTTCATGCTTAGTCTGGGAGTGGAAAACACTCGTTTAAAGCTTCAAATTGTATTCTTTTAATAAACCGAGCGTTGTAAAATGTACAACATCTGCATATGTATACTTAAAAGAAAAATTCTCGTTATGAATATGTTCGGTGTTACATAAAACTCTCTATATTAACATTAATACTGTTAATATATTTAATATATGTTAATATATTATATGCAACCAAACCAACACGTAAGTATGGTAGCCTTGATTTAAATATTATTCATTCTAATATGTAAATATTTTAATCAAGCATTGTGTAGCATTTTAATAAAGTAGGTAAAAAATATATGTTTAATTCAATTTATTAGAAATCTTCACCCATTGATTATCATTCTTTTATTCTCCAATTATAAAATACTTACAACTAAAGAGAACGATTGCGCAGCAAGGAAATGGTCCAGATCAATCAACGAAGACACTGCTGTACAAACAACGATTTCGATCAAAGTCTGCGAAGCGTGGTGATTTTTGTAATTGACGCAGACGACCAGCCAGGAAAGTCCGCCGATAATCGCGTGTGTGGCGTTGTCAAAAAGGGCCTTGTAGAGTTGCAATTTCGAATGTCCCACAAAATAATCACCACAAACGGCAATCGAAACAATTATCAATATTAACACATGCTGCACATTGATAAACATATTAATGCGCAAGAGTGACACATTATCAATTTTATAGAACGACAATGAATGACCCGAATAACCTAAAAGAATATTGTGGAATGTAATTAATTTAATTTTTAGGGTTTTGATATAGGCAACTTAATGTGCAGAAATTGATTTAACAGCGCGAATATTTTTAATAATAATTATTGGATGGAGAAAAAACGCTGTTCACCAGTGTTTTTTTCTTTTCTTATTCGAATAGTCTTAGTGAAATAAGCCAGCACATTATTAATTTTGCACAGAACGACTGTAAATAATAACCTATAATAATAAATAAATTGTTGCACAATGTGGACCAAGAAATGAATCAAATTTAAGAGTAGGAACATTTGAAATTTGTATTTTTCGAAAAAGAAACCACATGATGAAATGAATTGATTTTACACTAGTAAAATAAATGAGTGGAATATGAATATGAATTCATTGTATTATAGGCAACTTAATCTGCTGAACACTAAGTTGCCTATATTAAAAACCTAAAAATTCAATTATATAGATTTCACAATTTTCTTTTAGGTTTATTAGGTTGTTCATTGTCGACTGCTATTTCTTTTCGGAAAAATAGAAATTTCAAATGTCCCCACGTGTTTTTTCTCCTTTGAGTAATTATTATTTTAAAATCTCGTTGATTGTTAAGGCACTTATTTTTTGAAAATCCATTATCACTTAATACACTGGCGAAAGAAATTAACGCATCATTTGTGATTTTTTTGATATCTTGGAATCGAGTTTTCATTGAACACAAACATATTTTTACAATAAGAAATCTTATCAAGCATGCTGTTTTACATGTTGTGTTTTGTCTTTTGTTCTCATGGTTTTCTGTCAATAAATAAAATGAAGCACTTTTCATTATTCTGACTGTAAGAAAGGTTCATATAAAATTTCTTTTTGAGTTTGTTTTCAAGTAATTGTTAAAATTAAGTGCTAAATAGTGAAGAATGAATATGGATAGACGTCCGAATCTTAATTTAAGCAGTGAAGAAGCTGTGATTGTGGTTACACTTGCAGAAGAAGGTAGGAGTCAGCGTCTTGGTGTTAATCAATCGACCGTATCCCGTGTCTTGAAGAGACATCGGGAAACTCAGGCATACTCAAGAAGGCCAGGACAAGGGAGAAAAAGGGCCACAACTGCTGTTCAAGACCGTTTTTTAATGATGCAGACGTTACGCGAACGGTTTATTACGGCTCCTAGGCTACAAAATATGCTCGCAGAGATCCACAATGTTCATGTAAGTTCCGTTACCATCAGAAAAAGGTTACGTGGTTTTAATTTAACTCCGAAAACAGCGGCAAAAGGACCACAATTAACCGCAGACCATCGCAGAGCCAGGTTAACATTTGCGCAAGAACATGTAAACTGGTTACAGGCCGATTGGGCTAATGTTATGTTTAGCGACGAGTCCAGATTTTGTCTTTACGGCAGTGACAGACGAATGCATGTGTACAGACGGCCAGGTGAACGTTATGCGCAGTGTAACATTGTTCCGACTGTTATGTTTGGTGGAGGCTCTGTTATGGTGTGGGGTGGTATCACTTTAGAGGCTCGTACGGAGTTGGTGGTCATACCAAGAGGAAGCATCACGGCAGCGTCATATATTGCAAACATTTCAGAACCATCCGTAATGCCTTTTGCTCCCTTTGGAGGAAACGATTTCCTGTTTATACATGACAATGCAAAACCACACAGTGCCCGAATTGTACAACAGTATCTTGACCTAGTGGGTATCAACACAATGCAATGGCCAGCCAGGAGTCCCGATCTTAATCCGATCGAACGCCTATGGGACGCGATGGGCAGACGCCTTAGAGCACTTCCTCGGCGTCCAAGCAATCAACAAGAGCTTGGACAAAGATTGCAGGAAATTTGGGAAGATATTAACCAGGATGAAATTGGATCATTAATTAACAGTATGAGCCGTCGCTGTCAGGCAGTTATTCGAGCAAGAGGAGGAAACACTAGATATTAAGTCTTATAATCACATGTTAACTTTTTTCCTCTTTTTATTTATGACATTATTTTAGTCATTATTGAAAGAAAATGTGTTGAAAATCATTATTATAGTTCAGTTGGTTTTTTTGTTATTTTTTTGTTTTAAAACATCAAAACTTTATTTTTAAATTAAAAAAAAATTAATGTGATGCGTTAATTTCTTTCGCCAGTGTATAATAGCAGACTATTTATGATTTTTAACTTTATATTTAACTCACTACAATTGTTTCGCTACACTGTAGCTTCTTCAGGTGAAGAAATATAATACTATATTATATTTCTTCACCTGAAAAAGCTACAGTGTAGCGAAACAATTGTAGTGAGTTAAATAAAAAGTTGAAAATCATAAATAGTTTGCTATTATTTTAAAAGTTCGCGCTGTTAAATCTAACAACGCTAACATTTATAATAATGATTATTCGAAGGAGAAAAACGACGTAAGGACATTTGAAATTTTTATTTTTCGTATGAGAAACAACATTCGTGAACATGTGAGGATGAAATGAATTGATTTTACATGAATTTTGACGACAATGAATAACTTAAAATAAATTCAAACAACGTTTAATTTTGTCACAATGTTGATAAAACGTTATTTGCTTCTATTTCGCTCAGTAGAGACCCACTGAGCAAATCCATGTAAGTAATGTTTCATTAACATTAAAACAACGTTTAATGTTGCTACAATGTTGATATAACGTTATTTTTTGATTTTTGCTCAGTGGGGACTAAATTAAACATTAATTGTTAGCGGGTTTGTTATAGGTAACAGCACGCACAAGAAATGGATCAGATTCAAAGTAGGAACGTTTCAAACAAGTTCAAAATAATCCATTTCTCAAGAAAACAAATAAATAATATAGGTACACATATATTATAATGAATTTAATACCCAAAATCGATTCGTTATTAATTATATTTAGAATGGCAGTAAATATCAGAATTATTAAATGTGAATTGCTTTAATTTTTATTTTGGACAACTAAGGCCCAGTTGCACGAAAACTGTTAAACTGAGGTTCAAGCTGAGCTCAAGTTCAAGATGACAGTTCCTATTGTTCAAATGTCACTTTGAACTCAAGTTTACAGTTGAACCAGTTTAACGTGTTTGGTGCAACGGGCCCTAATTATGCACTTCACTTAAAATCAGTGTTTTATACGCGTGGCGCATGAAGTAAAATTTCGAGTTTAGAAAAGCCTGAAAATTTGGTTTGGTCGCTCCGCGCTTCGCGCTACGCGACCAAACCAAATTTTCAGGCTTTTCTAAACTCGAAATTTTACTTCATGCTTAGTCTGGGAGTGGAAAACACTTGTTCAAAGTAAATTTTAATTAAATATATCAGCAGAATAAATACATTTTCACAAACGTAATATCACAAACATAGTTGATTTTTATATAAAAACAAAAATGTGTGATTAGTGTTAGAATAATGAGTTTATACAACATTACTCTTAAACCTAATTCAAAATTGTTTAAGTACTGTATTATTTCAATAACTTTAAGATTAAATCATTTTAAACTCGCTTGTTTTTACAATAATTCCTTATTTATCGCGCGCGAGCACAATAAACTTGCAAACAATTTAATCTTGTTTACGAGCTGGACATTATGCAACAAATATATCGCCCGGTTTCGAAAGAAAGAGGGTCAAAGGAGTCAAAGATAATCGGTGCGCTTTGGCGTCAAACTCGTATATTGCCTATGCACGCATTCTTGACCTTAGCAATTTGGTTGATAATCGCTGACGGCGATTTCTCGCTCAGTCGCTTCCAGTGCTTCTTTCCGTTTGGATGCTCGCCGGTCTTCTTGAATTGAAACAACAGTCATGTCTGCGCAAAAGCACATCGGTAAGTAATTTTCGGAAAATTTGAATTTTCACCATTTGTATTCGACAAACGGCGAAACAATTGCCAACGCGCGGGAACGCACCTTAACCTTAAAAATCGGTTAAGGTGCGTTAACTTTTGTAGCATGCGTTACCGCGCGTTGGTGTTGAATGGAAAGTAAACTTAATTTAAATTATGTTAATTAAGGCGAAGAGTTATTTATGATATGGTAATAGCGTTTCTACTTTAAAAAACGCAATTGATACAAGAATCGTTTTTTTTTGTTTGTACAGGTTAGACTTATAGTCAGATGTTTTTTGTTTCATTTGTTTCCTCTTAATCAAAACAGCAAGTATATAGATGTGTCTACATGTTCAAAACTAAAATTAGTTGTTAACAGTGTTTCTTATCTATTCCATAGTGCATAAACAATGTTGTTATAATAAATTCCTCTAATAATGAAGATAAGGTTTTCTAAAAAAATATATTTATTTTATTATTTATAAACAGTAAAAATTAAGAAATAATGTAATGAAAAAATCATTTAAAGTTCGAATATTCGCTGTATTTTAAATAACCTCAATACTCCATTGATAAGATAAACTGCCCTATAAATAAGACATTGGAATACATTTTTAAAAAACTCCAATAAGAACCTTACACTTACAACTCTCGTCTTTTAATCAAACAAAAATGACAACTCAAGTATGTTTATGAACTTAATAATTAATCAGTGTTTTGCACGCCTGGAACATAAAGTAAATATTTCGAGTTTAGAAAAGCCTGGAAATTTGGTTTGGTCGCATAGCGATCTAACCAAATTTTTAGGTGTTTCTAAACTCGAAATATTTACTTCATGCTTAATCAAGGAGTAGAAAACCCTTGTTAGAAAACTGTCTAAACCTTATACAACAACACCGAATTCTTAAAAAAAATAGACCACAAGATAATTAACGAAACTCATAAAGATTATGAAAATAACTACAGTTTGTGTTTGTTTTACATTTTCTTTGAGAAATCAGTATTGTCATTAAAAGTTCTAACAGCTGTCGAACAAGTGTTTTCCACTCATTGTTTAAGCATGAAGTAAAATTTCGAGTTTAGAAAAGCCTGAAAATTTGGATAGGTCGCGTAGCGAAGCGGAGCGACCTATCCAAATTTTCAGGCTTTTCTAAACTCGAAATTTTACTTCATGCGCCACCCGTATAAAACACTGATTTCAAGTGAAGTTTAAAATATTCTATTAAAATATAATTCCAAATTTTACTATTCATTCAGAAACATATTCAAATATTTAAATTATTTAAATGTTTAAATATTAAATTCCCAGCTTTAGTTATAAGTCCTTCATTCATCAGTGTATCCTGAATATTTTAGAATGTGTACGTTTAAAATTAACTTTTAATTAATTATTTTGTAAAACAATTGAAGAGTTAAATGAATTTTTGGTAATAAATTGTTGATTCAATAGAATTTAATGGAAAAATGCCGGGTAAAAAATGTCAATTCAAGTGCAACATAAGTGGCATTAAAACGTATTAACTTAACGATTGACTTTAACCTCCAAGCCAATGAAATTTAAAGTCAATAAATGTATAATTTTATTCCAGCTCTTTTGTCCGTGTCTGACAAGACGGGCCTTCTCTACATGTTCAAAACTAAAATTAGTTGTTAACAGTGTTTCTTATCTATTCCATAGTGCATAAACAATGTTGTTATAATAAATTCCTCTAATAATGAAGATAAGGTTTTCGGTTTTCTAAAAAAATATATTTATTTTATTATTTAAAAACAGTAAAAATTAAGAAATAATGTAATGAAAAAATCATTTAAAGTTCGAATATTCGCTGTATTTTAAATACCTCAATACACCATTGATAAGATAAACTGCCCTATAAATAAGACATTGGAATACATTTTTAAAAAACTCCAATAATAACCTTACACTTACAACTCTCGTCTTTTAATCAAACAAAAATGACAACTCACGTATGTTTATGAACTTCATAATTAATCAGTGTTTTGCACGCCTGGAACATAAAGTAAATATTTCGAGTTTAGAAAAGCCTGGAAATTTGGTTTGGTCGCATAGCGATCAAACCAAATTTTTAGGTGTTTCTAAACTCGAAATATTTACTTCGTGCTTAATCAAGGGGTAGAAAACCCTTGTTAGAAAACTGTCTAAACCTTAAACAACAACACCGAATTCTTAAAAAAAATAGACCACAAGATAATTAACGAAACTCATAAAGATTATGAAAATAACTACAGTTTGTGTTTGTTTTACATTTTCTTTGAGAAATCAGTATTGTCATTAAAAGTTCTAACAGCTGTCGAACAAGTGTTTTCCACTCCTTGTTTAAGCATGAAGTAAAATTTCGAGTTTAGAAAAGCCTGAAAATTTGGATAGGTCGCGTAGCGAAGCGGAGCGACCTATCCAAATTTTCAGGCTTTTCTAAACTCGAAATTTTACTTCATGCGCCACCCGTATAAAACATTGATTTCAAGTGAAGTTTAAAATATTCTATTAAAATATAATTCCAAATTTTACTATTCATTCAGAAACATATTCAAATATTTGAATTATTTAAATGTTTAAATATTAAATTCCCAGCTTTAGTTATAAGTCCTTCATTCATTAGTGTACCCTGAATATTTTAGAATGTGTACGTTTAAAATTAACTTTCAATTAATTATTTTGTAAAACAGTTGAAGAGTTAAATGAATTTTTGGTAATAAATTGTTGATTTAATAGAATTTAATGGAAAAATGCCGGGTAAAAAATGTCAATTCAAGTGCAACATAAGTGGCATTAAAACGTATTAACTTAACTATTGACTTTAACCTCCAAGCCAATGAAATTTAAAGTCAATAAATGTATAATTTTATTCCAGCTCTTTTGTCCGTGTCGGACAAGACAGGCCTTCTCTACATGTTCAAAACTAAAATTAGTTGTTAACAGTGTTTCTTATCTATTCCATAGTGCATAAACAATGTTGTTATAATAAATTCCTCTAATAATGAAGATAAGGTTTTCTAAAAAAATATATTTATTTTATTATTTAAATACAGTAAAAATTAAGAAATAATGTAATGAAAAAATCATTTAAAGTTCGAATATTCGCTGTATTTTAAATACCTCAATACTCCATTGATAAGATAAACTGCCCTATAAATAAGACATTGGAATACATTTTTAAAAAACTCCAATAAGAACCTTACACTTACAACTCTCGTCTTTTAATCAAACAAAAATGACAACTCAAGTATGTTTATGAACTTCATAATTAATCAGTGTTTTGCACGCCTGGCACATAAAGTAAATATTTCGAGTTTAGAAAAGCCGGGAAATTTGGTTTGGTCGCATAGCGATCAAACCAAATTTTTAGGTGTTTCTAAACTCGAAATATTTACTTCATGCTTAATCAAGGAGTAGAAAACCCTTGTTAGAAAACTGTCTAAACCTTAAACAACACCGAATTCTTAAAAAAAAATAGACCACAAGATAATTAACGAAACTCATAAAGATTATGAAAATAACTACAGTTTGTGTTTCTTTTACATTTTCTTTGAGAAATCAGTATTGTCATTAAAAGTTCTAACAGCTGTCGAACCAGTGTTTTCCACTCCTTGTTTAAGCATGAAGTAAAATTTCGAGTTTAGAAAAGCCTGAAAATTTGGATAGGTCGCGTAGCGAAGCGGAGCGACCTATCCAAATTTTCAGGCTTTTCTAAACTCGAAATTTTACTTCATGCGCCACCCGTATAAAACACTGATTTCAAGTGAATTTTAAAATATTCTATTAAAATATAATTCCAAATTTTACTATTCATTCAGAAACATATTCAAATATTTGAATTATTTAAATGTTTAAATATTAAATTCCCAGCTTTAGTTATAAGTCCTTCATTCATTAATGTACCCTGAATATTTTAGAATGTGTATGTTTAAAATTAACTTTCAATTAATTATTTTGGAAAACAATTGAAGAGTTAAAGGAATTTTTGGTAATAAATTGTTGATTTAATAGAATTTAATGGAAAAATGCCAGGTAAAAAATGTCAATTCAAGTGCATACCAACATAAGTGGCATTAAAACGTATTAACTTAACTATTGACTTTAACCTCCAAGCCAATGAAATTTAAAGTCAATAAATGTATAATTTTATTCCAGCTCTTTTGTCCGTGTCGGACAAGACAGGCCTTCTCGAACTCGGCAAAGGCTTAGCCCAGCTGGGATTCACTCTGGTGGGAAGCGGAGGCACCGCAAAGGCCCTTCGGGATGTCGGTCTCGCCGTCAAGGACGTCTCTGAAATATCCGGAGCCCCCGAGATTCTCGGAGGTAGAGTTAAGACACTGCATCCAGCCGTTCACGGAGGAATTTTATCGAGGTAAGAAAATACATTTCATAAAAATTATTCCGATATTCAAGACCATTCCATAAAAAACATTTCATTTGTTACATTCTAAATGCAATGCAACAAATGAAACATTTTTTTATGGAATGGTCTGAAATAACAGGATAAAAAAATTATTCAATTGTTCATAACTGTATTGTTTCGAGTTTACGTGAAGTGATTAATCACAAATAGAAAGACTGTTATTCCTTACTTCACTTTTTATTTTTATGTTAGATGTACATTTCGAGACACAAAGTGCTCATTATCAATAACAAACTATTCAATTGTTCGGTTTTTTTAGGACCATTCCATCTGATTTGGCCGACTTGCAAGCGCAAAAAATCGACATGATCCAATTGGTTGTTTGCAATTTGTACCCCTTCGTGCAAACCGTATCGAAACCCGATGTTACCGTCGCTGATGCTGTTGAGAATATTGACATCGGAGGTGTGACTTTATTGAGAGCCGCAGCTAAGAACCACAACAGAGTCACAGTCGTTTGCGATCCGACAGATTACAGCCAAATCCTCGAAGAGATGAAAAAATCCACCAACAAGGACACATCTCTCGACACAAGGTCATTTAAAATTATTCACAACATAAATATTAATTAAAGTTATTCAGCACTATACAGAGTGACTCACTCAAAATATGCAGTGCTGAGAAATTTAACATCATACCAAATAACATTTATTAAGTATGTTATTAATTTTATTTTTTTAACAGGCAAAAACTAGCCCTTAAAGCCTTTGTCCACACAGCCGAATATGACAACGCAATCTCCGACTATTTCCGCAAGCAATTTTCTTCCAACATCTCGCAGCTCACCCTCCGTTACGGCATGAACCCCCACCAGAAACCCGCCCAACTTTTCACCATCCTCGACAAACTCCCCCTCGAAGTCGTGAATGGATCTCCAGGCTTCATCAACCTCTGCGACGCCCTCAACGGCTGGCAGTTAGTGAAAGAATTAAAGCAAGCCATGGGATTACCGGCTGCGACCAGTTTCAAGCATGTCTCGCCAGCCGGTGCCGCAATCGGTGTCCCATTGACCGAGGCCGAGGCCAAAGTTTGCATGGTGGACGATTTGCTGTCTCAGCTGTCACCTTTGGCAGTGGCGTACGCGAGGGCCAGGGGGGCTGATCGTATGTCGAGTTTCGGTGATTTCGTCGCTCTCTCCGATGTTTGCGACGTGTGGACAGCCAAACTGATCTCGAGGGAAGTGTCCGACGGTGTCATTGCGCCGGGTTACACTGCTGAAGCATTGGAACTATTGAAGAAGAAGAAGAATGGAGGATACTGCGTACTCAAAGTAGGTATAATGATTAGAAATATACACGTAATAATCAGTGTTGTTGAAAATCTTTTATCAATTTAAATATCCTTGATTTCTATGTTATTGCATAGCAAAAGATGCTAAATAAAGATTATTATTATAATTGTTAGATTGATCCTTCATACGAACCAGAACCAATCGAAAGAAAAACTCTCTTCGGTTTAACGATGGAACAACAACGTAACCACGCCGTAATCGACAAAAGTGTCTTCTCCAACGTCGTCACAGTCAACAAAAACATGCCGGAAAGCGCTGTCAGGGACCTCATTGTGGCCACGATTGCCCTTAAATACACACAAAGTAACTCAGTCTGCTACGCAAAAAACGGCCAGGTCATTGGAATCGGGGCCGGCCAACAATCTAGAATTCATTGCACCCGCTTGGCCGGAGACAAGGCCGACAACTGGTGGCTGAGGCAGCATCCCAAAGTCGCCAACATGAAGTTCAAGAAGGGGGTCAAGAGGGCAGAGATCTCTAACGCCATCGATAATTACGTCAATGGTTCCGTAGGTAAATAAGCAAAAAATTAGAAGTATTTAAGTTAACAACACAGCTATAAAATAATTTATGGTTGTAATTGTATTATGTTTTCAGGTAAGGATATGGATAGGAATATGTGGGTGTCGATGTATGAGGATGTACCTGCTGACTTAACGGAGTCCGAAAAGAAGGAGTGGGTCCAAAAGTTGAACGGAGTCGCTCTCGCTTCAGACGCTTTTTTCCCCTTCAGAGATAATGTGGATAGGGCACGTTTGGTAAGAACATTTATTTACATACTTTTGAAACTTACTTTCATCATGTTTTACTATGCTCCCATCTGTAGTCAATTAATCTGTTTATTTTAAAATAGATATCACTTTTATCTTACTATGTTCTTACTCTTACCCTCTGTTTCTTCTTCAATATTCAGAACTCAGTGTATCATAACCAGGGTCGATATCAAGGGCTAGACAAGAGTCAAAATATATGTCAAATTTAGTTAAAAACTTACGTTATGTCACCCTTGACTATGCCTATGTGAACTATAGTATCAGTTTGAACTATAGATACTTTTCTTTTATTCATATCTCATTTTGAACTCGATTCAGAGAAAGAGTTCAAACGTTTAAAACTTAAAAAAACTCTTCCCGTAACTCAAACCAAACACATTCAAAAGGTTTACTGAACTTTCCCCTAAGTTCAAATACTAAATATTTTGAACTTATACCTACTCTAATAGAAAGGGAGAGTATTATTATTTATTATTCTTTGTTGGTTTATAAATTATTTTTTTAATTTACTTCTTTTGTGATGTATACAGAGTGGAGTTAGTTATATTGGCAGCCCGCAAGGATCCACAATGGACGCCGAAGTCATCAAAGCCTGCAACGATCACAACATCGCATTGGCGCACACGAATCTCAGGCTGTTCCACCATTAAATCAACATACTAAGCGTTTGTTTACATTTTTTTCAATTTTTTTATACGAAATTTTTTTAATGTTATAATCTCCACCAAAATTCAAGTCAAACTAAATCCGTACTGAGATTAATAAAGCTGTAATAAATAAACAATTTACTGAATACAATGGGCCGTATGATTTCTCCTTCATTAATGCTTTTGTTAACTAAAGAATTGATTAGTGAATGAAAACATATCAAAATTAACATGTATGAAAAAAAAATTAACGACTGTCTCTAACTTTAACATTAGCAAAATAAGACAAAGAGGGCAGATTTGAGGTGTAACTTACTGCCTCTAACTTTAACGAAGGGAAAATTATACGGATCAATGGTTCTTGTGTTTTTCTCTTCTTTGAGCACTTGTTAACTATAGTAGAATTCACGCGAGGTATGATTACAAATTGGAAATATATGATAAAACTTATCTTTGAGGTATTTTCATATTAACATTATTTCTTCTACTTTTGAGAGCTTAATTGGAACTTATGCTAAACTCTCTTAACTAGAGAATTCATATTATAGTTATTTTAATTTTAACTTAAATGCCACAGCACATCTCTCATGAACTTCACTATAAATAATTAATTGTGTCTTGAAACTACAAAATCAACAGAATTGACAAATATAAACTAAATTATTAATGATTTCGATAGCTAACGCCATCTAATGCTTCATAGTGGCATCGTCAGTGACACGAATGCACAAAGTGCATATACAGGTCACTGTTTCGTCCACGAGCGAGCAGAACTCGTGTTTGTGAAACCAGAAAACAAATATCAAAATTGAATTTGTGTTCAGTATTCCGGCACCACAAACTAAATTAACGACTATCTCTAACTTCACTATTAGGAAAATCAGACAAAGATGACAGATTTTAACTGTGATTACATTTTCTAGGATTTTTATTTCAAAGCAGATTACTTAAAAGAAATAAATTAAACATAACTTTAACTTAAAATTATGCTGAGGTTTATTTATAATTGTAATTGTGAATTCTGTGTACGTGTATGTTGAATGTTCTCAAGGTCATTTTAAAATTGATTGGGGGGATCCAATTTTGCTTTGAGTGCTGCCCCAAATTGGTCGGCGCCAGCTTGATTGACTTCGTCGTATCCAGGAATTTCCTTCTTGCATCTAGCCAACCAATTCATGACGTTTTTATAGGCTGTGAATTTCCAACCGGCGGCCTAAAATTAACCAATTAATATAAAAACAAAGAAGTCAAATGAACTAGATTTGGAGAAAAGTCAATTTTTTTGTCAAGAGATAGTGTTCAATTTAACTTGTTACAGTTTTAATTACATTACACAAGCATCGATTGGTTACATTCATTGGTTAATCGGGATCACATAGGACTTCCCAAGGAAGCCACAGTTATGATCACAGGAAAGGTTTGCACGGAATTCTTCTGTGACTGATTTTTTTCAATTTTTGCTAAGAGACAATATTCAATCTAAGTCTTTAATGGATAACATTTTTGCAGAAAGTCACTATTAATTCGATTTATTAGTTTGAACTACGAGTAGATTTAATTTGAATTAGTGATTTGAGTAACCAAGATACGATAATCAAATTAGATAATTATTGATGTTATCGATTATTGTGTGTGGATGATTTTAGTTTTGGAAATGGACGCGAGACTGTTTTTGCCCTTCAACTGTGATATATTATTTTTGGTAAGTAAAGATCAAAACAAAATATCCACTCAGGTGAAGAGGAAAAAAAGGTCCCACTTCCATTTATTTTCAAAACTTAAAACTTCGACCTGATTTAACTTTTCAAAATAAATGAAAGTAGGACCTTTATTCCTCTTCACCTGGAAATTTTATTTTGATCTGCACCTACCAAAAATAATGGATTCTTAAATTGTATCGCTCAAAAAATATTGGTTATTAAAAATCTCGATTAATCCCATCGCTAATTTGAGTGATTTAAAATAAAAACAACAAGATCGCATTACGCCCGTTAAAGTGGGAGGGATTTTAGTCAGTAGTCTTTCAGTCAGTTGACTGAAAGGAGTCGACACTGTCTGTCTATGGATTTCCAGTTCCACATATAAAATAAATGTAATAAAAAAAGATCGAATTAAATTGAAATTAATGTCAATTTTGACAATATTAAAATTATCCCACGTTATGAGCAGGCTGGAATTAAATAAAGAAATATGTTAACTTAAGAGTCTGTTTTTTCAGTACAATAAGTCACCTAGGCTGCAGTGCATCCGGATCCGAAAGGAAAAGGGCCCCCACAGGAAAAAAAAGGGGTCTGTTTGAATTTATGACCTAGATAATATAAAATGTACAGTACATAAAGTCGAAAAAGAGATCAACGTGCATATTTTGTTTTCTTACATCAAAACTGGCAACTGATGTAACCAAGGCAATGTCGGCGATGGTATAGTGATCTCCAGCTACGAACTTCTGCCCTTCCAAGAAAGTGTTGAGCAGAGTCATGGCTTCCTCGAATTCCTTCTTCTTTTCTACGTCCAGTTTTGTTTGACCCAAAAAGAATATCGGGAACTGTAAATGAATAATTTTTTATATGTCTAATGGTGAATTGCACTGCAATTTAAGGATCCCTTGAATTTAGTGAATCTTCCTCACTGATCAAATCCATTTAAGTAATGTTTTATCAACATTAAAACAACATTGCTACAGTGTTGATATAACATTATTTGTTTGTTTTTTGCTGAGTGGGTCTAAGAATGTAATATAGTTTACAGATACAATTTGGACTCTTGAATTAATTCTTTATACACTTTATCTCTCAATTGCTTTTCAGTTAGACTAACACTTTAAAGTTTTGACTTCAAAAAAAGGATTGTAAAATGTAAGTTTATATTTTATTTAAATGGCTTGATCAATATATTATAGATCTGTTCGTTACATGATTTAGTGCAGCACTTTTTGCAATGAATGTGTTTGTTACATGAAATGCATGCCTGTAATTATCCCACTGAGCAAAAAACAAACAAATAACGTTATATCAACATTGTAGCAACATTAAACATTGCTTTAATGTTGATGAAACATTGCTTAATTGGCAGGGGTGCCCGCTGAGCCCGATGCTCTTTAATGTATATGTGAGTGAATTGGAAGAGGTGATGAGGAAAGGGCAGGCGGGGGGAGTGGTGATGGGTAAAAGGAAGGTATGGATGCTGGCGTATGCGGATGATGTGGTGTTGGTTGCAAGAGAGTATGAAGGGATGAAAGAGATGTTGAAGAGAGTGGAGAGGTTTATGGATAAAAGGGGAATGAATGTGAATGTAGTGAAAACGAAGTGGGTGAAGTTTAGAAATAAAGGGAGGGAGGGGAAGGTGAAAGAATTGGAGTGGAAGGGGGTAGTTATTGAGAGGGGGAAGAGCTTCAAGTATTTGGGGTTTTGGTTTAAAGGAACGGGAGGGTATGAGGAGCATGTGAGGTGGGTGCAGGGTAAGGCGAGGAAGGCGTGGGGAATGGTGCTAATGTATGGAGTAGAAGTTTGGGGGACGAGAGGGTACGAGGTGATAGAGAGGGAGCAGATGTTGTTCCTGAAGCACATGTTGGGGGTGGAAAGGTCCACGCCTGGCTACATAGTGCTTCAGGAGACCAACAGAGGCTAGAGTGGGAGGCAATGGTGAGGGTGATGAGGTACGAGATGCGATTGTGGGAACTGGATGAGGAGAGATTGGTGAAGGATGTATGGGTGACGAGTATGGGTGGGGGTGAGGGTAGATGGAGGGGGGAGAGGAGGAAAATGTATGAGAGGGTAGGGCTGTCGGAGGCGAAGGTAATGGAATGGCTAGGAAATGGGGTGAAGATGGATGAGTGGGTGAGGGGGAAAGGGAAGGAGGTGGAAGGGCAGGAAGGCAAGGGTGTATTGACAGAAGTCAGTATAATGATATGTATGGGAGGTGGCAGGTGTATGGGAGGGTGCCGAAGTATTTGAAGGGATGGGGTAGAGAGGATAGGGTGATTGTGGCAAGGGCGAGGTGTGGATCGGAGGAGAGAGGAAGGAAAGTATGGATGGGGGAAGAATATGGAAGGTGTGTGTTGTGTGGACAGGGGAAGGATACGTGGGGACACTTGGCGGAGGAATATGAGGGGGTGAAAGAGGAGTGGCTGGGAGCGAAAGGGAATAGAAGGGTAGTGGAGTGGATGAGGGAGGATGGGAGCGGGGTAAGGACTTTGGAAAAGCTGGGGAGGGAAAGGGAAAAGAGAAGGGAGGGTAAGAGGGATACAGGAGTGTAATGAGATAATCAAATGTAAATGTAAATGTAATGTAAAGTGTGGAGATATGCCAATAAAGGTCTTTTTTTTTATTACTTAATTGGGTTTGCTCGGTGGGGTAAATGTGAAGTTACACTAACTTGAACCATGACATCACAAACTTGAACTCAGTTCAACTTAGTGCAATACAAATGAACAAACCTAATAAAAACATGCATTATTTCTGTTTTCCTAGAAGTAACAGAGGACTTAAAATCCAGCATAAATAATATATGATGTTGCCAGATTTTTTGTTTCACCAGAAATTTAATTGAAATCCATTGACGTCTTGATACAGGATGAAATAATTGGTTTTTACTTACGCAAAGTGCTTTCAATTTAGCGAAAAGGGTTCCGTTTGAAAAATGTAGTCTTTGATCAACGATGGCCCTCTTTTTGGGATCTTTTGGATACACCTTGTCATCCTTTCCATAAGCATTCGCGAGATACGCGGCGATGGCACCGCTTTCCCAAATTACCAAATCACCGTCTTTAAGAGTTGGAACTAAATGTTGTGGATTTATCTAAAAAAATAAATAAATATAAAAGTCTTGAATAAGTTTCTCATTTTTCACGTGGTGAAACATTTTTAACTATGACTTTAAAAGAAAACACTTGGTTAATATAAGTGAAATTTAACCAAGTGTTTTCTTTTAAAATCATAAATATAACAGGTCTAAATGAGTAGCCTACCCAGCAAAAAACAAACAAATAACGTTATATCAACATTGTAGCAACATTAAACGTTATTTTAATGTTGATGAAACATTACTTTAATGTGTTTGCTCAGTGGGTAGTATCAAAGACGGACATTCGCCATTTTTGTAAAAATAATAGTAATATTAAAATAATGTAAATATTGGATAATGAGGCTGTTACTTGGTGAAATTCCATAATATGTAGGAAATAAAACACGATCGTTTGAGAATTTTCACAGTTTTTAATGTCGAGCACTGCGACAATTGTTTCGCGACACAGTGGCTTCATCAGGCATTGGCGAAACAATTGTCGTGTTCGACATTAAAAACTGTGAAAATTCTCAAACGATCGTGTTTTATTTCCCACATAATGTAAATAGTTAGTAAAGGATTGTCATTATGAAAGTAAGGAGTATTTACGTTAAGCTATACGCATGCTCAAGGTAAATCAGCTAAAAAAAAAAGAAACTCGAAATTACGTAAAGTTTTGTCTTCAGAAACACAAAAAAATGTCGCGAATGACCGTCTTTGATACTAGGCTACTCAGACATTAATACGTAAATAAACCAATCACTTATTGGTGCTAGAGTAGGAATAAAATTACGAATAATAATTTAAAATAGTCTATAAAATAATTTCAAATGCTCAATTAATTGTTTAATGTGTATTATAACAATAATATTAAGGGATTTTTTTCTTTTAAGTATACTTTTACATATTCCATATAAACATTTGTAAAATTAATAAACATGTTATCAATTTAGGTCTAGGTATTGTTTGAACTTCACTTTAAACCAGTGTTTTATACGCGTGGCGCATAAAGTAAAATTTCGAGTTTAAAATAGCCTGAAAATTTGGTTTAAAACCAAAAACCAAATTTTAAGGCATTTCTAAACTCGAAATTTTACTTCATGCTTAGTCTGGGAGTGGAAAACACTCGTTTTAAGCTTCAAAAAAACAACGAATGTTAGAAAATCAACATCGAAAATTCGTGATATGTATACCTAAAAGTAACATTCCATGTTTGTTTTACCTTTACAAACTCTTCAGACAAATGATCCTTCTTGAAAAAATCAATCATCTTAAGATTAACTTTCACACCTAAAAGCTGGCTAACCCAATAAGCACACCTAGCTGGTGGACTAGCAGGATTATAAAATAAAGTAATAGCCATCTCAACGTTTAAAATTAAATTTTCCAAATAATCTGCTTTGAAAGTATAAATTCGTATGCTATTGCACACACAGACCGTTTCACACTAAACTTTTTTTAGTAAGAGCAAACGTTTATCAGTAATTACTCGTCTGTATTATGTAACAGGCTGTCCAAAACTGATACAGTGAGCAAATATATTAAATAGTTTAGTCACGCTGTCCAGAGCAAATAAAATCGTCCTCTGTTTCACCTTGAAAAACTGCACACGAAATACGCTGATAATACACTTCAAACTTTGAGTAATATTATGTATTTATGAAGAAAATGCACGCGAACCTGATGAAAACGTGTAATTTTCTTCATAGCTTCTGTCGATAACTTTTTAATTTTTAAAATATTGCGAATAACTGGTACACGAGTTTAAGCAACAATTAATTAGATAATTGATTAAAAAGTTTGCTACAAAATTATGTATTATATATACAGACAATTATTCTTCTAAGTATATATACTTAAAAGAAAATTGTATAGAGCGCAAATTTATGCTTAGATGTAATAAATATTTCAAAAATTTATTTACTAGAAATTAAACATAAGTAGAATATATTCGATACTTGTTCTGCTACATTCTTGATGGAACCAAATTTTCAAATTGCGTAAAGTACTACACTTGTTATGTTCCATATTTTTATTTTCAGTTGCCTGACACGTGTTTCGATCCGTTACGATCATTTTCAAAGTTAAAACTCAGTTTTAGCTTTGAAAATGACCGTAACGGATCGAAACACGTGTCAGGCAACTGAAAATAAAAATATGGAACATAACAAGTGTAGTACTTTACCCAATTTCATAAGTAGAATATTTCCAACTTCGCAATATTTGAGTGTTTTATACGCGTGGCGCATGCAGTAAAATTTCGAGTTTAGAAAAGCCCCGTGAAAATTTGTCGAGGGTCGCTGCGCGACCCTCGACAAATTTTCTACGCGGGGCTTTTCTAAACTCGAAATTTTACTTCATGCTTAGTCTGGGAGTGGAAACACTCGTTCGAAGCTTCAAATGAAAAGCTTTTGTAAAAGCTGCGAATGCATTTATTTAATGTATTACACTTAAAAGTAAAATTCCCTGTATAAGCCTTGCAAACCAAATCATATAATATATACATTATATTAACATATTACATTAATATCTTTTGCCTACGCCCTATCTAGTAACCGCATTATACCACACTGTCATCTTGACGCGTATGATTGATATTACCTACACACATGCACGTAATAGCTTTGACAAGTATATTACATGCTGACAGCTGTACAGCTGATTGATTACCGCACAACCAAATGACATTTCTTTGATGTATATTGATCAAGTTGTAATTCAGTTTTCATCACTGTCATGTTACTATTAAAAATTATTGAATAAATAAGTTGTTCTTTCATGCTCATTGTTTTTTTTGTTAGGGCGTAGGTATAGTATCGTACGTTTCTCGAGTGGTATGGCAATTATATACTCGCGGAATACAGCGCTCGCCGCTGCGCGGCTCGTGCGCAACATGTCCGCTCATATGTAATAAGCTACATACAACTCTCGTGCCGTAATATATTATTAAGTAACGTTTCATCAACATTATATTATATTATTACAATGTTTATAAAACGTTATTTGTTTGTTTTTTGCTGGGTATATATTATACGATTTGGTTCGCTGGACTTAGAAATATTATATAATATCTGGAGAAAATTGAGAGCAAATATATAGAAAAATGTCTGCTATTTTCAAGAATATAAATTTACATATATATTGTATAAAAGAACTATATAATTTATACGTAAAATATCCATAAATCTTCAATAATATATCTATAATATCACTACTCACTGAGCAAAAAACAAATAAATAACGTTACATCAACATTGTAGCAACATTAAACGTTGTTTTAATGTTGATGAAACATTACTTAAATGTGATTGCTCAGTGGGTATAGTTCTTATGTAATATATTTATAATGGCCATTAGATGGCGTTTGCGCTTTCGAACATATGTAAATTGCACAGGCCATTTATAAATGCTCAAAGATGTTCAGTATTCTTCAAGCAATGATTCGGGACTATACTGATGATGGCGTGGAAGCCTGAAACGCGTATATAGTTATCCGGTGAATAAATCAGTACTGAACATAAAATCATATTCTTGATATCTATAAGTTTTCTAAATTAATATACATATACGGTGAATAAATGAGTACTGAACACAAAATCATATTCTTGATATCTACGAGCCGTAACAACTATACAGGGTGTCTCAGACCACCCGTACCAGCCTTTTATTTCGACAACGCTTGGTCGAATGTGACTGGGACAAAAAATTTTATTACCAAAGTGAAACCAAGGAATCCATTAATGAATTTATTTTTTACCGGATTAATCCGGATTATTCCGGTAAAAAATAAATTCATTAGTGGATTCCTTGGGTTCACTTTGGTAATAAAATTTTTTGTCTCAGTCACATTCGACCAAGCGTTGTCGAAATAAAAGACTGGTACGGGTGGTCTGAGACACCCTGTATATTGGGACAAAATCAAATTCATATAAAATTCAGGTATTGGACAGTTTATTCAAGTTTTCTAGTATTTTTTTAATTTAATACTATGTAATTAGTTAATTAGCAACAGTTATGGCCAAACAACAACACAAAAAACAAATTAATTATTCAATCACCTCTAATTTACAAGAAAAATGTTAATTTTGTTTGTCAACTAATATTTTATTTCTAAAAAGGAGTAACATCGCCCTTATATTTTATGACAGCTCGAATTCGGCTAGGGATTGACTGAACTAAGGATCTGCACGTTTCAGGAGAAATTTCATTCCAAATAAGCTCTATCTTGTCTCTAAGTTCAGGTAATGTCCGTTGTGGCTTGTTCCTCAGTGTTTGTTTCATTTTATGCCATACTATTTCAATGACATTAAGGTCAGGACTGCTGGAAGGCCAAGAAAGAACATTTACGTTGTGGTCGCCAAACCACTTTTTTGTGGTTTTGGCCGTATGACAGGTCGCCCCATCCTGTTGAAAAATGTAATTTTCGTCAGAATTTAACTTGGCGATACTTGGTAACAAACTGTTTTGCAGTATTTGTTGATATTTCGCAGCATTCGCGGTACCATCAATAAATTCAAAACATTCTAATCCTGAAGCTGTCATGCAGTCCCAAATCATCACTCCTTTAGGAAATTTTACGGTACGTTTTAGGCAATCCATGTGAAATGCCTCATGTTTTGAGCGAATCACGCGTTTGCGGTAATCACCAACACATACGTCGAATTTTTTAATTGGAAAACTACTTGCTTTAGGTGTATAGTTTTATAATATTTTTTTGTAGGAAATTTTCCCTCTAATCGTACCATGTGATATAAAATGGGTCATTCCATTTAAAAAATTGAATTACTAGATATTAAAGGGTGCACTTAGATATTGACATATTAAGAACACTTATTGTGAAAATTGACAGTTTCCAATTAATTCACTCATAGAGGCATCATCTAGGTACAAGTAGAGATATAAATCATATTTTTATCTTATTCTTAAGAAAAGTTACATATATTTTTTTCTTGAAAACTATAAGAGATAAGTGTACATATGTTCGAATAAAATATGTTGCAATTTAAACGAGAAACCCAAAAAAATACTAATATATAGGGTGTTCCATTTAATATAACAAACTTGGTGCTACTTCCGGTGGAACCGGAAGTGATATAAAGTTGAAAATATTTCACATGAGGAGAGCTGACTCAACCATAAGACAAGGATTTTTTTCAAATTTTTAGTGCAACGGCAACCTCATAAACTTTTAACGAACGGTTTAGCGTAGACACCCTGTATGTAATCTCAGAGTTGCCAACCTAGAATATTATTCATAGCACTCTAGAGGTTTTTATTTATTGAACATACGATATAATCATGACGAAAACAACTTGACAACTTTGTTATTTTTAGCAAATTTAACTTGAGCAAAGTCACCAAATTAAGACATAACTTTGCTCTCGTTAAATTAATAAACAACAAAATAAAGCACTAGTGGTTTTATTTATGAATAAATGGGTTTTTTCAATGAAACGTGTTCACAAAATTTAGATTGGGAAGTAAAACTCATTAAGTATGTGGGAAACTGATAACATAATGAATTTTTCTTTCAAGTCGAGGATAGTCGTGATTTTAGGTAAGTGTCTAACAATATAGATTACAACCAGAGCTAAGCAGGATTCGAATTCTGGATTCTAATCCTTTTAGAGGATTCAAAAGAGGCATTCGAATACTTTAGTTCAACTGGATTCGTGATCCGGATTCGTTACATTTTTTAAGAGGATTTGTATTCGAATCTAAATGTGGGTGATTCGAATCCTTATAAAAGGATTCGAATATCTATAAAAGGATTCGAATATTTATAAAAGGATTCGAATATTTATAAAAGGATTCGAATACTTACAAATGGATTTGAATACTTACAAAAGGATTTGAATCGTTAAAAATGATTCGAAATAATTGTGAGGATTAACATGAAAAATGTCTTTGTCGTGTTTTTAAATTTCTCGTTGAATCACTGTTTTATACGCGTGGCGCACGCATGAAGTAAAATATCGAGTTTAGAAAAGCCCAGAAAATTTTCACGGGGCTTTTTTAAACTCGAAATTTTACTTCATGCTTAGTCTGGGAGTGGAAACGCTCGTTTGAAACTTCAAACTGAATGCTTTGATAAGAACATTCAATGAGTTAAAATGTTTTTAAAGATAATAATCTAGTTTTAAAAATTTTGTTTAATATTATTTGAAGTGGGAAGGAAGTCCGATGTGGTCCAGGCAAACCAATGATGCTACAAATCGATAAATGATTGTGCATATGATGTAAAACTGTATCAAGTTAAATTGAGTTGTCTTTGACAGAAAAATTGAAATTGAAATTGAAGTAATACTGACATGGTAGCCACAATCTAAAATGTTAAATATTTCCGACATTTCCCTGATTCAAGATTTGTTTCCCTGGCCTTTTAATAAAACTTTCTACTGTGGAAAACCCCCATTTTGTTAAATTGTTTTTATTATTTTTGTCAATATTTAAGTTAATTTTATAAATTTTTACGTGTTTTGAAATTTGTCGCTAATTTTGATAAATTTAATATCATATGGCTTTTTTGTTAGTGTTTTGGTCAATTTAAATATAATTCCATGACTTTTCTCTGACTTTTCCGGTTTTAATGATATTCATTGAATTTTATATATTACGTAATTTTCAGGCATACGCCGATTTTATAAGAGTTCAATTTGAAGTTTTAAACGGGTGTTTCCACTCCCAGGCTAAGCATGAAGTAAAATTTCGAGTTTAGAAAAGCCCCGTGAAAATTTGTCTCGGGTCGCGCAGCGACCCGAGACAAATTTTCGGGCTTTTCTAAACTCGAAATTTTACTTCATGCGCCACGCGTAAAAAACCCTGATTTGAAGTGAAGTTCAGAATCACACAAATACATCTTTAATCAGAGTAACAGGGAGTCAGATATTTAGTCTGATATCAACGATGTTCAGTGTTAATAATAAATAATTAGGTTTTGAATATTTTTGTTAAAACAACTGGTAACGATATTTTTATATTAATGGTTGCAAAAAAATAATAAAATCAAATTTATTTTTAGAGGATTTGTATTCGTGATTCGAAAAAACAGGATTCGAATCTTTGATTCGAATCATATTTATCTCTTACGAATCCTTTATTCGAGTATTCGTGATTCGAATCATATTAGGTGATTCGGATTCGTGATTTTACGAGGATTCGTCCCAGCTCTGATTACAGCAAATTCGTCACTAAAAATTACTCTGGACCAGTCTGTAGCTGACCAAGATAATTTAGATTTTGCCCATGTGAGTCTGGCTTTCTTTTGTTTTTCCGTCAACAGTGGTTTTTCGTTTGCCTACAAGAAACAATTTCTTTTTAAATGCACTTTTAAATTGCTACTTGAAATTCAACCTTATAAAACTTGAGTCCACATTTATGAATCCACTGGCGGCAGCATTCCCTTGACAGATTCAATCCAGTTTCGTGATTCCATTCAGTCCTAATTTGCCTTGAAGTATTTCTTCTCCCTTTTTTTGCAGTTTTACTAATAATCTCTTGTTTCTATCAGAAACTAATGTTGGACGACCCGAACTTTTGCCTGTTTTCTCAGGGATATTTCCGGTTTCTCCATAATGCATAATTATATTCCACACTGTTGTTTTAGGAATATTAAGTTCATCCGCCATTTCACGTATCGTTGTATTTCGGCAATAATTTTTAATCACTAACTCACGAATTTTGGAACTTGTAGAGATACCACGCACCATTTTGTTCAATAAAAGCAGCGATTCACCCGATACGATAAGAAAGCAACTACAAAGTAATCTGACGTTTCGTTCTGCATTGTTTTCACAGCTTACTTGTCTTATTTTGTTTCATTTTTAACAGTTATTTTATACTGTCCCAATATTTAGTTGCCACACAAAATAAACATTTTTCTTGATAATTAGAGATGATAAAATAGAATAGTATAATAATTTAGTTTTTTGTGTTGCTGATTGGCCCTCATTGATGTTAATTAACTAATTACACAGAATTAAATTTAAAAAAAAAGAAAAAAAGAAATAAACTGTCTAATACCTGAATTATACATGAATTTGATTTTGTCCCAATATATAGTTGTTAGGGCTCGTATATGTTTTCTAAATTAATATACATAATATATACTTTTAAATTCTTGATTTACTTTTTTGCACCTGTGAATAGGGGACCAAGTACAATTTTGCGTTATGTGTATCAGACATTCGTTGTTTTATTAAAAACATTCAATTTGAAGCCTCTAACGAGTGTTTCCAATCCCAGACTAAGCACTTAGGTTTGATCACATGTTTATTAATTTTACAAATATTTATGACGAATACGTGAAGGTATACTTAAAAGAAAAGATCCCTGTATAATATTCCGTATATAATATAGACATAATAAATATTATGTAAATTGATTGTGAGTTACGTGAAGATCAAATGAATTTGACGAATAAAGCACTAATAACCTTTCTTTACATTTTTTTTTTGTAAAGTGTGAAGAAAGATTATTAGTGCTTTATTCGTCAAATTAAATATTATATATATATATATATATATATATATATATATATATATATATATATATATATCATGTAATAAAATATATATAAATTATATGACAAAAAATATATATGTATATTATATAATATCTTTACATTTATATTAAGTATATATATTTACATATATATGTTTGCTAAAAGGTATTCTTAAAATATTTTATGGCTTAGGGCCAGTTGCACCAAACACATTGAACTTATTCGACTCTGAACTCGAGTTCAAAGTGACATTACCCACTGAGCAAAAAACAAACAAATAACGTTATATCAACATTGTAACAACATTAAACGTTGTATTAATGTTAATGAAACATTACTTCAATGTATTTGCTCAGTGGGTAGAACAATACTAACTGTCATCTTGAACTCAAGTTCAGATTGAACTCGACTTCAACATTTTTGGTGCAACTGGGCCTTAATTATTGAATGTTTTTCTCATATTAACTGCATTTTTTTTTTAAGTATATTAAGCATTTTAAATACTTACCTTTAAAAATTCTGGTGATTTATGTTCCATTTTGAACAAATCAACAATCTTCACTTCCACATCAATTCCGAGAGCTTTAACGGTCAAAAGGGCGGCCCTTGCAGGCGGTGAGGGTGGGAAAAAATATAGAACAGGAGCCATTTTTATAAAAAAACGAATGCGAAGATCAACGCGTAGACAAAACTGGGTGTTGCCCTGAATGTACAGTTACAGTAAACCGTGAGTGTATTAATAAAACGGGTTTTGTTCAGGAAGGCAATGAGCCGTGCATTTAAAGATATATATTTCGTTATCAGTAAAGATAAGTGAGTGAGAAGTTATGGTCAATTAAAAAATATTATTACTGGGAAATGATTAATAATAAAAACCTGACCATCTTTATCTTAGTGGTTGTGTAATTTAATCAACATTATAACGAAGTATGTTCACATAACCGATAATTAAGTGGTTTGTTGATTTCAACAATCCGATAATTACAAAAATAAACTTTAATCTAGATGAAAGTATTTTAAAAATACCGCGAAATATTTTGATTCAAATTAATTTTGGTTGGTCACAATGAATTAATTTTGATTTTTTAAATTAATTCATACAAAAAATAGTTCACTTATTTAAAATAAGACATAATTATGTCTTATTTTAAATAAGTTAACTTTATAATTGACGTAAAAACTACAAAATCAGTGACTTTCTTGAGTTGGCGATACTGACACAGCCATTTTGATTCCGCTGCGATTTCGACCAATCGAAAACCGATGTTTCATTTGAGCCGCGTGTTCTTAATATTTTACTTATTTTAACAATTATTAATTAACAATTTTCATTGCGCGTGCTAAATCATTCAAAAGAAATGGTAAAAAGAACCGCCGATGAAGTTTTCTTCGACGAAACGTCCCCCAGGCCGGTTTTAGGTGAGCGCTGTTAAATGTTATAATTTTTGAGGTTATGTTTGTAATGTTTACATTCCAAATTTTTAAAATGCAACTAGCGGAATAATCGTAAAACAAAATTAAGGTAACATTTAAAAAGGAATATTATTATTGGTTTAAGACCCGACTGAGTAAAAAATAAACAAATAACATTATATCAACATTGTAGCAACAATAAACGTTGTTTTAATATTGATGAAACATTACTTAAATGGATTTGCTCGTAATCAAAGAAATAAATTTCATTTCTTAATTGATGTAATACCATGCGATCGTTAAAATTATGATTCAGAGTATTTTTTTGTGCCGCTGCCCAGAATGCTAATTGAATGATGGAATAAATGTGAGATTATGGTAAATTACGTGTTAACAGTCAGTAGTGCCAATTTAATTTAAAATTCAATAGTAAACGTAGGGTGCGATCATTTAATACATGATTTAGAGTACTAAATCATGTTTTAAATGATCGCACGTTGCGTTTACAATTGCGAACATTACACACATCAGGTACAATTTAAAAACACAACACATTTATTACGTATGATTTAGCATAAACCATTGACTACTAGGAACTAAATGGTACTGATAAATAATTGCATACCGTTCCAAATTGAGAACTTAATTTAAAATGTTCCTTAGTTGAAAAAGCGACTAATGTTTAGAATAAAGAGCTAAGCAATATTGTAAGTATGCTAATTTCATACAGAAACTATCGTACTTTCTACAATACTTATGGCCAGTTAAAAAGGATGTTTATTAAATTTGTATTGTTTATTTTCTTTAGATGTAATTATTCAGGCCGATTCTTTAAGAGAAGTGTTTAATTCAACATACATATTATTCACACATTCACATTTTAAGTGTACATGACAAATACCCTAGAAGGTGAAGAATAATATATGAGTCGCCTATTTCCAAAAACCCCTAAATCAATTTGAAAACAATGGATTTAGGGGTTTTTGGAAATAGGCGACTCATATACGTTAAATTTAACATTTCACTTATAGAATCGGCCGGATTTAACCTTTTCGCTACGAGAAGCGTATCTATACGTTTTATTTTATATGCGAAGAGCGTATATTTTCAAAAGCCTATAAATCGTGAGCGAAGACTGTACCTCTTCAATGCGCAGTCTATACAGTGTATAATTAAAAAAAATGGTGATGTGTCCATCATAGTACTTTCCCCTGTAAATTGCGTATTAAATCACTTTTAAAATATTTGTAGCATTATTATTTTCAAAATGTCTTCAACTTTTTGATAACTACAACTTTTCTTTGAAACATTTTTCAATTGGATCAACACATACTGACACAAACCAATGACTAGATAAAAAACACTATTTATTGAATATCTCAAAAACTAAGAGTGCTATGACAAAAAGTGAAGATACAAAAAATCTTTAATATTTTATTTCCTACAACTTTTATTTGAAACATTTTTCAATTGTATTGACACATACACTGTCACACACCAATAACTAGATAAAACACAGAACTTTTGAAATATCTCAAAAACTAAGAGTGCTATGACAAAAAGTAAATGAACAATACATCTTCATTTTGTTATTATCTACAACTTTTATTTGAAAGAATTTTTTGTTTGATGAACATTTATTGAAAAAATCTGAAAAAACTAAAAATCCCTAAGAGTAAAGTACCACTTCCGGTTTTCCGATTTTCATCAAAAGCTTTTCAGTTCTTCCGATTGTAACAAAAAGCTTAAGTTTCATCTCGATATCTTTAGCGGTTTTTGCGGTACAGCGCACACAGACACACACAAAAATGGTCTTATTCGACTCAGGGGACCTCAAAACGGATATTTCCGCTGAAATTTTTGATTCGAAAATTTTCACGAAAAAAATACTTTCCCTTTGTATTACATACGGGGGAAAGTAAAAAGTCCATGGCCAACTTTTGTTTGTTTGGTTTTTTGCATTCTGCCGTTTTATAATATCTTTTATCTTTAATTTTTCTTTCAAAATAGAGTCGCTACAGGTTGGGCCCTTTTTTGTGGCACACACGGTATAAGCCGATATGAGCGTGTGGTATGAATATGGCCAGTGAAGGCAAAAGTTTGGACACCCCTGATTTAGGTAATTAGTTAGTTTGCTTAAATTATTTCAGTAAATTTCGAAAATGGAGAAGTCCACATCAACAAGCTCAAAGATTTTGCTTGCTCGTTATACAAAGATGAGCACGGCTCATTCGTCCCCGTTTTGGGCACGGATAAAATGATTTATTCCAATACCATCGACAGGAATAACCACGATGAATTGTACTACAACGTTCTGGCCATAAAAAATAAGACCACCAAAAAGGTAACAATTAAACATTTCAAGGAATCTTTAATAGCTAGCATATTTTTCAGATACGTTATGTGGTTTTGGACTCAGTGGATTTGAAAGCAACGCCGGTGGTGAAGAAAGATTTCGAATTAAACTCGACTCTAACACAGGACGCAACGATGTCCGAGCTCAACAAGACTTTCGGTTCAAAGCGAACTCAGAGACAAACTGAGCAATCGGAACGGTTGCGATTGAACGTAGGAAACATGCGTGAAGATTTAGAGAAAACAGTTGCTAGTAAGAAAATATCAATTCTTCTTCGATTATGCATTTTTATTTTGTCAGTGTATAGCATTTATTTTTAAATCTGACAATTAATTTTTGTGCACTTGTATAGATATTGAAACCGATTCTACTGGATTGGAAGAGAATATTGCACAAAAACTAGATCTTTATTTACCGCCGAAAAACGAGTCCGCTTCAATACGTGAAGATGTTTATAAAATCAAAGAAATCATTCCTAAGAACACCTTAAAATCATTGAATGAAATTGCTGAAACTATTATCAATGATGATAGCAATGATCAAATGTAAGTGAAATTTCAATACATTTAAACAACATAATCTGGTGTACATATCGTTCATTGTAGGTATGCATAACCTTTAAATATACTAATGTATTTATTTTAAGACTTAGTTTCATTAGTATTAATTCGTTATTTTATGATTAATAATTTTAGTTTGACGGATTATGTGAAGAAAGAATTGGACAAAATCCGTGAAAGCGGAACAGCTAAATTGGAAACCGTTCGGCTATTGTTGGTGCTCGATTGTCTAATAGCAATGTCGATGGCGACTTTAAAAACAGTTGGGATCAAGGCTTACAAGCCATGTTCGTATTCGGAACCGCTGTCGAGTTATTTATTGGAAACGTTTACAACATCCAATGAACGCAACTCCTCTAGGTAAGACTTTAATTAACCTTACTTACCTTTCTAGGGTAACCGTTAAATCGTTTCAATCGACAATGGGATTTGGACAACATTTGTTTGAGGTTGTGCTAGATGATTGCAATATTTTTTGCTCTTGTTTCTTTACCGAAATAAAAAGTTAATCAACTTAATAATTGTGGTTTGTTTAGTTAATTAAATATAGGAATAATGTTGACAGAATTCAAAATGTATTTGTTTTTAATTTGGTTGGCGTTCACTTTGTGGTACATCTTCATAACAATTTAATTAAAACACTTAACTTTGTTTTACCACTTTTATTTTTACTTTTCAGTGACTATAGTTTCGACTACAAGCTAGTCATTATCAAACTAATGACTAGCTTGTACTCGAAACTATAGTCACTGAAAAGTAAATATAAAGGTGGTATTTGTTTTTACTCCGTAAACCACTAATTATTTGATTTTTATCCTCCTGTATTTAGCAATGTTTAACATTTACATCAATGATACACTCACTGATTTTATCCTAGGTTACGTTCGGCTTCGATGAAACAAAAAGCAATCAGTTACATCCTGCTGTTTGCCTTGCTGTGCAACAATTACCAAGTGGATTTGGAAAGAATCGGCATCACAATGAAAATGAGTGTGAAGAAGTTGCAAGACACCTGCCGAGCGCTGCGCTTCATGCCTAACAAACAAAACAAGAAAGTGTTTGAGCTAGTGCTGCCACTACCGAAAGCGCCGCAACTCCACGGCGCTAACAAAGCGGCGAAAAAGTTTAGATAGTTATAAGTTTTATTATAAAAAAACATGTTTTTTTTTTGCTAAGAAATATTAAATAAATCGACATTAAGTTTTTAAAAAGTTGTTTTTATAGGCATTAAAAATTATAATTTTTATATTGTACGTCATTGTCAACAAAAAAAAAACAAATTTTTAGTCATTAAAGTAATATTTTATTAAATTAGCCTATAATTTACAACTTCATTTTCTTTGCGCTGAGCAGGTTCTTCGATTTTGTATTTTTCGTCTTGGTTTTACCTTTGATCTGCGATGAAACTTCCTCTTGGAGTTGCGTAAAGAACGCAGTTGATGATTTTACACTCTTGGAACCCACAGATTCATCCATCTAATTATATTTCAATAAACCATTAGTGAATACACAATTATATCCATAGCAGAATGAAAAAACAATTGTAAAAAGGTTTGTAATAACATTAGTATGACAGGACATAAGAAAACAGGTACGCTAAATTACTTTGAAGTTTGGGAGATTCTGCCTTGAATTGGGAACACTATATTACTGTTTTTCAGATAATTATTATTATAAGGGTTCTACTGACCTTATCAACATTCCTATCTTTGGTGACCTTCTCCAGCATCTTCTTGGCCTTCTCCTTGCTGTAAGGGTTGCCCAAACCTGGCCGCATCTTGGCGACCATCTTGTCCTTCTTTTCCTTCTCCTGGACATGCTTTCTTTGTTTCTGCTTTTTCTTCCTCCTCTCTCGATTTTTGTCCGTATCTGTTCTCTCACTCTTACCTAAAAATAAATACAATTCAAATTCGACATTTCAAGAAATAAAACTAACTACTTGATAGATCTGGCAACGTTGTCTTTATTGACAATAATTCTAAGCTAAAAAAAATTGTCATGTTCATTGGTATAAAAATGTATAAACAAATAATCTGCACATCAGTTTAAAAGTAATAGTAATTAATGTAGGAACTCAGTAACATTTAATTATTTTTAACATTTAAACCACAGAAATATGTTTAATTGAATAATTACACCAACTTACCGATTACATCTCCTTTCAGTTTCCTCTTCACCTCCTCAGGTGCCAACATGGCAGCATCGCTCATTGCGACCGGCGCTACCTCCTCCATACTAATCGCTGGCAGATTGCTGACGATCTTCAACTCAGGAGCAGCTTGCTTGGGCGTAAAGTGGAAATTTGACAGGGCGTCTAACTTTGAAAATAATCCCGTCATCAATTTTTGTATTTCTTTGTGCAACTCCGGCTCCTCCTCCTCTTTGTCCCTCAACTCAGGATCCAGTGCTTCTTTCTGCGCTAGATACTCTTTCTCGTAAATCTGTGCTAAAGATTCTTTACTTTTTTCCTGATCCAGAACTAATTTCTTTTTGTATTCGAGCGGAGTGTCAATGGGTCTTTCCTTACGCTCGACACTGTCAAAGGCTTTATCTTTTATCCGTTGCCGGATTATGTCTTCCAAGACCATCGTCGTTTCTTCGGTTATCACGGGCGCTTTAAAAAAATAATTAAACTCCTCAAAACGTGAAAAAATAACACAAATTTGATAAATGACTTTTTTGCATCGTCGTTTTTCAGTTATCATGGGCACTTTAAAAAAATAATTAAACTCAAAACATAAAGAAATACCACAAATTAGATAGATTTTAATGCCAAACTATTAGGTAATTAAAAACAATTTCTTACCAGGTCTACTTGTCAAATCAAACTCAACAACTTCCTCTAATAAGGAATTGACGGGCCGGCCTTCGGCAGTGATCTCCCCCTTTAATTGCCACGGCTTTTCCCCCACAGCATTTTCCTCAATTTCCTCGATCTTCTTCTTCAACCTCTCTTCCCTTAATTCCAAGGATGACTTTTGATTCTCCATCGATTCTTCTTTTCGCTCCTCCTCGTCTTCCATTTCATCAACTTCTTCCATGAATTTATTCCTGTCCCTTTTGGTTTCCGACTCCTCTTGATCCCCGAAGAAATCTTTGTATTTGGGGTTGTTTTTCTGCCCCCTTTCAGTGTCATTGTTCTCAAGAGCGTCCTGATTAAAAAGATCGACATCCTCCTCATCATCACTTTCTTCCTCCTCGAGCCCCTCGTCCTCATCTTCGTTTTCAGAATCATTACCAGAGTCAGGTTCTTTGTCGTTTTGTTTTTTCTCTTCGGCTTGTAAGAACGCCTCCATTTCATCCAATTTGAAGAAATCATCGTCAACCACTGATTTCTTCACACTTTTTTTCTTCCGTGATTTATTTTCTGCTTCGTTAATTTCATCCCCTGATAAATCACTAGATTTTAACGACAACTCATCCTCATCATCGAAATTAATATCTTCTCCGTCGTCGTCGCTTTCACTCGATCCGTCACTTTCCTGCTCTTCTTCAATAGCATCTTCTATTCCATCATCCGGTGCACTTTCATCTTTTAATTCTTCGAAAACGAGCTTGTCTTTTCCGACCACTAGTTTACTGACGTTTGCCAATGACCGCATCAAGTAACCGTCATTTTGCAATTCTATCTGTTGCCAGATTTGCTCCAAATCAAAGTTGTCGACTATTAATTCGGGGAGGGCTTGTGATTTCACAGTTTTGGGTTCGGCATTTTTCGAATGATCGTAACTTTGTTTCAAACGGGATTTAATCTTTTGAACATTTCCATCGTCAACACTTGAATTATAAAAGTAAATAGATAGATAAACTTACTCGTCGAAAGAAATGTAATCTAAATAAAAACAATCTCTTATTATTGAAAGTAAGACAGACTTTACTTTTGTCATTAGTATACATAATAGTCGATTCGTTTATTCTAGGACATGCATTGTTAGTTATCACCAGAATAAAAATTCAACAGATATTGGGCCTGTTCATCAAAATGTTCAACATTCAACATGCTTGGATTTTTTGGGTGATGTATATTGGTATCTAATGAACGGTACTCCGACTATTTTGAAAACTAACCCGCTAACACCAATTGGTCTATTTTGTACGGTTGCAAAAGTTTCAAACACGTTTACAATTAACAGTCTGGTCATCACATAATTTTCCAAAAGTTGGCAGGGAACTCCCAATTTTTGTTTCTGATGAATGGGCCCATTAATAAGCTACTTAGCATCTTTTACACTTTTACAAACATTAGGTATCTTGCTGTTAATGCTGGCTACGGGTAACACGATCAGTTGTGATTTTACAATCTGAGAGTAGAACGTCGTTGGGTGAATCACGGAGTTATCTCGAGTTTACATTAGGTGGTGATTGAAGCATGAGGTACTTCACCGTCAAAGGGCCCTCTCACTAAACTCTCTCCTCTCTCTCTCCACTGCTCTATCAGATATGTTTGATTGCAAGCGCACTAGCAATGAAGTAAGGACTGCACAGATAATTACGGCAGCGTTTGTAAAATCCAACGCTGCTTAGCAAAAGTTTAAACTTAGTTGGAAAATAACGAAGGCCTACCACGAGTATAACCTAATGTTTGTAAAAGTGGACCTAATTCTTATTAAAACATAGTTTTAAAACTTCACTAAGCATTATTAACACGTTAACTGCTGCGCCAGAAATTGTCAACCACTCCAAACCAAATCTACTGCAGAATCATATATATAACTGCGCAGCGCTTTGACTAGAGTAAAAACAAATTATATTTAGTCAGTCAACCTGTTAAACATGGTTAAGGAGACTTAAAACGCCTACTAACAAGGCACATGATTTCTTTCTTACAGATTAATGAGAACCAATTGTAATTTAAGACGCTTACCTTAGAAACAAATCTGGGTGTTTGGTAACAATTTTAAACTCTTCTAAAGCGTTTTCTACATACAAATTTGATTTATCCATAATTGTTTCTTTAATCCTTCACATAAGTACGATTAAACGCTGAAACTACACGTGTTTATATTTTGATGATGGTTGAGGTTATGTATATGTCAAATGAGTTTGAGTGCCATGCATCAGACCCAGTCGACTCCATATATTTCTGTAAATTCACATATATAGTTGACCGACCCACTCGATGGGAGGGCGCATATGTCGGAATTTCAAATTTCCCGCAATTTCTAACGTGGGCTCATTTTCAATCAACAGCTGTCAGATCCGTCGGATCTGAAGGCACGAAAATCAGACCCAGTCGACTCCATATGATTCTATAAGTTCACATATATAGTTGACCGACCCACTCGATGGCAGGGCGCATATGTCGGAATTTCAAATTTCCCGCAATTTCTAACGTGGGCTCGTTTTCATTCAACAGCTGTCAGATCCGTCGGATCTGAAGCAGGGGGGTGAAACTCCAACTTCACTCTATTTTCTTAAGCCGGGAAAGGATCGCCAACTTGAAGCAAAAATAAAATATTATATTTTTCACAGTTGGTACCATAGAAAACTCTAGGTTGGTACTACCTCAGCGCATGCGTCATTTGCTTGTTTGCACAGATTAATTCGGCTCATTCTTTGTTGTTGCTGAGAGAGATATATTTGCATTTTGTAGGCTATAATCACTGCAATAGCATTATTTTGCGATTATTAGCAAATTATTCGATTGAAAGTATTCTCAAACGTTTATTTGTGTCTTCATTGCGATTTCCCAGATATCAGCGGTGGTGTAAGTCAATAAAGGTTAGTCATTTTTTAATTTTCTTTATTACATAAGGTTTGTTTGTAAATAGTCTTGTTTTATATTATTAATACACAGTTTTAAGTCCTTAGTGAAAAATGTGAAGATAAAACTTCACCCAGGCATCAATTTCCAAATCCACAAAAGGATATGGCAAGATTCCAAATATGGGTTGATGCTTGTGATAATGAAGAATTAAGGAATTTAGGTCCGGATAGGATTTATGCAATGAAAAAAATCTGCCACATTCATTTTGCGAAGAAGTATTGTGGAAGTAACAACTTCATATTGTTAAACGCTATTCCGACATTATTTTTACCAAAACGTTAGGAGACTGTACAAGAAACAGTTGATGACAACGAAGAGTTTTTAATTGACGAGCCTGATGCACTACTGGACGATGTTCCCTTATTTCTTGCAGAAAAAACAAACGCTATGACTAAAGAAAATGAAAACGAAGAGATGCTGTCAGTTACGCCACCACCATTATTACCTAACACCAAAAGCAAAGAAAATATACAAGAGAGCTACTCGTCTAAAAAGGACTAATTGGATACTTAGAAGGAAACAGCGCACCCTAAGAAAACGGCTGGATACATACGAGAGTATGTCTAGGAGTGAAATAATTAATATGGCCACATTAGACATAAATCCTATAATGAAACAATTTGTAACAGGCCAAGTAAATTTGGAGGGACAACGCCCTAACGGAAGAAGATTTTCTTTTGAAGATAAAGTGTTAGGTGTAACATTTTACAAGCAAAGTCCCAAAATGTACAGGTTGCTTTCTAAAATTTTTAGTATACCATCAAAGAATACAGTAATGAGAATACAGTAATGAGAAATTAAAATACTGTACACCTCAAATAATGTAAGGACTTGCTTATTGCTACAATATTTTTAAGAATCTGTTTCCAAAAATATGCCACCTTGATAATTGCTTTAACATATTATTACAAAGTATTGAGAAGCACAAACCTTTCACATTTAAACCTTGCGAACACACCACTGAGATGATAAAAAAGATTATATACAACTTTAGCAAGTTATGTTGCTATAATTGGCGCAATGGTGTAAATAAAGTTCTAATGAACAAGGATGACCGAGTTGGAAAAAGGAAAAGAGATCCAATTTATAGCCAGGCATTGGAATATGCAAAGAAGAGGCAGAAGAAGAGGAAGTATAACCACAGTGCTTAGATACAGGGAATTTTTCTTTTAAGTATACACATCCCAATGTATACACTGTGAATTTTCATGTATTCGTTGATTGTATAAAAGCGTTTTATTCAAATTGTTTATCTTGCGAAGCAGCTCGACCAATACAAATTTTTAGCCGTTATAAACTGGAAATAATGAATAACTATTTTTCGATTTAACTGATGTTAGTGAAACTGGGCATATGTGTTTTTGTTCACTATGGACATGTGGATTAGACCTACTGGGGATACCACATATAAAAAAATGAGCCAAATAGCTCTACCTCCTGGGTGGTTTGGAAAAGAGTTAATATATATTTTGATTTATTTCAGTATTTATTTCTCCATAATAAAACATGTAAATCTTTTAATAGGTACTACATGGTTCAAGAATCATCATGTGCATTACAAACAATAAACTGTTAATTTAATAATAAATGTATAAAACTAAACTTTAATTTTATATTTATTATTCCAATTTACCAAAATATTTTTTTCATGCAGGATATACTAAGGTAAGTAATTATTTTTTTTAATTAATTCATTATATCAATAAACACATTTATTTGACCTTAAAAGGAATATTGAACTTTTAAATTCACTAAAAAAATTCTTTTATATCATTTTTGTTTTTTATTCTGACAATATTTATTATACAATTATAATTTCAAATTTTCAGTTTGAAAATAATGATTGTATAATTTTTAAAAAAATTGTCATAATAAATAAACATATATAGTTCAAAGCGCACAGTTTATTTTAAATATACGAGATTCCCGCCTGGTCCGCTGGCTCGGCATTTAGTACGGAGAAAGGACCACCAGTGGCGTTGAACGCAGTCTCGGCGACTATATGGGAGTGGGCCTTCTATAGATATTAGTTTTCTATGCCCACCATTCAATGTTATGACCCCCTGCACCGCACACCCCGCTTAGCAAGAATCCCGCCCGCTCCCCGCGCACAATAAGGTCATTTGCGATTGCAGCGCCGTCTCATCGAGTGGGTCGGTTAACTAAAATCATGATACGTGGAGCCCCTATGAGTTATCAATCTTATTTAATCTATGCCATGCATGGCTAAAAAGAGATAGATAAGGCAAACGTAGATGGGAAAGTGGGTAAGATTGGCAGCGCTGGAAGGTACAGTGGCGTAGCAACTTCATGTTAATATGAACTAATCTTGCGAAAAAATGATCGAATTTTATATTAATGTATAAAAATAATGATTCATAAATAATTAAGATAAAATTACAATATTTCGATTAAATGTTTAAATCCTCCAAGAGTTAATTCAAACTTTTTTTAATTATTTTCAAAATCAGTCTGTATTAAGCGGACGAAAAGTGAATTAATCACTTTTTAACGTTATACTACGAATAATTAAAATGCCATAATGCACATTTCTTGAAATATACTTATTTTAAAAATAACCAGAGCAAAATAAATGTAAATTAGATAGAAAATTGTGGAAATAGGTTAGCCTTTCGGAAATTATAAATAAGCGGGAAAATTAAAGTATGGTTTTTCAAACAATTTGTCAAGTAAAAATAAAATTATATTCTTTAAATGAATAAAAATATTAGAGCCAGTTGTAGGAGAAGCCGTTCGTTTTTGAATTAGAACAAATAATATTTTTATTATAAACTAGCTACTAGAATTCACAAGTAATGTAAATCAATTTTGAGAAATACAGAGAGTTTTTCTTTTAAGTATACATACACATCCCGATGTGCACTTTGTAAAACTTTAGGCATTCGTTGTTTTAAAGTGTTTAATTTGAAGTTTCTAACGAGTGTTTCCACTCCCTGATTAAGCATGAAGTAAAATTTCGAGTTTAGACAAGCCTGAAAATTTGGTTTGGTCGCTCCGCGTAGAAATACAGAGAGTTTTTCTTTTAAGTATACATACACATCCCGATGTGCACTTTGTAAAACTTTAGGCATTCGTTGTTTAAAAGTGTTTAATTTGAAGGTTCTAACGAGTGTTTCCACTCCCTGATTAAGCATGAAGTAAAATTTCGAGTTTAGAAAAGCCTGAAAATTTGGTTTGGTCGCTCCGCGTAGCGGAGCGACCAAACCAAATTTTCAGGCTTTTCTAAACTCGAAATTTTACTTCATGCGCCACGCGTACAACACTGCTTTCAAGTGAAGTTTAAAATATATTGTCAAAGTGGTGTGCTAAAATAATATTTTTCTTAACTTCACGTTAAATCAGTGTTTACACGCCTGGCGCATGAAGTAAAATTTCGAGTTTAGAAAAGCCTGAAAATTTGGTTTGGTCGCTTCGCTTCGCTACGCGACCAAACCAAATTTTCAGGCTTTTCTAAACTCGAAATTTTACTTCATGCTTAACCTGGGAGTGGATACACTCGTTAGAAGTTTCAAATTTAACACTTTTACGAAAACATCGATTGCCCGAACATTTACAGAGTATACAACGGAATATTTATACTAAAAATAAAAATTTCTTGTATATTTGTAATTGTTGAAGTAATAATTTGGGACATCTTTTCAAGATAACAAACAATTATCTTTTGACTGAGATCCCCAAAACAAACGCGGCTATCGAAAACAAACAGATAACCGCATTCAAATTCGCATCAGTCTTATTAATAATCACTCCCACAAAACGATTTGATAAAACTTTCTTAGAGCGGGTCAAAGACTAACTTATCAGTGCGCGTATTTCGACCAGAACTCCCCGGCAGTCGTCACTTTTCTTTCCTTGGCGCGACATGGAAAAGTACACGTACTCATCCGACGAACACGAGGTAATTTTTTCGATTTCAATTAAAAAAAGGGGGGAACTCTGATACACAAAACCCATCAACTGCGCTGATGCAGAACGACCTAGGTCGCATTGATATACGGCATTAATCACAACAACAAATTGAAAGATGCGACCTCGGACAATCCATTCTGATTGGGAAATTCAGACGCAGAACAATTAAATCTAAGAAGACACAACATACAAAAAATCGATTCAAAACAAAATAAAATATTACATGAAAAAACATTCTACATTTAATAAGTTAACGAGTAATTAACACTGCTGTATCCTTTCTTCATACTTTGGTCAATAAGTTGAATATTCTGTAAATATTATAGAAAAATTATTTACACATCAAGAACAACAATTATGTGATAATATTAATTATTAGTGATTACATCAAAATCTAAAAAAATATGTGAATATGAACTGTGATTCAATTAATTATTCTGCAAATATAAGTGAACGGATTACTCTGCGAAGTGATTTTTACTGAGATTTAAAAAAAAACGATGTCTTCGCATTTCTTCCAGGCCGAAGATGAGATCTTCGAAGATCCGGCATGCAACGCCGAAAATCCTCACGTTATCAATTTCGAAGAAATCACCTCGGCCGCTTTCAAAATTAAATCCGGGATCGTCTACACGCCGTGTATTGTAAGTAGCGCATTTAAAATTCCCTGTGAGCAAACACATTTAAGTAATGTTTAATCAACATTAAAACAACGTTTCATTTTGAATAAGTTTCTCATCTTTCACGCGGTGAAATATTTTTAACTATGATTTGGAAAAGAAAACACTTGGTTAAATTTCACTAATATTTTGGCTTTTTATTCCAACTAGTTTCGACTTTGAGTATTCCCTGAGAATGACTCAAAGTCGAAACTAGTTGGAATAAAAAACCATAATATTTTGAAATGTAATCAAATGTTGTCTTTTAAAATCTACGTTTCATGTTGTTATAATGTTAATTTCTTGGGTTTTTGCTCAATGGGTCAGTAAATTACCTATGATCAAACACATTTAAGACATTAAATCAACGTTTCAAGTTGTTATAATGTTAATATGACGTTATTTTTTTAATTTTTGCTTAGTGCCCACTGATCAGAAAACAAACAAAAAACGTTATATCAACATTGTAGCAACATTATACGTTGTTTTAATGTTGATGAAACATTACTTATGTGTTTGCTTAGTGGGTGGGATAGTTGTACAAAGTTTTACATTCTTCGTGTTTTTTATTTGGTGTGTGGTTTAGAAATCCCACATGTCGGAATTAACTGGAATGGACGTTTATCTCAAGCAGGAATTTCTTCAATACACAGGCAGGTAAGGAAATAAATTAGTATTGCTATTTCACTGGGACCAGTTTTGTTGAATTGCAAAATTTTTTGTGTGAGTGCGTGTGAAAGTTGGATGTAGTTGGATGTTTTTGATTAAAGCGAGTTTGTGTTTGTTTATGCGGTTTAAGTCAAAGGGCGAAGGTTAAACTCTACTTAAGATGTTTGAAAACAAATCTAGTAATATCCTTTTTCACAATTAGGACATGAATCATAGAAACTTAAAATTGACTAAAAGTTAAAGAAAAAAATATTGAAACGTAAGATTTTCGGTAAGTTTGTAGATAATGAAACGTAATCTTTGATTTAGTTGGCATTCACATTGTGGTACATCCTCACTGAACACAGAAACATTTTAAACATTGCATGAATATTGAACATAATACTAATATAAAACATTGTATTAAAATTATTACAACAGTTTTAGCAACGTTACAAACATAGTTTAAACGTTTTCCGTGCAATATATATTGATTTATATATATATATATATATATATATATATATATATATATATATATATATATATATATACAGGGTGTCCCATTTTAATCCGCCAGTAGCGATAATTCTGAAACATTGCATTGAATCAAAAAGTGTTCCAAATGAAAAGTTAATGGTTCTGAGGGGGACATCTGATGCCGTAGACTTTGCCCCCCCCAGCCCCCCAAGGGGGACGGGAACAGGGGGCAACTTTAAAATCTTAAATGGAAACCTCTATTTTTTATTGCAGATTCTGATAGAGGGTTAAAAAGTATGTAAGTTTTATCCGAAACATTTTTTTATTGGTCGAGAGATGGCGCTGAAAATGTTAAAGTTAGGTTTTTTGTCAATTAAATCGTCACGTAATTAACTGTTATTATTACTTAAGACTTACTCACAACCTTACAAGGTTGTTTTTTTCTCAGATTGTTTTGTTTACATTCAAAAAAGATTTCTTGGATTTTTTTTATTTTCGTTCCTTTTTTAAATTTAGTTTTTAAAAATGAGTTCAGTACGCAAAGCCAAGTCGTTGAGTAATCATAGACTACTCACCGACCGAAATTGTGGACATGATAAAAGTCATTGGAGAGTCGCTGAATAATTACACCAATGCAGTAGAACTGTGTCGCCAAAGATTCCCGGATCGTCGGTGTCCGTCTCGCAGTACAATGCGAGGGCTGGAAGAACGTTTGCGCCAAGGTCACCTACAACGACACCGACCTCGAGCGAATCTTGTGGATGACGACCCCCGTACCATCGCCATAGTATTTGGGCAGGCTGAGAAAAAAACAACCTTGTAAGGTTGTGAGTAAGTCTTAAGTAATAATAACAGACAAAAAACCTAACTTTTACATTTGCAGCGCCATCTCTCGACCAATAAAAAAAATGTTTCGGATAAAACTTACATACTTTTTAACCCTCTATCAGAATCTGCAATAAAAAATAGGGGTTTCCATTTAAGATTTTATATATATATATATACATATATATATATATATATATATATATATATATATATATATATATATATATATATATATATATATATATATATATGTATCACTGTTTCTTCGGGTTTGGTCCCGCGTATTTTCTTGGCTCTGGTCCATTTTATTTTTAATTCGACGTTTCGATGACGTCGCAGTCATCATCGTCAGGAATAACTATCAAAATTCCATTGCTCTAGCAACCCCATGTTTGACTTTTACGTACTACTTGATGCGTGAATTTCTTGTTTGGCTTCGTGTTACTCTTCTGTTTTGTTCTTCTAATGATGTAGTAGTGACAATTTCAATATTATTTTCGGAAGGGGTTGGATTTTGAATTTCTTGGTTGTTGTTCGGAGATAATATATTTATCTTCCACGCGAGGATTATTAGAGAAGCGATAGAAATTGAAAAGAGGCCGAACAGTCTAAATCAAAGAGATGATGCTAAAAGACTACCACCAATTTGGAAAACTTGTATAAATTCTGGTCAAAATATATTATCTCCGAACAATAACCAAGTAATTCAAAATCCAACCGCTTCCGAAAAATAATATTGAAATTGTCACTACTACATCATTAGAAGAACAAAACAGAAGAGTAACACGAAGCCAAACAAGAAATTCACGCATCAAGTAGTACGTAAAAGTCAAACAAGTGGTTGCTAGAGCAATGGAATTTTGATAGTTATTCCTGACGATGATGACTGCGACGTCATCGAAACGTCGAATTAAAAATATAATGGACCAGAGCCAAGAAAATACGCGGGACCAAACCCGAAGAAACAGTGATACATGTTACGCCCGCGAAAATCTACGTTTTTAATATATATATATATTACCTAAATGTTAAAAATTATACAAATTTAACAATGTTTTATTACGTTTCAAAAATATTGCGGCAAAGTAACACAACGTTATATAATCATTACAATTTGACTTTTATGCAACATTGTATTGTAAATATTGGATATATATTGAAAATGGTAACATTACATTTTAACCATTGTATAATTGTTGAAACTGTTGCTGTAATGCAGCATCGTTGTTTACACATTTCATGAACATTGAATATACAGAGAGTTTTTCATTTAAGTAAACATGTCTCAATTATATGCTGTAAATCTGCAGATATTCGTTGTTTTTTTAAAAGAGTTCAACCAAAAGCTTTAAACGAGTGTTTTCCAATCCCAGACTAAGCATGAAGTAAAATTTCGAGTTTAGAAAAGCCCCGTGAAAATTTGTCGAGGGGCGACCCGAGACAAATTTTCGCGGGGCTTTTCTAAACTCGAAATTTTACTTCATGCGCCACGCGTATAAGACGCTGATTTCAATACTGGGTACTGGGTACTTAGGTTCCAGGGGTACAGTCTCCCCTAGACTACACATTACTTTTTGTAAGACAGTTTTTTTCTTGCTTCCAATACATATTTGTATTTTTTGACCCATTTAAACCAAGAAATGAATTTTACGTTAAGATTACGAGAAAAACATTGCTATAACGTTCACTTAATTGCTGCACATCGGGTTGTATACAATACGGATTCTATGCATTTATCGTATGCAACTTAGCATACATACGTTCGTATGTTGGGTTGCATACAAATAAGAATAATCGCTCGTGTTGCATAGGCGTTGCTTTGTCAACGGCGCAGCAACATTTTTCTTTGAACGTTAGCATGCAACGTTCCTGCAGGCGGACATTCAGCGATTATTTAACGTTTTTTCAACACTCATACAACTTAAAACGCAACGTTTCGTGTTGCGCGGTAAGATTGATACAACGTTTCTTTGCTCAGTGGGTCTTTATACAAATAATATTAAAAACACTTAACTTTGTTTTACCACTGTATGTTTTTGATTTTAAGTGAAGTGATTATTACACTAATAAAGACTTTATTAGTGTGTTATTCCTAATAACAGTCTTTACTAGTTGTTTTACCACTATTATTTAAACCTTTACAGTGACTGAACAAGTTTAAATAAAAGTAGGAAAACAAAGTTAGGTGTTTTTAATATTATTTTTAATGAAACGTAAGATACTGAAACGTGAACGTTATTAAAAAGTGAAGTAAGGAATAACAGTCTTTACTAGTTGTTTTACCACTATTATTTAAACCTTTACAGTGACTGAACAAGTTTAAATAAAAGTAGGAAAACAAAGTTAGGTGTTTTTAATATTATTTTTAATGAAACGTAAGATTAAAATACTGAAACGTGAGATTTTTGTTAAATATGTAACTAATAAAACGTAAGATTTTCGTAAAATTTTTAGAAAATATGGAAGAAAAGAATAGCACATATTTTTGTGCAAGCATAACTAAAGAAGAATTAGGAAATAAATTATAGAAACTTAAAACTCACTAAAAGTGTTTGAAAGAAGGAAAATATCGATTAATGTCACAACTCGTTAAAAAAATCATTAACAATTACTAAAACATTACATTTTCTTAAATTGAAATGAGTGTTTATTACGCGTGGCGCATGAAGTAAAATTTCGAGTTTAGAAAAGCCAGAAAATTTGGTTTGGTCGCGCAGTAGTTAAATCGCGTATAAGGTTGACTGATTTAACAAAGTCGACCTCGTACTATTTATTTTACCTTGGCTCAAGTCGACCTTTATTTTTTAAATGACCTTGATTTTCTGACGTAACGTGAAGATTACCACGGGTGACGTCATCACCCAAGGTTATTACTGTATACGGTCGTCCTAATTTAAACCGAGTCGACCTTATACAGTAATGACCTTAATTTTGACGTGAGGATTTCCTCGCGTGACGTCATCAACCAAGGTCATTACCGTATAAGATTGGCTCAGTTTAAACCGAGTATCCTTGATGTTGACGTCACGTGAGGACTACCCGAGGTAATTAAACATACAAGGTCGGCTCGGTTTAAATTCAGACAATCTTGTTACTTTAAATTAAATTGATACAACCTTGTTATACTTCATTCCAGCGACTTCAGGGTCGGCCACAGCGCCAAGGCACACAAAATTTGCGGTTGGGATTGCGCTTTATAAATACAAGTAATTGCACAACAAAGTCACCTTTCAATAACGGATACATATTACCTTGGGTCTCGGGCCTACCCTGAAGTTAGGTTGCGAGCCGCCGCTGTTTCATTCATTTTAATATTACTATAACTAGAAGCCTGGTTTATACGGCTAAAATGGCAAAATCTGGTGACATTTTTGGACGCGGAATTTAGAATTTGGGGGAAACGCATGTTGACCTGAAATCAGTTAGACCAAAATTTATTTTTAAAGGATAAGTATTCAAATAAAGTTGTTAAGCAACAGTAGTTATAGTTACCATATTTTTAGTATTAATAAAGAACTTTATTATTTTTAAAATTACATGACTTACAGGGTTTTTCTATTGCATTTCACTATTGATCAAATGAGATTCATTATGTCCCAAATATCTTTCACCTTGTCAAATATATGCCAAAAGATTTTCCGATTTACGAAATGAGTTTCACTATATACCAAATACTTTTTTTTGCAGTTTTTGCGAGTGTTTTCCACTCCCAGACTAAGCATGAAGTAAAATTTCGAGTTTAGAAAAGCCCTGTGAGTTCAATTTGAAGCGATAAACGAGTGTTTTCCACTCCCAGACTAAGCATGAAGTAAAATTTCGAGTTTAGAAAAGCCCTGTGAAAATTTGTCGAGGGTCGCGCAGCGACCCGAGACAAATTTTCTGGGCTTTTCTAAACTCGAAATTTTACTTTATGCGCCACGCGTATAAAACACTAAAATATTGTGAAATTGATGTATATTCCCACTGAACAAACACATTCAAGTAATGTTTCATCAACAGTAATACAACGTTAAATGTTGCTACAATGTTATTTGTTTCTTTTTTGCTCAGTGGGTTCGAACTTCACTTGAAATCGCTGTTTTATACGCGTGGCGCATGAAGTAAAATTTCGAGTTTAGAAAAGCCCAGAAAAATGTTCACGGGGCTTTTCTAAACTCGAAATTTTACTTCATGCTTAGTCTGGGAGTGGAAAACACTCGTTTAACGCTTCAAATGGAACTCTTTTAAAAATCAATGAATGTCGGAAAATTGACAGCTTTACCTAAAAGAAAAATTCACTGTATGTAACACTACTTACGCCAGCATCCATTATCCGGATGAGTTCTCTCAGTTCATGACTAAGATGCATTTTTTGACGAACTGCAGCCATTTTGCTGAGAATTGTAATGTAATAGGCAAACTGTGATAAGGTTTTGACATATAGGAAAATGTAGTGGTATATAGGTAAATGTATTTGATAACTGGGAAACATATTTGAGATACAAAACATATTCGATATGAAGTGAAATGCAATAGAAAAAATCTGTATTATAAAATGATTCTTTATTAATTTTTCTTCACATTTGGTCACCTTTGAATAAGTATCACGACGCACTTTCTTCTCTGGCTATGTTTTAACTACTCATGTTGACTCCATTTCAGCAATAATTTTAAACATGGATGAAATTGATATTCCCTCTTCAGCAGCTGCAAGATTTATAGCTTCACTTTTCAATTTTCCCACATACTTGTACTTTTAATAAATGCTGAGGGCCATTAGCTTCTACCCATCTTGGGTTATTCTCCCTTGTTCATTTTTAGAAGTAGAAACAGTCATTAGTTTTTCGTTATTGGACATAACCAAAAATTTGAAAACACAGTGTCAATTGTGACAATTAATTTTCTATTATAAGTGAGAGTGAGTGGGGAATAGAACGAATTGTCTATTTATCGGCTTTGTGAGTTTTCCTCGAATTTCGCCCAATCAGCGATCAAGGTCAAATAAGCCCTATGTTTCCCTAACATTAAACTTAACGCGAATGAAGTATAGTTCGTGGTTTATACGAATTGTAAACATTCTGTTTCCATCCTGTATCGGGCCAAATACTTTCCTTAGAATTTTACGTTCGAATATTCTAAGGTTGTTCTCGTCGCTCTTCGATAAAGACCACGTTTCGCAACCGTGTGTAACCACAAGCCTCAAAGCTAAACTTAAAAAGTTACCATTTTTAAGAAATTGTGAGGTCGTGCTCTAATTTTGAAGTTAAATTTATAAATTTTCTATTAAATGCAACTTGGTTTTGAAATTAAAACTATACATTCCCACACTATTCTACTCAAAAATTATATCTCTTTTCTAAACACATTGAATGGGGCAAAATGAATTTCAATATTTCCTTAATTGATGTATTTCAATAAATTCTCACACTGATTATGTGTAAATACAGTTATAAATAACCGATCGCCGCTAGTAATGCGTTGCAATGTTTTGATTCACAAATTGCAATGAAAATAACAAGCGAGTCGCAAATAGACCGTGTCTAGAAGTCATAACAAGATTTAAATAACCTTGCGCTTTCAAGTTTAATGAATGCAAAAGATTTTACGAGCAAATTCCGATAAGATAGTGTTCATAAATTAATTTTCTACCAAATATTTAGCAAAAACGAGACTTAATGATCAACGTTAATTTGATTTAAAGTATGAAGCACAAGTTTAGATATTTTCTTTTTTTAATTTGGGCGCGCGTTATCGCTTTACGCCTTTTTCGTTCTTGTCTTCAATAGTTTTGCCAAATGAAAAATGTTTGATGTGTCCATCATAGTACTTTTGAAAATACCATCGAAATTGCTGCACCCTGTACAATAAGCAGCGGTGCTAGGGCGGAAATTCCGTTCCTTCTACCACAAAAATATAGTGCTTTTGGAAAAAGAAGATGTCGACGTTTTAGACACCTCGCAAATATTTTTAAGTAATGTAAAATTAAATTTAATTTAAGTTTACAACTTCACATAACTCGAAACCAATTACTAAATGTAAAATTACATCATTGTCACAACGTTTCATGTTAGTATTGTGTTGGTTAAACATTGCTTTAACATTTTACTTCAGTGAGCCAACCCTATTTTACCTATATTATACAGTAGATAAAAATAGAAAACATTGACACTGAATAAAAAGAATATATAACCCACATATTTACGTGATAATTTTCGATCGAATTAACACACGCTTTTAGATAAACGTTTGTTGTTCAGGACTTAGAGGTCACGAGGTTGAAATAAAAGCAGCCTTACAATTTTAATGAGACGGCGATAAATCCAATATAATTGTACCCCCAACTGATTCATCTAAACGCGCAATCCGCGTCGAATCATGTCAGCGATAGGAGGAAGTGAAAACTTCGTAAAGTAACAAACAACTTTATCTAAATATAAATGAAAGGAAAATCTTTCTTTTTTTAATTATTGACGTAATGAAATTGTGCAATTTAACCAATTATTGAAATTCTAAATTATAATTTAGGAAAAAACATTTTTGGAGGGAAACTTTTTTTTCGGCGTACGTGTTATTTGTTTGTTTGTTACGATAACTGAGGTTAGGTCCGCTTAGACCGGTAACCAGAATATAGACTTAAGTTAAGTTAGGTTAGGTCTACTTTGTTCGTCTTGACGAGACGCATCGAAAAAATGCTATCGAATGCACTAAATTCGATAGCATTTTTTCGAAGCGTCTCATCAAGACGAACAAAGTAGACCTAACCTAACCTAACTTAAGTCTATATTTCGTTACCGGTCTCAGCGGACCTAACCTAATCTAACATAAGTCTACATTCTGGTTACCGGTCTCAGCGGACCTAACCTCAGTTATCGTAACTAACAATTTTTATAGCTCCCTCCGAAATTGTTTCCTGGCTACGGCCTTGTACACACGGATTCATTAAAAAAGTTGTTTGAAAAGAATTACTTATGTAAATTTTTTTAAACAGTTTCTGTGTTTCCTGAACATTTTTGTTCGACTCACATAGGAGGTTTTATCAAAATAATGACAATATGTATTTTATTCTTCTTCTAGTTTCGGCTTAATGCATTATCAAGATTTCTAACATATCTCGAATAAAATTGCTCAAAGTTTAAAAGCCCAGGATTTGGTTAGACGAAATAATTATTTGTAAAAATTACTAACTCAAACTTAAGCAGTATATTTTGAACTACATTTTAAATCAGTGTTGTGTATGCTTGGCGCATAAAGTAAAATTTTGAGTTTAGAAAAGCCTGAACATTTGGTTTGGTCGCTCCGCTTCGCTTCTCGACCAAATCAAATTTTCAGGCTTTTCTAAACTCGAAATTTTACTTCATGCTTAATCTGGGAGTGGAATCACCCGTTAGAAGCTTCAAATTGAACACTTTTGTAAAATCAACGAGTGCTCGAAAATTTACAGCATTAACACTGGGATATGTATACTTGAAGAAAAATTTCCTAAATGTTAATTAATTAATTATTATTTGATCGTGTGCTGTTGCATCTACCAATTGGTGGACAAGTAAAACCCAAAAAAATTCAACTACTAATAACAATTACTTGCCGCATATTTTCAATGTATTAATTTTGTATATTTTCTTATTTCTCGTAGTTTTAAAGAAAGGGGTGCTCGTTACGCGTTGTTGATGCTTCCGCCTGAAAAAAGGGAACAAGGCGTAATTTCTGCGTCTCTTGGTAATCATGCTCAGGCTCTCAGCTACCATGGTTGCAAACTGGGAATACCAGTTACCGTGGTGATGCCCATTATAGCGCCCATCATGAAAATCTCGAAATGCAAAAATTATGGAGCTGAAGTTGTCGTCCAAGGCAAAAATATGGCGGAGGCGAAGAAAGTAGCGATGAGATTGGCTTTGGAAAATGGGTACACCTACATCAACGGGTAAGTCGTAATTATTTTAAAAACTTTTCTTTAGCCTAAAAATTAATAGACGTTATTAAAAATTAACAAGAGATAAATTTTAAACACTGACATATTGCGACATTTAAAATATACCAATACAACCAATGAAATTCAGTAAATGTGATATATCGTCACTGTTATGCCAGTCATGAATGTGCTTTTTTTTATTTCTCACTAAAGTGATATTCTTGCTATTAAAAAAAATTGTAATTAGGAAAATAATATGAAAAACTGAATTTTAGGAGCATTTACAAACTTTAAATGGATTATCTCAAAACTACAAAATTGCACATTCGTGACTCTGGCATTCGAGTGACGATATGGAATGTGATTAGTTGATTGCGAGCGCCACCAGTTTAAGAATGTTTTGTTTGATGTTTTACCATAAAACGCTTTTTCACAGTTACGATCATCCTCACATAATGGCTGGTCAGGGCACTATAGGCTTAGAAATAGCCGAGCAAGTGCCTGATATCGATGCCGTTATCGTTCCAATCGGAGGTGGAGGATTGATAGCTGGAATATCGAGGGCTATAAAATCGTTAAACCCCAGTGTACAAATCATAGTAAGTAGAAAAAATAAAAAATTGCATCTTTATAAAATGTGAAACAACAAAATCTGTCAAATTTAACTGATTTTCTTTAAAATTGTTGACCTAAATATGAGTTTGTTTTTATATTTGGACTACTGCATATATTAACAAAGGAAAGATAAAAAGTAAAGGTAAAGAGTAACAAAAAAGTAATTAGTGTTATTTAATTAAGTACTTAAAATTCCACCACGAAATATTTAAATAGTAACTCTTTACTCTGTAATATTGTACGTTCAATAAAAAAAAAAACTTCTAGAGTGCCATGGAAAATACTGTAGGTTGGCAACTATGAAATTATATATTATAAATATTTTGTCTGACGTTTTAAATGTACATTTCTGAAGCGTGTAGCCAACTTAAATTTAAAAAAAGATTAAATCATGGCACACTATATATTGATGCCTTAGCTGACAGATGTGTTAAGGGAGTATTACCATTCGGAAGTTTTAAAAAATTGATTTTATTTTTTTTGCATATTATGATACTTGATAGTATCTAGTTTCATGCCACAAAACCGTTTTACAATACGCGAATTCTTTAGTTAGTTTTTTGCTTGTTGAAGTAAACTATGCTAAGTTTGAATGCTTGTGTTTGGAAGCTGACTTCAAAGCACCTCAACTGTGGTGCAAAAACCGTCGCTATCGCATCTTTCATAGCTACCAGCATCATCAACGACGGATACTCGGCAGTTTTTAAGACGATGGAGACACTGGGAATCCATATCGGCCTGCAAGCCAAGGCCTTCCGGTGCGGAGCGCGAGACGTGGGACGAATTTTGCCTGACTCCAGCAGCTCAGAAGGCCATCCAACAATGCTGGCAGGAGCAAATCTTTAAAACCCAGTTTTTAGAGGAAGAGAAGAGCCTACTGTACAGAGCTGGCATAGCTGACTAAAGCCAAAAATCTCCAAAAATAGTTAAAACTTGTGTCAAAACTTTAAACGCGTTTTTCTCGAAACCACTTTTTTTTTGCTGGCCGGAAACTTTCTTTTCAAACTATGACACGGATCGACTTGAGCTTTTAGTTTTCGGTTCTTCACATTTTCCTCTGAAGTTTGAACCACCGTTATTCAAATATTTTAATATTTGATATTTTTCATAGAGCCTTAAAGTCAGAAAAAGAGGGGCAAAAAGTGACCACTTTTTTCGAATGGCCTCCATTTTGTTATTTATCGAGATTTTTTATTGTCGGTGGTTCAAACTCCAGATAATTTAATACAGATTAATGACTACTACTTCATTTTACGTTTCAAATCACAGAATCGAAAAAATCTTTCCGGCCATGAGGAAAAACACGGCAGACACGGACTTATTTGAGGCCAGATTTAAAGGTCAAGCCGGACGATTGAAAAGAATTAAAATTCATTTTTTATAGTTCATGAATCTATAAACAAATTACAAGAAACCGCAAGATCGCATGTATAAAATTTACCTGAAAAAAAAAATTCTGAAAAACCGCCAAAAAAACGCTATCCTAGTGGTAATACCCCCTTAAGTGCATTCAGATTCTGAATGCACTTAACACATCTGTGAGCTAAGACATCGATATACAACCTTTTGAATCTCTTTTATCCTTTTGGAGATCATTGTTAACCATGTAAAATAAACCAAATTTTTTCAAAACAATCATACAATTTCAATAGCTAAGTAAAATTCAAATTATTCAGGGTGTTGAATCTGAGAGGTGCGCAAGTTTCTCTAAGGCCGTGGAAGCTAATAAGCCTGTCCACGTGGAAATCGAGTCAACTTTAGCTGATGGTCTTGCTGTTCCCTTGGTTGGATACAACGCTTTCGCAACAGCGAAACCGCTCATCGACAAAATTGTAATTAATTGCGTCTTCGTTGTGAAATACCTTAAAATAATAAATGGATTATTTTCTTCTTGAGGTTGTGGTCAAAGAAGAATTCATTGCTCTGGCCATCCTGAGGCTGATCGAGATGGAGAAATGTGTGGTCGAGGGTGCTGGTGCTGCGGGATTAGCAGCGATATTAGCCGGCCAATTGGAAGAGCTCAAAGGAAAAAGGTAAAATATATTATGATTTATATTTTTATCAATAATATTTTTATATTTCCTGTATGTAATCTTTAATCCTTATAAGAATGGAAGGCCAATACATAAATAGAAAATCTGTGGTAGCCCCCACTCGACTTTCCTCCACTCTGATTGCATATATACGTTATCGTTAGATATATATATTTTTTTAAATTTATGAAACAAACGTGACTATTCGCAGAATTACATGTACTTTCTGTAAATCAAATAAAATTGCTATATATATTTAGGAAAAATGAAAGTTAATGTCACTCCTGGCTAAATCAGAAGTGCGATTTGGCTGAAAAATGCTAGCGATCTTCCAGTTAAGGTCTAAAAAATACTTGCAAAATTTGAGCTAGATCGTTTTTCCCTTCGGAAGTTATCGTGTTCACAAGCGCACACACAGACATCATCATAAAAATATGAAAATCGTACTCAGGGGACCTAAAAAACGCAAAGAAATAATAAAATTGGATAGTCGGATTTTTAGCATGATTACAATACTTTCCTTACATAGTAGTGTCGGAAAGTAAAAATACAGAACAATACATATAATTAAATACTAAATAATGAACAAATAACGTTTTATCAACATTGTAATAAAATTAACCGTTGTTTTAAAGTTGATGAATAATGTGTTTGTTCAGTGGATTGTTTATTTTAATTTTAAACTAATTATTTGTTGTTTTTAAAGAGTAGTCCTTAATTTATGCGGAGGAAACATCGATACGACGATTTTGGGCAGATGTTTGGAACGCGGTTTGGCAGCCGAGGGAAGACTGCTGAAGCTGACGGTAACTGTTAGTGACAGACCCGGAGGTATTTCAGAGCTTTGTCGAATGATTCAATCAGTTGGAGTCTCCATTAAAGATATTTTACACGAAAGGGCCTGGGTGACTTCTGATGTTTTCAGTGTTGAGGTAATATTTACAATCACAAAAGAAAGCATCCCTATAACTTATATTTGAAACATTTTTTGCTATAACAAATATATTTTCTCGATTGTATACAGAATAGAATAAATTAACCTTTATTGGCACAATAAAAAATAATATACGCTCTATTACACAAATTCAAACATAATTCTAGTTTAAATACCTAAATATAAAATAGAGAATTTATTGTCTTTCTGCAATAATATTATTTCGATGAGACTTTTCTAAATATTCAGTAGTTATCATTAAAACAACAACTGGTTATTTGGAAAAGTCTCAATGAGACAAAAATATCGTATGTTCAATAAAAAAAAAACCTCTAGAGTGCCATGATTTTATCTTTTTTCAAATTTAGGTTGGCTACTCGTTTTAGGAATTGACATATAAAACGTCAAACATGATAATTATAATGTATAATTTCATAGTTGCCAACCTACAATATTTTCCATGGCACTGTAGAGATTTTATTTTATTGAACATACTATATTATAAATATTAGAAGAAATACAGAAAAACATACAAAGTGTTTCAAGCAAGAAATTATTTGTATCAATTTTGTTTATGGTTTAGGTAAAAGTAATGTGTGAAACAAGGGATTACGATCACGCCATCGAGTTGAAGGAACTGCTGAGCTCGGTTTACAAGAAGGTCGAGTTTTTGGATTTTCCCGACAGAAATGTGCTTTCTAGGTTTGTTTGAGTCGAGCGTCATTTGTATTTTCTTTTCGTGCTTTATTATTTATCGTGACTGAATGCCTGTGGAAAATTGTGTTGATTATTTTTTAGTGTTTAGATAAAGAGCGAGAGTGAATGTTTGCATGTGCATGAGAAATATATTTAATGTTGAATAATTTTATACTATGATTAATAAAATGTTTATAGCAAAATGGTTTTTCCATGATGATTTATTTATCGTTAATATCTCTCTAATTTTTAGAAAGGTTTTCAAGACCCAAAGTAAACACCTTCAATACAAAAATTACAAAATATAGATAGCCGTACTTATTTAGGTTGGTTACAGCAAAACTCATGCTCGTTAAAACTATTCACTAAATTTTTAACACTAATACCAAGCGACGTCCTGCACCCGTTAACAGTACTACAACTATTAAAGAGGTAAAAAAGATTAAAGTTTCGTAGCCATAAATTAATTTTGAAAAAAATCTGTCAAAATATTTTATTACATTGCCATTTTTCAAACAACATTTTTTGGCTCATAAAGAACATACTGCTCCGTTGATAGATAAGTGACAAGTCAAAAATTAGTATTTTCGAGATAACTGCACAAAATCTATCAAATACAAAGATACATTTATGTGGAAAAACGACACATTTGTAAGTGTAATAATAATTACTAGACCTATCAACGACACATTTATAGGTCTAATAATAATTATTAGACCTATAAATGTGTGATGATTGATGTATTTTTTAAATTACTAACTAAATAAGTTAATTTAATACATTGTTTAATTAACTTGAGAATGTGTGAAAAAAAATGTAAATATTTTGTTAATTTTTCAGTGTATTTCTAAATTCACAATATTTCAGTGATTTATACGAGTGGCGCATGAAGTAAAATTTCGAGTTTAGAAAAGCCTGAAAATTTGGTTTGGTCGCTTCGCTTCGCTACGCGACCAAACCAAATTTTCAGGCTTTTCTAAACTCGAAATTTTACTTCATGCTTAGTCTGAGAGTGGAAACACTTGTTCGTAACATTAAATTGAACATACAATCGATTAGTGCCTGAAAATGTATGCTGAAAAACATTATGTTTATCTAGATGAAAAAATCCCAGTATGTAATATAATAAGTCATTCATAGAAATCATAAGAAGAAGTGCAGTTTTATGATTTCTATGAATGACTTATTATATTACATACTGGGATTTTTTCGTCTAGATAAACATAATGTTTTTCAGCATACATTTTCAGGCACTAATTGATTGTATGTTCAATTTAATGTTACGAACAAGTGTTTCCACTCCCAGACTAAGCATGAAGTAAAATTTCGAGTTTAGAAAAGCCTGAAAATTTTACTTCATGCGCCACTCGTATAAATCACTGAAATATTGTGAATTTAGAAATACACACATTTATAGGTATAATAATAATTATTAGACCTATAAATGTGTGATGATTGATGTATTTTTTAAATTACTAACGAAATAAATTTCGAGTTTAGAAAAGCCTGAAAATTTGGTTTGGTCGCGTAGCGACCAAACCAAATTTTCAGGCTTTTATAAACTCGAAATTTTACTTCATGCGCCACTCGTATAAATCACTGAAATATTGTGAATTTAGAAATACACACATTTATAGGTCTAATAATAATTATTAGACCTATAAATGTGTGATGATTGATGTATTTTTTAAATTACTAACGAAATAAGTTAATTTAACACATTGTTTAATTAACTTGAGAATGTGTGAAAAAAAATTTAAATATTTTGTTAATTTTTCAGTGTATTTCTAAATTCACAATATTTCAGTGATTTATACGAGTGGCGCATGAAGTAAAATTTCGAGTTTAGAAAAGCCTGAAAATTTACTTCATGCTTAGTCTGGGAGTGGAAACACTTGTTCGTAACATTAAATTGAACATACAATCGATTAGTGCCTGAAAATGTATGCTGAAAAACATTATGTTTATCTAGACGAAAAAATCCCAGTATGTAATATAATAAGTCATTCATAGAAATCATAAAAAGAAGTGCAGAAATTTCCGTAAAATTAACTTTTAGAGTTGCCTAATTGCTCGGCTGTTAATGGGTTAATAAGAAAAAAAAAACATGGAAATTATTCTTCTTCACCAGCTACTACCTGTTATCACTCAGAGAGTAGAATTTAGAAAAATAATAAGAAAAAGGAAATAAAAAGATTTAAAATTGTTATACATTTAAATCAAGCAGTTTCTAAACAACATAAATTTATTTTTTTCATTATAATTAACTCAACATCAAACGATATAAAATATATTAGTAAATAATGGTCCACTGATCACGTATTATTACCTTAACAATCAATAAATCCTACAGTCTATGCGGCGTTGGCAACTTTTTCGATGAATGAGGCAAGGGTAACATCCCTCTGGCTCAAACCGTTGACATCGTGCGAAGAAAGCGTGATTTTCACCTTGTTGTAAACATTAAACCATTCCGGATGGTGATCCATTTTATCAGCCTTGAGTGCGATACGAGTCATGAATCCAAAAGCCTAGAAATAAATAAATAAAAAACATTACCTCAAACTGTAATAATTACCAATTATTAGTCCACAGCAGGGATTTAAATAATCCTAGCAGTACAAATGAACAAATTTACTGTATCTATTAAACATAGGACCAAGCCACCAACAATATAGATATTTATTAAAGTGAAATTCTCGTTTAAAAAATGCATCAGACAGTCACCTCGTAGTGGTTTGGCACTACCCAATTTAACACTTCTAAATAGAAAGAAATATTTTTATATATATATAAATCTTTATTCCAGAACATACTCGTACAATGATCTAATATATACAATACATTTACATATACAAAAAATATATACATTGCTCTGGAATTGGCTATCGACCAAAGGTCTTTCCGCCTGTTCTTGTCTAGTCTATGTCTAGAAATTTACATGTCATGATCGCTAACGTCACTGTCCGTGTTCAAATGATGAGATGTGATGAATTGATGAATAGTCGTGATAGGGAATTTGAATTTTGGGTGAATGTTAGGATTGCGAGCAATACAAAGGAGATTCAGGATTTCAGTGTTGTAAGGATTGGAAGCAAATTTTAAGGAGAGAGTCTGGAGCCGTTGGGTAATAGTTGGGATGTTGCAACGTTCATAGAGGAGTGTGTTGGAGGGATTATGTAGGGGATTGTTAGGATGGCGGATTTTTGTAAGCACTCTCAAGGCTGAACGCTCGGCGACTTCAAAGTTTTTCAATACATTGGGACGAGGATTATGGAAAAGGATAGCAGCATATTCGAGCAGAGGTCGACATATCATTTTGTAAATGAATACAGCTGTGTTGGTGGAGATTCCCTCATTTTTGTAGGTTAGCCCTCTGAAATATCGAGCTCTGCTCGTAACGTTTGCTTTTAGGATTTGGGAGTGTGTAAGAAAGGTAAACTTGGGGTCAATTGTAACACCTAGGTATTTACAATTGGGAGCGGGTGAAATGGTGTGGTTATTAATAGTTATGTTAAATGGGGAGTTTTGAGTGCGATGGAAAGGGATAAGGAGTTGGGTTTTGTGAGGATTTATAGTAATGCGCCACTTCGCGAACCATGTCTGGGCATCATCAATTAGACCTTGGAGAGTGCTTAGAGCTTTAGGAATAGTAGGAGCATGGGTTATTAAAGCGGTATCATCGGCGTAGAGTAAAGGATATGCTGATGGGTTTACAAAAGTGGGATCTGGATTGTATAAATCATGGACAAACAAGTTATATAACATGGGTGAGAGTGGGGATCCTTGAGGTAAACCTTGTTTAGGAGTGAAGGATTGGGAATAGGAGTTTCGAATTCTGACACTTATCGATCGGTTAGAAAAAAAGCTATCTAGGATGGTGATAAGGTGGGAAGGAATGCCTAAGGAGTTGCATTTGAACAGCACACCTCGATGCCAAACCGAGTCGTACGCTTTTTGTATGTCTAAGAACAAAACTGCTGTTTTTTTACCTTCGAGGCGTGCTGTCTGACAGTTGGACGTAATTATTGTTAGAGGAAGGGACGTTGACCGGTGTTCAATGAAACCAAACTGATAGGAAGGGATGCGGTTTTGGATGAGGATAGTGAGTTTTTTCTGGATAATGGATTCAAATAATTTACCGAGGACTGGAAGCAATGTTATAGGTCGGTAGCTCGAGACATGTGTTGACTCATTCCCTGCCTTATGTATACATGTTATAATGCCTTTCTTCCACTCTCTCGGTAAAGTTTGGGATTGATAGATATGGTTAAATATGCGAAGGATGTGTTCATGGATATTTTGTGGAAGGGATTTTACGATAGATCTGGGAATGCCATCATAACCGGGTGATGTATTTTTGCCTTTATGCAGCAATTCGTAGTACTCTTCTTCTTTTATATCATCAGGAGCATTTTGGGAGTGGGAGTTAAGTTTAAAGGAGTCATACCAAGAATTAACTGTGTCGAAAAAATTATTGTCAAATGAACCGTTGTCAGTCATCGTATATGTTTGTCTAAAATAATTGGCGAATATGTCAGCTATTAACTGGTCATCTGTCGTTATCTGCTGTGTCGATGGGTCTTGAATTTTTTGTAAATAATCTGTCTTCCTGTACTTACTCAATTTTTTGACTTCATCCCAAAATTTTTTTCCGTGTAGGTCGTTAAGGTCTTTGCAGGACTTAACCCATAAGTCCTTTTTATATTCGTTTATCATACTGTGAATGTCTTTATTGAGTTTATTGAATTTTGTTTTTAAATGAGTTTCGTCTGTCAGTCGAATGTCTCTGTACAATTGTCGTTTATATTTCATCAGTCTGAGGATAAATTTAGGAAGGGGATACTTGTACGGTTTTTTGGAGTAGGTGGGTGTATTGTTTTTAATTGAATCCGATAGAGTTTCGAAAAATGAGGATATAGAGTTAGAGGATATGTCTGGGTATTGTGTAATGTGTCTTGTCATGTCTTCTGTCACTTTATTTATGTCGCAGTCATTGTATCTGTAAGTAATTTTATTTGGGGTAGGGATAGGCGGGGTTGAGGAGAGGGAGAATTTGATCGACAAATGATCTGATCCCAGATCAGGTATTAACTCAATATTATGTATGATATGTCTAATATTACTGGTAGCTAGGAATATATCAGGGGTGGAGGATTGGTTGTGTGACATGATAAACGTGGGATCTGTGTGGATACGGACAAAATTGGAGTTTGATATAAAAGAAGAGAGTTGCTTATGTTTAGCCGTATTCATATTAAAATCACCGATTATGATTGCATGGTCATATAAGGAGGCTTTAGTGAGGATGGTGTCTTCGATAGCTGAGGAGTGATGTACATACACGAGGAAGATATGAAGGACAAAAGAGGAAAGTTCAATGGTGCAATGGAGACATTCATTCATTAGGTGGTTTATTCGCGGAGGATTGGCTTTTCCTAATTTAATCTCTGGTCTCACTGCGACCATGGAACCTCCTCTCTGGTTTTGGAGAGGGGCTGATGAGGGGATTTGTATGAAGGGATAATCTTTAAGAGGAAATGGGTTGTTGGATTTAGTTTCTACAAACATATTAACGTGGATGAGGTTATTACGTAGGAAATTAGATATTAGGTGGGATTTTCTGGTTAGGGAATTAATGTTGGTATACATACACATTATACTAGCCATTTCTGGTTACTTGTGCGAAATATTTTTATTTTAAACAAAATACCTCATTAAAATCCTTAAAAATGAACTCCTTACAAATCGCATCTCGATTATCTTCAATTGCCCATCCAAGTTTCACCAAAGGCTCCAATTTAGTCTGCCTATCCTCAGTGCTCAATTTTCCACTCTGCACAAAACAACAATAATAAATACATTTGTTTTTATACAACATTAAAAACAAAATTAATTTGCTTACTTCTTTCTTATGATAATACTAAATTAAAGAGGTTATAAAATAAAAGTAAGATTTTTACTGCATTTGCTTACCATTTTCTTAGCAGCAACAGCTTTGGCACAAGAAGTAATTGTGTGGAACCGTTTGGGAAAGTCGTGGACAGACCTCCACAACAAGCCAGCCAATGGCGTTCCAGATTTCAACATTATAATCAATGATGTAAAACTGGTTAGGCGCTATCAAGAGATATTGCGCAATAATTCACTTGAGGTCGTGAGTTCAGAACACCGAGACGCCTTTCGCGTTTTGTGGTGCGAATAAATATTTATTTAAATTATTGTTGCGTTTAAATAAAAATGTTGGCGGTAATCAGACAAGTGTTGAGCAAGGTACATCAATGGGCGTAACATATGTGTTACAAGGTATGACCGAATTGGGTCTTTCCATACATTCCCCTACCCCTTTTCGCGCAGGCCGTAATTCTTGTGAGAGAGAACAATGACGTTGTATTTGGTTACGTTTTTGAGTCTATTATAACCTCTCTTTCCGGTTTCGCTGTACTTTCATAGATAGATTTTTTAATATTTATGTCCATTTGCGCAAAAGTTGATTAAGTTAATCAGTGATTAGTACTCCTTAAGAACACACCAATTTTATGTATAAATTATTTACAAAATCCCATAATCATAAAATATACATGTTTAGGATATCTTACAAATTTAAAACATTCTTATATTCTAAAATTATGATTTAATCAAAGGTTTAATCAACGGTTGATTAAACTTAATTTGTCAGGGTGCAAATGGGCCTTAGTGTTAATAAAAAGTGTTATTAAAATAAGACTTTGTGTTACTGTTAAGTGTAATTAAAATAATAGTTTAATTATGAAGTAACACATTTAAATTCAGCACGAATTTGTGACGTTGCGGTCTGTACCGCCACTCCAAAATCTGTCGATCCTTCTTACCGTATACTTGACCGTCCTTGATCTAATTATACTTAATCTATGGGTTGCCAGGCTGTATGTAGGCAACTCAATATACACAAATATAACATACAGAGTGTACATAAATTATAATTATCTCATGTAACAATTTAATTTTGTTTTTATACTTTTCCTAATCCGCAAATATTTAGCAACAATTTAGTAGTTTATATTTATTAAACTGTGATATTGCTTAATATATCCTATTCATTCATATTTCAGTAAATTCAAGTGCGACCTATGCTACCCGTAGACTACAGGACTGCCAGCTGCTTTCAGTCTATGGTTTCCAGTGTTGCCGTATTAGAAGAAATGTCTTCAATATAAAGAATTTTAGCCATAAGTAAAGACCAATGGAGTAATTAAGTCGTGTATGTTTTTAAGTTTTCTGAATACTGTGATTGGACAACAAAGCTTGGATAGCTAAGGTCATTAATTACGCAAAGAAGAAGAAGCGTTTCGTAAAGAGTATAATCAATAATTAATTAACACTGTTGTTTCGTTTCTTTACACTTTATTTTCTAATCGTAAGATACATATTTCGAATACTAAGCACTCATTGGGCCCTTCGTGAAAGCTTTCGTTAACTAAATAATTGATTAGAGTGAATGAAAACAAATCAATATGTACATGTATGACAATTAAAACACTGTTTGATGTCCTTTCTTCACTAACTTGGTAAATTAGTGAAGAAAGGAAATCAAACCGTGTTCTATTAGTGATTTATTTAAGGGACTCAAATCGAAGCGCAATAAATTATCTTTATTTTTATGTATTTCAATTGATTATTTTAGAATCAATTGAAATATACATAAAATTAAGGATAATTTATTGCACTTCGATTTGAGTCCCATAAATATCTAGCTTTTAAATTTAATTAATAATTATTGGACCGTTTTATGGTGCACGATTGCAGATAATTGTTTTGGGCAGAATCTCAAAAAATCTGTACGAATTCTGAAGACCAATCAGTTTTCTCTTCAGTGACTCTCTCTCTTTAAAATTGCATTGTTTTACTTGACACAATTTAAAATTTCTCCTTTTCGAATTATGTCTTTTATCTGAGATAATTTTTATATTATTAATATGAATTAATATTCAATTACTGTAATTACTTGTTTTTAAAATCATGAACAACCACATTTAAATTCAGCGCGCATTAGTGACGTCAGTTATCATTACCTACACACAAAAATCTTGGATTTTATCGATCCTTCTTACCATCCACTCGACCGTACTTGCTACAAATGCTCGTTTTCTTACAGAAATCTGTAATAGTGACAGTCACTTGTGTCATAGATAAAATACTTTACAGACTCTTAGCAGTAAGAAAAAAACTTATAAATTCAAAGCAATATAAATTAAAATCCACAATATTTATCTGTTTTATACGCCTGGCTCATGAAGTAAAATTTTAAGACTTTTCTTAACTCGAAATTTAACTTCATGCACAAACAACAAGATAAACATTCGTTCGAAATTTCAAACACTAAATTGTGAATATATTTACAATGAATATCATAAATATATTTGCAATGTAAATACAATTAGTTTATTTTACAGGAATCTGTAATTACAAATCTGAATAGGAAAAATATAATTAATAATTACTCTTGAAAATTATTATGATATATTACAATTATTGTTTACTAATGCTAGTATAATTAAAACGGTTTTAGTTCTATTATTTTGAAATTTATATGTCCCTCATTTTATTGCTAGCTCAAGTATTACCACTACAGCGCGAAATAATCCCCTTCTTTTCCACTTCGTCTAGCGAGCCAGCGCACGGACGTCGTTCGTCCTCTTTTGAAAATCCTCATTCATCCGGTCAATCCGGCTGTCGATTAATTTTATAACTTGACCAAGACAAAGCCAAGATGCCGCCAAAGTTCGATCCCAACGAAGTTAAATTCGGTGAGTGCTCGAAGACGGTGAAAAAAACAAAAATAGTGACCCGCTGTGAACATAACCAAAATCTCATGTGTTGTTTTCGGTAATGGAGACTGATTGATTGTTTCGTTGCAGTTTTCTTGAGATGTGTCGGCGGTGAAGTCGGCGCTACCTCGTCTTTGGCCCCCAAGATCGGTCCACTTGGTCTGGTAAGTGAATTTGTAAATCATAAAATCAATTCAGAAGGAAGTAGGAAACAGTTTGTTTATGTTGTTGATTTCTGGCATCTGTTGAATTTGGTTTTGTTTTTAATTGTTTCTTGAAACCAGGTACATACTGTTGACGAATAGAAATTATGTTTTAGTGTTAATTATGAGGCGCGCTTGTTTTTATCACACATGCATTATCATTATAGGCATGTAAAATGCTCACTTAAGTCTGAAGGTATAAATGCATTAAGTAACGATTGCTCTAATCTCTTTTATTCATTTATTTTATATGGAGAAGCAATATACAATTTTATTCATGTTTTCCTTGAACACAATAATTCAGTCGGTTATTCAGATTTTTCTTGTTAATGTTGTGGTTATTTTTTTAATTGTGTGCATTTTTTAGTCTCCCAAAAAAGTTGGTGATGACATCGCCAAAGGAACCGCCGACTGGAAAGGTCTTAAAATCACCGTTCAGTTGAAAATCCAGAACAGGCAAGCCACCATCTCAGTCGTCCCGTCTGCCGCTTCCTTGATCATCAAGGCCCTCAAAGAGCCCCCACGTGACAGGAAGAAGCAGAAAAACAGTAAGTGAACTCCTTTATACTCAATATCGCACGTGTGGTTTAACAGTATCACTTCAAGAACTTCAGGATCTATGAAAAAGAATTAGTACAAATATGAAAATTCTGAATCTATAAGAAGTAGTGTGTTAAAGCTACTTCCTTTTAATTAGGCGAGAGATACTAACATTTTTTATGAGTGTATAGTTTCTATGTAACTAATAAAGTGATTTGTGAGAAAATAATGACATTTCTCTGCCGTAGTTCACTGTTAATAAGTTCAACACGTCGATTGTTCAGATTTTTGTTTTCTGTGTGCACTATGTTTTTGTAAATCATCTAATTAATAGAACAAGCTCTAAGATTCTATATAAAAGTAGTGCTTTTACCAGAATTGTTAAATCAATTAGGTTGCACTTATATGGATGTTTTGAGTGTGTTGAGTGTTTCCGTTTTAACACATAGGTTTCTATGAGAGTCCCTAGACGGACGGGTCCGAGGCGGAGAAAATGCCAGCACGCGTCCGTAGGAACTCTTGTATAAATCCATGTGTTAGAACGCTTGTGCCCGCCCCCGTTCCGCCTCACGTTCGAATCGTCCATATAAGAGCACCCTTAATGTTAAAGAACTTTCATTTTTCAATTCTTTAATAAGGTATGCAATATCAAAAACTTTAGTAAGCACCGAGTAAAATTTAGACTTATCAAAATTGTGTTGAGCTTTTTATTTCTTGACTTGATAATGCTTTTTGAAAAACGTTGCTTAGACTTGATGAAATTTTAAATTAGGCTGAGATTTAAGACATCTTTAGCTACGCTAGATCTTTAGCATTGATGAAGCAATGAAGGTTAGGTTAACAGTTAAGTTGTTTACTCTTTCTTTTTGGTGTCGATTAAGATCGCGTAATTTATTCAGCTGATTTTTGTTGTGATCCTCCTATTTTTGAGACAAACCATAGTTAAATTAATATTATTTTTAGGTTATATTGTTTTTTAGCGAATATTTTTTTTTTTACAGTTAAACACAGTGGTAACATTTCAATGGACGATGTTATCAGTATCGCCAAACAAATGAGGCCACGTTCAATGGCCAAGGCGCTCTCTGGCACTGTCAAAGAGGTCTTAGGAACAGCTCAATCTGTCGGCTGTACCATTGACGGTAGGCCACCACATGACATTATTGATGACATCAACAGTGGAAGTGTGGAGGTTCCAGAGGAATAAACTTTGTTTGATATACATACATAATTTAATAAAAAAATAAAAATAGCAAAAAAAAGTTGGGTTAACTTCCTTAGACACACAGAAACACAATTCCTCTGTTATCCTCTAGACTTTTAAAAAATGAAAGATATTGCATTATATGAAAACTATTAATGGATTTCGATAGCAAACGCCATCTAATGCTTCATAGTGGCATCATCGAAACGCGTCTGTGGGTATCTGGTACCGGAATACTGAACATAAATTCAATTTTGATATTGCATTATGTTTAAAAATTAAACAATAACAGTCTTATACAGGAAGTTTTTCTTTAAAGTATACATATTCTAATCATATGCTGTAAATCTTCAGATATTCGTTGTTTTTTTTAAAAGAGTTCAATTTAAAGCTTTAAATGAGGGTTTTCCACTCCCAGATTAAGCATGAGGTAACATTTCAAGTTTAGAAAAACCTGAAAATTTGGTTTGGTCGTGTAGGCTTTTCTAAACTCGAAATTTTACTTCATGCTTAATCTGGAAGTGGATAACACTCGTTTTAAGGCTTCAAATTGAACTGTTTAGAAAAAGTGTAAGTGCGTATACTTAAAAGAAAAATTCCCCATATATGAAATATAGTATTTCCACCTGATGCATGTTGCATGAAGTGAAGACTTTTCTGACCGCAAAATATAACTTCATAATTTTGAGTTTAGAAAAGCCTTTACTTCATGCGACACAGAAAAAACACTGATTTAAATAAACTTTAAAATACATTGAATATAACATCATAATTTAATATATTCTAAATAACCGTATTTTTCTGTGGTCATTGAGGTATAACACGGATATCTCTTGCCTTAAACTAGGGGTAGCACACTATTAAATTATTAGTTGTAAACTGGCAATAGTAATTACATGTTTTATTAATATGAAATGTTCTATAGAACTGTAAAGAATTATGTCTTTTTAGGATCTTAACCCGAAGTTTACATATTTAAGATCACTCATATTTTTTTTAAATTTAAATAAAATTACTTGATTTGTCTCTTATATTACAATAAGTATCAAGTGATTTTATTATAATTTAAATTTTAAAAAATATTTCGTGTTTAATTAAGTGATCAAAGAAAAACATGTTAATGATAAAAGAAATCACACTTGACTTGAGGAATTGTCTGTTAAAGGTAAAACATCACTAAGTACATTTTACTTTTAAATAAATAGATAAATTTTCTTTTTTGTTATACAGCACTTTCAAGTTTTTGTTGGAGATTACATTTTTCCAGGTAGGCCTCCCCATAAATGTTCGTCTACATGGGCCCATTTTAAAAAATATTTCGTGTTTAATTAAGTGATCAAAGAGAAACAAGTTAATGATAAATGAAATCACACTTGACTCGAGGAATTGTCTGTTAAAGGTAAAACATCACTAAGTACATTTTACTTTTAAATAAATAGATAAATTTTCTTTTTTGTTATACAGCACTCTCAAGTTTTTGTTGGAGATTACATTTTTCCAGGTAGACCTCCCCATAAATGTTCGTCTACATGGGCCCACTTGGCTCTACCTACACCACTGTTTGAAATGGTAATATTGTATTGTACTCTTCCTATTATTTCATCTACTTTCGTTTTTTTTTCTAAGATTTCAATGCCATTGTCGTGGGAACGTTTCGGAATGCACAGAGTTATGAAAATCTGGATGATAATTAACGATTTGCATGAAGACAATTAATCACCGACTCGTTTTCCAGAATGCCTCAAACTTCTCACGTTTTCTCGCGCATGCATTTACGCATATATTTATGCATTCCTTTCGAATTTCTTCTCTTTCTTGTGTTGAAACATAAACAACCTCACTCAATTGTCAGTGTTGAATAATGGAAAATTGATTGCTCTTTAAGATACAGTGGAATTAAACATTTGTTTTTGAAAAGTGACGAAATTTTGATTGGATCTATTTGTGGTTTGGAGAAGGTGGACCAGTTGCACCGAAAATGTTGAATAGTGATGGTAAAAAGTTGATTGAATCTTTTGATAGTTTAAAAATTGTGTCCATTATAGTACTTTCCTCATCAAGCATATACTGGTTTAAATATTAAGAACATCGAAAAATGTTTCAAATTGCAAAAATTTATTTCATAATTTTTTTTATTTGTTCGTTTTTGCATTTCTGGATTTATTCCAGTATCGTATTAGGTTTGTTCGTTTGTACTGCACTAAGTTGAACGGATTTCAAGTTTATGCCCACTGAGAAAATGCATTTAAGTAATGTTTCATCAACATTAAAACAACGTTTAATGTTGCTACTATGTTGATATAACGTTATTTGTTTGTTTTTTGCTCAGTGAGTGACGCCACAGTTCAAATTAGTGTAACTTCACATTTACAATTGTAGGCGCCCAGTTCATGTAACGAACAGATTCAGTGCAAAAAGTGCTGCAATAGTTCATCTAACGGAACAGACCTATTGATAGGTGTATCATTTTATGTCAAAAAGGGAGTGCGCAAATGTTTGTCATTTCCTATGTGTTGTCAGATTTTCCTCGGCGATAATGGATTACGTAAAAACAGAACCTCAGACCGTCCTGTTTTAAAAAACAAAATCGGTTTAACTATTTAAGCTGCAGAAAAGTATAATTAAGGGGATTATTGCAGTGTAACACGCCGATCGTGTTCGAAAGACCCACATAGTTTAGAGTAGCTCATCCGATGCCAAATTTACAGGACAAGTGGGGCGAATACAGTCAGAGAGAAAAGCGGCAGCTCGCTGTGCATTTGTGCATTGCTCCTTGGCATGAACGGATGGGGTCTCGCGTCGCGTGGAATAGACGAAAAAAAAAAGCGTATAAAAAAGACGGATCGAAGGAAAGTGTCGATTCGTATTATTTAAACACGCTGATAATACATACAAGCTATGTATTGTTTTCAATTCGTTAGAAAGCGTTATCGGATCCTGTGTTATTTTTCGGTATTTACAAAACTGATGATTCTTATTCTTGTCATTATAACACATTATTTTTACTTTTAAGACTCCAGTTTCAACAGCCGAACAAACTATGTGTTTTATTTTATTAAATTATAGATTATTTCTTAAAAATATAATAATAAAGTAATTCATGTTCATAAGCTCATTGTGAATATTTATATGCCGGACATAATGAAAAAAATGGAACATAGGATTTTCAATGATATTTTTTAAATGGGAATATTATCTTCCCTAACTGCTATTGCCATGAAAATAATGTGTATTAATTTGGCCTCTGCCAAATTGGGTAAATACCCCAAATTTTGGGGAGAATTTCAATTTATATATCAAATATTTTAGTTTTTATGAACGCAACAAATAAATAATAGATTGAAAAAAATTAAACGGAAAGCTGCCCTGTTTTTTTTATGTTTAGTACAGGGTTTACAAAATGATGTGTATAAATAGGCTCAGTCAACTTAGCCCCCCGAAGTTCGACTTTTTTGAAAAAAGCGCTTGCGCTAGACCGGCTTTAGCTAGCGCCATAAAAATTAGAGCTAGCGCCATTTAGACAAGAAAACTACGGGGATTTGAACTTTCGGGGGGCTAGGTTGATGCTAGCCCCCAGAGTTTGGATTTTTTAAGTTTTTTTACACTATTCGGATTCCTCAGAGCTAGCGCCAGCTAGCGCTACCAATTTAAAAGCCAACGCCACTCCCACAACCCCAAAAAATGATAAAACATTTTTAACTCTGGCCCCCTAAAATGAGATGTTTTTAATCAAATTGGGTGGAAAATATAACTTAGAGCTAGCGCCAACAGAATATGACAAAAATATTCTCTCAAAAATATCAAGTAAAAAAAAGTTCACATCCAAATTTTGATGCGAGAGCTTTCAGATCCTGTATGCGTATTACCATTTACTTCCTGAATTTTAATACAAAATGATGTTTGGCATATAATATACCGCTTCCAACAAATATTTCGGCGTTGTAATTACTTTATTTATGTTCATAGACACTGGCTATTAGAAACATGATGCCTAGAAGACAGTAGCATAACTGACAATTGTGTTTTCACTCCTAGCTAATTTAAATCGTTATAACTCAAGAACTTACCGTACGATTTAAACAACTCTTTTGGCATTGTAATTACTATACTAATGTTTATAAACACTGGCAACGAGATAGCTTGCGCTAGTAAGACAGTGGCGTAACTGACGATTGTTTTTGATAATTGAAATCGTTATAACTCGGAAACTAATCGTACGATTTCAAAATTTTTTTTGGCATTGTAATTGCTATACTGAAGTCTATAAACACTAACAACGACATAGCTAGTAATATTAAAGGATAAATGAAAATCACTTGGTTTGTTTCACTATTTTTTTCTATTTACTCGACTAGTTTCGCTTTTTACGGCATTATCAAAGTTCACTCTTGATAATGCCGTAAAAAGCGAAACTAGTCAAGTAAATAGAAACAAATAGTGAAACAAACCAAGTGTTTTTAATTTATCCTTTATTATTATTTCAAAATGTTTCAGCAAGTGATAAATGAGAAAGTTATTCAAGAGATAGCTAGTGCTAGCAAGACGGTGGCGTACCTCACGGTTGTTTTTTTTTACTACGTGATAACTTAAATCGTTATTAATCGGTGGAAAACACTCGTTGGGAGTTTCAAACTGAACGCTTTTCAAAAACAATGAATGCCTGAAAATTTACCTAGTACACATCGGGTTATGTATGTACTTAATCAAAACATGGGTATCTTTTCGATGCTACAAAATTGTGATTAAGCTCCTTTCGTTGCTATTCAATTGACTTTATTTTCATTCTAACACAATCTATCTCAATATCCTAATTCTACAATATACAGGGAGTTTTTCTTTAAAGTATACGTATTCCAGATTCACTTTATTTTCTTTAAATCTTTAGATATGTGTTGTTTTTACAGGAGTTCAATTTGAAGCTTTAAGCGAGTGTTTTCCACTCCCAGGCTAAGCAGGAAGTAAAATTTCGAGTTTAGAAAAGCCCCGTAAAAGTTTGTCTCGGGTCGCGCCGCGACCCGAGACAAATTTTCTGGGCTTTTCTAAACTCGAAATTTTACTTCATGCGCCACGCGTATAGAACACTAAAATTTTGTGAAATGTATGTATATTTGAACCTTACTTGAAATCAGCGTTTTATACGCGGGGCGCATGAAGTAAAATTTCGAGTTTAGAAAAGCCCAGAAAATTTGTCTCGGGTCGCTGCGCGACCCTCGACAAATTTTCACGGGGCTTTTCTAAACTCGAAATTTTACTTCATGCTTAGTCTGGGAGTGGAAAACACTCGTTTAAAGCCTTGAATTGAACTTTTTTTAAAAAACTAGGAATGTCTAAAGATTTAAAGAAAATAAGCTAAATTTGGAAAACGTATACTTTAAAGAAAAACTCCCTGTATGTTATTATGTTGTATTCAACTTAAATATTATTAGGTTATTACTCATATTAAGTTTAAGATTCAATTCTTGCCTGATAAAGGAGCAACTCTCTAAGCAAACCTAAATATTTAATCCATGTTACATATCAAATATTTAGCTTAAATGTTTTGATAGTTGTTGCTTACATTATACGGCTCAGTCAACTTAGCCCCCCGAAGTACGACTTTGTTGAAAAAAAACTTGTCAGTTAGGCTACTGTTTTCTAGGCATCATCTTTGTAATAGCCAGTGTCTTTGAACATACATAAAGTAATTACAACGCCAACATATTTCTTGGAAGCGGTATTTTATATGCCAATCATGATTTTGTATTGAAATTCAGCAAGTAAATGGTAATACGCATACACGAGCTGAAAGCTCTCACATCAAAGTTTGGATGTGAACTTTTTTTTACTTGATATTTTTGAGAGAATATTTTTTTCATATTCTGCTGGCGCTAGCTCTAAGCAATCTTTTGCACCCAATTTGATTAAAAAAATCTCATTTCGGGGGGCTAGGGTTTAAAATGTTTTATAATCTTTTGGGGTTGTGGGGGTGGCGCTAGCTTTTAAATTGGTAGCGCTAGCTGGCGCTAGCTCTGAGGAATCCGAATACTGTAAGAAAACTTGAAAAATCTAAACTCGGGGCAACATCAACCTAGCACCCCGAAAGTCAAACCCCCGTAATTTTTTTGTCTAAACGGCGCTAGCTCTAATTTTTGTGGCGCTAGCTAGCGCTAGCTAAGGCCCGTCTAGCGTAACAGTTATTTTTTAAAAAGTCGAACTTCGGGGGGCTATGTTGACTGAGCCGTATAAATAGAGGATTGCAATAACATTCAATTACAATTCATTTATTCCTTATTTACTTACTATCAAAATATGACTCATCATAAATCAGCCAAATTTGAAAAAAAATATATTGGGCTCGGTGCAATGTTGAGCAAGAAGCTTTTTATTTGAAATGCATTATAATAACTACCTTATTATTATTATAGTTCTATTTTTTCTAAAATAATTAACAATGAATATGCACGCAGTTAAACCCTATATTTTTTTAAACATTCGTCAAACAAATATTACCTGAGCTCAGTAAAAAATAGTTGATTTGTAACATTAATCTACGACAACGTCATATTGGTGTTATTCTTACTATTCTTATAGTTTTGATATCATTGATTCGTTGATGAAGTCGCAGTTGGTTCAAATAGGTCCGATTGCTAGAAACTTTACAATTTACTTTAATAGTTTTATTGCGAGAAGTTTAATGGCATTTAACAACTGCTTTAATAACGAAAGATTTAAGACGAAATATTGATTTGAACAAGACTGATTGTTATTCGATTGCTTCTGGTTTCTTAATCAGCTTAAAAAACTTAAAAAATAATTTAATAATACCGACACTGTGTAAATAATTAGGGAAGCCAATATTAAAGGTATATTACACATCTTTATTTAAATTAGTGAAACATTTCGTGTTTTCTATATTAGTGAACATGCAGTATAAAAAAATACTTATTCCATTAGTAGTCAGAAAGCATGAAAATAAAACACTAGTACAATAAAATATCGATTATAATTGCGAAATATTAATTTTACGAGAATAAATGCTAACGACGCGAGCCGATTTTGTTAACTATGATTGAAAAAAGAAAAGAAAAACAAACGCGAAACCGCGCAGCGTTCACCGGCCCAGGGATAAACGCTGGCCGCATGCTGCTCGCCCCTCCAATAATTGTGCAGATGAGTGTACAACGCGTTCAACTAAGAGAAGGTATTTTACGTTCTTATTTTTCAAAATTTTATTTTAACCTGACTCAGGCATGAGCTATCGCATCCTTCTGAAATGTTCACATTATATGCCTTATAGTATAAACTAGTAAGATATGGGAATATTTTTTTTAATTTTGAAAAATTTTACATTATTTTTTTCATACCTCTAAAAGCAAATTGTTTAAAAAAAAGTACAGTACTCTCTCGCTAATCCGCCGCTCCATAATCCGACAACTACTATAATCCGCCGTTTTTTCGCAAGTTGATCCAATCTATAGACTCTCTGTAATCCGCCGTTATTGAACGAGTTTGGTTCGGTAATCCGCCGCCGCAATCACCTCCCTCTCTTTTTTTTCTGGAATGTTCTATACATCGCCGTTTAGTCGTAAACAACTACTCGTTAGTCCACCACTAGGAACAAAAACGAACGGTCGCGCGTCTTTCTTGTTGTTCATTAGCAAAAAAATGGCTTCTTCACCACAATCGCGATCTACTAAACGAAAGCACGAAACTTTAACTTTAATGGAAAAGATGGAAATCTTAAAGAAAGTGGATAGTGGTGTGCCTTTTACAGACATAGCAAATCAGTTTCATATTGGGCGGTCAACAGTTTACGATATTCGGAAGAACAGAAATAAGATCGAAAACTATGTCACTAACGCCGAGTCTGGAATAGGAAAACGTCAAACGATGAGAACTGGTGAATATCCACAGTTGGAAGAAACACTTTTTTCGTGGTTTTTACAAGAGCGTCAACGTCACACACCGATACCTGCTGAAGTGTTGCGACAGAAAGCACTCCAGTTCTATGAGAAAATTTATAAGAAAAATGATTTCAGAGCTAGTGAAGGATGGCTTACAAAATTTAAAGCAAGATTTGGAATCAGGTTGCTGTCCATAACTGGAGAGAAATTGTCCAGCAATGAGGCTGCTGTATCACCATTTCTTGAAGTTTTTATGAAAAAAATTGAAGAGCTTAATTTGACGGCGGATCAAGTTTACAATGCCGATGAAACTGGCTTATTTTGGCGACTTTTACCACATAAAACGTATGTTCACAGAAGTGAAACGTGTGCTCCAGGCAGAAAAGTATCCAAGGAGCGGATAACCGTTATGCCTTGTTCAAATGCAAGTGGCAGTCATAAGTTGAAACTCTTAGTTATTGGAAAATCTAAAAACCCTAGGCCATTCAAGAACATATATCTCCCGGTTGTTTATATGAGTCAAAATAAAGCCTGGGTAACCAAAGATTTGTTTTACGACTGGTTTCATCATGTTTTCGTGCCTGAGGTGAAAAAATTTTTAAAGTCGCGAAATCTACCACAGAAAGCTCTTCTTGTGCTTGATAATGCTCCTGGACACGGCCCAAATGACGAATTATCATCTAGTGACGGCTGTATAAAAACACTCTTCCTTCCTGCTAATTGTACGCCTCTGCTCCAACCAATGGATCAAAATGTGATACAAATGATGAAAAACAATTACAAAAAGAAGATTTTACTTAACGCCATAAGTCGAGAGGCAAACATTTCTGAAACTCTGAAAATGTTGAATATCAAAGATGCAGTTTTTACAGTTTCTGATGCCTGGGACGAAGTTGGAGAAAGAGCAATCAAATCATCATGGAAAAAATTGTGGCCTAGAATTTGTGAAGATGATGACACTTGGGAAGAAGAGGATCTAATTCCATTACAGGAATTAATACAGTTTGCAACAAATCCTAATGCAGGTTTAACACGTGAAGATGTTGAAAATTGGTTTAAAGAAAACCCAGAAATATATGAGACATATAAAACGTTAACCGAAGATGAGCTTGTAAATGAATCATTTGACTCATCCTTTGATAGCTCATCAGACGAAATGTCGGTACATGTAGATTGCACTGTCAAATCAGAGGACGCTTTGGAAAGTGTTGACACTTGCATTAAATGGGCTCAGGAAAATGGAATGACATACGATATGGTTAGAAATTTACGTAAAATGCGTGATCAAGTAATTACGAAGATTTATTATGGCAAAAAACAGGCCAAACTAGACCAGTATTTTTCAAAACCTGAGTAATCAGTTACGTGTCAGTTTATTTTCTAATTTCAATTCATTTTTGTAAACCTACATACTAATACAAAATATATCTGCATATGAGTAAATATCTACATATGTTTTTTATTTTTTTGTTCCTAGACACTATAATCCGCCGTTTCCAGTAATCCGCCGATGGTCCGGATTTTATGGTGGCGGATTAGCGAGAGAGTACTGTACTTCGATATTTTACTAGATAATTGGGCTTAATATACGCTGTCAAAATTTCAACTTTCTAGTACCTTTAGTTTGTAAATAAACCTAACATTAAATTTCAGACCACTGTTATATTCCCCTTAATGTATTTTAAGTTTTCAATGAGGTCTTCAATTTTTATTTGGTGGCAAATTCAATTTTTTTTTATTTTAAAGTTTTTTTCTCTTGTTATCCAGAATATTTTACAAAATACCAGTTTAAATCGAAATATCTTTAAAAGTAAACTATCACTTGTTTATGAACTTCACATTAAATTAATGATTCGACTTCAGATAAGCCTGAAAACTTGGATTTGCCAGGGCGCGACTCGCTTCGCTCGCGCGCCCCGGCGAATCCAAATTTTCAGGCTTTACTAAACTCGAAATTTTACTTCATGCTTAGTCTGGGAGTGGAAAACACGAATTTTCTGGCTTTTCTAAAGTCGAAATATTTACTTCATGCTTAACCAAGGAGTGCAGAAACACCTGTTCGTAATTGATTGAACACTTTAACAAAAGCGTTGAAAGCATGCAAATTAATACTCATAATAAATATATTTTAACCTTATTTATTACTTTTAGCATAGTGATGAGCATTTTGATTTTAATCTGTTGTGTATATTGTTTGTGATTTTATATATTTTAACTTAATTATTACTTTTAACTTATTTTAGACTAAGCATTATGTATTTATTTTAAATGGATATCCGTAAATAAACAATAATAAATATACTTTTGTGAATCTATTTAAATTAGGTACGTGTTTAATTTTGTGTATATCCGTTATGCGAACCATCTTCACCAAAACGGTGATTATGTGATGTGGGTATTGTGTCATTAAATTCGATTAGCATTTCGTGCGTTGTTGTGCAAGGAAAGCATACATTATTTATTACGGAATAAATCGAATTTGAATGAGCAATGATTACTCCTATTTTACAGACGCGCCCAAATGTTGGAGAAAATCATTCTTTTGTTTTACGGTCTTTGTACAAATTTCAAAATAACAGAATCTGCATAAATTGTTATTCAACTTATCTCACATTAAAATTATAATCTGTCGTTTAGTCGCTGAAAGTAAGAAATTCAATTAGAAATACTTAGAATTCGATGTTTAACGATTTTTTAACTGCCATTTGACAATTATAAAAATATTCAATTTGAAGCCTCTAACGAGTGTTTCCAATCCTGGATTAAGCATGAAGTAAAATTTCGAGTTTAGAAAAGCCTGAAAATTTGGTTTGGTCGCGTAGCGCGTAGCGCTACGCGACCAAACCAAATTTTCAGGCTTTTCTAAACTCGAAATTTTACTTCATGCGCCACGCGTATACAACACTGATTTCAAGTTAAGTTCAAAATATACGTCGACTTAGGTTTGATTACATGTTTTTTAATTTTACAAATGTTTATATGGAATATGCGAAAGTATACTTAAAAAAAATTTCCTGTATGCTGTTATTCTTATCTATTTTAATATCATCAATAATTTAACTCAAACATAAATGACTAAAAAACGAAAGATATTTTATTTTCGGTCAACTTGAAGTTTAAAATATACTTCAAAACCAGTATGCTAAAGCAGTATATTTTGAACTGCAGAGTATTTCAGTGTTTTATACGCCTGGTGCATAAGGTAAAATTTCAAGTTTACATTCAACTTCATGCTTAATCAAGGAGTGGAATCACTCGTTAGAAACTTCAAATCGTGTATTTAAAAAAAAATAATTAAAAAATTTATCGCAAGCCTCAATTTCTACATACTGTTTCTAATTGTTTTTTTTTTGCTAGTTTGAAATACAGTAGATGTATTTTTTTTATTGTATCGTGATTTGGGACATGGACATCTCTTCGCAAATCCGTTTCTGGCGAGGGCCGCGCCGAAATTGAACAGGTGAAACGTTCGAGAGGGATTGTGCAATATGCCTCTCAGCCTAATGCAAAATCCGGCTCGGCGCCTCAATAAAATAAGATACATTCCTTATGTAACGCTTACGGCAAAAGTCTCGTATATCTAAATCGATAATCATCTCGATGGAATAAAAGTAGGACTTCTCCCGTTTAGGCAATGCCAATAAGTCGATATTTATATTTGATTATTTCACTCAATGTATTAAGAACCAAAAAATTGGCCGAATTCCGATTCGCATGTCACGTGGCATGTTTTAATAAAAGCGAAAACTACGTAATTCGCGTGGCGTCTAAAGAGTTTTTCCATTTATTTAAACTTTATATTCCCCACGTGTAGACTGTGAAAGTTTCAATAATTAATCAAGATGTCTGTCTTTGAAAACAAGAATGAGGAAATTAGAGAAAATGTTGATCTTCTGTCCCACAAAACACTCAAACTTTGGAATGTTAAAAGTAGTTTACAGTTTTCTGCAGTACCCATTAATACGAGCACTTGAAACTATTAAATAATGAAGTAATATTTTAAATTACCTTCAAAATTAGTTTAGATCCATTTGAGGATATTGAGTGAAAATCTGCCAGGAATGTGTTTTCGTAATATCGTATGTTCAATAAAAAAAAAACCTCTTAATTGTCATGATTTAATCTTTTTTCAAATTTAGGTTGGCTACACGGTTTAGGAATTGACATATAAAACGTCAAACATGATAATTATAATACAGGGTGTCTACGCTAAACCGTTCGTTAAAAGTTTATGGGGTTGCCGTTGCACTAAACATTTGAAAAAAACCCTTGTCATACGGTTGAATCAATTCTCCTCATGTGAAATATTATCAACTTTATATCACTTCCGGTTCCACCGGAAGTAGCATAAAATTTGATATTTTAAATGGAACACCCTATATATTAGTAATTTTTTGGAATCCTCGTTTAAATTGCAACATATTTTATTCAAACATATGTACACTTATCTCTTATAGTTTTCAAGCAAAAAAAATATTTCTAAAATTCTGACCTCTAAAAGGCATCTTGAAATCTGTCTGTAACTTTTCTTAAGAATAAGATAAAAATTTGATTTATATCTCTACTTGTACCTAGAGGATACCTCTAAAGGTGTATTAATTGAAAACTGTCAATTTTGACAATAAGTGTTCTTAAAATGTCAATATCGAAGTGCCCTCCTCAATATCTCGTAATTCAATTTTTTAAATGGAATGACCCATTTTTTATCACGTGGTACGATTGGAGGTCAGATTTCCTACAAAAAAGTATTAACAACTATACTCCTAAAGCAAGTGGTTTTTGAATTATTTCGAAGATTCGTTTTTCGTCGCATTTATGCAAGGAATAATGCGCGCATAAGTCGTAACTGAATTTTAGTAGGCAAGTAGTAATGCTTTTGTTTTGTGCTTTATGTAATGCAAAATGTCAAATAAGAAAAACAATTAGTACAAAGTTATACAGAAATAAACAAAATGAATAATACATGGCAACTGCGATAGAATTGGTACTTGAACATGTAGAATATTTAATGAAACTTATCCACATTTGCCGCCGATGAATAAAACAAGATTTAGAAGATTGGAATCAAATTTTGTTCAATTGGCAGTTGCCATGTATAAAGAATAAATTGATAATTTGTTGATTTGTGTAATTATACATGTTGTTGATTTCTGTAAAACTTTTTAATAATAATAATAATAATAATAATTCTTTATTAACGGACAATCCATTTACAATGTAGAGCCAAAAACGTATAACTAAAATGTAAGACACAAAACATGAATCAGAAATATGCACAAAGACACATATGTTAATCTGCGTAAACCACAATAGGGTTTTTTTATTTACTTATTTATTTATTTATTCAACCAACGGAACAAGGTCCAATTACAGATTGAAGTTAATACAAATAAAGAAAATACACAATAATTTTAATTAAAGAAAATTAACATTGTAAATAAACGAAATTAACAGGTTACTAAGCTAATAACAAGAAATAAACTAAAGGTCGGGCAGCTTGGTGGTGTAGTGGTTAGAGTGTTGTACTGCCACGCCACGGACCGGGGTTCAAATACCGGCCTAACAAGTTGTCTGCATTTATATAGGTTAGGATAAAAATGCCAAACACTCCGTCTTCTCGGATATGACGTTAAATGCATGTAGGACCCGTGTACTGCCTGGATGTTGCGTGCACGTTAAAGATCCCTACCGGTGGGTTGGAACTCCCACCGGGTTCGGCAAAATTCCCGGATAGCTGTAGACCTAATCTCCGGCGTCATGATTGGCCTTAGCAGCGGAAATAGATGATAAAACCCAAAATAAAAAAAAAACAAAAAAAAACTAAAGGTAAAAAAAAACTAAGAAAATAAACCAAGAAAATAAACTAAGAAAGACACTCAATGATCACATTGAAGAATTCTTTCGCTGATTTAAAGTTGAATATATCCACATCTGTATTTGTATTAATGAGTTTGTTGTACGTAGCGCACATAGAATACATCGGCGATCTGACCAGTACGTTCGTTTTGGGTATTGGTAGCTGAAATAGACGTTTAGTTCTTACACTACAGGGCACCAATATATTATAACATTTAGTGCACACCATCCGCGAGACTCCTCCTAATTAAACCTAAAGATGACTTAAAAAAGTCAATACCGCTACAAATGTCATTAGCCGTGCGCGTTAATCGAGTCATGGGGCAATTTAAACTGCAAGTCGTCCTGCAAAATTCGTTATGAAGTAGCATGCGGCTACGTGCATGTCTAGGTGGTACATGATAATTAATCATACTAACAATATGACTTGAATCTATTTTGCAGTTTATGATTTTATAAAGAAAACACATATCTAATTCCATGCCACGATGTTGCAAAGTTGTGAGTCCTAAGTATGCCATCGTTTCCTCGGTTGTTAGGTGTATATTTTTCTGGGTCAATTTATATGACATAAACTTAATGAACTTAGTTTGCACTTTTTCCATCCTGTTGACATATGTAACGTATGAGGGCGACCAAATCGTTCTACAATAATCAAAATGAGACCGAACAAGGGAGTTATACAGGATGTTAAAAGTGCGTACATCGACCAGATCTTTGGTAACACGTTTAATGAATCCTAGCGCCTTATTTGCTTTATTGACTACGAAGTCAATGTGCGACTTAAATGACAGCTTTGAATCAAGCATGATCCCAAGATCCTTTACTAAATAAACTTGACTCAATGTTAAGTTATTTAACCTGTAGTTATATGTTATTCCCTTCCTCTTACGCGAAAAACATATAAAACTACATTTATTGATATTCAGCTGCATATCATTCAGTGCACACCATTTATTGACCGAGTCAATATCTTCTTGAATTTTGATACAGTCTGCTGTGTTCTTTACGGTATAATACAATTTTAAATCATCGGCAAAAAGCAAATGAGGACACCTTAGCGATTCGGACAGGTCGTTTATAAAAATAATAAATAGTAGTGGTCCTAAGTTGGACCCTTGTGGAACACCAGACGTTGAAATATATGGTTCTGAGAGGTAGGATTTAATTTTTACATACTGTTTCCTCTCTGACAAATATGTTGCTAGCCAGTTTAGAAACGGATTACCTAGACCATACGCTTGCATTTTTTTTATGAGAATAGCATGGTTGACAGAGTCAAATGCTTTGCTGAAGTCCGTGTAAATTGCATGGACTTCAGCATTATCATCTAGAGATTTATGTATGTAGTCCGTATATATGAATAAGTTGGTTAGTGTTGATCTGCTTTTATAAAAACCATGCTGGTGTTCCACAATGACCGATTTAAAAGTGTCGTAGATTGGCCTGTAGACTACTTTCTCAAATATTTTTACCATCGTCGAGAGAATGGAAATAGGCCTGTAGTTTTCTACGTTAGATTTAGACTTGGATTTATGGATAGGTATCACATATGATTCCTTCCAAATTACAGGAAAGATACCTGTGCTTGATGACAATGAGTATATTTAGTGTAAGAGATCTACTAAGGTGTCACAGCAGTTGTATAAGAATATAGCTGGAACATTGTCAGGACCAGCGCTGCTATTAGGATTCATTGAGCGTATTGCGTTATATATATCCTCATGAGAAATGTTTATATTATTAAGGTTGATGATGCTGTCGAACTCAAGTGAGAAATTGTAAATTGATGATGGTCTATAAACTGATGAAAAATATGCAGCAAATAAATTAGCAATATCGGTTCCTGTAGACGCTGTAGTGTTGCCATAGACCATGGACACTGGAATGCCATGGCACTTATTCTGACTATGTACATAGTTCCAAAACAACTTTATGTTGCTCGGTATAGCCCTTTCAACATTGTTAATATAGCTTTTATAACAAGATTTAATTTCAGATTTACATTTAGATCTAAGGTTCGTAAATGAGTAGTAGTCAACTAGCTGAAGTAAGTTTTTCCATTTCAAATGTGCGATTTTTTTTGTTTTATTAACTGAATGACATTTTTAGAAAACCATAAAGGAAACGATGTACTCCTCACTAATGTACTAATTCTTTTTATTATTTGACATTTCGCAATACAATCGCGACAAAACAAAAGCATACTGCTGGCCTACTAAAATTCAATTGCGACTTATGCGCGCTTTATTCCCTGCATAAATGCGACGAAAAACGAATTTTCGAAATAATTCGAAAACTACTTGCTTTAGGTGTATAGTTTTATAATATTTTTTTGTAGGAAATTTCTCCCCCAATCGTACCATGTGATAAAAACTGGGTCATTCCATTTAAAAAATTGAATTACTAGATATTAAAGGGTGCACTTAGATATTGACATTTTGAGAACACTTATTGTGAAAATTGACAGTTTCCAATTAATTCACTCATAGAGGCATCATCTAGGTACAAGTAGAGATATAAATCATATTATTATCTTATTCTTAAGAAAAGTTACAGACAGATTTCAAGATGCCTTTTAGAGGTCAGAATTTTAGAAATATATTTTTTTCTTGAAAACTATTAGAGATAAGTGTACATATGTTCGAATAAAATATGTTGCAATTTAAACGAGAAACCCAAAAAATTACTAATATATAGGGTGTTCCATTTAAAATTACAAATTTTATGCTACCTCCGGTGGAACCAGAAGTGATATAAAGTTGAAAATATTTCACATGAGGAGAGCTGACTCAACCATATGACAAGGATTTTTTTCAAATATTTAGTGCAACGGCAACCTCATAAACGGTTAACGAACGGTTTAGCGTAGACACCCTGTATGTAATCTCAGAGTTGCCAACCTAGAATATTTTTCATAGCACTCTAGAGGTTTTTTTTTATTGAACATGACGAAAACCATTTGACAACTTTGTTGTTTTTAGCAAATTTAACTTGAGCAAAGTCACCAAATTAAGACATAACTTTGCTCTCGTTAAATTAATAAACAACAAAATACAGTACTAGTGGTTTTATTTATGAATAAATGGGTTTTTTCAATGAAACGTGTTCACAAAATTTAGATTGGGAAGTAAATTCATTTAGTATGTGGGAAACTGATAACATAATGAATTTTTCTTTCAACTCGAGGATAGTAGGTAATAGCTTTTAGGTAAGTGTCTAACAATATAGATTACAACCAGAGCTAGGCAGGATTCGAATCCTAGATTCTAATCCTTTTAGAGGATTCAAAAGAGGCATTCGAATACTTTAGTTCAACTGGATTCGTGATCTGGATTCATTACATTTTTTTAAGAGGATTCGTATTCGAATCTAAATGTGGGTGATTCGAATCCTTATAAAAGGATTCGAATATCTATAAAAGGATTCGAATATTTATAAAAGGATTCGAATATTTATAATAGGATTCGAATACTTACAAAAGGATTCGAATACTTACAAAAGGATTTGAATCGTTAAAAATGATTCCAATTAATTGTAAGGATTAACATGAAAAATGTCTTTGGTGTGTTTTTAAATTTCTCGTTGAATCACTGTTTTATACGCGTGGCGCATGAAGTAAAATTTCGAGTTTAGAAAAGCCCAGAAAATTTGTCTCGGGTCGCTGCGCGACCCTCGACAAGCGCGTAGCGCTACGCGACCAAACCAAATTTTCAGGCTTTTCTAAACTCGAAATTTTACTTCATGCGCCAGGCGTATAAAACGCTCATTTAATGTGAAGTTTATAACATATCACTTAGTTCACCGTCGGACTCACAGATGTCGCCACTCAGTCGCACGACTTTTTAAATTTTTTTAAAAACCCCTAAAAGTTTACAGACATTCTTAGCAATATTAGAAATAATGTGTGCTATTAATTTCCTCAAGAAAAAAATATTTTATCCATTTTTACTCACTTTTAAAAAATACAAAAAATTAACGAACAAACCAACAGCAGAAATATAAGTGAAATATTTTTTTCATAACAAAAAAAATAGCCCAGGTTATTTTTACCATCATGAAGAATACTTGAGATTTTTTTCCGATTTTTAATTTCATCGATAATTGGAAAAATCACATTTTCACTTTTAAAAAATACAGAAAATTAATAAACAAACCAACAGTAGAAATATAAGTAAAATATTTTTTTCATACTTGACTTTTTTTCAGATTTTTTAAAATATAAAAATTTTCATCGATAATTGCAAAAATTCATAAGGGGAAGGTAGGGAAAAAATTCGGATTTTCACACAAACAATTTTATTTTCTTAAAAACCCCTAAAAATTCACAGACATTTTTAGCAATGTAAGAAACAATGTGTGCAATTTATTTCCTCAAGAAAAAAATATTTCATCTATTTTTTCTCACTTTTAAAAAATACAGAAAATTAATAAACACACCAACAGCAACAAAAATAAATAGCCCAGGTTATTTCTACTATCATAAAGAATACTTGAGATTTTTTTCAGATGTTTTAAAAACTTAAAATTTTCATCGATAATTGGAAAAATTCATAAGGGTATGAAAAACATTCGGATTTTCACAGAAAAGTTTTAATTTCTTTAAAAATCCCTAAAAATTCATAGAGATTATTAGTAATGTTAAAAACAATGCGTGCTATTTATTTTCCTTAAGAAAAAAATATTTCATTCATTTTTACGCACTTTAAAAAAATACAGAAAATTAATAAACACACCTACAGCAGAAATATAAGTGAAATATTTTTTTCGTAACAAAAGCCCAGGCTATTTCCAACATCAACATCAACAACATAAAAGGTTGTGAAAAGTATTCTTTTTTTAGAACCTTTTATTTACATGGCCCCTCGTTGGGCGCCATAATTGAGTAAGTTTTTACCTATTATTCCTATAACTGTAAAAGCCAAAATTTCAATCAAATGTACCAACATTAAGATCCAGAAATTGCGAAACAATATTAAATTTTTGTTATATAAACGCATGATAGTAATTTGAGTCTCCACAAAAAAAATTGCAAATTTCCCAATAATCATTATTTTTTGTTCTATTACTGTAGGATCATCTTCATATTTCTTTCTCTTGTCAAAGTGAACTTTCAGAAATCTCTAGCTGATCTCTGAACTCGGATTGCGAAAGCAGGCCCATTCGAGCGTGTTTTTTTCTATCGTTCATTAATTCATCGGCGGAGAGTACGCGGTATTAATTAAGGATGAGAAAACACATTAGTGCAATAATTTCCCTTGCAGCGTACCGCAATTTCTGGGGCTTCGAAAGTGAAATTCGTCAGATTGTCTACAGTTTCACTTTTAACAATCCATAATCTGTAATCAAATGTGATTTTTTTATAACTTAACAGAAAATAGTCCGTAAAATTCAAATTAAATTAGCAAGTTTCGTTTAGATCAGTTTAGTTGGATACTTGGTAGGTCTCAAGCACTATAATTTAAAAAACTATAATTTAAAATAAAGTAATCCATATTATGATTTTGATTAAAACGCTTAGAATTTTCTTCAACACTTTAAAGTGTTAGAGAAAGGTTCTAACCGTTCTAATCAAAGTTATAATTATCTTCAAGTACTCAATCAATCCAAACATATAATGATTTTTTTTTTCTAAATTATATAAAGCTTTTTTGAATTATAGTGCTTGAGAATCTATATTTAAAACTTTAACATCAAGTGTTCTATCATTATTTAATTAATGTTTAAGATGTGATCTTTTGTGACTGTATATATTGGCCCCGTGTTGGGTGCCATAATTGAGTAAGTGCGATTTTCTATAATATAATAAAGTAGGTAAGGTTTAAAATATAACTATATCAAGATTTGTTTCTCTTGGGTGTACATATTATTTATCTATTTCTGTGTGTATTATTTTCAGACAAAATCAACATTTATTAACTTTATTAATAAGAAATCAAACACAAAATTAGGCCGCTTATATTTTGAATATATCAGTGTTTTATACGCGTGGCGCATGAAGTAAAATTTCGAGTTTAGAAAAGCCTGAAAATTTGGTTTGGTCGCTCCGCGCTTCGCGCTACGCGACCAATCCAAATTTTCAGGCTTTTCTAAACTCGAAATTTTACTTCATGCTTAATCTGGAAATGGAAACACTCGTTAGAAGTTTCAAATTGATCGCTTTTATAAAAACAACGAATGTTCAGAAATTTTACAAAATATGCTTAATGTATGCATTTGTTTATCGATGTTCAAATTTTGACGGAACACTAATGGAGCCCCAGTGTTCCATGCAATCCGAGTTAAGAGGGTTAACTTAATTAATTATAATACTAATCGATACTAATTTGTTGTTATTTTACCAAATTTGTTTTATGTTTGAGTGCATTGTTTATCGATGTTCAAATTTTGACGGAACACTATTTTTTTTAAGTTCATGGAGCCCCAGTGTTCCATAGAATACCAGTTAGAGGGTTAACTTAATTAATTATAATTAATTTGCTTTTATTGCATATTGATATACTTTTAATTTTCTTCAACAGCAATTTTTATATCAACTTTCTTATGTTTCTTTTTATACGTCGGCAACAATTTATTGTTAATAATTTCTTCGATCAATACGGCGACGAGCAGTCTGTCCGTGCCCGCTGGTTCAACATCCTCTTTCTTCTTTTCCTGAAACGGAGTGGTTCTCCGCCAACGTCTTTAGCCCGAGAAAGACGCATCGGGAGTCCTTGTTCACGACATTGACCGAGTTTGAAATGCAAGGTGAATTAACAATAAACACATTAGGCCTCTTTAATGTATTCAACCGCACACGCTGGGTCCTGATTGAATCATCGAGAGACGTGTAGCTAGCAGGAGCGTGCGACACGGGCGGCGAGAGGCTGGACCCTTGGGGGATACCACCAACCTGTCACTCAATGCTAAAACACACCTACCTACACATTGTTCTAGAGAGAAAGAAAAAATAAACACGACTGTTATCAGTCCATGCACGTTTTTTCCGATGATCGAACGAAATTTCGTTCGATTTCTAGCCAAAATCGGTGCCCATACACGCTACGCTCCGGCCATCCGACCGGACTTCAGTTGAATGAAAGTCCGGTCGCTGTAACGTCTATGGGGGCCATAATATAATATTTTCGGATTTCTGCTTTGTGCAGTGTAGTTATTAATGATTGGCGCAATCGCTGGTGGATTGGTAACATTGAGTGTGTTTTCTGGACCACATCGGGCTTCCCACAATTTTGAATGCTTTTAAGCTTTTTTAACTATAAAATGTATACAGGGTGATTCTTGACTTATACGCATAATTGCGAGGAATTGTAGTTCGTGATGTGTATTGATGGAAAATAAAAAATAAGTGTAGTAAGAGTTTTGGATTAACAGAGATAACGAATAAATAATGTTGAGATAGGTGAACTGCTAAAATTATCGCAATTGCCTTGAATTGTATCTGTCACTCTCTGTCACTAGTTGCCAAATTAGAGCTTTTTTTATTTGTAAAAGAAAGACTAGGTCGTAGAGATACAACTGCTTAGCCTCCTAGGTTGTCTGACCTAACACTTTCTGTCACTAGTTGGTCACTAGTTGCCAAATTAGAACTTCTTTTATTTGTAAACGAAAAACTAGGTCGTAGAGGTACCACTGCTTAGCCTCCTAGGTTGTCTGACCTAAATCCCCTTGACTTTTATTTTTGAGGATACTTGAAAAGTTTGGCGTACTCAACCAAAGTGAATACTGAGGAAGTGTTGCGAAATCGTATACATGCTGGTGCCGAGTTAATTAAGCAACATTTTGGTTTACGTCATGTGCTCAATTGTGCATTGAAAACGAAGGAAATCACTTCGAACACTTATGGTGATACTTCAGTTTAGGTTACATAATTAATTCGTAATCTCTAATTAATAAAAACTTCTACTATTTTTTAAAAAATTTCTAATATATTTATAATAATTAATAATAAGTTTAACTCAATTCAAAACTATTAATTCATGTATTTAAACGCGTTTTATTATTATAATATTAATAAAACGCGTTTAATTACATGAATTAGTTGTTTTTGAATGAATGAATTCAAGTTATTATTGATTATTACACATTTTTTGATTGCTTTCATAAAGCGCATGCGATCAATATGAGAAATCAATTAGCAGAGCGGTCGAAACACCGCGAAACTTTCTATATTGATAACCGCGTGTGCGTTTTGAATTAAATTCCACCGAACTAGAGCACTTTTTAAGCACGAACGGAGTCTTCGCCAGAAAACTAATAAAGAACAGCGAGGAGGCGAAAAGTAAATTGCATTACGGGCATTAGACACGAACCGACACACATTTCGGAATTAAGGCAGCGTGTCAGAGTTGTTTTTTCCCCTTGATTATATGTATTTTTTTAGAAATCATAACGCTAATTACCCGCTAATTGACGCTGTAATTGATTAAACAGCGTGTAATCGCAATGTGAAATTGAGAGTTTTGTGGTTTATTTTTTTTTGAATTATTACGAGGTTTCCATTGATTAAATTACAAACAAAAAAATAATAGAAAATTGAAATTGAATTTTTGTTTGTTTTGTGTCTTATGACATTTTGAAAAGTGAGTTTGTTTAGTATACATGGATTTTATTTAATTTGTTCACAACATTTTTGTTTGTCAAATGTCATAACACACAATATGACATTTTAAAAAGCGAGTTTATTTAGTACACAGGGTGTCCGTATTTCAACAGAATGCATGGAGATCTCGGTTATTTGAAGAGGTAGAGAATCAGCTGAATTAGGGCTCAATAATAATCTGAAAACAAATCTCAAATATCTTTTTTCGTTTTTCAGATATTGTTAAAAAACGGATTTTTTTAAATTTCGTTTTTATTCTTTTATTCAAAAACTATTGAATCCAGACATTTACAACTTTGACATTATAGAGGCACTTTTTAGCGATAAATCTAGTAACATATTTTATTTTAAGATAACTATAACATTTACCCAGGGTCCATAGCTAACTTTTGTTTTTCATATGGGCACCATTTTAGATTTTCATATTTTTTGGAAGAATATTTTTTTCTAAATTCAATGATATATCACACTTATAGTTTATTGTACATTTTATATGTAAAATTTTAATCTTTTGTTTTTTGTAAAGAGTACCTTGGAAACAGTTGAGTAACTCACTTATTTGAGAACTCCTAGGACCCATAATTTGCTTACATATCACCCCTAATGATGGGCATCCGACGATACATATTTAACAGTTGTAATGTATTTTAAACTAACGACTGTCTTCCACTCCCAGACTAAGCATGAAGTAAAATTTCGAGTTTAGAAAAGCCCCGTGAAAATTTGTCGAGGGTCGCGCAGCGACCCTCGACAAATTTTCACGGGGCTTTTCTAAACTCGAAATTTTACTTCATGCGCCACGCGTATTAACCACTGATTTACAGTAAAGTTAAAAATATATAACGCTTAGATGTGATGGTGATTAATAGTTACTAAGATGTAGCGATAAAATGTAAGAATAACTTTTTTTGTGAATAGTTTTGGAATAATAATAATAAAAGTAGAATAAATTTAGTTTAGTAAAATCAGCTTACCGGTAATTTGGTATATCACAATATAGTTATTTTATGATTAAAAAAGTCTTTAAGTGCACTGTATATTAAGTTTTAGAACAAATTATTTCTCCTCTACTTCCATTTCACAAATAAGTTATCTTTTATTACCCAATGTTACTAACAGTGTTAAATAACACTGTTAGTAACATTGGATAATAAAAAATAACTTATTTTTTGTTTTTGAACTTTACTTTAAATCAGTGTTGTATACGAGTGGCGCATGAAGTAAAATTTCGAGTTTAGAAAAGCCTGAAAATTTGGATTTGCCGGGGCGCGACTCGCTACGCTCGCGCGCCCCGGCAAATCCAAATTTTCAGGCTTTTCTAAACTCGAAATTTTACTCCATGCTTAGTCTGGGAGTGGAAAACACTTTTTTTAAACAAATATTAAAATTTTATTGAGTAATTTTCTTTATATCATAATATTATTGAGTTATTTCATTCATAACATAATTTTATTAATAGCTCAATTTGAATCAAGTATTTACATGTAAATCAAGTTTAAATAACGAAACCTAATCTGATTAATGTCCAAGGTTCAATTTAATTCATTTTAAATAAACAGGCTTAAAATCCGGCAATGAAATGTAATCTATATTCAAGAAATGCGAGTAATTATAACCCAGACAAAAAATTGTGGTATGTTTTGAAAGTTCAAATAAATGATATATTGATATCCGATATTATCTTTCTGGAACAAAACAAAGATACGGCGAGGTACCATAACGAGCTTTAAATACCGGTAATGTTTTTATACGCGGAAATCCAGTCTGCCGATCGGCAGAAGAAAAACGCGATTGAAAGTTGATTCAGAAAAGAATTTCAGGGTTTGCTCGAATGACTTTGTCTGGATCGGTGTAATGAGACACTCTCGACAATCGCAAAAAGAATACACATTTAGAAATAATTAATCGAATCAATGTACAAAAGAAAATATGATGAAACTTCATAATACTATTTAAAATAAAACAACACAGCTGGGAGGATTTTCTTTTTATAAAAGTGAAACCCTCCTGTGTTATTTATTGTGTTGATTTATTTCAAATAGTACAAGAAAATATAACAAATGAAAGTTAAAGCGATTGCACGATAGACTCCAAAAATACTATGATGAATTGGAAAATATCGTTGCTGTAAGAATTTGTAATTACTCGATAGACACGTGTCTTGAAATATTTAAATTTTCATGCTCTTTGGCCTTCAACAGATTTTTCCTTAGGAAATATTTTAATTTTGGAATTTGCAGGGTATCTCATTTTTTATCTTCCTTGGCTTTAAGGTTCTGTAGCAGATTCCAGAATTTTGGAACATTTAGGGGACGACACATTTTAGCATTCCTCGACTTTTCTGATATTCCTTAGAAAATCCTTGAATTTTGTATGTTCCTTTGCTTTAAGGTTCTTCAGCATATCCTTGAATTTTGGAACCTTTAGGCTATCATACACATATTCTAGCATTCCTCAACTTCTCTGATATCCCTTAGGAAAGCCTTGAATTTTCGAATTTGCAGGGTAACTAATTTTGTATATTCCTTGGCTTCAAGGTTCTTCAGCAGATTCCAGAATTTCGTATTTTTTAGGGTATAACACATTCTGCATTCCTCGACTTCTATGATATTCCTTAGGAAAGCCTTGAATTTTCGAATTTGCAGGGTAACTCTTTTTGTATGTTCCTTGGCTTCAAGGTTCTTTATCAGATCCCAGAGTTTTGGAACTTTTAGGGTATCATATATTCTAGCATACCTCGACTTTTCTGATATTCCTTAGGAAATCCTTGAATTTTGGAATTACAGGGTCCCTCATTTTGTATGTTCCTTTGCTTCAAGGTTCTTCAGCAGATCCTAGAATTTTGGAACTTTTAGGGTATCATATATTCTAGCATACCTCGATTTCTCTGATATTTTTTAGAAAATCCTTAAATTTTGGAATTTGCAGGGTAATTCATTTTGTATGCTCCTTGGCTTCAAGGTTCTTCAGCAGATTTCAGAATTTTGGACCTTTTAGGGTATCATACATTCTAGCATTCCTCGACTTCTCTGATATTCCTTAGGATATCCTTGAATTTTGGAATTGGCAGGGTATCTCATATTGTATGTTCCTTTGCTTCAAGGTTCTTCAGCAGATTCTAGAATGTTGGAACTTTTAGGGTATCATACATTCTAGCATTCCACGACTTCTCTGATATTCCTTAGGAAATCCTTGAATTTTGGAATTTGCAGGGTAACTCATTTTATATGTTCCTTCGCTTCAAGGTTCTTCAGCAGATTCCAGAATGTTGGAACTTTTAGGGTATCATATATTCTAGCATTCTTTGACTTCTCCGATATTCCTTAGGAAATCCTTGAATTTTGTAATTTGCAGGGTAACTCATATTATATGTTCCTTCGCTTCAAGGTTCTTCAGCAGATTCCAGAATGTTGGAACTTTTAGGGTATCATATATTCTAGCATTCCTTGACTTCTCTGATATTCCTTAGGAAATCCTTGAATTTTGGAATTTGCAGGGTAACTCATTTTATATGTTCCTTCGCTTCAAGGTTCTTCAGCAGATTCCAGAATTTTGGAACTTTTAGGGTATCATATATTCTAGCATTCCTCGACTTCTCTGGTATTGTTGAAAGCGATTTTTTGCCTATATTTCTCTTTAGCAGAGTTTTCTTGAGTGGCTTCTATAATAACGACTTTTAGGGTGTCTAAAACTTCATTAATATTTTATGGCTCTTGTCCAATTTTTAACAATTTTTTCACAGATCTTAAGGTTTTTAATTTGCTTATTATGTTCCTTTTCTTCCCAATTTTGAGATTTATAGGGTATCCCACAATTCTTTAACACGCTCATGACACTGTTTTAAGAAGTGATCAAAGAACACAACAAAAGGTCTAATGTTAGCACTTGCTTGGATTGCTGATTAAAACTGACTTACGCATTTAGAATTTTCCAAGATTATTTTTTGTCCTAATGTTTATTAGGGCTGAACACAATTTTACAAATAATTATTAAACAAATATCGATTATTTCAATTTTAATTTACATATTTAATTATTTAAATGCGATAATATTCATTTATACAAAAATAAAATGAATGTTTGGTACACAAAAAAAACGTTTTCATACTATTAATCTTGTGTTATTTAAATTAAATTTAAAGTGTGTGTTTGTTAACTTTACGTTGAGTCAGTGTTTTATACGCGTGGCGCATGAAGTAAAATTTCGAGTTTAGAAAGCCTGAAAATTTGGTTTGGTCGCTCCGCGCTTCGCGCTACGCGACCAAACCAAATTTTCAGGCTTTCTAAACTCGAAATTTTACTTCATGCTTAGTCTGGAAGTGGAAAACACCTGTTAAACAAATTTAAATATTTTATTGAGTCATTTTTTTTATAGTATAATCAAATTCAATAAATAGTATTGTTGATTTTTTTTATTTCCCTTAATATTTTTGTAATTGTTTGCATGGTCAATAATACTTATCGTAAAATAGTTAGAAGTGTTTAAATATAGAATAATGCAATTAAAAAAACAAAAGAAGAAAAATGATCCACACTGTAAGCCTTGGGGCACACCAGACGATACATGAATACATTTACCAAGAAATAACTCAAAACTATCAATGTTTATATATTTTTGCATATTTTGAAAGAGAGATACTACTTTTCAAAATCCACAACAAATGTAATTAAAATCCATCGGAAATTCCACACGTTTTTCTTTAATTTAAAACATAAATGTTTCTATTAATTTCTGATTGAACTAAACATTATGTTAAATTCAGCCCGATTTTACTGAATATTAAATGTTAAAAAAATCCAAACGTTAAAGGATTTTTAACATTCAATATTTAAGAAAATCGGGCTGAATGTAACATTACCTTAAACCGAAATTATTCAAAGAAATATGTTTTAAATTAATTTAAAAAGCACGTTATTTTCTTATAATTTTTTCAAATAAACATTTTAAATGTATTTTTTTAAAACAATATATATTTCAACTTTTTTGGAGCTGAACTGCATTTAATTTTAAAGAAAATATGTGATTTTCAATTTTTGAAAACAAATATCTTTTAATTATCAGATACTTTTTCCTCAAAGTTTCACTTTTTAATTAAAAATTACGCTAAAACAAACGACATATTATAATGTATTTTAACGAATATTATATTCTCACGCATTTTTCCACGAAATAATTTTGATTTTCAATTCAATCTGAGAATTTCGAAATTATCCAATAAATATTTCTGCGGCTTGGAGCTAAAAAGGCCAATGTCAAAAATTTCTCATTTGAGAAAATCGCATTGGGCCTGTTCATCAGAGACAACAATTGGGAGTTTACTGCAAACTGTTGGGGAATTCTCTGATGACCGAACTGTTACTCGTTAACGTGTTTGGGATTTTTGCAATCGTATAAAATAGACCGATTGGTGTTGGCGATTGGTGTTGGCGGGTTAAAGTTATCAAAATGGCCCTATCGTTTATTACCCACTGAGCAAACACATTTAGGTAATGTTTCATCAACATTAAAACAATGTTTAATGTTGTTATAATGTTGATTAAACGTTATTTGTTTTTTTTTTGCTCAGTGGGTAGATACCAACATACATCATAAACAAATCCAAACATGTTGAATATTGAACATTTTGACGAACAGGCCCATTGGAAGTAGTTTATGTGGGATATTTAGTTACCTTTGTATAAGGAAGAAAGAAATATTGCGTATAGAGTATTTCACAGTAATTAAACTGATCTACGTCTGGCATTCCACAAAGTTCAGCATTTGATCCTCTGATCATACATAGAAACACTGCATGGCTTCAGTTACGATGGAATATACGTGTTTAATATTTGGTAACTATTAATTTAGATAGGTTGATGCTAAAACAATGATTCATGTTGTTATAATGTTCACAAATTAGTGATTAAAGTAAACAAAACTGCTTTATTAGTTCACATAACTCAAAACAAATAGTGAATATGTTATAATGTTGATCAAGCATTATTTATTATTTCACAGTAATTAAACTCATCTACGTCTGGTATTCCACAAAGTTCAGCATTTGATCCTCTGATCATACATAGAAACACAGCACGGCTCCAGTTACGATGGAATATAAGTGTTTGCTATTTGGTAACTATTAAGTTCACTTTTGTTTCGAAGAATATTATTTGTTTTCTTATTCTATATTTAAATAGTCCAATGATTGTGCCCGTGGGATACCCGAGTGGTTAGCATAACAACCTACAATCAGCTGATTTAAATCTATGCAGCCGTAGTAATCACTCTCCCTCAATAATTAAGCTCTCATGCAACGATTTTATGGTTTTGGGGCAGACATCCTGGCACCGCGTTCATAATTTATGTGTAATTAATGATAAGCCCCGCGCCGGCCGAGAGGTGCGCTCATTCACTCCGGCTCCGAGGAGGTTGTTAGACTTTTGATTGTGTCCAAGCTCTTCGGCTGTTGAGCGCTCGCAAAGGTGTATAGGGATCGTGTGGGGACTTAGAAAGTGTACCCCCTCCGTACCTTAGTGGTCACCATCAGAGCTCCATTCCCTGCACTCAGCAGCGGCTTAAGTTTACTAAGCGCAAACCCACCAATCACTCATGAATCGGAGCGGAGTGAGTGCGCGGTCTGCGTATATTTTGATACACTATCATCAAATTTAAGTGAGTTTTTTTTCTTAAACCAGATTCAAGTGACGATGTGATTTACCATGGGGTAAAACGAGTGGATTTACTCAGTGAATGAATTAATATAGTGACAGTGTTGATCAGTGAGTTACTTTTTCTCCCAGCGAGAAAACAGTGAACGTACAACTAGTTTTAAGTGTTTTTTTAAATTTAATTTTAAATTCCTTTATATTATAATTAATTAACAAGTGAACATGTTGAATTGCACGGATTTGGAATGTATTCTACATCATCATCATTACTACGCCCAGTTGCACCACCTAACGCACGGGACCCACGTGGAGGATGGTAAGTGTTTGCCAAAATCGGCTTAATGGTCTTTCCGCGCGCACTAAACGCGATAATTGTATAAATAAATAAATACAACGCGAAGTCAAAACAGTTGCCGCATCTCAGCGGATGTTACGCACGCCGCGAGGTAATTAGTGCTTGAATTGGGTTCAATAGTTTTCGGCCCGGTGATTTTTTTGTTGTAATCACAATGTTTGGAATGTTAGTTAAATGTCGATTAAATTATTTACATGTAGTTATTTTATGACTATAAAAACTAATACTATTAAATGTTTTATTACTAGCCCTAAGAAACATGGTTTATTATATTATATATATATATATATATATATATATATATATATATTATGTTTTTTAGATATTTCATTGTATGAGGGGTATAAAAACCAAGTTAGTATTCTTCTTTTAATGTTTCTTTTGTAAAAAATAACGAAAACCTGTATCCCTAAATATACATACACTATTTATTATACTATATGTTTTGCTATTCAGTAAAATAGAATTGGATGAAGATATAAACAAGTTTGAACCAAATTCACATAGAGGTTTATGGACAGATACTATAAGAAATTATAAGCTCATGAAAACAAGAAGTGAAGATTGTCACCTTTGTTTCTATAAACCTCATATGAAGAATTTTTCCTAGATTTTTGATTATATGAAGAATGTTTCCTAGAGCTAGTCATACCAAAATATGTAATCACTGAAAATTTAGCTTGGTTGTTCTATTTCGCTACGCGACCAAGCCAAATTTTCAAGCTATTTTAAACTCGAAATTTTACCCCATGCTAAATTAAGAAGTGAAAACACTTATTCAAAGCTTTAAATTAACTTAAACAACAATTATTATTACACAGCGTTTCTAAAGTGAATTTGAAAAATTATGTTCGTGAATGTTCACACAATTAATACTTCTAATATCTAGCGTATTCTGTATTCCCTCAAGGTTTGACCATAAAGAAATAACCACTGGCAAATAAAATATTATCAACGTTTATTTGTATTAGCTTATGATTGTTTTTATTAACTTTTGGCTAATTCAAATACTTGGAGGATACCAGTAGAATTTTACTCCTTGATTTTTTGACGTTTCTACATCAAACTTTGTTTGTTTTCAATTAAAGACCTACTTTCGGCTAATTTGAATACTTGGAGGATACCTGTAGAATCACAAACGAACAAAGAGTGACGTTAAAACGCTCAGAAGTTGAATAGTGAAATTCTACTAGTATCTTCCAATTATCCAAATTAGAGAAACGTTTAATTCAATTTAAACCGACATAGGTTGATGCTAAAACAATGTGTCATGTTGTTATAATGTACACTAATTAGTAATTAAAGGAAATAAAACTCTGATCTCTTGATTTTATTAGTGATTTATTACTACACATAGCTCAAAACATATTGTGAATATGTTATAATGTTGATCAAGTATTCTTTAAATCTGTCTTGCTCATTTGGGACGTGTTTTCGTTTTGTACAGTTTTTTATACGTTGCAAGTAAAGGCATAGCTATGATTATAATATTTTTCTAAAGGTATTGTATATTCAAACTAACAATTAAATCCTAATATTGTTTTATAATTAATTATTTACTTTTTACATATTTCTCGTTGTTTGTTATTTAGTATCTGTTTTTTTATTGACGGTGTTGGAAATAATGCGTCTAGTGCAAACATGTGAGTAATTATTGTCCTATTCAAAACACACGCACACACATGCACACCAACAAATGGAGGAATTGCAAACAACAACAATGGAATATCGTGCACGTGAGGGTTAAAGACCTCCGGATTGATAAAGTTTTTGTCAACAAAACTTTGCCATATTTGATGATTCACTTGATGAAAAAGTAGAATCGTGGAAAAATTGATAGGTATCACGTTGAATTTGTGGTAAATATTTTATATCTACGAAATTCTGAGGTATTCCCCCCGATTCCGTACGGATAATGTTACATTTAACGTATACGTTATTAATTACCCTCACAATCTAGGTATACATATCAAGTACTAAAGACGTTTAGACTGTGATGTTAGGATTAACATGTACTTGTACTGAATTGCTATCTAATGATTACTTTTTGTTTCCTAAAAGTGTAAAGTCTTGATGAATAGTAAGAGTGCTAAGTCTAGTAGATTACTAGTAGTAGTAAGTATAAAGAACTAAAAAAGAGCGAATGAACAACTGGTATCCCACAATGTTATTTAATAAAAAATGTAAAAATATCGTATAGGTCAAAAAGAGTTAAGGTGAGTTTGGTATCCCTCAAGATTCAGCACTGAGGCCTGCTTTTAATAATGAAAATAATAATAATAAAAAATAGGAGAATCAAAAAGACCTAATGTGCATCTGTACAGCATTTGGATATGATTAAAATAATTAATTTTTTTGCAAGAGTCTACAGTGAATTATGCTGCAAAGAAAATGACTCAATAAAATTTTAATATTTGTGTAACAGGTGTTTTCCACTCCCAGACTAAGCATGAAGTAAAATTTCGAGTTTAGAAAAGCCCCGCGTAGAAAATTTGTCGAGGGTCGCGCAGCGACCCGAGACAAATTTTCACGGGGCTTTTCTAAACTCGAAATTTTACTTCATGCGCCACGCGTATAAAAACACTGACTCAATGAGAAGTTAACAAACGCATACTTTAAATTTAGTTTAAATAACACACAATTAATAGGTATCGAAAAGTTTCTTCGTATACCAAAAATGCATTTAATTTTTGTACAAAAGAATATTATCGCACCAAACTAATAAAGTTGATAAAAACTGGAAGCAGTACCAAATACCGTAGTAGGTATTAAAAAACTAAAAAAACCTAATCTACAACTGGTATCCTACAATGTTATTCAAAAAGATTTTATAAAAAATTTTATAGGTATCAAAAAGAGCTAAGATGAGTTTGGTATCCCTCAAGATTCAGCATTAGGACCTGCTTTTAATATTAATGATAATAATAACAATAAAAAACAGGAGAGTCAAAAAGACCTAATGTGCATTTGTTTAGCATTTGGATCTGATTTTAATAAATATATTTTTTGTAAGGGTATTAAAAAAACGCCCAAGGAGGATGTTTCATTAATATCGACTTTTTAAAAATAATAAATTTGAGCTGGGCGCGTTATGATTTGTTGTGGATTGCAGAAGTAATCGCACTTTTAATGTTCTATTCTGAAACCAAGTATGGGCAATTTCATTTATACTTATGTTTAAATACAAGTATATATATATATATATATGTTAAAAGAATGTTTAACTAATCATTAAAATGTACAGTAAGCTCATCAAAATGCGGATATCGTAAAACATCATATTAAATAACACTCGCAAACCGTCCAGAATTTGATATCTAATAGAAAGTAAAAGCAAACACACAAACACACTTTTCTCAGTAAACCCAAGCCCTGCAAATAAACTAACAAAACACAATAGACCCAAAATTCATTCATACGAAAATTCCCCAAAACGCATTACGCAAATCACCGAACCCATTAAATCGCAAAAACCTCCGCCACACTGCGAACCGTAATGGACTTCTTCTTCTTCTTGAAAATCGCCGTTTTCTAATCCGACGTTGCAGCGTAGCCTAGTTTGACGAATTTCAATTAAAATTCATGCACGGTCCGACTCGAAAGTGAACTAAGCGCGCATTTCAAATTCCCGATGTACAGTTAAATAAACTCTCGAATGGCGAGCTCTGGCTTAAGTCTCTTCGACAGTGCGAAATCGTTCGTGTAACGGTTTTGCCAAACGCAAACAACACGAACAAACATAAAAAAATGTAAAAGTGTGTGTCAATGTTATTCTTAGAATTTGTTTTTGTTTTCGTATTAATTATAAGTGGATTTGAGTAATGCAGGTTTTTCTGAATGAATGCGTGTAAAATATGAAAATTGTTGGTTTGATGAATTATAAGAAAAATCGATATTTGTTTTTGAGTTTCGTGAAGAGTATAATCATAAATAATTAACACTGTTGTATCCTTTCTTCACACTTTATTTTCTAATGGTTAGATATATATTTCAAGTGCTAAGCACTCATTTTCAATAACAACTGTTATTGAAAATGAGTGCTTAGCACTTGAAATATGTATCTAACCATTAGAAAATAAAGTGTGAAGAAAGGATACAACAGTGTTAATTATTTATAAGAAAAATGCTACACTATTTTTCTTTAAATTTATTAAACCAATAACCAATGCGTGCAAAAAGATGAAAATTGTTGGTTCAATGAATTTTCAGAAATATACTACAGTATTTTCTTTCTTAGGAAAAATGCTACAGCATTTTTCTTAAAATTTATTAAACCAACAATTAATGCGTGCAAAAAGAAGAAAATTGTTGGTTTGATAAATTTAAAAAAAAAATACTACAGCATTTTCTTTCTTAAGAAAAATGCTACAGTATTTTTCTTAAAATCATTAAGCTAACGATTTTCATCTTTTTGCACGCATAATTTAAAAAAAGTTACGACAAACTAAAATTGTGCAGAAATCAGGTAACATTCCTATGATTGCATCTTCTTCCATTTTCGTATATTTTTATAATTGTGTTTCCATGCCCTTTCTAACATCTTTTCTTTCCTTAGATTTCATTTTATGGTTACATATTTATCTTAGTTATTTTTCTATTTTTTGTAGTTTTTTGACATTTTGGTTGTATGTATGTGTAATAAATAGGTAACCTTGGGGTACAGTTGCTGCAGCGTCTAATTGCAAATTTCGTACATTTTTTAAAATTGTGCAGAAATTAGGTATGATTGCATCTTCTTCCATTTTCGTATATTTCTATAATTGTTCCTTCATTCCTTTTCTATAATCATTTCTTTCCTTTAACTCAATTTTATGTTTACATATTTATCTTAATTATTTTTTGTTATTTTTTAAGATTTTGGTTGTATGTGTATGTAATAAATAGGTAACCTTGGGGTACACCTGCTGCAGCGTCTAATTGCAATTTTCACCGATTCTATTGTAATGATCGAAGCATAGCCGATGATAATAACAGACATCGCGAGTGAAAGAAGTTGCGATGATAATAAGGTGAAGGTTTCACGTACTTGAACGATCCAAGAGGCGGGCTTAATTAAATGGTAAGAGTTGATTGCGCGAAGACGGCGATTAAATTTAAATTTCGAAGAAGAGGTGTATTAATTATCGCATCGTGTTCTCGGTATTATGATAAAAACAAACTTGGAATGAGAAATAATTGGTCATATCTGATGATGCTGATAATAGGGATAATTGAAATGAAAAACAAAAAAATGATAGAAAAAACAACGAGATTTGTTTCTTTAAAGTTGGAGTTAAGTAGATTTATTGATTTTCATTCATTACTAAAAGTTGTAAAAAATTAGTGTTAGCATTTTTTAGGGAAAAAAGCAGCTTATAACATTACTAACGTTCATGAGTAGTGATGGGTCGACTCGAGTGAGAATAGTCGAATCATTCGATAATTAAAATCATCGATTATTTAGCAATCGATTATTATCATTCAAATAATCATTCAAATAATAGCATAAATGATAATTCAAATGGTAATATGAATGATAATTCAAATGGTTATACTGGGAATTTTTCAATTTAAGTGTACATATGCATACGCTTTTTTAAAAGTGTATATACTCCCACTGAGCAAAAAACAAACAAATAACGTTTTATCAACATTGCATCAACATTAAACGTTGCTTTAATGTTATTATTATTATTATTATTCTTTGTTGATTAAACATTACTTAGATGTGTTTGTTCAGTGGGCTGTAAATCTTAAGATATTCGTTGTTTGTTTTTTTCAATTTGAAATTTTAAACGAGTGTTTTCCACTCCCAGACTAAGCATGAAGTAAAATTTCGAGTTTAGAAAAGCCCCGTGAAAATTTGTCGAGGGTCGCGCAGCGACCTGAGACAAATTTTCTGGGCTTTTCTAAACTCGAAATTTTACTTCATGCGCCACGCGTATAAAACACTGATTTAAAGTAAAGTTCAGAAAAACACATTTTAGAATCTTTTTGTAAGTATTAAAATACTTTTGTAAGTATTCGAATCCTTTTGTGAGTATTCGAATCCTTTAATAAGAATTTAAATCACCTGCATTTGGATTCAATCACGACTCGTCTTAAAAACATGTAACTAATTCGAATCACGAATCATTTTTTACTAAAGTATTCGAATACCTAAAAGGATTCGAATCCTGAATGATTCCAATCCTGCTCAGCTCCGGTGCAAATTATATAAAAATCTTGAATTCTTGAAGGTTCATAAAGATAATTTGAAAATATAGAAAGATTTCATATCTTTAGACTAACACTTTTATTAAAACGTATAACCTTGTGGGATACCAAGAGAAGTCTTTATTAGAAAGCACAGAACATCAATCTATTAGTTTGTCAAATGGTAATATGAATGATGATTTAAATGGTTATACTGGAAATTTTTCAATTTAAGTATACGCTTTTTAAAGATAGTTTAATTTGAAGCTTAAAACGAGTGTTTTCCACTCCCAGACTAAGCATGAAGTAAAATTTCGAGTTTAGAAAAGCCTGCAAATTTGGTTTGGTTGCGTAGCGCGAAGCGCGGAGCGACCAAACCAAATTTTCAGGCTTTTCTAAACTCGAATTTTACTTCATGCGCCACGCGTATAAAACACTAATTTACCATGAAGTTAAAAAAACAAATGTTCGAATCTTTTTGTAAGTATTCAAATACTTTTGTAAGTATTCGAATCTTTTTATGAGTATTCAAATCCTTTTAAAAGAATTTGACTCACCTACATTTGAATTCGAATACAAATCGTCTTAAAAAAATGTAACAAATCCGAATCACCAATCCTATTTTTACTGAAGTATTCGAATACCTCTTTTGAATCCCCTAAACGGATTCGAATACCACTTTTGAATCCCATAAAAGGTTTCGGATCCTGAATGATTCGAATGCTGGTGAAAATTATACAAAAATCTTGAATTCTTGAAGGTACATAAAGATAATTTGAAAATGTAGAAAGATTCCATATCTTTAGACCAGTGATGAGGAAACTTCGGCCCGCGGGCCAAGTCCGGCCCGCGGACTGGTTTAATCCGGCCCGTTTAAGAGTGCCGTCGTGAGAATGTTTGAACGCGTTCTTACTTCGTAATGTGACGACCCGCATAAAAACTACCTACCTACGATTAAGCATTATTCTTTGGCCCGCTACGATTGTCTGGTTATTACAAATGGCCCGTCTTAAAAAAGTTTCCCCACCACTGCTTTAGACCAACACTTTTATTAAAACGTATAACCTTGTGGGATACCAAGACAAGTCTTAATTACAAAGCACAGAACATGAGGCTATAATTTTGTAAAAAAACTAAAATATTTTGTCTAGATATACTTTAATTAAAGCTAGAACCTTGTGGGGTACCATAGCTTCAAATTAAACGTTTTAAAGAAAACAATGAATATCTGAAAATTTAGAACATATGCATCGGGATTTGTATATCTCTGTAAATCTCCGTATATTATCCAATACAATATCTTATATAAACATGTGAAATTGCCCAAGGTACAAGAATTTTATAAAGATGCATATTTTATGAAATATTTGATTTCAGTAAGTTAAGGAGATTATTGTGAATCATATTTTATTAAATCATTGATTCTTGTGGAATGCCGTTTTCTCTTGAAGAATTTCAGTAAGTTAAGTAAATTATTGTTCTTCATATTTTATGAAATCATTGATTCTTGTCGGATGCCATTTCTTGATGACGGTTTTCTATGTGTCAGGGAAATATTATATATGATGATGATTCTTTTGGGGCGCCATTTCTTAATGACAATTTTCTGTGTGTCAGGGAAATATAATATATGATGATAATTCTTCTGGGATGCCATTTCTTCTTGAGGAATTTCTGTGTGTCAGGGAAATATTCCGAAATTATTTCCATTTGGAGTAAATCGATAACAATTAATTAAATTGATGTTATTTTATGAAAATTATGTGCGAAATTGGAATTGTGTCAACCAGCAGCATATTGGAATTAATCGTTCGCTAACGTTTCGCAACGCGCCGACGTCCATTTCGCGATTTAAATATTCATGGCTTCGTTAACATTTAAATGTCTCCGTGTTGCACACACCGTTATATATTGTTGTGGCATTGTCGGCGATCAATGTTTATAAATCCTGCTTTTTGTTTCGAGCGCGATTGATGCTACGAGCTTTTACACGCTATGCGGGAGGTGTCGACGATCTCGAAATGGAACAAATATTTCCAAAACACAAAATTACGGTTACATATCACAGTGAATGTTCTTGAAAATGTATACTAATATTTGGAAATATGTGCCAAAGTTGGTTACAGTTTCTCGAAGGAGAAAACATAAAGTATAGGTTTATGAAATTATATAGAAGAAAGTTTTTTTTTATATAATTTCATTTTATATCTTTCTTACTTTCATGGAATATCTTTCTTACTTTCATGGAATATCTTTCTTACTTTCATGGAATATTTTTCTTACTTTCATGGAATATCTTTCTTACTTTCATGGAATATCTTTCTTACTTTCATGGAATATCTTTCTTACTTTCATGGAATATCTTTCTTATTTTCATGGAATATCTTTCTTACTTTTATAATACAGGGAATTTTTCTTTTAAGTATACATATGCAAACGCTGCAATAAAATTCAATTTAAAGCTTTAAATTAATGTTTCCACTCCTAGACTAAGCATGAAGTAAAATTTCGAGTTTAGAAAAGCCTGAGCGTTTGGATTTGGACGCGAAGGCTTTTCTAAACTCGAAATTTTACCTAATGCGCCACGCCTATAAAACACCGATTTCAAGTGAGATTCAAATGTACATACATTTCACAACATTTTAGTGTTTTATACGCGTGGCGCATGAAGTAAAATTTCGAGTTTAGAAAAGCCCAGAAAATTTGTCTCGGGTCGCTGCGCGACCCTCGACAAATTTTCACGGGGCTTTTCTAAACTCGAAATTTTACTTCATGCTTAGTCTGGGAGTGGAAAACACTCGTTTAAAGCTTTAAATTTTTTGAGAATTTAGAATTTTATTTCAAAAACAATTACATATAAAATTACATGTTTTTTTTATAGTATGCATGTAGGTATATAATTTGTAATTGTAGTTGATGAGGTTCCTTCCTTTTTTCCTCGCCTCGTGATTCCAGGATGAGAGATCCGATCTCGGGCTAGCGGTATTAAAGGATGTCTGTGTGTTAATGTATTTGTGTATTCTGTTTAGTTGATATCGTTGTTTAGTCTTAAAAAAACAACAAATGGCTAAAGATTTAAAGAAAATAAGAAAATAAGAATTTGGAATACGTATACTTTAAAGAAAAACTTCCTGTATATATATATATATATATATACAAAGATCTGATATTCTTGCGAAGTATATAAATACAGCCTAATAACATAGAAACAGAGTATTCATATATCTTTAGACAAAATTGATAATTGAATAAAGGTCACTTGCTTTGTTTCACCGCTGTTTTTATTCTCTCCGACTAGTTTCGACTTTTCGACTTAAAAACAGCATTGAAACAAGCCAAGTGACTTTTATTCAATTATCTATATTATAAACATGTTTCATCATGTGATTAATGAGAACCAAATTGAAGATATCTTTAGACAAATAAGTTTCATAGACAAATTTTTCTAGAAACATCTGCTATTCCTCAAGCTACTTAAAGATAATAATAATATTCCTCAAGGATCATAAGGATCGTATAAAACATATATCCTATATCCTTAGATAAATACATTTCACAAACATATTTCTAGAGAAAAATCTGATATTCCTCAAGGTTCTTTAAGATAGTCAAAAAATATTATCTTTCTATATTTTTTGACTATCTTAAAGAAACTTGAGGAATATCAGATTTTTCTCTAGAAATATGTGTTTATGTATCTGTAAACAAACTCTTTTTATTAGAACTTAGTACAATTTATACAAAAATCTTGAATTCTCTAAGGTACATAAAGATGATTTGAAGATATAGAAAGGTTCCATATGTTTAGAACAACACTTTTATTAAAACGTATAAACTTGTGGGATACCAAGAGAAGTTTATTACAAAGCACAGAACATCAGGTTATAAGTTTGTAAATAAAACTCTGAAATATTTTGTTTACATATATTTTAATCAAATCCTAGAACCTTGTGGGATACCATATTTAATTAAATACGTTCTATACGGGGATGTTTCCTTTTAAACTTACTAAATAAGTTAATTTGATACATTGTATTATTTGACCTGACCTAAGAATGTGTGAAGAAAAATGTGAATATTTTGTTATTTAAATATTTTAATTGTTACTTATTTTACAAGAGTATTTTTTAGTGTATTTCTAAATTCACAATATTTTAGTGTCTTATACGCGTGGTGCATGAAGTAAAATTTCGAGTTTAGAAAATCCTACGCGCTATACGACCAAACCAAATTTTTAGCTTTTTCTAAACTCGAAATTTTACTTCATGCTTAATCTGGGAGTGGAAAACACTCGTTTAAAGCTTCAAATTGAAAAAACAAACAACGAATATCTTATGATTTACAGCCCACTGAGCAAACAGATCTAAGTAATGTTTAATCAACATTAAAGCAACGTTTAATGTTGATGCAATGTTGATAAAACACTGTAACTGTGATATGTAGACTTAAAAGAAAAACTCCCTGTATATCAAAAGACTTTCTGGATATTTAAAAATTACCCGAGTGATTTATACAATATGAAAATACTAAAAGTGAGGCCAAATTGCTCAGCGAACGCTTAAAAATGATTAAAATCGAGTTTTGTGTACATTTCAGATATTACCAGACTATAATAATAACAATATTTCCAATCTCAACCTATTTCTTTTAAATTTACACAAAACATAAAATTTGGAAATAATTTCAATGGACATTCCATGTTATGTTGTCTAAATCATTACATGAATCGATATTAGGTTGACTTTTTATTAAAAAAAGATAATAAAAATCGAATTATGTGTATTTTATTAGAAAGTTTAAGACTCATTTTTTTAAAATTTACACAGAATATGTATATGATGATTTCAATGAACATCCAATGTTATGTTGTCTTAGCGATTCCATAAATCGAAGTGTTGGTGTACATTCAGAGGATAGTGAACTTTGGCATTAAACAAAAGCAATGTTATCATGTAAATCAATCATTATGCACGCTGATTGTTTTATGGAGAAGTAAAAATGTTTGAGGGACGACCTCTCGCGTTTCGTGTCCTGACCCTGATGGTGCCCAAAAATGGCATGCCGCGAGGTAATTAAACCGCAATTTCGGCTCTGGCAGCCGCAGACTCAATTAACCTGGACATTGGGCTCTGGTCGCTCGTTATGGTACGTGGAAATCCACGGACTGATTTAATTAAAACCGCCAACAAAAACACGCGATCGATTTAATTTCATTACAGTATTGTGCAACGAATTAAAATTATATGAATCAATAAAAATTGTAAAAAGCGGAGAGAAAGAGGAGATGATTTTTACGATTTGACATCTTCTCTATGGATATATGAGTAATATCAGTGGCAGCTCGTGAGAGTGTAAAAATTTGGTATTCCTCAAAGTACATAAAAGTCTAAAATATAGGAAAATAGTGTTGGTATATCTTTAAAAACACAGGTTTCATAGACATACAGGGAGTTTTTCTTTAAAGTATACGTTTTTCAAATTCAGCTTATTTTCTTTAAATCTTTAGATATTCGTTGTTTGTTAATAGAATTCAATTTGAAGCTTTACACGAGTGTATTCCACTCCCAGACTAAGCATGAAGTAAAATTTCGAGTTTAGAAAAGCACCTTGAAAATTTGTCGAGGGTCGCGCAGCGACCCGAGACAAATTTTCTGGGCTTTTCTAAACTCGAAATTTTACTTCATGCGCCACGCGTATAAAACACTAAAATATTGTGAAATTTATCATTTTTGAACCTTACTTGAAATAGGTGTTTAATAGGCGTGGCGCATGAAGTAAAATTTCGAGTTTAGAAAAGCCCAGAAAATTTGTCTCGGGTAGCTGCGCGACCCTCTTCAAATTTTCACAGGGCTTTTCTAAACTCGAAATTTTACTTCATGCTTAGTCTGGGAGTGGAAGACACTTGTTTAAAGCTTCAAATTGAATTCTTTTAAAAAACAACGAATATCTAAAGATTTAAAGAAAATAAGCTGAATATATAAAAAGTATACTTTAAACAAAAACTCCCTGTATGTCTATAAAACTTGCGTTTTTAAAGATATACCAACACTATTTTCCTATATTTTAGACTTTTATGTACCTTGAGGAATACCAGATTTTTATATGGAAACATGTCTATAAAACGTTCAGCATCAGCATTCTATAATTATAACTGTAAATCGGTATTTAAACGAGACTATATATTCAATCAACTAATTATTTACGAATATTATCGTAATTTTATATTCATAAGAAATTATTATTTATTTAATTCAAACATTAAAAGTGCGATTCTTTTCGCAATCCACAACAAGTCAGTCTTACAAAGACCATATCAAACACTCATTGAAACAACTACTTCCCGGGACGGGAACTACTACCCCGACGGACATTGAATTATACAACAAGTGTTTGCTGTTACATACAGTAACCTACTGCAAATGTAACAATTTGGGTCAAATTATTCAGGCCATCTATAGACGCGTTTCGAGATCTATCTTATTAGCCCGGGAAGTAGTTGTTTCAATGAGTGTTTGATATGGTCTTTGTAAGACTGACTTGTTGTGGATTGCGAAAAGAATCGCACTTTTAATGTTTGAAGTATTCTGCAACCAAGAATTGGCAATTTCATTTATACTATTTATTTAATTGTTGGTATTATATTCTGGAACCAATCGAAAACTTCTTTGATATCAATCAACAATTTCAATCTAGCTATTCTGTCAATACCTTTAAAACTTCAAGGTTTTAAGTCATCTTGCTTTGATATACATATGCATATCAAGCTATTCCGCAAAATCTTGAGCTTTCAAGTCATCTTGCATTATTACATGCCACTTTTTTTGTCGATTACCTTATCTCATACATAATTCTTGCCGCATGCATCGAGTTTCTTTGGGCTTGTCCACTAATTACGGTTGCAAAAGAGTTTTTCACGACGCGCGCTCCCGCAGATTATTTATATAACAGTAAATTCCGACACTCGGAAGGTATATTCTCTCGCCTGTGTACGCCGGGTGGTGCGCGTTTCGAAGGAAAACGAGAAAAGTGCGGGGACGAGGTGATCCGGTACACCGAGCAAATCAATCGATAGCATTATTGTAGCAATGAATGAGGCAGAAACGGCTATTGGGAAAATACGCGAGCGAGAGGTTGTCGATTGGAACTATTCTAGAAACATGTGGGATACCAGATACCATACGAGAAATGCTTCAATCGCGTATTCTTGTAAAGTTAAAGAGGTATTGGCATTATGTGATCCTAGAATCGTGGTGCTATCCCATTAGGTTTTTAAATTCTTATAGAATTGAAAGAAATAATAAGTTTACCCACTGAGCAAAAAGCAAACAAATAACGTTTTATCAACATTGTAACAACATTAAACGTTGTTTTAATGTTGATCAAACATTATTTAAATGTGTTTGTTCAGTGGGTATGTTTAGGAATTCACTTGTATATAATACGATTCAATCACTTATTCTTCTAAACCTAAAAAGGTATTGGAATTATGTGATCCTAGAATTATTTATTGATGGTATTTCATTAGTTCTAGAATTTTTATGGAATTAGAAGAAAGAATACGTTTAAGTTTAAGAATTTACTTCTCAATATAATACGGTGTTCCAATAACGGGCCATTAAGACTGGGACCATATAACTTTGAGCAAGTTAACAGTATCCGATATCTAGGAGCACAGATCACAACTGGTAACAACCTAGAAATAGAAATAAGAAAATAGATATTAAGCGACAATAGATGCCTACTCAAAGTTACTAAACTAAAAGACAAATTACAAAACCGCCACATTAAAGTGAGGATATACCGAACACTCATCCACCCAGTTGTGACCTATGGTTGCGAAACGTGGACCCTGATCTCCGCAATGGAAGAAGAACAGCGAATATTTGAAAGGCGCATCATGAGGGGGATATTCGGAGGGATTCAAAATGAGGGCGGAGCATGGTGTACTAGGATAAATCATGAAACACTTAAACTAATGGGAGGCGAAGATATCATTAAATTCGCTAAATCTCGTCGAATTGCGTGGCTGGGACACGTCGAGCGAATGAGCCCCGACCGAAAGGCGAAAAAAATATATGCATGCAGTCCCTAAGAAAAGCGTAAGGGAGGAAGGCTCATGAAAAGATGGTATGACGGGGTGGGGTCTGACTTTAAGACAATGGGTATCATCGTGCAACCATGAGAGAGGAATGGTGCAAAATTGTGTTTGAGGCCAAAACCAGATATACTACGAAGTTAACGCCTTAAACACAAAAAAGTTTAAGAAATATTAAAATAGTTTACTCAAAGAGCTCCAATGCTGTATTCTTGTACTTGGATTTTGTTTTCAAGTATACATTAAATAAATTAGGTTTGGAGGCACTCGTAATGTTTATAAAAGCATTTAATTTGAAGCTTCTAACGAGTGTTTCCAATCCCAGATTAAGCGTGAAGTAACATTTCGAGTTTAGATGAGCATGAAAATTTGGATTTGCACAGTAAGAACGCAGCATATGAATGACGTAAACATTTGATAAAGATTTGGTGGGGTACCACATTAACTAGACGGATAAATAACGTAGCAGTTTAAAGAAGATAATATGGAATCTAGTAGATATGGCAATGGAAGTGTATCTTCTTTAGATTAATGTAAAAAAATCATTAAAACAAAATAGATTATCAAACTTTTATGTGAATACAATTAGCAAAAATCAACAGCTACCGCCATCTATTGCTCTAATAGAAATCAGTGTTTTATACGCGTGGCGCATGAAGTAAAATTTCGAGTTTAGAAAAGCCTGAACATTTGGATTTGCCGGGGCGCGACTCGCTTCGCTCGCGCGCCCCGGCAAATCCAAATTTTCAGGCTTTTCTAAACTCGAAATTTTACTTCATGCTTAGTCTGGGAGTGGAAAACACTCGTTAGGTGCTAATTGAACTCTAAAAGAAAAATTGCCTGTACGTCTATATATGTTTTTGAACTTATTTCAACTGTGGATTTATCAAATTCTGATCGGGATCTATCTAATTCGTCTCGAGGTCAAGATTCGATTGGCGTTAGATGTGAACCAAACGTATTAACCTGGTATCCCTCAGGGTTCCGAGGTTTTCGCGAATACGCGTAAATTGAATTATTTTTTACCGGAAGTCACGAACGGGCGGCCTCCGGTCGCGTAGCCTCGACCTTTTTCCCATGTAAGGATCTATTAATTATCACTCCGCAATTATCTCATTATGGATGGTAAACAATGGTAATATACACACAAGGATTTACAAAATATATTGATACTCAATAAAGAAAAAAAGCAAGAATCGGAAGAAAAAAAATCAATTCTTCATTAGAAACGCATTTATATTGAAGAAGAAACTTTAACGACGTTTTCCGTTAATGAAATGAAATAAAAGTTTTATTGGAGACAACGAAAAAAAAAAAAAAATTGGAGTTGAAAACAGTAAGAACTCAAGAAGTGGATTTAAAAATAAATTTATTTCAACCTTCAGTTTTTCAATCAAAGTATTCACAATGCGCCCACTGAGCAAATTCATTTAAGTAATGTTTCATCAACATTAAAACAACGTTTAATGTTGCTACAATGTTGATATAACGTTATTTGTTTATTTTTTGCTCAGTGGGCTGTATAATTGAGAATACTTTGATTGAAAAACTGAAGGTTTAAAAATATTCTAAAAATCCACTTCTTCGGTTCTTGCTGTTTTCAACTCGTATTTTTTCTCGTTGGCTCCATTAAAACTTTTATTTCATTAACGGAAAACGTCGTTAAAGTTTCTTCTTCATCAACAGGCGATTCAAGCGTGTACACGGTTTCGCTCATGCCGCTTTGTTGGTTGCCCATAAAACTATGGCCAGATTGATATTTATGATGTCCCGTGAAATATGCCAGTGCACATTTAATTTAATGCTCGCTTTTATGAACCAATAGATTTCTAATGGTGATGCTTTTATCGCCATCGCATCACCATAAATCAATCATTCCGACATCAAACGCTGCAACCGATTAATATGCATTGTACAATTACTAAGGGACAGTTGTGTAATTAACTAACTTGAGCTTATTATTTAAAACTAAACTTAGTTTAAGCTGCTACTAAGCTACTGATACATTTTATTTTAAATAAATTTTATTATTGGTGAATTTTATTTTAGAGGTAGCCGTTTACTTCATTTTCAATACGACATTTTAAAAACTTTAAACAAAAACAAGAACGCAAAGATAATAATGCAATCAATTAATATTTGCAAATATACAAAGAGGTTTATGTAACACCGGACATTTTCATAACGATAATTTTTCTTTGAAGTATCCATATGCATAGGTTGCACATTTTCCCATGCTCGGTTTATTAAAAGAATTCAATTTCAAGCTTTAAGAAAGTGTTTTCCACTCCCAGGCTAAGCATGAAGTAAAATTTCGAGTTTAGAAAAGCCTGAAAATTTGGTTTGGTCGCGTAGCGCGAAGCGCGGAGCGGCCAAACCAAATTTTCAGGCTGTTCTAAACTCGAAATTTTACTTCATGCGCCACCGGTACAAAACACTGACATATTACGAAGATTAAAACACACCGCTAAACTTTACATTGAATCAGTGTTTTGTACCGGTGGCGCATGAAGTAAAATTTCGAGTTTAGAAAAGCCTGAAAATTTGGTTTGGCCGCTTCGCGCTTCGCGCTACGCGACCAAACCAAATTTTCAGGCTTTTCTAAACTCGAAATTTTACTTCATGCTTAGTCTGGGAGTGGAAAACACTCGCTTAAAGCTTCATATTAAATTCTTTTAATAAACCAAGCATTGAAAAATGTGCAACGTATGCATATGGATACTTAAAAGAAAAATTCTCGTTATGAAAATGTTCGGTGTTACATAAAACTCTCTGTATATTTTGAAAGCCGAGATTTAGCTTGGCTTGGTGGAATTTATGAACGTTCAAAATATATGGCTTATGTTTGATATAAGAGATATATATTAGACTTCACTATATTTGAGTGTTTTACACGCGTGGCGCATGAAGTAAAATTTCGAGTTTAGAAAAGCCTGAAAATTTGGATTGGTCGCTCCGCTTCGCGGAGCGACCAAACCAAATTTCCAGGCTTTTCTAAACTCGAAATTTTACCTCATGCTTAGTCTGGGAGTGGAAAACACTCGTTTAAAGCTTCAAAATGAACACTTTTATAAAAACAACGTATATTGAAATTTGACATTTTGCATCTAGATACATATAGATATAATTAAAAGAAAAAATCGGTCTACATGTATTTTCTTTATTCAATCAACTAAAATAAAATAAAATAAAATAATTTTAATATTTAAAGTAATTTATTCAGCTCAGTCACTCTACTCGAAACCACTTTTTTTACTCACACCCTTACATATACAGTAATTATTAATTACTGACAAATTTCACCAAATATTTTTTGAACAATGCGCAACTCCAGATTTCAGTTTAAACGTAAAGATAATAATGCAGTTAATTAATATTTAAATATATCCAACAAACAGGAATACCAAATGTATTCACATAATTACAGTCGTGCTGAAAACTGTATATCTGCTATTACGCAATCGGAACGCCGCAGGAGGAAACGCGTTGCGTGATTTGGACATTTTCGGTCGTTAATTAAGTTGAAATTGTGCACGAAAAGAAGAGGTAAATGTCAACCCAAAGATGTTGTTTTCGTTGTTGTTTTGGGTAGCGAAACCAAGGATTTCTCTGAAAACTGAACACTTCGCGATTAACGCGTATTAACTACGAGATCTATAATTACCATCACCTGTGGGATACCTAATTATCATGAGAGAACACATGTTTAGAAGACAATGGTTGGTATAATTAGTCGTTTGTTTGTTGCATATGTGACATTTGATTCAGACTTGATAAAATGGTAATTATAGTTGTTGAAGTTGGTGATTAATGGTTTAAAATTCTCCAATTCCTGAAATTCTGTTGATGGGACAATTCTTCTTTTAAGAATACATACCCTGTAAAAAATTGAGGCATTGGTTAATTTTATAAAAGAGTTCAATTAGCACGTAACGAGTGTTTTTCACTCCCAGACTAAGCATGAAGTAAAATTTCGAGTTTAGAAAAGCCTGAAAATTTGGATTTGCCGGGGCGCGCGAGCGAAGCGAGTCGCGCCCCGGCAAATCCAAATTTTCAGGCTTTTCTAAACTCGAAATTTTACTTCATGCGCCACGCGTATAACACTGATTTCTATTAAGGCGATAGATGGCGTTAGCTGTTGATTTTTGATACTGTATTTACATAAAAGTTTGATAATTCTGTTTTAGTGATTTTTTTACATACATCTAAAGAAGATACACTTTCATTGCCTCATCTACTAGATTCCGTATTATCTTCTTAAAACTTTTACGTTATTTATCCGTTGAGTTTTTAATGTGGTACCTTACCAAATATTTATTAAATGTATACGTGTTCTTACTGTGCTATTCCACTAGATTAAGCACTGACTTCTTCTAATTTTTACGTCATTCATGTGCTTAGTTTTTAATGTGATTTTAATTCATAACCACCCAAATCCCCGCCAAATCTTTATTACATGTTTACGTCATTCATGCGTTGTGTGCTATTCCACTAGATTGAGCACTGTCTTCTTCCAATTTTTACGTCACTCATGTGCTTAGTTTTTAATGTGATTTTAATTCATAATCACCCAAACAGAATTCTTATAAAAAAACACAAAAATGTCGTCATAAGCATATTTTCTATTATTATATATTTATTATCATTGCATACAGTATTTTCTGTTCGTGTGGTATCCCACGAGGCTCGGTACTTGTACTCTTCGTTTCTTCGGCCTCTTACATCATCATTGTGTACATCTGCGTCGGGTTTACAATGTGATTATAATTTATGCTAATTGTAGTGATTGTAACATCCGAATTTGCATCGGCCAAACGACATTTAGAATTGATTCGATTAGCCTCGTTGCCTGTATTTGTGGGCGTTTTATGTTCGCGAAGAATATTCCAGCAGCGCTTGGCGAGAGAGAATCTGGGTCGAGAAACGAGAAGATTCGCCTTTTACTCAAATAAAATGGACGATTATTGTTACTTTGTCCTTAGAATTAGAAAAGAGTATACACTCGTATATATTTACAATAATACTCAATAGTGATTTTATTTTAAAACCGAATTCTTACAGGAAATATATTTTACCAAATCGGACTCCTATTTTGTGACAGAGGCAGTAATAAAGATTAGCAATGAATGCTACAAATCTATAAATGATTGTGCAAATGTGAAAACTGTAACAAATTAAATTGCTCACCCTCATTTAGATATTTTTTTTAACAAAAAATTATAACGAGTTTCTATAAACTGTCGGCATATCGGTTGCTATGAAAAACAAATTACATATCTTAGATTATATCGTATGTTCAATAAAATAAAACTTGTAGAGTGCCATGGAATATATTGTAGGTTGGCAACTCTGAAACTATACATGATAATTATTATGTCTGACTTTTTATATGACAATTCCTAAAGCGTTTGCAAACTTAAATTAGAAAAAATATTAAATCATGGCACTCTAGAGGTTTATTTTATTAAACATACGATACCATACGAAACGGTAAATCTTGGAAACGTCAAATACATTTAATTATATGTCATTAGGTAGTATCACAGTGCTGAATTTATTCACGACGTATGTTTCTGAAGTCAGAACCTACTGGGATGCCGGCTGTTTATAGACACTCGTTAGTATTGTAGCAGCAATAATACGTGGGTCGATCAAATAGATACGAACCTTTGTCTTCCGAGCATTGCGAATGGTATTTATTTGTGATTGGGCTATTGAGGTCTTTAATTTAGGATGTCTAGAGTTGGAGAACCATATCAGCCGGCTTCTTATGTTCTTAATTTAGTAGTTTCAACAATAAATGTGAAGAGTGGGCAAGTTTCTTTTGCGCAACGCGTATTACTAAAGTTCTTCACCCGTGAAATTGTAAAACCAGTAGAAATTTACCTCAGAGTATAAGTCTACTTTGGGAAAGATACTCTTTTATGGAAAAAGTTTGAGAACAACGTTTGGTGCATCGAAATCAAGAGAGAAGGAAAGGCCAAGGTAAGTCTGTGAATGCTAAATCTAAGTTGGCTACGGGTTTTTGGAACTGAAGCCTAGTTCATCTCCTGGATTTTTTACACAGACGTCGAACTAACAACGCAGTTTCCTACTGCTGCCTTCTGGATCAAGTTAGGCTCAAAAGATGTGATTGTTCCATTCATGAAGTAGAACAACGTTTGGTGCATCGAAATCAAAAGAAAAGGAATGGCCAAGGGAAGTCTATGAATGCCAAATTTTGATTGTCTGAGTTGGCTACGAGTTTATGGGACTGAAGAGGAGTCCATCTGGTGGATTTTTTTCACAGACGTCGAACTAATAACGCAATTTGCTACTGCTGCCTTCTGGATCAACTTAGGCTTCAGAATCGACTCAAAAGACGAGGGGGAGAATCCTCCACAATAATGCTAGGCTCTATAGAAGATCTATAAGGCAGCAGAAAATGATTGAAATGTCAGGTCATTTGAACATCGACGTTACAGCCTAGACCTGTTTCCACGTTTCTTTCACTTATTTGGACCCCTAAATGAAGTATCTGGAGGCTACAGATTTGACAGCAACGAGGAAGTGGAAACGTTTGTTCTCAATTAGTGGCATACCCGCCCAGCGTCATTCTATAATAACTGAGTTAAAAAACTTCTCAAACTTTAAGAAAAATGTGTTTTAAATAGAGGATACTATGTAAAAAAAAAATGTATAGAAATTTAGATGTTTATTATTACGTACGTTCTGTGAAAAATAAAGGTTCGTTTATATTTGATCGACTCACGTATATGTCAATATTTTTAGAGCGATCGATTTGAAGTTTCATCAACTCAATATAATATTTTTTAAAAATCCCAAGAACACTTGAGTCGCCTTTTTCCAAAAACCTCTGAATCCATTATTTTCGTATGGATTTAGGGGTTTTTGGAAATAGGCGACTCACTTGTTGCGATTCTTGCGAAAAGTTCGCAATTGATGAAATTTCACGCTTTACGTAAATCGCATCGATTCGAATAATTTTCGAACCGGAAATGTGGCACGACCTCATCACATCCGGCAAATTCCGTCATCGGTGGGCACCGAGTCAATGTCGCACAATGGTAACGGTGCTTATGCACTTTCACGATCCCGCAGCTGGAAAATTCGCCATTTCCTGCTTTCCCGCCCACGAAGAAAAGCCACTTAATTCAACACAGCAGAAAGACGATTGTGGACATTAATTGATTGCATCACACACGTTACAAACACTTTCTAAGGCGTTAATTTCACGTATTAGCTAAATAAACGGATAGTCGTAGGTGTAATTGATGATACCTGTGGGATACCAAATTATCATAATATTGAAAATTGTGATTATGATAATATTTATTATATGTTCAGAGTGCAGAATAGTGTAGAAAACATTTACCATTTGTCCAGAGTACAGAATACTGTTAGAAAAATTTGAAGGATCTAGGGGAAATACACCCTTAGATCAAAAAATTAAAATTGGAAAAAGGCAAAATCAATGTTTATTAACTCAATACCAAATTATCATAATATTGAAAATTGTGATTATGATAATATTTATTATTTGTCCAGAGTACAGAATAATGTTGAAAACATTTATTATTTGTCGAGAGTACAGAATACTGTTGAAAAAATTTGAAGTGTCCAGTAAAAAAACCGTTGCAAAAAAAAAATTGGAGAAAAGGCAAAATCTATGTTCATAAACTCAATACTTAAGCAGACAATATGCCAGGAATTAGGAGAAAAATGCAAAAAATACATAAAACTGTAATTTAAAACCAAAAATAGCTTAGAAACGGTTTCGAAAATATTTCATCACAAAAGAATCAGTGAACTCGAGTTAATTACTCGCGATGACTAAAGTGGTTTTTCCCTAGTAGCCCCTTATTTTCAATCGATTTTTCTATTGACTGAAGTGCATTTGTAAAACACAGATTAGTGATAGTAAAAGCCGCGAGATGGCAATATGAGCTCGATTCTGTGAAAAAGTGAACTGAGTTTATTATTGATAATGAGCACCTTGTATCTCGAAATGTACATCTAACGATACAAATAAAAAGTGAAGTAAGGAATATCAGTCTTTTTATGTGGACTAAGGTTGTTTTTCCTCTTGACCCTTCATTTATTATTTGTCCAGAGTACAGAATACTGTTAAAAACATTTATTTGATGAGCATTCAATACGTTTAAAGTTGGCATTTTAAAGTTGAGAGCTGATTTATCTGTACTATGGTTGAATAGCTCGAAAACAATTGAATTCAGCGTCCAGCAGCAGTTGTTGTGATAGGTCGGATCGGAGAGCAGCCTTGGATCGTTTCGTGTGGACATGTTGGCGACCTTTTCTGTCCACGTCGATTCCGTTCGTACCTTTCATAATTACAAACGAATAAAGGCAACATTGCGTTTACATGTTAATCGTGTTAAATTTTTATTTTAAAACGCAGTGCGTTTGAAGACAAAGTGGAAAATGCCAGTTTAAACTGAAGTTTGGAGAAGTACTCAGTTAAAAAAATGTGAGGTGAAATTTGTCATTAATTAATAATTATTAAGGCTTAGATTATACGCAAAATGTATATTTGAGTCGCCTATTTCCAAAAACCCCTAAATCTATTTGAAATTAATGAATTTTGGGGTTTATTTCTTATTAAGCGGTATATCAACAAAAATGTAAGTTTTCTATGCATATCTACTAGTTTTTGATTAAAATAAGCCAAACATTAGATATGCATAGAACACTTACAATTTTGTTCATATACCTCTTAATAACAAACACGTATTTTGAATATAATCCGAACCTTAACAATTACTAAGTATGTAAGGCGAAGAAGGTGGTTTCGAGTAGAGTGGCTAAACTGAATTAATTACTTCGAATATTTAAATTTATATAATTTACTTTGTTTTTGTTCAATTTGAAGCTTTAAACGAGTGTTTTCCACTCCCAGACTAAGCATGAAGTAAAATTTCGAGTTTAGAAAAGCCTTAAAATTTGGTTTGGTCGCGTAGCGCGTAGCGCTACGCGACCAAACCAAATTTTCAGGCTTTTCTAAACTCGAAATTTTACTTCATGCGCCACGCGTATTACACACTCAAATATAGTGAAGTTTAAAATATACCTTTTTTATCAAACACAAGCAGTATATTTTGAACGTTCATAAATTGCGCAAATGTCTATTTCGCTAAGACAAATCTTGGCTTTCACAATCAATTCAAAATTGCGGTATAATAATAATAAATAAACTAAATATCTAGAATAAATTACTTGAAAAAAAAATGTTCCTTGTAAAACTTCGATAATTTATTTTCAAAGAATTTTATATATCAAACTGGTATCACATAAGGATCCTTCTTTAATAAGGCTGATTTCTTTTGAAACTAAAAAAATTGATAGTAATGTTTATCTTCCTTTAGTTCTTACTTTTATTTTTTAAGGAAGTAAATAATACATTAACAACAACAAACACGATTTAGAGTAGGCTTTGAATTTTAAATTAGATTGGCACTACTGACTTTTAACACATAGTTTACCATAACCTCAAATTTATTCCACCATTCAATTAGCATTGTGGGCAACTGAACAAAAAAAAATACCGCCTACTCTAAATTATAATTTAAACGATCGCACGGTACAATTCAAAAAATTAATCAGTGTCTTCTTTACAAAATAACACAAAATAAACTCATCAAGATTTATATAACCCTCTGTTTTAACTAGGTTAAAATTATTGGTACTTGGCTTTATCAATAATATTTTCAATTAGCATTAGGTACTGTCCCACTGAGCAAATCCATTTAAGTAATGTTTCATCAACATTAAAACAACGTTAAATGTTGCTGCAATGTTGATATAACGTTATTTGTTTGTTTTTTGCTCAGTGGGGTACTCAACTCATGCATTATTTTTAGCTAAGATTACTTTATAAAACTTCGACTATATCTCTAATTAACCCTACTTTACGCAACTTCTAAATTCCTTTCAATTAATACTACTTTATACGACGTCTATTTTTTTTTAATTAACCTTACTTTATACAGCTTCTACTTTTTTTTAATTAACCTTACTTTATGCAACTTCAACATCATTACTGCGTTTACTCGTTTAAATATCAGCATATAAAATATTTTGGTAGACGAGTCGAATTTCCTTATCTAGAGTAAATAATTATGGCGGTTTCTTGGTACGAGAGCTCGCGAGATGTGTTGAAATGAAAATTTCCATCCGAAACCGGTTGAATGGAATCCTTCCTGATTCTGATTTACATACACAGATAATAACAAAACACACACACACGCGCGCACAAATTGTTATTTTTTCGGTTTTATTCTTCGAGCGAAATGAATATTTATGGGGGGACCTTTCTAAAAATAATTTTGATTCATTAGCGCCGGGACAAATGTCAGTGCAATTTCACCAAGGCTGAATACGTTTTATCATAATCTAAATTTGAGAGAAATAATTGCTTATTTAATTTATTTTTTGTTTTGATTTTAAAAAAAGGTAATTTTAATCCGAAAAATATAACTTATAAATCAAACTGGTATCCCACTAGGGACATTCTTTAATAAGGCTGATTTAATAAAAATTAATCCTGTTGTATCCTTTTTTTACATTTTTTAAATAAACGTGGAGAATATAATAAATGTGAAGAAAGGATACAACAGGGTTAATATTCACGTTAATCTCCACGAAACTCAAAAACATACATTAAAGGTTAATTTATTTGCAAACAGAGAAAAATACATTTTTAAACTTCCCGCCCCGGATGTGACATTTGATGCACTCAATTGACAGCTACTCCCTGTTCTAGTTCACTCGCACGATACATAGCATACCGTGACAGTCGATTATCGACCCTATGCTAGAATACAATTAGAATACAATATGGCGCCGTCGATACATAAGATGCAGTTAATGGCAACTAGAATCTCTATGCTGAAAATTCGTGCTGCGCTGTTTAGTATATTGTGTTGCATACAACATAAAAGTACGTAGAGTACAGTATACGCGCACACCCGCCTTCTAAGATGAGAGATAATTTAATTTAAAATAACTTATTTAATTTCTTGATTTTTATAAAGGAGAAGAACAACAACAATAAAAACAACATCTTTATTATTATACAGAAATGAATAAATACATTATTTTATAGAAAAATAAAAACAAACAAGTACTCTGCAGGGTCTGATAGACAGCATCCAACAATGGTTTGCAAAATGGAGAACATCCATAAATCCTAATAAATCCCAACTTCTAATTCCCTTCCACCGCACCAACAACTCCCCATTCCAAATAATAATCAACAATATATCCATTCGTCCATCACATACCTGCAAAAACCTAGGAATAACCCTCGATCCCAAGTTTTCTCTCAAAACACATTCCCAAAACCTTAAAAACAAAATCAGAAGCAGGGCGAAGCACTTTAGATGTTTAATGTATAAAACAAAAGGCATCACCACAAGTACCGCTGTACATATTTATAAATCCATCTGCCGACCCCTGCTTGAATACGCACCGATCCTCTTCCACAATCCACGCCCCATAGTCCTCAAAAACCTACAAATTGCGAAACGGTCAGCCCTCAGAGTACTAACGAAACTAAGACACCCACTAAATCCGCTCTTCAACCCATCCAATGAACTCCTCTATGAAAAAACCCAAGTAACCCCCATCGAACAACGCCTTCAACAACTGTGCCAAAAAATAGCCACCAACCCCTACATCCTCGACATTTTCACATTATTATGTATCCCTCGCAATCCTGATATTCCGCCTAAATTCATACACCCCAACATAACAATTCAACAATTCATTTCATCCTTCCATGCAGACATTAGCGATCATGACGTTTAGAGGACCATTAAATTCACCGACATCCACTGTTAAGCACATCCCATTTTACAAAAGAAAAAACTAATAAGTAATTTTTTAAAAATCCAGACTGAAAGACCGCAGGTCGATAGCCATTTTACGGAATTGTTATCTTTTTTATATATATATTGTTTCTGTTTACATTTATATATGTATATGCTTTTTCTGTAAATAAAGATTGTTCATATATATAAAAACAAACTTAAATTTCTCATGGTATACTAAAGCTTTGTGTTTCATTATAATTTCAAGATGTCCAATGTTCATTGAGATAAAAATGATGTTTGGAATATCTTATTGTATTTCTCGAAGTATAAGATAAAACAATAAAAAACAACAAATCCTTATTTCCATAGACATACAGAAATAAATAAATACTCTAACGAGTGTCTATAAATTGTTGGTATCCCAGTAGGTTCTGAAGTCAGAAACATACAGACATATAATTTAATTTATTTGACGTTTCCGAGATTCACCAAATCGTATGACTTAATCTAAGATATGTAATTTGTTGTTCAAAGCAACGGAGATACCGACAGTTTATAGAAACTCGTTATAAAAAAAATTATAAACTTAAATTTCTCTTGATAAATAGCTATCGACTAGAGGTCTTACCCGGGTTTTATAAAGAATTATTCAACAATATATGATAACTTCGAGTTTGATTATAATTTCGAGATGTTCAATGTTCTTTGAGATAACAATATTTTTTGCAATATCTTATTGCATTCCTAGAACGAAAGATGTCAATGAGAATCTCTTAATATATTTAATATAATTACTTTGGTTAATTTATTCTCTTACAATAAATCTTCTAAAACAAGCTGGTATCCCACTAGGATCCATCTTTAATGATGTTGTTTTCTTCCCAAAGGAAAATGTACTTCTCCAAGGATGATAATAATGAATTAAAGAGTACGAGTGCTATTACGGAAAAATCCTGTCGTGGCAGAGAAATTGCAATTTGTCACCTTCGTTTTGATAAACTGTCTGCCATCAAGGTTAAGTCGGTCATCAATTGAGGATGTGCAAGTGCGGCAAATTGGCTCCAATTGGCAGCAATCATCCAATGAGCGGTCCCCTTTTACGAACCGATTCAATTACGCACGCCGAAAAAACTAAACTAACCTCACGCAAATTAACCTCATCATATTCGATTAGAATCAACACGTTGCGAATCTACCTTGATTGATTGATTTTATTAATGTTGAAAAAATTTCATTACGAGAATTGTAAAGTGAAAATTGTGTATTATTATATGTTGAAATTAGGTAAATTCTGAAACAATTTTTAAATTAAAAATCACGTACTTTGTTGTCAATATTTTAGTGAATTAGATAGAAATGATACTCAAAGGTATAGATAAATGAAATTCTGTATGTTCAATATAGTATGACTGACGATTTAAAGTATTAATTTTTAAATAATATGTTTGGTTTTTGTATCAATACATTCTAAACATGTTAGATGCAACACGTTGTGCAATATTTCATTCTGGATTGAAGGATGTTGTGTTGTCTACCTTATTTAAGTATACATGGACATGGGTGCCTGCCAGAGCTGGGCAGGATACGAATCATTCAGGATTCGATTCCCGGATTCGAATCCTTTTAGAGGATTCAAAACAGGTATTCGAATACTTTAGTGAAAACGGATTCGTGATCCGGATTCGTTACATTTTTTTAAAAGGATTCGTATTCGAATCCAAACGTAGATGATTCGAATCCTTATAAAAAGATTTGAATTCTTATAAAAAGATTCGAATCCTTATAAAAGGATTCGAATTCTTATAAAAGGATTCGAATCCTTATAAAAGGTATCGAATCCTTATAAAATTCGAATCCTGATACATGGATTCAAATCCTCCTAAATAATTCGAATCATCGCTATTAAGGCTGGGATTCGAATTCGATTAATTCAAATAGTTAAATATTCTAATATGAATATTTAAATCACTTAATTATTCATATTTGAATAAAAATATTAAAATTTTCGAATAATTCAAATATTTGTGAATGCATATTTGGTTACTTAACCATGAAAAATATCCAACGTTAATAGTATATTTTTAACTTCACTTGAAATCAGTGTTTTATACGCGTGGCGCATGAAGCAAAATTTCGAGTTTAGAAAAGCCCCGTGAAAATTTGTCTCGGGTCGCTGCGCGACCCTCGACAAATTTTCTACGCAGGGCTTTTCTAAACTCGAAATTTTACTTCATGCTTAGTCTGGGAGTGGACAACACTCGTTCTTAGAAGTTTCAAATTGAAGGATTACTCTAGATTACTAAGTTTATTACCGTTTTACAAAGGCTACAGCTCAAAGGACCAACCATGGTCTTCGCAGAACGAAGGACTACAGGGAATCGAAGTTTATTTACAAGAAAACAACGAATATTTGAACTTTAAATCAGTGTTTTATACGCGTGGCGCATGGAGTAAAATTTCGAGTTTAGAAAAGCCCCGCGAAAATTATATTTATATTTTTAACTTCACTTGAAATCAGTGTTTTATACGCGTGGCGCATGAAGTAAAATTTCGAGTTTAGAAAAGCCCCGCGAAAATTTGTCTCGGGTCGCTGCGCGACCCTCGACAAATTTTCTACGCGAGGCTTTTCTAAACTCGAAATTTTACTTCATGCTTAGTCTGGGAGTGGACAACACTCGTTTGAATTTTAAATTTAACTCTTTTAAAAAATCGACGTATGTAATATAATAAATCATTCATTGAAATCATAGAAAAAGATGCAAAATTTGACCTAAAATTAACTTTTAGAGTTAACTTTATAATTTGTTCAGCTCTTAATGGGTGTATATTCTATTCCTAAAAAAAACCGTTTTTATTTAATATTGAAGTTGCATTTAATACAATAACAAACTGTGAATAAATCGACATAAATCTAGAAATATCAAAAATCTCGACATGTAGAAAATCTTGACGGTCCACTCCCAGACTAAGCATGAAGTAAAATTTCGAGTTTAGAAAAGCCCCGCGTAGAAAATTTGTCGAGGGTCGCGCAGCGACCCGAGACAAATTTTCACGGGGCTTTTCTAAACTCGAAATTTTACTTCATGCGCCACGCGTATAAAACACTGATTTAAAGTAAAGTTAAAAACGCACTGAAAACCAACCCAACTTCGATATTTTTTCAAAATTGGAAGTTTTCTTTTCTATCCATGCTATAAACCTTCAGATATTCGTTGTTTTCTTGTAAATAAACTTCGATTCCCTGTAGTCCTTCGGTCTCCGAAGACCATGATTGGTCCTTCGAGCTGTAGCCTTTGTAAATTGGTAATAAACTTAGTAATCTAGAGTAATCCTTTAATTTGAAACTTCTAAGAACGAGTGTTGTCCACTCCCAGACTAAGCATGAAGTAAAATTTCGAGTTTAGAAAAGCTCCGCGTGGAAAATTTGTCGAGGGTCGCGCAGCGACCCGAGACAAATTTTCACGGGGCTTTTCTAAACTCGAAATTTTACTTCATGCGCCAGGCTTATAAAACACAGATTCAAAATAAAGTTCAATAACACATATATCATCATTAATTAAAATCATTATATAATCAGATATTTAGTCGGTAAATGAACATGTTTGTTAATAGAAACTGAGGGAATAAAATATTACTGGTTGCAAATAATAGATTCAAATTTATTTTTTAAGGATTTGTATCCGTGATTCAAAAATGAAGATTCGAATCTTTGATTCGAATCATATTTTTCACTTACGAATCCTTTATTCGAGTGTTCGTGATTCGAATCATATTAGGTGATTCGGATTCGTGATTCGAATCATGTTTTTTAGGATTCATCCCAGCTCTGGCGCCTGCATATTTATTTTCTGTCAGACATTTCGCGGCCCACTTTGTGATGTTTCATCCTAGTTACAATTCCTCGGCCTACTAAGTCGATTTCGAAAAATATTAGTTTTGAGGTTAGTTTTAACGTAAATATCAACTTGTTGTACATCATTGGAAAGGGAATTTAGAGAGCAATATGACTGGTTAAAAAAAGGTTGGGGAAAAATGATATCACTTCCGGAATAACAGGAAGTTGTATTACTAGTTGAATATGACAGGTTAGAAAAAGGTTAGGGTTGTAATAAAATCACTTCTGACAGAACCGGAAGTAGTATTACTAGTTAATATTATGCTAAAATGAAAACTATAGTTAAATTATAGATACATCCCAAATCTCAATTGTCTACGATTTATATTGCCTGAGTAATTGCGTAGGTAATACTTTTATGTGCATCCGGTATACCTACTCGTTTACTTCAGTACATACTTTCCCTTCCAGATTGCATCTTAGTTCTACTCGTATACTTCAGTACATAGTTTTATGTTCACCCGGTATACCTACTCGTTTACTTCAGTACATACATTCACTTCCAGAGTGCGTCTTAATTCTACTCGTTTACTTCAGTACATATTTTTATAAAATATAAAAACGAATTAAAATTAATATCGACTTTCTGCAAAAAGTTTGTCTCCAAATATTCATTGAAACAACTACTTCTCGAGCTAATACCCCGACAGATTTTCTTTATGATAAATTGTCTTTATGTGAAACATATTTTTATGTCCACCCGGTATACCTACTCGTTTACTTCAGTACATACTTTTCCTTCCAGAATGCGTCTTAATTCTACTCGTTTACTTCAGTACATATTTTTGTCGTCAGAGTGCGCTTAACTCTATATAGCAGCTAATTATCTCCACAAATACTGACCTGCTCCATACTCTCGTTCAAGTCACTCAAGATTTTTCTCCTTAGATTCAATATCTTCATAAACACTGACTATACTTCTAACTTATTTACTTCTCTTTCAATCCCAATGCGTGTTTTTTGTCTCCCCACCGAATCAATAACTGCACGTCATCAATTGAATGGACTCGCGCACAATGCCTGAACGGCTACTGTTGTTTTTGTTTACGCACCTTTATTACTTTCCATAGTCGGATACCGCGGATGGTCGAGAAAGTATTGTAACCTGGATCGACCGTCTCAAAAATGTCTTCTCTAAGTGTGTTAGGTGCTTTCTTATTGAGCAAACCCGCCGAGGCGATTGGACGGTCTAAAATGGCCTGGACGTGTTTTTGTCAATGGACGCTTGTGATGTTCTTTTTTTCTTCTTCTTTTGAATGGACTCGTAGCTCACATTCCACTCACTGTCAACGTAAACATTTATGATAGTAGGTAAATGGAAAATAATCTCGATTGGGACATTGTTTTCTCTTTCTTATTGAATAAGGGAAATAGCATAGATATTTAAACTGCAGGTTATCTATGAATGTGTTTAAATAAAGAGCAATACAATTTGTAAAATAAATAAGATATTTAATTGATGAGGCGGATACATGATGAAACTCCATAATACTATTTGAAATAAAACAACGCAGTTGGGAGGGTTTCACTTTTGTTGTTGAACACTGCAACATGTTTCACCACACAGTGGCTTCATCAGGCAGATGAAATAATTATTTCATCTGCCTGATGAAATAATTATTTCATCTGCCTGATGAAGCCACTGTGTGGTGAAACATGTTGCCGTGTTCAACAATAAAAGTGAAACCCTCCCAACTGCGTTGTTTTATTTCAAACAAATAAATAAGAACAACATTGGTCCAGAGTGTGAACCTTGAGGTACACCAGGCGTATCGATAGTGTTTAAATAAAGAGTAATATAATTTGTAAAATAAATAAAAAGAACATTGGTCCAGAGCGTGACCTTGAGGCACATCAGATGAAACATTTTTTTAATGATTTATGCAGAATATACACTACAATATTTAATCCTTATTCAATATACGATTGTGTATTTAATCCGTGAAGCGCCTTTGATGCAATAGCGTAATGTTATTAATTTTTTGTTAATTAAATTACTAAAAAGTTAATTTAATTTAATACATTTTTCTGATTTGAGAATGTGTGAAAAAAACATTTAAATTGTATTTAAATATTTTTATTATTACTCATTTAAATAAATACTTTTTTAAGAGTGCTTCTAACTTCAGAATATTTCAGTGTTTTATACGCGTGGCGCATGAAGTAAAATTTCGAGTTTAGAAAAGCCTGAAAATTTGGTTTGGTCGCGTAGCGCTACGGTCGCGTAGCGCTACGCGCTACACGACCAAACCAAATTTTCAGGCTTTTCTAAACTCGAAATTTTACTTCATGCTTAGTCTGGGAGTGGAAACACTTGTTCGAAACTTCAAATTGAACGCTTTTACAAAATCGTCGAATGCCTGAAAAATTACAGCGTATACATTAAGTATATTTAAAAGAAAAATGTCTAGTATGTAATAGAATAAGTCAATCATAGAAATTAGAAAAAGAAGTGCAGAATTTTATCTAAAATCAAACTTTAGAGATAACTCTATAACTGCTCGGCTGTTAATGGGTTAATTTTTACTAAAACTTGTAGTGGTTACAGGTTATAGTAAAGATAACTAATTGTATAGTAAGCACTTACATCAAACTCCATCAAATTAGTGCAATAACACAATCCTACCAAGGTTTTCCAAAATAACGATAATCACGAAACGATAGACTGGTACCCCACAAGGATCGTATATATAGTATAACACCTCGTGGCATAGAAATTATAAAAAGAAGTGCAGAATTTTATCTAAAATCAAACTTTAGAGATAGCTCTATAACTGCTCGGCTGTTAATGGGTTAATTTTTACTAAAACTTGTAGTGGTTACAGGTTATAGTAAAGATAACTAATTATATAGTAAGCAATTACATCAAACTCCATCAAATTAGTGCAATAACACAATCCTACCAAGGTTTTCCAAAATAACGATAATCACGAAACGATAGACTGGTGCCCCACAAGGATCGTATATATAGTATAATACCTCGAGGCATAGAAATTATAAAAAGAAGTGCAGAATTTTATCTAAAATCAAACTTTAGAGATAACTCTATAACTACTCGGCTGTTAATGGGTTAATTTTTACTAAAACTTGTAGTGGTTACAGGTTATAGTAAAGATAAATAATTGTATAGTAAGCAATTACATCAAGCTCCATAAAATTAGTGCAATAACACAATCCTACCAAGGTTTTCCAAAATAACGATAATCACGAAACGATAGACTGGTACCCCACAAGGATCGTATATATAGTATAACACCTCGAGGCATAGAAATTATAAAAAGAAGTGCAGAATTTTATCTAAAATCAAACTTTAGAGATAACTCTATAACTGCTCGGCTGTTAATGGGTTAATTTTTATTAAAACTTGTAGTGCTTACAGGTTATGGTAAAGATGCACGATTATATAGTAAGCAATTACATCAAACTCCAGCAAATTAGTGCGATAACACAATCCTACCAAGGTTTTCCAATAATCGATAATCACGAAACGATACACTGGTCCCCCACAAGGATCGTATACATTGTATAACACCTCGAGGCAGTTTCCTTGAATCCATTAATAACAAACTTTTTTTTATCATACATGAATTTATGCGAATTCAGTGCGAATACACGTGATAATTGAGGAAGTCGAGTTTTCTTATTATTATTATTATTTTGGAGCTGGAAAGGGGCATTTCTGACTAACTGATAAAGGTCATCCTCGGAACGGTCAAGCTTTGGCAAATATTTGCATGCGCCGACATTGCCAATTAGGATATATCGCCAACGACGTGTCTGTATTTGCGTATGTGTGTGTGATGGTGTATATGTGTGTGTGTATTTGCAAATGACGACAAATATGCGCTTTTGACACTTCTGGTTATAAACAACAAGGTCAAGATAACGAAACGAATGGCTTGTACATAATGAGTACATATAATGAGGGATTATGTAAATATTAAGGTTTTTATTTTCTAAAGAAGAGTGAATATTTATTGCAAAAATTAAGTAATTGGAGCTGTTTAATTCTTTTCTTATGAGTGTGAAAAATATTAAAATGAAGTTATAAAACTTGTGTTTTTTAATGACAGAGTTTCTTAGCAAAATGTTGGATCTATAGAGCAAAAATTACGACGTGTTTCAAGTCAATAAAAAACGATATAAAGTATAGATATTCCAAATTTTTTTTTCCTTCCAAATATTCAAGTTTTTATAAAGTTTGGAGAGAGCATTAAAATGAAACCTACCAAAATTTCCAATAAAAAAGCCTATAAAAAACGATGAAAAGTACAGATATTTAAAACTTTTTTTCCCTCCAAATATTCAAGTTTCTATAAGGTTTGGATAGAGAATTTAAATAAAACCTACTAATACTTCCAATAATAGTTAGTTTGTATTAATTTTTGATTAAGGACCAGTTGCATAAACTGCATTAAGTTGACTCATGTCAAACATGTACTTATGTTAATACATTAATAAATGAGAATATGTGATTTCTAGATAAAAATGGTATTTTCTAATGCACTAAAAAAGAAATAAATATAGATATAAATAAATATGTTTTTATTTAAGACCTCAATATTGCGTAACGAGTGTCTTCCACTCCTCGATTAAGCATGAAGTAAATATTTCGAGTTTAGAAAAGCCTGAAAATTTGGATTTGTCGGTCTATTAGTTGCTGCAGGGTTTTTAGGGCTTTCGAAAGGGAGGGTTCGTGAGTTATGAGAGCGGCATCGTCGGTGTATCGGAGGATATATGATGGGGGATTAAAGTATTGGGGGTCAGGGTTATTCATGTCGGAACAGAAATGTCCTTGTATAATATGGGAGAGAGGGGTGATCCTTGTGGAACCCCTTGCTCAGGGGAGAATGTTGTGGTGAAATGATTATTAACTTTTGCTTTTAAGGTTCTATGGGATAGGAAATTGTTAAGAAGTAGGATGAGATGTTTAGGAATATTTAGGAGATGACACTTAAACAGCAAACTTTGTTGCAGCGACCGACAAATCCAAATTTTATGGCTTTTCTAAACTCGAAATATTTACTTCATGCGTCAAGCGTATACAGCACTGATTTAATCTGAATTTGTAAACAACATCGCATTTATGTTTGAAGTTATATAATTCTGTATGGGTTTAGTTAGAACAAGAAATTTAGATTAAAAACTTAATCTCTCAAACAATAAACTTTGTAAATATGAATTAATGGATGTCGTTGATAAATAGCGCACTTTTTCTTGAAAAAAAGAAGGCAATGTGACTGATAAGGAAAGGTGAATTTCACAGTAATCAATTTTCCAGTTGAATCCAGTTGAAAGCCGCAAAGAACTGGAAATGCAGAATACGCCTTGCTTAATAGCGTAATAAGAAATTTCAGTGTAATTAATGTTGTTAAAAATCTTAAATCCCTAATTAATAATCTCTTGCACTTATCTAATACTTCTATAATTTATTTTATTATTCTAAAATAAAATATAGAGGACATTTTTCTTTTAAGTGTATATTATTGAATAACTCATATACTAAATAAGTAACATAAGTCGCCTATTTCCAAAATCGCCTAAATACATTTTTTTCGAATGAATTGATTTAGGCGATTTTGGAAATAGGCGACTTATGTTACTTATTTAGTGATGTAAATATCTCGAATTCGTTAATCGTTAAATATTAGTCTTGAAACGAGTGTTTTCCACTCCCAGACTAAGCATGAAGTAAAATTTCGAGCTTAGAAAAGCCCCGAGACAAGTTTTCAGGGCTTTTCTAAACTCGAAATTTTACTTCATGCGCCACGCGGCTAAAACACTGATTTCAAGTGAGGTTCAAATATACATAGAATTTACAATATTTTAGTGTTTTATACGCGTGGCGCATAAAGTAAAATTTCTAGTTTAGAAAAGCCTAGAACACTAAAATATTGTGAATTTTATCTATATTTGAACCTCACTTGAAATCAGTGTTTTATACGCGTGGCGCATGAAGTAAAATTTCGAGTTTAGAAAAGCCCAGAAAATTTGTCTCGGGTTGCTGCGCGATCCTCGACAAATTTTCCGGGGCTTTTCTAAACTCGAAATTTTACTTCATGCTTAGTTTGAGATTGAAAAACGCTCGTTTAAAGATTCAAATAGAACTCATTTAGAAAACAACGAAACTCGGAAAATGTTCAGCTTAGGCGTATGTTTACCTAAAATAAGTTATTTTATTATTATCTTTAAATCTTTAGATATCATTGTTTTTTTTAAAGTTCAGTTTAAAGCTTTAAACAAGTGTTTTCCACTCCCAGACTAAGCATGAAGTAAAATTTCGAGTTTAGAAAAGTCCCGTGAAAATTTGTCGAGGGTCGCGCAGCGACCTGAGACAAATTTTCTAGGCTTTTCTAAACTCGAAATTTTCCTTCATGCGCCACGCGTATAAAACACTAAAATATTATGTTCATGTATCATTGAACCTCACTTGAAATCAGTGTTTTATACGCGTGGCGCATGAAGTAAAATTTCGAGTTTAGAAAAGCCCAGAAAATTTGTCTCGGGTCGCTGCGCGACCCGAGACAAATTTTCACGGGGCTTTTCTAAACTCGAAATTTTACTTCATGCTTAGTCTGGGAGTGGAAAACACTCGTTTAAACTGAACTCTTAAAACAAAAACAACGATATCTAAAGATTTAAAGAAAATAATAAAATAACTTCTTTTAGGTAAAAATACGCCTAAGCTGAACATTTTTCGACTTTCGTTGTTTTTTAAATGAGTTCTATTTGAATCTTTAAACGAGTGTTTTCCAGTTCCAGACTAAGCATGAAGTAAAATTTCGAGTTTAGAAAAGCCCCGTGAACATTTGTCGAGGGTCGCGCAGCGACCCGAGACAAATTTTCTGGGCTTTTCTAAACTCGAAATTTTACTTCATGCGTTACGCGTATGAAACAATGATTTCAAGTGAGGTTCAAATATACATGAAATTCACAATATTTTAGTGTTTTATACGCGTGGCGCATGAAGTAAAATTTCGAGTTTAGAAAAGCCCAGAAAATTTGTCTCGGGTCGCTGCGCGACCCGAGACAAATTTTCACGGGGCTTTTCTAAACTCGAAATTTTACTTCATGCTTAGTCTGGGAGTGGAAAACACTCGTCCAAAGCTTCAAACTGAACTCTAAATAAAAACAACGATATCTAAAGATTTAAAGAAAATAATAAAATAACTTCTTTTAGGTAAACATACGCCTAAGCTGAACATTTTCCGACTTTCGTTGTTTTATAATTGAGTTCTATTTGACTCTTTAAACGAGGGTTTTCCAGTCCCAGACTGAGCATGAAGTAAAATTTCGAGTTTAGAAAAGCCTGAGCGTTTGGATTTGGACGTAGCGTCCAAATCCAAACTCAGGCTTTTTTAAACTCGAAATTTTACTTTATGCGCCACGTTACTAAACACTGATTTCAAGTTAAGTTCACATGTTTATAATATTTCAGTGTTGTCAGTGTTCAGTACGCGTGGCGCATGAAGTAAAATTTCGAGTTTAGAAAAGCCTCATACAAAGTTGATTTCTTTAAATTATAATTGATTTAATTTCTCTTGGACTTGATAAAGAATTCTCATTTTTTCGTTGAGGTGCATTTTTTGGGATTTTACTTAGGAATTGTTCATTAAGTTAAAATTATTTGATGAATGCCAATTTTGGCAGAAATTTGATTATTTTGCTGTGCATGACATTTGCCTAGTATCTTATCCAGGAATCCTTCCTCAAAATGAAATAATTTAAGAAAATACAACTTTGGAAGTAATTTCATGAGTATATACTCATAAATATTTTGTTGTTCATGACATATTCTTAGTTTCTTATTCAAGAATATTTCCTTAAAATGAAGAAAATGAATTAATTTAAGAAAATAAAACTTTGGAAGTAATTTTATGAGTATCTTCTACTCATGAAACAAATGCACAACTTTCTTTCATACAAACACCATTTACCGTAACTTTTTTGTTTTTTTATTAGTATACGAGAAAGTCTAGGGAAAAACACTCCCGATTTTTTTTAATTCAAATTATTTAGAAATGTTTCAAATAAAATGTAATGTTCGAAGAAACTTGATTAAGCGGATTTGATTGAATTGTTTAAAATACAGTTTTGCTTTTTACCAAGAAAATATATTGTAACAGGAATCAGCACATTCTGAAACTTAATGAATTATTAAAAGGTGTGGTAAGTTTATGTGAAATCGTTGAGAAATTCGCGTTCGATTTTGCTTCAGTGAGGAAGTTGGCGTACCCAGAAATTTTCTAATTAAATAAAAACACACAAATCGCTATGAAATGTATACTTGTTTCTTGTGATTATTTAAAATTCTTATTCCTAATATATCGCATGTTGAATAAAAAAAACCTCTAGAGTGCCATGATTTAATCTTTTTCTTAAATTTATGTTGGCTACGCACTTTAGGAATTGACATATAAAATGTCAGACATGATAATTATAATATATAATTTCAAAGTTGCCGACCAACAATATTTTCCATGGCACTCTAGAGGTGTTATTTATTATTATTATTTTATTTATCAACGGAAATCTCCTTTATACATCAATACGCAATTAAAAATAGTGATATAAGATAAACATAATATTACTTTGAAAAACATATAAATAGAGTGAGAAATATAATACAACTAACAAAAATACACTAATTAACAATATCCAGATTAATAAACTGTAAATGGCTTTTGAATACACTGTAAGAATTACTAAAAATGTAAAAGTTGGGATACAACATAAGGACATTACAATACCGCATTATACGTGCCACAGGATTATAGGAACCATACAATGTTCGATGGAAGTTTAAACGAAATAAGGGCCTACAACGAACTGGAGTTGTTAAAAAAAATTAAAGTTCAACAATGATAATAAAAAACTGCAATTGACATGTCCATTAATCAGTTTGAACCCAGTTTGATACTTTCATTTATTGAACATACCATACAAATCAATTCGATAGGATTTTTTTTTAATTTAACCAAACTGCTATGAAATTCATACTTTCATAGTTTCTTGCATATAAAATTACGAAAATGTTATTCGTGAAAATGCAAATAATGTCTTAATTAATAAGACAACTTAAGTTGTCTTATTAATTAAGACATTGTTTGCATTTTCAGGAATAACATTTTCGTAATTTTATATATTATGTTTAAAGTGTGCAAACTATAAGAAGCGTAAGCTTATTTTCTCGAATTCAAATAGTTTTGAATTTGAATTTATTTTGTTTGAACTTGTTTCTTGTGATAAATAAAAATCCTTATTATTAATTTACAAATCTATTCGATAGAATTTCTTTTTTTTTAAATTAAAGTTACGTGTATTTGGGTATGCCAAAAGGATCTGCACTTGGTTCTCGCGTGCAGGAGAGGTCGATGCTTCTGAACACCGGCAAAAACCGAAAACTATCGCGGCTTAGGTTCAAAACCGATCCGACGGGTTTTTTTATTTCCCTTCCTCGGGTTGAAATTATGCGTGTGCAGATTTCTCTCGTTGGATAATTAACAATGAGCAATAAAAACACCTGAAACTGCTTTGAAATGATCACCGTTAAATAAATGCACAATTCAAAAACGCTTGATTACTTAAAGTCATAAAATTATCTTTAATGAAGCAGAAAAAAGTAATAATCAATGTTTTATAAAATAATACTTAGTTAACTAATTTATAAGTACTGCTAAAGACAACCCATCTGTAAAGTTTTGTTTTAGTCATAATTTTATTTCCTGGATTCCCTATCTCATATCTATTCCCGAAATTGGTCGTACGATTCGGTCGTGTGAAATCTGTCATTTAGATAGGGATTTAACATATGAATTTGACCGTTGGCGGACGACCGATCGTCTGTATAGTGGTGATCATTTTAAAGCGGTTTCAGGTTTTTTTTTGCTTATTGTTAATTATCCAACTGGTCTTGTATTCCTGAAATTGATCGTTCGATTAAATTGAAATTAACAATAAGCAAAAAAAACCTGAAACCGCTTTAAAATGATCACCACCATACAGACGATCGGTCGTTCTCCAACTGTCAACTTCATATGTTAAATCCCTATCTAAATATTTAATTGATGAGGCGGATACATGATGAAACTCCATAATACTATTTGAAATAAAACAACACAGTTGGGAGGGTTTCACTTTTATTGTTGAACACTGCAACATGTTTCACTACACAGTGGCTTTATCAGGCAGATGAAATAATGATTTGACAAAGTACAGGTAAAAGCTAATATACTAATGCAATTAAGTTAATAGGAGGGGGGGGGGGGGTAGTAATGAGGTAATTAGGCTGAAACTAATACAAACAATTTTGAGCGACTAAATATTGATTAGGGGTGAATTGTTTACTTCTATTTGGTCATTTAATAGAATACCTTTTTTGTTATATTTATTAATTTCTAATTCTTCTAATAAGTTTAATTTAGGACATTTTTTTGAAATTTTGAATTTAGGGTTAAAGTTATGTTAGTATTCGATTAAATGATTGGCGTAGGTTGAGGAGGTTTTCTTAAATTGAAAGCATTTTTGATGTTCTGAAATGCGATCTGGGAAGCTACGTCCAGTTTGTCCAACGTATACCTTAGAGCAGTGATGGGGAAACTACGGCCCGCGGAAAGGTTTAATCCGGCCCGTTTAAGAGTGCCATCGTGAGAATGTTTGAACGCGTTCTTACTTCGTAATGTGACGACCCGCATAAAAACTACCTACCTACGATTAAGCATTATTCTTTGGCCCGCTACGATTGTCTGGTTATTACAAATGGCCCGTCTTAAAAAAAGTTTCCCCACCACTGCCTTAGGGCAATCCCCACACTCCAGCAAATACACGCCAGAGCTCGTAGTTTTATCAGATTTGTCTTTAGAATTATTAATGAATTTATTAAGTGAATTGACCGTTCTAAAGGAAGGAGTTAGGTTTAAGGATTTAAGTTTCTTGCTGATGGCAATCGAAGGGGGACCGTTAAATGTTAATGAGCAATATTTATTATTCTGATTTTGAAAATTGGTGGGATATTCTAATTTCAGGGCTTGTTGTTTTTGTTTTTTAAAAAGGATGTCTAAGATAAGCTTTTAACGAAAGCCGTTGTTATTAGCTATTATGAGAATTCTGTTGAGCTCATTATTAAAATTATTAATTGATAGGGGGATAGTGGTTAGCCTATGCAACTTGGAATGGTAAGCTGCTAGTTTATGTTGCATAGGATGGAATGATGTGCTATGGATCGTAGTATCTGTATGGGTCGGTTGGTGAAAAATATTGAATTCATGTTTTGGACCTGGATGTGAAATTGTTAAGTCTAAAAAATCTAAAAAAAAATCTAAAAAAAAATCTAAAAAAAAATCTAAATGACAGATTTCATGCGACCGAATCGTACGACCAATTTCAGGTATAGCGGCCCTATCTAGTCTATGAGATAGGGAATCCAGGAAATCAAATTATGATTGAAATAAAATCTTACAGATGGCATCTCCATTTCCAATTTTATTATTAATTTGATGTAATAATTATAAATTTAAAGTATACTATTAATTGATTGATATTATTATTTTATTTAAACGTTAGAGCCTCCTATATTTCAATAACTGTATCGCAATAAATCCTTGATTCCATTTTTTGGCGTCCAAATAATTACATTGAACGAACTGTTTGTATAATTATAATTATTAACATTGAACGGACTGTTTGTATAATGTACTGATGAGTTTGTTTTGCAGTTTCCGATTCAGAAGAATACTAAATACGAAAAATCTTAGCACTAAATTAACAAATATTACCCACAACAAGCTTTCTGGTAATTACAGTCTAAATTTATAGTACACGTCTTGTTTCTCTTTTCTATGTTTCACGAGGCGAGGAAAAAAGGAAGGAACCTCATCAACTACAATTACAAATTATATACCTACATGCATACTATAAAAAAAAAACATGTAATTTTATATGTAATTGTTTTTGAAATAAAATTCTAAATTCTCTCAAAAAAAATAGACATAAAATTTCCTTAATCCAACTCTTTCTTGTATAAAATTCCACTAAGCAAATATATTTGCTTATGAAAAAATTTTCAAATGCAAGATATTTTTGAGTTTTTAGTTTAAAATCTTCAAATGAATTATGTTTGAAAAGAGTGAATAATTTTGAATTTCACTTTATTTCTTCATCCAGAAATTTTCAAAAACAACGAATGCCTAAACAAATATAGCGTGAATATCGGAATATTTACATCATTGAATAAATAATATACAGAGAGTTTTACGTAACACCGAACACTTTCAATCTTCATTTTCGTATGTTCTATTTATCATACCAAAGCATCTAATACAATTTGACACCTTTAATTTTTAGGTTGTGTGCAAATTGAGTTGCCTATATGACCATTACAAATTGTAGCCAATCAATCACAATTAATGCCTTAACTTGTACGTACAGGGAGTTTTTCTTTCAAGTATTTATGTCCCAATCTTTAGATAATCATTGTTATTTTAAAAGAGTTCAAATCGAAACTTTCAATGAGTGTGTTCCACTCCCAGACTAAGCATGAAGTAAAATTTCGAATTTAGAAAAGCCTGAAAATTTGGTTTGGTCGCGTAGCGCGAAGCGCGGAGCGGCCAAACCAAATTTTCAGGCTTTTCTAAATTCGAAATTTTACTTCATGCGCCACCGATACAAAACACTGACATATTACGAAGTTTAAAACACACCGCCGAACTTTACATTGAATCAGTGTTTTGTATCGGTGGCGCATGAAGTAAAATTTCGAGTTTAGAAAAGCCTGAAAATTTGGATTTGCCGGGCTCGCTTCCCTCCGCCCGACAAATCCAAATTTTCAGGCTTTCCTAAATTCGAAATTTTACTTCATGCTTAGCCTGGGAGTGGAAAACACTTGCTTAATGCTTCAAATTGAATTCTTTTAATCAACCGAGCATCAGAAAATGTGCGACATATGTATATGGATACTTAAAATAAAAATTCTCGTTATGAAAATGTTCGGTGTTACATAAAACTCTCTGTATATAAGTTATGCAATAATGTATACTTAAAAGAATAATTTTGAATTTTACTTTATTTCTTCATCCAGAAATTCAAGTCAGTTAAAATAATTTGATGGGAAGTAACTTTTAAAGAAACTAAACGATTTAGCAAAGCGTTATACAAAATGCCACTGTATTTGCTCAGGGGAATCTTCAAATGTATAATGTTCGCAAAGAGTGAAGATTATTTAATTTAAAACCTTTAATAATAATAATAATAATAATAATAATAATAATAATAATAATAAGTATTTATTGCCCAACAGGAAATTTCCCAATTACAAGACAAAATGATATACAGGGAATTTTTCTTTTAAATATGCACATCCCGATTTTTTAAGGCGTTTATTGTTTTCGAAAATCGTTAAAGTTGAAGCTTTAACGAGTGTTTTCCACTCCCAGACTAAGCATGAAGTCAAATTTCGAGTTTAGAAAAGCCTGAGCGTTTGGATTTGGACGCGTAGCGTCCAAATCCAAACTCATTCTTTTCTAAACTCGAAATTTTACTTCATGCGCCACGCGTACTAAACACTGATTTCAAGTGAAGTTCGCCTGTTTACAACATTTCAGTGCTGTCAGTGTTTAGTACGCGTGGCGCATGAAGTAAAATTTCGAGTTTAGAAAAGCCCCGTGAAAATTTGTCTCGGGTCGCTGCGCGACCCTCGACAAATTTTCTACGCGGGGCTTTTCTAAACTCGAAATTTTACTTCATGCTTAGTCTGGGAGTGGAAAACACTCGTTTAAAGACTCAAATTTAACGATTTTTAAAAACAACGAATGCCTGACCAAATACAGAGTGAATTTCGGAATATTTTCACCATTGAATAAATAATATATATTAGTTATTCAATAATGTATACTTTAAAGAAAAAATCCCTGTATGTTTCAAAAGAGTGAATAATTTTTAATTTATCTTTATTTCCTCGCTCAGAAATTCTTGTCTAAGTTCAAATAGTTTGATGGAAAGTAACTTTGGAAGAAACTATACGATTTAGCAAAGATTTGTACTAAATTCCACTGAACAAACACAGCGAACCAAAATCTTCATAGCTTGACTTTTGGAAAGAGTGGAGAATTTTTAATTAATAATCTTAAAAATAATTGTGTTTGAAAAGGGCCCATAATTTTTAATCTCACTTTATTAGCTCGCCCAGAAATTGTTGTCTAATGAAGCAAATCGTCGTTATTTTAATGAAATCTCCTATGTGATTCTTTTAAAATTAAAAAAAAAATGTTTGTTCAACTTACATAGAAGGTTTCATCACTTGTACACTTTTATGGTGCAACTTGCTTTTGCGCCATTTTTAAATAGCAAATTTTGTTCACAGACAATACATTGTCAATTTTCAGATCGACTTAAGTGACTTTAAATAATAATAATAATAATAATCATTTATTTCTCAGCAGAATAAATTCTATTTACAGAGAAAAATACAGTTTTTTTTAAATCAGGGTTGTTAAAAAAAAACGGTTAACTATATATTTAATTTCACTTCATCAAACAGTTTTCTTTTACAAAACGTTTTTATCTTTCATTGAAACAACGTTTAAAACATTACCAATTAAAAACATGTTTAAAACGTGTTTAAAACATAACATGTTTAAAACACGGTTAAAATACAATTTATGATGTGTTTTAAAAAATATAAAAAATTACTAATACGTCGGATTTTTCAAAGAAAACATTTTTTAAAATTGTCAATTTTATTGTATAATTTCAACATTTGCTGAATGTTTTAAAAAACGTGCCGATTTTTTTAATAATATATTCAAAGAAAACTGCCCCAAAATTAATACTACTGATCTTCTAATCTGATCATTAATTAATTTTATTGCATAATTTCAACTTTGGCTGAATATTTTCGGAAAATACGCCAAGAAAATTATATTTTCTATCTATAAGATGTAAGTCCAATCAATTCTAAGTAAATTGTGTGAATTTCACGTTAATGGTATAAAACTTTAATTTTTTACAATTCATTCTCCAAAAATTGCCAATTTTATCGCATAATTTCAACTTTAGCTTGATATTTTGGAAAATACAGTAGAAATATTTAAATTTCCATTACAGCCAATCAAAGTTTATACACTTCTGTGTAGATTCTATGAATTTTAGGTTGATTTGATAATTCGTTGAATTTACAATTCTCTTGAAATAAATGTTCTCTTAAAATCGTTGAATTAAGGCATTCGTTATTTTTGTAAATATTTAAATTGAAGCTTTAATCGAGAGTTTTCTACTCCCAGGTTAAGCATGAAGTAAAATTTCGAGTTTAGAAAAGCCTGAAAATTTGGTTTGGTCGCGTAGCGCGTAGCGCTACGCGACCAAACCAAATTTTCAGGCTTTTCTAAACTCGAAATTTTACTTCATGCGGCACGCGTATAAAATACTGAAATAATCTGAAGTTTAAAATACACTTATTCAGCATACTGATTTAGAAGTATATTTTAAACATCACAATACGTCAGTGTTTTATACGCCTGGCGCATGAAGCGAGGAAATAAAGATAAATTAAAAATTATTCACCCTTTTGAAACATACAGGGAATTTTTGTTTTAAGTATATATAACTAATATATATATGTTATTTATTCAATGGTGTAAATATCCCGAAATTCACTCTGTATTTGGTCAGGCATTCGCTGTTTTTAAAAATCGTTAAACGAGTGTTTTCCACTCCCAGACTAAGCATGAAGTAAAATTTCGAGTTTAGAAAAGCCCCGCGTAGAAAATTTGTCGAGGGTCGCGCAGCGACACTCGACAAATTTTCACGGGGCTTTTCTAAACTCGAAATTTTACTTCATGCGCCACGCGTACTAAACACTCACAGCACTGAAATATTGTGAACAGGCGAACTTCACTTAAAATCAGTGTTTTATACATGTGGCGCAACTCGAAATTTTACTTCATGCTTAATCAGGGAGTGGAAAACACTCGTTAGAAGCTTTAAATTATACTTAAAAGAAAAATTGCATAATTTCAACTTTTGCTCAATATTTTGCTCAATATTTTGCTCAATATTTTGTCATAATTTAATTGTCTGTAAAGCATATGCAACTGCAATTGATTCTAAGTAAATGTTATGTTGATTGTATAAAACTTGATTTTTTAACGCACACGAATTTGTGTTTGTTCTTAATTTGAACAACACATTTATTTTACGTGTTTATGTTTACAATTTTGATGTCTTTAAAATTTTTATGTCTATTATAATTTTTTTGACATTATGTTTTTTGGTGACAGTAATGATATGTTTCAACAGTTACGACGTTTTTGGATATTTTTCGACAATTATATTAAAATACTCGACTTTAGTTTACCTAAATATTTCCACAGCATTCTACTTTTTTAACTTTTAATTGAAAATAACTCGAAAACCAACCCTTGAATGTAATTGTTCTTCCTGGAAATAAATAGTTTGAATTGAATTGAATTGAAACTGCCGACGACTTATTTTTTATTTTTCGCATATTCTGAAAAAAACAATGTATTCTTAACATTCACACGAAATTTCATAAAAATGTCTTAAAGAATTCCCATGTTTTAAATGTCTAAAACTTTGATTTCCCTAAATATTTCTATAAAGTTCTACGTTTTTGACTTTCAATTGAAAATAATTCGAAAATTTAGAAACGAAAGTAGTATAAAATATAGTTTAAATAATTTAAGACAATAAATAAAACCTTTTAAACAAATTAACGTTTAAAACATGTTTTAAACGAATTAAACATGTTTAAAACAAAACCGTTTAAAACACGACGGCTGTTTTTAAACATGTTTAAAACACTGTTTTAAAACAGTAAAGTTCTACGTTTTTGACTTTCAATTCAAAATAATTCGAAAATTTAGAAACGAAAGTAGTATAAAATATAGTTTAGATAATTTAAGACAATAAAAAGAAAACGTTTTAAACAAATTTAACGTTTAAAACATGTTTTAAACGAATTAAACATTTGAAACATGTTTAAAACAAAACCGTTTATAACACGACGGCTGTTTTTAAACATGTTTAAAACACTGTTTCAAAACAAAGTGTTTTAAACATAACAATCCTGCTTTAAACTAACATTTTGTTGATTGCAAATGTAAATTGCTATTGAAAAATTGCACAACTGAAAGTTGCAGTTGAAAATGTACAAGTGTAAAACCACCATAGGTTCAGATTTGTTTGCTGTTGAATTAAACATTAATTAAATATGTTTTACTTGGTGAAATTTCTGTGTGGGATAAATTTAAATTAAGTTAATTTTCTGTTAATTTAAGTAATGGACGATGCTTTGAAATTTTGTACAAGAACGTTGGATTCAGGTAATGTAAGAATGAAAGTCGTCTTACAGTACCTGAATCCAACGTTCTCGTACAAAATTTCACTTTGGAATATACCTCTTGATAGTTTCATTGATCAGAGGATTTATTCACAACCTCACAATACAATTAATTATAAAACCTCGTAATATTAACCCAAAAAACCACAATAAAACCGCTCATTAAACATAATCAATTCCAATGATATCACCTCATGCAAACACAAATCATTAAACGAAAAGTATTAAACCCGAATGAATGACATCACCCCTTTTCCTTCATTGTTTCTTTTTGTTTTCCTCTCGCCGTGTAGTTAAATGCCAGGCCGTTTCGGCGATTACGCAAGGTGGGTGGATTATCAAAATGTTAATATCTGCACGAGGTGTGTTTGGCTTTTGTTTTTTTTAAACTTAAACGTACACACACGTGTGTCGGTGGCCGTGATATACGAGTATACAACGAGAGTGACATTATCACAATCAGGAAAGTGGAACGCCTGTTTCGCAAATAGAAATGAAAAAATTGTTATAAATATGTGCACGATTATCATGTAAATTAAATATTTTTAGTGCATTGTTTCATTATGAAATATATAATAATAATAATAATAATAATTTATTGACCTCTTGTATTACATTTTGTTGCTAAATTTTGATGGAGGGCTATAATTTAATTGAATTGGTTTAAATGAATTTAGGTGAGTTACGTGAAGATGATAATAACTTAAATTAAAACACTTTATAACCTTTCTTCACAAATTTATTCTTTACCTGATGTACATTTCGGACACAAAGCTACCATTATGAATGGTTTGATAATAAATAGTATAAATAATGATCCTTGCGGTTACAATACCAGTTCATGAAGATCAGTAGTATTTAAAGAATTGTACTTAAAATTATTCCTAAAATTTTAATTATCTTGGTGAGCTGGTATCCCTCAAGGATCGCCATTTATGGTAAACCAGTTAAATAATTCGTACATGCAGATTACGAATGCAATTTTGAAAATAGATTGTAGAATGTAATTCACAAACAAATGGCATTCTTGGTACGTCATCTACAATATAATTTTAACTGGATATTTTATGAATTTGGGCGAGTTACGCGAAGATGATAATAACTTGAAATAAAACAAACCGCATCTTAATATCTTTATTATTAGCATTATTATTATTATTATTAGATATTAAGATGCGGTTTGCGCAGGCTTATTGGTTGGTCATTTGTCTATTTTCTAGTCTATAAAAAATCATATCATCGCATTTAAATTTTTTGAGAAATTCCATATTTTGGTTATAATATCGAATAACGCCCTCTATCGGCGGCCGTGTAGGTCACAACTGTCATAATTACAAGAAACCTAAAAGCCCAAGTAATGCTCTTTTCAATGATACCAAATTTATCCAAATCCATTAAGCCGTTTCGAAGTTACAGGCATTTATTTAAAACAACATTCAAATACCCTCCACCACTTTATTTCGAAAGATACAGAAAAATTGTTTTTACAAAAAATGTTCCACTTTAAGTTAACATTAAAACGCAAATACTTTTTTGTTATATTCATTGGGGAAAATCGCGAGAAACGTAACTTTATGTAATTCAAGATGGTGAAAACGCCCACTGGTAGCCATCTTGGAAACTTGAAAATAATTTCCAGCATTTTCCCTTGCCCACTTTACCTATACAATTTTTTACCGTAACTCTCTATGATCGTTAGTTTCTGAGATACCGCCGCTTACCTCGCTTATTTGCCCACCCGTTACGTCTGGTAAAGAATAAATTTGTAAAGAAAGTTTAAAAGTATTTTATTTCAAGTGGATTTTTTATAATAATAATATTCTAATTATTGTAATTATAGTTGATATGTGTGTGTTTTTAAACTTCACACTACATCCGTGTTTTATCGCGCCTGGCGCAGGGAGAAATATTTTGACTTTAGAAAACCTTGAAAATTAAATCACAATGTTCATGGTTTTCTATAGTCGAAATATTTGCTCCATGCTTAATCAAGGAGTGGAGAACACTCGATTAGAAAAATATTGAATGCTTCTACAAAACACTGAATCCTTTATTTTCTAGAAACATCCTATGTTTTCTTGAATATAAAATAATGGTATAATGGAAACATCCAATTTTTTCTTGAATATAAAATAAAAGTCTAACTGAACTTGGTTAGTTTTTTCTTCATCAAAATGTATTCAAATCGGAACAAATTTAATTTATTTGAAAAGAAGTCAAATCCTGATTAAATGATTGATGTTGATTGCTTGGTCTAGTATGAAAATAGTGTTTGTGGTAGTTGCTAGAGTGAATATTTCCTATTTTTTAAACTATTTTCATATGCACTTTTATATAAATAAAATAAAATAATTTAAAACTTTCAAATATATATTGTACAATATATATTTGAAAGTTTTAAATTATTTTATTTTATTTATATAAAAGTGAAGATGAACTTTCAACATTTATCAGCATTATCAATCAATTATTTTCATATGGTTTTAAACACACGGTATTTTAATAAAATCACTATATTATAGTGTTCTATTGTAAAGCATATTATTTAAGAATATTGTTATAATTTCTATTATCTCGGTGAATTGGTATCCCTCAAGGATCGTATAAAACCAGTTAAATAATAATCAATATATTATTATTGGTATGGGTAGATTACGAATGTTATTTTGAAATGGAAATTTAGTACTATTTAATAACGAGTGTCTTCCACTCCTTGATTGAGCATGCAGTAAAATTTTGAGTTTAGAAAAGCCTAAAAATTTGGATTTGCCGGAGCGCGCGAGCGAAATAAACATTATTATTATTATTATTATTATTATCATACAGCATACGCTGTAAAATTTGCAACATTCGTTAATTTTTAACAGATTTAAATTTGAAGCATGAACGACTGTTTTCCACTCCCAGATTAAGCATGAAGTAAAATTTCTAGTTTAGAAAAGCCTGAAAATTTTCAGGCTTTTCTAAACTCGAAATTTTACTTCATGTGCCAGGCGTGTAAAACACCGATTTGATGTGAAATTAAAAATATACTGTTATCATTTATTTTTATGTAAATTACTTCAATAAGTATCATACAGAGAATTTTCTCTTAAGTATGCATAAGCATACGCTATAAATTTTGCGACATTCGTTAAATTTGAAAGATTTAAATTTGAAGCTATAAACAAGTGTTTTCCACTCCCAGATTAAGCATGAAGTAAAATTTCGAGTTTAGAAAGGCCTGAAAATTTGGTTTGGTCGCGTAGCGAAGCGAAGCGACCAAACCAAATTTTCAGGCTTTTCTAAACTCGAAATTTTACTTCATGCGCCACGCGTATTAAACACTGGCCTTAAGCGATGTTCAAAATATACGTTTTTACAATATTTTAGTGTTTTATACGCGTGGCGCATGAAGTAAAATTTCGAGTTTAGAAAAGCCTGAAAATTTGGATTTGCCGGGGCGCGACTCGCTTCGCTCGCGCGCCTGGCAAATCGAAATTTTCAGGCTTTTCTAAACTCGAAATTTTACTTCATGCTTAATCTGGGAGTGGAAAACACTCGTTAAAAGCTTCAATTTGAACTCTTTAAAACCGAAACAATGAATATCTAAAGATTTTTATCGTATACGCTGTAACATATACATACCAATTGCAGCGTATATGCTAAAAATGTTTAGTTATTAATTTTTTCGGTTTCAAAGAGTTGAATTTGAAGCTTTAAAAGAGTGTTTTTCACTTTCTTAAATAACAGTTAATTCAAATAAATTTGTGTTTTCTCTGGGAATGTTCTTTTAATATTTTATTATATCTTGGACACAAAATAATGTTATGAATGTTACCGAAACAGCTGGGTAATATACCCCAAGTTACCGTAAAATACCAGTGGTAATTACCGACGAAAATTACCAGTTGTCAAGTTTTATATTAATTTAACACATTTTCCTAAATTTAATTTAATTGTTCTGTAAATGTATTTGATGTATGTGTGTGTTTCTCGTGTGTGGCATTAGGGTCATGGTAATTATTTGTATAAAAATTGTTAAAACTGTTTATTGGCTGTCAAAAAGTCAGGTGCATATATTAATATTTAGGTAAATTGGAACGTAATTGGATCGGAGCAGAAGGCCGTCCAGTAATAGTGGCTAATATCAATATTTATGCCCGCGCTATTACACAAACTGAATATTATGTGTTCCAGGGCCCTATTTTAATAACGAATTTTTGACATGTCTTCTGGCATCGCCGAAGATCTCAATTAGATCCGATTGTTGCGTAAAACTCGTAATTTATCGTTAATTGTCGCTTACGACATTTATTAATTAGAATTTTTTTGGGAGGCGGATTTAATTATATCCCTATTGAAATAATGAAGATAAGTTAATTACTGTTTTAAAATGTATACCAAGTAATTTTTGTGTGCGGATAATCGTAGGGCGTAGCTTGTTTCACATAATAGAGAAAGTCGTACATTTTTGTTTGAGGTTATACATGTTATTCTTCTCCTTTTATGGCTCTTACAATACAAGGTTTAAATATTTTCTTAAAATGCACGCGTGTCGAATTAAGGAATAAGTTCTTTGCAGATGAAATTCACATAAATTTAGTCGTTAAGGTAAAATTAATATAAAAACATAGGCAATTCAAAATACACGCGTATCGATTAAAGAAGACATTAGTTAAGGGGGTGCTGGAGTGAGCTAGATGTATACAGAGTTGCCTACATACAATTTTCAAGATTTCGGGTGTCGATTTAAGGAATAAGTGCTTTGATGATGAAATTCACATAAATTTAGTCGTTAAGGTAAAACTAATATAAAAACATAGGCAATTCAAAATACACACGTATCGATTAAAGATATTAGTTAAGGGCGTGCTGGAATGAGCTGGATGTATACAGAGTTGCCTACATACAATTTTCAAGATTTCGTTGTTAATAATAAACATATAAATGATCGGTTGTGCTTAATATTTATTTTTTACTGAGATATGCGTAATGCATTTTAATTTTTAACATTTGTGTTATAACGGATTATAAATCATACATTTTATGTATTCAAAAAACGGAATGCTTTCCGCACAATTAAGGGGAGCATGTAACATATTTTGGTTAAGTTCAACTTACATATAAACATAGGCAACTCAAAATACGCTCTCGTCGATTTTAGAAATTCAGTTCCTTTTTTTTTCTAGCTTCATAATTTTGGAAACTACTCTATCTTTATTATTTAGTTGAGTTCTGCGGAGTATTTCAACCAAAATGAACAAGTTTTTATTCCTTATTTCACGTTTATTTGTTTCGTTAGATGCACATTTCGAGTGTTAATCACTCATTATCAATAACTAATGATCTTACAACTATTTGCGCTATCATACAGGGTAGTCCATCTCAGAGGTAACAAGCGACTTTGTTGAATTACGCGGCATTTTTGAAAAAATCGCTGAGACACGTCGATTTTTGTTTCGAGGGGGACAACTTTTGATGACATTTCCACATTCATAATCTCAACCCCCTAACCTAACCTAACCTCACCCTCCGATTTTAAATAGGGAAAGTGGGCCGAGTGATATATCGTTGAAAAGCTTTTTCGATTCTGAATACAACGGTGTCATTTGTTTTTGTTTTCATTGATTTCTGAGGGAACAGCAACACTTCGAAATAGCATTAAAGGTTACAAATTTTGTGCATTTATCTCAACTACATCTGAAAAACATGACTTTAAAATTTGTTTTGGTATGTGAATTTTGGCATTTGTATCTTGCCGAAAGTCATATGCTTTTATGTTAATAAACCACTCATTCATTTGAAATTCCTTGCTGGACTGTTAACTTGTTTGTAGCCTTAAACAGGTGAAATTGCTATTTTTAAACAAATCTTATTATATAATCGGGTATATACAGGGTGCCCGTATTTTAACAGAATGTATGGGGATCTTGGTTATTTGAAGAGATAGAGGGCCCAATAATAAACTAAAAACAAATTTGAAATATCTTTTTTCGTTTTCAAGATATTGTCAAAAAACGGATTTTTTGTAGCCTTAAACAGGTGAAATTGCTATTTTTAAATGTTCAGGAATCAATCAAATCGAAAACAAATGATACCGTTGTGTTCAGAATAAAAAGAGTTTTTCATCGATGTATTACTCGACCTACTTTCCCTATGTAAAATTGGGGGATGAAGTTAGGTTAGATTAGTGGGTAACCTAACCTAACCCCCCAATTTCGGTTATAAAGGTGGAAAGGAAAGGAAAGGAAAAGAGAAATGTCATTAAAAGTTGCCCCCTCGAAGAAAAATCGCCGTGTGTCGGTTTTTCAAAAATGCCGCGTAACTCAACAAAATCGCTTGTTAGCTCTGAGATAGACCACACTGTATATACCTGACAAGAAAGAAAACCTAATTTTAATAACATATGGTGTCGCCAGGTAGAAAACATTACATTACATTACATTGTACTCTATTCTTGTAAATTTTTTTTTAAAGCAATATTTCAACGATTAATAAAACGTTTTATTGGCAAATACTTGTCAGTAAAATTTATGGCAGCTGTACGTAATTAACATTTTTTTTCTCTTTGCCCGCAATGAAGACTCATTAATGTTATTAAAAATCGTGAAACTGAAATTTTAATTAAACGCACCCGTAAATCAAAATAGAAAATGCTAATTTCCTCGCTGACCGAATTGTGACATTTCAGTATCGAATGAAATATTTACAAACACTTTAAAACTTTGTTTTGATATTAAGAAACATTTTTGATGCAATATATCGTTATTAAACTCCATAAAGTTCATATTCGAAGGACCAATTATGAAACGGACAATAAAAATAATTGAAATTTGTATTTATGAATATTTTTGGGATATAATAAGTATCAAAACAACACACCCAAAAAAATATATAAATATATTAGGATAAAGTTAAAAATAATAAATAATAATACAATATATATGAAAACTGCACCAAATATTTCCAAAGTAATAAAATAAACCCTCTGATTCTGGTTCTGGTTCTTTGGAGAGTGCGCATTTCTGCACTGCACTTAGGCCTCATTAGGCCCAGTGTGCTAGAGTAAACCCTCTATTTTGGCATAATAATTAATGACGTAGTTTTATAGAATATATTTTTTCACGTATAAATTCCACTCATTAATGGTGGAAAAGTTTTTAGTTCTTTAAAAGCTATATTAGTTTTTAATTAGCAACGAGATTTATAGTAATTAAAATAAATAATACCTTTATTTTAGCATAAAAATTATTTATGCCAAAATTTAGAGGGTAAATTTTAACATGAATATTGATTAGTGTCAAACTAAATTTTCTATTTTGGCATAGAATAAAATATGTCTTTATTTCAGAGTGTTATTTACAAACATAGTGAAAATAGTGCCAGAATAAATTAAACTAATCTTATAATATAATCGGTAATATATAATAATCATACACATATTTATTCATTTAACGGAAGCCTATTTAAATTAATACATTAATATTCTAATGCTAAAAATAACATAAAATGTAAATACAAATACATAATAAATATGAGTACATAAAAAAGTAAAATAACAAACAACACATTTAGGTACAAACAATACATTAAAATATGCAGACTTTATACCCTACACATACTACTTAATATTACGTTACCCTCTATTTTGACATGAATAATGATTAGTGTCAAAATATACATTCTATATTGACATAAATAATGATTAACGTGAAAATATATTCTTATTTTTGATATAAATCAATTTTGACAAAAACTTTAAAACATTAACAATAAAACACTTTTACTTTGTTTAAAATAATACTTGTTTTTATTGTGACTGTAGTTTCTACAAATTTAGCTTGTCATTATCAAACATAAATTTTATGTTCGATAATGACAAACTAATTATGTTAAAACTGCAGTCATACTAAATAAAAAAAATTGTTTTCAATTTGAAGCTTTAAACATGTGTTTTCCACTCCCAGACTAAGCATGAAGTAAAATTTCGAGTTTAGAAAAGCCCAGAAAATTTGTCGAGGGTCGCGCAGCGACCCGAGACAAATTTTCTGGGCTTTTCTAAACTCGAAATTTTACTTCATGCGCCACGCGTATAAATCACTATAATATTGTCATATTTATGTATATTCGAACTTTACTTAAAATCTGTGTTGTATACGCATTGCGCATGAAGTAAAATTTCGAGTTTAGAAAAGCCCAGAAATGTTCACGGGGCTTTTCTAAACTCGAAATTTTACTTCATGCTTAGTCTGGAAAACGTAAAGTGATAAACGTTAGCACGAATGAATTCAGATTTTTTCCCTCTACAAAAAAGGGTAATACATTTTGTTTCTAAAATAAATAGGGGAGCCAAAGTTTTAACATTTCAAAATTTACATGGGATTTCCTATGTTGCGTCCGCCAAGTCAACACCCAGTATAAGTAAAAGCCTCCAAAATACAGAATTTAAAACATTCAATTTAGTTGAATAAAGAATATTATTATTTATATTATTATTATTATCTGCAGATGAAAAATTTTGTATTAATATTCTATGTCTAATTTGTACAAATAAAACTTACAAAATGATTGAAATAAATTACTCGCATTTTTAAGATAATAAAGAATATAATCCATGGTATTAAATTCTTATTATTGATTGAAAACTGCATTCTCATTGTTTATTCTAAAGGTATGTAATAAATATTTATTACCAATGTATCATAATATGTATCAAGCAATAAATTGCAAATCATCGTTTTCAAAACGCGGCACTTTGTTCATTTTATGAATTTTTGATAACTTTAATTGTTTAATTGAGTTATGTGGAGTATCTAATCTCAATGAAAACTTATTATTCCTTACTTCAAAAAGTAAAGTAAGGAATAAAAATGTATTCCTTTTTACAACTTTATTTAATTTTCTCACAAATAAATCTAAGATAAAAAATTCTACGAATTGCGATTTAATGTGTAAAGCTAGTTTTAATTAACGCAAAACGTTTTTTCGTGTTTATATTTAGTGGAGTATTTAATCACAATGAAATACTTTCTATTCCTTATTTCAGAAAGGGAAGTAAGGAATACAAAGTTTTTTATTTTAATAACTTTATTTAATTTTCCCGCAAAGAAATGTAAGAAATAAAATTCTACGAATCGCGATTTATTTTTAATGTGTAAAGATAATTTTAATTCAGGCAAAATGTATTTTCTTCAGATTTACAATAAAATGACAATTTGTGAATCACGAGGTGATTTTTATCGCAAATAGAACGATTAGTTGAAAGCCGTTACTAATTTGTTTATTTCATTTGATTAATTTGGGTGAATTGACCGAAAAATTCCAAAAGAATTTTTGTCCAATTAGTGAATATCACTAGATAATTAATTATTAATTTATGGTGATTAATGCATTATTGATATTAATTCGAATTAGATTATTAAAGCAATTAACAGTTTGTTTAATTATAGTTAAAGTTAAAAACATGAGCACTAATAAAAAAACTTAAAAAATATAAACTATTAAAGAACAATATTACTTAAAAATTTATATACACGTAATTTTTATTTTATGTATCTAATGTATACATAAAATAAAAAAGGAACATTATTTCTTAAAATTTATAAACAAGTAATTTTTATTTTATGTATACATTAGTTGTTTTTATAAAAGCTTTCAATTTGCTTCTAACGAGTGTTTCTACTCCCAGACAAAGCATGAAGTAAAATTTTCAGGCTTCCCTAAACTCGAAATTCATGCTTTGTCTGGGAGTTGAAACATGCGTTTATGATACTATTTTGTTTTTTGTGACGTCAGGGAAAAGGGTGATGTGTTGACTCTGTCATAATTTTTAATGTTAATATAAAACAATATAAACGGATAAATTATCAAAATCTGTCCTATTTTTATATTGAAACTAAACGAAATATAACTGGTCTTTTTGTGTTGATTTATACTAGTTTTTAGTTTTAATCCCAAACGCAATTTTAAAATCAACCTTGGAATGCCATTTACAATTTATTTTTGGACATACATTTTTAACCATCGATCAAACTCGTGTTGTGATCAAGAATCCCAATCCAGTTTTACGATTAACACAGTTTCTGACTCAGACAAACAATTGTATTTGCATTTTGTTTACAACGCGTTCGTGTTACTACAAGTTCATTAGCATACTTAAGATTTACCAGTGTTTACAGTAAATTGAATGTCGTTCCTTAGTAAATCAAGAGAGAATTGTAGTCAAATACAAAAATATAAAAGAAAAAAAGCAGAGAAATAAATACCTTTTTCTTTAAATTTATTTTATTATGAAATGATTGTGTGTGATTTGTCAAAAATAATAACCTTATAAATTATTAAAATTAGTAGCTAAAAATTTATAAAAAGACTGGAGATCATTTTTTGTTTAAATTTATTATGAGAATTAATGGATTTCGTAATAAAGTAACGTTTAAAAACAAGAAGCAAATAAAAAAAGAAAAGATAAAAAACAGAAAAATACTTTTTGCTTTAAATTTATTTTATTATGAAATGATTGGGCAAATGTAAAAACTAAAATGTTTTATTTAAATTTATTATAATAATAAATGGATTCCGTCCCACTGATCAAAATTAATACAACGTTTAATGGTGCTACAATGTTGATACTACGATATTTGTTTGTTTTTTGCTTAGTGGTAAAGTTTAAGAACAAGAAGCAAAAACAAATTTAAAAAAAAAAAAACAGAGACATAAATACCTTTTTCATAAAATTTATTTTATTATGAAATTATTGTGCAAATGTGAAAACTTTAAGACGTTGAATTGTACTGTCTTTGTCAATTGAAACTGAAAAATAAAACTGTTTTGTGTTGTAGGCGTTCACTTTGTGGTACATCTTAAATACACTTAAAAAGTGTTTTATTTACAAGTGAAAAATAAAACCTTCTTAAATCAAGAAAATGAGTAGCCAAATCATTTATAAAAAAACTGGAGATCATTTTTTGTTTAAATTTATTATGATAATCAATGGATTTTGTTAATAAAGTAAAGTTTAAAAACAAGAAGCAAATAAAAAAGAAAAGATAAGAACAGAAAAATAAATACTTTTTGCTTTAAATTTATTTTAATATGAAATGATTGGGCAAATGAAAAAGCTATAACAAGTTAAATTGAACCCTCTTTGTCAATTAAAATTTAATAATAATAACTTTATGAATCAAGAGAATTAGAACCTAATTATTTTAAATAATGACTGGAAAATATTTTTGTGTTTAAATTTATTATGATAATTATTTAATTCCGGTAATAAAGTAAAGTTTAAAGTTTAAAAATAGATAGCAGCAAGACGAAATAAGGATTTGTAAAATTTATTAATGTGAGATGAAACGTAAGCATTATATATTTTGATTGAGCAGTATAATTTAATATACTTCACTAAATCAGTGTTTTATACGCGTGGCGCATGAAGTAAAATTTCGAGTTTAGAAAAGCCCTAAAATTTGGATTTGCCGGGGAGCGACTCGCTTCGCTCGCGTGCCCCGGTAATCCAAATTTTCATGCTTTTCTGAACTCGAAATTTTACTTCATGCTTTGCCTAGGAGTGGAAACACTCGTTAGAATAAAATTGAAAGCTTTGCATAAAAACAACTAATGTATACATAATAGTATATTACCTAACAAGAGTGGTATGCAGCATATTACATATGAGCGGACATGTTGCGCACGAACCGCGCAGCGGCGAGTGCAGTATTCCGCGAGTATTGCTCATTTCGACCAAAACTTCTTTTCAATAAACGCACTGTTTGGGCTAAGCAGCATTGACTTTGGAAATAAGTTTGCATTATTTTCCAACGTTGTTCAAGCGTAAAGCGATTCATTTCGTTCCGCGGAGATATGATACTGACTTTCTGTCAAAATTTCGAGCGGGAAAGAGCTGTCACTGTCAAAATAACATATGATTAAGAAAGAAACCGATAGATGGACCACCCTGTAGTTTCGTCGCAGTTCCAAAGAAATTTTTAGTATTTTCGTAAAATTTTGAGCATTTTCACGCATTTGTAGTACTTTGAAGTATTTTGTTGTATACTATTTAATACTTATCTAGATTCATTCATGACACCTGTATGAATTAATCTAAAATAGTATTAAATATTATACAACCAAATATAAGTATTTAATTTAATTTAAATCTAGAATTAAATCTATCTCTTAATTAGTCTTCAAAATAATTAATTAATTTAGAAAAATGTCCTATTAATAAATTATTCGATCAAAACAAATTGTTGACAAATAAAGCCAATAAACATTCTCGCGATGTTTTTTTCTTCATCGGTTAATTGATTTATAAATTTTACAGTTATGTAATTTGCGGTTTCCCCACTTACCGAATTATTTATATACGTATTATTATTAGTTTATTTACACCTGAAATGATTCACCGTAATTTATGGGAATGTTTTAATGGTAATTAATTTATGTAAGAAAATAAACAAGCAGAGCCAAATTTATGCAGGTTTAGATGACGCATTTGAGGATTTTTCGGGGATTATGTAAATGTTAGATAAATAAACACTCTGAGGAAAAATTAATGATAATCTCACACATAAAGAATTATAACGAAATAATATTGATATTCCGTTATAATTATGTGAATGTCAATGCACAAAGAGTTTTATAAACAGATCTGACATATATGACGTTTGCAATTGAATCGGTAATTTTGAAAAGAGGCTATCAATTTTTATATTTATATTTATTTTTTATATTTCTAGCCCATAATACAAAGAAGTCAATAGATAAAAAAATATCTACATGAAATAATCAACATATTAAGAACTAGCAGTGGCGGAGGCTGAAGCCTTCTCTTCCTCCTTCCTATCCTTCTTAAGGAGACCCATGAATGCCATCTTGTCGGCAGGTGTCTGGAATCTACCATGTCCGAATTTGGACGAGGTGTCAATGAATTTAAGGTTGATCTTCTCCAAAGCGACACGCTTAGTGTGTACGAGAAGGGACTTCCTCAAAGTGATGACCCTCTTCTTGGGACCCATGCAACAACCCTTTATCATGATGAAATCGTTGTTGACCTCACCGTAGTGAGGGAAACCACCCATTGGGGTGATACTCTTCTCAGTTAAATCGTATTGGGTTGAAGCATTGTTCTTGATAACCTTGCCATCCTTGGTGTGAATTCCAGCACCGATGCGGTAAATCTTCTTGTTCATCTCGGTACGGTGATGGTGACCCTTCTGACCGGCACGAGCGACGGTGAAGGATACTATCGAAGGATGCCACGCTCCAATATAGGCAACCTTGCGGAGACCCTTATGCGTTTTACGTGGCAATTTCTTGGTATGCCAACGGGAAGTGACACCCTTGTATCCTTTACCCTTGGTAACACCAATGCAGTCGATCATCTCATCTTGACCGAAGACCTCACTAATTGGCACAGTCTTCTCAAGATGTTCACGGGCCCATTTGACCTTATCTTCAACAGTCCATTCAATTGGATTTCCATGATGTGGGCTTTCTTTTGACGTTGCTTCAAGAGCTTTATCTGAATGTGAGCGATGATACGAACGACTTTGCAATACTTGACGATTTTCTTGAAATCCCTTTCGATAGACTTTTTGCCCAAATCATCCTGCCATTTCTTGGAGGCCTTGGTGAAAGCCTTCTTCTTGCTCTTGTACCAGTTCTTGTAGAAACGCCTGCGACAATCTTCGGAAAGATGCTCTGCCCAGACGGTGGCCAAAGAGTGGAGACTGTGGGGAGTTTCAATGTAACCGACCACACCAACAACCACCATTGGTGGACTTTCAAGGATGGTGACAGCCTCAACAATTTCTTTCTTGTTGATCTTTGAGCCAGGACGATTAGCTTCACGCACAACATGGGTCATACCAGCTTTGTAGCCAATGAATGCAGTTAAATGTACGGGCTTGTTGACGTCATCTTTGGGGAAAGCCTTGACCTTACCACGATGTTTCTGGGACCTCTTCTTGGGGTAGAAACCCATGGACCCATGCCTGGGTGCACTGAATTTTCTATGAGACATCTTGGTGATGCGAGTGAATTCGCAATTCAAGGCCGTAGCCAGGGGGGATATGGGGGTTCATCCCTCCGCCTCAAATTTTTAAAATTTTAAATTTTTCTATGTAAAAGCAGCCGTTTAAGCTACGCCCTTGTCGCAGTTTAAAAATTTTCATTTTAATTTTAAAACTGTCTATGTACCATTCATTGTTAGTAACGTCAACGTTGATTTTTTTGATGTTTATAAAGCACTATAAGCACAGTAGTTTTGGCCAGAGTTATTATGTTTAAGACACTTTGTTTTAAAACAGTGTTTTAAACATGTTTAAAAACAGCCGTTGTGTTTTAAACGGTTTTGTATTAATATGTTTTAAATCTTAAATTTGTTTGAAACATGTTTTAAACGTTAAATTTGTCTAAAACGTTTTTTCAGTAAGATTCTTTGTTTACATTTTTAAATTTTAGCTAAATTGTTGAAGGTATTTCAAATTACATTATTAAACACACCATTTTATTACAAGAAATCATCAAATATGTATACATAAATGTGATTTCTAAATACACTGTAAATTTTACGACGTTCGTTGTTTTTTTAAAAAGATTTCAATTTGAATTTTTAGACGAGGGTTTTCCACTCCCAGACTAAGCATGAAGTAAAATTTCGAGTTTAGAAAAGCCTGAAAATTTGGATTGGCCGCGTAGCGAAGCGGAGCGGCCAATCCAAATTAGGCTTTTCTAAACTCGAAATTTTACTTCATGCGCCACACGTATAAAACACTGAAATGTCGCAAAGTTTGAAATATACGGTTTTAGCAATCCAATATGTAGAGATGTGAATAAAACGTGAGTCGAATTCTGCGCTGAACAAATTATTTAAAACAGTGATTATAGGCAACCCAATAACTCTAACGCATAATAGGTTGCCTATAGTCGTTGTTGTATGTGTGTGTTTTTTGAACTTCACTGCAAATCACTGTTTTTAAGCGTGGCGCATGAAGTAAAATTTCGAGTTTAGAAAAGCCTAATTTGGATTGGCCGCTCCGCTTCGCTACGCGGCCAATCCAAATTATTAGGCTTTTCTAAACTCAAAATTTTACTTCATGCTTAGTCTGGGAGTGGAAAATACTCGTTAAAAGCCTCAAATTAACCGCGATTAAATAACGAATTCTTGCAACTTAAAAAGAAAACGCTGTAATTATCGGGATATGTATACTCAAAATAAAAATACCTTGTATATTCTGTTTTAAACACGTTTTAAACGTGTTTTAAACATTTTTAAACACGTTTTAAACATGTTATTAATTGGTAATTTTTTAAACGCTGTTTCAATGAAAAAAACACGTTTTATTAAAAAAAACTGTTTGTTTTCTTTAAAATGCAAAAAAAGTTTTTCTAACAACCCTGGTTCTGGTCCGTTTTCATATGGAAAACATGACTAGAGGTACTAAGGGACAGTATTTTGAAAAACGCGTATTTATTCAGATTGAGGAGATGATCTTTTTTCAAAATGACCGATTTAATTGTAAACGTATTATATAAATAAAGAAAATGAAGTGAAATTGTTTAAAGCAGTAATTATAGGCAATCCAATACTGTTAATGCATATTGGGTTGCCGCTCGGGGATACCTGTCTAACCCCATCTATGTTTGCTTACAAATCATAACTATAAGTATGTGCACCAAAGTTTGGTTGACTTTGCTCCAGGCGTTCAAGAGTGTACAGAGAATATACAACCAAACATACGTCAACTTTTGTACAATTCTCTGCACACTCTTAAACGCCTGGAGCAAAGTCAACCAAACTTTGGTGCACATACTTATACCTATGATTTGTAAGCAAACATAGATGGGGTTAGACAGGTATTCCCGAGCGCCAACCCAATATGCATTAAGAGTATTGGGTTGCCTATAGTTACTGCCTTAAAGAATTTCACTTAATTTTCTTTATTTATGTATTACGTTTACAATTGAATACAATTTATAGATTAATATTTTTTTTTCAAGAACTTAAATTTACAAGTTAGCATCAACTATTTCTCATTCCTTTTTTTATGATGCAATTTTTAAACTCAATATTTATAATATATAAAATTACGACAATGCTCGTAGAAAATGCAAACATATTTATTATTTATTTATTTATTATAACGGTAGGCCATTACATCTTAATAACAAATACAAATAACAATGGTAAACAGATTTTTGAACAAAAGAAAATAATAGCAAAAAAGCATACATTACAATATGAATATCTACTAAAACTAAAAAAAAGAATATATATATATATATATATATATATATATATATATATATATATACATATATATATATATATATATATATATATATATATATATAATAATAATAATAATATAATAATATCCTTTATTGACCATATAAAACAATACAAATTATGCACATACAAGTATAGAAACGTTACACAAATTACAAGTAATAATGGTCAAATGGACTTGAATCAGTTTCACTATTTACCAGTTTCTTGCTAAATAATGAGACTGTTCTTCCTTCAAGCCATACAAAAAAAAACATTAACAATTGCACATATAATATTAAGTTTGTGATGCACGTAGCATCTCAGCATATTTACATTTGAAGCCATAGTAAGAACGATAGAGAAAAGGTACCGAGTTCATGCAGTTTGTAATCGAGTAAGTAAAGCATTTCTTATATAATTGCAATCTGTGTTTTGGTATCGATAAGAGACCACGATTCCTAATATTTACATTATGCACATCGGATCTGTATCTTATTTTATTGTAAAGGTATGGAGGGCATTTCATATATATTATTTTATAATAGAAGCAAGCCAAATGTAGTTTTCTTCGGTTATGCATACGCAACCACTTGCACTCATCATACAATTTATAAGATATACTAGTTCTTCTCTGTATACCAAAAATGAGTCGCATACAAGAGTTTTGTATTCTCTGTATTCTTCTTACGTCTTGTTGATCAATAAAGTTGTTATATACGGAATCGCAGTAATTAAAATTTGATAATACAAGAGTGTCACATAACAGAATTTTCGTTTTATTGTTTATAATGTGCCTGTTTAAGAATATGGTTTTTAATGCTATATATGACTTTCGTATTAAATCATTCGTGTTTTTCTTGAATTTGAGTTTTGAGTCCATATAAAAGCCAAGATTCTTAACGCAGTCACTCACGGGAATATGTTGTCCATTAATTGTTACTTCAAAATTTGACGAAGCAAAATTTCGACTTTTATCGGGTCCAAACAAAATAAGTTTTGTTTTCGCTTCATTTATGCACAAGGAATGAGCAGTGGAGTATTTTATTAAATTTTCCAAGTCTATATTAAGTTTTGTTTGTGCGTCACCAATATCTTCTATATTAAAAGAAATGTACAATTGCGTGTCATCAGCATAGAGATGATAAGATGTGTGAGCAATTGCATCATTTAGGGAAGATGTGTAGATGGAGTAAATAAGTGGCCCTAAAATTGTGCCTTGGCTCACACCACACTTTATTGAAAGTTGCGAAGAAATTGTATTATCAATAACAACTCGTTGGATTCGTTTGTTGAAGTAGCTGCTCATGAAGTTTATTGCATTTGTGCTAAATCCAATATAGTTTAAAATAGCTATAAGTGTTTCGTGATTTATTCTGTCAAATGCTTTACTATAGTCAAGAAGTACAAGAGCAGTTACTTTGCCACGATCAGTCGCATTAACAATATCATCCAAAATGTGGGTGATGGCGCTGCTACAGCTAAACCCTTTCCGAAAGCCTGATTGGTAGTTTGAAAGAATGTTGTAAGTATTTAAATGATCGCGCAATTGTTTTTCGACAACTCTTTCCAGGACTTTAGAAAGGGCAGGTAATATATTTATAGGTCTTAAATCACTAACCGACTCGGGATTGTTAATTTTTGGTAGAGGTATTATTAGAGATTCTTTCCACAGATCAGGAAATTGACACTATATATATATACATACCCTAAGCACTACTTTCAGGCACATTATTACAAATTCTTTTGAAGCGTTGTAAATTGACACCGAAAACATCAATTAATTTACAATACATATTAATGTTATTAGTTCAAACATTTCTAGGGCTGTTGTAAGCATAATTTGTTGCGTGATACTTGCTAGCAAGAAGTTGCTGCTGCCTAGTAATGCGCGTAGGAACATATAATGAAATAGATGAGAGTATCTCAGGACAATTAATTCTGCGATTTAAAATGCGATACGCAAAACATAATGAAAAGTAGATTCTTCGTTTAACTAAAGAAAGGATCCCAAGATATTTAAGTATCATATCGTAATCATGATAAAATACATGACAGCGAAAACAAATCAATTATATTCTTTTGAGACGTTCTCTTTTAAAAATGAATTAGAATAAATATATAGAAGTCATTTAAAAAGATTACATATGATTTCTTAGCTAGCTCATTATTTTTTTTATAATACTCCCAACTAGGCTTTATATTTTAATTAATAACACCATTTTGTTATGCGATTTTGCAACCAAACTAGTTTTCTTCCATTCCAAATATCTTATTTCGCTCATTGCGAAATATATCAATCATTGCCAAAAATTGTATGATTACGGCTTGAATGTGTGTGTCCAAATAGAAGTGAAAGCAGTTTGAACCAATGCAAAAAAATAAAATAAATAATCGCGATAAATCATTGCTGATTAATGATTGGCATCTGACATTTTGCCGAAAATTCCCGAACTTTACGCCCTTTGGCAGAATTCAACAATTAATCACCGGCTTACTTGATTAATTGCACATTTGGAGGTTTAAATACGTAATTCGTGCAAAAAATGAAAGTACGAAGAAATAACAAAGTTGTGTGTGCGTAGAAAGTTGTGCATTTTTGGATGTTTGATTCCATACCAGGGTTTTTGTTGAAGATAAATGATATGAGTATTTAGTTTGTTTACACAAGAAGAATTTTCAGTTTTGTACTTGAAGGAAAGTTTGTATTCACTAGATTTCTTACTTGTTTATTGGAAGGAAGTAACTCAAAGAAAGTTTAATTAAATCTTGAATTAATTTCTTACTTAACCCGTGGTGAAACATTTTAAACTATTAATTAGATCATACCAAGTGTTTTTATTTTAATAGTTTGAAAGTTTAATTTGTTCGATAGTTCACTTTGTATTTCAGGGAAGTAACTTGAAGACAATTTGCGTTCTCTAGAAATATATAGTTTGTACACTTCTTTGCAATAAAATTAAGTACACAAATTAAGCTGCGTCGTTTGGACAACAATTCAAAAATGCGAATTCTAACTAAAATAGAAGGTGGTTTTTCTATTTCGGCTTTGCTGTATTTATTACGAGCGTTTTTTTCCATACGTCGTAGTTTTTGTATGTAGTAAAGGTGTTATGTTATAGTTTAAAAAGGACGTGATGAGTTTCCTAGTTACGAAAATATGTAACTATGTCAATTTCCTTAATGTCAAAATGCTGCGTCGTTTGGACAACAATTCAAAAATGCGAATTCTAACTAAAATAGAAGGTGGTTTTTCTATTTCGACTTTGCTGTATTTATTACGAGCGTTTTTTTCCATACGTCGTAGTTTTTGTATGTAGTAAAGGTGTTATGTTATAGTTTAAAAAGGACGTGATGAGTTTCCTAGTTACGAAAATATGTAAATATGTCAATTTTCTTAATGTCAAAATGCTGCGTCGTTTGGACAACAATTCAAAAATGCGAATTCTAACTAAAATAGAAGATGGTTTTTCTATTTCGGCTTTGTTGTATTTATTACGAGCGTTTTTTTCAAAACGTCATAGTTTTTGTATGTAGTAAAGGTGTTATGTTATAGTTTATAAAGGACGTGATGAGTTTCCTAGTTACGAAAATATGTAAATATGTCAATTTCCTTAATGTCAAAATGCTGCGTCGTTTGGACAACAATTCAAAAATGCGAATTCTAACTAAAATAGAAGATGGTTTTTCTATTTCGGCTTTGTTGTATTTATTACGAGCGTTTTTTTCAAAACGTCATAGTTTTTGTATGTAGTAAAGGTGTTATGTTCAAGTTATGGTGTTTTATCATTTATTGAAACTGCTGCTAGGCAATTAACACAGACCCGAATTATACAACTAGAATATTGTGAAAAATAATTATACTTGTGCTTTATTTTATTGCACAGAAGTGTACCTGAAGAAAGTAATTCAAGGAACTTGAAAAATGATAAGATATTATTTCACTTTTGTACTTTAAGTTGAATTTTATGTAAGAAAATATATTAATAGCAACATTTAAATCTGAAATGCAACAACATCAATAAATAAAATGATTGTAACATTTTTCGTTACATTTTTAATAATTTCAATTTTTTTGTTTCAGGTAAGGAAAATGTTTCTATTTCTACATAACTTCCCTCTGAGCACGTTGAAATAATGATTGATCAACTTTACACTAACTTTTCATGTTGTTGTTATGTTGTACAAAGTCATTACAACAACGTTTCATGTTTTTGTAATGCTGATTACTGATTACATACAGGAAATTTTTCTTTAAAGTATACATATCTCAATCATACTCTGTAAATGTTGAGACATTTGTTGTTTTTGTATAAGTGTTACATTTAAAACTTCTAACGAGTTTATAAACTCCTTGATTAAGCATGAAGTTCAAAATATTCAGCTTCAGCATACTGCTTTAGCAGTATATATTAAACTTTACAATAATCAGTGTTTTATACGCGTGGCGCATGAAGTAAAATTTCGAGTTTAGAAAAGCCTGAAAATTTGGATTTGCCGGGGCGCGACTCGCTTCGCTCGCGCGCCCCTGCAAATCCAAATTTTCAGGCTTTTCTAAACTCGAAATTTTACTTCATGCTTAGTCTGGGAGTGGAAACACTCGTTGGAAGTTTTAAATTGAACCCCTTATATAAATATCATAATTGCCCGAAATGTTTGTATTTACATCGGGATATGTATAATTAAAAACAAAATTCCCTGTATTTTTGACGGTATATCTAACGAATATACAAGGTAGGATAGCTCATACGAAATTTCTGGGTAAGTGCAATTTTGTTAAACTTTAAACAAACAACACGTGAAATAAATTGTTCACACTTTTAATTTTATTGCTTGGAATATTATGAAAAAAATACTTGTGACCATTTTCGTACACGAAGTTACGAGGAAAACCAATTTGCGGGAAACCGCATGCGGCAACAAATTCTGCTTTAAAATGATGAGTTGAAGGACATCTGAAATTAACATCGTTCACAATACGAATACATAATCGGAAAAATCAATACACTGAAAAAAATGACAATTTTATTTAAAATAAATGTGCTTCCGCAAGGACTAAAAACATTATTGTGGGGTGTTCAATATAAATACAAACGACTTTTACTAAACCTATTAAGTTTGCAATTAATTAATTTTTTTTAGATTTCGATTTGCATATACAAGTGGAGAATATGTTGATTCAGTCCAATGGGTTATTTCACTGCCCACCTGTTGACTGTTTTCATCTTCGGATCAGCGGTGATCAATCATGAAACAGTTGATTTCTAAATTTCGATTTGTTCCATACGCAATTCACTTAATAACGGCCAAGCAATTATAGTGTTAACTCGAACAGTTGATTTTAGCTAAAATTCTGCTCCTCTTTTAATGATTTATATGAACTATTATTGTATTACTTACTGGACATTTTTCAATTAATAATATATATTACGTCACGAGAGTGGTATGCAGAATATTACATATGAGCGGATATGTTGCGCACGAGCCGCGCAGCGGCGAGTGCAGTATTCCGCGAGTACGTAATTGCCATACCACTCGAGAAACGTATGAGACGTTACCTACGCCCTGACAAAATAAACAATGAGCATGAAAGAACAACTTATTTATTCAATAATTTTTTATAGTAAAATGACATTGATGAATATAAATTACTACTTGATCAATACATCAAAGAAATGTCATTTGGTTGTGCGGTAATCAATCAGCTGTTCAGATGTCAGCATGTAATATACTTGTCAAAGCTATTACGTGCATGTGTAGGTAATGTCAATCATACGCGTCCAGATGACAGTTTGGTATGATGCGGTTACTAGATAGGGCGTAGGTAAATGTACAGTGTATACATTACTGTATATTTTTAGGTATTCGTCGATTTTATGAAAGCCACCATTTTAAAGTTTCGAACGAGTGTTTCCACTCCCAGATTAAGAGAGTGGAAACACTATCATATCGTTTGACTAGGGCTAACAGTTCCGCCTTAAACTTATTACCTTCCACAGGTTTATTGCTATCTTGTAGCCAATGTGTGATTTGTGCCTTCGTCCAAGAAGTTTTGGGCTGCTTTTCTACCAATACGCTGTAGTAAGGTACGTTATCCATAACTATAAGTGACGGTTCTTCTAAATTTGGAACATGTTTCTGCCTAACCCACTTCATAAATACATCGCCATTCATGTCACCATGCCAGTTTGCAATTTTTGAAGTTGTTGCATAAATAAGGAAAGTATTCTCCACAAAACCTGTACTCTGACCAGCATGCAAAATAACGAAGCGCTTTCCCTCACCGACAGATCTCCTTATTTTAACAATTTACCTCATCCACAGCATTTAAAGGTAAAAGGGGACCTCCATTGCATTTTTCCTGGTTGAAGTAGTCCATTATTTTAATTATCATATCTCGGGCTACTTCAGTAAGCCTTTTTCTAGGCATTTTGAGTTTATAGTTATATAATACACTTACTTACACTAAACTAAACTAATACACACTATGAAAAAACACAAAAAACTAGCGAAAAACTAAAACAAACAGAAATACTTCTAAACTTGAAAACTTGGAACGGATAGTGACGCTACTGACGTTTCCAGCGTTTTGCTGGGGTAGACATGCACTATATTGGCGTTTTTGTCTAATCCATCGCCTCACGTTTCCGAGCGGTGAGCACTGTTGTCGGTACTTGCATCAGGAGTCACAAGACATACGTTTCTATTATTTACTACGATGATGCGCATATAATAGTATAAAATGATAGAATAACTGCTTGTCTTTGATACGTACATAAATTGATGACGTGACTGCCAACATTCGTGAAAAATACCTTACACGACTCAATTTGCCTGTACTCGGAACAGGTCTAATAGATAATTACCTTTTTATAGATTTTTGGTAATTGCTCAATTTAATAAAAAAATTATAATGTTGAATTGTGCTTTAAAATCCTGGTAGCGAGCCAAATTTCAAATTTTGATCGAGTATCTTCTCTAAGCTTACCTACCCCCTAAACACCGGTTGAGAACCATTGGTATACTTATTGCGTCTCCTGTACGACATTTGATATATTAACACTGTCATATTGACAACGTCAGTCAAAATGTAAACCCTTTCATCAACAGCAATGAAATTCACCATACTTTTAATAATCATTCTCGCCCAAGCATGTGACTGCGAGAGAAAAATTTGGGGAGGAAAGCTGGCGTCAGTCTTCGACTATCCGTTCATAGTAAAAGTCTTCGTTGTGAATCGATTTTCAGATAATAATATACAACTTGCCGACTGCGGCGGAACCTACCTGCAAGCAGATTGGGTCTTAACAGCAGCACATTGCTTTGATGCGTACAACCCCAAGTCACTAGAAATCGGTAGATGCTGCATGGGCCACGAGTATGCCTACTACAATGATTGCGATTTCGAGCGCCACATCGCTAGTTACGTTCTCCCTAAAGACCCCAAAGTTGTCGATTTGGCGATGATAAAACTCAACAGCCCTTTTCCGATAGGAAAGAATATTCAGTACGGGAAACTTCCAGAGAGTAAAATCAACAGGAATGATTTCTACGACGTCACATGTACGATTATCGGTTGGGGCATGACTTCAGAAACTTCGGAAACTTCCACAGATTTAAAATCAGGTACCGTTCGTGTCCTTCATCCCTTGAACTTTGATCGTAGTCAATGCAGGAATCCAATGCTGTTGTGTACTGCGGGGGTGGGCGAAGGGACGTGCAAGGGGGATTCCGGGGGGCCTTTGTTTTGTAAGGGTTTGGTCATCGGGGTTTTGAATTCCGGGAATGCCATTTGCGGGGATCGGACATATTGGGTTGATGTCAGCTTGCAGCTGGATTTCATTTACCAGACTATGTACGGCAAGGTACACAAGACCTCGACGGCGGGGGCTTCTACGATTTTGAAACCCAGGCGAAACCCGATAGGAAAGAACCAAGAAAGGTCTAGCTATTGTGACGACTGGATCTTAATTTTTGTTATTGCTCATATAGGTATTAAATTTTTAGTTTTAGATTATTTAAAGCTTGTGTACAATTTTCTATATTGTGTTACTGGAAATTAATTTTGATTGAAACCACTCTTGGGAAAAATGTTAAATTACACATCGATCAACTAATCCCGATTTAACAAAAAAAAAATCCTCCTAATTCGGATATTATTAATTTAACAATATTAGTATGAATATTTACTCAAAATACGTATAAAAAATCCTTCATTAGGAAGCTGTACGTACCATAAAGATAAATCAGATGGATTACCCAGCTCATATAACAATTAACAAGTATTTTGTGCTCCTGTCAAATTTCACATTTTGCACTTACGAGGTTTCGGAAGTAGTTGATCGATATGTATAATAGTTAAAATTGCATCGTAATTACAGTTATGGATAAAGAAATTAGATTAATTTAGGTCTGTTCGTCACATGCAGCACTTATTGCACTTTTTGCATTAAATCTGGTCGTTACATGAAATTTGCTATTGTCAATCTCAAGTTTAGGTTGTTTAATAAGTTAATAATAACTTTATTCAAAGGACAAGCTCTTAACAAATGAACATTTTACACATAATTAAAAAATATAAACGTAAATGAAAATGAAATTAAACACATACCGGGTGTACCGTTAGAATCCGGACAAAATTGTATTTGAAGTTTCTGTTATATTTGAATTCAGGCTTAGCTAAATATGTCAGTAACCTAAGTATGGACATGATCAGGGATTTGCTCACCTTAGTAATACTGGACTACCTAGACAAGGCGGGATGGTTGAGCTGAGGGTGGGTGACCTGTAGTGGGAGGCAGCACAATGGGCCTAATGAGGTCTAAGTGCAGTGCATAAATGCCTACTTCCCCCTATACCAGATACCAACCTAAGCATGGAGTATATATAGCATACGTGAATAAAGCTATTATTATTATTATTATTATGATAGAAGTGCGGCGATTATAGAAAGCCTTCGTGCAAAAAGAACGTCCGCTCACACGAGTTATTTAGTGCAAAATTTTCTCTCTGACAACGTTGACATATTTTGGTCGAAGGAGTTTTGGCCTTTTACCAGTTCTAACCTAAACCCTCTGGACTACTACGCGTGGGGCGTAGTCAAGAGACAAACCAACAAGTCTAGGCAATCTAATGATAACTTCCTCCGGACCGCTATCAAGATAGAATTCATGTTAATGAACAGCGATTAATTGAAAACAGCGTGCTCGCTTTTTAGGGCAAGAATCTAGGAGGTGATAGAGGCGCAGGGTGGCTATATAAAATAAATGAAAGTTCTCAGCAAGGATCCTATAAATGAGATATAACAATTGTAATGTAGTGTAATAATTAATTGCTTTCTAATTTAGACTATCACTCTGATGAGTTTAAGTGTACAATACTATATGTTTGTTCTCTCTATCTGACGTGTTTAATTGGCGGCTGTTGGAGAACTGATAATAATTGTTTTTGCGATTTCAATTGTTTTATGTGCTTATGTATTGTCTCTAAATTGAATAAAGCGTGTTTATTATTAAAAAAACATTTTTATATCTTTGTATATTTGCTTAAATAAACAAACAACTTTTTTCACATAACATTTTCTGTCCGGATTCTAACGACGCAACTTGTATATTCGGTTTTTTTTATTGACCAACCAGATCTGGTGATCGTTTTTATAATGCTGGATATTTGGCTGAATTACAACCAGAGTAAATTCTGACATTTGCCTTCAAAGTAAATTCAGGTTATGTTTTCCATATGGTTGCCATGTGCTTAATTACCCCATCATGAAGATAAATTAAGTGGCGGAACCAAGGATGTTATATACATGGATCGCTAACTTGTCAAAATGATGGATTCGCAAAGAGAGGCAAGTGTCCGCTATCTTGTGATAGAAATTTAAGCGGGAACATTTGAAATCGCACTCCTTGCAAAATAAATGTAAACGAATATATTTGATTATCTATATTAATACATATTTTCTTTTGTATACTAAACAAATGTGGGTACCCGGTGCCGGAATACTGAACACAAATTCAATTTCTTTTACACAAAACTATGCCATTGACTAACCTATATTGACGATAATAATAGACACACAATAGTCTTAAAATAATGAATAAAACAGTAAAACAAGTCCAAAATAATAAACAGGGGGCACTGTGAAGTAACATAAAAAATATAACAATATTAAGTTCAATCGGAATGTCAACAAACGGCGGCCATATTTGTTACCGGCGATTTTAATTCTTTTTGTATATAAAATGAGTTTATCCCCAACAATTACCTGAGGACCGATCGGGGATGATCTCGGGTAATTTATATCACTAGAGTCCGAACACTTCCGAGCAGACCTCCTAGAGGAAGGATTTGTGACCAGCGGCAGTCCGTTTTTCGAAAAAGAGATTTGTGTAATCTTTTGCATTATCCTTTCCAAATAACGGATTAGATGAGATTCCAAAATTCTCGAGATTCGTCGAATGCCTGTAACTGCGACGGATTCGGCGAATTTCGGTCGACTGGTCACGTCCACCAAGAAAACTACCCCTCTCCACCCTTGTTTTTGGCATTTAAATAATGGAGGATGGCATCTCTTCTTCAGTGGCAAACCAGTAGCAAAAGCGGCAACAAGTTTATACAAGTGCAGTCTGTGGTGTCTAAGTACTTTTCAACTTCGTTTTTTTTCTTTGTGTAATTTTTCTTTGATTAGTGCAAGTGCAGTAATCAGAAAAACCGGAATTGCTCCCAGTGCCGCCTGTCACCGCTCCGATCTTTGTTACTGCCAAAGCAGCCTTTGGTCGATGCTGTTCATAACCCCCCGGACTTTTTCCGACACCGCTCGATTCCTAACGACGCCTTCCGGACTTTTCCGACGCCGTCCGGTCTTTATCTCTGCTCTCCGGACTCCGTCGACGCCTTCCGGATATATCCGGACTTTTCCGAAGCCGTCCGGACTTTATCGTCGTATACCGGACTTTGCCGTTTTTGTCCGGATTTCGCTGCCGCTACTCACCACCTCTGAGGTCTGACGACCAAGCTGCCACTGTCCACGCCCAGTACGCCCACGTATTAATTATTATTTGCTGCTGTGTTTATTTTTTGTTGCTGTTTTTTTTTTGTGTAAATAAATTTGTTGTTGCTCTCTATCCCCAAACCCCTGAGCTAGCTAGAAGTGCATTTGGGGTACCTTCCCTTTATGACATATTATGGTAGGAATCATTTTCGCCCACCCCTGGCCTCACCTGTAATTTTCCACTCATTTTTGACGTCATCACTTTCCGACCCTATTGAACTATAATGAGATCGCCATGTTCTTTTTTTTTGTGACAGTTACGATACACATTTTAACACTTGTGCCATATTTTAAAGTAACGAGTGTCTTCCACTCCCAGACTAAGCATGAAGTAAAATTTCGAGTTTAGAAAAGCCCCGCGTAGAAAATTTGTCGAGAGTCGCGCAGCGACCCGAGACAAATTTTCACGGGGCTTTTCTAAACTCGAAATTTTACTTCATGCGCCACGCGTATAAAATACTGATTTATAGCCAAGTTGAAAATATATAGCGCTTAGATGTGATCGTGATCAATATTTGCCGAGATGTAGCAAAAATATGCAAGAATTACTTTTTTTATGAATAGTTTTGGAATAATAATAATAAAAATAGAATAAATTTAGTTTAACCAAGTTTTCCATATTGTTATTTAAATCATCATTGGCCTTATGCATAGTCCTGTGATAAAACTGTTACTAACGTGTGATTAACTAATCGCGATTACGGTGTTATTAAGTACACTGTATGCATAGTCACGTTTTAACACATACTTGTTAGTAGCGCCTAACTTTAGTAGCTCGTATCGGCAACATTACTTTTCCTGTCGTATTTTTGTCAAATTGAATCAAAGACTAACAATATAGATACATTTATGTATTTTTCTATCTAACGAAGGTTCCTACGCCCTCGGTGCCAATGTCGTCGACTAATATACACGTTAATACACCATTTAAGTCAAAAATATTCAATATTGAATTACCAATTCAGGTTTTTAATGAACTTTTATAGCTTACTATTCTGGGGGGCCCTTGTCTTTATTGTTTGTTTTGAATTCGGGAATTGCCATTTGCGGGGATCGGACATTTTGGGTTGAACCATCGTGAACCTTATAGTGATATGAGTTTGTATTCAATGTTCTTGAAGGAGCGGAAAAATGTGGGCTCTGTCTGTGCTCACATAACTGCACTTAAATCGAAAGAGCAAAGATAATTCTCTACACATACGATATAGATAATTGATTACGCAGCATTTGCTAGACTTACGATTGTGAATGGACGAGAAAATGTAGTCTTTATCCAAAAAATGTAGTCTTTATCCAAACGCCGCTCTAGGGATATTGATTTCTCCTACAGGTCCTACTGTTATGCATATTTGTGAGTAGAATGAGAACATTAGTGTCCCTGTATTTATTCTATTGAATGTGAGTGGGTAGTTATGCTACAAAAACTAAGAACAATCCTTGTATTTAAGAGAGTAGCTAAACTTGCATCCACCTTGACGAGTTTAGGTGCCAAATTCAAACTAAACCAATCATATTCTATAATGATTGACGCGCGACCTGTTAATTTGATTTAGTTTGAATTTGGCGGCTAAAGGCGTCAAGATGGATGCCAGTTTGTGCTACTCTCTTAAATACAGGGACACTAATTTTGGAGACACAACGACATCCTCGACGATTCCGACAATGACAATATCGTTATGTGTGAAACCGCCCTTATACTGTCATTTAGACAACGTCAATCAAATTGTAAGCTCTTTTAACAGCAATGAAATTCATAATACTTTTAATAATCGTTCTCGCCCAAACATGTGACTGCGAGAGAAAAATTTGGGGAGGAAAGCTGGCTTCAGTCTTTGACTATCCTTTCATAGTAAAAGTCTTTATCGTCAATAAATTCTCAGAAGATGAGGTAGAACTCGCCGACTGCGGTGGAACCTACCTGCAACCATATTGGGTCTTAACAGCAGCACATTGCTTTGATACTTGGAAACCGGCTTCACACGAAATCGGTAGGTGTTGCATGGGCCACGAGTATGCCTACTACGAGGATTGCGAGCTCGAGCGCCTAATCGTCAGTCACCATTTTCCTAAAGACCGCAAAGCTGTCGATTTGGCGATGTTGAAACTCAATAGCCCTTTTCCGATAGGGAGGAATATTCAGTACGCGAGACTTCCGCCTGGTAAAATCAACAGGAAATATTTCTACGACGTCACGTGTACGGTTATCGGTTGGGGCATGACTTCAGCAAACTCGGAACCTTCCACAGAATTAAAATCGGCGTTCGTTCACGTCCTTCATCCGTTGAAATTTGATCGTAGTTCATGTAGGAATCCGAGGCTGTTGTGTACTGCGGGGGTGGGCGAAGGGACGTGTAGGGGAGATTCCGGGGGGCCTTTGTTTTGTAAGGGTATGGTCGTCGGGGTTTTAAATTCCGGGAACGCCATTTGCGGGGATCGGACATTTTGGGTTGATATCAGTTTGGAATTGGATTTTATTTACGAAACTATGTATGGCAGGCCAGATAAGACCTCGACGGCAGGGGCTTCATCGATTTTGATACCCAAATCCAGGCCGGTAGGGAAGAACCAAGAAAGGTCTAGCTATTGGGATGACTGGATTTTTGTTTTTGTTATTGCTCGTATAAGTATTAAATTGTTAGTTTCATATTATTTAAAGATTGTGTACAAATGTCTTTCTTGTCTTACACGGCATTGATTTCGATTGAAACCGCTAATAGAAAAAATGTTAAAACATACAGAAAGTTTTATGTAACACCGAACATGCCAGAAAATGTTCAATATAAATGTTTCTATGTTCGATTTGTTCTGGGACGCATCAAAGCGTTGATTGAGTGCGCCACACGTATAAAACACTGAAATATCTTAAAGTTTAAAATATACGGCTTTAGCAATCTAAAATGTAAATGTGAATAAAACGTGAGTAAAATTCTGCGCTGAACAAATTGTTTAAAGCGGTGATTATAGGCAACCCAATAACTCTAACGTATATTACGTTGCCTATAATTGTTGTTGTATGTGTGTGTTTTTGAACTTCACTGTAAATCAATGTTTTTAAGCGTGACGCATGAAGTAAAATTTCGAGTTTAGAAAAGCCTAATTTGGATTGGCCGCTCCGCTTCGCTACGCGGCCAATCCAAATTCTTAGGCTTTTCTAAACTCGAAATTTTACTTCATGCTTAGTCTGGGAGTGGAAAACACTCGTTAAAAGCCCCAAATTAACCGCTTTGAAACAACGAATTCCCGCAAATGAAAAAAAAACGTTGTAATTATCGGGATATGTATACTCAATAGAAAAATGCCCTGTATGTTGTTCTGTTTAAAACACGTTTTAAACACGTTTTAAACATGTTTTTAATCGGTAATGTTTGAAACGCTGTTTCAATGAAAAAAACACGTTTTGTTAAAAAAACTGTTTGTTTTATTTAAAATAAAAAAAACGTTTTTTTTTAACAACCCTGATAAGAATACAAATCCGCCCCTGATTTCGATTAAATGTTTCTATTTGCCAATTTTTACGAAAACAATACTATTCTTTTGTTTTACATACGGGGAAAGTTAAGAAAAAAACAAAAAGGCGCTATTTAAAAATTGGCAACAGGCGCCAAACTAGCATGCCACGGCACACAGTGTGGCCGATTGATAGCAGCGCGGCCACGGGTATGCGCGGGGAGGTTATTCTCAACGTTAAATGATTAAAAAACTAGGTACTGCATCATGTTCCTCATACTTTAGAACCTCGAAGTATAGATTTTTAACAAAATAGTGTGAATAATTAACGAGTAATTAATTCATAAACATTGTCAATTTTCAGATGTGAATTTATAACGTAAATCGATGCGCGGTTAGGTAGGTATTTATTTATTTATTTATTTACGGAATCTTCAGTTTACAATAGATTAATACATATACATCTTAATACAATAAATTGACTAAACAAAAACAAAATCTAAATATGCCAAACAAAATTTAAAGTTATAACCCTACAGAAATATTTTATTTCAAAATATATTGCATATTGATCCCAAATAGTTCAAAACGTAACAATATGAAACAAGCTCCTTCCCACCTTGAAGTTACAATAAATATATTAATTAATCAAACACTCAACCTTCAATCGATCAATTAATTATACAACCAATAAATTAATATATATATATATATATAAATATAATATGAATATAAATATAAAATATATGACAAAACTTAATAAAAGCAACAGTCCCAAACTCACACAAGATATCACAGCGATGTCAACAATACAAATTATCACAGATGGAACATAAATAGTATATGGCGAATACATATTAAATAACAAACCACCAATATATATCTGTATATAAAAGGATAAAATGGCATCTTAACATGTACCACAAATGCAAATTATCACAGATTGAACATGAAGTGTAAATAACGAACACGTATTGAATTAGCAATAACAAATAATATAATAAATAGATAATAGAATAAATAAATAATAAGAAGTATGTTCATGTTACATCAATGACAGCGGACAGATCGATATAACGTAAGTGGGTTTTAAAAATTGCAAAGGATGGTGCGATGAGGATAAAATTGGAATTATGTGACAAAACATTTGCCTGCCTCATCATGCGGTCGATGGGGTTGTTCATACCATAGTTCGTGGTATGAAAGGCTAAACGAAATAATGCCCTATGCCTTGATTGAAGGCCCCGGGGTACATTGTAATTTAAAGCACCCACCAGTTCAGTGCAATTCACAAACCCACTCACCAACTTATACAAAAATGACAAGTCCAGAAAAATTCGTCTTTCAGCCAACGATCGCAGATTCAATAATGATAACATTTCGCTATGACTAAAATCTATAATATTTTTCCCCACACGAAAAGCCATTATCTTCAGAAATTTTCCTTGAATCATCTCAATCTGATAAATGGAGCTTTTTGTGTAGGGTGACCAAACTATTGAAGCATATTCCGCATGTGGACGTACCAGAGACAAATAGAGAGTTTTTACAGTTGCGTTCTTAAATTGTCTACTAAATCGATTAATAAATCCCAACACTTTTAGTGACTTGTTACACACATGCGAAATATGCTCCCTAAAATCCAGCTTTGAAGTAAACATGACACCTAAATCTTTTACTCTGGTTACACGTGCCAACTGATGATTGACCAAAGAGAAATTAAAATGTTTTTCTCTTCCCCGGGTAAAAGATATGCGAAAACATTTGTTTAAATTCAATGCTAGATTGTTTTCTATGCACCATTCTGCAATGACATTCAAATCATCCTGCAGCTGCTGCTGATCTGACATACTACGAATTTTTTTATAAATCTTTAAATCATCGGCAAAAAGGAGAACTCTACTATTCCTCACATTAAATCCAATATCATTCACAAATAATAAAAATAAAAGAGGGCCGCAGTGCGAGCCCTGAGGTACCCCAGATGTCACTGATATCGTATTGGACACATTTTGACCAATACGTACTCGTTGTGATCTGCCCACCAAGTAGCTCTCTATCGATTTAATCAAATTGCCACAGAAACCGATACATTCAAGTTTTTGAATCAAAATATCATGTTGTACCCGGTCGAATGCCTTGGAGAAATCAGTGTAAATCGAGTCTACCTGTAAACCTTCCTCCAAAGCATTCGATATGTAAGATTGATATGTCATCAAATTGGTAGTAGTAGACTTTCCTCTAAGGAAGCCATGTTGCTCCTCAACAATATATTGAGAACACCACCAAGTTAACTGCTCAGATACCAACCGATCTAAGAGTTTGGGTAATGTTGATTGGATAGAAACTCCGCGGTAATTAGCTATATTAGATCTGCAACCATTTTTATAGATTGGTACAACATAACTGTGTTTTCATTCTATGGGAAACACTCCAGTGGATAGTGATAATTCAACTATGCTATGAATAAGCTCACTTAACGAATATACACATTGTTTTAAAAAATATTGTGGAATACGATCAGGACCCGAACTGCAAGACTCGGGAAGTGCACATAAATTACTAAACACATCTTGAAGGTTAAGACTGAACTGTTTCAAATCCAATATTGATGTCAAATGAAATTCTGGCACGGGACTGTAACGGTCATTGTAACACTTAGAGAAATGAAACGCAAACAAATCTGCACATCCCGCTGCTGTATTACTGACTGTGTCATTTAAAAACATTTCTTTCGGCAAAGCATTCGTTTTTCTACATACACTCACATATTCCCAGAATGATCTGGAATCATTATTAATTTTAGTCTCGATTAAGTTGATATAGTCGATATACAACAGCTCATTTAACTCCTTGCATTGCTTCCTCAACTCCTTAAATTGTTCATAGTGATATGTGAGACCAGAGATTTTATAGTTTAGATGAGCTTGCTTTTTCTGGGAAGTTAACTTTATTAATTCGCTATTGAACCATTTGGGATAATTTGACGAGTTTACATATTTACGTGGAATAAACATGTCGAACACAGAATATAAAACATTATAGAAACTACAAACATTATCATCTACAGAATTACTAACATACGGGGAATATTTTCGTAATCGCTCGAAATATTTATTTACTGTTTTTTTATGTAAAAACAAATGACCTGTGCTTCAGATACATGAGAAACCAAATTAATATCTTGATTAGTTAATGAATTATATTTTTTTTCAATTTTCATAATTTTTAAGCATAAATTTAAACTTTGCGAGACGCGCAAAAACGCAATTCAAATTTGTCCAACCTATAATTACTAGCAAATCATAGCCCCAAACTATTAAAATTAATGGATTAGTATTTGAAAAAGACTGCTTTTATAAGTGACATTGAATATATTTTAACGAACGCGCGGCCGCGCAATCATCTTTCAGCCGAACTAGCGTATGCCTGCGCGCAATAGACGTTTTGAGGTGACTCGCGACATATATTTATATTATATAATTTCAGAGTTGCCAATCTACAATTCTTTCCATGGCACTCCAGAGGTTTTTTGAACGAGTTTTGAACGAGTGTTTCCACTCCCAGGCTAAGCATGAAGTAAAATTTCGAGTTTAGAAAAGCCCCGTGAAAATTTGTCGAGGGTCGCGAAGCGACCCGAGACAAATTTTCGGGCTTTTCTAAACTCGAAATTTTACTTCATGCGCCACGCGTACAAAATACTGATTTGAAGTGAAGTTTAGAAACACACAAATGGTTGACTCGCGACATAAATAAATGTTTTTCTCAAAAAGTTGGTTCGATATTTTTAAAATAAAAAACTCCTGTTGTAGAGCAAACTTGGGGCTATGATTTGGTAATAATTATAGGTTGGACAAATTTGAATTTAGCTTTTGCGGGTCTCGCAAAGTTTAAATTTAGATTTAAAAATTATGAAAATTGAAAAAATTATAATTCATCAACTAATTAAGACATTAATTTGGTTTTTCATGTGTCTAAAGCACAGTTCATTTGTTTTTACATAAAAAAAAAACAGTAGATAAATATTTCGAGCAACTACGAAAATATATCTATTTAACCGCGCATCGATTTTCGTTATAAATTCACATCTGAAAATGGGCAGGTAGTGGCCGAGCGGTAACGTCGCCGGACGGTAAATCGCTCGGCGAGCCACAGACCGGGTTCGATTCCCGTGCACGGGGAGTTGTTATTTAAATAACTCTTCGTGTCCCTGGGTGTGGAGTGAATGTGTTGTGATGTCCAATATATGTTAATATAGCTTACGAAATAAGTTATAAAAATTAAATAATAAAAGTTAAAAATAAATAATTGATGTTGGCCAATAGTCAAAGCAACTAAGGCCAGGCAAATGCCAAAAAAAAAACATCTGAAAATTGAAAATGTTAATGAATTAATTACTCGTTAATTATAGACACTATTTTGTTAAAATCTATACTTCGGGGTTCTGAAGTATGAGGAACATGATGCAGTACCTAGTTTTTAAACATTTAATGTTGAGAATTACCACCCCGCGCACACCCGGCCACACTGTGGTTAAATAAAATGAAAATAATTAAATTCGTTTAGATTTTTACAGGTTGATAATCAAATTTCTTAAAATTATGATTTGAAAATTGAATATTCCCACAAGTGTCATTACTTACACGTAGCGTTTCGATTAGCTCCAATTAACGCGACGTTATTAATCACTTTAACACCGAGCCGGAGCGCGTGCGTCCAATTACTTCCCTACCTCTCGGCGCTATTTTATAAAAAAGAAAAAAACAGAACAACCAACAAAACCCGAAAGAAAAGTCCATTAAGCGAAACAAATAAATCCAGATATCGGTTAAAACAAAATGTAAACACAAATAAGCGACCTCGTGGTTTAGCAGAGCGCGGCTGCGCGAGTCAACAGGTAGACAGCGAACGGCACACGGTCATTCTCTCATTCTCTCCCATTTTAACGCCGGTCGCGAACTTGATCTCTCACCTGGATAAGCTAATCAACACGCGAACTCGTTGATTTTTTGATTTCTCCTGAACGAAAATCCCACCCCCTGGAAAAGTTCAAAATGTGCCGCGTTGGCGAGAGGGTCCTCATTCCTTCGTGCGGTGGATGACAGTGTGAACTTTTTTTTACCTGACTTCTGATAGTTCTTGCGAGGGGGAAAATTTTGTTTTTGGTTTTTTGGTTTGATGTGTGGATGCAGTGATAGTGTTTTGCGTGTGTGTGTGGTTGCAATTTGATTTGGATTAAGGGTTCAGGATTGAGGATTTCCCTTGGCTTTCATTTCTTTGCTGAAAGATGGATAGTAATGGGACTTATGGATACTACAGGTATACGAATGGGGGTGGATCTGGAGGGAGGGAGCATCCAAAATTTTACGAATTTGTTAACAATGGTGAGTCGATTATATTAAAACGAAGTGGTAATCACATGTGTGTGTGTATCAGAGCTGGGACGAATCCTCGTAAAAAGGATTCGAATCACGAATCCGAATCACCTAAAATGATTCGAATCACGAATACTCGAATAAAGGATTCGTAAGAAATAAATATGATTCGAATCAAAGATTCGAATCCTGTTTTTTCGAATCACGAACACAAATCCTTTAAGAATAAATTTGATTTAATTATTTGTTTGCAAAAATATTCAAAACCTAATTATTTATTATTAACACTGAACATTGTTGATAACAGAATAAATATCTGACTCCCTGTTACTCTTATTAAAGTAGTATTTGTGTGTTTCTGAACTTCACTTAAAATCAGTGTTTTGTACGCGTGGCGCATGAAGTAAAATTTCGAGTTTAGAAACGCCCGAAAATTTGTCTCGGGTCGCTGCGCGACCCTCGACAAATTTTCACGGGGCTTTTCTAAACTCGAAATTTTACTTCATGCTTAGCCTGGGAGTGGAAACACCTGTTCTAAACTTTAAATTGAACTCTATTATAAAATCGACGAATGCCTAAATACTACGTAAATAAAAAAATCACTGAGTATTATTAAAACCAGAAAAGTCAGAGAAAAGTCATGGAATTATATTCAAATTGACCAAAACACTAACAAAAAAGCCATATGATATTAAATTTATCAAAATCAGTAGGCAAATTACAAAACTCGTAAAAATGTATAAAATTAACTTAAATATTGACAAAAACATGTTTTCATTGTTTTTGTCAATATTTAAGTTAATTTTATACATTTTTACGAGTTTTGTAATTTAACAAAATGGGGGTTTCCCACAGAACAAAACTTTAATATTAAAAGGCCAGGGAAAAAAATATTGAATCAGGGAAATGTCGAAAAAATGTAACATGTCAGATTGTGGCTACCATGTCAGTTTTACTTCAAATAAAATTAAACAAAATTTTGAAAACTAGATTATTATCTTTAAAAACATTTTCACTCTTATCAAAGCATTCAGTTTGAAGTTTCGAACGAGTGCTTCCACTCCCAGACTAAGCATGAAGTAAAATTTCGAGTTTAGAAAAGGCTGAAAATTTGGCTCGGGCGCGTAGCGAAGCGAAGCGACCGAGCCAAATTAGGCTTTTCTAAACTCGAAATTTTACTTCATGCGCCACGCGAATAAAACGCGAATTTAATGTAAAATGGTCTTAAATTCAACTAATTGACAAGTGAAATAAGTTTAGTGTGTCAACTATCAATCAATATATCTTTATTATTGGCGTGGCGCACGAAGTAAAATTTCGAGTTTAAAAAAGCCTAATTTGGCTCGGTCGCTTTGCTTCGCTTCGCTACGCGCCCGAGCCAAATTTTTAATCTTTTCTAAACTCGAAATTTTACTTCATGCTTAGTCTGGGAGTGGAGGACACTCGTTTTAGCATTAAAACAATTGATATTTGACATATTACATTGATTCTTGCTTTATTGGCAGAGAAAGTTTTATGACGTCAAAAGAGAATATCAATTTTGAAGAGGCAGCAATCGTTTTTTTTATGCCAGACGTCAAACGACAATTCAGAGTCGATCGATCGGGTGAACCTTGCATTATTTATTTATTTACTCAAAAACCCAACAGACTAGATGTCCTATTACAGGGTGGTTACAATACATGTATTATATCTAAACGACTTAAAACTAGAACTAAGATTAATACGCTTATATATGAGTGAAACTAAAATTAAAAAAAATGGTGATGTGTCCATCATAGTACTTTCCTCCGTAAATTGCGTATTAAATCACTTTTAAAATATTTGTAGCATTATTATTTTCAAAATGTCTTCAACTTTTTGATAACTACAACTTATATTTGAAACATTTTTCAATTGGATCAACACATACTGACACAAACCAATGACTAGATAAAAAACACTATTTATTGAATATCTCAAAAACTAAGAGTGCTATGACAAAAAGTGAAGATACAAAAAATCTTTAATATTTTATTACCGACAACTTTTATTTGAAATATTTTCCAATTGTATCAACACACACACTGACACAAATCAATGACTAGATAAAAAACACTATTTATTAAATATATCAAAAACTAAGAGTGCTATGACAAAAAGTGAATCTACAAAAAATCTTTAGTTTTTCATTTCCTACAACTTTTATTTGAAATATTTTTCAATTGTATCGACACATACACTGTCACACACCAATAACTAGATAAAACACACAACTTTTGAAATATCTCAAAAACTAAGAGTGCTATAACAAAAAGTAAGTGAACAATACATCTTCATTTTGTTATTATCTACAACTTTTATTTGAAAGAATTTTTTGTTTGATGAACATTTATTGAAAAAATCTGAAAAAACTGAAGAACGCTAAGAGTAAAGTACCACTTCCGGTTTTCAGATTTTCACCAAAAGTTTTTCAGTTCTTCCGATTGTAACAAAAAGCTTAAGTTTCAAGTTTCATCTCGATATCTTTAGCGGTTTTTGCGGTACAGCGCACACAGACGCACACACAGACACACAGACAGACAGACAAACAGACATTTTTCAAAAATGGTCTTATTCGACTCAGGGGACCTCAAAACGGATATTTCCGCTAAAATTTTTGATTCGAAAATTTTCACGAAAACAATACTTTCCCTTTGTATTACATACGGGGAAAAGTAATATAAGAAACAAAATAAAAATATAGGAAATAACAACAAAAATAATTATTTTAATACAGATAATAGTTCATTTGAAAATGTCTTAATTGAAGGTTGAAATATGTCTGTCGCATATTGAAATTCATTGTACAGACGTGATAACCGATAAACTGGTGAATTTACTCAGTAATTACTATTCGGAATAGAATAGGTACATGTTCGTTCATTTCGTGAAGTCAGTCTAAGCACACAAAATTTGAAATACGATAAGAAATTAGTATCGTCAATTGAATTATGTATTAATTTATATAAATAGCATAAGGATACATATATAAATCTTCCATAAACAGATAGTAAGTTAAATTCAGATAACAACTCACTATAAGGTATATCGTACCGATATACTGTATACTTTAAATACTATAGATACCGAAGAAATCGTTTTTGCACGCTCTCGAGTAAATTTATATATTTGTAATGTATAGGTGACCATATAACCGAACAATACGTTAGTTTGCTTAATATATAAGTGAAGAAAAGTGTCTTTAAGACATTAATATTTCGGAACGATTTACAATTTCTACGTATGAATCCCCATAATTTGAGACAATCTTGTGCAACATTATTAATATGCACATTAAAACTTAAAGAATTGTCAAATGATCTTTTATCTCTGTGTTGCGACCTATTATAGTTGAATTTATTGTATAATTAAAACATATCGTATTTATTTTACGTAAAAACAACACTGAACATTTAAATATATTTAAAGCCAATTTATTTGAGTTACACCACTCGCATATTTTATCTATATCTGCTGAAGATTAATACAATCCCTGTTGTGTTCAACAATATTAAAGAATTTTAAATCATCCGCATAGATAAGAGTGAGGTACTTCAGATTTTTACACACATTATCGAAATATATGAATAAAAGAGGCCCTAAGTTAGATCCCTGTGGTACCCCACTTGTTACTCTACCCCAATGTGAAAGTAAACCGTTTACCTCAACAGATTATCATAATTAAATGATGAAAAGTGTCGCCGACACTTTTCATCAATTAATTATGATAATGTAAGGTTTAAATCAGGACTGGCCAACGTGGTTCACAACGAATCATACCATTCGTTGTCTTGGGGACCCATTCAAAACGTCCACACAATTGATCGACTCTGAATTGTCGTTTGACGTCTGACATAAACAAACGATGCTTCCTGTTTTACTTGTATTAAAATTGACATTCTCTTTTGACGTTATAAAACTTTCTCTGCCAATAAAACAAGAATCAATATATTATGACAAATATAAATTGTTTTAATGCTAAAACGAGCGTCTTCCACTCCCAGACTAAGCATGAAGTAAAATTTCGAGTTTAGAAATGCCTGAAAATTTGGCTCGGGCGCGTAGCGAAGCGAAGCGACCGAGCCAAATTAGTCTTAAATTTAACTAATTGACAAGTGAAATAAGTTTAGTGTGTCAACTATCAATCAATATATCTTTATTATTGGCGTGGCGCATGAAGTGAAATTTCGAGTTTAGAAAAGCCTAATTTGGCTCGGTCGCTTCGCTTCGCTACGCGCCCGAGCCAAATTTTCAGGCTTGTCTAAACTCGAAATTTTACTTCATTCTTAGTCTGGGGGTGGAAGACACTAGTTTTAGCATTAAAACAATTGATATTTGACAAAATTCATTGATTCTTGCTTTATTGACAGAGAAAGTTTTATAATAATAATAATAATAATCGTTTATTTCTCAGCAGAATAAATTCTATTTACAGAGAAAAATACAGCTTTTTTTAAATATACTAACTAAAAATATACATTAATACAAAATGGTAGAAATAAAGTAGAGTAGTGGATAAATTATATGGCATATTTGATAATAAAAAACAAAAGAAAGGACTTATATTAACGGTGACAATGAGGTTCTGATATCAAGGGAGGTTACATTAAATATATCCATGTCTGGAACATTGTTACAGTGTCGTACCATGCACTTTAAGGGAGAATAATGGAGAACATTAGTTCTCGACACGGTGTATGCAAATGTACATCTGCTTCGGGAATTCAATCTTGGTACATAGAAATTAAGTTTTGACATTAAGTGGATATCGTCGATTTCATTATTTAGTAGTTTGTGTAGAAATAACAGAGAAGATAGTTTCCGACGTGTTTCGAGGGAGTGCATATTGAACTCTCCAAGCAGATCATCGTGATTGTAATTTTGAACAGGATAAGCACGGTGTTTTTTGAAATAAATCATTTTTAGAAATTTGCGTTGAATGCTCTCTAGTTGGTTAATTGAGCAAGCGAGGTATGGCGACCAGATAAGAGAGCAGTACTCTAGTTTGGTCCGTACAAATGTATCGTAGATTTTAGTTAACGTGTCGATATTCCTGAGGTCCTTTGAGTTACGTGCAATAAATCCTAACATTTTATGACGTCAAAACAGAATGTCAACTTTGAAGAGGAAGCAATCGTTTTTTTATGACAGCCGTAAACGACAATTTAGAGTCGATCAATTGTGTAAACCTTGCATTATCATAATTACATGATGAAAAGTGTCGCCGACACTTTTTCTCAATTAATTATGATAATATAAGGTTTAAATCAGGACTGGCCAACGTGGTTCACAACGAATCGTACCGTTCGTTGTCTTGGGGACCCATTCAAAACGTCCACACAATTGATCGACTCTGAATTGTCGTTTGACGTCTGACATAAACAAACGATGCTTCCTGTTTCAGTTGTATCAAAATTGACATTCTGTTTTGACGTTATAAAACTTTCTCTGCCAATAAAGCAAGAATCAATATATTATGACAAATATAAATTGTTTTAATGCTAAAACGAGCGTCTTCCACTCCCAGACTAAGCATGAAGTAAAATTTCGAGTTTAGAAAAGCCTGAAAATTTGGCTCGGGCGCGTAGCGAAGCGAAGCGACCTAGCCAAATTAGGCTTTTCTAAACTCGAAATTTTACTTCATGCGCCACGCGTGTAAAACGCGAATTTAATGTAAATTGGTCTTAAATTTAACTAATTGACAAGTGAAATAAGTTTAGTGTGTCAACTATCAATCAATATATCTTAATTATTGGCGTGGTGCATGAAGTAAAATTTCGAGTTTAGAAAAGCCTAATTTGGCTCGGTCGCTTCGCTTCGCTACGCGCCCGAGCCAAATTTTCAGGCTTTTCTAAACTCGAAATTTTACTTTATGCTTAGTCTGGGAGTGCAAGACACTAGTTTTAGCATTAATACAATTGATATTTGACAAAATACATTGATTCTTGCTTTCATGGCAGAGAAAGTTTTATGACGTCAAAACAGAATGTCAATTTTGAAGAGGAAGCAATCGACAGACGCAAACGACAATTCAGAGTCGATTAATTGTGTAAACCTTGCATTATATATATATAAGGCTTCCTCCGGGCCATTTATTCCCATTGCCTAGGATCTTCTATTCTAAAGGTTTCGTTTCGTCCTTCCATCTCCTCCTGTCCTTCGCTCTCTTTCTCCAATTCGTTATCCGTTTATTCCTGATAGCCTCCATGACTGCATCTCTCGATTCCTTTTTTGGTCTTCCCGCTTTTTCTTACCAATTGGCTTTCCCTCTGTTATTCTTCTTACTGCCCTTGAGTTTTCCATCCGCTCCATGTCTCCCAGTCATTGCAGTCGCATCGATCTTATCACTGCGTCTATCGTGGGCTCATTCAGAATGCTGTACACTTCTGCAATTGATCTTCTTTCCCACACCCCCTTTACTTTTCTTCCTCTAAAGATTTTTCTGAAGATCTTCCTTTCCCATACTAGAACCTTCATTTCTTCTTTCTTTATTAAAGTCCATGTTTTGCTGCCGTAAAGTAGGGTTGGCCTAATTATTGTTTTGTAAATTCTTATCTTCAGTCCTCACGATAGTTCTTTGTCTTTTAATAGTTTTTGTAGCGCATCTGTTTTCTTTTACTATTCGGAAGTCTATTTCGGGACCCTCTTCACCTTTGTTGTTTATCCAAGCGCCCAGATACACATAACTCTCGGTTTTCTTAAATATTTTTTCTTCTTTGTTGCTTGTCTGGATTCTTAGAAAGTTGTCACTTTTGTTATAGTGCTTATTTTTTAGTTGCACATATTCAGTTTTAGCTTCGTTTACTTGCAAACCCTTCTTCGCTGCCTCTTCAATGAGATTTGTTGTTATCCTACTCAGTTCACTACTGCTGCTTGCTATTAATACCAAGTCATCGGCATAACCTAGGCATTGGTGACTTTTAATGTTTAGTGTCCCTTGTCTATTAATATTTGAATTTCGTATCACTTCCTCAAGAACTAAGTTAAATAGTAACGTTGAGAGAGGATCTCCCTGTCGTAGTCCTTTCCTCACTTCAAATTCCTTGGTTGGCCGCCCCTCCACTCTGACCGTGTTTGTTGTTTGTTGCAGGGTCATTCTTACTTACTTACTAGTTAATTAGTCTTCCAAGTATGCCGAATGTTGTTAAAACTTCTGTTATTGCTGCTCTGTGAATTGAGTCAGGACTGCTCAACGTGGTTCACAACGAATCGTACCATTCGTTGTCTTGGGGACCCATTCAAAACGTCCACACAATTGATCGACTCTGAATTGTCGTTTGACGTCTGGAATAAAAAAAAAAACGGTTGTTTCCTCTTTAGCTTGTATCAAAATTGACATTCTGAATCAAGAATCAATATATTATGTCAAATATCAATTGTTTTAATGCTAAAACAAGTGTCTTCCACTCCCAGACTGAGCATGAAGTAAAATTTTACTTCATGCGTCACGCCGTCAATTATCAATATATCTTTATTATTGACATTGTTAAAAAGTCTACACTTTTGACACAACGAAAGATAATTTGCTCATTCATATACTGTCATATGTTTTAATTTTAGATACAGGTACTTTTAGCTTATTATTGACATAGTTTAGAATGTATCATGTATAGTAGCGTTCTTTTATATAGTCGATGTATTTAATTTTAAGACCAATGACTTGTGTAAAGATTTTTACTATCTTTTAGCACCAATAAAGAACATTAACATAATTAGAACGATTTATATTAATAATGTGATTCTTTTACTACAAGAGAATCTCATTTTCGACAATTATATTGGCATTGTAACGGTTCGACCCTAGTTATTATACAAATTTATAATTTGTATTATTATTTACGTTGTGTTGTGTGTGTAGTTACCCTTTTATTTATTTACCAGGTTCGTTGTTTGTGTCAATATGCATTATCATAAATACTGTGTCTTTCTTTTCTTTTAATATGACTAGGAGGATGTGTGGACAATAAATAAAACAAGATATGAGCTTAACGTATGCAAAGTTTATTGACCTTTTATGACATTTCTAATGAATTGTTATGTCTTATATTATTTATATTCACAATATACGTTATCCAAAGTTTGTGCTTAGAAGCCATGTGTATTTAGTTAAACTCAAAAAAAATGTCTGACTCTACTTGTGGGAGCAAAATTAACTAGCCCCTGCATTTGCATTACGAGATGGGAAACCCACAAAAACCATCCCGGAGTTGTTAGCGAAGCATATGTAATATAATCATGTTACTTTATCTTGTGCATTCAACAATTGATATAACTTGCTACTTATTTTTGCTTTCATACAAATGAACATTTTGTGCATGATTTTTACGATCTGACTTACTTTTGCGTATTTGCAAAAGAGCCTGCGAAACAAATTGGTTCATCTTTCTTTGTGTATAATTTGTACGATCCGACTTACTTTTGCGTATTTGCAAAAGAGCCTGCGAAACAAATTAGTATATGTTTCTTTATGTATAATTTGTGCGATCCCACTTACTTTTGCGTATTTGCAAAAGAGCCTGCGAAACAAATTAGCTTATCTTTCTTTATGTATAATTTGTACGATCCGACTTACTTTTGCGTATTTGCAAAAGAGCCTGCGAAACAAATTAGTTTTATTTAGCTGGACAATTTCATTTGGAACAATGCTCACTTGTATTTATAATTACTTCGATTTTTTTGAACTTACAACGTTCTACTTCTACTCTCAATACATCACTTAACGCTTTTTTATCAACATTACTTTACTAACTTACATCCCACTGAAACTTCCTATTCTCAACTATACCCATTTACATACAAATACTGAGTCTTCTCGTCCCTGTCCCAAAACTAACTGTCCACCCGACTGCCTGACTGAAACCCTCTCCGGCGATTTCTTCGAAATATTGGAGGTGGAAATCTCTGTTCCTCGGGATTTCAGCGCGCACGCATCTTCCCGGATTCCCCTCTCGCCCACAAGTTAAATCCCGAACTCTTTTGCTGAGCTATCTTTATTCTTTATAATTCGCCTAAAATTTCCATTCCCACGCGTGATCATCTAAATCAGTGGTCTCCAAACTACGGCCCGCGGGCCAAATCCGGCCCGCGAATTACATGAATCCGGCCCGCGGTTGTTTGTAATTTTTTTTGTAAATGTCATATTTTGAAATATTGTAACAATTGTTCCTTAAATTTTTCATAATTTTATAAAATTAATCGGATCTTGGCCGACTTTATTATGTAGAATTGTATTTGTGGCCCGCGAAGAAGATAGTTTGGAGACCCAGGATCTAAATAATTTCGAGTGTGTCTAGCTTGCCTCTCCACATATTTAAAATAAACAAACTGAATGACTCTCCCGTTATGCCATGGAACTCGATTCATAATAATAGTAATGATAATTTTCTTTATACATTTTAGACGAAAATAATATTTGCACATGACCACCCTATGACCCATTACAGCATTTTTGACAATATTGTAGTACTGATCTTATTTGGGTCATTGTGATTGTTTTGGACATATTTAAATATTCGAATATTTGAATATTTAAATATTTGAGTAGTTAATTATTTAAATATTCGAATATTTAAATATTCGACTATTTGAATATCTAAATATTTGAATATTTCGAATATTCCAATAATTCGAATATTTGAATATATTTTTGGATGCATATTCGAATATTTAATTTTTAAAAAAATCCCAGCCTTAATAATTATAGAATATAACCTTTCTTTATTATTTTCTGAATTATATTCAATGGAATTATATTCAATGGCAAAATCAAGTTAAATATAACATATTTCTTAGATACAATTTTTGTTTCAGTCATACACATAAAAAATCGTGCCTTACCCAGCTACATACTTCATTTGTTATTCAGTGATAACGATGCAAATTCACTAAAAATCGCCGACCTTCTGCGAAAATATGTTCATAACTTCACTTCTTTATCGACTACAATACTAAATATGTCGTGCTTATGCGATAAAAAATCAACGCCCACTATATAGGTATACATAATAATTTATAATTGAAACTTGTATATTATTTGCAAGTTAGTAAAAATTAAAACAAAAATTATTAAAATAAGAAATACATTCTATAACTAAGGCTCAATTACATTAAAAACGTTGAACTTCAGTTCAACCTAAACTCTAGTTCAAGATGACAGTTCCTATTGCTCTAATGTCACTTTGATCTCGAGTTCAGAGTTAAATCAGTTCAACGTGTTATGTCCAACTCGCCCAAAGTATTAACAATGTAATTTATAAGAAACGATTTGTTTACTTGACCTAACCTACCCTTTGAGATTTAAATATTTTCTACTTAAATATTCGAGACCGGTTTTAGTCATTCTTTAAAATAAGCTTCAAAATTGTAAATCCACTTTTTTTACACAAAATTTGCTTAGATTATAAATTCTGATCTTCTCTTGCGGAAGTTTCATGTAAGCAATTTCATAATTGTCATTATTATTTTTTTATTATTGTTCGTTGGATCGAAATCGGATGTGAATATATGATCCGTGGAGGTCGAAGAGCATGCGACTCGGCTTCTCTCAATGTCACGCCGGGATTAAAATTTTAAATCGCCCAAAAACGCGATCGAAAAAAAAAAATTCAGCTCGCGGTGAAGGCTGGATTTAAATTTTCGAAACAGGTCTCCCTTGTTATTTCTTTTTGCCTGATAGGGATCTGATCTAAATTCGTCAACAAACACTAATCAATAATCTATAAATAGATGAGGTAATGCGAGAAAGAAAAAAAATATGTCAATTAATTCGGTTAATTAAAACGAAAACTAGAGGTTGATTTTTTTATTGTGATAACCATTACAATTTATGTAGTGCTTGTTAAATGAAAAAATGTTAAGAAATGAAGAAAATGATACATAACTTTAACGCGTTGATCGCCGCGCGGCATTCACTTGTGCCGCAGAGTAATTTGCGTTAAGGCCCCGCGGCATGTACCTTGTGCCGCATCTAGAAACAACTTTTAGGGACTTCTTAGATGGACGTTTTAAACGCGAGGCGGAACTTGAGCGGGCGCCAGCGTTTGCGTTTTAACACATGGGTTTATATGAGAGTTCCTAGACGGACGAGTGCGAGGCAGAGAAAACGCCAGCACCCGTCCGTCTAGGAACTCTCATATAAACCCATGTGTTAAAACGCAAACGCTTGCGCCCGCTCCCGTTCCGCCTCGCGTTCAAAACGTCCATATAAGAGCCCCTTTAGGGTATCGTGCTGCCCGTGCCGCAGAACTAGTATAACTATATAGACATATAAACTAGGTGGCCTGAACGTTTACAAACGTGTATGTCTCTTAAAATGTTTGCTTTATTATTCTGTGTAATTAAAACAAAAACTTAAGCAGCGGCCTGAGGTAATATTTTTATTGTTATAAAGGAGGCGATGAACATGTTAAATATTTTTTAAATATTATTTATGCCAGGTGAAATATAAAACAGACAACAAATATACAGAGAGTTTTATGTAACACCGAACATGCTAAAATGTACTCAATGTTAATTTTCCTATGTTCGATGTGTACTGGGACGCATCAAAGCATTGAGTGCGATGTGATTGGCTACGATTTCTAATTGTAATATAGTCAACCCAGTTTACACCTTCCCTTCAAAAATAAATGTACTCTGTCAGTTATCGCAAGCAAACGATATTTGCTGTTCTAGCACTTGAAGCAGACGTATAAGAAGAACGGAGAGTTGAATATATCAATAATATTTACAAAGGAGGAAACTATTTTGCTGGTAAACTTATACCATAGAGAAAACAGTTCAAGAAATTCCCATAAATCATTTACTGTAAAATTTTCTGATTGACTAATACCAGAGCTGGGATAAATCCTCAAAAACAGGATTCGAATCACGAATCCGAATCACCTAATATGATTCGAATCACGAATACTCGAATAAAGGATTCGTAAATGAAAAATATGATTCGAATTAAAGATTCGAATCCTCATTTTTAAATTCAAATCCTTTAAAAATAAATTTGAATCTATTATTTGCAACCAGTAACATTTTATTCCATCAGTTTCTATTAACAAAAATGTTCATTTACCGACTAAATATCTGATTAAATAATAATTTTAATTAATTATGATATATGTGTTATTGAACTTTATTTTAATCCAGTGTTTTATACGCCTAGCGAAGCGACCGAGCCAAACTAGGCTTTTCTAAACTGGAAATTTTACTTCATGCGCCACGCGTATAAAATGCGAATTTAATGTAAAATGGTCTTAAATTTAATTAATTGACAAGTGAAATAAGTTTAGTGTGTCAACTATCAATCAATATACGTTTATTATTGACACTGTGTCGCCATTATAGCTTATTGAATATTCCTAGTACGCCAATGTTTGTCCACAAATTGATCAGAGCTCTATTTGTGCTAACAGATATCAAAATTAAATAAAGACGTGCTGATTTTCTTCATCTGTATAAGCAAAAGTGCAACAAGATTTAATTGAAACTCCAGATTCTTTTATTGCATTTAAATATATCTCTTTATACTTTTTCTCTTGTTTGAAATGAAAACCGTGATCATTATCACCGAAGAACAAAAGAAAATCCCGAGCATTGTATGCAGAAAAAAACCTACACGAAAATTGATCAGGTTGGGGATTAATTAATTTGCATGACAAAAGACTATCATTGGAACGCACACTATGCTGAAAATAACATAATAAGTAGAGTCTGCGCATGACGCAATTTTGCAATTACAGGCGGTTGTTTTCCGTTTCGCGATTATCTGCTAAAATTGGCTTCGGAATTGAGTCAAAACAAATCACCGGGAGTATTTACAGGCACGTACGAATTTGATTCATCTCAATGTTGAAATGTAAATGTTTAATACGAGTTGTTTAGATTTTTGCGATAATAGTTGGTTAGCTACCTTGAAACGAGCTTTGATGGTTCCCACAAAAGCTGTCATAATAATAGGGAGAGTCCAAACTAATAACTTTCATAATAACATGCTGAAAATAACATAATAAGTGAGAAATTAATTTATCATAACAAAACACGATTTATGTGGACAGTGTTTTCAATCAATTATGGGATAATTCGAATGAAAATAATCGATTCGTTCGATTATGAAAATAATCGAACAATCGAGATCTTTTATAATGATTGCTTATAAACTCGAAATTTCACTTCATGCTCAGTCTGGGACGACACTCATTTGTTTTGTCATTAAAACAATTGATAATGGACAAAACTCGGCTAAAAAATCAAATAACTCATCTGGTTTTTGCAAAATATTTGCTCAAATTTAGAACTTTTTTTGTGTTTATTTCATTTAATTTTATCTTGCAACCTATTAAAATAAACATATTATTTATTTATTTAACGGATTTACCTCTTCACAATTTTACCACAAATAATTGTACAATTAAAAAACTATACATTAACGTTCAACAAGTTCGCATTTTACATTGAAATATTGAATTTTACTAAATTCGTAGAAGTATAACAACAACAAATTTTTTGATATGTCCATCCTAGCACTTTTCCTGTCATTTAAATAATTTATAATTTGACATAGTGAACTTATTAAACTTGCAAATTGGTTAAAGACAATTTCAAATTAAATCAGCGTTTTGTGCGCGTGGCGCATGAAGTAAAATTTCGAGTTTAGAAAAGCCCCGTGAAAATTTGTCTAGGGTCGCTGCGCGACCCTCGACAAATTTTCTACGCGGGGCTTTTCTAAACTCGAAATTTTACTTCATGCTCAATCTGGGAGTGGACGACACTCATTTGTTTTATCATTGAAACAATTGAAAATGGACATAACTTGGCTATAAAATCAAATAATTCATCTGGTTTTTGCAAAATATTTCCTCAAATTTAGAACTTTTTTTTTTGTTTATTTCATTTAATTTTATCTTGCAACCTATTAAAATAAACATATTATTTATTTATTTAACGGATTTACCTCTTCACAATTTTGCAAAAATAATTGTACAATTAAAAAACTATACATTAACGTTCAACAAGTTCGCATTTTACATTAATATATTGATTTTTTTAAATTCGTAGAAAAATAACAACAGAGAAAAAAATTGTTGATGTGTCGATCATAGCACTTCTCCTGTCATTTAAACAATTTGTAATTGACATACAAAACAATTTCAAATTAAATCAGCGTTTTGTGCGCGTGGCGCATGAAGTAAAATTTCGAGTTTAGAAAAGCCCCGTGAAAATTTGTCTCGGGCCGCTGCGCGACCCGAGACAAATTTTCTACGCGGGGCTTTTCTAAACTCGAAATTTTACTTCATGCTCAGTCTGGGAGTGGACGACACTTGCTTTATCCTTAAAACAATTGATAATGGACATAACTCGGCGGGTTTGAAATTACCTTTACAACTTGTCGGCTAACCCAACTTAACAATTTGTGTAATCCAGTTTGATTACTTTGTTATCGAACCTAACCTAACATAACTAAATTTTATCATTAAAACAATTGATAATGGACATAACTCGGCGGGTTTGAAATTAACTTTACAACTAACCCAACTTAACAATTTGTCTAATCCAGCTTGATTACTTTGTTATCTAACCTAACCTAACCTAACTAAATTTTATCATTAAAACAATTGATAATAGACATAACTCGGCGGGTTTGAAATTAATCTTACAACTTGTCCTAAAAAAATGTACTAAAATGTAAATGTAATTTTCTATATTTTGTGTTCTAACCCAACTCAACAAAATTAAATCTAACCTAACCTAACTCCATAAAATGATATCTAACCTAACCATTCTTGATCGAGAAGTGGAAAAAACACTTGTTAGTAGTTTTAAATTGAACGATATCATTCTGATTTTTCGTCAATGTCGGATTAATCTTTCGAATGACTGCTCGAGAGATCGCTCGAGAGATCGCTCGAATGATTGCTCGAGAGATCGCTGGAATGATTGCTCGAGAAATCGCTGGAATGATTGCTCGAGTGATCACTTACATGGTTGCTGAAACATCGATAGATTTATTCATGTTAATACCATACATAGTTTACACTTGTCAGAATATAATAATAATAATACAATGTAATAATAGTAATAGTACAAAATAATAATAATAATTCGAATATAGTTACATTTACTAAAGGCTATGAAAGAGAGAACAAAATGAAATAAAATAAAATAAGATTGATAGATCAGAGTTTGTAAAAAAAATGGTAGTAATAAATAATTTAAGAATATAAAAAATATTAAATCAGAAACAATTAAAACGACACAAACAACTTAATTTTAAAAATATCACTACAATAATGATAATGACAAAAAAAATGTTTAAAAATAGTTATGTATGCAAGCAGAACTCTAAGGGTGCTCTTATATGGACGTTTTGAACGCGAGGCGGAACGGGAGCGGGCGCAAGCGTTTGCGTTTAAACACGTGGGTTTATATGAGAGTTCCTAGACGGACTGGTGCTGGCGTTTTCTCCGCCTCGCACCCGTCCGTCTAGGAACTCTCATATAAACCCATGTGTTAAAACGCAAACGCTTGCGCCCGCTCCCGTTCCGCCTCGCGTTTAAAACGTCCATATAAGAGCGCCCTAAGGCTCGTTAATGAAATCGTCTATTGTATAGAACGCTTTATTGATGAGATATTTTAAAGTTTTTGTATGGCAGGCATTTATGGAGCTCTTAGATGGACGTTTTGAACGCGAGGCGGAACGGGAGCGTTTACGTTTTAACACATAGGTTTATATGAGAGTCCGTAGACGGACGGGTGCGAGGCGGAGAAAACGCCAGCACTCGCGTCTGTTTAAATTTGAGCGGAGCGGGACGGACGCGTTTTTCAGTTTTAACACATGGTTTCTTATGCGCCTTCTTATACGGGCGGGTGAAACGCGTTTTCAAAGCGGGCGTTTTTTTCAATATTTTTGTAAAAAATCGGCCAAAGCGAGTTAAATTCGTAATATTTTCCTTAAAATATTTAGTCGTAACGTAAAAATATATATTTTTGCGTTTAGATAAGTGTCCAAAATTAAAAAATAAATAATCAAAAAATATAAATTATACATTTTTAGGTAAACTTTCATCTCTAAGATATGAGTATAATTTTATTTAATATTTAAAAGATCTATGATATTTTCTAGAAATTGCGAAAAATAAAATAACTAATAATTTAAAATAGCCCTCAAACTCTTGTAAAAATAGTGTGATGAGAACAAAATAATTAAAAGAAATAATAATCACTTTTTTGAGAGCGGTCTCTGTGTTCGTAAATTTTGTACCGCCAGCAGCTTCTCTTTTCCCTGACTCTCCAATTGTCCAACATACTAGGGAAATGCCCATTTCACAGTCTATTTTTAATATGCAAGTTATTACCCATCAAAGTGTGTGAAATTTTTGACAGAAATTTGTTTACCCGTTACGGGTTAAATAAAAGGAAAATAAAGTAATTGTCTATATCCTAGCGCTAAAACGTGATTTTATAAGTATCTTTGATACAGAAAGATTTATCTTAGAAATTCAGGCACCGCCCAAGGAACAAATCCATTTAAGTAATGTTTCATCAACATGAAAACAACGTTTAATGTTGCTGCACTGTTGATATAACGTTATTTGTTTGTTTTTTGCTCAGTGGGCGAAGTGCATGTGGAATTTAGGTAAGTAATACTTATATTTATTAAAACATTAAATACATAAATACAGTAACGTCTATGAATAATAAAGGATAAATAAATAATAATATGACGCAATTAAATCTATTTCGTTCATGCTTATTACTCAGCGTAGCACAACTGAATGATAGACGGTACCGAAGGCTCGGCGGCGAACTCGCCTAGTACCCGCTTGCAAAATGCGTTCAATCCGCTCCGTATAAGAGCTAAAAGCGGAGCGGAAAAAACGATCCGTCCCGCTCCGCTTCCGCTCTTAAAACGTCCATATTAGAGCGCCCTTTATCATAGTAGGTAGTTTGTTGAAGCATTTCAGTCCCCAATATCTTGGACCATTTTTTGAGTCTGTTATTTTGTATGTAAATGTCATCTCTTTGTCTAGTGTTGTAATTATGTATAGAGTTGGTGATTATAATCATGAATATTTTTCTTTACGTGCAATTCACATTGATATGTCAATTTGAAAACAAGCCAGCCAGAATATCTTTGGAACCGTAACAGTTAGAGAAAAATTTTCAAAACAGTTTCTAGGATATGGAGAGGGAACCATTTTGACCCACGTAACAATCTTCTGCAACCAACCCCTTAGGCTGTAGCCACCCTTGCCCATGTTTTTTAAATGGCACGACCCTACTTGTGATATATCATAAGAAAGATCTTTCAAAATGCTAATCAGTAATACAACTAAAATTTTTATTGTTACATAAAAAATGCAAAATTAAAAATTTAAATCAATTTATTTCATTTTAAAATTGTTGTCAAATTAGATATTATAACAATTTATTTTTACAAATTACAAATGAAAAAGCACAGATAAACACTATATTACCCAATTTTTATCAGAGTTATCTATTGTTTTATTAAAATATGTACAACTCTAAAAAAATATTAACAAAACTTGGTTCAATGGAATACATTTATTAACTGAATAAACTGCACCTGTCCGCAATACTATTTCGGACAGCAATAACACAAAATGCATAAGAATCCTAATAATCTGACACTCAAAACAAATAATTTTAGCATACCTGTGTTCTCATTATTCACAGCAAACAATACCTTTTACAATTTCTTTATATTTAATTGATACAATTGTTATTTTATGTAAACATCATAGCAATTTAGTCCAATTTACTCTGAATGCGCGTCTCATCCGAATTAATATGTTGATTGAATAATTATGCAAAACAAAAATAAAACGTTACGAGGAAATCATTTTGAACAAATTCCTCCTTGTTTGTATTTAATTTGCGTGTAATTGTGCGTAAATATAAACATCACGAATGGAATTAATTTCTTCCAGGTTTATTTTTAGAAGCAAATTTAATCAACTTATGACTAAAACAACAGCATTGGCACTTTCTGGAAATGAGAATTTATCTTTTGCTAAAAGTTTCATAAAAATGTCTGTTGTTAGAATTTTGTCGTCTTGTTGTTAAATTTCTGTTGTACATTTTTTGATTGCTTCTTATTGTTAAATTTCTGTTGTTAATTGTTTGTCTTCTTCTTGTTGTAAATTATTTGATTGCTTGTTATTGTTAAATTTCTATTGTGAATTGTTTGTTTTCTACCTCTTCGTTTTGTTGTTTTAAAATATGTCATAATTTTCTTTTTTCTGTTCATTTTTTGTTGTGAATTTCTTGTCATCTTAATGTTAATTTATTTTGTCCATTTATTGTCTTTACCGTATTCTTCTCATCATTATTAAATTTCTGTTATCAGCTGTTCGTTTTTTTATTGTTAAATTTATGTTGTAATTTTGTTGTCGTGTTATTGATAAATCACTAATTGTTCATTTGAGTTATGTGGAGTATTTAATCACAATGAAAATCTGTTTATTGCTTACTTCACTTTTTATGTTTATTCGTTAAATGTACATTTCGAGTGCTAAGCACTCATTATTAATACTTAAATAAAAGTGAAGTAAGAAATAAAAAGTTTTTTTATTGTTATTGATAAATTACTGGTGTCCATCTTATTCTTAAACTACTATTGCACATTTTTGTCTTCTACTGGTTCGCATTATTACATTTCTGTTATCGGCTTTTTTGTCTTCTTGCTATCGTCACTACAATTGTTTCGCTACACTATAGTTTCTTCATGTGAAAAATATAAATGTACAATTCATTGTTTTCGTAAATGTATTTTTAGGTCGTAATGAAAATAATTAAATAATTCCCATGAATAGCGTGAAGAAGATAAGAGCAGATAAAAGCGGTATTTATTTTGACTCCATTCATTTTTATTTCAAACGAAATCACGAGATAAACCAGCTTAATGCACGGCTAATGGGTCTACGCGTTGTTCGATTGTTTTACCGTTATGATTAAGCAGATACGTTTAAAAATAAAACGGAGCCTTTTTTGTTCTTCAAATAAATGATATAATTATAAGCATTACTGTAATTGTGACCTAAAACTCTCATATCAATAAAACGGAATCGATTCATAGATTTATTTGAAAAAATAATGTATCTCTTGTATTTCTTACAATAATGCAAAATAATCTTATCACTTAGATTTAGTTAGGTTAAAGACCTGTAAGTAAGGCTTACATGACAGTAAGTGGGGTTGGTTTAGATGTCAGTCATAATTAATAATAATAACAACCTTAATTTATGTCCACAGGTACATACGTCTATACAAAAAAGCACAAATGATTAAAGATAAATTGCAGTCATTGAGGTTACAATAAAAAATTATTACACTTAGGTTAAGTTAGGTTAAGTTAGGTTAAGTTAGTTAAGTTAGGTTAAGTTAGGTTAAGTTAGGTTAAGTTAGGTTAAGTTAGGTTAAGTTAGGTTAAGTTAGGTTAAGTTAGGTTAAGTTAGGTTAAGTTAGGTTAAGTTAGGTTAAATTAGGTTAAGTTAGGTTAAGTAAGGTTAAGTAAGGTTAAGTTAGGTTAGGTTAGGTTAAGTTAGGTTAAGTTAGGTTAAGTTAAGTTAGGTTAAGTTAGGTTAAGTTAGGTTAAGTTAGGTTACGTTAGGTTAGGTCAGATTAGGTTAGGCTAGGTTAGGTTAGTTTAGCTTAGATTAGGTTAAATAATAATAACAAAAACTTGTATTTATTGTCACAGGTATATACGTCTATACAAAAGAAACACAAATTATTGAAGATAAATTGCAGGTAATAAGGTTACGATAGACACTTTGGTTAGGTTAGGTTAGATGACAGTCGTAGAAGTTATGTTAGATTGTGAACATAGGTCAGGTTAGATGCCAAATGTATGCGTTCAGTTAGATTAGGTTATATTTCAGTTGTTGAGGTAGAGAACTGCTCGATTTGTAAACTCACGTTTTGCCATTTTTTTGTGAATGCATCAGAATCTTGTATCGAATCAACAAACATTTTGAAATATTCAAAAACTGCCTGGATTTTAAGATTTAAGGAAAAGTTATGTAAAGTGTTGGAGTTTTCAAAATTTACATACAAACTCCTATATTATCCTAGTATCCAAGATACAAATTTTACATGGCCTAACCCCCCTCTTAATTAAAACAAAGATTAAATCATGGCACTCGGCTAGTTTTTTTTTTTATTCAACATACGATATAATTTAAATTCCCTATTAACATTTGATAGTCGATGAATTCATCGATTTTTTTACCAGTCCGAAAAAGGTGCACAATTAAAAATACCGCACTCGACTTTTTGATTAATTGCAAATCAGCAAAACCGAACACGTTTTAAAAGAACCCCGGCATGTTTAAAATTCATATTCATTCCACGAATATGCAGATAAGGAAAGCGATATTGATGTATTTTTATTTTCGACATAAAATTCAATATTTAAATTAATCAACTGCATTAATAAAAAATGTGAATGTAAAGTTTAGCATTGTTTAACAAGTTTAATTGAACACAAGGCCGTAGTCAGGGGGATATGGGGGTTCGAGCCCCCCCCCGAAATTTTTAAAATGTTAATATTTTGTATGTAAATGCGGCCCTGAAAGAGCACAAACAATATTTTTACCAGTAATCCGCCCCCCCCCCCCCCCCGAATTTTTGAAAAAAATGCCACTGGTAGTCAAATGTTTTTATAACATCGCAGAGTTTTGTATATGTATTGTAACGTATGTTCAATAAAAAAAATCTCTAGAGTGCCATGGAAAATATTGTAGGTTGGCCACTCTGAAATTATGTATTACAATTATCATGTCTGGCGTTATATATGTCAATTTCTAATACGCGCTTTAGAAATTGACATTTATAACGCCAGACATGATAATTGTAATACATAATTTCAGAGTTGCCAACCTACAATATTTTCCATGGCACTCTAGAGATTTTTTTTTATTAAACATACGATATTATTATTATAATTAAAAGACAACTATACCAGGTGTTTGATAAAAAAAAAACGCCCAACGCCCTTACTCTGTTATTTATTGACTGATTTTATTGAACTAAAAACCAAAATCAATGGCCGTTTAAATATTAAAAAACACATTAATAATAATTTTTTTCAATAATAACTTCATTACACTAAAAAAGACTGTTATTCCTTACTTCACTTTTTATTTGTATAGTTAGATGTACATTTCGAGACACAAGGTGCTCATTATCAATAACAAACTGTAATGTACATCTAACGATACAAATAAAAAGTGAAGTAAGGAATAACAGCCTTTTTTAGTATAATAATCACTTCACGTAAACTCAAAAACATACAGTTAATAACTTCATTGCCAAATAACAGCCAACTTAAGATCTTAAAATGGCCGCCTATAACTTTTTAAATTTTATTATATTAGACATTATTTTTCTAAATCTAATAATGAATAATTTCTTGTTTTTGTGCAATATTTTTGTGGAAAAGAAAAATTTTAAAATCTAATTAAAATTTTATTTTTCCAAAAATTATAATTAGTGTGCCTTGTGTAAAAAGTAAGAAACGTCATTTATTGTGAGGTTATATCAAACATGAATAATAATGACCCAACAAGTGAGTATCTACTTTACAACTTAAGGTACAATAGAGCTAGTATTAATTTAACCCATTAATCGCCATACCCGGTATATTTGAAATTGAAGCCTTTGATAGCAAGTTGAATAATCATGAAAATTCTGACCAAATTGTAGTACTCCACACACGTACAAATGCAACCAAGCGTGAACTGAATTTCAGAAACGAACCTCCCGTTTCGCCCAACAACAAAAAAAAAAACTATCAAAAATTCCGTGCCTGTCTAATTATCAGATAATTAGTACCCGAGGCACTTACGCAAATAATGCTTAAAGAAAGTGAAAACTGAAGACCGACAACAAAAGCGCCAACAGCTCGAGACATTTTCCTGCTTCCTTGACTTCCTCAAAAAAAAGATATAAATTGATTTATGTAATTTATCTCTAATTATCTGCATGTCTATCTGCGTGTGTGCAAATGTGGCCTTGTTCAAGAATTTTCTATCTGCATGCGCGTGCATCTGCGGTTTGTTTGTGTAAAATGCGAGTTGAGTGGGTTGGTATGGTCACGATTAATGTGTTTTATCAGATTGGCTAAAAGGCGATAATTGGGAGTTAAATGTGTGATAATTGTTGATGCTTGTATGGTGCACCTTTATTGATTTTTTTCCATTCATATTTTTGTGTGTGTAATGAATTAATTGTCTTATCAATAATCTATAGCCCTAAGGATAAAATTTTATCTATTTTAGGTAAGTAATATGGATAAATACAATTAATTTAATCTATTAAAATATGTTTGAAATGTTAATGGGTTAAATTAGATTGAGTTAATTTAGAATGAGTTATGTTTTATTAAGTTGAGATATATTAGATAATTAAGATTATTAGTTCTAAAGCTGGAGAAAATGAAAATTAATTGGGTTAGATTAGTTTGAGTTAAGTTAGGTTAAGTTAGCTTTGGTTAGATTAAGTTGAGATATGTTGAATCACTTAATAATAAAGTTGGAAAAAGCAAAATTTATTGACTCTTGACGAAATTGCTGCTGCTCAAAGTTGTCTAACATACAGTCAGTTTTTCTTTTAAGTATACATATCCTAATTGTAGCGTTTATGCTGTAAACCTTCAGACAATTCATTGTTTTTTTTAAAGCTAAATTTGAAGCTCTAAACGAGTGTTTTCTACTCCCAGATTAAGCATGAAGTGATTTTCTTTTTCTTTAGAAAACCAACTTTATCTTTACTTCTAAAAATACACTTACAGGGAATATTTATTTTAAGTATACATCTGATCGACATTCGTAGTTATTCAAAGAGTTCAATTTGAAGCTACAAACGAGTGTTTTCCACTTCCAAACTAAGCATGAAGTAAAATTTCGAGTTTAGAAAAGCCACGCGTATAAAACACTGATTTCAAGTGAAGTTCAAAATAAATAAATTTCACATTATTTCAATGTTGTATATGCGTGGCGCATGAAGTAAAATTTCGAGTTTAGAAAAGCCCAGAAAATTTGTCTCGGGTCGCTGCGCGACCCTCGACAAATTTTCACAGGGCTTTTCTAAACTCGAAATTTTACTTCATGCTTAGTCTGGGAGTGGAAGACACTCGTTTGTAGCTTCAAATTGAACTCTTTGAAAAAGAACTAACGTCGGTTATATAGGTATACTTAAAAGAAATATTCCCTGCATGTGTATTTTTAGAAGTAAAGACAAAGTTGGTTTTCTGAAAAAAAATCATTGTTTTTTTTAAACATAAAGGAGCATTTTAAGTTTAGAAAAGCCTGAACGCTTGAATTTGAACGCATAGAGTCCAAATCCAAATTCAGGCTTTTCTAAACTCGAAACTTTACTTCCTGAATTTGGAGTTGGAATTTGTATTTGGACTACGCGTCCAAATCCAAACCATCAGGCTTTTCTAAACTCGAAATTTTACTTCATGTTTAATCAAGGAGTGGAAATACTCTGTTATATCAAATTGCTGTTATAAAAAAACAACGAATGCCTGAAAATGTACTGCGTAAACATCGGGATATAAATACTTCAAAAAAAAAAACATTCCCTGTATGAGTTGTGTAGTTTTCAGTTGAATCATTTTAAAGATAATTAAGTTAATTAAATCGTGCTTGATTTTCTATTTGTTCTTGAATTACCTCTAAAACGCGAATTTAATTATAAAAATTAGCGAGGACCTCAAAAATCGTGGCGCTTTTTTGTGCTCTGGTGCTAATTAGAAGCGGTTCCTTCTGGATTAGCACGTCTTAAACTTGTTTAAATCTCGGCGTTGCCGAAAATAAGTTTTCACATTTGATGCTAATTGAACATTGCAGGTCAAAAATATTTCTGTTATAACAAGAAAATATGAACCAACATTATAATTTTGAAACATTTTTATTTAAAATCAGTTCCACTCAAACGAGTTATTTAAAAAAAATAATATTTAATAGAAAAACATAAACTTAAACAAATTAAAAAATACATGTATGCAAACATCAAAACTAATCAGAGTGAACAAAAATACCTTTTTTGGCATTTTAAGTCTAAAAATTAAAAATATTTAATAATAAAGAAAATATAAGTCGCGTTTAAGCCATATTTAAAACTTAAATATAAAATTTTCAATCTAAAAACAAAAGCCAACATTCACAATAAATCCGGGATATATAAGACATGTCAGTCTTATAAAGGGGTATATACAGGGTGTATTTGAAATAACAAACAGGCATTTTAGGGCACATACACAAAATATGTGTGAACCCATCTCCACCAAAATTTTTTCGAATTTTGTTTTTTGAATTTTCAACATTTTTCGAGCTTTTTTCTATACATTTTGAGAACCAATGCTTTTCTCGTTTAATTCGGTCTGCGTGGAATGCATGTTTGTTTACTTTGAACGCGAGAGTCTTTGCCTTTGAAATTTGAAGTGTAATCACGTTTTTTTTGTAAAAGATAAACATTCCTCAAGTTCATTCACATTCATTAAGAAAAATGCACTTGACTTGAGCTAGTAAATTGATATCTTCTACACATGTTATTTTCATGTATAAATAGCAGTAAAATAGCAGTTTTACTACGATAACACTTACCACACACTCGTGCATGCAATTTGTTAAAAGTAGGTCACGTATAAAACAATTAAAAGTCGGTCACAATTGTTTTATAAAAAGTCACATGAAACTAAATTAAATGTTCAAATTGACGCCCTTCGCACTCAATACACCATTGGGCTCTCCTTAGCCAGTTTTCACGAACCGAAGTAAATATTTGCCGCGGTTTTTCTTTTATTCCGTTAGTTGCGTCGTAAACTCGTTGTCTGAGTGTATCAGCATCGTCAATTTCCTCGACATACACTTCACTTTTAAAATACCCCCAAAGAAAAAAGTCTAATGGGTTTAAATCCGGACTTCTAGGAGGCCATGGAGAAACCATAACTGTCTCAGCACAGCTAGAGGCACATCTTCTAAAATATCTTGAAGTTCATTTTCTAGAAAATCTAAATAACGGCCGCCATTTAAATTAAATGGAAAAATGAAAGGTCCAATTAATTGTCCATTTACAATGCCTGCCCAAACATTAAGGGAGAAACGATGCTGAAAATGCGATCGGCGCGTAGAATGGGGATTATTCTCTGCCCAAACATGCATGTTATGAAAAAAAATGTTATTAGTGAAGTTTGGATTTCGGGCACTTTGTTCTAAAAGCCATTCACAAAACGCAACTCTCTGTTGAAAATCACCTGGCTGAAGATGTTGAACCCGTTGATAATGATAGGGGTGAAAATAATTTTCGCGGATGATTTTATGCACAAAGCTATGAGAAACACCCAACTGCCGAGAGATAATCCGTGTACTTAAACCGGGATCCGCTTCTAACAAATTTAAAATTTGATTTTCCACTGCAAACAAATGATCTGCTCGATTAACACCTTTGTCAACTGCACCAACGGGTTGCAAACTTCCTGTATCACGTGCTCTTTGAAGTAACTCCCGAAAACGATTTGGTGTTGGTAAATGCCGTTCGGGAAACCGATCCTGATAAAGCCTTACTGCTTCCACGAAATTGCACCTAGCTTCGCCGTAAATAATTAACATATTGGCTAGTTCAATATTAGAATAAAAAAAAGATGTTTGAATAAGTTTCAGCAAAGACTAAACACAAACATATTTTTTCTTGAAATCCGCCCTTACCACCCCTACTTAATTCATTGTAAATTTCTAAAAATGTGTAAACAATAAATGTTTTTACAAGTGTGCCATAAATCCCGAGGCCCGGCCGTCGACCTGCTCCATTGACACAATACGGCGTGACGACCTTGCATTAAGTGCACTCCGATACTTTCCCTAAGCGCTTGCTGTAATTTGATAAAGCTGATGCCGCATGCCGTTTAAAAATTATTTCTAATTGCCAGTGCTTCCAAAAATGTTGTCTATTTTTACTCATTTATTTTAATAATTAATTGCGGGCTTATTGTTAGAACTATAAACAAAATAATTGTGAATTATGTTTAGAAATAATATAATCTCTTTGTGGTTAAGAGCCTGTTCGTTATTTCAAATACACCCTGTATAGGACAATCTGGTAGAAATTTCACTGTTAGGCTGAAAGAACATCTTAGAGCATATAAATTAAAACAAGATAAATCCACGTTTTCTAACCACCTCATGGAAGAAGGACATACTTTTGGTAAAGAAGTACTTTCAGTCTTGCATTGTGTGGAAAAGGGCCGGAGAGTGAACCTTCTGGAGTCATTAGAGATTCACGAAGCAAACTGAATCCGGGAATCCCGCTAATAAATGACCAGAGGGAACTTACGTATACTCCTCTTTTCGAGACTTTTTTACCTGATAAATAATTTAAAGTATATACAAGATCCTAATGTTAGTTTAAGTAGTTAGTTTGATAATGGCTCGCTGTTGAGCCGAAACTAGTCACAGTTTAAAATAAAAATTGAATACAAAAAAGTAATCAGTGTTAATTATTTGTATATTTACAATGTTTCACAAAGTAACCGGCACCACCACAAGATATAAAAAAAAAAACTAAAATTTACGGAGTACTGTGGTTCACCAAAGATCTTCACGAGATGAGAGATCACCTTCAATTTATTCGTGAACTATACAATTTTTTATAAAACACAGCATCTTCAAGAAACCTTAAAAAGTTATACTATATTTTACAGAACTGCATTAAAAGATGCCAAAATTAGAGCAAAGACGAGTTTCTTACAAAAATTAAATAACAAAAGTAGAGCTATGTGGCAAGTTATTAAGTCAAATACTAAACTGATGTAACCACAGAACACCATGTCATACCATCAGATGATTTTAATCTAACTTTCATAGAATCAGTTAACTATATTCTAAAATCAATACCACCAAGTACAGATAATGCAGTAAATTTTTTGGAAAATACTAATTGCACCTTTTCTTTCCAACCAATATCAGAAGTCAAAATAAGAGATGTAATATGTTCATTAAAAGAACAGCAGAACGAAAGATTATTTTGGAATAACAGTGGATACTCTTAAAGCCTGTAAAGACACGATAGTACAACCATTAACTGACATTATCAACTCATATTTAATATGTGGTACGTTTCCAAAAGAAATGAAAATTGCATCTGTAATACCCGTTTTCAAAAAGGGTGATAAATGTAACCCATTTAATTACAGGCCAATATACATTCTACCTGTCTTCTCTGAAGTCATGGAAAAGGTAATGGTTTTACAAATCTTTAATTTGCTTGGCGTTCACTTTGTGGTACATCTTCATAACAATTTAATTAAAACACTTAACTTTGTTAGGTGCTTTAATTAAATTGTTTTTACAAATTTCTAGTTACTTAGAAAATAACAACTTACTAAATGAATATGAGTTTGGATTAAGAAGCAAAATATCTACAACAGATGCAATTCTCTGTCTCATCGAATATATACTGCAATCCCTGGAAAATCTTTCCTTTTGCATGACCAGCTTTTTGGATCTTTCGAAAGCGTTCGATTGCTTAAATCATATCCTTATTCGCAAGTTAAAATGCTACGGCTTCGATCAAAACTTCACCGAAATAATTAAATCGTATCTTTCAGAAAGATTCCAAGTTGCCTTGGTTAATGGGAAAACATTGAAAATGTTACATACTCATAATGGTGTTCCCGAAGGATCTATTCTAGGACCACTGTTATTTATCATCTATCTAAATGATTTTAGCAAATATATACCTATGTCATCAACAATTATATATGCCGATTATACAACTATCTTGAAAACCCATCAACATTATGATCAAGCCTTGGAACTAAATCGAGTTGCTCAAATGAAATCCGAACATTGGTTCAATGCCATTAAATTACACTTAAATACATCCAAAACAGTTAACGTCATGTTTACATTAAAAAAAAACCGAATTCGAATATGTGGGTTCGACCTGTTTTTTGGGATTTCATCTAGACCAGTGGTGGGGAAACTTTTTTTAAGACGGGCCATTTGTAATAACCAGACAATCGTAGCGGGCCAAAGAATAATGCTTAATAGTAGGTAGGTAGTTTTTATGAGAGTCGTCACATTACGAAGTAAGAACGCGTTCAACATTTTCACGACGGCACTCTTAAACGGGCCGGATTAAACCTTTCCGCGGGCCGGACTTGGCCCGCGGGCCGTAGTTTCCCCATCACTGACATGGACACTGCATTAACTTGGAGAATTCAGGGCGATGTGCTATTTAAAAAAACTATGCCGCAATATATTCTTACTATATTTGTAAATGAATTAACTTTAATCTATTGATGCAATAACGCAACATTATTAATTTTGTTTAAATTACTAACTAAATAATTTAATTTGATACATTATGTTATTTGACCTGACTTGAAAATGTGTGAAGAAAAATGTAAATATTTTGTTATTTAAATATTTCGATTATTACCAATTTAAAATAAATCAAATATTTTTCAGTGTATTTTTAACTTCACAATGTATAGTGTTTTATACGCGTGGCGCATGAAGTAAAATTTCGTTAACATTTATTAATTTATTCCAGTACATTTAAAATGAAATTTCGCATTTAGTTTTATTTTCTTCTTTAATATCTTCATTTTTAATAAAGTGTTTAATAATATGTTAACGAGTGTTTGCACTTCTTGTTTAAGCATGAAGTAAATATTTCGAGTGTTAAAATTAAGAAGTGATTACATTTTAAAAAAACTAATGGATAACCCCACTTGAGTTCGGTTATCTGTTAGAAAGTCATTCTGTAGAAAATAATATATCAAAACAAAAAAAAAAAGACGCAATACTCGCCACCGAGTCACTCTCTCTCTCTCTCTGTCCTCCTTTATATTTTCGTACGTTATTAATTATTTTGCAATCTTCATGAGCAAAAAAAAAAAAAATGCAGAATCGAGCTGGTTATCGAATGTATTATAAAATTTGCAATTGTTATGTGTGTTTATATTCGTGGAGATGGCGATAATTTATTCAGAGTCCGAGGATGACCAAAACACGTTTTAACTTTCAAGTGTTGATATTCCGTTTTATGCAAATTTTTCGGCTCGTGTGTTGTGAGCATGAGATTCCTACATACGACAAACTAGTTAGGAATGCGAACCTTTTTTCTTATTTGATTGTATTTTTCCTTTAAATTCCCGAGTATTTCTTAAATAAGCGTAAGTATAGTTGAATTCCGAGAGATGCGTGCATTTAAGTTATTCTCAGATGTTTTTTTCTTAGAATAGTCTTAGTCTATATTAATCTAATAATAAAGGGATTTTTTTTAAGTATACATATGCATACAATGTAAATTTTCCAACGTGCGTTGTTTTCTTAAGTTCAATTTGAAGCTTTCAACGAGTGTTTTCCACTCCCAGATTAAGCATGAAGTAAAATTTCGAGTTTAGAAAAACCTGTGAATTTGGTTTGGTTGCTCCGCGAAGCGGAGCGACAAAACCAAATTTACAGGTTTTTCTAAACTCGAAATTTTACTTCATGCGCCACGCGTATTAAACACTGAAAACACTGAAATATTGTGAAGAAGTAAACTGCATTTGAAATCAATGTGTTGTACGCGTGGCGCATGAAGTAAAATTTCGAGTTTAGAAAAGCCTGGAAAACTCTCGTTTAAAGCTTCAAATTGAACTCGATTAAAAAAACTGAAGATTTACAGCATATAATTAGGATATGTATACTTAAAAGAAAAGTTCTCGGTTTGTTCTTCCGCGAAGCGGAGCGACCAAACAAAATTTTCAAGATTTTCTAAACTCGAAATTTTACTTCATGCGCCACGCGTATTAAACACTGAAAATACTGAAATATTGTGAAGAAGTAAACTTGATTTGAAATCAATGTCTTGTACGCGTGGCGCATGAAGTAAAATTTCGAGTTTAGAAAAGCCTGGAAAACTCTCGTTTAAAGCTTCAAATTGAACTCGATTAAAAAAACTGAAGATTTACAGCATATAATTAGGATATGTATACTTAAAAGAAAAGTTCTCGGTTTGTTCTTCCGCGAAGCGGAGCGACCAAACAAAATTTTCAAGATTTTCTAAACTCGAAATTTTACTTTATGCGCCACGCGTATTAAACACTAAAATATCGTAAACAAGAGATCTTCACTTAAAATCAGTGGTATATACGCGTGGCGCATGAAGTAAAATTTCGAGTTTAGAAAAGCCTGAAAATTTGGTTTGGCCGCTCCGCTTCGCGGAGCGACCAAACCAAATTTTCAGGCTTTTCTAAACTCGAAATTTTACTTCATGCTTAGTCTGGGAGTGGAAAACTCTTCTTTAAAGCTTCAAATTGAAATTTTCTAAAACAAGCGTGTGCATATGTATACTTAAAAGAAGCGCTCACTAGTTGTTTGATTTTACTGTTACAGTTAACCTGTTAACAGAAAATTGAAATAAATAAAAGGAAAAAAGAAAATACAGGGTTTAAATATTAATTAACTATTTTAATTTGTTTAAAAGATGCTTCAAAATCAGTTTTGTAATTTTTCCACAAATTTGTTAAAACACTTATGGCTAGTTTTACATCTGGGCGACTCAATTGTAGTAGATTTAGTTAGTTGTTTTCTTCAACTACAAATCCAGAAAATTCAAAATAATTACAACTTAATAACATTAAAAGTGTTTTATTTATAAAACAGCATCAATATGAACAATAACACGTTCATCTAATTATAACTGAAAACATATTTTTGCATTTCATTTCCTGTTTTTGATTCCCTCTCGCATGTATTAAATCCTTTTTTTTTTCGTTACATAACCGACGATCTGATCAGATCCGAATTAAATTACGTGAGAAGTACAATTTAATGGGCAGTTAATATTCGCGTCTCTTGTTATTACATAAATTACACGAGAAAAGAGGACGGATTGCTACGATTTGTCCGCGGGCGGGAGTGGGATGAAGAGGAGGAAATGCGTGTCCGTAGTTCAAGGTATCCACTCAAAGTCAAGGACGTTTCTGACTTATGCGCTAAATTGCTAAAAAAACACTCATCCACAGCTAGGAATAATGGTGATTTGGTAAAACGGAATGAGTTAGCAACTTTTTATCTATTTCCTACTAAACTAGCGTGTGATCGTTTAAAACATGATTTAGAGTAGGCTTTGAGTTATAGATTGGCACTACTGACTGTTAACACATAGTTTAGCATAACCTCAAATTTATTCCATCATTCAATTAGCAGTCTGGGCAATCCTACAAAGAAAATGTCCCCTACTCTAAATTATAATTTAAATGATCCCACTGTACAATTCTGTCTGATTGTTAAAGTTGGCAACTTTTAAAAGAAATCAAACTTTCTGTTTGATTACATTATTATTTAAAGACTAGTGTCTCCATCTATTTCCTAGTGAAATACAATTCTGTCTGATTATTGAAGTCCCTATGCAATTGAGGCGTTGATTTCATAAACAGCATTTGTCCAAAATTGTATAAATCGACATTTTACCAGCATCTGGTAGAGTATTTTGCAAGCTATCCCCTGTTCTAAGTACTTTTTTAAAAACCAGGTGTGTACGAAGTTACAACGCTTTAATCTGAATCGACAAAAACTGCATAAGTCCTCGCCGTTTCTGATAAAAATAGCACTTGTCCTAGACATAGCTCCAGTAAAAATCCAAAACCTTATGAGATTTCTCGAAAACCCAGAAAACAACCATTTTTATTAAAAAAATCTTTTTTGGAGCATAGTTGCAGCAGTGGATATGGACAGCCAGAAGTAGAGAAAAAAGAAAGAAAGATAAGAGCAGTGAATTTGAGGATTAGGCGTCATTTCAATTTTTTTAGTGTAGAAAATACTTTATTTCCAATAATTTTATTTTCAGTTACTAGTGAATATTTTATGTTAGTGTATTTCATAAAATAAACGAGTTGATTGCGACATTGTGCCTGTTTCTGTTAAAAACAACATATATACAACTGTTTTTCCTTAATTTTTCTTAAAACAAGTAAATTGACTAAATGATGAGTCACTTAATACAATTAGTTATCTATGATAAGTAATACATTTTTTTTAAATAGAAGGCGGAAAAAACGCCAGCACCCGTCCGTCTAGGAACTCTCATATAAACGCATGTGTTAAAACGCAAACGCTTGCTCCCGCTCCCGTTCCGCCTCGCGTTCAAAACGTCCATATAAGAGTACCCTAACTGTAAGAAAGGTAAACAGTTTTTTTTTATTTTCTCAAAACGTAATTTTTGGACAAACGCTGTTTATAAAATCAACGCCTCAATTATTATTATAAGTTACCGCCTTCTTAATTTACATTTATTATTGTATACCCCTTGAAAGAATTACAAAAATAACTGTAGAACCAATATTACTTACAAAATTTCCGAATTGTCAAAAATTTATACACATATTTGCGATACACAATCAAACTTTGTTACGTCACATCAACGTTTAATTAACTTAAGAAAAATCCTGTAAACAAATAGCTGTCGGTGCGATAAGGAACATTCTTTATTTAACAACGCCGAGTGGAAAATTCCGCAAATTTTACACACAATTTCTGCTAAAAATAGTCGCATTATTGTCGGTTCGAAATTTATTTTAACGCCCAAGGACTCGCCCGAGCTGTATAAAGGATGGCCGGTCTAAGTAAGCGATTTATGTTTCACCTGTGATTAATTACGATCGTAATTAAGTTAACGACTGAATATAAATTATATATTCACCGTATAAGAATGCACTCTTTCAAGTGTTACAACTTCCGATTAGTTTTATTACAGTGAAATAAAAAATTACTAATGTACATACAAGGAGTTTTTCTTTTAACTATACACATCCCAATTATTTGCTGTAAATCTTCAGTTATTTCTTAATCGATGTTCATGCGAAACTTTAAACGAGTGTTTTCCACTCCCAGGTTAAGCATGAAGTAAAATTTCGAGTTTAGAAAAGCCTGAAAATTTGGTTTGGTCGCGTAGCGCGAAGCGCGGAGCGACCAAACCAAATTTTCAGGCTTTTCTAAACTCGAAATTTTACTTCATGCGCCACGCGTATACATAACTGATTTTAAGTGAAGTTCTCTTGTTCACAATATTTCACTGTTATTAGTGTTTAATACGCGTGGCGCATGAAGTAAAATTTCGAGTTTAGGAAAGCTTGAAAATTTGGTTTTGTCGCTCCGCTTCGCGGAAGAACGAACTTTTCTTTTAAATATATATATCTCAATTATATGCTGTAAATCTTCAGTTTTTTAATCGCGTTGAATGTGAAGCTTTAAACGAGTGTTTTCCACTCCCAGGTTAAACATGAAGTAAAATTTCGAGTTTAGAAAAGAGTGAAACCAAACCAAATTTACAGTCTTTTCTAAACTCGAAATTTTACTTCATGCGCCACTTGTATACACCACTGATTTCAAGTAAAGTTCTCTTGTTCACAATATTTCAGTGTTTTCAGTGTTTAATACGCGTGGCGCACGAAGTAAAATTTCGAGTTTAGAAAAGCCTGAAAATTCGGTTTGGCCGCTCCGCTTCGCGGAGCGACCAAACCACATTTTCAGGCTTTTCTAAACTCGAAATTTTACTTCATGCTTAGTCTGGGAGTGGAAAACTCTCGTTTAGAGCTTCAAATTGAACTTTCTTAAAACAAGCGTGTGCACATGTACACTTAAAAGAAGCGCACACCAGTTTGATTTCACTGTCATAGTTAACCTGTTAATAGAATTTAGTAGACAATTTAAAAACGGCGTCAAGCAAGTGCGTTTTTGAGGATTAAACATTACCTTTGACATTTAATGAAAATACATTTCTATCAGAACTATATACATTTTAAAGTGATCAATATTATTCAAACGAGTGTTTTTTAAACCTCGTTTAAGTATGAAGTAAATATTTCGAGTTTAGAAAACCCTGAAAATTTGGCTTGATAGCAAAGCAACCATCCAAATTTTGTGACTTCTCTAAACTAGAAATATGTACTTGCGCCAGGCGTGTAAAACACTGATTTTGTTGAAGTTCGAAACACATTTTATCCATCTTTACAATAACACAGAATCATTAAAAATCTATTGGAGATTTATATTTTACGTGTTGGCATATCGTCGATATATGTTACGATCATTGTTTTTTGTAATAATGACTTATAAAATTGGAATAAATCGTGACATACGCGTGGTGGATAAAGTAACATTTTTAGTTTAGAAATTTTTGAATTAAAAATAAAATTAAAAGACTCACTTTGTTTTACAACTATTATTTTAACTTTATAATAATTATAGTTTCGAGTACAAGCTAGTTATTATAGAACAATATTCTTTGTAATATTTTTGTATGCATTTATACATGCATACACAAATATTACAAAGAATATGTTATTATTGAATTCTGACTAATTTTATAGGCACGCAATTGGTTTAAGAACGTTTGCGAATCCCCATCATTTTATCTGCAGGACGCCAGACATAGTAAGTTGTTTATGTCTGGCGTGCTGCCAATGCAGCCAGTTTGTTGCTAGTGCAGCCAGCGTGCTGCCAGTGCAGCACCGACATAAGATGTTAATGTCGACGCGCTGTGAAGAATAAACGCGTGCTCGTTTAAACTCCGCGAGTCTTTTTTCCACAACTGGAAATCATGGCAATGATAACAGTGGCAACACCGAAAATGTTTCTGGCTCAAAAATAACGGTTTTCGAAGTAAAAATCACCATGCAAAGTTCAGATTAACTTTTGTTTTCATGATACAGAACTTAATTGGGCCGTTTGAATGGGCCCTTTTGGATTGTAAGAATTAAGTTTTAAATGTTTAATCACTCTAACAGACCACTAAAAACGCGAATATTCTGCTATCAGATGAGACCTAGTAGATAAAGATGCCGCAAGAGAAAATTCAAAAAGAAACGTCTGCACGAATAGGATTAAATCGACCACTTCTTTCTTATACAGCTGAAAAATTAACATTGTTTAATGAAACATGATCTTATACACGCTATTGTATTATAAAGGGACTTCATTTCAAAAGGAGCTACACTGAATAACTCTGGATCTGACGTAGATTGGGTTTTTTTAAATATGTCAAATTTGGTTTCAAGGGGGAACTTGAAAAAAATTGTTTTTTCGAACTTCTAGTGGAAGTGGAAAATAACCAAGACAATGACACTGTTGAAAAACACTGTTTTTTCTTTCACTCCGTCACCCCTAGCCACCCTAACACTGTAACTTTAAATGGCACACATGAATAGCATGAAACACGTGAACTGATTTTAATTATTTTTTGTTTGCTAAATAGTAATTTGTATGCCCTTTAAAATAAGGTACCACACGATGGGGGTGCCATTTGAAATGATAAAGTTAGGGTGGCTGGGAGTGAGGGGGTAATAGTTAAAATTCAAAAAACAGTGTCTTTCAAGTACCCCCTTGAAACCAAATTCAACATATTTTTTCTTAAAACCCTATCTACGTCAGATCCAGAGTTATTCAGGGTGGCTCCTTTTGAAATAAAGACCCTGTATTTATTACACAGGAATTTTATTCAACTTCAATTTACATAACAAATCAAATAAAATAATATGTTAAATGAAGGGGGGATATTCAAAATAAAGGAACAGATTTCAAACGCTTATTTCTTTTAAACTACAAAAGTTAGAACCATAATTTCAACGTTCCTGGACAGACAAAAGTTTAAAATTTGAACAGCCCAGGCAGAAGTTCCAACCACGGCCGAATTGGCGCTGTTATTTGTCATGTTGATTGTCTGTAGTAAAATGGCCACACAACAAGAAAAATCATTTTGTGTGCTGCAATTAGCAAAACTAGAGCCCATTATTAAAGTTCAACGTGCTTTTCGCCGTCAGTTTAATAAACAACCGCCTCGTCATGAGCAGATTTACCAGTGGCATCGAAAATGCGTAGACGATGGTTGCATCTGCAAACAAAAAAGCACGGGATGTCCACGCACATCGAATGAAAATGTCGAGCGTATTCGTACAGTTTACGAAAAGGAGCCCAAAAACCTTTCTTGAAAATATGCGACATCGAATTGTTGAAGCTGTAAATTCGATAACCAGAGACCAGCTGATTCGTGTGTGGCAAGAAATGAGCCACCGTTTTGATATTTGTCGTGTAACACATGGTGGTCATATAAATTCATAAAATTTGAACTTTCTCTTTTAAGGAACGTTGGAATTGTGTTTCTATCGTTTGCCGTTTGGAAGAAATAGATGCTTGAAATCTGTTCCTTATTTTGAATAGCCCTGTATTTCATTGTATAATTCAATATCCGGTGGTGTATTTGCATGGATAGTAATAATAATAATAATAATAATAATATTCATTTATAACCACAGGTACATACGTCACAAAAGCAGAAATATATAAGTAGTTGTTTCAATGGATATTTATTGTCTTAAGTTATCTTAATAATTAAGATACATCGTTTGCATGTTACACGAAAAACATTTTCGTAATTTTATATATTATGTTCAATTTATCTTTAAATCGATGTCTTTAGTTGGCTGTTAAGTATCTTGAAAACAAGAGCCAATAAAAAAAAGATCATCGCCATATTCGTGTTTCTGTACCCAAAATTAATAAGATTTGATTATTTAGAACCAGGAAACAGACAAAAAGTATTATTTTGTTGCCCAGTGTAATTTAATTAAAATACGGTAATATTTTTTGATATGAAATCTGTATAGAAGAGAATACTCAGATAGTATGTTTAATTCATTAGGATTCTATCTAAAATATCAATAAACTTTCTATAACAAATTTTTTGAACATTTCTTCGTTTCATAATTCTTTCGCCTTTCGAATAGACGCCTCGGATTTCTTAGGAGTTTGTTGCCCAGTGTAATTTAATTAAAATGCGGACATGTTTTTTGATATGAAATCTGTATAGGGGAGAGTACTCAGATAGTACGTTTTCATCCATCAGGATTCTATCTAAAATATCAATAAACCTACTATAACAAATTTTCTGAAAATGTCTTCGTTTCTTCATTCTTTCGCCTTTCGAATAGACGCCCCGGATTTCTTGGGAGATTAACATTCCGTCACGTCTTCGCCGTGGCCGGAGAAATTCGCGTGCCGAGTCCGAAAAGGGCGCAAAACGAGACGAACGAGAAGAGGAAAAAAGCGCGGATTTCTTCGAACGGGATCGTCTCAGGTCTTCGGACGTTAATTGCGATTGTTTCGAAGATTCGGAGGCCGTTACCCCTGCTGGGCATGGGAAGAGCCTTCGAACGACCACACCGGCAGAAATTTCGAAACGGAATTAAATCGCCATTAACTTTTTGACCAAGAAACTACGCACAAAAAGGAAAGGCGAAGATGTACTAGGAATATAAGAGATTTAAAGCAATTAGGGTAACGAAAAGCAAAGATGCTGAAAGAATATAATAAATGTGAAGCGATTAGGGAAACGAGGCAAAAAAGTAAAGGGAAGGCGCACTACAAAATATCAGAAATTTAAAGCAATTAGGGTAACGAAAAGTGAAGATGCTCGAAGAATATAATAAATGTGAAACGATTAGGGAAATGATGCAAAAAGGTAAAGGGAAGGCGCACCACAAAATATCAGAAATTTAAAGCAATTAGGGTAACGAAAAGTGAAAATGTTCGAAGAATATAATTAGTGTGAAACGATTAGGGAATTGATGCAAAAAGGTAAAGGCAAGCCTCACGAAAAAATATAAGAAATTTGGAGCAGTTAGGGAATTGTAAAAATTACAGTGATCCTAATAATTTTGTAACCAGCGTATCATTAGCTCTTTTGAAATCAGTTCTATTAACTCCAATTTATCTCAAAAAGCCTGTCTAAAAATGGTCTATTTTTCGAACCCCTTCCATCTTGATTGTTGAATCAAAATGGAACAATTATATTGCCTTTATTTACATTTTTGTACAGTAGCATAATTTGACATTTTTACCGTGGGCCAAATGTCATTAAATCTAAATTTTTTGGACCTATTGTTTTTTTTTTAGTGAAATCGTTAAATCAAATGTTTTAAAAGGCAAAAAATGTGGTATCGCCTCGAAGCATAGAGTTTTAAATTAAACCACTGTACATATCGTCGGCTTACATCTTGTGAAATGTGAAATCCAGTAGGTCAATTTTTGGCTGTTAGTTAAGTCTATCAAGCTCTTGTACTCATGGTTTTCTGCATGCTGGTGCAATCCACTAATTTCTTAGTTAGATTAGACTTAGTGGATTGCACCAGCATGTAGAAAATCATGAGTATAAAAGCTTGGTGGACTTAACTAACAATAGCCAAAAATTGACTTAGTGCATTTCACTTGTAAGCCGATGACATGCCCCTAGGTCAGGTAAAACAACACAGTAGCTAAAAATTGACTTAGTGCATTTCACTTGTAAGCCGACGACATGCTCCTAGGTCAGGCAAAACAACACAGTTGGGAGGGTTTCACTTTTATTGTTGAAAACTGCAACATGTATCACCACACAGTGGCTTCATCAGGCAGATGAATTATGCATTTACACTTTGTAACAATGAACCACGTCATTTTTAACTCTTGACACCTAACACAAAATTTTAACATTTGACCCAGCGTTTACTTTGATAAGATAATGTACTTCATACAAAAGAGCAACTTCTGGTAATTATCGATGAAATAGTTGTTTTTAAACTTCAGAATAAATCAGTGATTTATACGCGTGGCGCATGAAGTAAAATTTCGAGTTTAGAAAAGCCTGAAAATTTGGTTTGGTCGCTCCGCTTCGCGGAGCGACCAAACCAAATTTTAAGGCTTTTCTAAACTCGAAATTTTACTTCATGCTTAATCTGGGAGTGGAAGACACTCGTTAGGATAATATTAAAATAAAAACTGATTAATTCTCTTTTAAAAAATTTAATAGTTGAGGCTGTTACTTGGTCAAATTCCATATCAAAAACTTTTGGTAAATAACACACTTGGTTAAGATTTCACTGTTTATTGATTGACACTGCAACAATTGTTTCGCCACACAGTGGCTTCATCAGGCAGATGAATAATATTATTCATCTGCCTGATGAAGCCACTGTGTGGCGAAACAATTGTTGCAGTGTCAATCAATAAACAGTGAAATCTTAACCAAGTGTGTTATTTACTAAAAGTTTTTAATTCTTTTTTGTTGACTTTAATTTGCCAACTTTGTAAACAAAACGAATTAAAGTGTATCTTTTCCTGGAACCCTAATATAATTTTTAGACAATAAAATGGATAAATAAATCTGCATATCAAAGTTTACTAATGTAAAGGAACCATTAGTACGCGATGCAAGTTGTTCTGATAAAATTTAAAATGACAATTTGTTCCTGCAAGGAATACAACGCTTATTTAAAGTCACTTATAATAATTTAACCCGTTCGCTACGAGGAGCGTATCCATACGTTTAGTTTTTATGTGGTCCGTGTGCGAAGAGCGTATATTTCCAAAGTCTGTAATCGTGAGCAGAGAGCGCACGAAGTTTGTCTACTTCTTCAATGAGTAGTCTATAATTAAAAAAATATCCATGGCTAACTTTTGTTAATTTTGTTTTTTTGCATTTTCCTCAAAGAAAATGTAATGCAAGCTTATGAAATGTTTACACTCCGTATATTTTTGAGAATCGGACCTGTGTTTGTACGAACTTTTTTGCTTAAAATGACCTCTAGAATACGCCCCTTAATTGGCGGGAAAACGTCGTGAATTACCCTGTATCTACAATTTAGAAAATGCACAATAGCAAGTTGTGCGAGCAAAATCTACAAGTCTTATCTAAGCAATTAGAACACATCTTTTGCGTTATGTAGTATTGTTAAATAATACATAATATGTAAGCGTGTTGTTATTGTATTGGTTATTTTCCACTATTTTTTTTCCGCTGTTGACTGGTCATGAGGGAAAATAAGGTTGGGACTGGTCATTCATGGAAAAAGTATGCTATAAATTTTAATAAGATTATACTAAGAAATGTCTTATTTGATCAATTAGAACACATCTTTATAAATAATAAAAATTCACAAACAATAAATTACAAAAATGTTACTTTTAACTTAATTTATTGTATTTATGTAATAGATTCGGTAAATGAATTCTCATCCTGTTTTCCGTGCCATATTTTTGAAGGACATGGCGAATGCATGGCGGAATACCGTTTCTTCAAAATTTCATGCAGCTCGTATCTCACATCCTGAACAACCGTTTTGCGCTTGTATTTCGGCGTGCTGTTCGCCATCGGTTTTACCTTAACGTTCGTGATGTCGTTTAAAGCCGGCATAAAGTTTATTTTATGAACTTCCTGATCCGCATTTTGACAGTTGCTTGATTCCATTCGGCGAGAATGATCAATTTTGTATTTCATTTCATAGCTGGAAGAAATGTAAGAAATGTTCTGAAACTGTGGTGTTTTTTTTTTATTAATTATAATATTACTTGACTGTTTAATATGGTCTTAAACTATGTTAGTTAGCGTTCACTCAAACGCATATTTATTTCAAACATTAAAAGTGCGATTCTTTTCGCAATCTACAACCAGTTAGTCTTACACAGACTATATCAAACACTCAATAAAACAACTACTTCCCGGGCTAATACCCCGACGGACATTGAATTATACAACAATTGTTTGCTGTTACATACAGTAACCTACTGCAAATGTAACAATTTGGGTCAAATTATTCAGGCCATCTATAGACGCGTTTCGAGATTTATCTCTCATCACTATAGCTTTGCCATTCCCTCTAAACAATTTGACACCTTAGACTGGCGGTCACGTTACCGTTCAAACATTAGAATTGGCAATTTCATTTATACTTATGTTTGAGGTAACGTGGCCGCCAGTCTAAGGTGTCAAATTGTTTAGAGGGAATGGCAAAGCTATACTGATGAGAGATAAATCTCGAAACGCGTCTATAGATGGCCTGAATAATTTGACCCAAATTGTTACATTTGCAGTAGGTTACTGTATGTAACAGCAAACAATTGTTGTATAATTCAATGTCCGTCGGGGTATTAGCACGGGAAGTAGTTGTTTCAATGAGTGTTTGATATAGTCTTTGTAAGACTAACTTGTTGTAGATTGCGAAAAGAATCGCACTTTTAATGTTTGAAGTATTCTGCAACCAAGAATTGGAAATTTCATTTATACGCATATTTATTTGGTGTCAAAGGAATTTCAAGTGTTTGTAAAATGTTAATGCAACTGACTGTTGGGTTTGAGTAGACTTTCTCAAACTCAAGAGTCAGTTGCATTAACATTTTCCACTGAGTTTATTTCTCAATTTCAGTTAAAAAAACAGCGAGTTCATTTCTGAAATTCGAAACGGAGTGTTCTAAGTTCAGAGATGAACTTGGTCCAAACTTTAAAATATCATTTTACCTTGTATCATTGTTCTCTCTACTTTCATCCCTGATCAATATCTCTATTTGCCGACGCAAATCTTCCAATTCCCTCTCCAACCTTTTCAATTCTGGAAGTTTTCTCCTCCCGAACGAAATCCTGCGTAAGCATTTTGGAGAAAACTCGTCTTCTGAAAATAAGGAATCCATGGCTAGATCCAAAGCGGAATCCGAATCTTCATTTTCAAATTCCGATTGAATTTCCTTGTTGGCTTTCAAAACGAGACGATTTATCACCATCCTTGGAGTCTCTTCGAAAATCCACCGGGGAAAATGGTTCAGGAACTTTATCATTGCACATCTTGAAATTAGACAATTTCCCATGATTTGCGTCAAATGTGGAAACGTCAAATTGAAAGTTTATGTTGACATAATATTCAGACATTATAGTTTGATCAATTGAGGCGTTGATTTCATAAACAGCATTTGTTCAAAAATGACCTTTTGAGAAAATCGAAAAAAACTGTTTAACTTGGTAACCGTTACAACTTCTATTTATACAATTATTTTTATTACTTATCATAGATAATTGATAGTGTTAAGTGACTAATTATTTAAACTACTGTTATCTTTGTTCTCTACTTCTGGCTGTCCATATCCATTGCTGCACCTATTCAGAAATGATGTGGACTTATGCTGATTTTGCCGAATCAGCTAGAATTTAAAGCGGTGTAACTTTGTACATGTGTGGTTTTTAAATAAACTATATTCACCATCGGATACCTTGCAAAATGCTCTACCAAATGCCGCCAAAATATCGATTTTTACAATTTTGGAAATATGCTGTTTATAAAATCAACGACTCAATTATTAGTATTAATGCAGGGAATTTTATGTTTCAATATACGCATCCAGATTTATAGGCTGTAATTTTTCAAACTTTTCCTAGTTTAAAGTTTTTAACTAGTGTTTCCAATCCCAGACTAAGCATGAAGTAAAATTTCGAGTTTAGAAAAGCCTCGTGAAAATTTGGCGAGGGTCGCGCAGCGACCAAAGACAAATTTTCTGGGCTTTTAAACTCGAAATTTTACTTCATGCGCCACACGTATAAAACACAGATTTTAAGTGAAGTTTAAATATACATAAATTTGACAATATTGTAGTGTTTTATACGCGTGGCGCATGAAGTAAAATTTCGAGTTTAGAAAAGCCCAGAAAATTTGTCTCGGGTCGCTGCGCGACCCTCGCCAAATTTTCACGGGGCTTTTCTAAACTCGAAATTTTACTTCATGCTTAGTCTGGGAGTGGAAAAACAAGTATTTTAGCTTCAAATTGATCTTTAAAAAAAAAACACTAAATATCCGCAATTGTTGTATCAATTCCATGGTATGTCACTATTTTTATTCAATTTTGTTAATTTAAATCGACATTATTAACTCCATAACAACCGTAATAAACAAGGTTTTATTCACTAGTGAACTAAAATTTTTTTAGGTCACTAGTGAGTTAAAAAATTTATTTAAAAATAAATGTAAAGTACATTTTCTTTACAATTTCGTCAAAATTGAATAAAAACATATATACGCCACGTGAATTAAACACCTTTATTCACTCAAAGAAATGATTTCACTCGCGCCGAGGCGCTCGTGAAATCAAAAATCTTTTCGTGAATAAAATCGTGTTTAATTCACTTGATGTATAATATTTATTATAAAATCACATTACTTTTTCTTAATTATTTTAGCTGTGAATTTTCTGACATTCGCTGATTTTTAAAAGAGTTCAATTCGAAGCTTTAAACGAGTGTTTTCCACTCCCAGACTAAGCATGAAGTAAAATTTCGAGTTTAGAAAAGCCCCGTGAAAATTTGCCGAGGGTCGCGCAGCGACCCGAGACAAATTTTCTGGGCTTTTCTAAACTCGAAATTTTACTTCATGCACCACGCGTATAAAACACTGATTTTAAGTAAAGTTCAAAATATACTGCTTATGTTTAATCTTGAGTTAATAAATACTACAAATGTGTATTTCTTTTAAAAAAAGTGCCTGTAGCAAGTTACCTAAAGATATGTAGGTATATTTAAAATAAAGAATCCTTGTATGAATAGTAAATTGTTAAATAGATTAATTTAATTTGTTCAATTAAGAGCATCGAATATTTATAATTCAAAAGCCAATTGCACAAAAACTTTACACTCTCTGAAGTCCAAATGTGAGATTTTTTATTGAAATTCTGAATTATTTTTATCTGAAGTTCTAGAGTATTTTTTTTATGAAATTTAGCAGTAGCTTCCTGTTTTTTTTTTCTTTCAAAAGTTTGGAAACATTTTCTTGTAAAATTTTTGAATCTACTCTTCGTCGACCTTTCTAATTCCTTGCATGAAAACTTTGCACTCTCGGAAGTGCAAATGTCAGATTTACAACTGAAATTCCGAATTGTTTTCACCTGAAGTTCTAGAGTATTTCCTTCTGAAATTTACCAGTATTTTACTCACACACATTTTACACATTGTCTGTAATAGTTTGTTCAATAGTTTGCCTGCCACTTGTGACATATTTCATGACTCATTAGAATCAATTTTGCTTTGTGTTAATTGTTAGTTTAATATGTTACTTAAAAGTTAACATTTTATTGTTTAGGTTTATCATTTATTTTGTTTATTATTATTTGTTAAGTATCATAATATACTATTATATTATTGTACATATTGCCTTGTAATTAGGATTTTTCCTGTTGGGTAATAAATATTATTATTATTATTATTATTATTATTATTATTATTATTATTATTATTATTATCTCCGTTTTTTATTCTTAAAAGTTTAAAAGCATTTTCTCGTAACATTTTGAATCTACTCTTCGTCGACTTTTCTAATTCCTTGCATAAAAACTTTGCATTCTCGGAAGTGCAAATGTCAGATTTACTACTGAAATTCTGAATTGTTTTGACCTGTAGTTCTAGAGTATTTTCTTCTGAAATTCAACAGTTTTTTTCTCAGATTTTTTCCTCAAAAGCTCGAAAGCATTTTATTGTAAAATTTTAAATCTACTCTTCGTTAACTTTTCAAATTCCTTGCATATAAAACTTTGCACTCTCGGAAGTGCAAATGTCAGATTACTGTATTGTTTTCATTTGAAATTCTAGAGTATTTCCTTCTGAAATTCAGCAGTATGTTTCTCAGTTTTTTTCCTCAAAAGCTCGAAAGCATTTTCTTGTAAAATTTTGAATCTACTCTTCGTTGACTGTTCAAATTCCTTGCATATAAAACTTTGCACTCTCGGAAGTGCAAATGTCAGATTTCTCTATTGTTTTCATTTGAAGTTCTAGAGTATTTCCTTCTGAAATTCAGCAGTATTTTCCTTAGTTATTTTTCTCTCAAAAGTTCGGAATCATTTTCTTGTAAAATTTAGAATCTGATCTTTGTCGACTTTTCTAATTCCTTGATATATTTGAATTCTCATTCTTGTACAGCTTTTTTGTTTCTCTTACCAACATCCTGTTCATCTCTCGCTAAAATTAAAATTTTTAAAAAAAGTTAAATTAAATCTAATGTTACATCACATCTTAACACCAAATCAGAATGTAAATCTGCTTGAGGGAGAGGCTCGTCGTGAGAATCTCCAAAGTTCCAAGGACTCGACATCCGCGTTTCGAGAAGACGGCATCCGCATTCAGCTTCTGCTAATTAATTCTTCAATCTGCCCAACGCGGATTTAAATGCCATCACTCGATAATACACACACCTAGAATTATTAATTTAATAATGCCAATCAGAAATATTAAGAGATAATTATCTAGATACATTTTAAAGAGTGTTAGATCAAAGAAATTTGGTGGCAAGATTTGTATTCCAAATCAAAAAGGTTAATTAAATATCAAGTTCTCACGGATGTAGGAATGTTTTTAATTTTTTACGAGCCTAGCAAGATAAGAAGAATGTTCTTCTTGCAAAGGGTTTTATTCAGAATTGTGATCAACAAATTGATTGAAGAATATTTTAACTGAATGTTTTTGAGTTTACGTGAAGTGATTATTGCACTAAAAAAGACTGTTATTCCTTACTTCACTTTTTATTTGTATCGTTAGATGTACATTTTGAGACACAAGGTGCTTATTATTATAATAATGAGCACCTTGTGTCTCGAAATCTACATCTACCTATACAAATAAAAATGAAGTAAGAAATAACAGTCTTTTTTAGTGGAAGAATATTTTACTGATTTATCTTGATAACTTAATTGTTGAGGCAGGTTGAAACTTCATCTTCACTTTGATTTTAGTTTAAATAAAAAACTTATTACTTGCGCCTGACGAAGCCAGTGTGGCGAAAAAATTGTCACGAGTACAATAAAGTGCTTTCGAAAGTAATAAGGTTTTAACAAGATAAATTCAAATTCGAAACTATTTGAATTCGAGAAAATAAGATTTTGAATACTTCATTGTATTTGCAATGGAAGTAGTTGTTTCAATGGATATTTATTGTCTCAAGTTGTCTAATTAATTACGACATTGTTTGCATTTTCACGAATAACATTTTCGTAATTTTATATATTATGTAATAAGGTTTTTATTTAAACTAAAATCAAAGTGATTTGTCTGTTTCTAGAACCTATTAAGAACTAGGGTAAGCTAGTTCTTTATAAGTTTTAGAAACAAGACAAATCTGTAAAATATTCTTCAATCAATTTGTTGATCATAATTCTAAATTTGTGTGGGCCAAATAAACTATTCTAATTATTAGTTAATTTAACGATATTAGAGCTGATTCTAGATATACCAAGTGTTAACAACTACCAAATTTAAGCATAACACAATATTAATTTTATGATAAATCATGAACTGCATATTTTGAGTTTTACACTAAATTAGTATTTTACAAGCGTGGCGCATGAAGTAAAATTTCGAGTTTAGAAAAGCCTAATTTGGCTCGGTCGCTTCGCTTCGCTACGCGCCCGAGCCAAATTTTCAGGCTTTCCTAAACTCGAAATTTTACTTCATGCTTATTCTGGGAGTAGATAACACTCGTTAGAAGTTTAAACAAAATCTAAATGACATAATGGCCAGGTTTGTTGGTTAACACCTTGTATGTTAGAACTCCTAATTCATAGAATAACGCAATATTTAATTACACAAATAAGACACTTTAATTTTAGAAACAAGACAAATCTGTAAAATATTCTTCAATTAATTAGTTGATCATTGTTCTAAATTTGTGTGACCTAAACAAAATATTCTAATTATTAGTTAATTCAACGATATTAGAGCTGATTCTATATATACCGAGTGTTAACAACCACCAAATTTAAGCATAACACAATAGTTTTATTAATTTTATAATAAATCTTGAGCTGCATATTTTCAGTTTCACACTAAATTAGTGTTTTTATACGCGTGGCGCATGAAGTCAAATTTCGAGTTTAGAAAAGCCTAATTTGGCTCGGTCGCTTCGCTTCGCTACGCGCCCGAACTAAATTTCCAGGCTTTTCTAAACTCAAAATTTTACTTCATGCTTAGTCTGGGAGTGGATAACACTCGTTAGAAGTTTAAACAAAATCTAAATGACATAATGGCCAGGTTTGTTGGCTAACACCTTATATGTTAGATCTCCTAATTCATAGAAAAACGCAATATTTAATTATACAAATAAGTCACTTAAATTTTAGAAACAAGACAAATCTGTAAAATATTCTTTAATCAATTTGTTGATCGTAGTTCTAAATTTGTGTGGGCCAAACAACATATTCTAATTATTAGTTAATTCAACGATATTACAGCTGCTTCTAGATATACCAAGTGTTAACAACCACCAAATTTAAGCATAACACAATTGTTTTATTAATTTTATAATAAATCATGCGCTGCATATTTTGAGTTTCACACTAAATCAGTGTTTTATACGCGTGGCGCATGAAGTAAAATGTTGAGTTTAGAAAAGCCTAATTTGGCTCGGGCGCTTTGCTTCGCTACGCGCCCGAGCCAAATTTTCAGGCTTTTCTAAACTCGAAATTTTACTTCATGCTTAGTCTGGAAGTGGATAACACTCGTTAGAAGTTTAAACAAAATCTTAATGACATAATTCCCAGGTTTGTTGGTTAACACCTTAGATGTTAGATCTTCTAATTCATAGAATAACGCAATATTTAATCACGCAAATAAGACACTTTAATTTTAGAAACAAGACAAATCTGTAAAATATTCTTCAATTAGTTTGTTGATCATAGTTCTAAATTTGTGTGGGCCAAACAAAATGTTCTAATTATTAGTTAATTCAACGATATTAGAGCTGATTCTAGATATACCGAGTGTTAACAACCACCAAATTTAAGCATAACACAATAGTTTTATTAATTTTATAATAAATCATGAGCTGCATATTTTGAGTTTCACACTAAATCAGTGTTTTATACGCGAGGCGCATGAAGTAAAATTTCGAGTTTAGAAAAGCCTAATTTGGCTCGGTCGCTTCGCTTCGCTACGCGCCCGAGCCAAATTTTCATATCTTATCTAAACTCGAAATTTTACTTCATGCTTAGTCTGGGAGTGGACAACACTCGTTAGAGGTTTACACAAAATCTGAATAACATAATGGCTAGGTTTGTTGGTTAACACCTTGTATGTCAGATCTCCTAATTCATAGAATAACGCAATATTTAATTACACAAATAAGACACTTTAATTTTGTTTAACTGAAGTTTTTATTGTAACTATAGTTTCGATAACTTTAACTTGTCATTATCGAACTAGGAGTAGAAGTAAAAGCCTCTACAGTTTACAGTTTCAATATTTTGTTATTTAAAGACCATTTTCTCAAATCGTACACTTTTCACTTGGCACGTGTCAAACAATCAAGGCCCTCATCTCAATTCAACAGTTTAAAAATGCCAGGGATTTTAAAATAGGGTCCTATTTTGAATTACCTGGCATTTTTTAACTGTTGAATTGAGATGGGGGCCTTGATTGTTCGACACTTGCCAAGTGAAAAATGTACTATTTGAGAAAATGGTCTTTAAATAATCAAATATTAAGGGAAATTATTAAGGGAAAACCCTTAATTTTGTAAATTCTCAATTAACGGTTTCGTAAAATAGCCGAAGCAATTACTAGATCATTCCACAGAGAATTAACTTAATTACTTTTAATTAGTCGTAAATACAAGTGTAACGAAAGGTGTCTGTCCTCGTTAACAGATCGCTGGACATTGACGTTTCGTCGACTCGGAAAAAGGGCAAACACGGTGTCAACCGCGATTGATATTAGGTACAAGGTGAGATTAGATTATACTCCTATTAGTTTAACCTTAATAAATTCACAACTTATTACATTGCGCGCATTCTTGGAATTCATTCTCTCCGCGGAATTCATGTACATGTACATAAGCGTGATGAGGAAAATCATGAAATGCGGTATGTATTATTGTTAAATAATACATAATATGTGAGCGTGTTGTTATTGTATTGGTTATTTTCCATTATTTATTTTTTCTGCTGTTCAGTGGTAATGAGGGAAAATAAGGTTGGGACTGGTCATTCATGGAAAAAGTATGCTATAAATTTTAATGAGATTATAGTAAGAAGAAAACATGAAAGGGAAATAAGAAAATTTGAAAAACAATGTTATATATCATTGGTTTGAAGGTAAAAGTCACTAAGTACGTTGCAAACCGATAGTTTCTCTTAGATCATAGATGTGTTAAAAAGCGTCAGAGAATTTTTCTTTTAAATACATATGAGCCGGTTATTTTAAAAGTAGCTTAACTCCATTTCTGATTTGTTTGTCGTTGACCGTAATAATAATTGATGTGTTAAAAAGTGTCAGAGAATTTTTCTTTTAAATACATATGAGCCGGTTATTTTAAAAGTAGCTTAACTCCATTTCTGATTTTTTTGTCGTTGACCGTAATAATCTTGATAAATTGAGTTTTTCAGTCATAAATAACAATTTGTAGTTAGGCATATTAAACATATAAATTATATATTTTAAATATACTTAACCACAAATTGTTGTTTATGACAGAAAACCTCAAATTATGAAGATTACTACAGTCAACAACAAAAATTGAGAAATGGAGTTAGGTCACTTTCAACTAAACGGAGTAGTAATCAATAAAAATCAATGAATATCTGAAAATTTACAGGGTATACATCAGGAAATATGGATGTATACGCCGTACATTTTCAGATATTCATTGATTTTTATTGATTACTACGCTACGCGACCAAACCAAATTTTCAAGCTTCTATACAACCAACGAACTCTTGAAAATTTACGAAACGCTGTAATTATCGGGATATGTATACTTGAATGAAAAACCCCTCCATTCAAACTGTTCCTTAAGAATCTTAGCGTCAAACTGTCTTTAACCCATTAACGGCTTAACAATTATAGAATTAACTCTGTAAAATATTCTTCAATTAATTTGTTAATCATAGTTCTAAATTTGTGTGGGCCAAACAAAATGTTCTAATTATTAGTTAATTCAACGATATTAGAGCAGATTCTAGATATACCGAGTGTTAACAACCAACAAATTTAAGCATAACACAATAGTTTTATTAATTTTATAATAAATCATGAGCTGCATATTTTGAGTTTCACACTAAATCAGTGTTTTATAGGCGTGGCGCATGAAGTAAAATTTCGAGTTTAGAAAAGCCTAATTTGGCTCGGTCGCTTCGCTTCGCTACGCGCCCGAGCCAAATTTTCAGGCTTTTCTAAACTCGAAATTTTACTTCATGCTTAGTCTGGGAGTGGATAACACTCGTTAGAAGTTTGGAGAAAATCTAAATGACATAATGGCTGGGTTTGTTTGTTAACACCTTGTATGTAAGATCTTTTAATATATAGAATAACGCAATATTTAATTACACAAATAAGACACTTTAATTTTGTTTTCAATGTAACTATAGTTTCGATAACTTTAACTTGTCATCATCAAACTAGGAGTATAAGTTGATTTTAGGTAAAATTCCGCACTTCTTTTTATGATTTCTATGAATGACTTAATGTATTACATACTGTGAATTTTTCTTTTAAATATACATAATGTATACCGGGTGTTGACTTGGCGGACGCAACATAGGAAATCGCATGTTAATTTTAAAGTGTTCAAATTTGGCTTCCCTATTTATTTTAGCGACAAAATGTATTTCACTTTTGTGTAGAGCGAAAAATTCTAAATTTATTAATGTTTACACTTAACACTTTACGTTTCTCTAAGTTAAAATAATTAAGAAAAAGTAATGTGATTTTATAAAAATAATGACATACCATGGAATTGATACAACAATTGCGTATATTCCCTGTTGTTTTTAAAGTTCAATTTAAAGCTTTAAACAAGTGTTTTCCACTCCCAGACTAAGCATGAAGTAAAATTTCGAGTTTAGAAAAGCCCCGTGAAAATTTGTCAAGGGTCGCGCAGCGACCCGAGACAAATTTTCTGGGCTTTTCTAAACTCGAAATTTTACTTCATGCGCCACGCGTATAAAACACTATAATTTTGTCAAATTTATGTATATTCGAACTTCACTTAAAATCTGTGTTTTATATGCGTGGCGCATGAAGTAAAATTTCGAGTTTAGAAAAGCCCAGAAAATTTGTCTCGGGTCGCTGCGCGACCCTTGACAAATTTTCACGGGGCTTTTCTAAACTCGAAATTTTACTTCATGCTTAGTCTGGGAATGGAAAACACTCGTTTATAGCTTCATATTGAATTCTTTTAAAAATCAATGAATGTCAGAAAATTAACAGTTAAAATAATGAAGAAAAAGTAATGTCATTTTATAAAAATAATGACATTTTTCTTGTATAGTGTAAATCATTACGAAAACATATACTTTAATCAAGTGACTACGATATCTTTTACGATTTTGATATCTTCAGTTGTTGTTTCAATTCTATGGCATGTCATTATTTTTATAATATCACATTATTTTTTCTTAATTATTTTAACTTAGAGAAACGTAAAGTGATAAACGTTAACTCGAATGAATTCAGAATTGTTCCCTCTACAAAAACGGTAAATTCATTTTGTTTCTAAAATAAATAGTGGAGCCAAAATTGGAACATTTCAAAATTTACAGCATTTACGGTATGCTGTCAATTTTCGGGCATTCGTCGATTTTATATAAAAAATTGCAATATGAAGTTTAGAACGAGCGTTTCCACTCCCAGACTAAGCATGAAGTATTCCCAGACTACTCCCAGACTAAGCATGAAGCATTTCGAGTTTAAAAAAGCCTAAAAATTTGGTTTGGTCGCTCCGCGAAGCGGAGCGGCCAAACCAAATTTTCAGGCTTTTCTAAACTCGAAATTTTACTTCATGCGCCACGCGTATAAAACACTGAAATATTGTGAAGTTAGAAATACACTGACATTATTTTTTTTTTGTGAGTAATAATCGAAATATTTAAACAACAAAATATTTATAGTTTTCTTCATAGATTATGAATTGATGTCAAATAATATAATATATCAAATTACCTTATTTAGTAATATAATTAACAAAAAATGTGTGTATGCATCAATAGCGCTTAATTGGTTAAATAAAAAATATATAGAAGCTAGCTATGTTTAGAGTACGCAACTTGTTTGTCAAAAATCGTAGCCTTAAACTGTTTTGAAATGAAGAAAAATATATACAGAATGTCCCAGGGTAAGTGGAACGCTGTATATTTTTTTGGTATTATCGATTGTACGATAAAATGTTGCTCTTTATAAAATCTTCGTGATGTTTTAAAAATAAGATGTAACCATATCGATTGGAAGATTGGAATAGCTCAAAGCAGCAATCTTAAATTGTTAGCTTTTGATTGGTATAAACATGATTACTGTCAATGCAATGTTTAGCTAACACAGTACAATATTTTTTGTTGTACTGTGTTAGCCAAACATTGCATTGACAGTAATCATTTTTATATCAATCAAAAGCTAACAATTTTATACTCGGGCAATATAGGACGGGCCCTGATAATCGAATGACATTTTCTCACGCCTTTGACAGCAATACCGTAATTATGAGTTATTCCAGCAATTCGAAAATATTATTTATAAAAATGTAATATTATAAATGGCGACACTACAGTAATCCGTCTCCCACCGTTAAGAGTCCAACCCGACCGCGTCGATAAGAGTCACGTGGTAAATTCATGCCCATAAACAGGTTAAATTTTGTGTAGCAATTTTCTCAAAAACTAAAGGATTAATAATTTTTGGTTTGCGGGATTGGTCTCATTAAGGCTATAAGCATCCGTTAAAGTAATTTCATAGCAAATTTAAAAAAATCAATTTTAAAAACGAATTGTCTTTGTTATTAATAATCATGTTTTCTCTAACATTTATCAGTAAATGCAGTGAGTCATGGTAAGAAAAAATACAGAAAATAAATGTTCTTTATCTCGATTTGTTTTCGAGAAATTTGCTACACAAAATTTCAGACATGAATTCGCTCCTCTAAAATGTTTCTTTAGGCTCGGCACATTGGTTTTACGAAACAAGTTAAAAAAATATCCTTTTTATCGAAACTAGTCGACTAAATCGTCTTCAATAAATGTTTCTAATTTTAAATAATAGATAATATTTCGCGAATATTCAAATAAAACATTATTGAATCACTCACTTGCTAAACTAGTCGACTAAATCGTCTTCAATAAATGTTTCTAATTTTATATAATAGATAATATTTCGCGAATATTCAAATAAAACATTATAAAATCACTCACTTGCGAAACTAGTCGACTAAATCGTCTTCAATAAATGTTTCTAATTTTATATAATAGATAATATTTCGCGAATATTCAAATAAAACATTATTGAATCACTCACTTTTTCACGTATTTAAATATTTTAATAAATTAGTGTTAGAAAATGTCTAATATATTTTCTAAAACTGACCAATATATAAATTCAATTAGTTTATTTGCTCGAATATTTGACTAATTTGAATGTTTCATATTTGAATATTCACGAATATTCGAATTCCTAGCCCTATTTTAAACTTCACATTAAATCAGTGTTTTATACGCGTGGCGCATGAAGTAAAATTTCGAGTTTAGAAAAGCCCCGTGAAAACTTGTCTCGGGTCGCTGCGCGACCCTCGACAAATTTTCTACGCGGGGCTTTTCTAAACTCGAAATTTTACTTCATGCTTAGTCTGGGAGTGGACAACACTCGTTCTTAGAAATCTCAAATTAAAGGATCACTCTAGGTTACTAAGTTTATTACTCAAACGACCATTTTACAAAGGCTACAGCTCGAAGGACCAATTATGGTCTTCGGAGACCGAAGGACTACAGGGAATTGTTTTTTTACAGAAAAACAACGAATATCCTAAGGTTTATAGCATGGATAGGAAAGAAAACATATAATTTTAATAAAATATCGAAGTTGAGTTGGTTTTCAGTGCAATCTTAGCTTCACTTTAAATCAGTGTTTTGTACGCGTGGCGCATGAAGTAAAATTTCGAGTTTAGAAAAGCCCCGTGAAAATTTGTCTCGGGTCGCTGCGCGACCCTCGACAAATTTTCTACGCGGGGCTTTTCTAAACTCGAAATTTTACTTCATGCTTAATCTGGGAGTAGAGACCTACGTTAAAAAATATAATGTCAATTATTCGTGACATTTATTTAATAAGATTATAAGGAAACGTAACTCACACAGGCATCATTACAAACTTTTCGCCACGTTTGCCAAAAATAGACTATTTCCTATTGTTACAACACTTTTTATTATATTTTATTTCTAACTACCAACAAAATGTCGAAAACGTATCATAATTGTATAATGTATAATAATAAATATAAGATTACTAATCACGAAGAACGTAACGTATCAAAATAAAATATCACAATATCCCAAACAAATCATAATTAATACAATACCGTCAAATAAGCCAATTTATGCCGAAAATGACATTTCATTTCAGTCAGAGAAGTTCATTATGAACATAGATTGATGATATTTCAGTTCATGTCAATGTCATGTACAATACTCTCAAGAATTCCAATTCATATTTCGAAAATGATATTCCATTATAGTCACAGAAAGAATCATTTCCATCTTAATTTGAAGTCTTGAATAACATCTATTGATTACAACAAACAAAACTTTGATAACATTTTTAGTTTCTTGTTAATTAGTCTGGGGAGTTTTAGGTGAAACACTCTGTATAGCGAGACACTAATTCTGGAACCTTCTGTATATAGAATAAAGTTATGTTTAGAGAAGGCTGTATGCATCACTTGATTTCTTTAATAACTGTTTATCATTTATTTGTTGATGTATTCAAATGACACTGTTTCAGCCTACTCCAAATGTACTAGTACCTACTATTCAAGGTTTAAACATGTGTATTATCCGTGTTGGTATTAAAACAAGAAAACTAAATGAAGCCAATTTTAGCTCACGTCATGTAAGACAAGGCATTAATTTGTCCAGTCGACATTTGTTAATAAGAAAATAAGAAAAATAAGGTACAGACCACCAGTTTTCTTTGGAAGCACCAGCACGTTTCGTTACATAATTGCTTCTAGAAAACTAGTTATGGTAAAAAAAATTACAAAATCATCATTAAAGATGACAACAGTGAAATTAATACTAAATTTATTGAGCAAGAGAAAAAATCGTTAACGGCCGAGCAATTTATAGAGTTAATTTTAAAAGTTGATTTTAGGTAAAATTCTGCACTTACTTTTATGATTTCTATGAATAACTTATTATATTTCATACTGAGAAATTCTCAGTATGGAATATAATAAGTCATTCATAGAAATCATAAAAAGAAGTGGAGAATTTTACCTAAAATCAACATATAAAGTTAACTCTATAATTGCTTTTTGCAATATACATAACGTATACGCTGCAATTTTTTTATAATTTGCCGTTCTTATAAAAGCGTTTAACTTGAATTTTTGAACGAGTGTTTCCATTTCCAGACTAAGCATGAAGTAAAATTTCGAGTTTAGAAAAGCCAAACTAAATTTTCTGGCTTTTCTAAACTCGAAATTTTACTTCATGCGCCACGCGTATAGAACACTGAAATATTGTTAAGTTAGAAATACACTTAAAAATACTTTTTTGAAATGAGCAATAACAAAAATATTTAAATAACAAAATATTTAAATTTTTCTAGACATATTCTCAAGTCAGGGCAAATAATACAATGTATCAAATTAATTTATTTAAATTATTAAATCGAGTGTTTTTCAATCCCGGATTAAGTAAGAAGTAAAATTTCAAGTTAAGAAAAGCCAGAAGAATTTTGGATTTGGACTCGCAGCGTCCAAATCCAAATTCTGGCTTTACGTTTTTCGTGATTAGTAATCTTATATTTATTATTATACATTATACAATTATGATACACTTTCGACATTTTGTTGATAGAAATAAAGTATAATAAAAAGTGTTGTAACAATAGGAAATAGTCTATTTTTGGCAAACGTGGCGAAAAGTTTGTAATTATGCCTGTGTGAGTTACGTTTCCTTATAATCTTAATAAATAAATGTCACGAATAATTGACATTATATTTTTTAACGTAGGTTTCCACTCCCAGACTAAGCATGAAGTAAAATTTCGAGTTTAGAAAAGCCCCGCGTAGAAAATTTGTCGAGGGTCGCGCAGCGACCCGAGACAAATTTTCACGGGGCTTTTCTAAACTCGAAATTTTACTTCATGCGCCACGCGTTTAAAACACTGATTTAATGTGAAGTTTAAAATAGGGCTGGGAATTCGAATATTCGTGAATATTCAAATATGAAACATTCAAATTAGTCAAATATTTGAACAAATAAACTAATTGAATTTATAAATTGGTTAGTTTTAGAAAATATATTAGTGCCAAATTTATCTAAAACTGGCTATATTCAATTTAAAAATACCAGAAATAAAAATTTACCAACAGTTGCTGGTCTGAAACACAATGAGCAATAAATAGAGCATGTAACATCGGAGAAATTCTTAGGAGTAATCTTGACACCTACATTAGATTGGGGAATGCATATTGATAACGTATGCCAAAAGCTCCGTTCCAGTTCCTTTGCTATTTTGTCAATAAGAGACTCGGTCAGTCGCTCTTCACTCTTAGCTTACTACTATGCTCATGTCCAGAGCCATCTAACGTACGGTATTATTTTTTGGGGTCAATCAAGTCAATCACACAGATTGTTTATACTGAAAAAAATGATTATTCGAAGAATTATGCATGCTAATTATCGTGATAGCTGTCGTGACTTTTTTAGAGATCTGCAGATAATGACATTTTATTCATTGTACATATATAAGTCCTGTTTATATGTTTTTTGTATCAAAAATAAATTTTGTACAAATTCTAAATTCAACAAAGTTGCAGTAACGCTGTTACGTACCAATCAATATCGGCGCTCGTTTTATGCGATTTTGAAAACCGCAAATGAATCCGAAAATAACACAGTTTTATTTTATTGTTCTTAAACATTATTTTATTGTTCTTAGATATTATTTTATTGTTCTTAGACAAATTTTAGTTCAAGGATGATAGCTTTAGATACAAAGAGAAATTAAATCTTATACAGACTATTAAAGACTTAATTTAACGCTATGATTTCGCAAGTACTTCAGTATCGCTTAAAAAATTTATTGTTTTGAAAAAATGAAAACGAGATTGGATGGTTTATTTATTAACTCACAATAGGTAATCATTTTAATCTAGAAAAATATAAAGAAGACGATAAAAAAAATCGTATAACACGAGCGCCGATAATTGTTGGTACGTAACAGCCGAGATGATATGATCTTGTTATTTTATTATTCTTCATCAAACAATCACAGCTCGGGCAGGATTAATAATTCCCGACACATCCTTGTTATGGATTATTCGTGTGGGAACGCGATGCACGATCTTCAAGGTTGAATAATTTGATACGGCGCTCTTATAAAAAATTTGCACCGTAACAACCGAGTGTTGTGGATTGATTAATTTTTTGGTTTTCTCTTTTTGTTTCAGGTAAGATCATAATTATCAGGAAGAGAGAAAGAAAACGAGGAGAATTGGCGTATCATGAATGTTTTCGTCAGGTAATTTGGTAAAGTATCGGGGTATTTATCTATTACTATTCAATAAAATGTTTGTTCAATCAACTAAAATTTCACGATTTTATGGTACAATCGGATGAACAATAAAATTATATTTCATTAGTTGCAAACATACCTATTTTAACACAATTAGGTAAAAGTTAAATAAATCTAGTGATTTTTTATTTAATTATAAACATAAAATCTTGAATCTAGAAGGCGTTCACTTCGTAGCACATTTTAAATTTTGTTACAAAGAAAATACTTCACTATATTTTTTATATATTTGACACTTTAATATTGTAATTTACTTTTTAGGCTAGACTAAAATTAGATTGTTTTTCATTGATCGCTTAGTGAAATGATATGTTTTTGATTTAAAGAAAACACTTAACTTTTTAATACCACTTTTATAACTAATAAAAGTGTCATAAAGAACCTTTATTAGTTATAAAAGTGGTATTAAAAAGTTAAGTGTTTTATTTAAATCAAAAACATATAATTTTACTAAGCGATCAATGAATAACAATCTAATTTTAACCTAGCCTAAAAAGTAAATTACAATATTAAAGTGTCAAATATATAAAAAATATTTTCACTAGTTGTCCTTTTGCGGGTAAATAACTCATCGTACTGCTGGGTTAGAGGACAACTTGTGTTAGGTTCGAGTCTAACCCAGTGTTTTCCAACCATTTTCGACCATGTCCTTTTTCAACCATGTCCCACCTTTTTAAACCCAAAAAAAATCATCTATCCACATGACACTTCTATTAAATGCGATTGTTTTTTTAAATTGTATCAGTAGGTTATAAGATTTGAAACATTTACCATAGCAACAACTTGAATTATAATCCACATTTACAATGTAAAACACAATATATATTTTACAGAATATACAAATATATCGTTAACTTGTTTCTCATTGATCACTTGGTAAAACATTTCTATTAATATATAGGTATTTGATTGAAATTCACTTGGTTTGTTTTACTATAAATTGTTTTATTTTCAACTAGTTTCGGCTTAATGCCATTTTCAAGAATATACCATTCTTGAAAATGGCATTAAGCCGAAACTAGTTGAAAATAAAACAATTTATTAGTAAAACAAACCAAGTGAATTTCAATCAAATACCTATATATGAATATACAAATATTTTACTAAATAAAAATTCAAATTCAAAATTCACTCAAGAGAGAGGCAACAAAGATAAATTTATACAACATTTTGAAATGATACAATTTACTTAACCAAAAGTATTTTTTTTCCTTATGTCGAATAAACTATATGTACAGTTGTATTCAATAACAAAACGTACATATATTCACATTTCTTTGAAAATGGTCTAACAAACTGAAACTAGCCGGAAAAAAGTTTTAATTTGTGAAACAATACCAAGTGTTTTTTTATTTAAATGACTTTACATATTTTAATATGTTTCACCAAGTGCCAGATGAGAAATTAATTCAAGAAAAGTACATATATTATTTTTTTATTGAAAAGAACTATACATACTTTTTTAGTCGACATGCGAAAAAAATTACTTTTGGTTACGTGAATTGTACCAAAGAAAATGTAATGCATTTCAAAATGTTGTATAAATGTATCCTTTTTGCATCTCTCTTTTTAGTATTAAATTTGTATTCAGTAAAATATTTGTATATTCTGTAAAATGCTTTATCCTTTAATAGAAATTCATTGATCTAAATTAATTTCACATCTTTAACTACAGTTTTAACAACAATATAAACTGAAATAGCTGTTATTAAACTTAAGAATAAATCGGTGATTTATACGCCTGGCGCATGAAGTAAAATTTCGAGTTTAGAAAAGCGTGAAAATTTGGTTTCGAAATTTTACTTCATGCTTAATCAAGGAGTGGAAGACACTCGTTAAAATAGTATAAAGTACTTCAATAAAATCATTGGTTCTGTTTTATTGATTTTATTAAATGTTTGTGATACTTTTTTTTTTACCTATTTCAACTTACTTATCTCATATTAAATATTGTAACAGTTTTAATAGCTACTAATTTGTAGGATTTTCTGCCAATCATTTTTAGATTTTATAAATAATACAAACTCGGTTTGTATTTAATTGATTGATGTTACAAATGCCTAATGCACTATAATAATCAGCAAATATGTTTCTTCTCAATACCTATTTCTGTAATTTAGAGCCAAATTTAATCTTAATTTAGGTTGATTTAAATAATGCGTTGTTCAGTTATTTTTAAAATCACAAACTGAACTTACAAATGCATTCAGATTCATAATCATTGATAAACATTTAAATATCTCGCTTAGTTCATCTTCAATTATATGTCATAGTTATTATTTTTTAATTGAAATTACTTGATTTAAAATGATATACATTTTTTATAACTCCACAAATTCAATACGTTTATGTTATTATAAAATTGATTTTTGATTATTTATTTATTGGAATCCCTTTTTTTACAAAATGTATGTGTAAAGTGACAACAATAACAGATAATAATATGTATAATGGGAATTAACAAAGATAATTAATAATAATTTTAACTAAATAGTAATCAGGCGATTATTCTGAAATATAGAGTGTAATATTTATTATTTTTAAAACTGGTAAGAGAGCTGTTAATTATTTCAAACCATTCTCAGTTCTTGTTTAAAATTGATAAAGTTTAATGAAAAATCGGTAAAGAAAATAGAAATATATATTGTTTCTCTAATTTTAACATTAAATTAGAGGAAAAATTAAGTTGAAATGTTGCTGGAAAATCTCCCTATTTATTTACGCAAAAATTCAATATGTTATTGAAATCCACAGATTTTGTTAAAATAATAATTAATTAAGTTACGTCAAATAACAAATCATAAGAAATGTAATACTTCTTTGGTTTTTCTGTATTTTGCAGCAAAAAAAAAAAAAATGTGGTAACATTCCTTTAATTAAATTTGAAGTTTTACTTCAATTAAATACTTTAATTAAATTTGAAGTAATTTAAAAATGATGTTACATTGTTTTTGTTTCTGTTTCTGAAGATGTACTTCATCAGCTGAATTATTTGATGAAAATTAAGTTCTAGCAAGTGTTTCCACTCCTTGATTAAGCATGAAGTAAAATTTCGAGTTTAATTCAATTTGAAGCTTTAAACGAGTGTTTTTCACTCCCAGGTTAAGTATGAAGTAAAATTTCGAGGAGCCAACATTCAGTGAACGGTGCCGTTGCAAATATTTTACTGGCATTTGGTATGTTGTTATAATTTTTCTCAGCAAATTAGAATTAACGAACCACATATAAGTACCAAATAAGAAATAACAGCAAATTAGGTCATGTTGAAAACATTATTTTATCAAGTGATTGTGCAAGGAGGACAGAAGACGGCGACAATCATTTCGCTCTTTTTATGAGCTCCTCAGGCCGCCACAGGCATCGTCCCGTACACACTCACTTGATATGTAGAACTTGTATGCATACTGACTTTGCCAACCATAAGCGGGTTTTGACGTCAGTATTTAATAATGCTACTGCATTGACATGGGCATTGATCTCATTTTGCTTCTACAGTTAATGTCAGTTTTTAGTTTAAACCATCGAAAAAAAGTCTGCATAAATACAAGTTCTACAGACAGGATATTTTTCTTTTAGGTAAACATATGAATAAGCTGTAAATTTTCCGACATATGTTGTTTTTCAAAAGAGCTTCAAATTAAGCTCTTTTGAAAAACAACATATGTCGGAAAATTTACAGCTTATGCATACATTAAACGAGTGTTTTTCACTCCCAGACTAAGCATGAAGTAAAATTTCGAGTTTAGAAAAGCCCCGTGAAAATTTGTCGAAGGTCGCGCAGCGACCCGAGACAAATTTTCACGGGGCTTTTCTAAACTCGAAATTTTACCACATGCGCCACGCGTATAAAACACGGTTTTCAAGTGAAGTTTGAAATCTGCTGATTAGGTATATGCATTTAAAAATCCCTAGTAAATCATAGAATAAATAAGTATATTTGGTCGCTTTTCATGCATTTGGTTCTGGTTTCCAATTGCCTCCCTTAAAACTCAAACTGCCTCCCTGTGAGGCGTAGACACCACGTCGGGAATCACTGGTCTAACCCAATACAAGTTGTCCTCTAACCCAGCATTACGATTTTTTATTTATCATAACTCTGCTACACTAAATTGAGAAGTTGGGTTAGGCTGAATGATAACCTAAACTAACTTTACAAACTGTCATGTAACCCAATTTCACAATTTTTCCTCAATTTTTCCTCTAACCTAAATTAGTAATCTGTCATTTAACCTAATTTTACAATGTCTCTAACCTAATTTTACGATTTGTCATCTAACCTAATTTCACAATGTCTCCTCTAACCTTACTTTAGGATATGTCATCTAACCTAATTCCACAATGTCTCCTCTACCCTAACGTTACGATATGTCATCTAACCTAATTTCACAATGTCTCCTCTAACCTAACTTTACGATATGTCATCTAACCTAATTCCACAATGTCTCCTTTAACCTAACTTTACGATATGTCATCTACCTTAACCTAGCTTTACAACTTGACAACTAACCTAACCTAACTTCATCAAATAAATACTGTAATGCGATTTAAACCCAGCTTTACGTAAGCCATGATTATAAAACTGGCACTTACTACGTGTTTACAATTTTCCTTAATTAAATGTTAAAATTGTTTTCTGTGTAATCAAACTATTTGTTTTCTCATGACTTGTTTAGTCACATATTTATTGTTCGAAGTCAATGGTGTGTGATGGGATGTGGGAAGAGACTCGGATCGGTAAATCGATCGCGATGAAATCACTTCCTCGAGGCGCACCGTTTCGATTAGCTTCGGTCGTTCCAAGTGAAAACATAATGCGAACCGCGTTTCCTACAACTACACCGGGAGTCAAGGTGAAATCGAATCTTGTAACACACCGAACACAAAAAATAGTAGAATAACAATGAAAAAAAAAAAAGGAACGGATTAACAGATAAGAAGTTAAATGGGAATTTAATTAAATCAAAACGCGGAAGCAATGTTTACTACTACTACTAGTTAGTTTAATTTGTTTCCTATATTTAGATGGAAAATGAGATCTCACATAAAGGAAAATATGCACGATTTTTTAAATGATTAAATAAATTTATTTCAGAACATTTAGTCTAAAAGTTAATTCATCACTTTTAAGCCAAATGTTCTGACATGTATGTATCTAGCTGATTCATAGATTATTAGTAGTTATGTTCCCTTATCTTCACTATTTTGTAGTGAAGATAAAGGAATATAACCAAGGCTGTAGCCATGGGGGGGGGGGGGGGTGATATGAAAGTTTCTTGCTACGGCCTTAAATATAACTGCATTTCTCCAAGAAATTACCGCACCACTTTTCAATTTCTTAAAAATGTAAATTTTTTTTAATTTAGCTTTGTAAAATATAAAAATGAATTAAAATTAATATCGACTTTCTGTACGAATTTTGTCTCATTGAGACAAGTTTCCAAATATTCATTGAAACAACTACTTCTCGAGCTAATACCCCGACAGATATTGAATTATACAATGAATATTTGAGTTACACAACAACGTTACTGTTTTATGCATAATTTATATGCAAAATGCAACATCAGGTCAAATTATTCTCTCACCAAACTAAATGGGGTATTAGCTCGAGAAGTAGTTGTTTCAATGAATATTTGGAGACTTGTCTCAAAGAGACAAATTTTTTGCAGAAAGTCGATATTAATTGTAATTCGTTTTTATATTTTGTAAATATTCTGCAAACTATTGACAAACTCAATTTTTCTTTATGTAAAATTTTCTATATATTTAGCTTTGTGTTTATTCCATTTTATTTTTGTGCATATTGTTCATATTCATATTCATATTCATATTTATTGATGTATTAACAAGAGTACATGTTTTACATATGTCACCTTAATCTACGAGTATATAATAATAAAAAATATAATAATAATAAAACCTTATAAGCTAGTTTGTATAGTGAGAAACATCGAAGTAAATAAGTAAGTAGATCTATAGTCACATATTAAAATAACTTATTAAGAAATAACATATTAAAATAACATATTAAAATACCACATTAAAATAACACATTAAAATAACATATTGAAGTAACATACGGACGTTCACAATTTAAAATGAGTTTTAAAATCAAATTTAAGGAATTCTTCCCAGCAGTAAAAACCTTTATCCTCAAGTAGCGTTATCAGACGATTTGCAAATTGCTTGGGAGGCAATTGCTGTATGTTTTTCGGTAGTGCGTTGAAGAATTTAACAGCGTGGAATCTAGTACCAGTCTTCGCTTTCGAGAGTCTTGTTGTTTGTAGATATATGTTTGATTCTTGTCGAGTATGGTACTTATTGATGTCGCTACAAGTTTGGTAGCTATCCAAATAATAAACACAAGATTCAAAGCATTCTTTGTTATTTCAAAGACTCTAAAGTGAAATACGTAAAATAGTACACATTTCTAAAATTTCCACGTATACCAACAAGAATATTTTAGCTAATTCATACTGATATCAAAATTAAAAGTGCATGTTTCCTTTTTATATTTTTTATTATTCATGTTGTGTTGTTATAATATTATTTCACAATCCGTGTCAAGGGCTCAGGATTCACTTTTGGATGAAACGAGGGTGGAATAAGTTTAGAATATGTATAAACAAAGTCGCGTCCCATGGTAATGACCATGGGTATACCCCAATAGTTGACGATCATGGAAAATACGCGAGTACCACGAAAACGCGCTCATGTGATTTGAATGCGCGATGAAGACGACAAAATCAAAAAGACGGTGAACTCGCAGCGTGTTAATGATACTGATTTAATAAGTAAGGTCGAATATTAAAAAGCAATTGTTGATTAAATTTTGAATTAGGTTTGTACAGTGAAAAACGCTTGGGTTGTCCATAAATAGTAAAATACTGTTAAAATATACAGTGCGATCGTTTAAATTATGATTTAGAGTGAGGTGCATTTTCTTGTGCGGTTGCCCAGAATTATAATTGAATGATGGAATAAATTTGAGGTTATGCCAAATTTAAGGTTATGCCAAACTATGTGTACCGGCTGTTAAGTAGTGCCAATCTAATTTAAAACTCAAAGCCAACTCTAAATCAGGGTTGTTAATAAACCTTTTTTTTCATTTTAATTAAAACAAACAGTTTGTTTTATAAAACGTGTTTTTTTTTTCATTAAAAAAGTGTATAAAACATTAATAATTAAAAACATTTTTAAAATGTGTTAAAAAAAGTTTAAAACACGTTTAAAACGTGTTTAAAACAGAACATACAGGGCATTTTTCATTTGAGTATACATATCTCGATAATTACAAAGTTTTTTTAAATTTGCGGGAATTCGTTGTTTCATTTGAGGCTTTTAACGAGTGTTTTCCACTCCCAGACTAAGCATGAAGTAAAATTTCGAGTTTAGAAAAGCCTAAGAATTTGGATTGGCCGCGTAGCGAAGCGGAGCGGCCAATCCAAATTAGGCTTTTCTAAACTCGAAATTTTACTTCATGCGCCTCGCCTAAAAACACTGATTTACAGTGAAGTTCAAAGAACAAACACACACAACAACGATTATAGGCAACCTAATATACGTTATAGTTATTGGGTTGCCTATAATCACTGTTTTAAACAATTTGTTCAGCTTAGAATTTGACTGACGTTTTATTCATATCTACATATTAGATTGCTAAAGCCGTATATTTTAAACTTTGGGATATTTTAGTGTTTTATACGCGTGGCGCATGAAGTAAAATTTCGAGTTTAGAAAAGCCTAATTTGGATTGGCCGCTTCGCTTCGCTACGCGGCCAATCCAAATTTTCAGGCTTTTCTAAACTCGAAATTTTACTTCATGCTTAGTCTGGGAGTGGAAAACCCTCGTTTAAAGATTCACATTGAAATCTTTTAAAAGAACAACGAATGTCAAAATATTTTCAGTGTATGTATACAGCGTGTAATCGAACTAATGTACATCCTCTTAAGGGCGTATACACAAAATATTTTGACACCAATTGCAGCAAAAATAGCATCGGAAAAAAAATATTTGATTTTTCATAATTTTTCATGCATTTTTTACTTTTTGAGAACTTCTGGTTACCTATGTTCATGATATTTTTCGTGGATGCGTAAGTTGTTGTATTTTTTATTTACTTTTACTACTGCGAGGCGCATAAATCACTTCGCACGCACTATCGAGACGTATAAATCACTTAGCACGCACTACACACACACACACTGTCTAGAATTACTAGATGAAACTGGGTCACGTATAAAAAAAATCACAATAACAACATAGACATAATTCTTCACAATCTGACCCACTTTTCTCTGGATGGTGTAATTCGATATCCAAATCGTTTAAAAACTACCAGTCTATGTGGAATCTCTCTTAAAATACGCAATGTGCGCGTATACCAGATACCACAAACATGTGGCCTATTATTATTAATTATTTTTAATAATTATTTGTGAGCTATCTACTAAAGGTATGGTAATTTCAAATGCAGGTATTGTTTATTTAAACGCTGCCCCTTATGTGGTAGAGAGCCTGTACAGTAGTTCGTTTACACGCTGTATGTATAACCGAAAGAAAAATTCCCTGTATTCAAAAATTAAATGTGATTTTGGCACAAACAGTTGTGATATTTTATTGTAATAAAATTTTATGTTGAATAATGTAATTTGAAATATCGTCAACAATTTAGCTAACATTTAAAAACGAAAACAAAAAATCTTAATGAAGTAGTATAAAATATAATTTAGCAAATTTAAGATAATAAAAAAATGTTAATGTTTAAAATATGTTTTAAACAAAAACAAGAGTCAAAAAAATGTTTAAAAAAAAACCGTTTAAAACTCGATGGCTGTTTTGAAACATGTATAAAACACTGTTTTAAAACAAAGTGTTTTAAACATAACAACCCAGCTCTAAATCATGTTTTAAATGATCGCACGATAAATACATGATACAATAAGAAAATATATAAATAAAAATGTTAAACATGTGTGAGAAAGTAATCGCTTCCAGATTAAATCATTACCAAAAAATAAAACAATCACAAGTATTTTTATTTAACGCAGTGATTTTTTGTAAGTACACATATTTTGATGTATACGCTGTAAGCTTCTAATAAGTGTCCACTCCTTGATTAAGCGTGTAGTAAAATTTCAAGTTTAGAGAAGCCTAAAAATTTGGTTTTGTCGCTACGCGACCAAACCAAATGTTTATGCATTTCTAAACTAGAAATGTCATTTCATGCTCCACGCGTATTTTTTTTTTGTTTGGCTTTTGCCTGGCCTTAGTCTCCTGACTATTAGCCAACATCAATTTTTAATTTTGTATCAATATTTATTTAACTTATTCCAAGTTATATAACATGTATATTTGGACGTCACAACACATTCACACCACACCCAGGGGCACGACGAGATATTATTTTTATTCAATTTTGTTAATTTAAATCGATATTATTAACTCCATAACAACCGTAATAAACAAGGTTTTATTCACTAGTGAACTAACATTTTTTTAGGTCACTAGTGAGTTAAAAAATTTGTTATATAAACAATTACAACAACTAAACTTTACAACAATTAAAATATCTTAGAAACCTGCGCGTTTATCACAACGAATTTAGTTCAAAAGTTAAAATCAAAGCAATCTTTTGTCTAACCCCATAGTAAACGTTTACTTTCTTAGAAAGTTAAAAAAATAATCATATAATAACATTACAGAACGCAATGTTTAATAACTTAAAAAAATATATATTACAAAAATGAAAACAGAAACAAACATATCATCACACACATTAAGCAATAATATTTATACTTGATGCCAAACGTATGTAATATTCATATAAGTAAATTAATCTTTACTTATATGAATGCTACAGTTATTTAGGTTATTAAAGTTTATGTGTAAAGGTCCAACGTTAGACAAATGTATATCTTCTTGTTTTTTTATTTCCATTTTCGATGAACTCTGGATCGATTCATTCCTACCAAAAACGGCTGATGATTGTTCAATAATTCTCTTGGAAATGTCAATTTTGTTATTCAGAGAATCTTCTATATATCCTTCCACAACACTATTTGAACGCCATCCACGGTACAAATACTTCATTATCTGGTTTTTCTTGAAATACTCCAGTGAGTTCAGACATTTTTGTGACACGAGATAGAAGTTTTACAAATTTTGAAAATTATAAATAATACGTCGTCATGAAAATGGATTTCACAGTCTACATAGTTTTTCAACATTTATTTAAAAATAAATGTAAAGTACATTTTCTTTACAATTTCGTCAAAATTGAATAAAAACATATATACGCCACGTGAATTAAACACCTTTATTCACTCAAAGAAATGATTTCACTCGCGCCGAGGCGCTCGTGAAATCAAAAATCTTTTCGTGAATAAAATCGTGTTTAATTCACTTGATGTATAATATTTATTAAATAACATCTCCCCGTGCACGGAATCGAACCCGGTCTATGGCTCGCCGAGTGATATACCGTCCGGCGACGTTACCGCTCGGACACCAGCCCGCTCCACGCGTATAAAACACTGATTCAGAGTAAAGTTTTAAATATAGTGCTTAAGTTTGATCTCACGTTAATAAATACCAGTAAATATTAAATATAAGTACGTAATAATTAATATTATAAATATTGTAATTATACTGCGTTGTATTTTAAGGAAGCCATCTCGAAAGCACATGTATATACTACAACTTATGTTTGCGTATAAGTTGTAGTTTTTCGATTGGAACCCCCCTAGTACTGTTACATTTTTTGTTTCCGATCATGGTTTAGCATATTTGTATGCAACCTAAAGTTAAAAAATTAATGAAATGAAAATATTCATATTTCTTTCGAATCCTTCGATATTCTCTTAGACCTAATGAAGCTCTTATTATTAAACATTTATAAAACTCATTACTCATTTAAATATCCATTGTGTGTAAATAATTCTACCATTTGATGTTTCGCCTTTTTCTTTTTTCGGGATTAGTTTTAGTGAATGTAATTAGTTATGCATGCCACGATTACTTTCTTCGCCACGTGAAGAAAGTGAAAACAAAAACACGCGCGTATTATTTTAATTGGTGGAATGACATCATTTATTACGTTTGCCGAAAAATACACATTTGTCCGTAATATATACTTCCAGTTCAAATAAACTGAACGCCGTTTAAATTCCGCCAGTCGATTTCGAAAGAAAGCGAAAGGATGCTAGTAAATATTTGCATTAATAAATTATCATACAGCTTACTAACGAAAATAAAAGAACAAATAAATAATTGATGCCGGGTTTCATCAGAGTAAGTTAAGTCGAAAAATAGTTGTGTCGCCTATTTCCAAAAATCCCTAAAACCCTTTTTTCTAAATGGATTTAGGGGTTCTTGAAATCGAATAAAATCTAGTAATAGTTAAAAAAATCAATCAAATCATTTTTGTTGTAAAGTTTTGTTAAATTGCAAATGACAGGATATCATAATATATTTAATCGTGAATTATTGTAATCAATAGAGAGATTTCTTTTTGAATAACATTCAATATATTAAACAAATTTGTTTTGCAAAAGGGAAATGTAAATTTTTAATATTGGTTTTGTTCGATATATTTATAATTATCCGTCACGATAATTAAGTGGCATCGTGAGAGCAAATGTTGACTCCATCGAACGCCAATAATTACCTCCTGTTTGCCAATTAATACCTTCGATATTAAACGCTCGAAATTGCTTATTTGCTTATTTGTCGACCTTGAGTGCAAATAAGAAGCACATCGAATAACGTTTTTATAACGTATTTACCAGACGCAAATAAATATCGTACATTACATTAAAACGCAGAATAAATGAAACGCACTTATGACTTGATTTTTACGTTACTCGATCACCAGGAATCCCACCAAGTTCAAATCAATTAATAAGTCTATTATTTATAGATATAATCGCTTGATATTGCAACGCTAAGTTCAGAACAAGTAATAGGTCTAGTAATTAATAGATACATGGGAGTAGCCAGGTTTTTCGCTAGAGAGGGGCTAAGAAATATAAAAAGTAAGCCACATTTAACATAAAGACAATTTAACATAAATAAAAATTGAGTTTGTCAATAGTTTGCAGAATATTTACAAAATATATAAACGAATTAAAATTAATATCGACTTTCTGCAAAAATTTGTAAATGTAAGATGATGAATGTCAAGAATGGATTTAACGTTACAATTGTATTCATACATTTTATCAATTTTTAGATTTTCTGTAGTTTTTCTGCAATCACAATTTACATCAGGGTTGTTAAATGAAACGTTTTTTTTTTTTTCATTTTAACTAAAACAATCAGTTGTTTTTACAAAACGTGTTTTTTTTTCAATGAAACAGTGTTTAAATCATTAACAATTAAAAACATGTTTTAAACATAACCAGCCTTATTAATAGACCTTAGCATACAGCTTTAACACAATTCTAACAATGATATTGACATTTACAGATTAATAAAACGTTTTAGTGTTTTAGTAGATTACAATTGTTAGTTTACAACTAATAATTTAATAGCCCTAGTTTAAGTCTTATACATAACCTCAACTGTCATAACAAAATAGGGTTATTTAGAATTAATTTAATTATGCATGAAATTATAAAGAATCATGTATCATATAAACATTTAATTTATGATTTAATCTGTAAGATAGAACCATACAGCATTGAAGACTTCTTTAATTTTAAATTTTAAATTGTAGAGAATACTGTTTTATGTGACACTATTTTTACATTATACCAGAATGTATTTTGTGTATTTGTATAAAATAAAGATTATTATTATTATTATTATTATTATTATTATAAACCTTATCAGTATGTTTTGAACTTCACTTGAAATTAGTGTTTTATACGCGGGGCGCATGAAGTAAAATTTCGAGTTTAGAAAAGCCCCGTGAAAATTTGTCTCGGGTCGCTGCGCGACCCTCGACAAATTTTCTACGCGGGGCTTTTCTAAACTCGAAATTTTACTTCATGCTTAGTCTGGGAGTGGAGGCACTCATTAGAAGTATACTTTAATCTAATAATATATCAGAAGAAATACATTTGCACAAACATAAAAAAAACAGTGTAACATACCTAGTAAATTACTTGATTACAATGAAGTTAGAACACATGAAAATGTAATGTTGCTACGTTCATTCTATCATTATTTCAAAACTAACAATAACATGTAGATTTTGCTTTAATAATACGAAATGTTAGTATCGTGTTTGTATGCGTCTAGTAGAGATTAATTAGTATTAAACAATATTGAAATTAATGGCAATTCTATTAATAAGGCTGAAAATGTTTAAAACATCGTTTTAAATCACATGTATGCACACATAATGCAATATCTTCATCAATTTATCTAAAATTTCAAATCGTAAACAAAAAATGGTTAATAAAGTTGTATAAAATATAGTTTAACTAATTTAAGACAATAAAAATAAACTTTTAAACAAAATTAACGTTTAAAGCATTTAACATTTAAAACATGTTTAAAACAAAACCATTTAAAACACGGCGGCTGTTTTTAAACATGTTTAAAACACTGTTTTAAAACAAAGTGTTTTAAACACAACGACCCTGATTTACATCAATTTTCATGATTTTCGTTAGTTTTTAATTATGGACTGTAATATTGGTATTACAGTCAACAATTAAAAACTGTAAATCGTGGTGATTGCAGAAAAACTACAAAACAAGCTGAAAATTGATAAAATGTATGAAAATAGTTTTAAAGTTAAACTTTATCTTGATATTTATTATTTTACATTTCAATTGTAAATCGTGACATATTATTGTGACACATTATTACAAGAACTGTCAAAGCTGTTAAAAACTGTCAAAATTGTAAAAACAGTTGAATAGCGATAAAAATAGAAACATTCTTAATGTTTTTATTCCAATGTAAATATTTGTAATGATTGTTATTTATTATCTTGTATTTGTATTTTATTTTTAAACTGAATTATTATTATTATTATTATTATTATTATTATTATTATTATTATTATTATTTTATGTAATGATATCTTTTCTTACATTAATCTTTACTTTATTAACGAAATCCATTTTATTCCGTTAATAAAGTAAAGATTAAAGTTAAAAAAGATTTCATAAAAAGTCAATGTAAAGCTTCTAACGAGTGTTTCCACTCCCAGATTAAGGATAAAGTAAAATTTCGAGTTTAGAAATGCCTGAAAATTTGGATTTGCCGAGGCGCACGAGCGAAGCGAGTAATGAGTTTTATAAATGTTTAATAATAAGAGCTTCATTAGGTCTAAGAGAATATCGAAGGATTCGAAAGAAATATGAATATTTTCATTTCATTAATTTTTTAACTTTAGGTTGCATACAAATATGCTAAACCATGATCGGAAACAAAAAATGTAACAGTACTAGGGGGTTTCCAATCGAAAAACTACAACTTATGTTTGCGTATAAGTTGTAGTTTTTCGATTGGAAACCCCCTAGTACTGTTACATTTTTTGTTTCCGCTCATGGTTTAGCATATTTGCATGCAACCTAAAGTTAAAAAATTAATGAAATGAAAATATTCATATTATATATATATATATATATATATATATATATATATATATATATATATATATATATATATATATGTGCTTTCGAGATGGCTTCCATAAAATACAACGCAGTATAATTACATTACATATTAATTATTACGTACTTATATTTAATATTTACTGGTATTTATTAACGTGAGACCAAACTTAAGCACTATAGTTTAAACTTTAAGCTTCTAACGAGTGTTTCCACTCCCAGATTAAGCATAAAGTAAAATTTCGAGTTTAGAAAAGCCTGAAAATTTGGATTTGCCGGGGCGCACGAGCGAAGCGAGTCGCGCCCCGGCAAATCCAAATTTTTAGGCTTTTCTAAACTCGAAATTTTACTTCATGCGCCACGCGTACTAAACACTGAAATATAGTGAAGTCCTAATATATAGATATGTATATTCATGATTTATAGAATTATAACTAAATACTTTTTAAATAATACTATTTTGCTTTACTAATTAAGGTTATGTATAAGACAGGCGTTGTAAGATTATGATTTTAAAAATCTTGAATAAGTTTCTTATCTTTCACGTGGTGAAACATTTTTAACTAAGATTTTAAAAAGAAAACACTTGGTTAAATTTAACTAATTTGAGGTGACAAGATGGAACTTCATATTCTTGTACTTTTTATATGTACACTTCTGTGCAATAAAATTAAGCACACAAAATATGTTATAGTTTAAAGCGGACATGATGAGTTTCCTAGTAACGTAAATATGTCAATTCCTTATTGTCAAAATGCCGCATCATTTAGACAATAATTCATAACTTAAAATTCTAACTAAAATAGAACATGATTTTTCTATTAGACAAATTTTTCGATTGGTGAACATCAGTAAAGACACTGTTTCAGAGTTAAGAAACGTTGGGAGCAGTAAAGAAGTGTTATGGTGTTTCATTATTTATTGAAACTGCTGCTAGGCAATTAAAACAGACCCGAATTATACAACTAAAATATTATAAAAAATAGTTATAAGACTTGTGCTTAATTTTATTGCACAGAAGTGTACATAACTTTATCCATAAATCATAAACTTTATTGACAAGCAGATACTCTTCCTCCTTTGTTTATTCATTAATGTAATTGTTAACGAGCCGAGATGAACTTTCTCGTTTCTTGTTTGCGGAATGCATCACTTTCATTTATCATTAATCCGGAAGACCGGAAGCGGTGCAAGGAAGACGTCTGCGGTAGGCAGATCGGGGCGCTCAATGCCGTCGATCTGTTTGCGTTTCCTCGTGTGGCTTTTGTTTGTGTTTCTGTGTGAAACTTAATTGAGCAATTACGTTAATGACTTTGAAGTGTCGTTAAATCGCCGAGCGATTTACCTGAGACGGTGAAAAAAGGAAATCGAAAATATCACCAAAACAATTACAATCATTGTAAGATTTTTCCAACTTTATATACTAGGTATATTTAACTTGGAATGAAAACACTTTCTTCACAATATTTTTTATTTTTGCTAGATGTACATTTCGAGTACTATGTACTCAAAATCAATAGCTTACTTACTGACTAGTTTACAAAAGATGCGGCGTATTTATACCTAAAGGGATTTCAAGAAATTACGTGGGTAAAGGGATTATCGGAAAAAACCTAGATACGATAAACAAATGTGTAAGTCGGGGTTGATTGGGTTAAACTAAACTGCTCTAAGAAATTAACGCACCACCTGAAATTTCTCGAAAATTTTAGAAACGAATTACCTAGAAGCAAATGGTGATTAATATTAGGGCTGGGAAATCGAATTTTCAAATATAGAAGATTCTAATTAGTCAAAAAAAAAACTATTTGAATTTAGAAATTGTTTAGTTTTAGAAAATATATTAGACATTTTCTAATACTAATTTAATTATAAATATTATACATCAAGTGAATTAAACACGATTTTATTCACGAAAAGATTTTTGATTTCACGAGCGCCTCGGCGCGAGTGAAATCATTTCTTTGAGTGAATAAAGGTGTTTAATTCACGTGGCGTATATATGTTTTTATTCAACTTTGAAGAAATTGTAAAGAAAATGTACTTTACATTTATTTTTAAATAAATTTTTTAACTCACTAGTGACCTATAAAAATTTTAGTTCACTAGTGAATAAAACCTTGTTTATTACGGTTGTTATGGAGTTAATAATGTCGATTTAAATTAACAAAATTGAATAAAATATATAAATATTCCAATAGCTAAATTAACTAAATTTGTAAAAAAGTGAGTGATTTACTATAAATAATGCGGTATTTGAATATTCGTGAATATTCAAATTCCCAGCCCTAATTAATTTAAAAAATTGAGAAGTCCAATTTTAGAGTTCAAGTTTTGTAAAAATTCACAAATAAAATGTTAGAGTAGGTATGTGAATTTACAGAAAATATACTGAGTAGCCTATTAATGAAAGCTCTATTACTCTTTGAAATTAACAAAAAAAAAACTGTTCGCCTTGCACGTACCCTATTTTTGTTTGAGCTTGACTTACAGCTTTTTAAGTTAAGCAAATTTTACTTTAGCCACATTTTATGTGATTAAACAACTGCAACTTGTCGAAATAAACACAAGATTCAATGCATTATTCGTTGTTTTAAAAACGCTAACGTGAAATACACAAAAATAGTACGCATTTGAGGCCTCAAAAAGTATTTTTAAGTGTATTTCTAACTTCACAATAATTTAGTGTTTTATAAGCGTGGCGCATGAAGTAAACTTTCGAGTTTAGAAAAGCCCAGAAAATTTGTTTCGGGTCGCTGTGCGACCCTCGACAAATTTTCACGGGGCTTTTCTAAACTCGAAATTTTACTTCATGCTTCGTCTGGGAGTGGAAACACTCGTTCAAAACTTCAAACTGAACGCCTTTATAAAATCGACGAATGCCTGAAACTTTACAGAGTATAGATTTTGTATTTTGAAAAGAAAACTTCGCAGTATGTAATATAATAAGTAATTCATAGAAATGATAAAAAGAAGTGCAGAGTTTTACCTAAAATCAACTTTTAGAATATGAATTTGCGTTCGGTACTTATTCATTCGCCATTGACGATGCTACTTAAGCTAATGGGCATTAGATGGCGTTTACGCTTTCGAACATATGTCAACTTTTAGAGTTTACTCTATAATTGCTCGGCTGTTAATAGGTTAATAGTCTTTAAACTCCATTTTGTTTTTTTTTAAAACCATTTTACTTTGAGTTATCAAACCCAACGTTTTAAATGTTCATAGTTAGAATTTATTAAAAGTAGATATAATACAGATAACCCAGATATACAGATTTTACAAAGGAAAAACACATCTAAGAATCTTAGATGTTTTTAATAAAACACAAACAAGTTTTCCTAACCACAGAGATATTTAATAACGTTCACGATTTTTTTTATATATTGTTCAACGAATTTTAAGTCACCTTGGACGCTTTTTGTAAATTGTTCATAGAATTTCTGATCTCCTGCATATATTTTTTTTATTTAAACACTTACCCAATCAATTAAAACATACATTTTTTCTAACGTATACGAATAAAAATTAATGTTTTTATTGTCTACAACTTGTATTTAAAACATGTTTCGAATGTTTCAATTGAGTCAATAATACAAGAAATGTAGTAGATATCTAGGAAAATAAAAGATATACGACAAAAAAAGGTAAAAGTTGTGCAGTTTTTAATTGTCTGCAACTTTTAGTAGAAAAATATTTTAAATATTTAGCAAAATATTCCATTTCTCTATGTGAATGTAAAATATATAAATAGATTATTGTCTTAGTAGTCTTATTAATTAAAACATTGTTTGCAAAATTGAATTTGTGTTCAGTATTCCGGCACCAGATACCCACAGACGTGTTTCGGACTTCAAGGTCCTCTTCAGTGTGGTCCCGACCCAGTGCTGAGGAATACTGAACATTTCTGACTATTTCAAGCCAATATGTGAAAACTATTAATGATTTCGATAGCTAACGCCATCTAATGCTTCATATTGGCATCGTCAGTGACACGAATGCACAAAGTGCATATACAGGTCACTGTTTCGTCCACGAGCGAGCAGAACTCTGTGAAACCAGAAAACAAATATCAAAATTGAATTTGTGTTCAGTATTCCGGCACCAGGTACCCACAGACGCGTTTCGGACTTCAAGGTCCTCTTCAGTGTGGTCCCGACCCAGTGCTGAGGAATACTGAACATTTCTGACTATTTCAAGCCAATATGTGAAAACTCAGCACTGGGTCGGGACCACACTGAAGAGGACCTTGAAGTCCGAAACGCGTCTGTGGGTATCTGGTGCCGGAATACTGAACACAAATTCAATTTTGATATTTGTTTTCTGGTTTCACAAACAGAGTTCTGCTCGCTCGTGGACGAAACAGTGACCTGTATATGCACTTTGTGCATTCGTGTCACTGACGATGCCACTATAAAGCATTAGATGGCGTTAGCTATCGAAATCATTAATAGTTATTGCTTGCAGTTTATTCGAACATTATCGTAATTTTATAAACTATATAGACTCTCTTTTAAGGGTAGAGCGCTAAAATAAAGCGTTTTGTGATTTTTTATGGTGAAAGGAAAAGTAATAGAATCAATGTATTCAAGGATGTTGTTAACCATGTCTTGAAGTGTTTACAAAATTTTTGTTATTACTTTGAGCTACAAAATGGCGGCGCTGGAGCCGTTCTCACGAGCCAGGTTTCATTTGAGGCGCACCGCACCGTATCACGCAGCATAAGTGCCGTACAATTGAATTTGAACCAAATTAAAAAAAAATTCTAATCTACATGAGTATAGCTAGAGAAATATGTACGGGTTTTTGGAAATATTAATTTATGTGTAACTGGCGAGAATTTGAATTTAGTTCAATTTTTTACCTATACAAGCGTAGAAATTAAATCGAAAATTCAACTCATCGAAAATCCCATACGTATTTTCCTGCGAAATGCTGTTTTAAAAATATTGTAAAAATTTGGAATGAAAAGAATGAAACTTGTTTGAGTTTGAAGTTTAATGTTTTGAATAGTCGTTTAGGAGCAGTCTGAAGCGCTTAGGAACAAGCTCTAAACTTAAATGAAGGCAATTTTGGCCAGGTATAAAACTTTCTTCATTTTATTCTAAATGGTTTAGAGCCTGGTTCTCCAAACTATCTTCTTCGCGGACCACAAATACAATTCTACATAATAGAAGTCGGCCAAGATCCGATTAATTTTATAAAATTATGAAAAATTTAAGGAACAATTGTTACAATATTTCAAAATATGACATTTACAAAAAAAATTACAAACGATCGCGTTCCGGATTCATGCAAGTCGCGGGCCGGATTTGGCCCGCGGGCCGTAGTTTGGAGACCACTGGTTTAGAGCATATATTCTCAACTTGGGCGATAACGCCCCCTTGTGGGCGTTTGAGACTTTCAGGGGGCAGTAAAAGACCCAGAGAAAATTAGGAGACGTATAATATTCCACGTTTAAATATAATCGTGCCAATAGCTGTTTCAGTATCGCGATAGATGGTAAGTAAAAATAAAAATAGGGGCTCTAGATTAAAAAAAATCCTTAAAGTGTGCGGTGGGCAAAATAGGTTTGAGAATTTATGGTTTAGAGTATTTTTTAAGACAATAAAAAAAGACTTTTTGAAAATTCTATACTGTATAACTGTATAAGCGGTTCACTAGAGTGAAACAGACTCTGCCCAGCCATTTGCTAGAGTGAGATAGACCTATATTTCTATTTCCAGCATAAAAAGGTAAACGTAATATATCATGGACATTTTTTTAATAAATGTTGAGCTAATTGAATGCAGAATGTACAGACACCCTTGAATTTGACGTAGTACAAAAAAGCTGACTAAAAAGGAGTAAATAAATGACTTAAAAATAGCTATTTCCAGGATTAAAAAAAATATATATATATCTTAATCGTTTTAAATTTTAAATTGTAATATTGTTTCATAATCAGAACATGAATGGTGCTGGAATTAGTGACTACCAACAATGTTTGATTTTACCCATAATAAATCGCAACCTTAAATGTTCGTATTTATGAAATTATTACTTATAAAATTATAATTATATTTAGAGCCAGGGGATTTCATGCTATAAATTCATGCCTGTGTTTGGTGCACGCTTAACAATTATTATATAATATCTTTATGAACATATTGAATAACGAGAAACGCAAAATATGGGTGTAATGACTCGAGGCTATTGCCATATGTTAAAAAAGGAAGAGCCATTAAAATTCGAGAACCATTAATCAATGGCGAATCGCCGGCCGTGATCTTTCAAAAAGGCAAAACAATCGAGTAACTGCGGAATTTACGATTTTCTCGTGATTGTTATTTTCAGGAATATCACAAATATACAATTAACTAATTACAAATATTATCATAATTTTATATTTTATTAATAACAACGTAATTTATTCAATAAACAAAAACAACTAAGGATATGTTAACTCCGTAAATTTTCAGGCATTCTTCGATTTTATAAATGTGTTTAATTTGATGTTTTAAACGAGTGTTTCCACTCCCAGACTAAGCATGAAGTAAAATTTCGAGTTTAGAAAAACCTGAAAATTTGGTTTGGTCGCGTAGCGCGTAGCGCTACGCGACCAAACCAAATTTTCAGGTTTTTCTAAACTCGAAATTTTACTTCATGCGCCACGCGTATAAAAGACTGAAATATTGTGATGTTTGAAATACACTGAAAAATACTTTGTTTAAATGACAAATAATCAAAATATTTTAATAACAAAGCATTCACATTTTTCTTCACTCGTTCTCAAGTCAGGTCAAATAATACAATATATCAAATTAATTTATTTAGTTAGTAATTAAAAAAGAAATATGTTCCAGCCTTGCATTAATAGCACTCACTTAATATCTACTAATTAATAATCACAAAAGAAACCAAAAAATCAACGATGTCACAAATCTTACACCACTGAAAGAAAGAAAAAACATTGTTATTTTCAGGAATATCACAAATATACAATTAACTAATTACAAATATTATCATAATTTTATATTTTAATAATAATAACGTAACTTATTCAATAAACAAAAACAACTAAGGATATGTTAACTCCGTAAATTTTCAGGCATTCTTCGATTTTATAAGTGTTTAATTTGATGTTTTAAACGAGTGTTTCCACTCCCAGACTAAGCGTGAAGTAAAATTTTGAGTTTAGAAAAACCTGAAAATTTGGTTTGGTCGCGTAGCGCGTAGCGCTACGCGACCAAACCAAATTTTCAGGTTTTTCTAAACTCGAAATTTTACTTCATGCGCCACGCGTATAAAAGACTGAAATATTGTGATGTTTGAAATACACTGAAAAATAGTTTGTTTAAATGACAAATAATCAAAATATTTTAATAACAAAGCATTCACATTTTTCTTCACTCGTTCTCAAGTCAGGTCAAGTAATACAATATATCAAATTAATTTATTTAGTTAGTAATTAAAAAAGAAATATGTTCCAGCCTTGCATTAATAGCACTTAATATCTACTAATTAATAATCACAAAAGAAACCAAAAAATCAACGATGACAAAACTCTTACACCACTGAAAGAAAGAAAAAACAACAAAATTGTTAGGTTTATGTATAAGAATAGAACAGTTAACAAAGTTTTTCGTAGCGCTTAGTAGCTTAATTACAAAGAATTAAAAGAGAAAACCTTCGAACATTTTGTTTTAATAAGCAATTCATTTATTTTATTATAAAAAATTATTATAAGCAATTGGCATTGTATAAAGTTTAGAGGAACTTTCATTTCAATACTTTCTACGTTATAAAATTATTTATGGAATACAAAATAATATCTAAAATTACAATATTCTAGCTTTAGATTTAAATAGATTTTTTTTAATTTCTACATCATTTATTCAATATAAAAGTACGTATTAATCGTAATATTACAGCTTAATTTTGAAATTCTGTATAGGAGTATTTCCTAGTAATCAGCTCTTAATTTTCTGGTCTGCATCGAATTCCAAAAGTTTGAATTTCAGGAGATACATTTACTTCTTAGTTTAAATTTCATAGGATACATTTACTCCTTAATTTCTACATTAAAAAACATAAATTATAACGTTAATTAAGTAATATCTTTATATACGAGACTGCCAAGTAACGTATTTCTTTCAAACATTCTAACTTGTTTAAGTGTTTGATTTAAACATGTTATGTGTTTATATCAAACATTGTAACTTGTTAAAATGTTTGATATAAATACGTTACTCGGCAGGCTCGTATTTTTTTTCAGTGTATAGTTAATAAACAAATAATTATTTAAAACAAGGTCTGCAACTTTTACTGCATTTATCTCGTTCTTTATATTTCAGAAATGTTGTGATTACAGAATTTACAAATACTTTTTGGAACTCTATACGGGTTTATGTTTTTTACTTACATGTTTTTATTATTGTAAGAACTTACCTGTAATTACAGAAATTATATTTTATTGGCCAACAAGATCTGGTGATTTTTATATAATGTTAAATATTTGGTGGATACTGTGACTGTAATTCTGACTTATGCCTGCAAAATAAATTTAAGGTTATGTTTTCTACATTGTTGCCATTAAGCACATGGCAACAATGTAGAAAACATAACCCTATCATAAAGATTAATATTACTTTCGGCATTTTATTACCATTTTTCTGTCAAATAATAAATCATTTGCGAAATGGCATTGATATATTAATGTCATTACATAACTAATAGAAGAGACACCCAAATAATCAAAGAACCTAAGAATATTCATTCTGTATCTTGTTATAGAATGAAAATACATGCAAAACACATAAGAAGCAAATGTTTCAAAATAAATATTCTAACTCAAGAGTGAGAATTTTTACCTTCTACTATTAAATATGATTTCGGAATTATTACATTCACTAATGGTCGTGGAGAAAAATATATCCCAAATCTAGTTGGCCAATAAAAAAAAAAACTCATATATGGAATTTCGAAAAGAGTACCTGAAATTGTAACGCATTTTTCTCTTCAATTACCTCCAATATATAATTTATTTAAAACACCACACGAAGGTCAGTCCATACACACACTTACATATCATTCCAAACAATTTTCTTACTTCCCTAAACAAAAACACTTATTTCACTTCCGCTACTTAAATCGCGTATTTGCTGCATAATAAAACGATTAGTGCCAATCAGGGAGATGATTAATTCTCGGTTTGAAGTTGGCTATTGTGGCCGAAGAAAATGCAAATGAACAAATCAACAAATGCTCGTTTTCCTATGATATAAATTCGGTTGCATTCGGCGAATTTTCAATGCGAAGAGAAAGGCGGAATGGATTTTATACGGTTTGTTCGCCGATGCGCATAAATAATTCAGAGCGATTGAATGAATGGACTAATTGCATTTGTTAACTTGAAATTTGCATTAGCAAATAATGATGATGATGATGTCGTTTGAAAATAGGAATGTTTAAATTACTTCTGTATGTGGGAGGTAAATTACAGTAAGTAATTTTTTTTTAAATAAGTTCTTTTGATACTGTTGGATTTAAGATTTTTTTTACTCCACCTTCTACATACAGATTTATAAACCTAAATATGAATTTTTGTAAAAAAATGTGTCGGCATTTTTTTTAAACATTTTACTATATAATGTAGATGTTGAAACAAAAACAAGTGTGTCTTGCAGTGTTGCAAATTTTTGTTTCTAGATTTTGGTGTAGTTTACCTGCCACACACAGATTTGCAAACGTTAATATGGATTTTTGCCAAAAATTATGTAGGTATTGGTTTTATCATCATTTTACCATGTGACGTTGAAATGATAAAAATAAGTGTTTCTTGCAGTGTTGCCAGTTTTTTTTTTGAGATTTTGGTTAAACTATACCAAAATCTCGAAAAAAAGCTCCCACATACAGATTTATAATCGTGAATATTTAATATTTAATAGTTTATTCGTGCTGTAAACAAAAGTTTTACACAGGTCAGACAAAAATAGACAGATGTTATCAGTGCGAAAAAATAGAACATTGTAAAATTACAAGAGTAAGAGTAAACATGTACAAGAGTAAACATATATGATTAAAATATAACACAAATAAAAATGAACTAGACGCACAAGTATATTAAAATATAATAAATTAGAGGACAGCTCACTTTAAAATTACAAAAGTAAACATATATAATTAAAACCTCTTCTTGCAATACTAAAAAATATATAATTTAAAGTAATAATAGTGATACTTCTATCATTACTACTAGCAATAAAACACAATTAGCAATCGAACTTATAAAAGTTAGAATGTATGGCCTAGAAAATCATCCACGGAATAAAATGCGTTTTCTAGTAATATTATCTTGATCCTTGATTTAAACTTTTTATCAAGGGTCCGATAACTATTGGGTAAAACATTGAATAACTTGAAAGCCATAGTAGTTCATACCATTTCTCGATCTCTGAAGTCTTAAATTCGGTACGTATAAGTTGTTTTGCGTTCTAGTTTGATAATTGTGATTGCGGGATTGCAGTATATGATTGTCGTAGCAAGACTTGACAGATAACAAACAATGCAATATGTATAAACTAGGAAATGTTAATATTTTGAGTTTAATAAAGGCATCTTTACAATCTTCTCGAAACCCCAAGTTGCATATGATTCTAACGGCCTTGCGCTGGAGTCCAAACATTCGGTGTCTTATTACAGAATGACCCCAGGCAACTATGCTATATGTCAGGTGGGACTGAAATAGCGCAAAATAGGCTGTTTTCAGCATATCAGGGGTAATATAATTCCTTAAACCTCTTAAGATATAGATGCTTTTATTTAACTTCGCTGCCAGTTCATCGCCATGTCGATTCCATAGAAGCAGGTTATCAATATAAACACCTAGGAATTTAACAGCTGTGTTAAAATTTGTTAGATAGTGATTATTTAACGTATAGATTGATGTTTCAGTTTTGTTAATATTAAGACTCAATCTATTTGCAGTAAACCACTCTGTAGCCTTTAATACGAATTCCCTATTTTGTTTATTTGCTGCATCGATACTAGTTGATGCATTAATGATAGTTGTATCATCAGCGAATAAAATGACTTTACAGTCATTCATGTATTTAGGGAAATCATTGATATAAATAAGAAACAGAAGTGGTCCTAGTGTTGATCCCTGCGGGACACCACAAGCCGTTTCAAGAAGATCAAATGTCTGACCTCTATAAGTGACCGCTTGCTGCCTTCTAGATAAAAAAAAAAGAAAGCAAAAGGCCACAGCTCTGGGGGTTGAAATTGTATGTGTACAACTTCCGTAAAAATAATGTATGGGGAACGCAGTCGAAGGCCTTTTAGAGATCAATGTACGTAGCAAAAGCAAATTCACCGTTTTCATATGCATCAATAATGGATCCTGTAAGGTCCAGTGTGGATTTCCCCTCCCTAAATCCGTATTGTTCTTCACTGAGGATATTATTGCTTTCAAAGTGTATTATTATTTGCGTAAGCATTATTTTCTCAAATATTTTCGAGAAAATGGGGGGTAAAGATATAGGCCGGTAGTTATTGCAATCATTGAGGTTACCTTTTTTGTGAATCGGGATAATCTTTGACACTTTCAGGACCTCCGGAAATACACTTGTTGTTATACTACGATTGATTAATTTTGTAAGTAGTTCAATTAGAACGTCTATGGTATCTTTGATTAAGTTAATCGAAATGCCGTAAATGTCTGTACTTCGATTATTCTCCATACCTTTGATTATATCCCTCACAAACGCCTCAGACACAAAACTAAATGAGAAAGACGGTTGGTTAGATAAGAAATATTGATTGACCAGAGTTATAGGATCTATATCACAGATAGGTAGTTCGTTGTTAATTTTAGTAGGAACATTTACAAAAAAATCATTAAACATATGGGCTGTTATATCACATTCATCTATCACAGACACGGATTTTTTCCTATGGTTATTCAATATATTCCACATAGCTTTTACTGGATTACTTGCTGATGACACTAATCTATCATTTGCTTCTAGTTTGGCCTGTTTAATTGCATGTTTGTATGTTATCTGCATGTCTTTTTTTAATTGTTTCATTTGAGCATTGTTAACTTTTGCACTAGCCTCATACACTAAGTTTAAATTTTCTCTCATAGTTTTTAAATCATTTGTAAACCAGTTGGTATGAGATACGCCTTTGATAAATTTTTTGGACTTCAATGGAAAACAAATTTCAAAATAGTTCAGAAATATATTCATAAATTTAGTCCAACTATTATTTATATCTAAATGGTCAATAATGCTCCAATCGACATTACTAAGCATATTATAGAAATTAATTTTACCAACAGATGTGATTGGACGAATTAATTTGGTTTCGCCATCGTTTAATCTATGATGTAATTTAATACATACACTTACCCCATCGTGATCGGAAAATGGTACTACAATTGGTTTAACCGTAGCTTTGATATGACAACTATTTGTAAACACATTATCCAAACAGGAACCTACTCTAGTTGGAAAGTTTACTAGACCACACATACGGAAGCTGCTTAAATAGTCGCACAGACTTCGTGTATTTACGTCTTTCCTATTAATAAAATTACAATTAAATTCGCCACAAATAAAAGTAGTATATTTAGTAAAATCTATGACGGACATGATATTGTTTAGTACGTCTAAAAATAAATTAAAATCTCCCGAGGGGGCTCTATGGCTATTAATTATTACAATATTTATATCATTTAATAAAATTCCCGATACTTCACATTGTTTTTCAATGGAATAAATATTTATATTCAGGGTGGTAAATTTGAAATCATCCCTTAACAAAATCATGACACCACCATGTGTGAACACTTTTCGTGAATAATGGTTTGCCACAATAAAATGTTCAAGTTTAATCACTTCAGATTCTATTTCTGTGAGCCGGTGCTCTGTTAAACAAATAACTTTAAAATTTGCATCACTTATAAGAGCTTCTAGTAGATTAGTTTTACTTCTAACACTTTGAATATTTAACAGTAACAAGTTAAACGTATCTTGCGAGTTATCGATGTTTCCTGTTGTTGTTTTATTCACTCCCTTTGTCGGTCCGGTGTTATCTTCGGCTTCATCATCCAGAAAAAAAACGGGTGAACACTTACTCCTCGGGGCCATACCACTGGATCCTTCAGTTTTATTATTTCTTCAGGTGGTGCGGATACTTTAAATGAGGAATATTTCTCGGGATGTTTTGATGTCATCCGCGTACATTCTATGTTGGTAAAATCATTTTTGTTTACAAATTGTTTTATGTCCATTGCAGTGACTGATGGATTAACTCGGCTGACATAAATGTGTTCCATCTTTGTTACACCTTTAATGTCCGTATCGTCTTGGCAGCCAATGATTGTTAATATGGATTGTTGTTAAAAATTATGTAGGTATTTTTTTTTCCATCATTTGACTATGTGATGTAGGATGTTATAAAAGAAACACAGTGTGTCTTACATTGTTGCCAATTTTTGTTTTGAGATGTTGATGTAGTTTACCTCCCACACACAGAATTGTAAACGTGAATATGGATTTTTGACAAAAAAATATGTAGGTATTGTTACCTCCCACACATATGTGAGGTTGAAATGAAAAAAACAAGTGTTTCTGGCAGTGTTGCCAGTTTTTTTTTTCTAGATTTTGGTGTAGTTTACCTCCCACATACAGATTTATAATCGTAAATATGGATTGTTGTTAAAAATTATGTTGGTATTTTTTCCATCATTTGACTATGTGATGTAGGGTGTTGAAAAAAAACACAGTGTGTCTTGCAGTGTTGCAAATTTTTGTTTCGAGATTTTGATGTAGTTACCTCCCACACACAGAGTTGTAAACGTGAATATGGATTATTGAAAAAAAATATGTAGGTATTGTTTTTTTTTCATCATTATACCATGTGACGTTGAAATAACAAAAACAAGTGTTTCTTGCAGTGTTGCCAGTTATTTTTTCAAAATTTTGCTGTAGTTTACCTCCCACACACAGAGTTGTAAACGTGGATATAGATTTTTGACAAAAAATATGCAGGAATTGTCTTTTTCATTCTTTTACCATGTGACGTTGAAATGCAAAAACAAGTATTTCTTGTAGTGTTGCCAGTTTTTCTTTTTGAGATTTTACTGTAGTTTACCTTCCACAAACAGAGTTGTAAACGTGAATATCTATTTATGACAAAAAATATGTAGGTATTGTTTTTTTCATTTTACCATGTGACGTTGAAATGACAAAAACAAGTGTTTCTTGCAGTGTTGCTAGTTTTTTTTTTTGAGATTTTGCTGTAGTTTACCTCCCACATACAGATTTATTAACGTGAATATAGATTTTTGCCAAACATTTTGTTTTTTATTACTTTACAATGTGATTTTGAAATGACAAAAATAAGGGTTGCTTGCAGTGTTGCCAGTTTTTTTTTTAGATTTTTTCGATGTTGGCAAAAAACGTCTTCATAATTCTTCAACTCGTAAAATTTAAAAGAGTTTACATTTTGTCTTTAGATACAGAAAATGTATCCCTAAGCAAATTGCCTAGACATAATAAATGTTTCTAAAATATATTAACGTAAGCAGTATATTTTGAACTTCAATTGAAATCAGTGTTTTATACGCGTGGCGCATGAAGTAAAATTTCGAGTTTAGAAAAGCCTGAAAATTTGGTTTGGTCGCTCTGCTTCGCAGAGCGACCAAACCAAATTTTCTGGCTTTTCTAAACTCGAAATTTTACTTCATGCTTTGTCTGGGAGTGGAAAACACTCGTTCAAAGCTTCAAATTGGCAAATTCAATTCTACTTAATGACAAAAACAGGGTATAGATTAAACGATCCATCGATTTTGTACAAACTTTTTTCCAAACTTTCGTAAAATGCAATGGAATTTCTCTTAATAAAATTTAACCAACTTGAATTTAATTTGAAGCTTTAAACGAGTGTTTTCCACTCCCAGACTAAGCATGAAGTAAAATTTCGAGTTTAGAAAAGCCCCGTGAAAATTTGTCGAGGGTCGCGCAGCGACCCGAGACAAATTTTCTGGGCTTTTCTAAACTCGAAATTTTACTTCATGCGCCACGCGTATAAAACACTCATTTCAAGTGAGGTTCAAATATACATACATTTTACAATATTATAGTGTTTTATGCGCATGACGCATGAAGTAAAATTTCGAGTTTAGAAAAGCCCAGAAAATTTGTCTCGGGTCGCTGCGCGACCCTCGACAAATTTTCACGGGGCTTTTCTAAACTCGAAATTTTACTTCATGCTTAGTCTGGGAGTGGAAAACACTCGTTTAAAGCTTCAAATTGGCAAATTCAATTCTACTTAATGACAAAAAAAGGTATAGATTAAACGATCCATCGATTTTGTACAAACTTTCTTCCAAACTTTCGTAAAATGCAATGGAATTTCTCTTTACAAAATTTAAGCAACTTGAATTTAATTTGAAGCTTTAAACGAGTGTTTTCCACTCCCAGACTAAGCATGAAGTAAAATTTCGAGTTTAGAAAAGCCCCGTGAAAATTTGTTGAGGGTCGCGCAGCGACCCTCGACAAATTTTCTGGGCTTTTCTAAACTCGAAATTTTACTTCATGCGCCACGCGTATAAAACACTAATTTCAAGTGAGGTTCAAATATACATAAATTTTACAGTATTTTAGTGTTTTATGCGCGTGACGCATGAAGTAAAATTTCGAGTTTAGAAAAGCCCACAAAATTTGTCTCGGGTCGCTGCGCGACCCTCGACAAATTTTCACGGGGCTTTTCTAAACTCGAAATTTTACTTCATGCTTAGTCTGGGAGAGGAAAACACTCGTTTAAAGCTTCAAATTGGCAAATTCAATTCTACTTAATAATAAAAAAACCTAATGATTAAACGATCCGTCGATTTTTGTACAAACTTTTTTCCAAACTTTCGTAAAATGCAATGGAATTTCTCTTTATAAAATTTAAGCAACTTAAATTTAATTTGAAGCTTAGTCTGGGAGTGGAAAACACTCGTTTAAAGCTTCAAATTGGCAAATTCAATTTTACTTTATAATAAAAAAAGGTAGATTAAACGATCCGTCGATTTTTGTACAAACTTTTTTCCAAACTTTCGTAAAATGCAATGGAATTTTTCTTTATAAAATTTAAGCAACTTGAATTTATTAAAAAAGTTGTCAGGATATTTGAATTCTGAGATTTTTTTTTTGAGATTTTGCTGTAGTTTACCTCCCACATACAGATTTATTAACGTGAATATAGATTTTTGCCAAACATTTTGTTTTTTATTACTTTACAATGTGATTTTGAAATGACAAAAATAAGGGTTGCTTGCAGTGTTGCCAGTTTTTTTTTTAGATTTTTTCGATGTTGGCAAAAAACGTCTTCATAATTCTTCAACTCGTAAAATTTAAAAGAGTTTACATTTTGTCTTTAGATACAGAAAATGTATCCCTAAGCAAATTGCCTAGACATAATAAATGTTTCTAAAATATATTAACGTAAGCAGTATATTTTGAACTTCAATTGAAATCAGTGTTTTATACGCGTGGCGCATGAAGTAAAATTTCGAGTTTAGAAAAGCCTGAAAATTTGGTTTGGTCGCTCTGCTTCGCAGAGCGACCAAACCAAATTTTCTGGCTTTTCTAAACTCGAAATTTTACTTCATGCTTTGTCTGGGAGTGGAAAACACTCGTTCAAAGCTTCAAATTGGCAAATTCAATTCTACTTAATGACAAAAACAGGGTATAGATTAAACGATCCATCGATTTTGTACAAACTTTTTTCCAAACTTTCGTAAAATGCAATGGAATTTCTCTTAATAAAATTTAACCAACTTGAATTTAATTTGAAGCTTTAAACGAGTGTTTTCCACTCCCAGACTAAGCATGAAGTAAAATTTCGAGTTTAGAAAAGCCCCGTGAAAATTTGTCGAGGGTCGCGCAGCGACCCGAGACAAATTTTCTGGGCTTTTCTAAACTCGAAATTTTACTTCATGCGCCACGCGTATAAAACACTCATTTCAAGTGAGGTTCAAATATACATACATTTTACAATATTATAGTGTTTTATGCGCATGACGCATGAAGTAAAATTTCGAGTTTAGAAAAGCCCAGAAAATTTGTCTCGGGTCGCTGCGCGACCCTCGACAAATTTTCACGGGGCTTTTCTAAACTCGAAATTTTACTTCATGCTTAGTCTGGGAGTGGAAAACACTCGTTTAAAGCTTCAAATTGGCAAATTCAATTCTACTTAATGACAAAAAAAGGTATAGATTAAACGATCCATCGATTTTGTACAAACTTTCTTCCAAACTTTCGTAAAATGCAATGGAATTTCTCTTTACAAAATTTAAGCAACTTGAATTTAATTTGAAGCTTTAAACGAGTGTTTTCCACTCCCAGACTAAGCATGAAGTAAAATTTCGAGTTTAGAAAAGCCCCGTGAAAATTTGTTGAGGGTCGCGCAGCGACCCTCGACAAATTTTCTGGGCTTTTCTAAACTCGAAATTTTACTTCATGCGCCACGCGTATAAAACACTAATTTCAAGTGAGGTTCAAATATACATAAATTTTACAGTATTTTAGTGTTTTATGCGCGTGACGCATGAAGTAAAATTTCGAGTTTAGAAAAGCCCACAAAATTTGTCTCGGGTCGCTGCGCGACCCACGACAAATTTTCACGGGGCTTTTCTAAACTCGAAATTTTACTTCATGCTTAGTCTGGGAGAGGAAAACACTCGTTTAAAGCTTCAAATTGGCAAATTCAATTCTACTTAATAATAAAAAAACCTAATGATTAAACGATCCGTCGATTTTTGTACAAACTTTTTTCCAAACTTTCGTAAAATGCAATGGAATTTCTCTTTATAAAATTTAAGCAACTTAAATTTAATTTGAAGCTTAGTCTGGGAGTGGAAAACACTCGTTTAAAGCTTCAAATTGGCAAATTCAATTTTACTTTATAATAAAAAAAGGTAGATTAAACGATCCGTCGATTTTTGTACAAACTTTTTTCCAAACTTTCGTAAAATGCAATGGAATTTTTCTTTATAAAATTTAAGCAACTTGAATTTATTAAAAAAGTTGTCAGGATATTTGAATTCTGTATAAAGTAAGATAAAGTATTCATTTTTGTCGAAACTCATTGAATTTTATGGCGATTAGACATCTGTTGATTCTTAATTTTCTTTAAGTCAACTAAAACTTGATAATAAATTAAATTTTAATAAAAATTAAGTAAGTATTTAGTTTATTTTCTACTTTTATATCTTCATATTTATTTAAGTGTGCAATAATATTTGAACGAGTGTTTTCCATTCCTTGATTAAGCATGAATGGTCGCTCAGATATTTTTAATCATTTTACAATGTAGATGTTGAAACAAAAACAAGTGTGTCTTGCAGTGTGGCCAATTTTTGTTTCAAGATTTGTTTTTCAAATTTTCAGGCTTTTCTAAACTCAAAATATTTAAAATTGAATTTGTGTTCAGTATTCCGGCACTAGATACCCATAGACGCGTTTCGGACTTCAAGATCCTCTTCAGTGTGGTCCCGACCCAGTGCTGAGGAATACTGAACATTTCTGACTATTTTAAGCCAATATGTGAAAACTATTAATAGATTTCGATAGCTAACGCCATCTAATGCTCCATAGTGGCATCGTCAATGACACGAATGCACCAAGTGCATATACAGGTCACTGTTTCGTCCACGATTGATCATTGACGATGCCACTATGGAGCATTAGATGGCGTTAGCTATCGAAATTCATTAATAGTTTTCACATATTGGCTTGAAATAGTCAGAAATGTTCAGTATTCCTCAGCACTGGGTCGGGGCCACACTGAAGACGATCTTAAAGTCCGAAACGCGTCTGTGGGTATCTAGTGCCGGAATACTGAAAACAAATTCAATTTTGATAATTGTTTTCTGGTTTCACAAACAGAGTTTAGCTCGTTCGTGGACGAAACAGTGACCTGTATATGCACTTTGTGACACGAATGCACCAAGTGCATATACAGGTCACTGTTTCGTCCACGATTGATCATTGACGATGCCACTATGTAGCATTAGATGGCGTTAGCTATCGAAATCCATTAATAGTTTTCAAAATATTTACTTCATGCGAGAGGCGTGTTAAACACTGATTTAGTGTGAAGTTTTAAACACACTTTAATCATCTCACAATAACACAAAATTCTTTAAAATATAGAAATGATCTTATTTTCTACATTGCTCATTATTTATGGTTAAAATTCTTTACATTAAAGGATTTTCTTCAAACATGACAACACTGGTTTCTTGAGATAACCTTTTCAAGTAGGTCCATTCTATCAAATATATAATTAAACTGAGTTCTCTATGAAACATTTCTTTCCGATTTACAAAAGAAGAAGAAATATGCGATTAATATTGTCTTTAATTAATTTCTCACTTAACCCGTGGTGAAACATTCTTGAATCTAGTTCTGGATATTTAATTAAAACACTTGGTTTAAATCAGTGAAACAAACCAAGTGTTTTATTAAAATATCCACGATTAATATTGTGAACAATACATGCAAAGTATAAATATAATTGAATCGCTTATTTCCAAAAACCCCTAAATTAATTTTATACAAATCAATAATTTAGGGGTTTTTGAATATAGGTGACTCAATTATTTATTCAATTAGACCACATTGGATTATTATAATGATGAGGTTTTTCATAATCGAGACGACGTGGATTAATTTGCGGATAGACATAAACAAAAAACTGGAGGGCAATAAATCTTGTCTTATCAACATTGAAACAAATAAATGTTGAGCTGATTTAATCCGGAAAATCGTAATTATTCTTATCTGGAGGTAATTGTCTGGCGGCATTGAAACAAAATGATATTAAAACTAAGCAAGCATGATGATTGACACAAATACAGGTGAGTAGAAATTCGATTTACTGTAATTTGAAAATAAAAGTACAGCCATCGAAAACATTGTCTAAAACGACTAAAAATTTAATGAAGTTTATTAAAATATTATATAATACGAGTTTTTGTGTATATACTGTACAATACAATATTTAATTTTTGTACATGTATATATTATAGCTGTATAAAGTGGTCTATTCCGTTAAATAAATAAATGATTAAAAAATATATAATCTGCAGCATTTATTGAATTAATTATTAATCATTATTAAACACCTGGTTATCTTTTCGAATTTTCGGAATTCGTTAAAGCTTTTATTTAATAATAAAAATCTTCAATATAAGACTTGATAAGCTAGATTGATGGCCATTTGTGCTTTTTTCAAGTGTGAACATATTTCGAGATTAAACTACTACAATAGTTAAGCTATCGATAATGAGTACACAGTAATCGAAATGTACATCTGCCAAAACAAAAATTATTGTGAAGAATGTGTTAGTGTTTTCATTCCAAGTTAAAGTAATACACGTATATGAAAATATGGACAGAAAGGTCGATGGCTTTTTAAGTTTGAATGAGATATAAACAATGAGTCACAAAAAATGTAACGTTTTGTTTTTATCTTAAATTTTATTTAGTTTTAGTATATGTATAAATGTTTGTATTGTGCAATGATCTCGCTGTCATTATTGTTATATTTCTTTTTACTTTTGTAATCTTTTTTTCCTGTTCACATTATTTATAATTGTTGTTAATTCAATGTAAAAATTCACGAACCCGTGAATGAAGAAATAAATAAATAAACTCTAAGGGCGTAGCCAGGATTTTGACCAAAGAGGGGTACGAAACAAAAATATACCAAATATGCATATAAATATTTTCATTCCCATATGAAAAACAAAGGGAAAGTATTGTTTTCGCAAAAAATTTTAAATCAAAAATTTTAGTGGATATATCCATTCTGAGGTCCCCCGAGTTGATTAGGACAATTTTTTAAAAAATGTATGTGCTTCTGTAATTCTGTCCTGTCGCCACGATAAAGTCTAAACCAATTGAGCTGTTAAGATGACACTATCAACTTAAGCTTTTTATTACAATAGTAGTATCCAATCAACTTTTGGTGAAAATGCGGAAACCGGAAGTAATGGTTTACTCTAAGCATTTTTTTCTTTAATATTGATTATATAAAAAAATCTTGTCAAGAAAAGTTGTAGATTATAGAAAAATTTCTATTTAATGCCTATTCACTTTATGTCGTAGCTCTTTTAGTTATTTTATTAAAACTGTTTTAAAAATGTGAATTTTACGAACTAATTCTTTTAAATAAGTGAGCTATTGCTATAAACGTCATTTTTGACCTTGTCATGATTCATATTTTGTAGAAAACTGAAAGCATAAGTGAGGCTTACGAACAAAATTTAACAGAAATAAAAACATTTGTTGAAAAATAAGGTAGGTAAAAGCTATTATTTCAAGTAGGAACATACTATTATGTTCCACATTAAAATGTTTGTATCATGAAACTACAATATAGATTGTTATGTATTTTTCATAATTCATTATGAATATTCTTTGCAAATATTTTTCTTTTTGGGATTTTTATAACTAACTTTTAAACGCAATTTTACCGATTTATAATATAGTCAATATTTTTTTGCAACGTATTATTTTCTATTTGTGAGTGTTTATTACTTATTTGTGATTGTTTATTACTTATTTGTAAAACAATTTAATACACATTGAAGTGTTGGAATTTAGCAGTGTATAAAAAAACAGTACAAGGTCCGCTGGTTTTGATCTAATTTTTTGCGTCCATGTATCCCAATTTTGCGATCACGTTACACAGTTTTATTTCGCATTAAAGGTAATTTGAATCATCAAAATACCAAAAAACCTGATTTAATGAAGTGAGTCGAAAATTTCCTACAATGAAGCAAATTATAAATGGTTTTGAAATCTTCACAATAATACTAATTAGACTTTAATCGTTGAATAACGAATCATACAAAAGTGCAACTCTATGTGTTTTTGTTTACTCGTTACGGCTGAGTGGTGACATCTGTAAGTCTGTCGGTGAATTAATATCTTTAATTAATTCCCACTTATCCCGTGGTGAAACATTTTAAACTATAAACTATTAATTACTTGATATTGTTTCACTGAAATTAGTAAAATAATACCAAGTGTTTTAATTAATAGTTTGTAGGTAAATTAATATTTTCAGAAATAGTTTCTTATTAAAGCAAACTAGCCGTTTGGTTGTTTTTTACTTCTCGAAACTGTATCCTTCATATGATTAGTGCATCGTAGGGCTACAAAAAACGCAACAATTAGAAAATTAGAATAAAACTGTTTTTCCGCACACGTCTTCATATTAGGAAACGCAAAATTAAGAAATAAATAAATAAATAATGCCTAGCGGATTACATCAAATCTAAGAAAATTAGGTGTTCCTCAAGAAGTTACATTAAGACCTCTATTTATATTTCTTTACGTTATTTAACGAATAATTGAGCCGTTTATTTTGAAAGTCACCTAACTCAATTTCTCAATTTGTTGTTGTTGCCTGAAACAATCTTCATAATTTAAATTTTTTGTCATAAACAACAATTTCTGGTTAAGTATATTCAAAATATATAATATATATTTTAAACACACAAATAATTTTATGACTGAAAACTTCAAATTATAAGTTTAAGTTTCTTTAATAAACGGAATCTGCTTTTTGCAAAAAAAAAATATACAAATCAAACTTACAATTTTAAATTTAGCATAACAAAATAACAAAATTCAAATTATAATCCGCAGAAAGTACATTTATTAAATTGATTATAGTCAACAACAAAAAATTGAGAAAAGGAGTTCGGTCACTTTCAAAATAAACGGCTCAATTATTCAAAGCCATTTTCTAATCGTAATTAATCATATTTGCATTTTAATACCTTATTATAATAAAATAATGAAAATTGCTAGAAAAGGGGATTCCCAGTGACAGTAATAAAACCTGTTGATCTACATAATTGCACTCAACTGACGTAAGCCCAGCTGTAATTATCAAGTGACCGTCGTCGTGATTAACTTAGAAATATAACAAAACAACAAAAATAGTTTCCGATAACGCGACACACTTACACAAAGGAATTTGTTTTAACTGGTACAATGTTAAATTCGTAGGGAAACTTTCTAAGAATTAGTGCAATTATGAGTCATAAAAATAAATAATAGTTTGAAAACACACTTGTGGGGTAAGGTAAAACACTTGTTTTGTTCCATATTTTTATCTTCAGTTGCCTGGCACGTGTTTCGATCCGTTACTATTATTTTCAAAGGTAAAAATTGTTAAAATACTTGTTTTATGTCTTTTTTTGTCATTTTTCTATTAAATAATTTTTTGTATAAATGCTCGATTTTAACAACGTCCAACAAAAATATCAAATAAAGAATCGCACTTTAAATATTTCATAAAATATGCTGTTCAAGAGTGTTTGTTAACATTTCCTCCTGGAAAAATATAATCAATTTTGGTACTGGAAACTTTTCTCTTAGTTTATAGACTGTATAGAATAATAATTATGAATAATAATACAAAAAGTGATGAATGGAAAAACAGCAGTTTTTCTATTTATGCGGTATAAAAAAAATGTCCAAATATTTTTGATCATTATTTCTACAATGGTCAGAAATATTTAGACAATTTGTTACACCGAATAAATATAAAACTTGTCACTAATTTAATAACTCGATTAAAAAAATAGGCAGAAAGACCTAGGGTTCATAAACTGTTAAACAATAAAAAAAGTAATAAGTATGTCTTGTTAAATTACATCTATATTTTATTTTGTCAAATAAAAATAATGAATATAATAGCAAACTAACTATTTTTTTATTCATCACTTTTGGTTTTATTTTAAGTTGATAAATCTGTACTTAAATAGTATATTATTCTTAGACTAGATTATTAAAGAATCATTTATTATTAGTTATTTCTGGACTTTGAGATTGTTATACTAATAATAATCTATATTTACACACAACATACAAAAATAAAATAATTCATAATGAATAATAATAAAATGATAGTAGCTCTCTGCAAATTGTTATTTTTATAGCTATTTATATGAGATGCTTTCTAATTATTGTATATATCTTATTACTATTGGATTAAAGTAATTAATTAATATTTTTTAAAGGATTTCCTTTAAGTATTTTTTGTCACGAGATGCAGATCCGGGAAGTTTTAATTTCATCATCCTTTTAAATATCCTCCTTTGTTTGATATGATCGATAGATTTGCGCAAATCATTTTCGTTCGGATATTAATTAACGCTAATTAATTTTCTAAAGAGCGAAAGTTCTACAAAACAAATACGTTCTTTTCCTATGTATATAGTCAGTTTTTTCTTCAATAGAGCCAATTTTCAAGTTTGCAAATTAGTTACGTAAAACAATATTCGTGAATTAATATTTATGTTAATGTTATTTTAATTACCAACAATTTTTTTATTTGATATGCTGAACATTAAATAGTTCTCTATTGAAATTTGTATCTATAGAAAATTAAATTATTGATGTCCGGTTTCACCAACTTTAAATAAATCTTATTCGTTTATTAAATTGATTTGTCGATTGAAATAGACATTTTCAATGTTATTAACATCAACGTTATGTGGATTGATTGATTTTTGACATGTATGTAGCTATTATTAGATTTTAATCGATGAATAACTAACTATTGGTCGATTTAACTGACGTTGGTGAATTTCGGCATAAGAGTATTATAGTGAAGCCTCGCTAATCCGGATCAATGAAAACTAAAACCAACCCGAATTAGTTAAACACCTGGATTATTGAAACCTTTTTTGAGTTACGAAAATAGGCTAGAGCTAATGTTTTGTGTGGTTTCTTTGGCGCCATGATGTTTTTTTCACGACTCATCGTTATTACGATTTTTATCACAGGTAATCCGGATTTTGGAATACATAATGTAAATAACTAATATTTCAATTTCGTCCGGATAACTGCAGAATCCGGATTATTGGAGTTTAGATTTAGGATTAGCGAAGCTTTACTGTATTTATTATAAATATAAGCAAACAGGTCTTTAACACCTCCTTCAAACACCCCCCGAAATTTTGCAAATTGTTTTATATTTGTATGCATACTATCTTTCCGCTTAATGCATACAAAAATTAAAAATATATTGCTAATATTTTGTTTGATAGCTACAGGCTTTTTAAAATACAAACATGTCTCAATTAGTTAAAACATTACATCTCAATAATTAATATAACCAAGTTATTGCTTGTTGCGCTACACTCTTGATAGAACCGGATATTCAAATTTGGTGAAGAAAAACACTTGTTATGTTCCATTATTTTATTTTCAGTTTCCAGTATAACCTTTGATAATGATCTGTAAAGATCGAAACGCGTGTCAGGAAACTGAAAATAAAATAATGGAACATAACAAGTCTTTTTCTTCACCAAATTGAATATTAATATAACCGTTTATAATGTTAAATTCTACCTTCCATTCTTCTTCATCATTGTACAAAATACATTGTTACTAATCATTCGAGCATGGAATAATTGGAAGAAATTTTGTAGATTCTTTGTGTAAAAAAAGCAATTTGCATTTTTAATTATAAGTACCACCTGCTTTAGCATTTATTACAAATTTGACATTGAGTGCAGAGTGCAGAAATTCTACGGTTATTTTTTTTTTATTGCAAAAAGGGGGCAACGCACCAATCTCTTTGAATCCAAGGCAACATCTACACAACGCACTCGCTATGCAATTTCCTTATGTACAGCGCCTGCAATGCATTCAATTCATGTCAAAATATTAAGTAATATATTATGTTATCTTTTTCAATTTCCTTCTTTAAAAGTATGCTATTATGCATTAATACAGCATGAGTTGAGCATTATTTAAAAGTTATCTTAACAAGTATTTTCCACTCCCAGGTTAAGCATGAAGTAAAATTTCGAGTTTAGAAAAGCCTGAAAATTTGGTTTGGTCGCGTAGCGCGAAGCGCGGAGCGGCCAAACCAAATTTTCAGGCTTTTCTAAACTCGAAATTTTACTTCATGCGCCACGCGTATAAAACAGTGATTTAAAGTGAAGTTCCAAATATTCTTGTTTAGCAGTATATCGTCGTTTAAGTTTCAACATAGCATAACTGTTGGATTTATATTGCCTTGCCATTGTGTTGGTAGTAATAGTACATCGTGATGATGCTTGAAAGCGCCACAATCGAGGTTCTTATCATCTTCACATATCTCAAATCACAAATCTTCACATATCTCAAATCACAAATCTTCACATATCTCAATACAGTTTTGTTGCTCCCCTGTAAAGTAGGGAAAAGTTAGATATGCGATGTTGGCACTTAAACGACGATATTTTGAATCCTTTAGAAGGAAATTTTTAATACTGATCTAGCAGTATATTTTTAATTTCACAATATTTTAGTGTTTTATACGGGTGGCGCATGAAGTAAAATTTCGAGTTTAGAAAAGCCTGAAAATTTGGTTTGGCCGCTCCGCGCTTCGCGCTACGCGACCAAACCAAATTTTCAGGCTTTTCTAAACTCGAAATTTTACTTCATGCTTATCCTGGGAGTGGAAACACTCGTTCGAAACACTTCACACAATTCCGTGTAATAAATATCCTTACATATTATTTAATTATTTTTGATAAAACGGGAATTTTATTTGATAAAAAGAGAAAGTAATTTGATAAATAGTGAAATATGTTGATACAAAACTGACATGTGGTAGTTTCATTTGATAAAAAGGGAATTTCATTTGTTACATGGTGAAAATCAAACGAAAACTCCTGTATTATATTTATGTGAGAAATATTAGGTTGTTCGAAAAAAAAAAACGTTTATTTATTTTAAATTTAAAGTGATTATACTACACAAAATACATAAACTTAAATTAAACTTAGTACATTGTTAAAAGAGTCATCTTGTTTATTTGCAAATTATAATGAACATATTTTGATGCCTTGCAGATAAAGTTATTAAATTTAAAAAAAAACGGCATTTTAGGGACATTTTTGTCCGAACAACATAATATATGAAGTTACCTTATTTTTACTCATTATAATATTGTTACAATAATTCTTTTAATAATTCATCACACAATCAAAATCGCATTATTCTTCAAATTAAATTTAGTACACTGTTTAGAAGAGCCAGCTTGTTTATTTGCAAATTTAAATAAAAACAAATTTTGATGCCTTGCAGACCGAGTTGGTAAATTAAAAAAAATCGACATTTTAACGAAATTTTTTTCCGAACAACTTAATATATTAAGTTACCTTATTTTTTTATTCATAATAATATTACAATAATTATTCTAATAATTCATTACACAATCAATATCGCATTATTTCTTTGTATACAAAAAAATACTTTCAATATATTAATCTCTTATTTGCATGCTAGTTCAATCAAACCTGTCCTAATTTTTTCGAATTATTATTAGTCATTGTTGTTTTTCATACACCTTATCCATTTTGTACGCCCGATCTAGTTATTATTCAAATTTTTCTTTGTCGTCGGCCACTGCTCGACTTCATTAGCTATTCATCCAAGTGAATGTTGATTAATCCAGTTTTTTTTTTCACCAACTAGAAATTAACAATGCATATCAATAAATCATAAAAAGTATTCAGCGAATCAGTAAATTCGAATATTACTTACGTATTGATTATATAAAATATTCATATTATTTGACAAGTTTTAACTTCCTAGGAAGAATAAAAAATTATAAGCGCATGAAAGAACAATAGAACGGAAATGCCATGAATTTTAGTCTGAAATTATCATATACTTATTAGTCTATATTAGAGTAATATATATATGGAAATTATAATGCACTTGAATGAAATTCAAATCAAATTTGTTGGTAACCAGGTTGAACAAATCCTTTGGACTCTTCCCTACAGAGCAAAAACCAAACAAATAACGTTTTATCAACATAAAATGTTGTTATAATGTTGATCAAACATTACTTCAATGTGTTTGTTCACTGGGTGTTGCATTTGTCGATTCTTTTTTAATTTCGAAGGAATGTTTCCACTCCCAGACTAAGCATATAGTAAAATTTCGAGTTTAGAAAAGCCTGAAACTGTTCAGGCTTTTCTAAACTCGAAATATTACTTCATGCGCCACGCGTATAAAACACTGAAATATTGTAAAGTTAGAAATACACTCTAAAAATAAGTAATAATCGAAATATTTAAATAACGAAATACTTACATTTTTCTTCACACATTCTCATGTCAGGTCGAATAATACAATTTACCAAATCAACATATTTCACTATTTGTTTAAAGACTTTCCCTTTTCATCAAATGAAATTCCCGTTTTATCAAAAAATAATTAAATAATGTGTAAGGATGTTAAATACACGGAATTGTGTGAAGTGTTTCGAACGAGTGTTTCCACTCCCATATTAAGCATAAAGTAAAATTTTGAGTTTAAAAAAGCCTGAAAATTTGGTTAGGTCGCGTAGCGCGTAGCCAAAACCAAATTTTCAGGCTTTTCTAAACTCGAAATTTTACTTCATGCGTCACGCGTATAAAACATTGGAATATTGTGAAGCTAAAAATACTTTTGGAAATAAGTAATAATAGAAATATTTAAATAACAAAATACTTACATTTTTTCACACATTCTTAAGTCAGGTCTAATAATACAATGTCCTAAATTAACTTATTTAGTTAGTATTTAACAAAAAAGTAATGTTGCGTTATTGCATCAATGGTGCCTAATAGGTAAATGATTAGTAAAGAAATGAGTTTAAAAATTATGTAATTTTTGTTTTGTTTCTGTCTTGCAGCCGCTTCAACGGAGTCGGATGGATTCAGCGATGATTCCATACAGACACTCCTCAATGAAACAGGTGAGAATTAAAATGAATAAAACAATTGATAAATATGCAACACACTCGATTTATGGCACATGCTATTTAATAATTATGTAAATCAATCCTACATTACCATACACTTGTTTGGTATGGAAATTTGCTATATCTTAATTTTTATTACAATTTACATATTGGCTCATACTTTGATTTCAATATGTAAAGAAAAATTATGATCTTATAGACCAGAAATTAGACTAATTAGGCGAGATTCATGTAATTTTTTTTAGGCGAAATTATCTTGTGCATTTTTTACGAGACTGTTAATGTAATTCAGTATTTTGTTTTGTGGGGCACATTCTAAAGCTCAGTTTTCTTAAAAATGTTTCCTTCGTGATCCTTATACCCTTAGAAGTCCTTTATTTGCATATCAAAATTGAAAAGGTATGTTCAAAGGTATTCATATGATTATTTTCGGTTTAAGTGCTGAAAATACACGTAACTCTATTCTCAAATCTCATCTTTATATTTTATAATTATTGGATTTTATAAGTATGCACAGAAAACAAACTATATCGTTGAATAAAGAAATCAAAAAAAAAAACAATAGAACACTTTTAACTTTGTTCGTATACATTTTTTTTATTTTACGTGACTGCAGTTATGGCAATTTTAGCTTGCCATTATTAAACATGCAGTACTACATGTTTGATAATGGCAAGCTAAAGTTGCCTAAACTGCAGTCACGTAAAATAAATAAGTGTTATACAAACAAAGTTAAAAGTGTTTTATTCTTAAATTAACATGTATGGCGAAGTAGAAGCCTCCACAATACAAAATTATTTTAAATTCCCGGCTGATTTAAACGTATGTAACTATGCATACCTTTTTTAATGTAGGCAACTTTACACAATAATAAAGTAACATATGCAACTTTGTACACCCGATGTATTAACGTATGCATCTTTATATACTCGATATATACACGTATGCATCTTTATATACATTGTATTTTAACATAGGCAACTGTATTTACAAGCTTTTGTAATATATGCAACTTGTTATACACATAACATTGAGTAGGCAATCGGACGTACTATACATTGGGTTGCATATTACAAAATGGTTTCTTGTAAATAATATGTTTCTCAATTGAAATAAATATGTGGTATATATTTTACTTGAATTAATTTCCACAGTATAATAATAATATTTATGTACAAAGTGATTAAGTTAAGAAGTTTCACATGCATATTGGTAATGCGTATACACTCAAGTGCTAGAAAAACAGCCCACACAGTTTATTTTTTTACTTTTTATAATACCATCACTGTTGCAATAAAAAAAAAAGTTGGTATTTTACGATGAAAAGGCTTATCAGGGTATAAAAAAACATGTGGTAATTATCAGTTTTTTTTATTGAACAATAATCATCAGAAATGAAATTTAAAGAAATGCTGTTCATTGGACATTATGCATAAAGTATCAAGCAAGAATAATTCAAATTCAATCGATTTGAATTCGAGAAAAGAAGCTTACGTTTTAAGGTATCATGCCTTCCATTGTTTTTTTTTTTTAGTTTGTTTTGATGTTCAGTGGATTTGGAAATGAACCCACTAGATATTAGTGTGTTCATTATGATTTTAGGTGCTGTAGATTCTAAAAAAAAAAAAAAACTGCAGCCCTTGTTGAAGATGGACGAAGCCAGCGGTATATGACCAGTGCTTAATGTCAGCCAAGTCTAAAGACTTCTTTATAGTCTGTTTTATCGTAAAATACCAAAAGTTCTATTCGTAGTATTGCAACAGTGATTTTATTATAAAAAATAAATATAAAATAAGTGTGCCGTTTTTAATGCACTTGAGTGAGTGTCAGTGTTGAATTAAATTATTTGTTACAGCAAACTAATAATTAATATTTATCAGTAAAGAAATTGAATATTATTATTTGTTCATTTTTAGTTTGTAGCGTATTTGTATGATATGCAACTTTACATCCTCGTAGGCGTGTAGCTTGAGATGCATATTATACTTTTGATGTAGCATTAGTTGTATATATTACAATACGGTTAATGTAGAATGAGTTGCATATATTACATTAATGTTGGTTTGAATTAAACGTTTAATAAAATATTATTCCGTTTTTCTTCACCTTTTACAGCCTTGCTATCTATACAATTGTTTTGTTGAACAGATCGCGAAGTGACTGTTTTACCAAAATGTTTTCTTCGATTTTTTTAATAAGAAGCATATAACTTGTCTTATATTTACGGAAGTAAGTTGCATAGAATAAAATTCATAGTTTTAAACATAGAAAAATTATTAAAAACTTTTAGTAAATAACACACTTGGTTAAGATTTCACTGTTTATTGATTGACACTGCAACAATTGTTTCGCCACACAGTGGCTTCATCAGGCAGATGAATAAATATTATTCATCTGCCTGATGAAGCCACTGTGTGGCGAAACAATTGTTGCAGTGTCAATCAATAAACAATGAAATCTTAACCAAGTGTGTTATTTACTAAAAGTTTTTGATATGGAATTTCACCAAGTAACAGCCTCAACTATTAAATTTTTGAAAAATTATTATTTCTAGTTTTAAAGATAGAGTTTCAAAACTATGGAAACAAAAACAGTATTTTACTACAAAATATTTAGAAGAAAATTGTTTTCAGGCAATTTTTTTTAAGCTAGTTCAATATTTTGATTATAAGTGGTTTACAATCTCTTGAATTAAAATAGTTTTTATACTTTTTTTTTTGAAAGCTACAATTTTGTTTAAACTAGATGTCAGTTGAAACGTTCTAACTCATATATCATCAAATTATAGGCCAAAGTCAGTTTTGATGCACTCTCAAAGCCGTAGCCAGGGGGGAATATGGGGGTTTCTTGAAATTTTTATAACCCTTTCCGAAATTGTTTACTGGCTACGGCGTTGTGCACTCTAAACAATATCTTTCTTGTCATCAGTTTTACAGCGCTCTGAATTAAATCTCTTAACCAATCTTTATAAACCTTTATATATAGTAGAATTTTAAATCGAACAATTGTTGATTAATTAATCCTATCCGCATCAATTAAAACATCACGATGATGCAATTCCTTTCAATTCGCGAATTTGAGCCTCGCAAAGGTCGCCCCTCAAAAAAAAACTTAAGCATATTGAGAGAATCCGAACAAAGGTCCGCAGAATAGTTAGCCAGAAATCGAGGCCATCGAAAGATCATAGACCCGGCACAAGATTTTATAATTAAACGTCGAGACTGACTCGCGGTTTCGGGAACTGTTTACTCATATTGAAAACACAGACACACACATGGACAGACACAGTCTGTAATTACTACATCAAACGGAAAGGAAAGAGTGAAAAAAAAATGGACAAAATGAAACGAGTCAATCAGTTTTGTTTAAATAATGAGTTTTGAAATTTAATTATGTATATGCTATAGGATGTTGGAATTAGTGATGTTTTGTAAAAGATAAAGTTATTTTGGCAAAATTATGGTTTTATCTGAAAAGGTTAATACACTGTCGAACTCACAGATGTCGCCACTTAAATTGCATTCATGACGTTGTACTTCTATATACTTCGTCATTTAACGGCTTTATGCGGAATATCTAAGAAACTGCAATCCACATCAAATTTACAGTTCTCTCTTATATTTATAATTATTTGATCTTCAAATATGCCCATAATGCGAAAAATACATGAAGTTGTACTTTGTAAGATAATCTAAGAACCTGCTTTGTGAGGTAATCTAAGAACCTGCAATCTACATCAATTTACAGTTCTTTCTCATATTTATAATTATCTGATTTTCAAACATGCCCTATTTATAATCGCAAATAAATAAATATTTCAACCTTTGCATACGTACGTACATCCTGTGATTATTTCCTCGTTTGTACTCGTGATTATTTATTAATACGCACGTGCGGGAAAAGCGAGGGTCATAGACAATCCCATGGAAAAAAACATTGCTTTCACAAAAAAATAACACTTTGTTCAACCGACTTTATGTAAGAGATGAAGAGAAGGTGGAATCTCTTGACATGAAACTCCGAGTCCTCGAACGGACTTTGCTTTCTAATTACCACACACGGAGATGAGTTTGCACGTCATTTAACTAAATTAGGATCAGAGCTGTGCAGGATTCGAATCATTCAGGATTCGATTCCCGGATTCGAATCCTTTTAGAGGATTCGAAAGAGGTATTCGAATACTTTAGTGAAAACGGATTCGTTACATTTTTTTAAAAGGATTCGTATTTGAATCCATACGTAGATGATTCGAATCCTTATAAAAAAGGATTCGAATTCTTATAAAAGGATTCGAATCCTTATAAAAGGATTCGAATCCTCATACACGAATTCAAATCCTCCCAAATAATTCGAATCATCGCTATTAAGGCTGGGATTCGAATTCGATTAATACAAATAGTTAAATATTCTATGAATTTTTAAATCACTAAATTATTCATATTTGAATATAAATATTTAAATTTTCAAATAATTCAAATATTTGAATACATTTTTGGTTACTTAACCACGAAAAATTTCCTACCTTAATAGTATATTTTTAACTTCACTTGAAATCAGTGTTTTATACGCGTGGCGCATGAAGTAAAATTTCGAGTTTAGAAAAGCCCCGTGAAAATTTGTCTCGGGTCGCTGCGCGACCCTCGACAAATTTTCTACGCCGGGCTTTTCTAAACTCGAAATTTTACTTCATGCTTAGTCTGGGAGTGGACAACACTCGTTCTTAGAAGTTTCAAATTGATTTATTTATTTATTTAACGGATTCACCTTTTTTATAATTGCTTACAATAAATATATATATATACAAATTTTCCTAAAATAGAATAAATAAAATGATCTAATCTAGAAATTACAAATTGAACGTTAAATTGGTAGAATTGAACAATCATTTTAAAAACTCTGAAAATAGGCACCTATTAATGAAATCTTGAATTAATTAGCTGTTTACATGAACGTAGGGATATATGAAACAAGTCAAAATCGGGATCACAATATAAACTATTTAAGTTTCTAACAATTATTTCAAGTGGTTAAAAATACCCATAATTAGTCCGATGAAAATTGACTCGAAATAACGGAGCGTTCCGAAGGAACGCGGATACACGTTGAAATTCAATAAAGTTACGAGGCCAGGAGCATCAACATTGCCATTCAAAAGTTTGTGGATAAAGCAGATTCCTGATATTGTATGACGCCCCTGAATTGACTTTAGATTAATATTCTCATTAAATCTATAAGATAGATATCTAACAAATCGTTTCTGGATCCTTTCCAATTTTAGAATGTGCACATTATAATATGGAAACCACACCAAAGATCCATACTCAAGAGTAGATCGTACAAATGAGTTGTAAAGAACCAGCAAAGTTCTCATATTAAAATGTTTACCATTTCGCATGATAAAACCTAAAGTTTATTACCATTTTACCATTTTTTTATTACCATTTTACAAAGGCTACAGCTCGAAGGACCAATCGTGGTCTTCGAAGACCGAAGGACTACAGAGAATCGAAGTTTTTTACAAGAAAACAACGAATATCTGAAGGTTTACAGCATGGATATTAAAGAAAAATCCAATTTTGAAAGAAATATCGTAGTTGGGTTGGTTTTCAGTGCATTTTTAACTTTAAATCAGTGATTTATACGCGTGGCGCATGAAGTAAAATTTCGAATTTAGAAAAGCCCCGCGAAAATTTGTCTCGGGTCGCTGCGCGACCCTCGACAAATTTTCTACGCGGGGCTTTTCTAAACTCGAAATTTTACTTCATGCTTAGTCTGGGAGTGGACAACACTCGTTTGAACTTTAAATTTAACACTTTTATAAAATCGACGTATGTAATATAATAAATCATTCATTGAAATCATAGAAAAAGATGCAAAATTTTACCTAAAATTAACTTTTAGAGTTAACTTTATAATTTGCTCGGCTCTTAATGGGTGAATATTCTATTCCTAAGAAAAACCGTATTAATTTAATATTAAAGTTGCATTTAAAATAATAACAAACTGTGAATAAACCGACAAAAATCTAAAAATATCGAAAATGTCGACATGTAGAAAATCTTGACGGTCCACTCCCAGACTAAGCATGAAGTAAAATTTCGAGTTTAGAAAAGCCCCGCGTAGAAAATTTGTGCGACCCGAGACAAATTTTCACGGGGCTTTTCTAAACTCGAAATTTTACTTCATGCGCCACGCGTATAAAACACTGATTTAAAGTGAAGTTAAAAACGCACTGAAAACCAACCCAACTTCGATATTTTTTCAAAATTGGATGTTTTCTTTCCTATTCATGCTGTAAACCTTCAGATATTCGTTGTTTTCTTGTAAAGAAACTTCGATTCCCTGTAGTCCTTCGGTCTCGGAAGACCATGATTGGTCCTTCGAGCTGTACCCTTTGTAAAATGGTAATAAACTTAGTAATCTAGAGTGATCCTTTAATTTGAAACTTTTAAGAGCGAGTGTTGTCCACTCCCAGACTAAGCATGAAGTAAAATTTCGAGTTTAGAAAAGCCCCGCGTAGAAAATTTGTCTCGGGTCGCGCAGCGACCGGAGACAAATTTTCACGGGGCTTTTCTAAACTCGAAATTTTACTTCATGCGCCACGCGTATAAAACACTGGATTAAAATAAAGTTCAATAACACATATATCATAATTAATTAAAATTATTATTTAATCAGATATTTAGTCGGTAAATGAACATTTTTGTTAACAGAAACTAATGGAATAAAATGTTACTGGTTGCAAATAATAGATTCAAATTTATTTTTAAAGGATTTGTATTCAAAAATGAGGATTCGAATCTTTGATTCGAATCATATTTTTAATTTACGAATCCTTTATTCAAGTATTCGTGATTCGAATCATATTAGGTGATTCGGATTCGTGATTCGTATCCTGTTTTTGAGGATTTATCCCAGCTCTGATTAGGATACATTTATTTGTTAAATTGTTTTAAGACAAAAACATCCTTCACAGTAACAAATGTGTACGTTGATGATTCAGTATTGCATACACAACATTATCCGAGATGGAATATAATTAAAGCAAAGGACACAGTTTTTTGTAATGGAAAATTATATAGTACAATGGGTTGCATATGGGTATCACCTAAATTCCGATGAACTTCTATTTGTTCATCATTCATCCGTTCTAGATTGATTTGTTAGTATTTATAAACAAAAATTGGGTTAACTAAACTTAAAACTTGATTATTTAGTAGTTGGGCTGTTCTTTTAATCAATGTATTATTGATGTGTTGTTTATATCCTTATAAATTATTGTGGAAAATTACAGCAAGTAGAAGTCATTGAGTGATATTTCCGTTACGTTATCATTATTCAATCCTTCAAGACGAGGAGTGATAAATTTCCGTTCTGGCACTTTCGATTGTGTCCCAGTTGCTGTGGCATTTCTAGAGATTACTGGACCGTTTCGCAGTTACTCATTCTTGAACAATCATCCAAAGATTCTCAATTAATATTAGACGCAGAGAAAAAAGGTCGCCTCTAATCTTTGTTCTAGTTTGGTGAATGAATGGGAACGATTTCCACAAATTAATTTCGACACGATTTTAGGTGAACAGTGCTCAATATACAAAAATCTGCTTGTAATCTTTGAAACTCATTAGGTTTTTTGTAATATTTGACTTTAAAAACTTATTTTTGTTTTTCCTACGAATATAATTTACATCGCAAATTTGATCACACACGTACTACCATTAAAAATATCTGTTTTGAAAAATATAATTTAAATAGGACTTATTTATTGGTTCATTATTTTATAAGGAACTCAATTATTGATTATAGTTTAAAATACTCTTCTGATGAGTATTAATCAAGATGTTTTAATGTATTCGTTGTTATTTTTGTAATAATTATAGGGGCCCGCCGTTGTAAGCGCCAACTTTTGCGAAGTAATCATTTACCGAATATCTGAATATCGCACTGAATTTTCCTTTTATTTCTATAGTTTAAATGGCAAACGCGTTTTATTTAACCTTAATAAATCTGTCAATACTTCGTTTCGTGTATCAAAAATATATCTTTTTTTTTCAATTTCTGCAAAATCATGTTTAGTCGCTTGCAACATTATACGGCCTCCCGCTTCAACTGTTCATACTTGTTCCTCATAGATAATTTACAATTAAAATCTAAATACCTTAATGGCTTTGTTGCTATACGACACACGATTAAGATAAAAATTTAACGTTAATACCACAATACAAGCGCATAATTTTTTAATCAACAACATTTTTTTAATTCGTAGTATTATAGTTCAAATTTCAGGAAAAGTAGGTCCGAAGTGCGGCTCATTCATGTATCTTATAATCCTTCCTTATTTATTTAATCAAGATTAATTACATTGATAAAAGTAAACTGTAAACTATTAATACTTGATGGTTAAATAAATACATGCATTTATTTATTTAAATATGCCATAAATTAGGTAAATGAGTTTTAGTATTAATTAATTATTAATCATACAAATCGTCTTTGGTTTGGTTTTGTAATCAGCACTACAATAAATTTGCAAAATTAAAGGATTAGATCGAATAGTGCAAATATATTTTAGTTATGATTACAAATAATATTATTTAAATATTGATTAATTCATACAGTGAATTTTTCTTGTACAGGTAAGTATACATATCCCGATATATGCGCTGTATACAATTTGAAGCTTCTAACGAGTGTTTCCACTCCCAGATTAAGCATGAAGTAAAATTTCGAGTTTAGAAAAGCCCCGTGAAAATTTGTCGAGGGTCGCGCAGCGACCCGAGATAAATTTTCTGGGCTTTTCTAAACTCGAAATTTTACTTCATGCGCCACGCGTATAAAACACTGATTTAATGTGAAGCTCAAAGTACACTGTTTTTAGCATGCTTTTTTAGCAATATGTATTAAACTTCATTTGAAATCAGTGTTTTATACGCGTGGCGCATGAAGTAAAATTTCGAGTTTAGAAAAGCCTTAAAAGTCAGGCTTTACTAAACTCGAAATTTTACTTCATGCCTAATCTGGGAGTGGAAACACTCGTTAGAAACTTTAATTTGAACTTTTTTATAAACAACGAATGCCTGATATTATTATAATAAAATATCACAACTGTGTGAGCATAAATGTGATTTTTAATACAGGGATTTTTTCTTTCAGGTATATGTATCAATACCCTGTAAATTTTACGACATTCGTTGCTTTTTTAAAAGATTTCAATTTGAATCTTTAAACGAGGGTTTTCCATTCCCAGACTAAGCATGAAGTAAAATTTCGAGTTTAGAAAAGCCTGAAAATTTGGATTGGTCGCGTAGCGAAGCGGAGCGGCTAATTCAAATTAGGCTTTTCTAAACTCGAAATTTTACTTCATGCGCCACACGTATAAAGCACTGAAAGATCGTTAAGTTTAAAATATACGGTTTTAGCAATTTATTATGTAGATGTCAATAAATCGTGAGTCATATTCTGCGACAATTTGGATTGGTCGCTTCGCTTCGCTAAGCGACCAATCCTTTTCAGGCTTTTCTAAACTCGAAATTTTACTTCATGCTTAATCTGGGAGCGGAAACACTCGTTAGAAGCTTCAATTTGAACTTTTTCATAAACAACGAATGCCTAAAAATTTACCGCGAATGCATCGGAATAAGTATAGATAAAAGATAAACTCTTGATCACGAATTGTATCAACAATTTTATTTATAATGTGCTATACTCGTAAATCAAGGCACCTTTTATTCCATGTAATTAATGTTTAATGTAGATAACCTCTCGTTGTAATTGTATTTTGCAATGCTAGGATTATTCATGGCTTGCATCCATCATGAATTATTATTATTATCCACCTCGAGGCTCTTTTTAAATATTTATAGTGGAACGGAAACGGAATAACGTAAATATTTGAATGTCCTGACCACGAATGCAACAATAAACAATTCCCCACTGACACGTGAAGGCGAATTGTGATTTTATGTTACCATCGACGTCTGTGTATAATATACGTGATAAATAAATTATATTTGCTGCTATGAAAAACTCTTATAATTATGTAGTTATTTACCACGTATTGTCTTTATTTACGTCAATTCAGGTGGCGAATCAAATTTAGTTTTATAATTTAAATAAAATTAATGTTAATAATGCAACATTCATCAAAACACTTGGTGTGTTTCACTGAAACCAGTATTTCTCACTTAAATTCATTCATCATATAAAATTAATGTGATTCTAATTGATTTTCTTCATGCCTCAAATTAGGTTTTTTTTTAATCAAATTTAATGATTTTTCTACATGTTAATTCTATATTATTGCTGAATACTATATTATACATTTTTTTAATGGACACTGTTGACTGAATCAACAAATAAATATTTGATCGTGAAACTAAATTTACTCAAATGAGAATTAAAAAATGGTGATGTGTCCATCATAGTACTTTCCCCCGTAAATTGCGTATTAAATCACTTTTAAGATATTTGTAGCATTATTATTTTTAAAATGTTTTCAACTTTTTGATAACTACAACTTTTATTTGAAACATTTTTCAATTGGATCAACACATACTGACACAAACCAATGACTAGATAAAAACACTATTTATTGAATATCTCAAAAACTAAGAGTGCTATGACAAAGAGGGAAGATACAAAAAATCTTTAATTTTTTATTACCTACAACTTTTATTTGAAACATTTTTCAATTGTATCAACACACACACTGACACAAATCAATGACTAGATAAAAAACACTATTTATTAAATATATCAAAAACTAAGAGTGCTATGACAAAAAGTAAGTGAACCATACATCTTCATTTTGTTATTATCTACAACTTTTATTTGAAAGAATTTTTTGATTGATGAACATTTATTGAAAAAATCTGAAAAAACTGAAAAACGCTTAGAGTAAAGTACCACTTCCGGTTTTCCGATTTTCACCAAAAGCTTTTCAGTTCTTCCGATTATAACAAAAAGCTTAAGTTTCAAGTTTCATTTCGATATCTTTAGCGGTATTTGCGGTACAGCGCACACAGACACACAGACAGACAGACATTTTTCAAAAATGGTCTTATTCGACTCAGGGGACCTCAAAACGGATATTTCCGCTAACATTTTTGATTCGAAAATTTTCACGAAAACAATACTTTTCCTTTGTATTACATACGGGGGAAAGTAAAAATAAAATTTGTTCCAATTGATTTTCTCCACTAATAAACATTTTATTTTTCCTCTAATAGCTTGTTTCATATTGTTACGTTTTGAACTATTTGGGATCAATATGCAATATATTTTGAAATAAAATATTTCTGTACGGTTATAACTTTAAATTTTATTTGGCATATTTAGATTTTGTTTTTGTTTAGTCAATTTATTGTATTAAGATGTATATGTATTAATCTATTGTAAACTGGAGATTCCGTAAATAAATAAATAAAATTAAATACTACATATTTCTACATGCTTTATTATATCATTTTTTTCTATTTTTTGATAGTGAAAGTTTAAGAAAAATCATTATCAGATTAATAAATATTGGTGTATCAGCAATGAACCTCACACTAAATCAGTGTTTTATACGCCTCGCGCATGAAGTAAATATTTCAACTGTTTTGTGTTGTAGGCGTTCACTTTGTGGTACATCTTAAATACACTTGTAAATAAAACACTGGTTTCTACTCCTATTTTGAAATGTCTTACTTATGGGTCCATCACTCATTAGTAATGCGATTTTTTATTATGTGGTCGTTGTCATAGAAATCAACTTGTAGAGTTAGGAAATATATGTTCAATAAAAAAAATCTTTAGAGTGCCATGATTTAATCTTTTTTCAAATTTTAGTTGGCTACACACTTCAGGAATTGACATATAAAACGTCAGACATAATAATTATAATGTATATTTTCAGAGTTGCCAACCTAGAATATTTTTCATGACACTCTAGAGATTTTTTTTAATTGAACATACTATACCAAATTTGACTCTAGATCGGAATTGGTTTCCATGGCAACGTTCAAATATTAAAAACAAAATCTTAACTAAGTACGACCTGGAATACGTGAATCTGACAAAACGTCGGAAATTTCAAATTTTATATGCTCGGTGAATACAAATGGTGCCCTTGGATGGGCCAATTCCGACGCAAGTCAGTGCCCCCAAGACGTGAAGACCATTTGCAACGCTCAAAAGTGCCGAATATAAAAGTTAAGTATTAATCGGATATTAACACACGTCAAAACAATTTACGTCCTAAGAATCGGTCGAGGGCCCCAAACAGGTCATTTCTGACGTAAATCAGTGCCCCCAACCAGGGCTGTTAAAAAAAAAACGGTTTTTCATTTTAATTAAAACAAACAGTTTTTTTTAGCAAAACGTGTTTTTTGATTGAAACAGTGTTTAAAACAACAACAATTAAAAACATGTTTAAAACGTGTTTAAAACATGTTTAAAACACGTTTAAAACGTGTTTAAAACATGTTTAAAACACGTTTAAAACGTGTTTAAAGCATAACATACAGGGAATTTGTGCTTTGAGTATACATATCCCGACAATTTCAGCGTTTTTTAAATTTGCGGGAATTCGTCGTATCATAGCGGTTAATTTGGGGCTTTTAACGAGTGTTTTCCACTCCCAGACTAAGCATGAAGTAAAATTTCGAGTTTAGAAAAGCCTAAGAATTTGGATTGGCCGCGTAGCGAAGCGGAGCGGCCAATCCAAATTAGGCTTTTCTAAACTCGAAATTTTACTTCATGCGCCACGCTTAAAAACACTGATTTACAATGAAGTTAAAAAAACACACATACAACAACAATTATAGGCAACCTAATATACGTTAGCGTTATTGAGTTGCCTATAATCACTGTTTTAAACAATTTGTTTAGCGCAGAATTTGACTCTCGTTTTATTCACATCTACATATTAGATTGCTAAAACCGTATATTTTAAACTTTGCGATATTTCAGTGTTTTATACGTGTGGCGCATGAAGTAAAATTTCGAGTTTAGAAAAGCCTAATTTGGATTGGCCGCTCCGCTTCGCTACGCGGCCAATCCAAATTTTCAGGCTTTTCTAAACTCGAAATTTTACTTCATGCTTAGTCTGGGAGTGGAAAACCCTCGTTTAAAGATTCAAATTGATATCTTTTTAAATAGCAACGAATGTCGTAAAATTTACAGTGTATTGATACGTATACCTGAAAGAAAAATTCCCTGTATTAAAAATCACATTACTGCATACACAGTTGTGATATTTTATTATAAAAAAATGTTTACTTTAATAATGGAACTTGAAATACCTTCAACAATTTAGTTAAAATTTAAAAATGTACACAATAAATCTTAAGTAGTCTAAAATATAATTTAGCAAATTTAAGATAATAAAAAAAACGATTTAATCAAATTTAAGATTTAAAACATGTTTTAAACAAATTTAAGATTTAAAACATGTTTTAAACAAATTTAAGATTTAAAACATGTTTTAAACAAATTTAAGATTAAAAACATATTTTAAACAAATTTAAGATTTGAAACATGTTTAAAACAAAACCGTTTAAAACACGACGGCTGTTTTTAAACATGTTTAAAACACGACGGCTGTTTTTAAACATGTTTAAAACACTGTTTTAAAACAAAGTGATTTAAACGTAACAACCCCGCCCCCAACACGCGAAGACTCCTTGCGACGCTCAAAAGTGCTAAATAAAAAGTTAAGTATAAATCGAAATTCAAACTTTTCTGCTTTTGAGTTGAGCAATAGTGCGAGGGGGCACATCAGGCTACACATTGAAGAGAACTCGAAGACATTCCCTACAGAATTGTGAATTTATAAGTTTAAATAGCGAAAAATAGAGCTGGTTTTATAATAAACTAAACTGATTTTTTTAATATATGTGTACAGTCGTAGAAGAAGTATAGTATACAATTTACATGAAATCACCATTTCAAACTCGTATGAATTGCTGCGCTCGCCTGAGGCTCGTGCAGCAAGTTTCATACTCATGGAAAATGGTATGATTCCATGCTCATTGTACAATATGCTATTTTACTTTTGCTTTTGACTACTAGTCGAAACTATAGTCACAAAATCAAGTGCAATAAACAATGGTTAAACAAAGTAATAAAGTGTTTTATTTACATGTAAATATTTTAAGTTTAGAAAAAACTGAACATTTTCAGACCTTTCTATACTCGAAATATTTACTTCATGCTTAATCTAGGAGTAGGAAACACTTATTAGCTAAAAACATAATCATCATTTGAATCCGCTGAAAACCGCAATTTTTTAATAAAAAAATAAAATCCTTCGCCAATCATTATTTTTTTGTAAAATATAGTTCTCTTGATTATTGTTGATATCAATAGAAAGAGAAATTCTTTATAATATACTCAATAAAAATATTTTCCTTTCAAATTTACAAAATGTACAACTCGATACCACCTGAATTAAAAATGTGTAGCTTAAATAAGTTTAAGGTCGCAGTTAAAAAAAAATTATTACAGCAATATATTCAATGATGATAGTATTTTTCATTTTCTTTTTGTTACTTTTCTCTTAAGTATAAATGTATTATAAATAATACATTTCTATTATATATTCTATCACCAAATTTTGTATAGATATCACATTATGTTTTATTACTTTTCATATTGTAAATCTTATTAGTTCTAAGGTTTGGATGGTAGAACAGTTTGGGGTATACTCCAAAACTTAATCCTGCCTTAAGATTAGCTAGTAGTAATTATTTTTGTTATTTTGGTCACTCATATCAACCATGTATGTTATGTTTTTACTATTTGGCCAATAAAGAAATTTATTATTATTATTATTATTTAATGCTGGTTTGTGTTAATTCATTTTACCTTCCCGATTATTTAAGCTCATTTCTTGCACCTAAAATAAATTGCAATTACATATTTCCAAACAACTTTGTTTGGAACTCGCGCGAAATTTCTTCGAAAATTCGACGACGTCATTAATAGCGACGTGTTTTTAAAGAAATTTATTATTATTATTTAATGATGGTTTGTGTTAATTCATTTTACCTTCCCGATTATTTAAGCTCATTTCTTGCATCTAAAATAAATTGCAATTACATATTTCCAAACAACTTTGTTTGTAACTCGCGCGAAATTACTTCGAAAATTCGTCGACGTCATTAATAGCGACGTGTTTTTAAAGACATTTATTATTATTATTATTTAATGATAGTTTGTGTTAATTCATTTTACCTTCCCGATTATTTTAGCTCATTTCTTGCACCTAAAATAAATTGCAATTACATATTTCCAAACAACTTTGTTTGGAACACGCGCGAAATTACCTCGAAAATTCGACGACGTCATTAATGGCGACGTGTTTTTTTTTGGATATTCTCGGGTTTATTTTGACGAGTGATGCACCCAAAGGGGCCTGTGACATCGCGAAGTTTTCCAAGTGCGTCATAAAAGAAAACTCGAATTTTGAAACCGCTCCAATACGCGACTTCTGCCAATGAAAATTCGCACAAAAAAAAGTAAACATTGATTCGGTTCCAAAAGAAGCCGGTTCCAAGGACCGACGGCGAATGAAAAGGCGAAATTTTATTATAAAACCAACGAATGATATTATACTTAGTTGTTGCTTACTAAATTAAATATGCATATACATAAAAACTTGTTAAAAATGAAAATTTCAAAAATTGCGACAAAAAAGTAGGATGTTATAATTACAAACGGAAACGCAGACTAGTTGCAATATTTTAAACTTTTTAATTAAAAAAATTAAATATACAAGGTGCCCGTATTTCGACAGAATGTATGGGGATTTTAGTTATTTGAAGAGGTAGAGAGCCGGTTAAATTGGGGCAAAGTTGTGCATTTTAGGGCCTAACAATAATCCGAAAACAATTTTGAAATATTTTCTTTTGTTTTCGAGATATCAACAAATAACTGATTTTTTTGAAAAATGGTTTTTATTTTTTTATTCAAAAACTACTGAATTTGGACATTTAGAACTTTGACAATATAAAGGCACTTTTTAATGAGGAATCTAGTAGCATATTTTGTTGCATGATAACTATAACATTTACCCAGGGACCATAGCCAACTTTTGTTTTTCTTATGAGTGCCATTATGGATTTTCATATTTTTTGAAAGAATGTTTGTTTCTGAACTCGGTGATGTATTTTGATATTTAAAATTATAATATTTTCTTTTTTGCAAAGAGTACTTTGGAAAGAATGACGTCATATCAGTTAATCAATAACATATTGACAGCAATCATTGTTAGCAAAATTAATTAATACCTGTCAATCTTTTTTAATAATAATAATAATAAGTGTCGATTTTCACATAAAAGTTGCACAAACTAAATTTATTCTACTTTTATTGTTATTATTCCAAAACTATTCACAAAAAAAGTAATTCTTGCATTTTTTCGCTACATCTCGATAAATATTGATCAACATCACATCTAAGCGTTATATATTTTTAATTTTACTGTAAATCAGTGGTTTACACGCGTGGCGCATGAAGTAAAATTTCGAGTTTAGAAAAGCCCCGTGAAAATTTGTCTCGGGTCGCTGCGCGACCCTCGACAAATTTTCTACGCGGGGCTTTTCTAAACTCGAAATTTTACTTCATGCTTAGTCTGGGAGTGGAAGACACTCGTTAGTATTTTAAACTAACGAGTGTCTTCCACTCCCAGACTAAGCATCATAACTGTTAAATATGTATCATCGGATGCCCGTCTTCAGGGGTGATATGTAAGTAAATAATGGGTCCTAGAAATTGTCAAAGAAGTGAGTTACTCAACTGTTTCCAAGGCACTCTTTACAAAAAACAAAAGATTAAAAGTTTACATATATTATGTACAATAAACTATAAGTGTGATACATCATTGATTTCAGAAAAAAAAATTACTTTAAAAAAATATGAAAATCCAAAATGGCGCCCATAAGAAAAACCAAAGTTGGCTATGGTCCCAGGTTAAATGTTATAGTTATCTTAAAATAAAATATGTTATTAGATTTCTCCTTAAAAAGTGCCTGTATAATGTCAAAGTTGTAAATGTCTGGATTCAATAGTTTTTGAATAAAATAATAAAAACGAAATTTCAAAAAATCCGTTTTTTTGACAATATCTGAAAAACGAAGGAAGACATTTTAAATTTGTTTTTAGATTATTATTGGGCACTAAATTACGCAACTTTGCCCTAATTCAACCGACTCTCTATGTCTTCAATTAACCGAGATCCCCATACATTCTGTTGAAATATGGATACCCTGTATACATCAAAATAACAAAATTAAAAAAATCTAGGAAGGAACAGGATGTTATAATTGTAAGTATTTTTTATTTTACAATATAAATTAAGTTTACACATCATATTGTAAAATGTTTAATTTGTTCCTCTCTTCTTCTTCACCACGGGATTTGCGAGCGTTGATTCCCATCTCGGGCTAATGGTATTGAGGGATATATGTTTTAGTCCCTTATTTTTGTCAAATATATTTTATCTTATCGTTAAGTATTAGATTTGTTATTTTTAGTTTGGATGTAACATAATTTAATTCTTGTATGCTCTTTTCTAGTCTGTTACATTGTCGAATGGTTTCTGATTTAATGTTATTGTCGTTTTCTTTGTTATAAATAAATAAAAACGTTTATTTACGGCAGTGCCATTATTACAAAATAATACAATAAAAGGAATCCAAAAAGCTTAAAAAAAATATAAGAAACAGAAAATAATTTAAAATATACATGCATGATTGATAACTAAAAATAAAAATTAATTTAAATAATTTAAATCGACTGAATATAAAATATAAATATTATTATAATACGCTTACGAAAAACGATTCAATCTAGCCTTAAATTGTTGAAATGACAATCCAAAGAGATCAAACCAATGGTATTGGTTGTAGTCATTGCCGGTCTTCATTAGTCTGGTAATCGTGTTCATCGATGCTGAAACTGCGCGATGAGAGTCCAAATAAAGTAATGTATTAGTCCGGGTGTTCCTTGTAGGCACATGCAAAGTTAAGGCATCTAACAGGCCGGGGGAATTAATGTGCCCATTGATTATCCGATATAAAAGGCAAATGGCGGCATTTACTCTACGATTTTGGAGAGTTGACAAATTGAGGTCTTTCATTACTTGTTTGTAATCACCGCGAGCATGGCGATGTCCGGATTTGTACTCAATACATCGCAAAAATTTCCTCTGTACTACTTCCAAACGTTCCATGTTGTAATTAGTAAATGGTGTCCAGACGGGCGACGCATATTCAAGATGAGATCTAACGAGGGAGCTGTATAAAGTTTTAAGACATTCCGTGTCCAGATTTTTAGTTATATGCCACACGAATGTGAAATTTTTCTGTCCTCATGTCCGATGTTCTTCTTGTTTCATAATCGTGGAATTGCTTGTCGATTTTTATGTCAATGTTTGTTTTAATTAGGTTATCTTTAATTTTATAAATTAATAGGATATTATTAAAGAAAATGGAAACAATGTCTTAATTAACAAGACAACTTAAACAATAAATATCCATTGAAACAACTACTTCCCGTGCAAATACACCTCCATATATTGAATTATACAATGATATATTTAAAATCTTACCTAATTAATAATAAGTTACTTAATTTTATCATTGTTTGTGTATTGAATTCTTGTGTATGCTGATATAGTTGTTCCGTATTTGTTATTCTGTCTTATTTATAAATTATTTTTAGTATTTTGTTTTGTTGGGTTTGCAGTTAATTTAGATTGTTTTATGTTGTGTCGCCCCATATATTAATTTGGTGTATATTTTGTGATGTTTTGTGATGTAATACAAGAAAATGATAAATTCAATTCTTAATAAAAACGTTAAACATATTACGAAAAAGTAGAAAGATATTGAGTTACCTTTAGGATTAATTAACTTAGTTTTTTTCTTCTTATCGTGTTTTCAAAACACAGTTTGATGTCATTTCTTCACTAAAATATCATTCATTGTTAGATGTACATTTCGAGAGGTAACTGAATTTTCATCATTCAGTTATTGAAAATGAATACATGATACCTCAAATATCCATCAAACAGTGAAAAATAAATTAGTGAAGATAATAAATGAAACAGTGTTTTATTAGTGATTTATTACTTCATATAACTCAAAAACGATTGGTAAGTTATCGAAGACTGCGAATTTGAATATTCGAATATTCAAACATTATAATTTCCTTGATGTTTCGAATAAAAAAAATGTGCTATCACTTTTGCATGGTTACAAGATACTGTCACAGAACATAAGTATAATCAATTGAGGAAGGATAAAGAGACTTACATTTACAGGATTATTGGCTTTATCCGGAACGCCTCAGTTGCGTCATGGAGCATTTTTTTCCGTTTGTCTCTGTTTGTCTATCAATTAATCCAGACGATTAAGTTAATCGACAATTTTCGTTAGCGCTAAGTGGCCAATTGCGGTTTGATTGACTTGGCAACAGGCAAATTTTGTTAAAACGATTTACACTTGTAATGCAAACAAAACGAAAATTGTAAAATTTTGTTACATCATTTTCTATTAATTACAGAATAGTTCGTAAATTGTGCTAAGTATACAGGGAATTTTTCTTTTAAATATTCATTTTCTGTTAATTACGGAAGAACTCGCAATATACATTTTTTAAGTATACATATCCCGATGTATGAGTTGTAATTTTTCAGGCATTCATTGTTATCATAGAAAACGTTCAATTTGAATCTTCTAACGAGTGTTTCCACTCCCAGACTAAGCATGAAGTAAAATTTCGAGTTTAGAAAAGCTTGAAAATTTGGTTTGGTCGCGTAGCGCGTAGCGCTACGCGACCAAACCAAATTTTCAGGCTTTTCTAAACTCGAAATTTTACTTCATGCGCCACGCGTACAAGACACTGAAATATTTTAAAATTCACAATATACTGCTTAGGCTGAATTGAAAAAATATCTCGTTGTTTTTATTTATATACAACAAAATAAGGAATAAGAAAAGATCATAATACTATGTTACTTTTTTTATAAAAGAATAACTACATTTGCGAATTTTAATTTCTATCATTTTCTTATCGCAATTTAATGTTTGTTTTATAAAAAAAAAAACTATGCTTACCAGAAAACCAATTGCACTAGGCGCGCATCCAGACATTTTTCTTAAGGGATCTTGTGGCTTTCCCCGGTCTTATCGTCGAAATACTACAGTTTAGTTAGTCTGAAGCCCGCGAACCTAAATTGTACAATTTTTTTTTGTTATCATAGAAAACATTCAATTTGAATCTTCTAACGAGTGTTTCCACTCCCAGACTAAGCATGAAGTAAAATTTCGAGTTTAGAAAAGCCTGAAAATTTGGTTTGGTCGCGTAGCGCTACGCGCTACGCGACCAAACCAAATTTTCAGGCTTTTCTAAACTCGAAATTTTACTTCATGCGCCACGCGTACAAGACACTGAAATATTTTAAAATTCACAATATACTGCTTATTTTTGATCTCACTTTAATAAAGTTTACAAATGATGAAATTAAGTTCAACCTAAACGAAAAATTAAAATAAAAATCGCTATATTTTGAACTTTACAATATCTCAGTGTTTCGTGCACGTTCGAATCATTACAAATATTTAGAAATGTAAATCGAAGGGATTATATGTTGGTATTTTTTTTATTAGTATTTAGGATGAATTGAAAAAATATCTCCTTGTTTTTATTTATATACAACAAAATAAGGAATAAGAAAAGATCATAATACTATGTTACTTCTTTTATAAAATAATAACTACATTTGCGAATTTTAATTTCTATCATTTTCTTATCGCAATTTAATGTTTCATTTTATAAAAGAAAAACTATGCTTACCAGAAAACCAATTGCACTAGGCGCGCATCCAGACATTATTCTTAAGGGATATTGTGGCTTTCCCCGGTCTTATCGTCGAAATACTACAGTTTAGTTAGTCTTGAGGGGGGGGGGGGGGAGGTCTGAAGCCCGCGAGCCTGAATTGTACAATATTTTTTTCTTGTAATATACTTAGACATCCAAAAACTAATTGCTGGAATTTTGAAAGAACAAGACTTTACAAAGAGTTTGTATGCTCTACTAATTTCTACTAATATAGCAGTTTGTTTTAAATAAAATTATGCCATTTCTGTGAACCTTTTGAGCTGGAATTATAATTGTTTTCAAGTTTGTTTTGAATTAAACTTTTTTAACACTTTTGACTTTAAATGTTAACTTTCTTATGCTGTTTTATGTTTAATTTGTTATTTTATTTCCAGATTCGGAGCTGTCTGATCTGTCACATCTCGGTAAGTAATTTTTGGTTTACTTTCTCAACATATTAAAACATCAACTTTTTAAGTATTTTTTTTAATTTCAAAATATAATAACATAAAGAAACTCTAAAAACTCCCTGATCTCTGATCTATACTAACAAACAAAAAAAATCGCATATTCCGCGTGTTTCAATGGATTTCCCTTGACAATGAATGATTCAAACCTTAATCCCTGATCTATACTAACAAACGAAAAAAATGATTCAACGAAATACCAGTTTTTTTTTCGTTAGAAATCTACTAAAAATAATACTCTATTACAAGCCCAGCGGAGTCTAATTGCTCACAAAGTTCAGACGGTTGGAACTATTATTGCACGGCAACCAAATGCCAAGGTGAACCCGAAACATCGATTAATTTTTAAACAATTGAAAGTATTATTGTATTGCTTCACACAGACATGCAATAATAGACATAAAATTAATCATAATTGCAAGTCTAATGCATAATGCAATTCAATTATTTTATTCTTTATTAAGACATACATTTTTTATATTTTTTTAATATATCTTCTATGTTAAGACATATTTTTATGAATTGCAGGGACAAACTTTTAAGGCTTGCAAATCACAACAAAGCAACTTTTGTTAATAAATGTGTAAGATTCTTTAAGAACTACCTGAACACAGGCCAACCTAAATTGCATTTTCAATTATTTTGCACAGAACACACAGAATTAAAAAACGATCTAGACATGCATACATGCATTCAAATCATGTCAATTTTGACACAATTCAGTATTTATGTGATATTTGTCAACTTTTCTTGCATTCATTTTTGTCGCAATGGAAAGAAAGGGTAGGTAGTAAATTAGGTTGTTATTCCTTACTTCACTTTTTATTTTTATATTAGATGTACATTTCGAGACAAAAGGTGCTCATTATCAATAACAAACAGTTTGTTATTGATAATGAGCACCTTGTGTCTCGAAATGTACATCTAACATAAAAATAAAAAGTGAAGTAGGGAATAACAGTCTTTCTATTTGTGATTAATCACTTCACGTAAAACTCGAAACAATACAGTTAGTAAATTAGGTTGTCTACATTTAGGCACTTCTTGAAAAATATGTAAGAATCTCTGTTCCTCAAGGGACACACTTTTAATTTAACTATACATTTATCAACAAAAGATGCTTGTTTTCATGTATGCTTTAAGCCCTAAAAGTTTGTCCCTGCAATTTATTAACACGCTGTATACCCCGATAATTACAGCGATTAGAAAACTTGCAGTTATTAATTGCTTTTATAAAAACGGCCAATTTAAAGCTTCTAACGAGCTTCTTGATTAAGCATGAAGTAAAATTTATATTTCAAAATTAAATCCATTCCTGATAACAATCCGTTGGTGAATCCTTCCTAGAATTTTAAATACTCTCTTGAAATTACTTGATTAATTTTATAAACAACTGTGGTCCAAAGTTCAATTTCCAGTACACCAAACACCGGAACCAGCTTCCTCAAACGCCCATCAAAGTCAAAAACTTTTTGATGTTGACGCGATCCAATCATGCTGTCGTAAATATTTGAATCGGTTTCAATGTCTTGTTTAATCCGGGGCGTTAATCGAATCAACATTCGATCAGGAATAATAAACACGTCAAGTTTTCACATCTGCTGTTATTGTTATTATCATCATCTTGATTTTTTGTGAATAAAAAGGTGAGCGATTAATTAGGAGTTAGCGTGACCCAGAGCTCCCGATACTCACCTGTTTAATCGATTTTAATTGGATAATTATAGTGAGTTTTTTTTTCAAATGTGTTATGTAAATATTTGAATAGAAAAGAAAAAACGTTTGATGGGTTTCTTTTCGGTATGGAATTATTAGAGTTCAAGTTCAAATAGAGAACAGTGTAAAAGCTTTGTTGCAAAGCTTTCATAATTACTTTAATATAATAATAATAGTAAACTATTTATGATTTTTAACTTTTTTTACTTAAATTTACTATAATTGTTACGCTACACTGTAGCTTCTTTAGGTGAAGAAATATAATTCAAAAAGTTTACAAACTTATTTACATTATATACAGATTTCAGAAGTGTGGGTGGGAAGTTTTCTTCCGCTTAAGTAGGGGAGAGTTGGAGCGCCCGAGTTGGTCGTTCAGCAAATTTCCTAAATGAAGGCTTTTATTTATTTCTTAATTTTCCAGCAAATGTAATTTCCGTCCTTTATTAGAGATGTGGAGGATTTTAAAGTTGTTGTCAAAGTGGTGGTTTTCTTCAATCAGGTGTTTGCGTAGGTTGAAGTGTCTTTTTGATAAATGAACGCTTTTTGGTGTTCATTTATTCTTTCACTAAATGCTCTCCCAGTTTGGCCTATATACATCTTCGGGCAATCAGCACAATTAAGCAAATAAAACCCACAGTGTTGATCCTTTATTTTTTATCCTTATTGTTTTTTGACAAGGTATTGTTAGATTTAAACGCAACATTAATATTTAATTGTTTCAATTTTTTACTGATTTTTAGGATTAAATAGTCATTATAACTTATTGATCCATAATTTTCAACTTTGCATTTTATTGTTGGGAATATTGATTTATTAATAATTTCTTTTTCTTTGTTTGTGATTTATTTATTTATTATATCTATTATAAAATTATTTCTAACTGCAATATATTTAATTATGTTAATTTCTTTTTCAAAATTTTCTTTTGAAATTGATATTGAAAATGCTCGATGAATCAGTGATCGATAAGCAAATAATTTATATTGTATACAGTGAAAAGAATTATTATTTATTGTCATATAAGTATGCGTTTGTTTATGGTATATTGAGAAGTCGTGTTTATTATTATTATTTTTTATTATAGTTAGATCTAATAAATTTATTGTGTATTTCGGTTTCTATTGTGAATTTATTTTTTTTGTGTTGAAGGTTTATTTCTTTAAAAAAGCTATTTAAAATTCTATCCGTACCAGTGAATGCAACAAATATATCATCAACATGCCTAGACTAATAGAGGCAATTTTTAAATTGAGGCAATTTGCATATTTTCTTGTCTATGCTATCCATAAACATTTCTGCCATTAAAGGGCTTAGGGGGTTTCCCATTGCTAGACCATCTGGTTGAGTGTAAGTCTGTTCGTCAAACTGTAAATAATTTTGATGAACGCAAATTTCTAACAGGCATAATATTTCATTTATCACTTTGTATAAATAAAATTCTGAATAACTTTTTGATTTTCAAAAAAGTGTGTTTATTTTCACAACTGTTTCGCAAATTTATTGCTTCTTCAGGTGAATGAAAGTTTATAGTGAAATTAGAAATCTTAAAACTATATACATATACATTAACATTATTATTATCATTATTGACACTATGGTGGGGTGGATATTTTTTTTCGAATCTGTTAATTTTCTTTCCTTTCAAATGCTCGTCCTGTTCGTCCGATCTATATTTTTGGGCAGTCATTTATATATCGGACAAACAGGACTAGCATTTGAAGAAAGGATTGCAGAACATAAACGTGCATGGGAAAAACAGAAAAACACCTCAACCTATGCGAATCACCTGCTCTCCGAAAACCACAGCTTCAACAAGGAATTCCAGATTCTTCATACAAAGAAAAAAGGAAGGAAATTAAATCTACTGAAAAACTTGGAAATTAACAGATTCGAAAAAACCGGCCTCCTACTCAACGAACAAACAGAACTGTCAAACTCCCCACTACTAAAAATATCCACCCCACCATAGTGTCAATAGTGTTAATGTATATGTATATATAGTTCTAAGATTTCTAATTTCACTATAAACTTTCATTCACCTGAAGAAGCAATAAATTTGCGAAACAATTGTTGTGAAAATAAACACACTTTAAACATAATATATAAAATTACGAAAAAACTATTCGTGAATTTTCTTTTGAAAAGTGTGCAAACTATAAGAAGCGTAAGCTTATTTTCTCAAATTCAAATAGTTTTGAATTTGAATTTATCTTGTTTAAACACAGTTTTTTGAAAATCTAAAAGTTATTCAGAACTTTATTTATACAAAGTGAATATGGATTTTCAACACCTCAACGCCTTATCAATCAACCTATTTCATTTATCAATGATAAGTGTCATAAATTCAAAAGGTTCTTCAATCGTCAATCTCATCTCAATTTTTTATTGTATATTATGGATGGTTTTGTTTTCGATATTGAATTATTTTAGTTCTAGTTAAAAAAAAAAACAGTGTAAAAGCTTTATTGCAAAGCTTCTATAATCAATAAAATGTGTCAGAAATACAAAAGGTTCTGCGATCATCCCCCATTGTTAGTTTCATATTAGTTCAAGAAGTTTTGAAATTGCAAAATGTTCTCATCACGAACGCGTTTTAACAAATCCTACGTTGTTTCTTATTGATGTAAAAACATATTGATTTAATGAAATTGCCAATACTTGGTTTGTAGAATACTTCAAAACATTAAAAATGGGATTATTTATGCAATCTACAACAAATTTGTCTTAAAAAGCCTAAATCAAACACCCATTAAAACAACTACTTCCCCCAGTTAATGCGCCGACAGACATTAGGTTGGATTTGTTTGTTGTATAATCCAATGCACGTCGGGATATTAGCTCGGGAAGTAGTTGTGTCAATGAATTGTAATACAAATTTGTTGTAGATTGCATAAAGAATTGCACTTTTAACGTTTTGACCTATTGATTTGTTAAAAGCTCCTCTATGTTTTGCTTAACTCCTTGAACTTGTGTTAGATTAAGAGGTTTTAAAATTGTTAAAAAAATGTAGATGAGAAGACATAATTGTTGTTTAAACAATAATCACAAAATCACCTTTAGAAATTCCTAATAGGTCAAAGTATACAAATATACAAAAGAACAACAATTGGGGGGCTCAAATAAAAAGTAGTATAAGTGACATGAGATTTGTGTAAATTGGAGATAAAGTTTAACTTTTATAGTAATATCTGTGGACGTCTAATCAATAACATTAAATATTATATTGAGAGATGCGCATATTTAATTGTACCATTTTTCTATGACTAAATATCGTATGTTCAATAAAAAAAGACCTCTAGAGTTGGCTACACGCTTTAGAAATTGACATATAAAATGTCAGACATAATAATTAAATGTTTAATATCACAGTTGCCAACCTACAATATATTCCATAGCACTCTAGAGGTTTTATTTTATTGAACATCTCATTTGTAGATGTAGATTTGTACCGTGCGATCGATTAAAACATGATTTAGAGTAGGCTTTGAGTTTTATATTAGATTGGCACTACTGACTGCTAACACATAGTTAAGTATAACCTCAAATTTATTCCACCATTCAATTAGCAGTCTGAGCAACCGCATAATAAAAATGCCGCCTACTCTAAATCATAATTTAAATGATCGCACGTTACTTATACCAATTTTTAAGAAAATAGCACTTAAGGTAGTACTTTTCCACTGAGCCCCTCAATCATTCTTATTTAACAAATTCAATATCTCCACATTTTAAATTTTTTACAAAAACATTTTTAGCCTGTAACGTTTAGTATTACAACTGAATCCCATTAAATTGAACAAATCCGCTATTTATCCCAAATCGGTATTTTTTTCTACAATTAACTCCTCTATAAATTTACGTAAAATGCGGATTATGGAGAACAAACAAGCAAGGCAATGGAATGATGCGGTAAGCATTTTATGGCCATTGGTTTTGCGAAAAGCCCGCAATTTTGATGATATAACGAAGTAATCGTTTTCGAAAAAAAAAAAAAAAACACAAAAATGCGGATTATATCAGTGTTCCTTGTTGTATTTCCATCGCATGCGTCAGATGGTTATCTAATATGGTTAATATTTGCATTTTATGCTGTTTTTTTTGTAATGTGTGAAAAAACAAGAAATTTATTATTTGGTTTTGGTCGATTCTAATTTTTATTTTGACTTAACGTGAATACTAACAATGCTATGACAAAAACAAATTTGTGAGTTCCATAGCTTTCTTAATGTTTAATAACTGGGACTTGATTTTAATTACTTTTTATTGAGTCTTGAGATCTTAATAAATATTGCTGTTTATTTTTTTCTCTTGACTTAACGAGAACAATAACAATGCTTGAACAAAAACAAACTTGTAAATTCCAGAGGTTTTTCAATTTTTAATAGCTGGTGCTTTTAATTACCTTTGATTAAGTCTTGATGTTAATGAATATTGCTGTTTAATATTATTATCACAGTATGAGTTTTAGGATGAACAAAAATTATGCTGTTTATTATTCATAATTTAATACTCATAAAGAAATATAGTCGAAAAACAAGCCATAGTTTTTAATAATAGCGAAAGCTCTCGAATATAATATAACTTTGTTTCGTTGCATGGACTTTGTTTTTATAAAAAACGTTCAATTTGAGCTTCTAATGAGTGTTTCCACACCCAGACTAAGCATGAAGTAAAATTTCGAGTTTAGAAAAGCCTTAAAATTTGGCGACCAAACCAAATTTTCAGGCTTTTCTAAACTCGAAATTTTACTTCATGCGCCACGCGTATAAACACTTATTTACTGTGAAGTTCAAAGTATACTGATAAAATATGTATATTTATTATTTATTTAAATTATAGCATTATTATTAAATAAACTACAAATAATTCTATTGTGCTATAGACATTGAGGTGATGTAAGTATAACATAATATCGTGCATTAAACTACGGATACCACACTATGAAATTATTAGTTGTAAACTAATAATAGTAATCTACTAAAACATTTGATCAATATTTATTTATTTATTAACGGAATCTCCATTTTATTACATAAGTGTACATATACATATTGTAATATATGACAAAAATAACAAAAAACATAAAAATCATATAAAGAATTACATTGATTACAACCGACTAAATTATTACTGAACAAAAATAACAAAAACCATATAAAGAGTTACATTGATTACAGCCACCTAAATTATTACTGAACTAATATTAAAATGTTAATATCAACCTTATAAGGCTGTTGAATATTTATAGCTTTCTACAGTATATTTTGAACTTCACTTGAAATCAGTGTTTTATACGCGTGGCGCATGAAGTAAAATTTCGAGTTTAGAAAAGCCTAAAAATTTGGTTTGGCCGCTCCGCTTCGCGGAGCGACCAAACCAAATTTTCAGGCTTTTCTTAACTCGAAATTTTACTTCATGCTTAACCCAGGATTGGAAACACTCGTTAAAAGTAAAATTCAACTAAATAATAGAGCAGAAGAAATACATGTTCACTAACATAAACAAAATTTGTGTATCATAACCTCTAAATTGAACAAGAGTGAAGTTGAAACACATGCGATGTTGCCACGATAATTTTATTAATATTCCAAATTAACTAATGGCGTGTAAATTTTGTTCTATTAATTCGAAATATTGGTATCAGTTTTATGCGAGTCTAGTAGAAATTGAATAGCATTAAACTCTTATAATATTAACGGCATACTCTATGAATGTTTGCTCCTTAGTAAGCAGAGTATATTCATATCGTATTACTTCATATTTATTTCTGTTCTAATACAATCTTTAAACACCAGAACTTATCTATATTTTAAGCGGAATCTCTATTTTTCCTATGTAATGGTTGAGCGGGAGGCGGATATTAATTGTTATTAATATACTGTTTATGACTTTAACAGATTTATTAATATAAAAGAATTAGTATAAACGGATTACAAGAGTAAGAGTGCTTTTCGCGATGTCTGAAATAAGACTAACAACTTATTCTAATCAAGCTCTGGAAGAAAGAGATTATAACAAAGGGACACGCATAACGTTAGGGGCAATGTCTAATGAGCGCGGTAGAAAACATTTACTTAAGATAATGATTTGAAATAACATCTTTAGTGAAAGTACTGATAAACAAATTGTTATTGATCGGTTTCTGACTATTTGTTGGCCCTAATGTTATCTGTGCGAAATATACATAATAATAATAATAATGAGAAATAATATAATAATAAAATGTAATATAATAATGATGTACAGGGTACATTACACTCCCCCCCTTATAAAAAAATTTACAATGTAAATTTAAAAAGTTAAAAGAATTACTTGAATAGAGGGTAATGTGATAAATTGATTATTATTATTATTTTTTTTTTTTTGCCTAATTTGAAGAACTATAGATAATATAAATATGAATACACAATAGAATGAATTCATTTGTAAATACATATGTACATGAAATAATATAAAAGTATATGATACTGAAAATAGAAATACACCAATACCAATAATTGTTTATACAGAAAATGCAGAGTACTTATATACACAACGTACATTTAAATATGGTATTTCTTTGACAATACAAAACAGGTAAAGGAAAGAAAAATATTTATCTTTTGCAAACCCAAGTAATGACATAGTTTTTTTTTTTTTCTTTTTCTTTTTTTTTTTTTGACTTTATTGATTACGATTGAATCTAATTCGTTCGCTTCTTCTTAATGGCGGAACTGCAGGAGCATCATTAAGCATGTCTGGAGCTATATTCATGTCTCTAATATTCATTGGTATATTTTCTGGTACATATGCGGCGACTCTGTTATGGTTAGGTCTTATTTGTCTAAATGAATGCAAAATTCTAGTGCGTTTAATAATCTTGTAAAGAATAAAGATAACTATAACAAAAAGCAAAATATATGATAGGAAAGAGTAATGAATTTCTGAAATCCAACTATAGTTCCTATTATTTACTATATTCTCACTAAGTTTTGAAATTTCATCGAGTTTATGACTAGCCATTTTTAGATCATTATTATCAAAGTAGTTAATTTTAACTTTTCCGAAAGATATATTTTTGAAAACATTTAAAACCTTTTTGGAACAACATTCATGGTCTAAAATATTAAAATTTGGCAAAATGTATCTCAGATTGCTTGTGAAGTTATAGGTAGTACTAGAAAAGGTTGTGTCACCTGTAAATATTTTACAATTGCGCGCTACCTGCAAGATTCCGTTATTGGATATTATTAAGTCGAAAGTATCTCTATTATTACAAGCAATAGAAATTGTCTTGTTCGCGGGTGAAATATATAACCAGGTGTTTTCCTCATTAAGTGTTTTCCATAGAACGTTCTTTAATGGTATAAGTCTCGTATTACAATATTTATTAAGTTTTCCGTTAACTAAAATATCTATTTCGCAAATATTATCTTCAGCAATACGTTCGGGTTGTTGTTTAGTTTGGCAAACATATTTGTTGGATATTCTAACGCATGAATTTAGGTCATCAAAAAGAGTGTAATGTTGTCTATCTTGTGACATGGCAAGATACTTTGATGTAGGTTCTATAAAAACGTAGTTATCGTGATTATGAGAGGTTGGTAGAGAAATAGTTTTATATAAGTTGAAAATGTTTGTAAAGGGGTGTTGTTGTAGAAATCGTTGGCCATCACTGTGCCGGAGATTCTAAAACAGTAGCATGTTTTAGTCTATCGAAGTGTACTAATTCATGTTTATTTTTAATTTTAATTGTACAGTTAGTGGGAGAATTGATTTTAATAATTTTGAAAGGACCAGAATATCTGGAAGATAATTTTTTGGAAACTCCTGGTTGAAACTGTTCATTTTGCAGATAGACTAAATCGCCTTCTTGAAATTGGGGGATCGCTGAATTTTTATCATAATAGAATTTGTTTTTTTCTTTGGAAATTAATAGATTTTTTCTTGCTATATCGTGGGAATATTGGAAACGTAATTTTAACTCGTCTACATAATTATCATATGTGTATTTAAACTCGGGTTCCCGTGTTAAGTCTCTAGGTGTATTAGGTTTATGGCCAAACATTAGTTCGTAAGGGGTGTAGTTTGTAGAAGAATGAACGCACGTATTATAAGAGAATGTAGCAAATGCAACGTATTTATCCCAATCTTGTTGTTTAGAGGTATAATGTTTCAAATAATCGGCGAGTGTTAAATGTGATCTTTCAAGAGCACCATTACTTTGAGGTCTGTATGCGGTAGTTAGTATGTGTTTAATTTTAAATAATTTCGTCACCTCTTTAAGCAAAATGGAGGTAAATTCTTTCCCTCGATCTGTCAATATACACTTAGGAATACCGAATTTACAGATAAAATGTTCAGTGAATGTAGTAGCAATAGTTAAGGCTTCGTGGTTAGGAATAGGAAAAGCTAGAGAAAATTTAGTTAAGTCATCTTGTAAAGTAAGTATGAATCTATTCTCAAATTCTGTAAGTGGCAAAGGGCCAACTACATCAAGAAATATTTTGTCAAGAGGTTTAATTGAGGTTGTGGTGATTTCCATAGGCGCGTGTTTCTTTTTACGATTTAATTTATTTTCTTGGCAATATTTACAACTTTTGACGTAATCGTATATTGTGGATTTCATATTTGGCCATTTGTAGTTCATTTTGATCCTACGATATGTCTTATGAAAACCGGGATGTCCTGCGCCTGGACTGTCATGATTTTCTTTTAGGATGTCAGGGATATCTTTTGTTTGCGGGAGAATAGCTTTATTATGATATATATTAATTAGTATATCTGTGTCTTTGAAAATATACCTAATAATAGAGCGAATTTTATTCCATTGTAAATTATCGAGAGTTGTGGTAATTTTTGGAATGCTAATAGAGTTAATGTTGTTTTGAATTAATTCGTCACGTAAGATTTGAAGGGTTTTAAAAATGATCTCAAATGTTGAGGAATTCCAAATATGTTGTTTGTAGAAACAGTAGAAGATGAAATTGTCTTTGTCTTTAAATTTTACAATGTCAAAAACTTTGAGGGACTCCTGTTGGAGTGTGTTTAAATGATTATATTTTTCTATATTTTCTTTGGAATTGATATAATCTAAATTCAAGTCTGTAGAAAGAAAGAATGCCTTATTACCATGAGAAATTGTAATATTTTCATCTTTCTCGACTACGTTTGCATTTTGTATTATTGTGTTCTCTAATTTTTTCAAAAAATCTGTGTAATCTGAAATGGTATTTGTGATATAAGTGTTCGCGGTAGGAATGTTAGTGATGTTCGAATCATTTTTAATTTGAATTCTACTAAGAGCGTCTGCATTGTGATTAGATTTCCCCGGCTTGTATTCAATGTAGTAATCGTATTCTGATAGGCATAAACGCCATCGCAAGAGTCGGGACGATTGGTCCTTTACACTGTCAAGGTATTTTAAAGCGATGTGATCCGTAACTATTTTGAATCGTCGACCAAAAACATAGGGCCTAAAGTGCTTGACAGCAGACACAATAGCTAACAATTCCTTAGAGGAAACGTCATAGTTTTGTTCTGCTCTGCTCATGGTTCTACTATAATACGCGATTGGCAAATCTTGTGAGGGTGGGCCTTGCGAAAGTACGGCACCGATTGCGTAATTCGATGCGTCAGTAGTTATAGTAAACTCTTGAGAAAAATCAGGAAATTTTAAAATTGGTTCACTTGATAATAGGGTTTTTAGTTTTTCAAAACAATCCTGTTCAAGACTGGTCCACCTGAATTTAACATCTTTTTTCAATAATTTTGTTAAAGGAAAAATTAAGTTACTAAAATTTGGAATGAAACGTCTATAATAGCCTGCTAAACCGAGAAACGACTTAATGTTTTTAGTATTTTTTGGCTGAGGAAAAAGTTTTATACATGATACTTTATCAGGATTTGGGAGCACACCGTTTTTAGTAATAAGATGGCCTAAATAAACTATTTCGTGGCGTAAGAATTGGCATTTCTCCGGCTTAAGTTTTAAATTAAATTTCTCTAAACGAGTAAAAACAGCTCGTAATTTATCTAAGTGATTTTCGAGGTTGTTGGAATAAATAACAATATCATCGAGATAGCACAGACAGCGCAAATGGTTGGGTAGACCCGCTAATGCAGAATTCATTAAGCGTTGGAAGGTTGCGGGGGCAGATTTTAGCCCGAAAGGCATACGTAAAAATTCATAGTGCCCAGAAGGTACACTAAATGCGGTTTTAGGAATATCTTTCTGATGAATATTTATTTGATGGAAACCGGATGTTAAATCGAGAGTAGAAAAGTATTTGGAGTGACCGAGTTGGTCGAGAATTTCCTCTATGTTAGGTAAAGGATAAGCGTCGCCTACCGTAACGCTGTTTAATTTTCTGTAGTCGACGACCAACCGCCAACTTTTGTTTCCCTCGGAATCAGGTTTTTTAGGAACAATCCAGATAGGTGAGTTCCAGGGACTGAAAGAAGGTTTTATGATGTTTTGGTTTAGCATTGAGTCAATTTGATTTTCTACTTCGGTTTGCAAAGACTGGGGGAACCTATAAGTTTTTGATGTTATGGGTATGTCGGTAGAGGTGTGAATTTCGTGGTAAACTAAATCCGTGCTGGATAAAATATCTCCTTCTAAATTAAAAATATGGTTAAACTCGAGACACAGTGAAATTAATGAGTTATATTCTTCTGAATTCAGATGACTCGTCTGTAACTTCTCTTTTAATATGTTTAATCTACTGGAATTATTATTTACGAATTCGGATGGGTTGGATTGTAAATCTTGATTATTGCCAGATTCGGAAATTGTAATTAAAGGCTCAAAGTGGCTATTTGAATGAAAAATATGAATAATTTCGTTATTCGGATTCCCAAAAACAAAGTTATGATTTTCAGGAGTATGAACACATATGCAAATATTTAATTCTAATGCTGCAATTTTAATGACGTCGTCTGTTGCAAAAGCATTAGGAGTTCTGAGTATATATTCTGCTTCTTTTGGTGACAGACAATTTTTAATATGTTTTGAATTCAATAAAAATATTTTAAGCTTTTCTACTGATTTAAAGAAACCCGTTAAGTAAATAATTGAATGGAAAAGACAGTTACCGTCGCTTGGCACTTTTTGTGTTGAAAAATGTTTTGAATGTTGAATGCATTTAGAGCTAAATGTGTAATTTAGAGTAGGTTGAATAAAATTTTCGGAATAACTTGCAACATAATGGAATTTTTCTTTCTCAGGAATATATACCGAATAGTGATGTGGATAGAAGGGGTTATTATTAGAAAAATTACATAGAAAATCTACAATATCGTTGATTGGTATATTAAATAAACCTGTACCTAATAGAATCGTACGAATGTTCAGAGGTTTGTTATACAGTTTAGGAAAAATATCTAAGAAGTTAGTGAATTTTTGTGCCCAATTTGTTGGATTACAGATTAAATTAATACAAATCCCAAAATGTTTCCCTTGTGTTATAGTAAAAAGACGATTGTCAATGGAATTACACTGCAATTTTGCTTCCAAATTATGACTTATAAAATATGATGAACCACAGTCTGACATTATTTCACCTGCAAAACCTGCATAACCAAAAGGTGTGCCATCAGATTTTGTGGTGCGATCATGAATAAAATGAAACGTGACTTTGCTTTGTTTTAAAGAAGAATTTAAAAATGAGAAAACAGGTAAAGAGTGATTAACAGTTTGTGGTTTTAATTTGTTAAGTATATTTAAATAATTATTATAACTATTAATGTCTTTACTATCGTTCGAATATTCACTTGTATTTATTTTATTTAAAGATAATTGTTTCTTTGTTGACTCTAATGGCTCTAATGTAACAGAAATATTATCGCATTCATAGTCATTATCACTAGTATTTAGCAGTGTTGTTATTGCTGTATTATTTGATTTATCTACGGTGACAATACTACTACATAAGTAAATTTTAGGAAATATTTCTTGTTTATTTACAATTCCCACAATTATTTCTGGGTTATCGATTTTAATCTTAATCACTTTATCTGTTCTAGCTTTTACAAAAATTTTATCAGAATTTAGTTTATTTACTTCGATGTTTACTGGGGTTGGACTTGTTGGACTTGGCAAGGGTGTTTTATTTGCATTGATTGCATTGATTATATCTTTTTGAAGATTAGGATTTTTGAATACATTACGAGGAATTTTAGGAGATGTTTTCGGTTCACATTGTATTTGATTAGGTTTGGAATTTGGAACAATAGATTTATTAGGAATTTGTTGATTGATTTGATTAGTTCTGTTATTGGGTGTACTTTTCTTTAAAACTTTCTTGATAGTATGTAATTTTAATAAAGCATTTCCAAATTTAATTGTATCATTATTATAATCAATAATAGAATTAAACTTTTTAAGAATATCATTCCCAATAAGTCCATCTTGAGGGATCGGAAAAGAACTAGGAACTATGTGAAACACATGCTCAAATTTATAATTGTTATCAAATTCAAAATGTAAGGTGCAATAACATAAGGTGTGAGTCGGTTTGTTAAATGCATTGATGCCGTGCAAGGTAATTTTCAAATCGTCAAAAACATACACGTGAGGTTGTAGTCTGTTTAATTTTATTAAAGAGACTTCAGCGCCAGTGTCGATTAAAAATGTACCTTGGGATTTTAATTGAGGTGAGATTATGTTGACATAGGAAGAAATTGCGTCGATGTCTATTGAAAAAATTGATGTTCTGGGACTTGAGATGCTGTCCGAAGTTCGTCCGCAACTTCGGACTCCAAAAGAGTTTAAATTTAACTGCTGAGAAGAAATTAAATCAGAATTTATGAATCTATTATTAGAATTTTTTGGAAATGATTGATTTTGATGTAAATTATTATCACGTTGCCGAGGTGAAATATCTAAACTACGCGGTTGATAATTGTGTGTTGAATTATTTTTGTTAATATTAGAATGTATGGTTTGTGGCTCTCGGGTTGAGTTATTAAAATTTGGCTGTTTAAGATTTTGTGAATATCGTAAATTAGTATTTTGTTGCTGAGATCTAAAATTTCCTTGTGAGTTGTTATACATTCGTTTGCGACATTCGTTTATAGAATGACCAACATTTTTACAATAATTACATGTGATTGTTGAATTTCCATTGTTTTTGGGAAACGAGTTGTACCTGCAGTTTGCTGTAATATGATCATTTTTGCCACATATTTGACATTGATTTAAATTTATTTGAAAATTGTTTTGAGGCGATGAAAAATCTTCTGAAGATGCAATATTTATAGCTTTTTCTAGTGAATCACAGTTTCTCGCTTTCAAAATAACGCATAAATCTCTATTTAGACCGGCCATAAAAACGTTTAAGCATTGTTTGTTTAACAAATCTGCTTGTGCTTGTAAAACAGCATCATCTAATGTAAGATCTAATGAATTAATTAATTCTTGATATAACTTTTTGATTTTGTTACCGAACATTACTACTGACTCATTACTTTCTTGTTTGATGCACCTAAGTTCTGATTGTAAATGATCGAAGGATTTTTTAACTGAAAAATTCTCGCGAAGCAATTGTTTAAGTTCGTTCCAAGTATTAGTAACACGACCTCTAACAAGAGCACCTGCATCGCCAGTGATTCTATTTTTAATGAAAATTAATAATGTTGCCTGTTGCTCAGCAGTAACCAATGTCATAGCATTGTTGCACTGACCAATAAAGTCTTCTAAATTTGATTTTTTTGAGTTATCGAATCTAGCTTCGGACAGAGTCAAAAATGCTAAATTTAAAGTTTCCATTATGTAAACTTTTTTGTTTGTAAAAAAAAATAGCAATATGAAAAATAATTTAAAAAGATTTGAAACAATTTAAATTCAGTTTTGAAAATTCAATAATTTTGAAAAATAAAAAAGTCAATGTGGGTTGCAAAAAATAAATGAGTGTATTCTTTCCTACCTTAGAATCGAGAAGAAAATTACGATGAGCATTTCGTCGCACGATTTAATCACTCGTCTTCTGGTGGTACGCGCACTTCCTGGTGGGGCTGTGGAAACGGTTGTTGTGTTACCCTCTCGGGTAATCTGCTTAGCGCTTTTCTGAGTACGACGACTCAGTTTTGATATGGTAGCTCGTTGTTTAAATGCTTGGAACTTCACGACGTGGATGGCTTCCTTCTGGCACTCTGTGGATATGATCGTTACAGGAGTAGGACGCTATTGAGATGGTAGCTTGGGAACGGCACTACGATTTTGGCGTCCTTCTATGTGTTGAGGAACGTACTTCGGATTTTATGCACAATTTTGTATTATTTACTCGCGAAAAAACCCGCTAATTACTTTTTACACTTATTTATTTCACGTTTACCGACTGCGCCAGTGTAATGGTTGAGCGGGAGGCGGATATTAATTGTTATTAATATACTGTTTATGACTTTAACAGATTTATTAATATAAAAGAATTAGTATAAACGGATTACAAGAGTAAGAGTGCTTTTCGCGATGTCTGAAATAAGACTAACAACTTATTCTAATCAAGCTCTGGAAGAAAGAGATTATAACAAAGGGACACGCATAACGTTAGGGGCAATGTCTAATGAGCGCGGTAGAAAACATTTACTTAAGATAATGATTTGAAATAACATCTTTAGTGAAAGTACTGATAAACAAATTGTTATTGATCGGTTTCTGACTATTTGTTGGCCCTAATGTTATCTGTGCGAAATATACATAATAATAATAATAATGAGAAATAATATAATAATAAAATGTAATATAATAATGATGTACAGGGTACATTACACCTAGCCTGATAGAGTGTCATATTATAATCCTGGATTTTTCTTCGACGGGTTTCGAAAGCTCGATGGTTGAAGTGTGATTTAATCTTGGATTTTTCTCCGGTGGATTTCGAAAGCTCGACGGTTGGCAGCGCGCGTCTGATGGAAACCTGTTAAGTTCACCTGGCGTCGGGACAGAAAATTAATTATTTGTCCGAGTCCGGGTCACACTAAATATAGAAAGGGCGATGATACTCGGGCGCCTCATCTCAATGATTACCCCCCACACCAGAAGGGAGCAGCGGCAAAAACCGGTCGTCGCATCCGCAGAAGCGCCAGAGAGTCCAGGTCAAGAAAGGACTATGTCCTGAGGATGATAATAATCACCCAAGTGATTTATAAGAGTTCATTCGATTAATTCGTTAATGTTTTTTTTTGTACGATAGAAACATTGTTGGCTTGTATGGATAGTCCTCAGACTCGTTTCGGACTTCCTGGTCTTCATCACTGTGGTCTGATTAAGTGCGGTGTGTTGAATGGAGTTTTGAACAGCAAGTTTCTAACTATTGGAGTACAACAAGTTTTAGACTATTTAAATCTACGAGTAATCATAATTATTTGATAACGAGAAACGCCATCTATTAGGGTACAACGAATTGTACTCGTATTTATTAAAGAACCACACTTTTATTATTCTGATGAGTACATACGCCATCTATTACTCATTAGAGAACAACTAGTTTGAGACTATTTAAGTCTATGCGTGATCATAATTACTTGATGATGAGAAACACCATCAATTGGGAAATAAACGAATTATACTCGCATTATTAGATTTATGCATTTTTTAAATAAATATATTCAATAATTAAATTATTCTATTACTTATTATAAAAAAGAAAACCGTAAGTTATTAAGTAAGTTTAGTATACAAATAATTGTTAATTCTTATATGTGAATAAATTATAATTAACATCAATCATGAATACATACAGGGTGTCCCCGAATGGTCAGTACAACGCTCTACCACATATTCTCTGAAACAAAATAAGACGATTCAACTAAACTTATCTCTATCCAAAAGTGGATCCTAAGCCATCTACGAGGCCTCAAAGATATAATTTTTTTTCATTATTTTTCAAATATTTTTATTTTGGACTTAGGTAAGAAAACCTAATTTGGCACATTTAATAACATTGATACCATGCACTTTTTGCGATATGTTTCTTTATCCTACGTTTAAAGTAAGTGGTCAAACTAGGACCATCGACTTCTTAAGATACCTAAATATTTTTATTCAACAGGTCAAATCATAAGGAATACTTTTTTTCTGCAAGATCATTCAATTTTACGTATTTTTTGTCTCTTATAAAATTGTGCTATTTTCCCCACAAAAAAATATTTTTATTTGTCAAAAAAAAGTAATAAAATTATCAACAATATGTTGCTTCTCAAAACAATTAACAAAGTAGAAATAAAGATAGGTACCTAACAATAAACACAAATTTATTAGTTTCTCAACAAATGTTCAAACTGATTGCCATTTTCAGCAATACAACAATTTACACGTCGCAAAAAATTAAAATGGACACGTTGTAAAACACCAACATTGTTTTTAACTGTTTGAAACGCATTCTGTATTCGCGCCCATAATTCGTCGTGCGTATTTATGGGCTTACCATAAACAATAGATTTAATAGTTCCCCACAAAAAAGAGTCCATTGGGGTGATATCCGGGGAACGTGGAGGCCAAGGCACTGGTGCGTCATTGCCTCTCCGGGATACTTTTGGTTTAAAAAAGTACGCACTGGTAAAGTGAAATGAGGTGGAGCCCCATCATACATAAACCACATATCACGCCTAAGTAAAAGCGGCACATCCTCCAGTAAGACTGGCAATTCCTGAAGATGTTGTAAGTACTGTTCTCCGTTTAAATTTTATGGTAAAATTACTGGTCCTACAATAAAATCATTTACTATACCGGCCCAAACATTTATTTTAAATTGCCGTTGGAAATGCATGGTTTTAGTTGCATGTGGATTATCTTCGGAATAAACATGCTCATTTTTAAGATTTGTTATACCTCTTCGGGTAAAACACGCTTCGTCTGTAAACAAAATTGTCTTGGCGAAATTCAAATTGTCAATTTGGTTATTAACAATAAATTGGCAAAACTGAAGTCGCTTATCGTGATCCTGAGGCATTAGCTCTTGAACTTTTTGAATGTGATATGGGTATAGCAGTTGCTCTTTAAACACCTTATGCACAACATTTTTAGATATGCCTAGTTCAGTACCTAAACGCCGGGTACTTTTTAGATCTTCATCTATCCGTTCTAAAATCTCTTCTTCAACATCCACAGTTCGTACAGTGCGTCTTCTACCACAATCCCTCGCAGAGTATTCTAAGCGGCCAGTTTCTCAAAGTCGCCTTTCTACGGAAGCAAATGTTTGATGGTTTGGTATTCGGCGATTTGGAAATCTTTCACTGTACACTCTTACACATTTGCGGCCATTACCTTCACAAAACCCAAAAACTAAAACAATATCAGTTAATTCATTAATTGAGTACATGACTGACGTTGTCACAAAATAGTAAAAATAAATAGTAAAAATAATAAAGAATCAGTTTTTGTTTTAGAATTTTATTTCTTTGTTGTTTTGACAAATAAAAATATTTTTTTTGTGGGGAAAATAGCAAATTTTATAAGAGACAAAAAATACGTAAAATTAAATGATCTTACAGAAAAAAAGTATTCCTTATGATTTGACTTGTTGAATAAAAAGATTTAGATATCTTAAGAAGTCGATGGTCCTAGTTTGACCACTTACTTTAAACGTAGCATAAAGAAACATATCGCAAAAAGTGCATGGTATCAATGTAATTAAATGTGCCAAATTAGGTTTTCTTACCTAATTCCAAAATAAAAATATTTGAAAAATAATTAAAAAAAAAAAATATATCTTTGAGGCCTCGTAGATGGCTTAGGAACCACTTTTGGATAGAAATAAGTTTAGTTAAATCGTCTTATTTTGTTTCAGAGAATACGTGGTAGAGCGTTGTACAGACCATTCGGGGCACCCTGTATAAATAATAAACTGTAAATAACAACACTTATCAATTGTTGCAAAATATTTTGCACTCGAATATTGTTTCACTTTGTTATGCTCGTTTCCAAAAATGTGCAAATATTTGGAGAGTGTACGTGATGTGATGCTCGCAAAATTTTGATTACACTGCTACCGGTTCAAACCAAAATTTTTATCTCGTGCCCTGGGCCAATTGTTTACATCAATTGTTTTTCAGAAAATTGTGCGCACTTTACTATGTTTAATCGTTCACACAAAGGTGACGTTTTACAACTCGCATGTGAATACAATGAGAAAAAATAATAATAAACAATAGATAAGGTGGTCAGTTTGATTTGAGTAGGCATTCCGAGAAGATAAAATTGCGAAAATCATGATTTTAATTAATATTTTGATTGTAAATAAATATAAAAATTGCCGAGGGCAATAATCGCTGATGTAAAAATAAATTGATATCAAAGAATTTAGCATGCAGTGATGTAAGTACAAAATCATACTTGTTACGGATAATTTTAGTCATTGCTAATCTGATATAACTTTATTTCAAGTTGTTTTAATTCGTTTTTTCTCAACAATAGAATACGGATTGTTCACTTCTTAAGAATCGCTGTGATATTTTAACAGACGTTATTAACCTTTTTGTATTTTAAATGTATGAACATACTTTCAATTGACTTTAAGGGCGGTCTTAGATGGACGTTTTTAGCGCGATAGCGGAGCGGGACGGATCATTTTTTCCGCTCCGCTTTTAGCTCTTATACGGAGCGGATTGAACGCGTTTTGCAAGCGGGTGCTAGGCGAGTTCGCCGCCGAGCCTTCGATGCTGTCTATCATTCAGTTGTACTACGCTGAGTAATAAGCATGGACGAAATAGATTTAATTGCATCATATTATTATTTATTTATCCTTTATTATTCATAGACGTTACTGTATTTATGTATTTAATGTTTTTATAAATATAAATATTACTTACCTAAATTCTACATGCACTCCGCCCACTGAGCAAAAAACAAACAAATAACGTTATATCAACAGTGCAGCAACATTAAACGTTGTTTCAATGTTGATGAAACATTACTAAAATGGATTTGTTCCTTGGGCGGTGCCTGAATTTCTAAGATAAAACTTTCTGTATCAAACATACTTATAAAATCACGTTTTAGCGCTAGGATATAGACAATCACTTTTTTTCCTTTTATTTAACCCGTAACCGGTATACAAATATCTGTCAAAAATTTCACACACTTTGATGAGTAATAACCTGCATATTAAAAATAGGCTGTGAAATGGGCTGGCGGTACAAAATTTACGAGCACAGAGACCGCTCTCAAAAAATATGATTATTAATTCTTTTAATTATTTTGTTCTCATCACACTATTTTTACAAGAGATTGGGGGCGATTTTAAATTGTTAGTTATTTTATTTTTCGCAATATCTAGAAAATATCAAAGATTTTTTAAATATTAAATAAAATTATACTCATATCTTAGAGATGGAAGTTTACCTAAAAATTTATGATTTATATTTTGTTTTCTTAATTTTTTAATTTTGGACTCTTATCTAAACGCAAAAATATTTATTTTTGCGTTACGACTAAATATTGTAAGGAAAATTTTACGAATTTAACTCGCTTTGGCAGATTTTTTACAAAAATATTGCAAAAAACGCCCGCTTTGAAAACGCGTTTCACCCGCCCGTATAAGAAGGCGCATAAGAAACCATGTGTTAAAACTGAAAAACGCGTCCGTCCCGCTCCGCTCAAATTTAAACAGACGCGAGTGCTGGCGTTTCCTCCGCCTCGCACCCGTCCGTCTACGGACTCTCATATAAACCTATGTGTTAAAACGCAAACGCTTGCGCCCGTTCACGTTCCGCCTCGCGTTTAAAACGTCCATCTAAGAGGTCCCTTAACTTTTGTATTATTATTTATGCACTGCTCCAAGAAATAAACGCTCCACCTGCAATTTCTCGAAAATTTAAAAAATAGGAACAATTGTTGTGTATTTCATGTTGGCGTGTTTGATATAACGAAGAATGCTTTAAATCTTGTTTTCATTTTGACAGATTACAAAAAAATTAAATGAAATATACACAAAGCTAAACTTAAAAATTGATTGATTGAGTTACGTGAAGATCAAACTAATTTGACGAATAAAGCATTAATCACCTTTCTTCACGCGTTTATTTGAATTTATCAAATAAACGTGTAAAGAAAGGTTATTAGTGCTTTATTTGTCAAATTAAAAAGTTATGGTTTTCAAGAAATTACATGTAAGGTGGTGAATTAATTTCTTAGAGCAGTGTAGTTGCTCCTTTTTTGTTTTTAGCATGAGAATAACGTTTGTTCATTGCATTCAAAAATTTATAGTGATTAGAATTTGATCAAAATCCGTTCTTCACTTATTTTAACTTTTCCCATATATAATACAAAGGGAAAGTATTGTTTTTGAAAAGATTAAAAATATAATAGTTTATAATTTTAAACAGAATTTACCTAGTTATTTATACAGGGTGTCCGTATTTCAACAGAATATATGGAAATCTTGGTTATTTAAAGAGATAGAGAGTCGGTTAAATTGGGACAAAGATGAATAAAAACTAAATAAAAAAAAACCGTTTTTTGACAATATCCTAAAAACGAGAAAAGATATTTCAAATTTATTTTTAGATTATTATTAGGCCCTAATAATAATCTAAAAATAAATTTGAAATATCTTTTTTCGTTTTTAGGATATTGTCAAAAACGGTTTTTTTTTATATTTAGTTTTTATTTTTTAATTCAAAATCTATTGAATCTAGATATTTACAACTTTGACATTATAGAGACACTTTTTAAATATAAATCTAGTAACATATTTTATTTTAGAATAACTATAACATTTACCCAGTGACCAAAGCTAACTTTTGTTTTTCTTTTGGGCGCCATTTTGGATATTCATATTTTTTAGAAGAATATTTTTTTCTGAATTCAATGATGTATCACATTTATAGATTATTGTACATTTTACATGTAAAAATTTTAATCTTTTGGTTATTGTAAAGAGTGCCTTAAAAACAGTTGAGTAACTCACTTATTTGACAACTCCTAGGACCCATAACTTGCTTACATATCACCCCTAAAGACGGGCATCCGACGATACAGATTTTAACAGTTGTGATGTATTTTAAACTAACGAGTGTTTTCCACTCCCAGATTAAGCATGAAGTAAAATTTCGAGTTTAGAAAAGCCCGCGTAGAAAATTTGTCGAGGGTCGCGCAGCGACCCGAGACAAATTTTCACGGGGCTTTTCTAAACTCGAAATTTTACTTCATGCGCCACGTGTATAAACCACTGATTCACAGTGAAGTTAAAAATATATAATGCTTAGATGTGATCGTGATCAATATTTACCGAGATGTAGCGAAAAAATGCAAATATTACTTTTTTTATGAATAGTTTTGGAATAATAATAGTAAAATAAATTTAGTTTGTGCAACTTTTATGTGATAATCGATACTTATTATAATTATTACAAAAGACTGACAGTTATTAAACAATTTTGAGTGCTAGCAATGATTGACTGCTGTCAAGATTTTATTGATTGACAGATATGACGGTCATTGTTTCCAAGGCACTCTTTGCAAAAAAGAAATTACCATAATTTTAAACATCAAATCTAAAATAAATTATGAGTACATCATTGAGTTAAAAAAAAGATTTAAAAAAAAATATGAAAATCCAAAATGCCGTCCATAAGAAAAACAAAAGCTGGCTATGGTTCCCGGGAAAATATTATAGTTTTCTTAAAAAAAATATGCTACTAGATTCCTTATTAAAAAGTGCCTCTATATTGTTAAAGTTTTAAATGTCCAGATTCAGGAGTTTTTGAATAAAAAAATAAAAACGAAAAAATCAGTTTTCTGTTAATATCTCTAAAACAAAAAACGATATTTCAAAATTGTTTTTATATTATTATTACGCCCTAATATACTCAACTTTGCCCTAATTTAACCGATTTTCTATCTCTTCAAATAACTGAGATCTCCATTCTTTCGAAATACGGGCACCCTGTATAAAATGTACATAATTTCAATCGACTTTACATTTTTTATATTTTGTTTATTAATTTATTGGAAGAAAATAATAAATTGGTGAACATTTTATAAAGTTAACTTTTTGAAATAAAATAGAATTACCGAGTTTCATCATACATCCGCCTCATCAATTCAATATTTTAAAGTTAACTTTATCACGTGATCAAATAAAATATGAATTCTCAAGAAATGTAAGTGTTTTCACCTACAAATTTTTATTAATAACAATTATACTATATTAACCAACAGATATACGAAAGTTTTAACGAGTAAATAAGGAATAGATTCATAAAATATAAGTAAAATTACCAATCAAATATATTCATTATTCAACTCTTGAACCATATTTTTCTTTAAAATTAGAACTACGCATTATTTTTGTTAATCATCTTGAAACAACCACAAATACAAATACCAATTATATAACCTGTGTTTATTTACAATTCATAACCAAGATAAAGGAAACATTTATGTACATACAAACGTCACCTTCGATAACAATCGCGACACGCTTTCAGAATTGAAATTGATCGTGAATAAAAAATTGGTTTAGAAATATAATTTAGAGTTTAGAGGAACGTGATTCAAACAATAAAAAAATGTTGCACATTGTTGTTACGTAACGAGCACAAAGAACGGTTTCGTGATTTTTCCCGAGAAAAACCAATTTTCTGGACACGATTACACAATGTTAACACGACACTTATGTGTAGTAAAAAATAAAAAAGCTGATAATGCAATTATGGAATGTTGGAACAATGCGAAAATTATAAAGGTGGACGTTTGTGAGTGTTCATAAATATTATGAGAATTTTTAATTGGTGTGTGAAAAATTAAGACAAAAAATTGATGAATTGCGAAAATTGTTGGTTATAACAATAATATTTTTTATTCAATTTTGTTAATTTAAATCGACATTATTAACTCCATAACAACCGTAATAAACAAGGTTTTATTCACTAGTGAACTAAAATTTTTTTAGGTCACTAGTGAGTTAAAAAATTTGTTATATTATTTATTATTCAATTTTGTTAATTTAAATCGACATTATTAACTCCATAACAACCGTAATAAACAAGGTTTTATTCACTAGTGAACTAAAATTTTTTTAGGTCACTAGTGAGTTAAAAAAATTATTTAAAAATAAATCTAAAGTACATTTTCTTTACAATTTCGTCAAAATTGAATAAAAACATATATACGCCACGTGAATTAAACACCTTTATTCACTCAAAGAAATGATTTCACTCGCGCCGAGGCGCTCGTGAAATCAAAAATCTTTTCGTGAATAAAATCGTGTTTAATTCACTTGATGTATAATATTTATTACTGAATATTTATTTCTATGTTTTTTTTGTTTTAACAATAATATTTTTCACTGAATATTTATTTGATTTGAATTTTTAAATAATAATTTAAGTTATTAACAAGTGTTTCCACTCCCTAGTAAAGCATTAAGTAAAATTTCGTGTTTAGAAAAACCTGAATATTTGGTTTTTTTCGCGGAGAGAAGAGGGAAGGTTTGAAAGAGGAGAGAAGAAAAAAAGGGGAGAATAATTAAAATTTCTCTGTGTAAGAATTGCATAAATAGGAAAGGAACTATTTTTTTGCATAAAGAAGAAAGAAATATTTTTTTTTATTGTTAAAATATATTTAGAATTTATTAAACTATCCAAAACCAAAAAAAAGCTAAAATGTTGTGAATGTTGAATAAATTGAATAAATAATTAAAATTGTCTGTTTTAAAATAACAACAAAAATACACGTACTGAAATTGTTACATTGTTTGCTTTGTGTAGATTTTAAGGCCGTGAAAAGCAAAATCTTGACCCAAGTAAATTTAACAATTACTTTTGTATGACATACTAAATGCATTTTACTCTAATCGAATTGGTTGATGATTTCGCTTGAAGTCAGTGTTTTATACGCGTGGCGCATGAAGTAAAATTTCGAGTTTAGAAAAGCCTGAAAATTGGGTTTGGTCGCGTAGCGCTACGCGCTACGCGACCAAACCCAATTTTCAGGCTTTTCTAAACTCGAAATTTTACTTCATGCTTAGCCTGGGAGTGGAAACCCTCGTGAGACGATCAAGCAGAAACTTATTTCGCAGTTTCCTTTATTGTAAAATTTTATACATAAAAAATGTATTGTTGAAATTTGGGATAAATAAATTCTTGTGAAAGTTTTTTTTACAATCAACATAAAACTCAGAGAATTTGCTTAGAATTGATTGCACTTGCATTTGCTTTACAGAAAATTTAATTATATCAACGCATTTTTCTAAAATATTAAGCCAAAGTTGAAATTATGCAATAAATTGAACGATTTTAGGAGTATGTTTATTTTGGCAGAATTGTAAAAAATCAACGGATTATCAAATCAACCTAAAACTCATAGAATCTACACAAAAATGAATAAACTTTGATTGGCTATAATGAAAATTCACATATCTCCACAGGATTTCCTAAAATATCAAATCAAAGTTGAAATATCACAAAAAAAACGTGAATAATGGATTTATTTAGTACTGGATTTATTTTGTTTAAAAAATTGTTAATAATCAAAGTTTCATGCAATGTACATGAAATTCATAGAACTTACTTGGAATTTATTTCAATTACATCTTATAGAAACAAAATTATCTTGACGCATTTTTCTAAAATATTCACCCGAAGTTGAAATTATGCAATAAAATGAATAATTTTGGGAGAATTATTTCAAACAAGAATAATTGAAATTTAAATCTATTTTAATTCGAGAAAATAAACGTACGCTTCTTATAGTTTGCACACTTTAAACATAACATAAACATAATTATGAGAATGTTTTCTTTGAAAAAAACTGTAAAAATGATTTTTTTTTTTTACTATCAACACGAAATTTGCAGTAATAACTTATAATTAACTGCACTTACATGTTATAGAAAGAAAATTAGATTATCTCAACACATTTTCTTAAAATATTCAGCCAAATTTAAAATGATGCAATAAAATCATAGATTTTAGGAGAATATTTTCTTTGAAACAATTGTAAAAAATTAACAGATTATCAAATCAATATAAAATTCTAAGATTCTATACAAAAATGAATAAACTTTGATTGGTTATGATTGAAATTTGAATATCTTTACTGAATATTCCAAAATATCAAATCAAAGTTAAAGTTGATTTTTTTTAATTGAATTAAATTCCACTCATTTTTAATACTTTCTGATCATTTTAATCTTTTGCCATTTTGTTTCTAATTGATCGTCAAACGAGGGTTTCCACTCCTAGACTAAGCATGAAGTAAAATTTCGAGTTTAGAAAAGCCTGAAAGTTTGGATTGGTCGCGAAGCGGAGCGACCAATCCAAACTTTCAGGCTTTTCTAAGCTCGAAATTTTACTTCATGCGCCACGCGTACTAAACACCTGACTTGACGTGAAATCTATAACCAATTGGTTAGAGTAAAATACATTTAGTATGTTGGTTATTAATTGTTTAAATGACGAGGAAATAATTATTTATTTAACGGAATAGACCATTTTTACAACAATAATATAAACATGTAAATTACAATACATTGATGAATACTACTAAGTTTAAAATACAACAATAAAAAAAAAACACTATAGCAAAAACTAACAGTAAACAATAAAAAGAAAAATTAAAAATAAAAATACCCCTATCATCCGCCAACCCCGAGATGACAACAATGGCATGACCCTACTCCTTTTACAAAACAAAAATATGAAGTTCAAAATGATCAGAAATGATTCAAAATGAATAGAATTTAACTCAATAAAATAACTATAAATTAAATCAAATTTTAACGTTGATTTGATATTTTGCAATATCCAGTAAAGTTCAAAATGATCAGAAATGATTCAAAATGAATAGAATTTAATTCAATAAAATAACTATAAATTAAATTTAATTTTAACGTTGCAATATCCAGTAAAGATATTTAAAATCCAATCAAAGTTTATTCATTTCTCCACAATTTTTATATTTGAATTAGATGAATATTTGGGTTTTATTTGTGTCAAAATTCAATATCTATATTTGGACCAGGATTTTTTTTCACACTCTAAAATAATTTTTTTCTTTTTATTATTTACTGTTAGTTTTTGCTACAACGTTTTTTTTTATTGTTGTATTTTAAACATAGTAGCATACATAAATGTATTGTATTTTATATGTATATATTATTGTTGTATAAACAAAATTAAATAAATAAAAACGACGTTTATCTTTCCATTAAAAACGACTTGAAAAACAATTGAAAACATTGCGTTTTTTCTTGAATTATAAATTACTGGGAAAGAAATTAAATATACTTCATTTTCCCTTTCGTTATTATATATAAAATAAAAGGAAACTTTTTATTTTTCCCTGTTTATTTTTTTTCAAAATAATATACACCCGTATGTATTTGATGGTTGAAAAACAAAAAAATATTAATTTTTAGACCGCATAATTGGATAATTCAATTTACATAAAAAGCCAATTTTTGTATTATCTACAACTTTTATTAAGAAGATTTCTTTATATGATCATTATTAAAGAAAAATTCAAAAAATGCAGAGAGTAAACTACCACTTCCGGTTTTTGCATTTTCACCAAAAGGTTTTTCTATCCTAGGGTTGTAATAATAAGCTTAAATTTATAGTCAATAAGAAAACGTATTAACTTTGTTATCATCTCTTAACATCTCAATTGGTTTAGGCTGTATAATAATGACAGATAGAGGGACACGCCTTTTTCAAAAATAGTCTTGATCAATTCAGGGGATCACAAATAATATTTTTGATTTAAAAATGTTCATGAAAACAATACGTTCCCTTTGTTTAACATATGGGAGAAAGTAAAAAATGTTAAATATCCAACGCTTAAATCAAGGATTAATCTAAAATTTTAATATTCTTAATATTACCAAATCGAGAGATGTTTCCGGTTCTTTAGCAATAGATGGTGTTTTGTCAGCTAAAGAAGCAAAACACATTGTTATCCGTTTACAATGCACAATAAATAATATTAATATAAAAATAAGTAGCAATTCACTTTTATAACCAAGCAATTATTAAGTGTAAGAAAAAGAACTAACAATTGGATAACTATACGACGAAGGTTATCATTACCAGAAAAAACCAACCACACAAAAACGTAATAAAATCATCATGCAAGGTTCCTAATTAATTATTAAAATAACTATACACGTTATGGTATTAATTGCTTAATTAAAACTGCTTCGTATAAATCGAGTCCGGGTTCCGGAATCTTGCTCGACGCGTAATTTATTGTGATGGAAATTCTAGCGCCCATTTCATTTAGACTTTGAGAAATTGTGTGATGATTTATATATAGAACATAGAGTTTAAAATAATTAATAATATAAGTTATGTGCAAATAAAAATAATTATTCATAAAATAGTGCATTATTAATGAGATGAGTTACGTGAAGATCTAATTAATTTGACGAATAAAGCACTAATAACCTTTTTTCACACACGTGTGAAGATAGGTTATTAGTGCTTTATTCGTCAAAGAGATAATTATTATTGATGTAGTTAATTTTAATTTAACTAATTCTATGTGAAAGGGAATAGAATGAAATAGAATAGATCTATATTTCCTAAGTGATTCAGAGTGGAAATCGCGTCAAGTATATGATAAACTTTGTACATTAAAAGTGCGATTCTTTTCGTAATCTACAACAAGTTAGTCTTACAAAGACTATATCAAACACTCATTGAAACAACTACATATCGCTAGCTAATACCCCGACGGACATTGAATTATACAACAAGTGTTTGCTGTTACATAGAGTAACATACTGCAAATGCAACAATATAGGTCAATATATTCAGGCCTTTCATAGACGCGTTTCGAGATTTATCTCTCATCAGTATAGCTTTGCCATTCCCTCTAAACAATTTGACACCTTAGACGGGCGGTCACGTTACCGTTCAAACAAAAGTATAAATGAAATTGTTAATTCTTGGTTGCAGAATACTTCAAACATTAAAAGTGCGATTGTTTTCACAATCTACAACAAGTTAGTTTTACAAAGACTATATCAATAACGTGACCGCCAGTCTAAGGTGTCAAATTGTTTAGAGGGAATGGCAAAGCTATACTGATGAGAGATAAATCTCGAATCGCGTCTATAGACGGCCTGAATAATTTGACCTAAATTATTGCATTTGAAGTAGGTTACTGTATGTAACAGCAAACACTTGTTGTATAATTCAATGTCCGTCGGGGTATTAGCTCGGGAAGTAGTTGCTTCAATGAGTGTTTGATATAGTCTTTATAAGACTAACTTGTTGTAGATTGCGAAAAGAATCGCACTTTTAATGTTTGAAGTATTCTGCAACCAAGAATTGGCAATTTCATTTCTAAACTTTGTAATTAGGGAAGGAAAATATATATTAGAATTGAATTTTGGGATTGGGAAAATGAACTTGCAGTGGATTAATATTCACAAAGTTACAGTTGTAATGTTTGATTTATAAATTTTAATTTCAACAATAAATTTTAAGAATAGTTTCTCTTGGCGCAAATTTTAAATTTTGCAAGGTCATAATTTGTATTTTAAATGATTCGCTCATCAGTAAAAGTTTAATTGTATGCTAAATTCTCATAAAACAAATTACCAGTAAGAATTTTATTCCTTATGTAATTCAAAATTAGTGTAAAAATTAATAACCTTTACATAATAAATAAAATTACTAAATAATCGTGTATAATGCAAACAATACGTCTTAATTAATAACTCTTTTTAAGTAAAAAATACGTAGCTTGTTGAAATTAAAAAATGAAACATTACAACTGCAACTTTTTGTATATTTTTCCACTACAAAGTCCATTTTCCCAATGCCAAAATTGAATCCATTTGTATATTTTCCTACCATAATTACAAACTGAGAAATACGTCATTTCGAGCTAAGATTGACAAGCGGTTATTAATTTATAGCCTTCGTTTATTCCCGGAGTGTTACTCTTTAATTTTAGCACGACTATCAGCACCGGGTTTTATTTTATAAACTTTTCTAATTTTAACGTCCTCCCCGTTTCGGATAAAATAAAACAGCGAGCGATGTGTATTTTCGCAAAACGGCGATCGGGTTTGATTTAATGGCGTAAATATTAAATGAAAGGCGTTTACATCAACGTTCGGATTATTATTGAACACCGCCTTTTTGAGATCAGGTGTGTGCTCTCGTCTGGTAAATATTATGGTTTTAAAGTTTTATTACAAGGTTTTTCTTTCTTGTTTAAGTATAAGGAATAACAAATAAAATAAATAATCACCAATGAAAATGTTTCAGGCTTAGTAAACAAATCAGCACTTAATTCTAAAGCTGGACTAGCGATTGTTAACATTACATTTTTGAAGGAATTATTACAAACATATTCCATCAATCGATTGATCTAAAATAAGTTATAAATAAAATGAACCGTGGCTGAAAAATATTCTCTTAACCTATTAAGCGCTATTGATTTACTAAATAAGTAAATTTGATATATTATATTATTTGACCTGACCTGAAAATGAATAAAGAAAAATATAAATATTTTGTTGTTTATTCTAGTTAATACTTGATATATATTTTTGAGTTTCGTAAAGAGTATATATAATCAATAAATAATTAACACTATTGTATTCTTTCTCCACACTTTATATAAATGAATAAAGTGTGAAGAAAGGATACAACAGTGTTAATTATTTATTAGTTAATACTCATTAAAAAAAAATGTCAGTGTATTTCTAACTTTACAATATTTCTGTGTGTGATACGCGTGGCGCATGAAGTAAAATTTCGAGTTTAGAAAAGCCTGAAAATTTGGTTTGGCCGCTCCGCTTCGCGGAGCGACCAAACTTAAGGCTTTTCTAAACTCGAAATTTTACTTCATGCTTAGTCTGGGAGTGGAAACACTCGTTCTAAACTTCATATTACACGTGTTTATATAAAATCGACGAATGGCGGAAAATTTACAGCGTATACAATATGTATATTTAAATGAAAAGTGTACAGTATGTAATACAATAAATCATTCATAGAAATTGTAAAAAGAAGTGCGCATTTTTACCTAAAATTAATTTTAATAGTTAACTATATAATTGCTCGGCCGTTATTGGGTTAAGAGGAAGTCCGCCTCTATCTTAACGTATAAAACTTAGTATATTGTCGTTTTAACTACGGCCTTATTTTAGGATGAAATATTAAAAAAAATACATATTTTAAGGAAACTACAAACTTTGTAATCATCTCAATAAAATGTTTCTACTCTCCCGGTTGTTTAATAAACAAATATTAAACATCGCTTAATTAGTACGCTAACGTCTTAAATTACATGTTTTTTGTACAATATTTACAACATACACATATTGTAAAAGACTCCTTTGCAAAGATTTGTGATTTTTTTCATTCATATATTTACTTAAATAATGTCACTAGGATGTCGCGCGTAAAACAGTTTTTCTAAATTTCGCGCGACATTCCAGTGAATTTATTGTAAAATAGAAATAAATTGGGAAAAAATATAAATCTTCGCAAACGAACCTTTTGCAATGTGACTGATTTAGTTTTCCAATATTTTTTATAAATATTGCAGAAAAAATCAAATTTAAGACGTGATTACGCTACTTTACCAATGTTTAATATTTTTGTTATAAAATAACGGTAAATGTAGGAAACATTTTATTGACACAAGAACAACGTTTATGTTTTTAAAGTATACCTTTTGCAAATATTGTTTCCTTAAATAATAATGTAGTTAACACGACAATATGCAGAGTTTTATACGTTTAGATAGCGGTCGATTTCCTGTTAACTAAAATTTTGCAAATTGTCAATGTTAACCTTTCTAATAATTTCTCCTGAATTAAACAACAACAACAATAAATCCTTATTATCAGAGGGATACAAAAATTTAAAACAAAATTATTTTATACAAAAATAAATATATATATATATATAAACTAACGACTAGACTAGAGGTCGACTTCGCCGTTAAATATATTCATACAATTCCCATTCTGTATTTTTTTACAATTGTAATCTATATAAGGAAATATTCTCTCGCAATTATTGGTGGTAAAAATAAATTATCGGTGATTATCACCAATAATTTATTAATTAATTTCTACCTTCAATAATTACCTAAAATTATTGTTTCTATGCGTGTAAAGAAAAACAAAGGAACTCGAGTATATCCTTGGATGCAAACGTGCCTTTGATGGTGATAAAATAGTGAGGCTATTATGTTGCCTGCAAGACACGTGCCGTTCATTTTATTTCTGCAAACTCTATTTCTGCTTACTGGTCGCAATTAAATGGCGGTTCAACCAACTTGACGATTCCGTTCTGCAGTTCGCACAATTTTTTTTTTTCGCTCGTCGTTTCATCCTCTGGAACAACTGTCAATAAAAGTAAAAGAGTTGTGGACGAATGTGTGCAAAGTTCAAAAAACTTTGATGACTTGAAACATCCATCACTAGAATGTAATAATAATAAAAACATTTTAAATAAAACATGTTTAACCTTTCTTCACAAATTTATTTAATACTCTTTTGTGTATAGAGTAAATTTGTGAAGAAAAGTTAAAAGTGTTTTATTTCAAGTTATTATCAACTTCACCTAACTCACCTAAATTCATATAAAAATGTATTAAAAGTGCTATTCTTTGCGCAGTCTACAACAAATTTCTCTTAATTGATTTAGTCTTAAAAGACCAAATCAATTAGTGTTTGATTTAGTCTTTGTAAGACAAATTTGTTGTAGATTCTTTACGAAATCTACAACAAATTTGTCTTACAAAGACTAAATCAAACACTCAGTGATTTAGTCTTTTAAGACTAAATCAATTAAGAGAAATTTGTTGTAGACTGCGTAAAGAATAGAACTTTTAATATTTTTTTAAAATTAATTTTGGTGAGTTACGTGAATATGATAATAACTTGAAATAAAACACTTTAACTTTTCTTCACAAATTTATTCTAATCATACTAATCGCTAACTTAATAAATCAATTCGTGTTTGATTTAATTAAGTCCTTGTAAAAAAAAATTGTTGTAGATAGCGTAAAGAAACGCACTGTTTATGCTTTAAAATATTCTACAACCAAGTATTGGCAATTCCATTTATACTTCTCATTAAAATATTTATTGTTTATTGATTCAACTACATATTTTTAATCTGAAGTCAAAACATTATATATTATTTGCAAACGATCGCAGACTATTTTTTTTTATAAATTACAGATTTGTCAGTTCAAATAAAGAGTAAGGAATAAGTCTAAAAATTATGCTAGGGAAAGTTGTAGATATACGTTAATATCTACACTTTTTCTCAACTGGAAATTTAAAATTCCGGAAATAAACGAAGACTATAAATTAACTTTCCTTATACAGCGAATTTTTTTCGAGGTACGTATACTCGATATATACATTGTAAATTTTCAGACATTCATTGTTTTTGAAATGCGCTTAATTTGAGACTTCTAACGAGTGTTTCCACTCCCAGACTAAGCATGAAGTAAAATTTCGAGTTTAGAAAAGCCTGAAAATTTGGTTTGGTCGCGTAGCGCGAAGCGCGGAGCGGCCAAACCAAATTTTCACGCTTAAAAACACTGATTTACAGTGAAGTTCAAAAAACACACACATACAACAACGATTATAGGCAACCTAATATACGTTAGAGTTATTGGGTTGCCTATAATCACTGTTTTAAACAATTTCTTCAGCGCAGAATTTGACTCGCGTTTTATTCACATCTAAATATTCTTCTAACGAGTATTTCCACTTCCAGACTAAGCATGAAGTAAAATTTCGAGTTTAGAAAAGCCTGAAAATTTGGTTTGGTCGCTCCGCGAAGCGGAGCGGCCAAACCAAATTTTCAGGCTTTTCTAAACTCGAAATTTTACTTCATGCGCCACGCGTATACAACACTGATTTTAAGTGAAGTTCAAAATATACTTCTTAAGCACAATTTTAATGTATGGTACATTCTAAAGTATAGTATAGTAGTATATTTCGAACTTCACTTGAAATCAGTGTTGTATGCGCGTGGCGCATGAAGTAAAATTTCGAGTTGAGAAAAGCCTGGAAATTTGGTTTGGCCGCTCCGCTTCGCGGAGCGACCAAACCAAATTTTCAGGCTTTCCTAAACTCGAAATTTTACTCCATGCTTAGTCTGGAAGTGGAAACACTCCTTAGAAGAATATGTAGATGTGAATATAACGTGAGTCAAATTCTGCGCTGAAGAAATTGTTTAAAACGTTGATTATAGGCAACCCAATAATACTAACGTATATTATCTTGCCTATAATAGTTGTTGTATGTGTGTGTTTTTTGAACTTCACTGTAAATCAGTGTTTTTAAGCGTGGCGCATGAAGTAAAATTTCGAGTTTAGACAAGCCTAATTTGGATTGGCCGCTCCGCTTCGCTACGCGGCCAATCCAAATTCTTAGGCTTTTCTAAACTCGAAATTTTACTTCATGCTTTGTCTGGGAGTGGAAACTCTTGTTGGAAGCTTCAAATAGAACGCTTTACAAAAAACATCGAACAAAACATGAACATTTACAAACCGGGATGTGTATACATAAAAGAAAAAAATCCCTGTCTATATTTGCATTCTTTACAAACGGACCTTTTAAATATAAAGAAAATTTAACATACAGAAAAATTGAGTTTGTCAATAGTTTGCAGAATATTTACAAAATATAACCTTTTTAAACTGTTAAATTTCTGTACACAGCCGAATGAAAGTTTTACATTTTATATTATTATAACAATTTCTGTTGTCGTGTGCAAATAATAAAAAATACTTGACGTTCCCACGCGGTTTTCGCCAAAAATAATACTCGCACACTGAACGATGCCGTTATTCCACTAGGAAATAATTCACACGAGACTTTACGTATTGATGGAAATTTATTGCTAGCCAAAAAACTTGGCAGCTCTCTAGACACTCGAAATAAACATCACGAGGGGGTGGCAGATTTACTTGAAATTGTCCGACTCGAATAAGACGCAGATTCTGTAATTGAAAATAATAAAATTATACACGACTTTCCACAAGAACAAAAAACGCAATCAATTCAGTCTTCATTTCGTAAGATCTCAATAAATTCAGTTCTCATTTTATTAGAATTTACGTGTGTGCATAATAAAATTATAAAACAAACTTATAAAGACAAAAATAAATAAGTATTCAGTATTTTGGCATCGGATATACACAGACTTGTTTCGGACATCGACGGTCTCGTTAAGGCGGTTTCACACATAACGATATTGTCTTGTCGTTGTGTCTCCAAAATGCATTGGTTTAAATAGGGCGGTTTCACACAGCCAGCGATCTGACTTCAATATCGCCCATCTAAACCAATGCATTTTGGAGATCTCGACGATTCCGACAACGACAACATCGTTATGTGTGAAACCGCGCTTAGTGTGGTCCCGACCCAGTAAATACTAAACATTTGCGAATATATCAACTCTATATGTAAACACAATAAGCAACAATAGACACCTAACGCCATATATTGCTCCAAAGCCGTGGTATCATCGTTAATAATGATTCATCTGCATTGCAGACTCGTTTCGCACTTCAAAGCTCTTGTTAGTGTGGTCCCGACCCAATAAATATTGAACATTACCGAATATATCAAACCTATATGTGAACACAATTAGCAAAAATTGACACCTAACGACATCTATTGCTCCAAAGCCGTGGTATCATCGTTAATAATGATTCATTTGCGTTATAGACTCGTTTCGCACTTCAAAGGTCTCGTTAGTGCTGTCCCAACCCAGTAAACACGGTTTCACACAGGCAGCGATCCGACTTTAATATCGCCCATCTGATCCAATGCATTTTTGAGACCTCGACGATTCCGACAACGACAATATCGTTATGTGTGAAACCGTGCTTAGTGTGGTCCCGACCCAGTAAACACTGAACATTTGCGAATATATCAACTCTATATGTAAACACAATTAGCAACAATAGACACCTAACGCCATCTGTTGCTCCAAAGCCGTGGTATCATCGTTAATAATGATTCATCTGCATTGCAAACTCGTTTCGCACTTCAAAGCTCTTGTTAGTGTGGTCCCGACCCAATAAATATTGAACATTACCGAATATATCAAACCTATATGTGAACACAATTACTAAAAATTGACACCTAACGCCATTTATTGCTCCAAAGCCGTGGTATCATTGCTAGTGATGATTTATTTACATTACATTTACATTTACGATGAAGGCATTTAAAACCGGTAACAATAATAAACTTGTAGTCTAAAAAAAATTGATCCATGAGGCTGAGAATTGTTGAAAGTTTATCTTCACTTTTATATATATAGTAAAGCTCCTCTTATCCGGATTAATGAAAACCGGATTTTGGAACACAAAATGTGAATAACTAATATTTTAATTTCGTCCAGAAAATTCAGATTATTGGAGTTCAAATTAGAGGACCTTTTCTGTATATAAAACAATATTTGAAAGTGTTTTAAATTGTTTCATTTATATAAAAGTGAATCATAATCTACACCAACAAAATACTAGTAAATATGCTATCCAATTTAATCAACATATTTTTATTTCTGGTTTGATAATGACAAGTTACCGATGTCTAAACTATAGTCACAATAAAATCCTCAGTTATACAAAGTTTAAGGAAGTGTCTTATTTGTGTATATTTTATTTATTTATTACCGGTGCATAATCACGATTTTTACTCTTTCTTTGACGTACGTGCATATTTTATTTACATCACTCTTATCGTCTTTTGTTTTTGTCTTATCGCACCGACATTTTCGTGTTATTTTTAGTTTTGTTTATACTTTGTCTATAAACAAACGCAATTCCGCGGAACATTTCACCGTCGAGTGTTCTTCAACAAAAATGAATTGTCTTTTTATCGTCGATTGTTTCGGTATCTCAGAAATCTGGTTATAACCGAGATGATCGAAACAATTACGTTTCATAAGTGAAATGATGAAACATTGGTCCACATTACGGTGCAAGTCCCAATGATGATAAGTTGGAGATGATTTATCTAACTCGGGTGATAATTTTTATTTCATGATGAATGTTTTCGGCCTTCACATTAATACATTTAATTAAAATTCATACTGTTGATTGTGTAAGAAATCAAAGCACTTTCTGGAACAAAAGTGATTATGCCTTTAGCATTCGACTAAATTTCTTTTAGCTCATTACTTAAAGTATGATGAATCATATAGAAGTGCAACTCAGTGTATTTTTTTGCGTGTCAGTAAATTTATGCCGACTGAGTTGCGCCATCTGTGAGTCCGACGGTGAACTAACATTTTTAGAATTCGCTAATGCAAGAAAGAAGCAGGGCGATATAATACTGTATAACATTGACAAAGATAAAACTGTTAACGGTGGAGGCTTCTACTTCGTTGTACGTCATAATTCAGAAATGAAACACGATTTTAACTTTGTTTGTATAACTGAGATTTTATTAAGTGACTATAGTTTCGACAATTTTAAATTGTGGTTTTCAATCTTAAAATAAATTTAATATAAATAATGTTAAATTCTTAAAAGAATCAAATTTTTATACCCTAGACATGTTAGAAGCAATTTATATGTTTAAAAATAAAGATAAGTTACTAAATTTCGATTTAAGCCCTCTAAATAATCACCTCCTTGAAATTTTTGTTTGTATGACACTGTCAATTAATAAAATAAACATATTTGTCAATTGTATTACTATTTAGAATGACACATAGTGTTCGAAATATACATTTAGTAAATAAAACTAATGAGTTAAGAAAGAAATTACTACAATAAGGGCAGCTTGGTGGTGTAGTGGTTAGAGTGTTGTACTGCCACGCCACGGACCGGGATTCAAATACCGGCCTAACAAGTTGTCTGCATTTATATAGGTTAGGATAAAAATGCCAAACACTCCGTCTTCTCGGATATGACGTTAAATGCATGTAGGACCCGTGTACTGCCTGGATGTTGCGTGCACGTTAAAGATCCCTACCGGTGGGTTGGAACTCCCACCGGGTTCGGCAAAATTCCCGGATAGCTGTAGACCTAATCTCCGGCGTCATGATTGGCCTTTGCAGCGGAAATAGATGACGTAAAACCCAAAATAAATAAAAAAATACTAATTATTAACTATTGTTAGTTCAATAGTTATCAATAGTTAGTTTAAATCACCTTAAGTTTGAAAATGGCAAGTTAAAGTAGTTGAAACTATAGTTACTTATTATTAAAGTCACAGTTATACAAACCAACTTAAAATCGTGTTTTATTTGTTGACAAAGATAGTTTATTCTATCTCTGCCAATGTTTATACAGTATTGTATCGCTCTGTTTCTTTCTTGAATTAGCTAATTTCTTTCCAGAAAATAGCGCTTTCTGCTTTAATTTTATTATTAAAGCAGAGAGCGCTAATCTTGAGAAAAGAAAAATGAAACTGTACATTGGGTTGCAATTTAAACTAACATTAGGTTATATTTAACACCACTTACATACAATACACTTCAAACATACAATTCAGGTTAAAACAATAATCTACAAATAATGCACAACCCCTATACATTATTTGGAGAACATTGTTTTAAACTGTATTGTATGCAGGGTTATTAAAAAAACGTTTGTTTCATTTTAATTAAAACAAACAGTTTTTTTTATCAAACGTGCTTTTTTATTGAAACAGCGTTTAAAACATTAACAACTAAAAACATGTTTAAAACGTGTTTAAAGTATGTTCATACAGGTAATTTTTCTTTTGATCATACATATCCCGATAATTACAGCGTTTTTTAAATTTACGCAAATTCGTTGTTCCAAAGCGGTAAATTTGACGCTTTTAACAAGTGTTTCCCACTCCCAGACTAAGCATGAAGTAAAATTTCGAGTTTAGAAAAGCCTAAGAATTTGGATTGGCCGCGTAGCGAAGCGGAGCGGCCAATCCAAATTAGGCTTTTCTAAACTCGAAATTTTACTTCATGCGCCACGCTCAAAAACACTGATTCACAGTGAAGTTCAAAAAACACACACCTACAACATCTATTATATGCAACCTAATATACCTTAGAGTTATTGGGTTGCCTACATTCACTTTTTTAAACAGTTTCTTCAGCGCAGAATTTAACTTACGTTTCGTTCACATCTACATATTGGATTGCTAAAGCCGTATATTTTAAACTTTGCGATATTTAAGTGTTTTATATGTGTGGCGCATGAAGTAAAATTTCGAGTTTAGAAAAGCCTAATTTGGATTGGCCGCTCCGCTTCGCTACGCGGCCAATCCAAATTTTCAGGCTTTTCTAAACTCGAAATTTTACTTCATGCTTAGTCTGGGAGTGGAAAACCCTCGATTAAAAATTCAAATTAAAATCTTTTTTAATAAGAGCAACAAATGTCGTAAAATTTACAGTATTTCCTATATTTAAAAATCACATTTATGCACACATATTTGATATTTTCTTGTAAAAAAATGTTATGTTTAATAATGTAATTTGAAATATCTCCAACAATTTAGCTACAATTTAAAAATGCAAACAAAAATTCTAAATGAAGTAGTATAAAATATAATTTAGCAAATTTAAAATAACAAAAAGAAACGTCTTAGACAAATTTAACGTTTAAAACATGTTTTAAACAAATTAAAGATTTAAAACATGTTTATAACAAAACCGTTTAAATCACGACAGCTGTTTTTAAACATGTTTTAAAACAACGTGTTTTACACATAACAACCCTGATTGTATGCAAGTGCTGCTTAATATTTAACGAAATACAACATTTGTTTGGCTAATAAATACTGGTGATCTTGAAAAGTCTCGCCTGTGTGTATTTTCTCGTTAAAATTTCTTAATCGCGTAAACATTTGCGTTTAAAATAAGCGATTTCTGTTAAATATAAGCAATCGACATGTCCCACATAAAATTCCGATGACCCCTTTTGTGTTTACGAACGTTTATTTGTGTGTTTGGGGTAACCCGGTTCGGGACGATTATTATGAATTCTAAGCACAGCCGGTTTCGATCAAACAGATGGTCGTCGGTGGCCGACAGAAGGTCCACCAAATAAAGTCACTAATATAACCGCCGAATTTTATGTGGAGAATTTTATTTAGGGCAGCATGGGTAGCATTGTTTTTAATTGTTTTCAGTTGTTTGTATTTTATATTACTTTTTAATTTGTAGAGATTTGTTTTCGTTAATAAATAAATTAATATAGTTAATAATAATTTTTCTTTTATTTATTAATTAGATTTAATTTTCACCTAACTGATTCAATCAATTTGGCCGAATATACGAATATTTAAAAGTAAAACGTGATCTTACGAAGATTTATGCAGAAAATGCAGAGAGACGCATAGATTTCAATTATTTGCAAATTAAACACGATTTTACCTTTGTATAACTGTATATTTTTGAGTTTACGTGAAGTGATTATTACAGTAAAAAAGACTGTTATTCCTTACTTCACTTTTTATTTTTATCGTTAACGATTCAAATAAAAAGTGAAGTAAGGAATAATAGTCTTTTTTGTTTATATAACTGAGACTCAGTTATACAAAGTTAAAATCGAGTTTTATTTGTGAATTATAATGTTAACGAAGTAGAAACCTCCACCGTTAACAGTTTAATTATTTGATTGAACAAAACATGATTTTCAGAACGTTTTTATTTTTAAAAATGTCATTAAAATAACCAACAAATGTTTCTAAGTTTTATTTAGACTACAGAATATAAGTTAATTTAAGAACCGTTTTTATTAGAAATGTCTGTAAGATTCTTTCGTGTATCAAATTCAAATTTTGATAAAAAAATATAATTCATTATGTCAGATCAATAATTATTGATTTATAGGTAATGGATTTCACCATAAATTAATGTTTTACACGCCTGGCGCATGAAGTAAATATTTCGAGTTTAGAAAAGCCTGAAAATTTTGATTGGTCGCTCCGCGAAGCTATAGTTTGAATTTTATACACGAAAGAATCTTACAGACATTTATAATAGAAACGGTTCCTAAATTAACTTATATTCTGTAGTCTAAATAAAATTGAGAAACATTTGTTGGTTATTTTAGTGAATTTTTTAAAAACAAAAACGTTCTGAAAATCATGTTTTGTTCAATCAAATAATTAAACTATATAAATAAACACAAGAATTAAATATATCCAACATGATAAAATCAAGTAATTTATTGTTACTTTATAAAATCAAAAACAATCAAATAAAAACAAACATGGATATAAAACTAAACAAACAAATTCACCAATACCAAACGAAAAGAAAATCAGACATAAGAACACAAAAATTCACATCTAATAACACATCAATACACTGATGTCAGAACCTATAAAACAATTTAATAAACTTGACAAAAACATAAAAGAACTAAATTATACAACATATAAATTAAAAATTAAGAACCTAATACTAAACAACAAAATAAATTAAGTAAATATATCGGAGCAGAAAATGTACAAAACAAATATCCCTCGATAATAGTAGCCCGAGATGGGAAATCACCCAACGATCCCGCGGCGAAGAAGTAGGGAAGGAAAAAAGAAATATTTCAATTTTTACAATACCATTTATTATAAATATAGTATTATTGTAATGAATGTTTGTAAATATTTGTAAATAAACAATATTGTACTTAAAAAAAAATAATTGTTAACGGTGGAGGCTTCTACTTCGTGTAATTATTGATTAATAGGCAATGGATTTCACCATAAATTAGTGTTTTACACGCCTGGCGCATGAAGTAAATATTTCGAGTTTATTTGGATTGGTCGGTCCGCTTCGCGGGGCGACCAATCCAAATTTTCAGGCTCTTATAAACTCGAAATATTTACTTCATGCTTAATCAAGGAATGGAAAACACTTGTTATAAAAATATTTAACACCTAAATAAAAACACTGAACAGCTTAAAAGTTGGAAACTGAAGTTTAAATATTTATTTTTCATTGTGATTTCTACTTTGATAATGATAACTTAAAGTTGTTAAAACTATAGCTACAATAAAAACTTCAGTTTTACAAAAAAAGTTTAGGTGTCTTATTTGTGTATTTATTTTTAACTTTCAATAACTTTAATGATGAGTTTTTAGCATGACTCGTAATCTATTTAAAGCTCCCCAATAAACTTAATTATGCATGTGGAAATTAACTAAAAGGGTTAATAATAAGAGACTTTCTGCTTGACGTCAGTCAATCGATATTCAACCGCAAATAGAATACATCTCGGATAAAAATAGATATCAATTCTCAACATAATTCCACGTCTAATAAAAATTCAGCGAAAAGTCAAAATTGAAGCAAAAAAATATTATTATTATTTACACATTGTATTGATTTTATTTATCGAGAAGGAAATGACGCAAATTAAACGTAATCGCTAGATTTTATCTAATAAATATTGATCAATTAAATAAATGCATTTGAAAAGATTTTTTTTTGTATAAATAGTGAACTAATTTTAGCACTATCAACTACACTACCAAGACTACCAACTATTAACATAATTTTAAGGTAGAATTTATAAAAAAGTCGCCCATATGCAAAACCAGCCATAAGTGTTTTGACAAACTTGTGGTAAAATGACAAAGCTGATTTTGCAGCGTCTTTTCAATAAATCAAATGGGACAAGAAAAATTATGCAATACAATACTTCTTTATTTTATATAAATACAAAGAATAATTACATCGTAAAATATATAAAATAGTGTCAAAGGAAACATCACTATGACTTAAAGTTAAAGTATTCCTCTAATGAGTATGGTTCAACTTTGCATAGATAGGAATAAATTTTGTTTTTATAGTGTTTGAAATTTTTTTCTTTTTTTATTTCACAAGGTAGGTGGTTATGAAGTCGTAGGCATAAATAGTGAACGCTCTTTTGGGTATGCGTTAATTTTACCCGTGGATATATCATATTCACTTTGTTACGTGTGTCATAATTGTGAGTTATTTCATTAAAACTAAGTAAGGAGTTGGCAGGTTTTGCAACCAAGATATGTAGCAGGTTTTGCATTCGTTTTTAATCATAATATATAAAATTACGAAAATGTTATTCGTGAAAATGCAAACAATGTCTTAATAAATAAGACAACTTAAGACGATAAATATCCATTGAAACAACTACTTCCCGTGCAAATACACTTCCGGATATTGAATTATACAATGAAATATTTAAAATCTTATTTAATTTGATTTGTTACAACGCTCTATTAAAGTATATGTAACGTTTAGTTCAAATTCTCTTCAAACCAACTAACAAATACAAATTTAAAATGAAAGGAGAAATAACAAAAAAATAGAAGTGAAAGGACTTGGATTAAAACTAATATCTTAGGCCATCTATAGACGCGTTTCGAGATTTATCATTCTTTAGTATAGCTTCGCTTATGACGTTTTAAAAAATTTAGGAATAGAATAAAAATAAACTTACTTTGAAATAGTGTTGTGTGTGGAATGAGCAGGTATACAGAAATGGAATGAAAGAAAAATATGGTCGGTATTTATAGGTAAAAAAGGGATTATGTCATTAGCAGGTATGAAGAATGTAAAACCTTATTATTTACCTTACGGTACAGTTCAAACAAGATAAATTCAAATTCAAAACTATTTGAATTCGAGAAAATAAGCTTACGCTTTTTATATTTTCCACACTTTATGGTTAAAGTGTGCAAACTATAAGAAGCGTAAGCTTATTTTCTCGAATTCAAATAGTTTTGAATTTTAATTTATCATGTTTTTAATCTTAAATTTGTTTAAAACATGTTTTAAACGTTTAATTTGTTTAAAACGTTTTTTTATTATCTGAAATTGACTAAATTATATTTTATACTACTTCATTAAGATTTTTTGTTCACATTTTTAAATTTTAGCTAAATTGTTGAAGATATTTCAAATTACATTATTAAACACAACATTTCATTACAATGAAATATCACATCTGTGTGTGCATACATTAAATTGTTAAATACAGGGAATTTTTCTTTCAGGTATGCATATGCACACACTGTAAATTTTACGACATTCCTGGTTTTTTTTAATTTTGAATCTTTAAACGAGGGTTTTCCACTCCCAGACTAAGCATGAAGTAAAATTTCGAGTTTAGAAAAGCCTGAAAATTTGGATTGGCCGCGTAGCGAAGCGGAGCGGCCAATCCAAATTAGGCTTTTCTAAACTCGAAATTTTACTTCATGCGCCACACGTATGAAACACTGAAATATCAAAAGTTTAATATATACGGCTTTAGCAGTCAAATATGTAGATGTAAATATAACATGAGTCAAATTCTGAGCTAAACAAATTGTTTAAAACAGTAATTATAGGGAACCCAATAACTCTAACGTATATTAGGTTGCCTATAATCGTTGTTGTATGTGTGTTTTTTGAACTTCACTGTGAATCAGTGTTTTTGAGCGTGGCGCATGAAGTAAAATTTCGAGTTTAGAAAAGCCTAATTTGGATTGGCCGTTCCGCTTCGCTACGCGGTCAATCCAAATTCTTAGGCTTTTCTAAACTCGAAATTTTACTTCATGCTTAGTCTGGGAGTGGAAAACACTCGTCAAAAGCCTTAAATTAAACGCTTTGAAACAAGGAATTCCCGAAAATTTAAAAAACGCTGCAAATATCGGGATATGTATACTCAAAAGAAAAATGCCCTGTATGTTCTGTTTTAAACACGATTTAAACTTGTTTTAAACACGTTTTAAATATGTTTTAATTGGTAATGTTTTAAACGCTGTTTCAATAAAAAAAATTAAAACATATTTAAAACGTGTTTAAAACAAGTTTAAATCGTGTTTAAAACAGAACATATAGGGCATTTTTCTTTTGAGTATACATATCCCGATATTTGCAGCGTTTTTTAAATTTGCGGGAATTCCTTGTTTCAAAGCGTTTAATTTGAGGCTTTTGACGAGTGTTTTCCACTCCCAGACTAAGCATGAAGTAAAATTTCGAGTTTAGAAAAGCCTGAAAATTTGGATTGGCCGCGTAGCGAAGCGGAGCGGCCAATCCAAATTAGGCTTTTCTAAACTCGAAATTTTACTTCATGCGCCACACGTATAAAACACTGAAATATCAAAAGTTTAATATATACGGCTTTAGTAATTTAATATGTAGATGTAAATAAAACATGAGTCAAATTCTGAGCTAAACAAATTGTTTAAAACAGTAATTATAGGGAACCCAATAACTCTAACGTATATTAGGTTGCCTATAATCGTTGTTGTATGTGTGTTTTTGAACTTCACTGTGAATCAGTGTTTTTGAGCGTGGCGCATGAAGTAAAATTTCGAGTTTAGAAAAGCCTAATTTGGATTGGCCGCTCCGCTTCGCTACGCGGTCAATCCAAATTCTTAGGCTTTTCTAAACTCGAAATTTTACTTCATGCTTAGTCTGGGAGTGGAAAACACTCGTCAAAAGCCTTAAATTAAACGCTTTGAAACAAGGAATTCCCGAAAATTCAAAAACGCTGCAAATATCGGGATATGTATACTTAAAAGAAAAATGCCCTGTATGTTCTGTTTTAAACACGATTTAAACTTGTTTTAAACACGTTATAAATATGTTTTAATTGGTAATGTTTTAAACGCTGTTTCAATAAAAAAAATTAAAACATATTTAAAACGTGTTTAAAACAAGTTTAATTCGTGTTTAAAACAGAACATACAGGGCATTTTTCTTTTGAGTATACATATCCCGATATTTGCAGCGTTTTTTAAATTTGCGGGAATTCCTTGTTTCAAAGCGTTTAATTTGAGGCTTTTGACGAGTGTTTTCCACTCCCAGACTAAGCATGAAGTAAAATTTCGAGTTTAGAAAAGCCTAAGAATTTGGATTGGCCGCGTAGCGAAGCGGAGCGGCCAATCCAAATTAGGCTTTTCTAAACTCGAAATTTTACTTCATGCGCCACGCTCAAAAACACTGATTCACAGTGAAGTTAAAAAAACACACACATACAACAACGATTATAGGCAACCTAATATACGTTAGAGTTATTGGGTTCCCTATAATCACTATTTTAAACAATTTGTCTAGCTCAGAATTTGACTCATGTTTTATTTACATCTACATATTAGATTGCTAAACCCGTATATATTAAACGTTTGATATTTCAGTGTTTTATACGTGTGGCGCATGAAGTAAAATTTCGATCTTAGAAAAGCCTAATTTGGATTGGCCGCTCCGCTTCGCTACGCTGCCAATCCAAATTTTCAGGCTTTTCTAAACTCGAAATTTTACTTCATGCTTAGTCTGGGAGTGGAAAACACTCGTCAAAAGCCTCAAATTAAACGCTTTGAAACAAGGAATTCCCGCAAATTTAAAAAAACGCTGCAAATATCGGGATATGTATACTCAAAAGAAAAATGCCCTGTATGTTCTGTTTTAAACACGATTTAAACTTGTTTTAAACACGTTTTAAATATGTTTTTAATTGGCAATGTTTTAAACGCTGTTTCAATGAAAAAAACACGTTTTGTTAAAGAAAACTGTTTGTTTTAAATAAAATGAAAAAACAAACGTTTTTTTTAAACAACCCTAATAATAAATGATTCCATCCGGGTCCATAGTTGCAGGGTGAATGTGTTGTGGCGTCCTAGATGTAATTTCAACAGTAGAATTGGTTAAAAACATTAAATATATAAATTGATGGCTAATGGTCATAATTACCTAGGCCAATAAAACAAAAAAAAGTCAATTTATTTTTAAAATTGTACCCTGATGCGAGTAGAATCCAGGGATACCAAAACCTCAAAGTCAAAAAAATAGGTGCATGGATGGTTTTGCATCTGGGCGACTCAAATAATTGTTCTAAGGCAGTAAGAAAAATTGATTAAAAACAGATGATAATTTGTTTTACCTTTTTCTTTGTTCAATAATTTTTCCTGGTTTACCTTGATTTTACTAAGATTTGTAAGAATTAAAGATGATAATTTTGAGACCAATTCTTTGTTTTTATATTTAAAAACCAAATTCTATTAAATAATAAATTAATTCTTGGTTTAACATCAGATTTTGCTGTTCCAAAACAAACGTTCCTGAATTGCATTTTTTTGCATTTGAAGGATGATTTTATGCATTAATTATAATATCAATTATAATTATCAATTAATATTATAATGAATGCATAATATTATCCTTCAAATGCAAAAAACGCAATTCAGGAACGTTTGTTTTGGAACAGTAAAATCTGATCTTAAATAAAATATATAATAATAACGACGTGTTTATGTTGAATTTTACAAAACTTCCGACAGAATTCGCATGAATAACTTCCTTCCTCATTTCTCAGTGATAGCAAATCCTTGCGAAAACGCGAAACCTTCAAAAGAGTCACATAAAATTAATTCACCAATATTTTGTATATATATAAATAAATAGTTGCAACCAATAAAAACAATAATAAAACCGATTTCAAGTATTTCTTGTATGCAAACAAACAAAAAAAATAGTTGACTTTGATATTTAACTACGGATACAAACTGTGTGCCCTGACAAATTTCAAGTGTCATGAATGTTTTTAGTATACAGGACGTTTCACCTAAAACTCTCCAGACTAATTAACAAGAAACTAAAACTTTTATTAAGGTTGCGTTTGTTGTAATCAATAGATGTCAATTAAGACTTCAAATTGAGATAGAATTGGTATAATAATAATAATAATAATAATTCTTTATTAACGGACAAGCCATTTACAATGTAGAGCCAAAAACATATAACTAAAATGTAAGACACAAAACATGAATCACAAATATGCACAAAGACACATATGTTAATCTGCGTAAACCACAATAGGGTTATAACATTTAGTGCACACCATCCGCGAGACTCCTCCTAATTAAACCTAAAGATGAGTTAAAAAAGTCAATACCGCTACAAATGTCATTAGCCGTGCGCGTTATCACTCATAATTACGGTTTTGCTGTCAGAGGCGTGAGAAAATGTCATTCGATGATCAGAACTTTGGAAGTTACTTTTTTCTACAAGAATCGAATTTTAAGAAATTAGTATCATATGCATATTTTAAATTATATTGGCCATTTTTAAGTTATATGCAATTTTTATATTTTCAAGAATTTTTAATATACACATTTACAGTAGTACAACTTTTCAAAATTAGCATCTCTAACAACAAAAATTATTAAAATACATTGGAAATTACAAAACAAAAATAATAACGACAATATTATTTAATTTTTGCTAACATTTTTTTCTTAATTGTTAAACAAAAGTTATAAAAGATACTCAAACGTTTTACGGGTTTGAAAAATACGCATTTAAAATCGTTTCCGAATAGAAGCATTACCAGTATCTAATACAGATTCGTCTTTTTTTTGCTACACAACTTTCGTAAATCTTATTAATGAAGTCTGTCTTGTCATCTATTTTTTCAGTGTAAACCATGTCCTTTAAAGTGTCCCATAAAAAATAATCAAGCGGTGTCAAGTCGGGTGACCTAGCTGGCCATGTTAGTATGCTATTCGTGCCTAACCACTCCCGAGGAAAATGTGTATTTAAATAATGGTTCACTATTGCAGCATTATGTGGAGCAGCTCCGTCTTGTTGTAACCTCATACTTTTGAACTGTGTCCAATGGTACATTTTCCAATAGGCTATGGATTATTTTGTGTCAAGTAGTGAAATTGGAGACTTTTGTTCAACAATTGGGAAACAAATGTTGACAAAAATTAAATTATGTTATTGTTATTATTATTATTTTGTATTTTCCAATGTATTTTAATAATTTTTATTGCTAGATATGCTAATTTTGAGAAGTTATAATAATAATAATAATAAAGTTTATTTTCCCCACAGACATACAATCCTATTACAGGGAAAGTTAAGAGAAACAAAATGTATAAACAACAGTTCTATAAATAAAATATATAAGCAATAGTTTTGCAACTAGATACTACAATCTAAATTTTAAATAAATAATTAAATAATTACACAGATAATTTTAACAAAAAAAAAGTTATACTACTTTAAATGTGTATCTTAAAAGTTCTTGGAAATATAAAAATTGGTTATAACTAAAAAATTTAAAATATGCAAGTAATAAAAATATCTTAAAATATTTTATCTTTTTAAAAAAAGTCACTTCCAAAGTTCTGACCATCCAATGACATTTTCTCACGCCTCTAACAGCCAAACCGTAATTACGAGTGATACCAATTTTATCTTAATTTGAAGCCTTGAATGGCATCTATTGATTACAAGAAACAAAACCTTAATAACATTTTTAGTTTCTTGTCAATTATTCTGGGAGTTTTAGGTGAAACACCCTGTACATATTTAATTTTTATTTACCCGTGCTAATGCTCATTTTATCTAACTAGGCAAGAAATTAGAACACATTTGTCTTCATAATATATATATATATATATATATATATATATATATATATATATATATATATATCTATTAACCTCTTTTACCCTCAATGGGTGTCGAGGTATACTAACTCGTACTCTTTTCTTCATTCATGGCTCTTCCTGGTTGTTCCTTGTAACTGCTCTCCACAATTCCCTATTTTGGGCTGTTTTCAGTGCCTCTTCCCATTTTAACTTTCTTGACCTTAAAATCTCCACCAATCCTTCGTTCCATCCCTTCCTAGGTCTTCCTCTTCTATTTCTCCCAGTAGCACTTGTTTTCCAAACTGTCTTTATTGGTCTTGCATCGCTCATTCTCACTAGGTGTCCGAACCATCCCAGTTTTCGTTTTGCGATTTCCTCTAATACGTGGTTGGTATTCAAATCCCCTCTGATTTTTGTGTTGCGGACTTTGTCAGTTCTCTTCGTGTTTGTGATTAGCCTTAGGTATTTCATCTGTGTCGCTTCTAGTCTTTTTTGTTGTCTTTCTGTTAATATCCAGTTTTCGCATCCGTACAATAACGTTGGCACCTTACACCTTAATTTTTGTATCCCGTTTTATGTTTTTATTCAACAGAAACCTTCTATTACATAGCGCGTAAAAAAGTCTATTGCAAGCTTCAATCCTGTTATTGATGTCATCTTCTTGTGTACCCTTTCTATTTATTGTTGTTCCCAGGTATTTGTATATTTCTGCTTCCTCTATCCTCTGACCTTCTACAGCTATATTTACTGGTTTATTTCTTTCTCCCTCATCTCCTGTTATCTTTAATACTTGTGTTTTTGTTTTGTTTAATTTTAGCCCATACTTTTTTGCTGTTTTATTGTATATCAATAGATTGTGCTCCAGCTTTTCCTCCGTGTCTGCCAGCAGTACAATATCATCCGCAAACATACAGCATTCTATATTTATCGGTTTTAAATTATGATAACCTATATAGTATTTCTTGATTTCCTTCTTGCATTCCTTGATTATTTCGTCCATCGTTGATATAAAGAGTAGAGGGCTCAGAGCACTTCCCTGTCTCACCCCTTCGGTAGTTAGAAATTCCTTTGACATTACGTTGTTCACTCTAATTTTAATAATTGTCTTCTGATACAAACTTTTAATTGCATCGATAAGTTCAGAATTTACTTCTTTCTTTTCTAACGTTTCCCATATTGTGTCTCGTTTGATGGTATCGAATGCCTTTTAAGTGTCAATAAAGCACATAAATATAGTTTTGTTCTTACTTAGGGCCTTCTCTATAATCTGCTGCATAATGAACAAGTGGTCTTGTGTGCTATGGTTCTCTCTAAATCCACTTTGCTCTTGTTGTAGTTTATCTTCGACCTCTGCTCTTAACCTCCTCTCCAGAATCCTCTCGAATACTTTTGTCACTACGCACAATAGAGATATGCCCCTATAATTGTCTTCATAATACCAAAAGTTAAAACGTGACTTGTTTAAGTTATCAAAAGTGAACTATGGTAACGAAAAGGCATTATTTTTAGGGAAATCGCCTAATTAATTGCACAGATACTACCCACAGAGATACAAATATGTTCGCATTTCTTCAAATTTCTCGCCTAGTTTTATTTTATTTTTAAATGAGTTAAACTATACAAATTTCCCTAGATTTTTAATTTTATAAATGCGTCTAATTTAAAGTTCCCAACGAATGTTTCCACTTCTTGACTAAGCATGAAGTAAAATTCTCTGTATGCAAAAATTAAATAACAAATATTATAAACACACAATAAATAATTCTATAATTAAACCCGAATGCCATCACAATTTTATCTAAAAAATATAAATCCTTTAATTAAAATAACTTTAATCATGAACATTTCGTAAGGCGCATTCTATAATTAACTCGATTGTTTTCGGGCAAAACTTTCAACTCCTTTCGTCAAGTCTTGGGTCGCGCGTGTTGCTATGTCCGTCTGTTTTGGTTATCGCTGATAACCCTGTCGAAAAAAATCGCGCAAATATATTTGTCGCCATCATTAGTATCCGCATGTCGTCGGGGGATTCGAATCCGCCAAACGAAATAAATAGATTTTCGAATCGCGTGATCCGATAAATGTTTACACAAATAGTCTGATTATTTTAGAATAAATATTGTTCGCACGATTCGTTTGTGAAGAATTAACGAATTTTTGACAAATATTTTATATTTGCTGTAGAAATGAAGGAACATAAATCACACCATATATATTAGTATAAAATTAACGGATTATAACAAATATTTTCGATTTATTGTATAACTATATCAAAATTAGTAATACGAATAGATTTAGTAGTTTAGTATAAGTACGGGGAGGCAATGCTTATGGAAGAACTGGAAATCGAGTAGAAAGGGAGAGACTATGGTCAGGATGTAGGGTAAGAGTAAGACAGACGACTTTATACACCAATCACCAGTCTTGCTTCTGGATGCAGCATCCAAATACGGTTACCAAATTTTATAGAGACTGGTTAACTGGATATGTATAAACTCTGGTATAAGCTTTGAGAATGATTGTGATATTCAAAAAAGGGCCTACATGCACAAGTAGATCGTTCAAAAACAAATGCATTATCTTTAAAACGAATAACACAGAATCAGGTATACACATATCACCTACAGGGATTTTTTCGTTTAAAGAATAGATATCCCAATTACAGCGTTTACGCTGTAAATCTTAAGATATTCGTTGTTTTTTTTTTAAAGTTCAATTTGAAGCTTTAAACGAGTGATTTCCACTCCCAGACTAAGCATGAAGTAAAATTTCGAGTTTAGAAAAGCCTTAAAATTTGGTTTGGCCGCCAAATTTTCAGACTTTTCTAAACTCGAAATTTTACTTTATGCGCCACGCGTATATAACACTGAAATATCGTGGAGTTAAAAATTTACTTTTTAAGCACTATTCTAAAGTAGAGTATATTCTAAAATATAGTATAGCAGTACATTTTGAAGTTCACTTAAAACTTTTAACAAATATTTTTGATTTATTGTATAACTATAGGAAAATTAGAAACACGAATAGACTTAGTAGTTTATTATAAGCTTTGAGAATTGTTGTGAAATTAAAAAAAGGGTCTACATGCCAAGATCAGTACACAAGTAGATCGTTCAAAAACAAATGCATCATCTTTTATTCGAATAACACGGAATCAGGTATCAACATATCATCTACAAGGAGCTTTTATTTTTAAGTATACGTATCCCAATTACAGCGTTTACGCTGTAAATCTTAAGATATACGTTGTTTTTTTTAAAGTTCACTTTGAAGCTTTAAACGAGTGTTTTCCACTCCCAGACTAAGTATGAAGTAAAATTTCAAGCTTAGAAAAGCCTGAAAATTTGGCGGCCAAACCAAATTTTCAGGCTTTTCTAAACTTGAAATTTTACTTCATGCGCCACGCGTATAAAACACTGAAATATCGTGGAGTTCAAAATATACTCCTAAAACACTATTCTAAGGTATAGTATATTCTAAAGTATAGTATAGCAGTATATTTTGATCTTCACTAAAACCAGTGTTTTATACGCGTGGCGCATGAAGTAAAATTTCGAGTTTAGAAAAGCCTGAAAATTTGGTTTGGCCGCTCCGCTTCGCGGAGCGGCCAAACCAAATTTTCAGGCTTTTCTAAACTCGAAATTTTACTTCATGCTTAGCCTGGGAGTGGAAATCACTCGTTTAAAGCTTTAGATTGAACTCTTTTTAAAAACAACGGCCGTCGATAAAATAAAAAGAAGCTGAATAAAACGCGTGTCAAATGCATTGAACCAATTGTTTAAAAAATGATTATTGGCAACTCAATACCGTCAATTTGTGTCATGTGCTTTTCAGGTGTTTGCTTGACATATTTTATTTTTTATAAATATACTTACAACAGTGTGTTTCACATAAAAGTGAGCGTTTGCGAGCCGGAAATGTAACACAATTTACACTTGTATTGCGTTGGATACAATAAGTGCATATTGGTTTAGAGCTCAATACCCAGTATATCTAGATGTTATTATATTTCTTTTTTATTAACTGATTTAATTAAAAATGACATAATATATTTATTTTAAATGTCCATTAAATAATATCTACATTATGATATTACTCTGCAACTTTCGTACTATGATAATCGTGAATCATTTCAGTTTTATGTTGATTACAAATGCGTAAAAATTCAATGCTGTTCACGAGATCAACGAACGTGCAAAGAATTCCATATCTATCTGCTATGGCATTGAAGGTTTTTTTTTCTCTCGTTCGAATACGAGAAATTGGAGCATCACGTGAAGCTCTCTTATCGCTTTCTGCGTTCTAATTCCATTGCGGGTCCAAAGGCAGGTGAACGATAATTCTAATGATGAAACGAAACGTGGTTTTTGCCGATTATCTCGCCGGTTGGTTCATGAGTTTATCTATGCAGATTAGAAAAAAAAAGTTAAGTGAAATGGATATGCATACTTTTGTTGAACGCTTGACTTCCGCTTAGATTAATTTCAGGGTTTCCAATGTTTAATTTGATTCGAACTGTTTTCATATCTGATGAGAGACAACTTAAAACGAGTAAACGCAATCTTTTTAGTGACCACCTTGTTTGTTTTCCTGGACTACTTCGTTTTTGATATGTGAACTAATTAGTAGCCAAATTAGTTATCTTGAATTGCAAAAACTACCAAACTTTAACAAATTTACATCATGAGAGATGTGAGCCAAACTTTGTCGACCAATATCTAGTAACAATAAATTTAATTTGCAAAGTTTAGCTTATTTATGTTGACATTTTTGTTTATTAGCAAATCTTAACATAACTGATTTTAGTGAACTAATGAGTAACCAAATTAGTTATGTTGAATTGCTAAAACCACCAAACTTGAGCAAATTTGGATCATAAGAGATGTGAGCTAAACTTTGCCGACCAAATCTAGTTACAATAATTTTGATTTACAAAGTTTAGCTCATGTATGTTGACATTGTTGTTCATAGGCAAATCCTAACATGACTGATCTCCGTGAACTAATTAGTAATCAAATTAGTTATGTTGAGTTGCAGCAACCATCAAATTTTACATATATGGATCATATGAGATATGAGCCAAACTTTGTCGATCAAAATCTAGTAACAATAGTTTTGATTTACAAAGTCTAGTTACAATAATTTTGATTTACAAAGTTTAGCTCATGTATGTTGACATTGTTGTTCATAAGCAAATCGTAACATTACTGATCTCCGTGAACTAATTAGTAACCAAATTAGGTATGTTGAATTGCAGCACCCATCAAACTTTAGCAAATTTGGATCATAAGAGATATGAGCCAAACTTTGTCGAACAAAATCTAGTAAAAAAATGTGATTTACAAAGTTTAGCTTAATAATGTTAGCATTGTTGTTCATAGGCAAATAAGAGCAATAGTGATCTCACCCAGTTGATTAATAAAATTAGGCTCACTTATGTTTAAATTCTAATTCGTAAGCAAATCTACAAATTAATTACACTAATGAGACATTATGATTCATGCAAATTTCACTTAAAGATCCTATTTATAGGTCTTGATTTAACAAAATCAATAAATTCACGTGTTAGATTTTTTGGCTAGAGCAACCGAATCGATTTATTTATTCGCGATATTTCCAGACGAGCTGGAAGCGCCGAATCTCGAAGGACCACTAAATCACGCCCGCATGAACTTGGCCACTATTTCTGTCGTGCGAATTATGTGTTTTTTTTTACGATTCCACAGGCTTTAATAATTTCCAAAGACCGCTGGACGCCTCGCGTCCAGACGCAGAACGGCTGACGTCAGAACAAGAAGTCGACCCAATTTTCCATGATGCGTCAGTGCGACTTGTATAACACCAGGGGATTTATTTCCGAAGTTCGGGTTTAATGCACTCTGCTGAGTACATTTGTTAGTGTGGGCAAGACACTTTGTTTAAGGAGTTTTTATACAGTTTAAAGGAAGTTGAAAATAATTTATTTTGGTTGAATCATTCTTTTTAGAGGAACTTGGTAATAGAGCAATATTATTAAATAATTCATCTCGTTAAATTAAAGGTATCTTCCTAGTGGCGTAAATGAAATCGGGGGGAGGGGGATTTAAGGGATAAATCCCCCCCCCCACCCCATGAGTCTTGCAAAATGAAAGAATGAAATATAAAGCACTTTTCCTGTTAGTGATTTATTTGGTTATAATTTTTATTTTATCTTTACATTTCCGTCATTTGTACAGGCAATCAGGATTTGTATAAAACGCCTTATTATTATGGTACGCCTTTAATCTTTTAAAATTGTTTTTCCGGTAGCGATTTGACGGCGAGGTCCATAGGAATTTACACCGTTCATACATTTGACAGTCGAAGCGCTTTTACACTGATGTCCAATTTATGTCCTGTATCGCGACTGTGCAATTGAAAGTTTGTGACATATGTTTCAATATTTTGTTTACATGATACATTCTAATATAAGAGCACTCGGAAGTGTTAATATTTGCAGATCAATAAATGACTGTCTGCAGTCATATCTGTATCCTAGGCCTACAATCGTGTGTATTGCACGCCGCTGTAGACCAAACAAACCATAGATTATAGTAGAATGCCCCCACGACAACAGCCTATATGTAAGATTGATTTTAATGTTGGCAGTAATAAATATATAACTATCCTGATGTATCGCTACCATGCGCATTCCAGTTTAATTTTGTGTCTAGTGTGATACCTAGAAAACGGACAAAGGATGTTTTAACCTTAGGTTTAAGTAAAAATGTTACATTGACTGTTTTCTTAGAATTTAGAAAGAGATTATTGTAAACAAACCACATTGATATATCCCTAATTGCGTATCTATTTTTTACAGAATAATTGTTGAATTATTATTGAATTCAACAATTATTCTGTATGAGCAGGAGAAAAATAGGGACGCAATTAGGGATATATCAAAGTGGCTTGTTTACAATAATCTTTTTCTAAATTCTAAGAAAACAGTCAATGTAACATTTTCACTTAATCCTAAGGTTAAAACATTTGCGACTGTTGGTAGGTCATCTATATATATAATAAAAACAAAAGGAGCCTAAGTATTGGGCCTTGGGGCACCCCATATTTTCTTTCTGTAGCAGATGATATCCTACCATTTAGAAAAACCCTTTGCGATCTATTTACCAAGTTTTTCACTTTTATATAAATAAAATAAAATAATTTAAAACTTTCAAATATATATTGTAAACTCGCTACAATTGTTTCGCCACACTGTGGCTTCTTCAGGCGAAGAAATGATAAATTACATTTGTCAGTACAGGTATATATACAATGTTTATGGGGGGGTGGGTTTTTCAGCGAAATTTAAATTTAGGAGTGGTGAGTTTGTTAAGTCTAATTGGTTTACAATATATATTTGAAAGTTTTAAATTATTTTATTTTATTTATATAAAAGTGAAGATGAACTTTCAACATTTATCAGCCTTATCAATCAATTATTTACCAAGTAACAATTTAATATCCTACAGCTTGTTGGACCAAAATTATAAAAAAATAGCTTCCTAAGAAGAATATCGTGAGAAACCCAATAAAACGCTTTGCTGAGATCAAGGAAGGATGCAACACTTGACAGATTCGAGTCAAATCTCTCCATAATTTCATTAACTAAAGCTAAGCGACGATTGCGCCACCAGTAGATCTTCAACCTCGGAAACCGTATTGGTTTTCACATAAAATATTCTCTTCCGATAGGTAGTCTATAGTTTTATTGGAACGTATCTTTTCCAACATTTTGGAAATAATTGGAAGACAACGTAATCAAATTAAAAATTGGTCAAATTGGAAAGACAATCGTACTCCAAAAGTTAATTAAAACATCCAGTCTGTTTATTTTAGTCATAAATTTTACAATGAAGAAAACTGAAAAAAAGGTTAAAATTGATTGTCTAACGAGTGTTTCCAATCCCAGATTAAGCATGAAGTAAAATTTCGAGTTTAGAAAAGCCTGAAAATTTGGCTCGGTCGCGTAGCGAAGCGGAGCGACCGAGCCAAATTAGGCTTTTCTAAACTCGAAATTTTACTTCATGCGCCACGCGTATAAAACACTGATTTTATGTGAAATGAAATGGTCTTTAACCAACTAACAAGTGAAGTACGTTTATTACGTCAATCATCAATTCTTTAAATGACGAGGAAAGTGCTGCGGTTGACACATCATCATTTCTTGTACTTGTTTTTGTATAACTTTAGAAAAATAAATGTATGAAACAAAATACTCACTCAAATCCTCTGCCATCACAAAAAGCTATCAACGCCACCGATTTGTCTAAAGATATTATGAAGACTGAAGACATTTTGTCACTTATGTCTAAATCAAAAAAGTTTATTATTTTCAAAAAATATGTTTGTTTTTTGCATTGAATGAACAATCTTAGGGTTTTCATGCACACATTAATTTTAAATGTTTGGTCAAAAAATGATCACATTTTTTTTGATAAGAATGTAATTTGAAGCGAAGACGAGCAGGTAAAATTTGTTGAAGAAATAAAACGGCGCCTGTGATAGACGAGCGCATGTAAAATTGCCATTAAGCAGCGCCCGTGACAGACACGAGCATGTACATGAAGTACTAAAATTGCTGACGTTCAAAGTGGAAGCAACATTTTAGACGTTTAAAGTTGACTAATAGTATACTAAGTATCAAGAACATAAGGATTTCTTACCGGTAAAAAACAATTGTCTGCAGGAGGAGCAAGCGGAGCGAGCGGCGACTCCAATTATTGTCCGAGATCGGCATTGTACTTACTGTTCGAGGTGCTTATGACGTTTTTTGCAGGATTGGAGAAGACGAGCAACATTTTTTCGCAATTAATATGAATATATCACTGACGTTTTGTTAAATTTGATTTGTGACATATAACTACTTTTAATTCTAATTGAGTTGTTTTTATCAGTTGCCATGAATGGTAAGTTTCATTTACAGTGCACTGAACAGTAAGTTTCATTTACCGATTTGTATTAAAAAAGTGTCGATCGTGAAAAAAACATAATACACAACCATTGTGTTTGTTCTTATATTGAATAAATTTATCTTTACGAGGATTTGCATACCTTGATTAAGGATAAGGTAATTTCTGTATGGAAAGTACTGATTTTTTTAATCTAAAATCCTATCGTAGCAAACTTCTACACAATCTCCAACAGCACAAACTTCATAATTCCCAACATGGAATTCCAGATGAGATAATTTCGTGACCGTAACAAGCAAACACATTCCAACTTGCGAAGTCCACAAAAGGCTCGACTTTGGGATATTAATAAACGCATTAATCAGTGTGCACACGCGTTCCGTGCCAGCTATTATAATTAAATAGAGCCCGATAATTAGCTGTATCAGCCGCGGTCGGAGTCCTTGTCCCTTCGGATCAAAGCAAACTTATTTATCTCGTGTCTCACGTGCGACACAAACAGAAATGCACACAAGGTGTGCTGTGTTTGATCACAATTCAACGGGTAAATGGGTCGAAGAAACTGCGATATCCGCTGCCTACGTAGGATTTTGTTAATTTCCTTGTCTTTTCTGAAATGGATATGGTTGTGAGAGTAGAAAAAATACTACCGTGTGGTTTGATAGGAAATATGTTTTAAGATTAGTATCCTTCAAAGATTTTACGAGTTAATCAGACCAATATATATAATCTTTTAATTATGTAAATAGTTTAAAAGTTAATAGTTTCCCATTAATTCTGCTTTGAAATTGAATCGCCAATGTCAATGTTAAAAAAGTTTCGCTTGAATTATTATTGAATTAGAAAAAGGTGGCAGTTATGGAACGATATAATTAATGTAGCTAGCTAGCTGCTGAGCGTGGTGTACATTGAAGGAAGAGATGTTTATTTCGATTTTTTGTTGTCATTCGATCTTTTGCTTTTGTTTTTGTCCGTTTGTATAATTTTAATGTAGGATCCGAGTGGGAATTATGTTTAAATTTGTATAAAACTTTATTTTATTTTTATTGTGCCAATAATGGTTAATTTATTTCACTTAATTTATTTATTTATTTATTTGACGCCAAAACAACATTTTACATCGATTACATTAATACACATATACCTAAAAAGAACATTTTATATGGATAGCATTAATGTACATAAATTAAACTTAAATTTAAAAATGACTACGAACAAACAAAATGCCGAGCGACCGATTTAAATCTGATAAGGGATACATCAAAAAGTTAATTTTATCACAATGTTTGTTTACAGAGTTGCACATTCTTACAATCGGGCTAAACATATTATAGGATGTACGACAGAATGGAATATGTAATAACTGCAAGTTACGTGTGGAATACTGTGGTATATTCAATGAAAAACATTCTAAGCACTCAGATGAGGTTATAAAATTATTCAAAACTTTATATGAGAAGCTAATGTCATAGAATTCATGTCTTTTAGATAGTCTACTTAAATTTACATAAGATCTCACTTGGTCTACATTCAGAAATATATTATGAAAACATAATTTAAATCTGATGTATTTCAAAAATTTAATTTGTACATATTCCAGTCTGTCTATGTAACAGTAATATTTAACATTAATATTGGCACTGAATTTATATACCTAGATTGTTTCGGTACACTTTTTGTTTCGTGGGGTTTTTGAGTAAAAATTAAACACGATTTTTCGTTTTACTTTTCGTTAATTAATTTTTAAATATACATATTTACAAAGTATTTAATAGATCACCCCTACAGACCGGGGGTTGGGGTGAGTTCTCTTATTGGTTTGTGTTTAGTGGGTGGAAACTGTTAGATATAGAGAAGTCTGTGAAACGGAAGATAAAAAAGGGTATTAGTAACAAGGTCCAAATATTTGGAAATCTCTGCTTAATGCAATTAAACTTCTGTATTCCATAACCAAAAAAATATTTACAAAAGAAGATATTCACACAAATTCCGATAGCCTGGTAATAAATGTTTTTGAAAATTGTCATTCACGCTCGCTCAGGATTAGGGAACAAACAACCCCAATGGGGCGACGGGTTGCTGGTCATCAGGGATTTACCCACCTCAGTAATACTGGACTACCTAGACAAAGTGGGATGGTGGGATGACCCATAGTGGAATGCAGTACAATGGGCCTAATGAGGTCTAAGTTCTGTGCAGCAATGCGTACTCTCCCTAATACCAGATACCAGATTCAAGACGGGTTGCTGCTCAAGATCCCCTTTCTGACCTGTTGCAGGAATCACGATGCAAATACGTAACATATTGTATATCATTCACTTACTTGGTCCTCAGTTTAAGTGTTTATACTCACACTCTTAAGCTTCACAGCACTCAGCTGCTTTGTCTACTACTGAACCTAGGGCTCATCTGTTCTTACACTTCTGAGCCTAGGGCTCTTCGTCTTTACACTTTGGAGCCAAGGGCTCTTCTCCTTTTTTCCATAAATATTTTTACTATTTATATAACTAAAACTAAATTACTAATTGGGTGGGGAAGAATGATGAAAACAATAACAAGTCATAACCAGAAGGGCCCAAAATATTTACATAATACAATTTTCCATCTATACATTTAATATACTCACACAATTGAAATTTTGCCATGGTCATATGTATGCAGATGATAGCCAACTATACCTTTCTTTTAAACCTGAATCTTTTCGCCAGGCTGAAATGTATGTGAATTCCGACTTGCAAGGAATTTACGAACATTCTTGCATGTTGGATCTAAGGCTAAATCCTACCAAATCTTCATTTCTGCTGTTTGGAAAGCATAAATCCTGTAACCTTATCCATTCTCAAATTAGTTTAACAATTAATGGTGCTGATATTCCTTATGTTACAGAAGCTAAAAATCTAGGCGTAATTATCGATAATTCTTTTAGATATAAAAGACATCAATAGATATATTAGCACAGCCTATATTAACCTAAAAAGATTGTATCCTCACCGTTCATGCCTATCCATAGAAATGAAGATCATGCTATGTAATGCATTTGTCTTGTCGCAATTCACATACAGTTCACCAATATATAACGCTGCTATTGATAGAATAACTAATAATCGCATACAAAAAGTCCAAAACTCATGCCTGCGTTTTATATTTGGAATCAGAAAGTTTGACAGAATTTCATATAAACTTATTGAAACAGGGTGGCCAAATATGGCTGCTAGGCGAGAATGTCAGACGTTGTGTTTATTTCATAAAGTGATAATAAATAAATCACCACAATACCTCTATAATAAAATTACATTTCGAGATGATGTGCATACATTAAATACTCGATTTAAAGAGTGCCTATCTCCTCCTAAACACCGCACCTCTCTATATGAACGGTCATTTTCTTATCAAATATACAGGATGTATAATGAAATTCCAAATGAATTTAAAAATCTTAATTTGAGCAAGTTTAAGTTGGCAGTTAAAATACATTTACAGAAGTGCTAATAACAATCGTGATGGCTAGATTTTCAATGTATGTAACACAAAATATATATGTATAGAGTATTTGTTCATGTTTGTTTAATTCGTAGATACAAAGTGTATTCCACATATGAAGTAAATATTTAATTTAATTTAAGGTTTGGATGGTAGAACAGTTTGGGGATTACCCCAACACTGAATCCCGCCTTATGATGCGCATTTTGTTACATTCAATTTTTCCTAATTTTACACTAATATGTAGCTTTATATATTTTTTTTTGTTGAATGGTATTATTATGCAAATAAAGGATTATTATTATTATTAATTATGCCTAATGATGTTATCTTCCTCAGAGAAATTCAAAATATTTAAATTGAATATTTCTTGAACACATCATTAATTTTTTTGTGTTTGTTGTTGGTTATATTCCTAATAGCTTCTATTCAAGAATGATCTGGTTATTATTAGTATGTTCAAAATATTTTTGTTTAAAATAAAGTTATTGACTTCTTTTAGAAATGATATCATGTTTGCCATTAAATTACAGTAATGAATTTGACAAAGAAATAACAACTTTTTTGGTTTTTAATATTCTTAATAACACATTAGTGTTATCGATGAGCAAATGATATTATATTAATTATCTTCTAATTGCATGTAATGCAAGGAATATAACAATATATTCGTTACTTGAGTCACCTATTTCCAAAAACCCCTAAATTTAGTGTTTTCAAATAGATTTAGGGGTTTTTGGAAATAGACGACTCACTTTTTCTGCTACACTTTCTTGGTGGAGCCAAATGTTCAAATTGGGTAAAGTAAAACACTTGTTTTGTTTTATATTTTTATTTTCAGGTGTTTCGATTCGTTACGATCATTCACAACGCATCACAATTCGGAATACAATAATATAAACAAATTAAGTCATTTTCGTCCCTAAAGTGGCGACTCCTCGATTGCCTAAACTTACAAGGACGTCAAATTCTTTGTAAAAAAGAAAATCCTCAGCTTTCAGTATTATAACATTTTGTAGTACCTTCCTTATTCCAGATTTCAAATACTCTTATTGATAACGTATACATTTTCCCACCATTCAATTTCACTTTTTATTGAATGAATCGAATGAATGAGTATAGTGTAAACGTTCAGTGTATCAATTTTCTTATCAGTGTTGAATGGATAAAAATCGAAACACACCCACCGAACGTATTACATTTACACGACTTACGCCAGCAAATGTTATTTTTAGAAAAGCAATGATAAAAAAGAAGCGTTTCATCATCGGGTTTTCTGTTGCCGAGGGAAAGACTTCAGATAACTTTTCTGACCTCCTGTAAAATTCCACATTGCGAGTTGTTGTTCTGGATGCCCCCCGTGAACAGAAAGAGTTGAGCTTCAGATAACGGTTGCGAAGTTCTATTTTCGCGCTGATTGTTGGAGATTTGCACAATGTTTACGGGTTTGATAGGGTATTTTTAGACTTTTGGTTGTTTTCTATAGAAGTGGACAGTTCTAAAAATAGTTACAAGTTTTTTCATAAAAAAATTAAACAGAAATTAATGCATTTAATGAAACTTAATAAAACACTAACACTTTCTTCACTAACAACATTTATTTATGCTGTATGTACATTTTATTATGTTTTATTAATATATCTTTCACTATGTTCTTATTAATCACTTAGTGAAAGATGCTTAAATATATACAGAGAAGCCACTGTGTGGCGAAACAATTGTTGCAGTGTCAATCAATAAACAGTGAAATCTTAACCAAGTGTGTTATTTACTAAAAGTTTTTTATATACAGAGAGTTTTATGTAACACCTAACATCTTCATAACGATGATTTTTCTTTTAAGTATCCATATCCATACGTTGTACATTTTCCGACGCTCGGTTTATTAAAAGAATTCAATTTTAAGCTTTAAGCGATTGTTTTCCACTCCCAGACTAAGCATGAAGTAAAATTTCGAGTTTAGAAAAGCCTGAAAATTTGGTTTGGTCGCGTAGCGCGAAGCGCGGAGCGACCAAACCAAATTTTCAGGCTTTTCTAAACTCGAAATTTTACTTTATGCGCCACCGGTACAAAACACTGATTCAATGTGAAGTTTCGCGTTGTGTTTTCGTAATATGCTATTGTTTTGTACCGGTGGCGCATGAAGTAAAATTTCGAGTTTAGAAAAGCCTGAAAATTTGGTTTGGCCGCTCCGCGCTTCGCGCTACGCGACCAAACCAAATTTTCAGGCTTTTCTAAACTCGAAATTTTACTTCATGCTTAGTCTGGGACTGGAACACTCTCATTTTAAGTTTCAAATTGAACTCTTAAAAAAAGCAACGATTATCTAAAAATTTACGGCATATAATTGGGACATGTATACTTGAAAGAAAAACTTCCTGTATTTACAAGTCGAGGCATTAATTACGATTGATTGGCTACAATTTGTAACGGTTATATAGGCAACGCAATTTACACATAACCTAAAAAATTAAAGGTGTCAAATCGTGCTTTGGTTTGATAAATAGAATATACGAAAATGAACATTGAAAATGTTCGGTGTTACATAAAAATTTCTGTATGTATGAATATTGATTTAAATAAAAAATCACTTGGTTTATTTCACAAAATATTTGATTTATTCCGACTAGTTTCGGCTTGTAGTCATTATCAAGTAATGTACAGAAATGAATTATTTCTGTACATGCTTGATAATGGCTAGAAGCCGAAACTAGTCGAAATAAATCAAATATTTTGTTAAACGAACCAAGTAATTTTTAATATTTGTACCAAAGGTACTAAATTGAATTATTTATAAGCTGCTGAAATTTTCAAACCACCCCGTAATCCCCGTGTAAAACTTATCAAGGAACAAACGGGTGTCTTGTATTCACCACTATTTAATACTAGTAATACATAACATTGAAACACTTTTCAATATTTATTATTCAAGTGATTTTTATTAAAATTCATATTCATACATATATATGTTTTAATAAGTTTAATTATATTCTAACTTGAAGATTTTTATTAGGTTTTCTTATTTTTTTTTTTTTTTTTATTCATAAACATTTATTTTCCCAATAACTTATACAATTATATAACAGAGTATGGTAATTAAAATAAAATAAACGCTTATTCCAAAGTATTGTAATTTAGTAGTTTCCTTGTCTCGAAGCTAATAGCTTGTAGAGACGGAGGAGACTTCATTATTATTTTTCTTATTAACTAGTAAATAAGATAACATATAAAAATCCAAGAAGAGAAAAAATAAAAAAGAAATAAGAAGAAAAATGAAAAAACAAAATCAATTATATTTTTCTCTTCACGAAACTCAAATTGAATAGAAATGCATTATTCATTATAAAAAAACTAAAAATAATTATACAATAATAAGAATTAATTGTGAAAGTAATTGATCTAATGATACTTTAGCAAGGCGCTGCAGTAATTTTAATTTAATTTTAAGACAAATGTACATGATTATTGAGGCGAGATCGGAACTCAGCAATTCCTGTGCATTTTTTCATTAATCATTTCATCGCAAAAAGATGTTTGTTGATAAATTAACAATACTAATAACCATAGCGCCTAGTAAACCATAATATAGTTGATCGTGTGAAAACACATATAAGATATTTTAAATTGTTTTTCTTTCATTTGGGTTACCAGTTTACATTGATTCTCCATGAGTGCTTTTCACTCACAGTCCTCCTTAAGTGTTTTTTAAACTTCAATTTAGGTCAGTGTTTTGTACGCGTGGCGCATGAAGTAAAATTTCGAGTTTAGAAAAGCCTGAAAATTTGGTTTGGTCGCGTAGCGCTACGCGCTACGCGACCCAACCAAATTTTCAGGCTTTTCTAAACTCGAAATTTTACTTCATGCTTAGCCTGGGAGTGGAAACCCTCGCTATAGATAAGTGATTAAATGTTATTAATATTCCATGTATTTATTGATTTTTATCCATAAAACAACGATATTGAGATTAATGAGACATTATATGGAAGCTGGTTTTGTTTCATAAATTTACCGAATTACTAACATTTGCATTATGTCCCAGAATTTAAGAATCACTTTAGATTTTATTCGTTATTGAAGAAAAATATTATTTCGAATATTTATAAAGGGATTCAAATATTTATAAAAGGATTTGAATGCTTACAAAAGGATTTGAACCGTCAAAAATAATTATGAGGATCGAATTAATTATGAGGATTAACATGAAAAATTTCTTTTGTGAGTTTTTAAACTTCTCGTTAAATCACTGTTTAATACGCGTGGCGCATGAAGTAAAATTTCGAGTTTAGAAAAGCCCAGAAAATTTGTCTCGGGTCGCTGCGCGACCCTCGACAAATTTTCACGGGGCTTTTCTAAACTCGAAATTTTACTTCACGCTTAGTCTGGGAGTGGAAACGCTCGTTCGAAACTTCAAACTGATTGCTTTGATAGGAACATTAAATGACTGAAAATATTTTTTAAAGATAATAATCTAGTTTTTAAAATTTTGTTTAATATTATTTGAAGTAAAACTGACATGGTAGCCACAATCTGAAATGTTACATTTTTCCGACATTTCCCTGATTTAAGATTTTTTCCCTGGCCTTTTAATATAACATTCTTCTGTGGGAAACCCTCATTTTGTTAAATTGTTTTCTTTGTTTTTATCAATATTTAAGTTAATTTTATAAATTTTTACATGTTTTGTAATTTGAATGCTGATTTTGTTGAATTTAATAATATCATATAGCTTTTTTGTTAGTGTTTTGGTCAATTTGAATATAATTCCATGACTTTTCTCTGACTTTCCCGGTTTTAATGATATTCAGTGATTTTTTTATTTAGGTAATTATCAGGCATTCGTCGATTTTATAATAGAGTTCAATTTGAAGTTTTGAACGGGTGTTTCCACTCCCAGGCTAAGCATGAAGTAAAATTTCGAGTTTAGAAAAGCCCCTTGAAAATTTGTCGAGGGTCGCGCAGCGACCCGAGACAAATTTTCGGGCTTTTCTAAACTCGAAATTTTACTTCATGCGCCACGCGTACAAAACACTGATTTGAAGTTAAGTTCACAAACACACAAATACATCTTTAATCAGAGTAACAGGGGATCAGATATTTATTCTGTTATCAACGATGTTCATCGTTAACAATATATAATTACGTTTTAAATATTTTTGTTAAAACAACTGGTAACGATTTTTATATATTAATGGTTGCAAAAAATTATAAAATAAAATTTATTCTTAAAGGTTTTGTATTCGTGATTCGAAAAAATAGGATTCGAATCATATTTATCTCTTACGAATCCTTTATTCGAGTATTCATGATTCGAATCATATATTAGGTGATTCGGATTCGTGATTCTAATCCTTTTTACGAGGATTCGTTCCAGCTCTGTTTGAGACAAATATTTATTATAAAATTTCAAATAAAAAATCTCTTGGTTTGTTTCACTAACTATGTGTTTTTTATTTCGAATTTAATTTTATTCATGTTCCAGGAAGTGATTAATGAGAACATAGTAAAAGACAGATATTTATTGTTTATTTGTTAATTAATTAATGTTTATCATTCTTCCTTTATAAACGAACGGAAGTTTTAATGAACACGAATTAATACATTTAATTACCACCATTAGTTACATTTAATTCGTGCTTTTCCAAAGCCCAAAAGGGGTTATTAACATGAACACGTTCGTATTATTGTGGCTAATTCCAAAAATATAAATAGCCAGCGTCTGCGAATTGAGAATTGTGAATTCGTCGCCTGTCTGCCTTTTGCACTCTCTCGCAAAAAAAACCAAAGGTGACTAAAGTCGAGTAAACTCTCGAACCATCATCGCACTTTGTCCAATAATTTATTGATGCAAGGTCCCCCTATCGATTGCGTTCGACTCTGAACTTCATTTAAAATTTATGAAGAGCTGACCGTGAGGGTTGATTACGGAACTGCGCAGTTTGGAATTTTAATTATTCAACAAAGAAAGAGAGAATTATGTTGTAAACATGGTGTGATACAAATAACCGATTGAGTGATATACAATGTAAATAAAAAAATAATTGAGTATTGCGTTGATAGCATGCATCTATTTCTAAAAAAAATGTTGATGGGTTTGAAATGGTATGTTACCGTATGATGAATTAATTTCTCACTTAACCCGTGGTGAAACATATTTAATTAATACGCTTTGATTAAAACACTTGGTTTGTTTCACTGATTTTTTATTTTTACTCCAACTAGTTTCGACCTTAGGTCATTCTCAAGGAGATATATCTCCTTGAGAATGACCTAAGGTCGAAACTAGTTGGAGTAAAAATAAAAAATCAGTGAAACAAACCAAGTGTTTTTATCAAAGCGTATTGGTATGTTACCTATTAATACAAATATCTACTTTATGTTGCTGGTATTACAACTTAATACCTTAATAACTTAATACCATATGATATGAAAGTTTTATCCTCTAGACCCTGGGTCTCCAAACTATCTTCTTCGCGGGCCACAAATACAATTCTACATAATAAAGTCGGCCAAGATCCGATTAATTTTATAAAATTATGAAAAATTTAAGGAACAATTGTTACAATATTTCAAAATATGACATTTACAAAAAAAATTACAAACAATAGCGGGCCGGATTCATGCAAGTCGCGGGCCGGATTTGGCCCGCGGGCCGTAGTTTGGAAACCACTGCTCTAGACGGCTGTGAAATTATTTCTCAAAAATATTATGTTGGTATCATATTATTTATTCAACAATAATAATTCTTACTGAAATTGTCACTGTCAATATATTGTATACAAAATACATACATAACCTTATCGTCGGGCGTCAAACGTCGGGCCGCGTCAGAACACACGCGGATTTGTCAGTGGTACAAGCTTACATTTAAATGCAAACAAAAGTCATAGCATGCTAGAGGATAAAACTTTTCGCTCATATAGAATTGTATGTTCAACAAAAGAAAACCTCTAAAGTGCCATGTAAAATATTGTAGGTTGGCAACTCTGAAGTTATACATTATAATTATTCTGTCTGACGTTTTATATGCCAATTCCTAAAGCGTGTAGCCAACTTAAATTTAAAAAACGATCAAATCAAGGCAATCTAGAGGTTTTTTTGTATTGAACATACGATACATATATACATGGCATTTTTTTCAAGTTTACATATCCCAAAGTTTGCATTGTAAATTTTCTGAAATTTAGTGTTTTCATAATTTTGCGTTCAATTTGAAGCTTCTAACGAGTGTTTCCACTCCCAGACTAAGCATGAAGTAAAATTTCGAGTTTCGAAAAGCCTGAAAATTTGGATTTGCGGCGGCGCGCGAGCGAAGCGAGTCGCGCCCCTGCAAATCCAAATTTTCAGGCTTTTCGAAACTCGAATTTTACTTCATGCGCCACGCGTATAAATCACTATAATATTGTAAAGTTTAAAATATGCTTATGTTTGATCTCAGGTTAATAAATTTTACGAATATTCATCCAGTCTAATCGAATCTTACGCTTTTAATATTTCAGGATTTTTTTTAACTTTATTTCCACTATATTACAGTAACAACATTTTCATCATAAAAGTTTAAATCTCCGTATATATTTTTAAACTTAACCCTTTCTCTACGCAATCTGAATTTCAAATGCGTGCCCCGTCTACGGACCTCGAAAACACAATGCGTATCCCTACGTATTTCGTACCACGAGCTCATATCGGCATATACCGTGTGTCCCACGAAAAGGGGCCCAAGCTATAGTGGCTCTATTTTGAATAAAAGTGAAAAATTAAAGATATTATAAAACTAGGTATTGATTGATACAATCTGCCTGTAACAGACTTTTTTCTAAGGGCAGCGGAATGCAAAAAACCAAACAAACAAAAGTTTGCCATGGATTTTTGTTTAATTATACAGTGTATAGACTGCGCGTTGAAGAGGTACACAAACTTCGTACACTCTGAGGCTCATGATTTACAGGCTTGTGAAAATATACGCTCTTCGCACATGAAGCACATAAAAATAAAACGTATGGATACGCTCCTCGTAGTGAAAGGGTTAATTCAGACATAATAGTTTGCAGATATTTTATTATGCTACTAATATCATTTTGAATTCTGTTCAAATTATACATGCAGCTTTATATCTAAGTTTAATTGTAACATTAGCACATTTGGTTTTATAAATAATTACATTTGATTTAATGAAGAAAACACTTGGTTAAATCATAGTTAAATATGTTTCACCACGTGAAAGATGAGAAACTTGTTCAAGATAATTACATTTGTGTTTTGATTTTCTGTATAAATTCATTGACCTATAAATTTCCGGAATCCCATCCATAGCAACCGATCGTATATTTTTACCAACCTGGCAACCTATCAAAACCATTGTCCTCCAATTTTGCAGACTTCTCCTAGACGCCAAAAAAAAAAAAAAAAAAATAACAACCACAGGTTATTCGCTCCTCATCATCATCTCTTTTTCTTGAAATTCTTATAACCCCGAGTTGACTGAACCCGAAAATGGCGATCATCACAGGAAATGCCGGTCGCGGCCCAAACCGAAAAAAAAATCCATTCCGCGCCGTTCACACGTGAAAGAAAAGGATACGCGCAAATCCTACTCAGCGGATTGAAAAGAGATAGAGAATAATCGAGTTTGATTACACGTGATCGGGCGCCGGTCTGACCTTATGGAAATTACTTACAATGGACAATGATCTTGAACTAGCTCAGCACTAATTTGCACACGCTGTAAGTTTTTTTTTTCTGTGCGCGCACTCATATCGTGGATTCATTTAATTTTATGGCCTCAATAAATTTGGTTGATAAGATTACATTTCTTGGTGATTTCGACCTCGGTTAAAAAAAATGGTGACTCTGTATCCGTTCTGGAAAAATGCATTTTTATGGCTACAAATGTTATATCTTTTATCATAAGACAGTGAGAGTTCAATCCTCAATTGATTTTATCTATAAACTGAGAGTTCATCTGTGAATTGATTTATCTCTGAACTGAAAATTCAACTCTAAACTGAAAACTCAACTCTAAACTGAGAGTTCATCTCTGAACTGATTGTTTATCTCTAAACAGAGAGTTCATCTCTGAACTGATTTTATCTCTAAACTAAGAATTCATTTGTGAACTGTTTTATTTCTAAAGTGAAAATTCAACTCTAAACTAAGAGTTCATCTTTGAACAGATTTTTCCTATCTCTATATGGAGAGTTCATCTCTGAACTGATTTTATATCTAAACTAAGAGTTCATCTATAAACTGATTTTATCTCTCAACTGAAAATTCAACTCTAAACTAAGAATTCACATCTAAATTGATTTTTTATCTCTAAATGCAGAGTTAATCTCTGAACTGATTTTATCTCTAAACTGAGAATTCATCTGTGAACTGATTTATCTCTAAAGTGAAAATTCAACTCTAAACTAAGAGTTCATCTCTGAACAGATTTTTCCTATCTCTAAATGGAGAGTTCATCTCTGAACTGATTTTATATCTAAACTAAGAGTTCATCTATGAACTGATTTTATCTCAACTGAAAATTCAACTCTAAACTAAGAATTCACATCTAAATTGATTTTTTATCTCTAAATGCAGAGTTAATCTCTGAACTGATTTTATCTCTAAACTGAGAATTCATCTGTAAACTGATTTATCTCTTAAGTGAAAATTCAACTCTAAACTAAGAGTTCATCTCTGAACAGATTTTTCCTATCTCTAAATGGAGAGTTCATCTCTGAACTGATTTGATATCTAAACTAAGAGTTCATCTATGAACTGATTTTATCTCTCAACTGAAAATTCACCTCTAAACTAAGAATTCACATCTAAATTGATTTTTTATCTCTAAATGCAGAGTTAATCTCTGAACTGATTTTATCTCTAAACTGAGAATTCATCTGTGAACTGATTTATCTCTAAAGTGAAAATTCAACTCTAAACTAAGAATTCATCTCTGAACAGATTTTTCCTATCTCTAAATAGAGAGTTCATCTCTGAACTGATTTGATATCTAAACTAAGAGTTCATCTATGAACTGATTTTATCTCTCAACTGAAAATTCACCTCTAAACTAAGAATTCACATCTAAATTGATTTTTTATCTATAAATGCAGAGTTAATCTCTGAACTGATTTTATCTCTAAACTGAGAATTTATCTATGAACTGATTTATCTCTTAAGTGAAAATTCAACTCTAAACTAAGAGTTCATCTCTGAACAGATTTTTCCTATCACTAAATGGAGAGTTCATCTCTGAACTGATTTTATATCTAAGCTTAGAGTTCATCTATGAACTGATTTTATCTCTCAACTGAAAATTCAACTCTAAACTAAGAATTCATATCTTCATTGATTTTTTATCTCTAAATGCAGAGTTTATCTCTGAAGTGATTTTATATCTAAACTGAGGATTCACCACTGAACTGGTTTTACCTCTAAACTGAGAGCCTATCTCTAATCTGAGCTCAAAATGAACTTAGTTTATCAAAGAAACGCACTTGCGTTTATAATGTTATACACTTTTTTGAAAACTACTTTTCAGATTTTATCGAAACTACAAAAGATCTTTAATACATTGTACTTTCTACTAAAGAAACATATTATTTTAGTCAATCATCTTGATCTTGATTTTATCTCTAAACTGAGAGTTCATATATTATTAACCAATTTTATCTCCTAAATGAAAATTCAACTACAACTGAGAATTCATCTCTGAACTGATTTTTTTATCTCTAAAAGGAGAATTTTTTCTATAAACTAAGGGTTCACCTCTCAACAGATTTTACCTTTAAACTGAGTCTCTAAAGGAGAGTTCATCTGTGAACTGATTTTTTCTCTAAATTAAGGGTTCACCTCTCTAAAGGAGAAACTGACCTCAAAATGAACTTAGTGATATGCACTTACCTTTATATGTTATACACTTTTTTAAAAACTACTTTTGAGATTTCATCGAAACTAAAGAAGATCTTTAATACTTTTCTACTTTCTACTACAGAAATATGATTTTAGTCAATCATCTTGGTATATCTTGAACCACACAAACCTTATTTATTTATACTATTCTTTTACCCGCTTGTGTGTATATATATTACTCATTTCAGAAATGTAGTGCAATGATCATAAATCCACGAAACAATAAGGAAAAAAAAACAACATCAGGTGTTGAATTGATTCGGTGGCAATGTGACTTTTACTGGCGAAAAATAAAGAAGAGCTTTAATACTTTCTACTAAAAAAAAAATACGAGCTTATTTAATCGTCTTTTTATCACTAAAATCTTGATCCACTCAAACCTCATTCATACTTTTTTCCTCGTGTGTGTGTATATATATTACTCATTTCAAAAATGTAGCACAATGATCATAAATCCAACAATGACGAAAAAAAAACATCATCAGGTGTTGACTCAATTCGGTAGCAATGTGACTTTGCGGACGAACACTGTTGACCGTGGCTTCCAGTTAAAACCGTAATCGCTAATCTAATCAAAAAGCGGAACTTGTTCCTCGGAAAACCCGACGAGATAACAATTTGATGGGCAGCAAAATGGTACACGAGTTTTTTTGCAAAATCAACAACCTGAATAAATAATAAACCATTCATCATCGCTGTGGTTAGTTAAAAAAAAATGAGCATAAAATATAAAATTATTGTAATTTTATACAATTTTATGTTGCACTTAATTCATTTTGAGTCCAATTTAGAGATCAATTTAATTCAGAGATGCATTCAATTAATGTTGATAAATTTAAATGAATTCAGTTAATGTAAAGTCTAATTTATAAACGAATTCAGTTCAGAGATGCACTCAATTAATTTTGAGTTCAGTTTAAAGATGAATTCAGTTCAGAGATGCACTTAGTTCATTTTGAGGCCAATTTAGATACATTCAGTTCAAAAATGCACTTAATTTAATTTTGAATTCAATTTAGAAATCAGTTTAGTTCCGAGATTAACTTAATTAATTTTGGTGAATTTAAATGAATTCAGTTAATTTAGAGTCCAATCTAGAGACGAATTCAGTCCAGAGATGTACTCACTCAATTCAGTTTAAAGATGAATTTAGTTCAGAGATGCACTTAGCTCATTTTGAGACCGATTTAGAAACCAATTCACTTCAGAGATACACTCCGTTCATTTTGACCTTAATTTTGAGATGGCCGCAGTTGAAAGATCAACTTATTTCTTTCTGCAATATACTTAATTTTTTTGTCTTAGTTCGGAGATGAACTTTGTTTTACAAGAGATTAACTCATTTCATTTAAAGCTTAATTCAGCGATGAACTCTGTTAATTTTAAGCTGAAGTTAGAAATAAACTCACTTTGTTGTGACTCAGTTGTTTAGATGTGATATTGGTTCATGTTTGCGTTAGCATTAACTTAAAGGTCAGTTGTTCCAAAACAATTGAATTGAGTGATTTTGAATAATTGTAGCAGTTCTAGCGCCTAACTTAAAAGAAGAACTCAAATTAATTATTATATTTTTAATTTTGAGGTGAGGACAGATAAAGATATATAATTCAATTTGAAAGGATCTGATCTTTTTTACAAATAAGAACACTTAATTACACATATAATTGATCTATTTTGCTATAGTAACCCTTACTTACATGTTAGTTACTCCAAAACAATTAAATTGAATTATTTTAAACTGAGAACAGTTATAAAATCAGTTTTTTTTTAACTAAAGTGAGTTATGTCTACTAGAAAATATATTTTGATTAGATATTTGCAAACAGGAGCATCTTCATCTTCTAAAATTGAATCAATTTCTAAAAATTTCCCACACATTCGTATTTATATACCTTTGCGATAAAGTTTTATCCCTCCGTTAATATCTTACAAAAAATTGGAAATGAATCAAGTCTACAGCCGTTTTCTCCTCTCTCATCTGCCTACAATTTTGGGAATGAATCAAACCTGCCATTTTTTTGTATCTACCTCGGTTTAAACTATTAAAAATAAATGCTGATCTTTGTTTGCCCCTGTTCAAAATATTCGAGTTAAATAACTGCTAAACTTTATCTATCGGGAATGTTTCTTTTGGCGATATATAGGCTGTAATTTATCAACAGAGAATGTTTTTTTACATATAAACGCTGTAATTTTTCGTGCATTCGATGTTTTTAAAATTGTTTAATTTACGGCTACTAACGAGTTTTCCACTCCCAGGCTAAGCACGAAGTAAAATTTTGAGTTTAGAATAGCCTGAAAATGTTGATCAAACCAAATTTTCAGGCTTTTCTAAACTCGAAATTTTACTTCATGCGCCACGCGTATAAAACACTGATTTCAAGTGAAGTTAAAAATATACTACTGAAACAATATGTTAAAGACCTATATTCCTAACCACAGCAAATCAGTGTTTAATACTCGTGACGCATGCAGTAAAATTTCGAGTTTAGAAAAGCCTGAAAATTTGGTTTGGTCCCTCCGCTTCGCGGAGCGACCAAACCAAATTTTCAGGCTTTTCTAAACTCGAAATTTTACTTCATGCTTAATCAAGGATTGGAAAGACTCGTTATAATATTCAAATTGAACTTTTGCAATAACAACGAATGTCTGAAAATTCAAAGCGTATGCATCGGGATACGTATACTTAATTAATAAATACTGAGAAATGTTTCAATGTTTTATACTACTTTATTTTAATATTTCTACGACTCGAGTTTCGGCATATTTAATGTTATTTTCAAGTCTGGCAAATTTACAATGTTTCTATGACAAAAAAATATTAAATAGTGGTGAATACAAGACCCGTTTGTTCGGTGATAAGTTTTACACAGGGATTACTGGATTGTTTAAAAATTTGAGCGGCTTCTAAATAATTTAATTTGGTACCTTTGGTACAATGATGCGATTACCTTTATTCAGTTTTGGAAAGGGATGTTTGCATTCCAATGCGTGATTTGAAAAATTCTCTGGATGTGTTTGGGAATGAAATACATCCTGTACTTTATCCATTTGCCTGTCTCTGTACAAAAAGTTGGAAATGAAATGAATTCTTAATGTATTTGACTTCGTTAAAAGTTTTGGAAATGAATCAAGTCCTGTCGAGCGAGAAATAATCAACAGCGAAAGGTGGTTTACTCCAAAAACCGACGTGGATTTCACGTGCCGGCCTCTCGGAGTATTTCGATCGCTTTGGGTTGCTTGGGCAGGTGCCCATCCGAAAACGGACACCTGCTCTCTTGCTCCACATCAATTTTGCCAGCGTCTGTACTTTTGAATCTCGAAAAAGAACAGCTGAAACTGTTTACACAAGGGAAAAAGCGAGTAAATAAGTTTTAAGAGTGTGATATTTCATGATCATAAGAATCAAGAATATTTGAAGTGGTGAAATAATTTGTTGATGTTATTCAGAAAGAACCCAATGTTTTTCGATGGTGGAAGAACCTTGAAATCACACACAAAGATTACCATCGTCACACACGTAATTAATAATTTATCCGAAATACGGATGAATATTTATGAAGGTGATTTTTTTATCAACAACGTAATGTTTCTTAGCACGCAATGCATAGAATGTTTACAAAGATTTTTTATTTAAGGTAAATTGGTTCTAACCAGAAATTTCCGTTCATATTAACTATGAATCACTGCAATATCTCGTGCATATAATATCTTCATTCAAATAAATATCTTCTACATGTCTGTAAAAGAGTTTTACATGAGAATTAAGTATTTCTCACGCTCTTGATCACCTATGCGGCTCACAGGAATGGCCATTTTACCGCGTTGTAGCCTGAAAAATATGAGTAGCTGCCCACATTATCTCACGGGGTGCTTATTTTATCACGTTATGGACTGAAAAACGTTAGTAGGGTTCAAGTCGTTATATTTCCAAGAACTATCATATTGAGCTCTGATGTTTCTCTTATTCTTTCCATTCCGTTTTTAGAAATCTTTAAATAATCAACATTGTTTCCATTAGGTAACCTCACAATTTACTCATTTTATCGCGTTATGGACTGAAAAACGTAAGTAGATTTCAAGTCGTTATATTTCCAAGAACTATCATATTGAGCTCTGCTGTTTCCCTTATTCTTTCCATTCCTTTCCCAGAAATCTATAAATAATCAACAATGTCTCCACCAGGTAACCTCACAATCTGTTAATTTTATCGAGTTATGGACTGAAAAACGTAAGTAGGGTTTAAGTCCTTATATTTCCAAGAACTATCATATTGAGCTCTGCTATTTCTCTTATTTTTTTCTATTCCTTTCTCAAAAATCTATAAATGATCAACATCAAGTTACAGTAGAACCTCGTTATACCGGGATGGCTTTTGGCTATACCTAGCACGATATAAGGAAAACACGGTATATCCGAATATATGTAATTTGTATAATAGTCACATACACACACGCGCATATATATATATATATATATATATACATATATATATACATATGTGCAGTAGCCACCTACATAACAAGACATACTATATAATACAATAATGACGCCGGAACGTTTTACCTAATCAGGGCGGTACGCAGTCAATTGTTAAAATTAACATCTTTAAAAAAAAAGAATCCTGAAAAATGACCCCGATATATCCGAATCACGGTATCTCGAGGCCCGGTATAGCGAGGTTCTACTGTATCTCACAATCTGTTCATTTTATCGCGTTATGGACTTATAAACGTAAGTACGGTTCAAGTCGTTATATTTCCAAGAACTATCATACTGAGCTCTGCTGTTTCCCTTATTTCCATTCCTATTTTAGAAATCTCTAAATAATCAACATTATCTTCACCAGGTTACCTCACAATCTGCTTATTTTATCGCGTTATGGACTGAAAAACGTAAGTAGGGTTTAAGTCGTTATATTTCCAAGAACTATCATATTGAGCTCTGATGTTTCCATTATTCTTTCCATTCCTTTCTCAGAAATCTATAAATAATTAACATTGTCTCGATCAATTAACCGAAATCTGCTCATTTTATCGCGTTATGGACTGAAAAACGTAAGTAGGGTTCAGGTCGTTATTACTATCGAATTGAGCTCTACTGTTTCCCTTATTTTTTCCATTCCTTTCTCAGAAATCTTTATATAATCAACATTGTCTCCATCAGGTAATCTCACAATCTTATTACATAATCCGTAAGTATTATTTATTTGCAATCCATACATTAACCCTGAATTTTACAACAATCTCCGTGGGTGTGTGTTGGCCGCTTTGTTCTTAATGGCCAGCCTTCGTTCCGACAATTTACCTCTGATTGCGAAGCGAGTAGCAACAAAAAAACCTCTCGACGATATCCCGTGTCTGCGGTTCACCTTCATCAATCCCCCGATGTTATATAATTGTCGGTGTTTGAATTATTGTCGCAGAGGGGTTCGAATTTCCGTGGATTCCGTCTAGACGAGCGGTGAGGATCAGATGGTAGACGGGTTTAGGGTTACGCGTGAGAAGGAGGTGACTGAGGTCGTTGTTACTTTGTCCTCGAATCATTCAATCCGTTAGATTTAAATATGGGAATATGTTAAGATATCGTTAAATTAAAAAAAAAATCAGTTATCTTTTAAAACGTTGGCTGTGGTGTGAATCAAATACGAGTTACGTTAAACGAAAATCTTCATGTGTAAAAAAAATGTTGCAGTCAATGTGTTAAGCACTCATTTTCTGTAATTAGGGTGGCGACCAACCGAGAAACTGAGAGGATTTTATTCATTTTATCAGGATAAGTCAGGGAAAAGTCAAGGAAATTCGGCTTTACGCTGAAAAGCCGAATTTCCTTGCATTTTCCTGATGAATAAAATCCCCTGACCCTAAAAAGTCAGGGAATTTTCAAATTAATAATACTAATAAATATGCAAATAAAGCGATTAAAGAATTGACAAATTGTTGTTTTGTTCGGAACACGAATTTGACACAATAAATAATATTAAACTAAATATATAAAATGGTGATGTGTCCATCATAACTCGTTCCCCGTAATTTGAACAATTGATAATTGACATACTAAATTTATTTCACTCTAACTAATTAGTTGAAGATTTCACTTGAAGTTAGTGATTTATATGCGTGGCGCATGAAGTAAAATTTCGAGTTTAGAAAAGCCTGAAAATTTGGATTTGCTGGGGCGCGACTCGCTTCGCTCGCGCGCCCCAGCAAATCCAAATTTTCAGGCTTTTCTAAACTCGAAATTTTACTTCATGCTTAGTCTGGGAGTGGAAACCCTCGTTAGACGATCAACCAGAAATGTATTTTACACTTTCCTTTGTAGCCTAACTTATGACATAAAAAAATGAGTTGATGTTATTTTTTTGGTTGAAATTTAGATCAAAAACAAATTCGTGTGCATTATTTATGTGTTGTAAGCTTTGACGAACAAATTGGAAAAGCTTAAATTATAGCGAAATTTTGTAAAATAAAGGTTAATAAATAAATAAACTACCAAAAAAAAATGTTTGTATATTTAATAATGATAATAATAATAATTTATTTCTCAACAAGCGTAGCTAAATACAGAGAAATATATATAAACTAAACTAAATGTAGGTTTGCAGTGGGCGCATTCATTAAAAAAATATATTCTCAACATGTTCGGATTTTTTTACGCTTTACCTTGGTATCTAGTGAACGCTACTATGCCAATTCTATCTCGCACGCTTGCAAAATTTACGAACGTGTTTGCTGTTGACAGCGCATTCATCAGAAGTATCCCCAGTCGTTGGCATTAAACTCCTAACAGTTTTATCTGAATGGGCCCAGTGTAAGTGAGTAGGGTACAAATATAATTGAATTAATTTGACGCCACAAACATATTACATGGATAACAATAATAGAAATTTATCTAAACTCAATTTAAATCTAGAAATTTTAATAATAAAATCACACAGATTAACAATTTATTCATTTAACAATTCATATTGCAACGTCTCAGCAGGGGTTCCTCAGGGTTCCATCCTAGGTCCCCTACTGTTTATTTTATATGTAAATGATCTTCCGCTACAAATCGATGCGAAAACAGTACTGTACGCAGATGATACTTCTTATCTTTGTACCTGTAATGATGTATTAACAGTCCATCATTTTAGTATTGATTGTAAAGAGATAGTAGCTAAATGGTTTGTTGCCAATAAATTATCATTAAATGCAGATAAAACAGTAGGTGTTACCTTCTCTACCAAACTCGGCGTTGAGACTAATTCAACTATGTTTTTGGGTGTTCAATTAGATAGTAGGCTGAACTGGGATGTACATGAGAGGTATATTTCTGGGAAACTTTCTAAAGTTATCTTTTTACTGCGTAACCTCGACTCCTTTTTACCTCACACTGCTCTAAAATCCGCTTATTTCGGGCTTTTCCATTCTCGTCTAACCTATGGAATTCTTGCATGGGGACATTCCTCAATTATTAACAGTTTATTCGGGTTACAAAGACGAGCTGTGAGGGTTATCAATTCTATGTCGTATAGAGATGACTGCAAAGACACATTTGTAAACTTAGAAATCCTTACATTGCCTTGCGTTTATATTCTCGAGTCTCTTACGTTTGTTCGAAAAAATGTTTCATCTTACCATACATATTGCCATGAATATGGGACTAAAAATAAACACCTCATTTGCTTGCCTTTTCTACGAATTTATAAATGCAGAAATAGTATTAATTACTTTGGCCCTAAGCTATTTAATGCTTTACCAGAAAATATTAAACTCCTTCCACGTACACCCATTAGAAGGGTAATAAAACACTATCTCTGCAAAAAATAGCATTTTATAGTTTATCTGAATGCTTAGAGGATGATTTTAAAGACCTTAGCATATGAATGTTCACGCTCTGGTTGCTTGTGGTATTCACTATTTGAATTTAAATAGAATTTTAATGGGTTTGTAATGATATTGTATTACTTCCATATATTTCGATGTTTTATATTTATATTGTACAATGCAATGTTTTCCTTTTAATCCATATATATCTATTATTATTATTGTTTATTTATTTATTTATTTTTTACGCAAATTTTATTTATTCATTATACTTTTATGTATCTTACCCATGACGAGTGTACACTTTTGTAATAACACGAAATAAAGGAAAGTTGAAAGTTGAAAGTTTAAGTTGAAAAAAATTGAATTGAACAATTTTTAACAAAATTGCAAAAGTTGAAAGTAATCAGAAATTATTCAAAATAAATAGAATTAAATACAACAAAATTCCGTCGGAATTTGTTAGCGTGTTAGCGGCATAAGCTGGGGATCGTACGGAAGGTTGACTCCAGGAATAGGGTCCAGGGATGTGTTCTTATTAAGGTACTGAAATTGCTCATGAGGGCGCAGAAAAGCAATTAGGTAGGAAAATGTTTAACGTTTAAAAGATGACAACACAAAAATTTTGAAAATAAAAAAAAGTACTTTTGTGATTAATGTTTATATTTATGTAAAGATACAGGTTGAGATTGGAAGGATAATTATTATTATTATGTGTTTTGGTAAATGGCTTTCGTTCATTTGACAAATAAAATAAAATAAAATTAAATCCTAACAGTTTCTCAATACTCTGACGTTAAACCCGACCTCAAAAATAAATTAACAACAAATAAAAATCGTATGTGGGCTTAATCTTAGAAAACATGTTGATGTGTTTTCCCCCGAACAATTGCGCTCGAGTAAATATTTCCGGCGTATTTACTTTGGCCATCAAATTCGAAGTCTGTGTTCTCGCAGTGTTCCCGGTAATTTGCGTAAAACGTGAAAGTGCGCCACTGATTTATCGCTTTCCAGAGCGGAACGTTTATATATCTACATATTGTATGCAAAACTTGCATAATCTGAACTAATGTTGTGTTGAGTATTGCGGGGGAAATTTTAGAAATGTGTAGAATTGAAATAATAATGTTTACAAAAAGCATCGGCACCTTTGGCGCGTGTGTTTTTATTTAATGCGGTTCGAAGGACCATTGAATACGTTCCAAATCAACAAGATATCGTTTTTTTTTGATTGGTTAAAATTGATCCACGAGGCGTAATATTGCACAAGCTTATACCTGCGCATGTTTTATCTATTGAACGTTTTAATATGAAAATTCTGCACACCGAAATAAATTGTAGCTGTTCTACTAAAACAGCTACATTTGTTTTCGATGTGCAGAATTTTCATATTATAATGTTCAATAGAAGCAACCAACTAGGTTGCTTCCAACTTAAAGGAAGAACTCAAATGAATACTGCTATTTTTCAATTAAATTTAATAAGGGCAAATTCCGGCATCGGTGTCATTTACAACCCCGATGTCGTCCGCTCTGTGATATTAGGTTTAAGATGTGTTTGTCCATTTTATGTACGATCGGTGACAGGGTCTTTTACAACCCTGCCACCACAATGTCTGTGATATTAGGTTTAGGGTTATTTATTCTATTTATGATTTGCTTAGCATTGTTTATTTTAATTAATTTATTGTTTGTTTTTCTTTTTAAATAACACAAGCAAACCGGCTAATGACCATGCAGTCGAAGCCGGTAAGTGGGAGGGGTTTTTAGTCGGTAGTCCTCCAGTTTGGATCGAGTCCGACACTTCGTCCGTAAATGGATTTTCCCTTCCCATACAACAACAACAAAAAAAAATAAGGGCAAATTGAGATGTTTCGCTTATATTATTAAGCAAATTGAGATGTTTGGGTTAGATTATTGAACGGGTTATATTATTTACAAATAAAACACTTAATTACACATATACAGTGATTTTTTCTTTGATGTATTCATACCTTGATATATACACTGTACATTTTTGGGCATTCATTGTTTTTGAAAAGCGTGAAATTTGAAGATTCTAACGAGTGTTTCCACTCCCATAAAGTAAAATTTTGAGTTTAGGAAAGCCTGAAAATTAAGAGGTGAGCCAAAGGAATAAGGGTGGTGATACAAACCAAGTAAAGGGGACTAGGGGAAAATCACAGATTAATGTGGTCCAATTAAATCTAACAATGTATTATGAATATTCTTCTTTTAGTTACGTGAAGTGTTATCTATTAACTATTGTAGTAAAGGAAAGAAATTACTACAATAATTAATGTATTATGAAGTGGATTTAAATCAAAATTCAATAATTTATTCTCATGTTTTTATATGTCAATGGCGTATAGCATGCTTAAACAATAATTTGATGATTGTGTTAATAATTTGATGTTTTTTATTGTACCTCTATGACCGGTTTCTAGTAAATAGTTAGCCACTGCAGATTTTTCATAATTAATGTGTTTGGCGTGTGCTATGTGTACTTTGAATCTCGTACTAATAATTAATTACTATAATCACTAATTATTTACTGTTTGTTTAGAGTTATGTCAAGTAATCAATCACTAATAAAACACGGTTTGCTTTCCTTCCTTCACTAATTTAGAAATTAGCGAAGAAAGAAAATTAAACTGTATTTAAATAACAATCAATTATACAGGAAGTTTTTCCTTTGGGTCAACATATCCCATTTACAGCGTATATGCTGCAAATCTTCAGATATTCGTTGTTGTTTTTGTTAAGAGTTTATTTCGAAACTTTAAACGAGGGTTTTCCACTCCCAGACTAAGCATGAAGTAAAATTTCGAGTTTAGAAAAGCCTGAAAATTTGGTTTGGTCGCGTAGCGCGTAGCGCTACGCGACCAAACCAAATTTTCAGGCTTTTCTAAACTCGAAATTTTACTTCATGCGCCACGCGTATACACGCTGATTTCAATTTAAGTTCAAAATATCCTGTTTTGGAATATTGCTTAAGTGGTATATTTTTACCTTCACGAGTCTTTAGTGTTTAATACGCGTGGCGCATGAAGTAAAATTTCGAGTTTAGAAAAGCCAGAAAATTTGGTTTGGTCGCTCCGCGCTTCGCGCTACGCAACCAAACCAAATTTTCAGGCTTTTCCAAACTCGAAATTTTACTTCATGCTTAGTCTGGGAATGGAAACACTCGTTAGAAGCTTCAAATTGAATGTTTTTTAAAAACTTTGGATGTATGAAAATTTACAAATCGATATTAATACACTTTAAACACAAATTTCTGGTAATTCGTCGATTTTTGCTACAAATCTTCATATATCCGTTGTTCTTTTGTCAAGAGTTTATTTTGAAAGTTTAAACGAGGGTTTTCCACTCCCAGACTAAGCATGAAGTAAAATTTCGAGTTTAGAAAAGCCTGAAAATTTGGTTTGGTTGCGTAGCGCGAAGCGCGGAGCGACCAAACCAAATTTTCAGGCTTTTCTAAACTCGAAATTTTACTTCATGCGCCACGCGTATAAAACACTAAAGAATCGTGAAGGTGAAAATATAATACTTGAGCAATATTCCAAAACAGTATATTTTGAACTTAACTTGAAATCAGTGTATACGCGTGGCGCATGAAGTAAAATTTCGAGTTTAGAAAACCCTGAAAATTTGGTTTGGTCGCTCCGCGCTTCGCGCTACGCAACCAAACCAAATTTTCAGGCTTTTCTAAACTCGAAATTTTACTTCATGCTTAGTCTGGGAGTGAAAACACTCGTTAGAAGCTTCAAATTGAATGCTTCGTAAAAATATCGGATGTATGAAAATTTACAAATCAGGCTATCTATACTGCAATATTTAAACACAAATGTCTGGTAATTAGTTGGTCTTGCTATATATATATATATATATATATATATATATATATATATATATATATATATATATATATATATATATATATCAGATAAAATATGAAATTTTACCTTTTCGTTTTGAGTCGTTTACACGTTTTATTACATTGAGGTTGTGTGTAAATATTGGTGACACATACCTCGATTTTTTTAAAACTCTCGCGTTTGCGCCGATTTGTGTTTATTATCAAGGTTTCGATATGTATTTCAAGGAAGTAATTTCAAAACGAGATTAGGCTGGCGGCGTTTACGGCCGATTAATTCAGGTGTGCCTAATTCTCAACAGGCCTTAATCACAACGCAGAATATATTCCATTACGCACGGTTTCCTGATATCACTTTCACTCCCAACTCCCAACTATGTGGAAATTATTCATAATCTTTCACCGAGATTCTTTAACAAATCACAAAACAATCAAATTTACATAATTTAATGATCATTAAGATGACTTTTATATAAAGATTATCAAATTATAAGTGACCCATTTGCATGATTAAGTTAAAACATTTTGAACATCTCGTTGTAATGATTATTAATATCAAATGTACTGTCATATCTCAAGTTTTGTTAGATTTGGAGCGTTGGCCGATTGCTCAAAGACATTTCTTTGTAGAGACGGTTTTAAGAATTGATTCAATTATTCAATTCATGGCAAGAGATATAAGCAGAATTTGCTTTATTGGTCTGCTGAAAATCTGAACGTTTTATTTGCTACATTCTGAAAAAGTTATTGTTTAGTGCGGCCTCTGCTCAGGTGGAATATTGGGCCCATATTTTCTGAAGATGAATTGGTCTGCTGAAAATCCGAACATTTTATTTGCTGCATTCTGAAAAAGTTATTGTTTGGTGCGGCCTCTGCTCAGCTGGAATCTTGGGCCCATATTTTTTTTAAGATGAAAGTGACACAATTTGAATGATTAGGTAAAAACATTTTGAACATCTAGTTGTAATTATTATAAATATTAAATGTACTGTCATATCTCAAGTTTTGTTAGATATGGAACGCTTGCCGATTTCTCAAAGAAATTTCTGTGTAGAGACGGTTTTAATAATTGATTCAATTATTCAATTCATGGCAAGAGATATAAGCAAAATTTACGTTATTGAACTGCTGAAAATCCGAACGTTTCATTTGCTGCATTCTCAAAAAGTTATTGTTTGGTGCGGCCTTTGCTCAGCTGGAATCTTAGGCCCATATTTCTTCGAAATTGATTTGGAAAATGCAGTAGTGGTTAACAGTGAACGATATGTGGAAATATGTGGGAACCATTAGATGTTACACAGTTTCAACAAGACGGTGCAAGACCTCATGTGTCAAATTTATCTAGAAGATGAATTGGGAAATGCAGTAGGTGTTAACAGTGAACGATATGTGAAAATATGTGTTAACTACGATTACCATTAGATATTACATGGTTTCAACAAGACGGTGTGAGACCTCGTGTGTCAAATGTATCTATGAAAAAGGTGTTTACCGGTCGTCTGCTATTTTAGCGTGGAGATCAGCCGTAGCCTGCGCGCTCTCCTTATTTCTCGTCTTCAGATTACTTCTTGCGGGGCTATGTTTAATCAAAAGCGTACCAAAACCGACCTCAAACTTGGGAAGACTTAAAAAATAACATAAAAAAATCTATTGCTGAGATTCCGACTTAAATGTGTCAGCGTGTAATGAGATCAATATTCTACCGCGCGCAGATATGCATCGATAGAAATCGAAGTCACCTGACCGATGTAGTTTTAAAGTATTAAAGTTCAAAATAATTAAGTATAAAACTTGGAATGTCCATCTTTAATTTCCATCTTTGGTTTAAAAAAAAAACAATTTTGTTGCGTATTTATAGCGCCTGTTAATGGGTCACTTATAATTTAACACCCTTTACAATATAATAATAATAATAATAATAATATTTATTCCCAACAGAATTACATCTTACGAGGAAATACACAAACAATTGTTACATTTAAGAAATTACTATACCAAATAAAAATAAAATATATATATATATATATACATAATGTTCCGGTGAAGTGTGGCAACTACATACAACAAATAAAGTTAACCATATTCAGGTTTAGATCATAGCTGCACCCTGATAAGCATACACTCCTGAGCCTTTTGTTTAAATTCAGAAAAGCTAATAAATATATTAGTATCGTACTGTATTTGGTGATACCTGTGAACCATTTTATTAATTGGGGAATGGTTGTGGTGGTTAGTGTTGGGTTAGTGGTATAAATAAAAATACAGTAAAATAAACTGAACCGATAATCATCAGTCCACTTCTAAGCCTACAAACATGAAGACAAATGTAAGTAACATAAAAAACAAGGATTAAGGAGTTTATGTAGCAATGACCACCATGATGCACAATATGTTAAGAAGTAACATACAAAAACAAGGATAAAAGAGTTTATGTAGCAATAATATCTAAAATTACGAAAATGTTATTCGTGAAAATGCAAACAATGTCTAAATTAATAAGACAACTTAAGACGATAAATATCCATTGAAACAACTACTTCCCGTGCAAATACACCTCCGGATAATGAATTTTACAATGAAATATTTAAAATCCTATTTAATTTGATTTGTTACAACGCTCTATTAAAGTATATGTAACGTTTAGGTCAAATTCTCTTCAAACCAACTAACAAATACAAATTAAAAATGAAAGGAGAAATAACAAAAAATTAGAAGTGAAAGGACTTGGATTAAAGCTAATGTCTTAGGCCATCTATAGACGCGTTTCGAGATTTATCTCTCTTCAGTATAGCTTTGCTTATGACGTTTTAAAATGACTTCCATGATGCACAATATGTTAAGCAAAAAGAAGGAAAAACAGCAGCATAAGTATAAAATTATTTGTAAACGAGTACATTTTGTAATGTATTTTGCTAAAATATTACGATAATCTAAAAATACGTCAATAAGTGTTTAATTTTTATCAGGTAGTAAAATGTGCTAAAATATTCCAATGTTAGATAACCGTGTATTTACAGTAATTGCAACAATGTGGAAAATTCCGAGTGACAAATCGAAAATTAATATCAATCAACGAACTGGCCTGATTCACAAAAATTAACGAACTCTACAAACACAGCGGAAATGTAGGTCGAGTTTAAAATCAACTTCCTCACAACCCAATTACACCTCGTGGTCAGTTTGGCAAGTTTTCACTTACATGTACCAACATACAACACACACATAGACAAAAGAGTAGCAATACAAAAGTACACACACGTCCATGCAGAAAAAAACGGCACATGTATGAAAATAAAAGTAACACAAAATGTACCAATATAAAAACATAAATAGCAATACAAAAATTCAATGAACCGATTCATGTAAGAAGTTTACTTTGAAGGTTTGAAAGAGTGTTTCTACTCCTTGTCTGAGCATGAAATAAAATTTCAAGTTTAGAAAAGCCTGAACGTTTGGATTTGGACAAATTAATGATTTCATCGAAGCTGTAATCAAACAAAAAACACTAAGAGAGATTTGTAAACAATTTGTTTCAAAAGATAAATCTCAATAAGATTTAATAATTTTTAGGAGCGGTTGCATCAAAAATTTCAATTTGAAGCTTCTAACGAGTGTTTCCACTCCCAAACTAAGCATGTAGTAAAATTTCGAGTTTAGAAAAGCCTGAGAATTTGGTTTGGTCGCGTAGCGCGGAGCGCTATGCGACCAAACCAAATTCTCAGGCTTTTCTAAACTTGACATTTTACTTCATGCGCCACGCGTATAAAACACGGATTTAACATAAAGTTCAAAATTTACTGCTTTATCACACAGCTTTAGAATATTGTTTTGAACTTCATTTGAAATCAGTGTATTATGCGCGTGGCGCATGATGTAAAATTTGATAATTTTTAGGAGCGGTTGGATCAAAAACTTCAATTTGAAGCTTTTAAGGAGTGTTTCCACTCCCAGACTAAGCATGAAATAAAATTTCGAGTTTAGAAAAGCCTGAGAATTTGGTTTGGTTGCGTAGCGCGAAGCGCGGAGCGACCAAACCAAATTCTCAGGCTTTTCTAAACTCGAAATTTTACTTCATGCGCCACGCGTATAAAACGCTTATTTATCGTAAAGTTCAAAATATACTGCGTTATCATACAGTTTTAGAATATTGTTTTGAACTTCATTTAAAATCAGTGTATTATACGCGTGGCGCATGAAGTAAAATTTCGAGTTTAGAAAAGCCTGAAAATTTGGTTTGGTCGCTCCGCACTTCGCGCTACGCAACCAAATATATTCGTATACATTTTTGTTGCAAGGAGTGCGATTTCAAATGTTCCCGCTTAAATCCCTACCACAAGATTGCGGACACTTGCCTCACTTTGAGAATCCATCATTTTGACAAGTTAGCGATCCATGTACTTAACATCCTTGTCTCTACTTTACCATCTATTAATATTTTGTGTATTATATTTCGATGTTTTTCACTTTTTATTAATAATTTTATAAATTGACATTTCATTTCATTCAATTTTTTGAGACAAAATTTTGAAACGAAATATTTGTTTCAAGAATTAATCCCATTTCATATTGGCTTAAGACTGCAAAGTTTGGTTTCAAAGAATACAATTAGAAAATCCTCGAGAAATTTTCATAAATGTTTGATGCATCCATAGATTTCCCAATAACAAAATTAGTTCTAGGAATATTTTTAGTCAGAATCTTGAAAAGATTCTTGATGAGAGATAGAGACTAACGTTAGAATCTCTATTTCTTGGTCTTTCTATTAATCATGGGCGTAGCCAAGGGATAGGCAGGGGTCTTGTAAAACATGTTTTTAATTTAGATAGAGACTAACAACGTTAGGGTCTCTATTTCTTGGCCTTCCTACTAATCTTTAGCGTAGCCAAGGAGAGGCAGGGATCTTGTAAAACATGTTCCTAATTTAGATAGAAACTAACAACGTTAGAATCTCTATTTCTTTGCCTTCCTAATAATCATTAGTGTAGCCAAGGGAAGGCAGGGATCTTGTAAAACATGTTCCTAATTTTTTGCTCTGGATTATTCTATAATTATTTTGTGCATAAACGCGAACAAAGAAAGTGCGATTAGGATCATAGCGGGAGTTGTTCACTTAGGAAATAATAAACGAATGTAGGTCGTGCATATGGCTGACATACTTTTAACGCCAAAACCAACGCAGCGCCGAAGATTCGAATGGAAGTTACATAAATCGGCTCTGAGCGCATTGATAATGCCAGGCTCTTTCACTCGTCTGTGATGAAAGTAACACCCACAACAAACTACTTGAAAATGTTAAGAAATATTTATTGAATAGAATGAAAGAAAAGTACAAACGGATTTATTGATGCTAAAGGCGTTGTTGTAACTGAAATGAGGGGGAAATACAAACCTTGTGAAACACCATCTTGGCAAGAGCTTATAAGTACATCGGTAATGTTTAACTTAAAAAAAAGGTGGACATACTTTTTTTCAGAAATTCGACATTGTTATAACTAAAGTGAGGGGAAAATGTAAACCTTAGAGAACACTAGCTTGGCAAGTACTTATACATAATTGGACGTGAAATGATTTTTCAGATGTAAGCAACAAGTTTTGACCCCATAAAAATACTTTATTATTTATCATTTGGGGGAAAAGTAGTACAAGTGACATAAGATTGATTTGTGTAGATTGGAAATAAAGTGTAACTTTTATAGAAATATCTGTGGACGTCTAATAAATAACATTGTATATTACTTAAATAAAACACTTAATGATTTTCAACTAATTGCGTATTTTAAGAAAATTGTTTCGCAACGTTGTTGCTTCTTCAGATAAAGAACTTATAACAAAAATATATTATAAGTTCTTCATCTGAAGAAGCAACAACGTTGCGAAATAATTATCGTTATTATACAAAATTAGTTGAAAATCATTAAGTGTTTTATTTAAGTGATTATGGATTTTCAAAAATTAAGTGCCTCAACTATCTACAATATTGTATATTATATTGAGAGATACACATATTCAATTGTGCCATTTTTTCTATCACTAAGCATGAATCTTATTTGTAGATATCTCTACTTATAGCAATTATTAAGAAAATTGGACTTATGCCACTTTTCCACTGAGCCCCAAATTTATTATTCCCAAACAACAAAATAGTCATTTATGTAATGTAGAAGTAAAATTGTGATCCTTGGGGAACCCCCTCTTAGCAAAAACAAGGTGTTTTAATTTGCTTGCAAGCAATAAGTCTTGATCCTTGAAGAATACTTTAGTAAAAATAATAATTCGTTGGCTACAAATTAAAAAAAGAATCAATGTTGTATAGGTTTCTTCTTCGTCTAGTTTAAAGCGAAATATATTGGTTTTATACATTAAATTCACTTTGAAACGAAATACCTACCATTTCGTTTCCAAGTGAATTTAATGTATAAAACCAATATATTTCGTTTTTAATATCAATTTTAGATAGCTATTTTATAAGACTATAGATTAGTTGGTTGATGGATGTAATCAAATTATAAATAAATACTTTAATTCCAGCTTTGATGTTTTATTTAATTTAATCAAAAAATCAAACATTCACACCTTCAGCTTCAAACAAACGCTATTCGGATGTTTGCCAGGACCACTCATCACACCATCATTGTCACCGACCCACTAATTTCCCACACTTTTAAATCTGTTGCCGTGGAAATCTCCCGACTTCTATTTTTACTCACTTCAAACAATCAAATCGATTTTAGCGCAAGGATCCCAAAAATAAAATCGATCAGTTAGCACCTATCGGGACAAGTTCAAAAGAGGATTTTCACTTCTCTCGTATGCTTGTTGCCGGGCAGAAATTATCGCATGCGAATTGTGTATATGTGTGTGTGAATGGACACCAAATTGCTTAACTATGAAACGGTCAGCAGTTATTAAGCCGTTTCATTTTTTTTATAAGCATAGGAAATACAGTTTATTCGTTTTTTTTTATTGACCAACCAGGGTCCGTATTCACAGCACCGATGAAATTTGTCATCGGTGAGAAGTCGTACTAAAATGACGTAATTTTGGGAAGAATTTATCAAACCGCATGGGTGCTGTGAATACGCGCCCAGATCTGGTGATTTTTTTATAATGTTGGATATTTGGTTGGATACCCTGGTTGAAATTCTGACTTTTGCCTTCAAAATAAATGTAGGGTTATGTTTTCCAGATAGTTGCCATGTGCTTAATTCCCCTATCATAAAGATTAATCAAGTGGCGGAATTACTTTCGGCATTTTATTACCACTTTTCTGTCAAATAATTAATCAATTGCAACATGGCATTCATATATCAGAGACAACCATTGGGAGCTTACTGCCAATTGTTGGGGAATTCTCTGATGACAGGACTGTTAATCGTGAACGTGTTTGGGATTTTTGCAATCGTACGAAATAGACTATACGGAATACCGTTCATTAGATACCAACACACACTCCAAAGAAGTCCAAACATATTGAATGTTGAACATTGTGATGAACAGGCTCAATGTCAATACATGACAAACACTAGGGAAACCCAAATAATTAAAGAACCTAAGAATAATAAATCCCAAATCTGGCTGGCTAGTTAAAAATAAAAACAAATTTATGTATGAATTACCTGATTGTATATATGTATGATTTTGTTTATAGAAATGTATACGCATGTATGTACAAGTATTAATAATAATCATTGACCAAAAGAAAAATTAACACAATGTAAATAAAGAATAAAAGATACTAGTATATGTTGAACAAACATTGTATGTATTATAATTCGCATATATACGTTTAATTTAATTTGTGAGTTGAGTTGCGTTTCCGGATCACAGGGTTGTATGAATAATGCAACCCAATAAACACTCCAATAGAAGGATACGTATGTTGGGTTGCGTTTCAAGCTCATTGGGTCGTTTATCGCCCTATACAGGGAGGTTTTCTTTTAAGTATACATATCCTATTTACAGCGTATATATCGTTAATCTTCAGATATTCGTTGATTTTTTTTAAGTTCAATTTGAAGCAATAAACGAGTGTTTTCCACTCCCAGATCAAGCATGAACTAAAATTTCGAGTTTAGGAAAACCTGAAAGAAAATCAAACTGTATTTCATTAACAATCAATTATACAGGAAGTTTTTCCTTTTAGTCAACATATCCCAATTACAGCGTATTTGCTGCAAATCTTCAGATATTCGTTGTTGTTTTTGTTAAGAGTTTATTTCGAAACTTTAAACGCGGGTTTTCCACTCCCAGACTAAGCATGAAGTAAAATTTCGAGTTTAGAAAAGCCTTAAAATTTGGTTTGGTTGCGTAGCGCGTAGCGCTACGCGACCAAACCAAATTTTTAGGCTTTTCTAACTCGAAATTTTACTTCATGCGCCACGCGTAAAGCACTGATTTCAAATGAAGTTTAAAACAATCTTCTAGAGCTGTATAATAAAGCAGTTTATTTTGAACTTCACGTTAAATGCGTCGTTTATACGCGTGGCGCATGAAGTAAAATTTCGAGTTTAGAAAAGCCTGAAAATTTGGTTTGGTCGCGTAGCGCTACGCGCTACGCGACCAAACCAAATTTTCAGGCTTTTCTAAACTCGAAATTTTGCTTCATGCTTAATCTGGGAGTGGAAACACTCGTTTATCGCTTCAAATTGAACTTAAAAAAAACAACGAATATCTGAAGATTAACGATATATACGCTGTAAATAGGATATATATATATACTTAAAAGAAAACTCCCTGTATAGGGTGGTAAAGAACCCCATGAGCTTGAACCGCAACCTAACCAAAAGTGTTGGAATTGAGAAAGATTTACTCATATATACTCATTTGGGTTTAAATTAAGCCTGTCTGGGGATTGTAGTAGATTTTTTGGTTAGTCATATTTTTTGATTCAGAAAGATAGGAATAATTTATTTAGTTAGATACTAAATCATCTTTAAAAATAATTCATGTGTTATAAATTATTCCTATCATTCTGAATCGAAAAATATGACTAACCAAAAAAATCCATTACAATCCCCAGACAGGCTTAATTTAAACCTAGTCTACTGAACATTTTCTCGAATCCGATTGCATCACGTGAAAAAGTCTCGTCTTGAAACAGACGTTCACACTTTTTTTTTCTCACTAAAATAACCGTCACGTTTTATTCTTAGCCCAATACAAAACGGATTTTATTGTTCACACTCGAGAAATATGGGTCAAGATTTTTGTTTCATTTCTTATTCTTTTCCCAGCAACGTGCTGCACCGACGTCATTTCCTCGTGTGCTACGTGTAATAATAATAGGATGCTTGGGGATTTTTCTTGCACAGAAGGCCGTCACGCTCTGGTGGGTCGCTTCAATGACCGAATGCAGGTGTGTTTGATTGAAAGGGAATTGGATTTTTGTGGTGTGAGTTGGAGGTAATTTTAGTTATAGGTAATTTTTCATTGTTCTTTTTTTTATGATTATTATTGTTTTTATTCTTCGTATTTCTAGATAGATAGACAGATATTCCTTAGACCTTTGCAGATCTATTGTGGATCCCTGTTATCCTAGACGACGTGCTTGAGTTTCGCCTTTTTGATTAGCGATATTAGTCAGGGTTAATATCGCTAATCAAAAAGGCGAAACTCAAGCACGTCGTCTAGGATAACAGGGATCCACAATAGATCTGCAAAGGTCTAAGGAATATCTGTCTATCTATCTAGAAATACGAAGAATAAAAACAATAATAATCATAAAAAAAGAACAATGAAAAATTACCTATAACTAAAATTACCTCCAACTCACACCACAAAAATCCAATTCCAGTGAGTCCTGGGTGTAGCTCTCTGCGCTTGGTTTAGTGTTGCCCAGCTTTAGGTATCTAACCCTTGCTAGGGCCTCACATTGACACAGGATGTGGAGAGGATCCTCCTCTTCTTCCTAGCTCTGATAGAACTATTTTGCTCATGTGTTTGTTGAGCCTAGAGTGTATTTCTAAGTTTTTGTACCGTGTGACGTAAAAGCCATATGATATGAAACTAATTCTTGAGACAACAAAATTGGATCTAACTTTTTAACACCGTATAAAACAGAAACATTCTTGAGACAAAATAATTCGATCCAAATTTTTAACACCGTATAAAACAGAAAAATTATTGAGAAAAAAAAATGGATCCAAGTTTTTAACACCGTATAAAACAAAAACATTCTTGAGACAAAAAAAACTGGATCCGATTCTATAATTCAGGCAGCGTCTAATTGACTGCTTTTATAAAAACAACGAAACAACCAAACGCTTAATTATCTGGATATGTACGAGTATATTTATAATAAAAATTGCCTGTATATTTTGCTCGATATGTACATTACATGCATTGATTGTAATTCACATGGATTAAAATTAGCATATTTTCATGGAGATAAACGTAATTTATGCTTTCAGGTGTTCATCAAAGAAAACATTTCCTTAGATCCAACTAAATATCTATATATCTTAATTCAGGTACAAGCCACGCTTATTATACACTCAGGTGTTCCTCAAGGTTCATAAATTATTGGCCACGAGCAGAGATAAACACATTTACGCCGATACAGCTTATTACTGCAATTTCAAGGATCGTAACCGCAATTTCCAAGAGAACAGTTTTAGATGTTCCTCAAAGATCGTATTCTCGCCCTCTAAAATAAATGATCAATACAAATGGTGTAACAAATACAAATGTTTTTTTAATTTCAATATTGAAAATGTATCGTAAAGTGAACGCTTCCAGGAATCAAGGATTATTTTTATTTTTTGTAAGTTGGAAATTGAGCTTAAAATAATCACCCTCAAGCAAATATATTTTTTGATTATCTTTAATTTCTTATACCACTTTTGTTTGTCATTTCATTTGAAGGATGAGAATATGATTCTTGAGGATCAATATGGATATTGATCCTCAGGGATCCTATTCTCACCCTTTAAAACAAATGACAAACAAAAGTGGTATAAGAAATTAAAGTGTTTTCTTTATCTCACTATATAAAATGTACCATGAAGTGAACGCCTCCAAGATTTATTTTTAATTTTTCGAAGTTAGAAATTGAGCTTAAAATAATCACCCTCAACCAAATATCTAAATCGATTATCTTAAATTTTATCCGGTTGGATAAAAATAGTCCTTATATAATTTATAGGCCTCCAAAAAAAAGTGCGTGTTTATTTTAGCACCGACTGCGTTTATTTTTATAAAATCTCGAGAAGAATCGGCGTCTCCGTTCGTATTTTCGGTGTGACAATGTTGCAATCGTTACTAAATCCGCATTTTCGAATTGGGTTAATAGTACCGAGATTTACGGCGGATCCACATCAAGGAACGAGAAATAAAAACACGGAAATATTGCGGGGAAATTTATGAGGCTCATAATTGAAGAAGAGTTAGAAGAAGTTAATTTATTAAAGCTTTGATATTAATCACGAGATAAAATATTTACTGTTAGATATCGATGGCTTAGCGCACGGATGTGTTTAGTGCAGTTTTTGGCTAAAATTATTTAAGTGTGTCATCTCATACAGTAAGTTCAGATGTATCAGATGGCACAGTAAACTCATTTTAGCCAAAAACTACACTTAACACATTTGTGGGCTAAGCCATCTATATGTTGAATTAAAGTTTTGGTTTTATACAATTATTTATAAGATGGAGTTTTTAATCCTAATAAGAAATCCTTAAAATTCTAATTATAATAATGTTAAGCAAAACTAGTCTATGTAATCACCTTCTCATTTGGGCCCTAGAATTGAGATTATTATTAAGTTTAAAGTATAAATAATATATAAGGATTTTTTCCTTTAAGTATACAAATCCTGATGTATACGCTGTGAATTTAAAAGTGTTAATTATTTTTAGAAAAGTGTTCAATTTGAAGCTACTAACGAGTGTTTCCGCTCTCAGACTAAGCATGAAGTAAAATTTCGAGTTTAGAAAAACCTGAAAATTTGGTTTGGTCGCTTTGGTCATTCATACTTTTTCCAAAAGTATACTAGCTACTAACGAGTGTTTCCACTCCCAGACTAAGCATGAAGTAAAATTTCGAGTTTAGAAAAGCCTGAAAATTTGGTTTGGTCGCTCCGCTTCGCGGAGCGACCAAACCAAATTTTCAGGCTTTTCTAAACTCGAAATTTTACTTCATGCGCCACGCGTATAAAATACTAATTTAATGTAAAGTTCAAAATACCCTCCTTAGGTTTAATCTCATGTTAATAAATATAACAAATGTTTATTTCGTGTAAGCAAATCTTTAAAAATTAATGTGCAGTTAGTTTTCGTACTTTTTTCTTTTAATTATACTTTTTACATGTCCCAAAGCAACTTGCTCGAATTCTAAAAGCGCTATAGTTTGTTTGACGAAATAATTATTTGTAAAATTTATTAATGTTAAATTAAACTTAAGCAGTATATTTTGAACCTCACTTAGTATCAGTGTTTTATACGCGTGGCGCATGAAGTAAAATTTCGAGTTTAGAAAAGCCTGAAAATTTGGTTTGGCCGCTCCGCTTCGCGGAGCGACCAAACCAAATTTTCAGGCTTTTCTAAACTCGAAATTTTACTTCATGCTTAGTCTGGGAGTGGAAACACTCGTTTGTAGCTAGTATCCTTTTGGAAAAAGAATGAACGCCTAAAAATTTACAGCGTATACATCAAGATATGTATACTTAAAAGAATAAAAACGCTGTAGATTTATTTTAGGGTTAAAAATCACACAAATTAGCTCTATAAAAGTGATTATTAATATATTACTTTATAGTTTTACATAGCATAAATAGTATAAAATCAATTAATCAAATTGCATTTTATATGTAACGTATGTTCAATAAAAAAAACCTCTAGAGTGCCATGATTTAATCATTTTTAAAATTTAAATTAGCTACACGCTTTAATAATTGTCATATAAAACGTCAAACATAATAATTTCAATGTATAATTTCAAAGTTGCCAACCTACAATATTTTCCATGGCACTCTAGAGGCTTTTTTATTTGAACATACGATATTATGATACTACTATACAATAATAAACAACCAATCTAAAAATATCGCACACATGCTAGAACAACTAAAAAATTCCAATTACGCTCATTACAATAATTATTTGCGTACATAAATGCATATAAATAACGTTGTTTTATCGATTCGATTGCACAACACAATCGGTGCCAATTCAAAATATTGACACGATTAGATCGGGTGCGAGCACTTGAAATTTAATCAACAAATACATTAGGAGATTCACCTACTTGCATATGGAACTCGAAGTGTTTCCGATAATCTTAATTTCAAAGAATTAAAGTCCAATTGTGATTCGGCATCTTTTGAAAACGTGCCACTGACCAATCAAATCGATTTGTATTGTATAGTAATTGAAAACGTGTAGCAGATTTTTTTTTAAGTGGAAATATGATTTTGCGAATGAAACGTTTTTATCATTCAATTGATTAATGAAAAGTCAAAGAACCTGAGAAATTATTACATTGTAAAAATATGAAATTTTGAAGCAGCAACTAATGAAAAAGTGTAGTGGATTTTTTTCAAGTGGAAATTTGATTTTGCGAATGAAAGATTATTATTATTCAATTGATTAATAATAAGTCAAACAATCTGAGAAATTTATACAACGTAAAAAGATGGAAATGTGATGGATTAGCTGCTAATGAAAAAGGTTTTATTTTTAAATTGATTAATTATAAGTTAAAGAACCCTATAAATTAATACAAACTATAATCATAGATATTTTTAATAAGTACACTTTACTTTTCAGCAAGTGAATACAGTGTTAACATGATTTTAAGAAAATTTCATCCATGGTTTGACATGTTTAATAAGGGGTGTCCCGATTAAGCAGTCGGTGCATGGGTATCTTTTAAACGGTACGGGATAGAGAATCGGTTTAATAGGAAAAAATATGCACTATCTATGACCGGTATAAAGCTAACAAAAAAGAGCACACTACGAAAAAACCGATTTTGGCGACTGTTTATTTTCCTTGATAACGGCCATAGATAGTACTCATTGTCCTGCATATTTTCTCCCATTTAACCGATTCTCTATCTCTTACCCTATAGAACAGTGATGGGGAAACTACGGCCAGCGGGCCAAGTCCGGCCCGCGGAAAGGTTTAATCCGGCCCGTTTAAGAGTGCCGTCGTGAGAATGTTTGAACGCGTTCTTACTTCGTAATGTGACGACCCGCATAAAAACTACCTACCTACGATTAAGCATTATTCTTTGGCCCGCTACGATTGCCTGGTTATTACAAATGGCCCGTCTTAAAAAAAGTTTCCCCACCACTGCTATAGAAGATACTCATGCATCGACTGCCTAATCGGGACACCCTGTATATCCATACCTGGTTTATAAATTAAATTCAAAAATTCTATTGGTAATTAATTAGAGGCACATGTATGTGATCTTTGTTATCTCTGGAATTATTTTTCGTTAAACATTATTATATTATGTTATATACTTATTGTTAAATATTTGTGTACTCTACCTGTGTTAAATTTATAGATTTAATTTTTTTATTATCATTGTCACAATATGTTTTCTAATTTTCGTAAAAGGTGTTTACCGTTAATAAACAAATAAATGATTAAATGTATATTCCGAAACAAATACATGTGTACATTACCCATTGAGCAAAAAAAAACAAAAAATATTATATCAACATTGTAGCAACATTAAACGTTGTTTTAATCTTGATAAAACATTACTTAAATGTGTTTGCTTAGTGGGCATTCTTAATTCATTTTGGCACTAAACTGAAACTAGTAGCAAAATAAGATACATGTAAGTGAAAAAAATTAAGTGCACTTACAAAACATAAAAATGAATTAAAATTTGTATCGACTTTCTGCAAAAGATTAGTTTCGTTGACGCTTTTCCAAATATTTATTGAAACAACAACTTCCCGAACAAATACCCCAACGTATATAGAATTTAAGAATAAATATTTCAGTTACACAACAGATTTATTGTTCTATGCATAATTTATATGCAGAATGTAACATCAGGTTAACTTATTCCATCACCAAACTAAATGAACAAACAGGAAATTTAATAATTGGGTCAAGTAAAACACTTGTTTTGTTCCATATTTTTATTTTGTTCCATATTTTTATTTCAGTTGCCTACGATCATTTTTAAAGTACTACTGAATTGAATATTTGGAAAAGTCTCAACGAGACTAAATTTTTGCACAAAGTCGATATTAATTTTTTTTATATTATCTAAATATTCTGCAAACAAATGACAAATTCAGTTTTACTTTATGATCAAGTGAATTTCATTTACAAAACCAATATACAACTAACATTTTTGACATGCACTTTTTGACAACCTTAGCAGTTAACACATTCAGCCTCATAACTTGAATCATAATTATAACCAGAATTGTTATAATTAATTCTTAAAAATATATCCTTGAATTAACTGATTATTATGTTTATCTAACTAAATTATTCAATCACTTCTTTGATTCTTCTGAATGACAATAGCGTTTTGCAAATAAATGGCCAATTATATCGTGCGTGCGATGATGTAAGAGCTAGGGAGTTCAATTAGAAAGAATCAAGATTAATAAATTGCCGGGCAATCTGCAGACTCATTACGGGATTATCGTTCATGGAAAGTTTCGGTCGAAAAAAATTGTCAACGGTCGACAATTAGCAAACTGTTACTAACTGGACGATCATGCCTGGAAAACTACGGAATTTGTTGAGTCAGGTTTTAGAAACCGACAGAATGTTGTTAATTTGCGCGAAAAATTAAGGATGGTAAAGGTCTTAAACTTTTTGAAGGTTGCGTTGAATGTTGGGCCAAAAATAGGAATTTGAAATTGTTTACAAGAAAAATTTGCTAACAATTCAAATTAAGTAAATGTTAATATTTATACAGGGAATTATTCTTTAATAACGCATCCCGATGTATACGCTGGAAAATTTCAGATATTCTTTGATTTTATAAAAGCGTTCAATTTGAAGCTACTAACGAGTCTTTCCACTCCCAGACTAAGCATGAAGTAAAATTTCGAGTTTAGAAAAGCCTGAAAATTTGGTTTGGTCGCGTAGCGCGAAGCGCGGAGCGGCCAAACCAAATTTTCAGGCTTTTCTAAACTCGAAATTTTACTTCATGCGCCACGCGTACACAACACTGATTTACAGCGATGATCATAATATACTGATCTCATTTTATTAAATTTTACTAATATTTTCACCAAACACTTCCGATATTCGGCAATTTCCTTTAAATATGTAAGTATTATTAAAAGAACAAATCCGAAAGGATATATTTAAAATGTTGTTATCTTTTGTAATATTTATTAATATGAAATCAAACTTAAGTAGCGCACTTTAAACTTCGCTTTAAATCAGTGTTTTATACGCGTGGCGCATGAAGTAAAACCAAATTTTCAGGCTTTTCTAAACTCGAAATTTTACTTCATGCTTAATCTTCGATTGAAAATACTCGTTAGTAGCTTAAAATTGATCTTAATTTTAAATCAGTGTTTTATACGCGTGGCGCATGAAGTAAAACCAAATTTTCAGGCTTTTCTAAACTCGAAATTTTACTTCATGCTTAATCTTCGATTGAAAATACTCGTTAGTAGCTTAAAATTGATCGCTTTTATGAAAGCAGCAAATTCCTGCAAGTTTATCAAACTCTGTAATGATCGGGATATGTATACTTAAAAGAAAAATTCCTAGTAAGAACTTTTTGTAGAACAATAAGAAGAAGAGAAAGAAGAAGAGTAAGAAGAAGTAAAATAAAGAAAGAAGAGGAAAAAGAAGAAGGACTAGAAGTAAAGAAAGATAAAGAAGAGGTAGAGAAAGAAGAAAAATAAACAAGAGATTGAGAAAGTAGAAGAAATAGAAGAAGGCGAAGAAGTAGAAAAAGAGAATAAGAAAAAGTAGAAGAGGAGAAAGAACTAGAAAAGCTCATTTGAAGCCAAGGCAATTATTCTCGTAGAAGAAAGTAGAAGAAGAGGAGGACTAGAAGGACTAGAAGTAAGGAAAGATACATAAATGTTATGTTATATTCACTCAAATAAATCTACTTTCATAAGACATTGTGACATTCATAGCTACCAAACTAGAAATAAAGAGAAATTAGTATCATACCAACACACACATTCATTCTTTGGTAAAGCTCCTCAGCAAGCCGGTATTAACCTGTATAACAAACTTCCAGAGTCGCTGACAGGATTGACACTAAGTAAATTCAAGTCCAAATTAAAAGCTTGTCTTCAAATAAATGCATTCTACAGTATAGAAGATTTTGAACATTTTAATCATTCGGAAATAACTTAAAATTATCCAACTGACTAAATTTTATTTTTTATTTAATACATGCATATCAACATTTTAATGTATCACTGTAATCAAATGTCCTTATACTCTGTAGTTTATATTGTAATATTTTATTTCTACTTATTTATATCATATATTTATTTCTTCGACGTGTCTAATATTGTAAAATTAAACAATGAAGGACCAATGAACAATTTGAATTTTGAATTTGAATTTGATACAGAAGAGATAGACAAAGAAGAAGAAGTAGAAGAAGGCGAAGAAGTAGACAAAGAGAAAAAGAAAAAGTAGAAGAGGAGAAAGAAGTATAAAAGCTCATTTGAAGCCAAGGCAATTATTTTCTTAGAAGAAGTATCGACATTTTCTGATCAAATATTTTACTACAGATGAGGTTGAATCTATGCTGATCACCTATGTCAAAAAACCTCCTATCAAAAATATTACTTCAAAAAATGGATACAATTAATTGAATAAAAGTATTCTGAAATTTTAGCAATGATTCAAGTATTGAATCATTGCTAAAAGATGTAGATTGAAGAAAGAGAAAGAAGAACAAGTAGAAAAAGAGAAAGAAGAAGAAAAGGCTCATTTGAAGCCAAGGCAATTATTCTCGTAGAAGAAGTATCGACATTTTCTGATCAAATATTTTACTACAGATGAGGTTGAATCTATGCTGATCACCCATGTCAAAAAATCTCCTATCAAAAATATTACTTTAAAAAATGGATATATTTAATTGAATAAAAGTATTCTGAAATTTTAGCAATAATTCAAGTATTGAATCATTGCTAAAAGATGTAGATTGAAGAAAGAGAAAGAAGAACAAGTGGAAGAGGAGAAAGAAGAAGAATAGCTCATTTGAAGCCAAGGCAATTATTCTCGTAAAAGAAGTATCGACATTTTCTGATCAAATATTTAACTACAGATGAGGTTGAATCTATGCTGATTCGTGGTCAAAACTCTGACAATAAACCTCCTATCAAAAATATTACTTCAAAAAATGAAAACATTAAATTAAATAAAAGTATTGTGAAATTTAAGTAATAATTCAAGTATTGAATAATTGCTAAAAGTCGTAGATTGGAGAAAGAGAAATAAGAAGAAGTAGAAGAGGAGAAAGAAGAAGAAAAGCTCATTTGAAGACAAGGCAATTATTCTCGTAGAAGAAAGTAGAAGAAGAGAAAAAATAAGAAGGATTAGAAGTAAAGAAAGATGAAGAAGAGATAGAGAAAGAAGAAGAAGTAGAAGAAGTAGAAAAAGAGATAGAGAAAAATGAAAAAGTAGAAGAGGATAAAATAGTAGAAAAGCTCATTTGAAACCAAGGCAATTATTTTCTTAGAAGAAGTATCGACATTTTCTGATCAAATATTTTGTTACAGATGAGGTTGAATCTATGCTGATAAACGGTCAAAAGCAATGACAAAAAACCTCCTATCAAAAATATTATTCCAAAAAATGTATACATTTAATTAAATGAAAGTATTCTGAAATAAGCAATGATTCAAGTATTGAATCATTGCTAAAAGACGTGGATTGAAGCTTATTTCATAATACTTTTTTGAGTTAAATGAATACTAAGAGATACACATAACTAACACTTAAAATGTTAGTCAAACTCTTGAGCTTTTTTCAAATGCAGTTTGAATCTTTCAAAACTCTATTCATCAACATCATTAACAATTTTATTAAGGTTAACAATAGTTGATTTAACCTACATTTTTTCTATGATTTTATCCCACTCATTTTTCTCGCCATTAAAATTGAATTGGAATATGAATACTGAGAGATACACATGACAGTCAAAATGTTAGTGAAAGTCTTGAGCATTCTTCAGATGCAGTTTATTCAAACATCTTTAACAACTCTCTATTCATCAAAACCATCAACATTTTCATTAAGGTTAGCAATCATTGATTTAACCTACAATTTTTCGTTGATTTTATTACGTCTCGTGTACAAACTGCGTTGTTCTATCCCATCCAATTGTGCCACTAGTTATTATAGCGTTAATAACAGTCGAGGGCGCAAAGGATCGTTTTGAATTGTTAATAAATTCAGCAATAGCAGTTATTGGAGGAGGAGGAGGAGGAAAAACGGTCTCGGATACCGTTGGTTTGCTGTTGCTAAGCCACAGCTATTAACACATCCAAGTTCAATGCCAATCATCTGAAATAATCGATATTTACCGCTCGTACACATACATGTTACGATGATAGCCGTGAACTTACGGCGAAACGCGGTATTGTTGTAATTGTTTTGTTTTTGGACGAGGGGAGTGAGGGAGGCATGAAAAGGTCATGGTTTATCGTTTGGATGTCTGCACTTTTGATGGAAAGATTAACGTTTAAGTCTATCAATTGATTTTTCATCAAATGCTTTCAATGTGTTTAGCTATAATTCTCAAATGAGTGTTACTTTTATTAAAAATAATACTTAAATAACATTTTATTCAGATGAAACAGATCGATTGTTTCATATGAACATAATATTTCCAAATACTCAAGCGATCTACAACTTATCTCAACCTAATACTTGGGTCGTTTAATAACTATGGTAAATTTCTATGAAACACAATCCATTTGGTGATGTGACATCTCTCCACTTTTCAAACCCCGTTAGGCCAAATTTTACGCAGAAGTGACTTGCAGTTCACGTTTGAAGCGAGTGGCTTACTAGTTTCTGTAAAAAATGAAAAAAAAAACAAATTCCGTGCGGTGATAAAACAATTTTACACAAAATTACACAAATAGTTGATTCTAAAGCTATCCTGTTCTCAGGATTTGGACACGTGTGATTTCTTCCCGTTTCAAAACTTTAAAATTTGGTTTGATGGGAAGGAATTCTCGTCAAAATATACCCGAATGAGTAGTATGCAGACTTTCAGATTTTTTCGACGATATTGAAAAATTGGAAACTAACTAGACTACGTTTATAGCCCTCGAAGGAAACTATGTTAAAAAATTAAACAAAAAACATTGTTCAACTAGCTTTTTTACCAAACTTATCAAACGACCTACGTATAAGATATTCTAATATAATTTATCTTAATCCCACCAAAAAATAGTTCAGTTTTCAGAGGTAACGTTTACGTAAGTGCGTGGGCGTACTCAAAAAGGGTGTAAATTTAGGTGACGCCTCACTTATACGAACCAATGTACAGAGTGCAACATTTTCGATGTAATTTTCAGCTGTAATATAACAAGTAGTTTGATTATTATCGATAATATTCATGAAACCGAGCTGAAGATTCAACGAGCCCGACGGGCTAGTTGAATGTGCTGCTCTGGTTTCACGAATAAATATTATCGATTATTAATCATACCACGAATTAAATTCGATGAGACGAATTTCGCAATATTTCTGTATTTGAAACCTCAGCACATCGCTCGGTCGACATTTTTAATTATCGATTGTCAGATTTGACAAATAATGTTTGTAGCAACGACCAAAACAAGGTGATAGAATTCTATCACCGCTATGATAACGTGTATCTATGGAATTAAGCGATTCTGATTGGAGAGAATGTAGCCATGTGACGCTTGAGTTATATTCTCAAGCAAAGTACCATTTTTCAGAATGAAATGACTTTTTTGTTAAAAAATATAATGACATTCGGTAAACACTGTACTATGCACCTTTTTAAGTAGAATACGCTGACCATTTTTGGAAAGATTACAAAAACAGCTATCGACTGAAGCCAGGGCAAAATCATAGGATTTGTATTTAGAATAGTACAATTTTATGCCACTTAAAAAAGTGCCTTAAGAAAGTTTTTACCATATATCAATATCTTTTTAAATAAAGAAAACATTTTAAGTTTTGACGTATATCTTGAAAACAGTTAATGATAGACAAATTTTGATTAGGTATATGGAATAGACTGCAAAAAAGAGCTATAGAAGTATATATTAGTTTTTGCCAATCATTTAAATGTATCGTACTTTACTTGAAGAAACCATCGAAAATGCTGCACCCTCTACAATTTCATTTGTCCGTTCCAGAAAATAGCGCTATCTGCTTCAATTTTGTTCTATCTCCGTTAATGTTATACAGTATTATATCGCTCTGTTCTTTCTTGAACGGCGAACTAATATTTTCAGAATACGCTAACGCTAGCTAAGCGTTAGCGTATTCTGAAAATATTAGTTCGCCGTCGGGCTTATAGATGTCATCACTCAGTCGGCTTGTGTTTATCGATTTTGAATTTGATTCGCGATTCAACAATAATACAAAACTTTGTAAGTTTTTGAATCAATTTTTCAGGATAAATAGAAATCTTGCAAATATTTGTAATTTATAAATCAACTGTATTTGGAAACTTGTGGGATACCCAGCAGTGTAAACTTCCACGTAATCTCTCATGAACAACTGAGTGTAATGATTTTTTTTTGTATGTAGACAAGCACTATGAGTACAGTCGTTTCTAAAATTTTATCGTAATGGATTTCACGTGCAATGCTCGTGTGATGCAAGTGGCACAGTTAGCAGAAATTGTCGGTGAGAAGCGAGATGGCGGCAATATGTGGGCAAACACGCGCGTCCCGTATGACACGGCTGGCTCATACAGCATGAGAGCGTGACACATTTCCGTACAACGCCTTCGACGAGCCGCGGGAGAAATTACAATATCCGTTTCTCTGGGAAAATTAATGATTTCATCGAAACTGTAGACAAAAAAAAACACAAAGAGAGAAATTTGAAAAATATTAGTTTAAAAAGATAAATCTCGATTAGGTGTGACAATTTTTAGGCCCGATTAGATCAAAAATTTCAATTTGAAGCATTTAAGGAGTGTTTCCACCCCCAGACTAAGCATGAAGTAAAATTTCGAGTTTAGAAAAGCCTGAGAATTTGGTTTGGTCGCGTAGCACGTAGCGCTACGCGACCAAACCAAATTCTCAGGCTTTTCTAAACTCGAAATTTTACTTCATGCGCCACTCGTATAAAACGCTAACATATTGTTAAGTTCAAAATATACGTCTTATGTTAATAAATTTTATAAGTATTTATTTTGTGTAAGCAAATATTTAAAAATTCGAGCGTCTGAAACTACTTGGTTTAGGTATAATCAACTTAATCATATTCTTGCATATTTTGAACTTTACATTAAATCAGTATATTATATGCCTGGCGTATGAAGTAAAATTCCGAGTGTTATCCATGGTCGAGTATTGTGCTGTTAAAAGAATTATAAAAGTCGTTACGCAAGAATCCTTAACGTGAAGAATTGTGTCTCTGTCTTGACAATAAGAATGTCATCCTAATTACAATATTGCGCTGGTTAATGGACTTGACAATAAGATAGTCTTATCTTCATTACAATGTTGAGATGGCTAATGGACTAGCCAATAGACTGGCGAAAAATCTAGTAATACAAAATTATACAGTGAGTTTTTCTTTTAAGTAAATCTATTCCAAATTCAGCCTATTTTCTGTAAATCTTTAGATATTCCTTGTTTTTTTTAAAGTTCAAATTAATGATTTAAACAAGTGCTTTCCACTCCCAGACTAAGCATGAAGTAAAATTTTGAGTTTAGAAAAGCCCCGTGAAAATTTGTCGAGGGTCGCGCAGCGACCCGAGACAAATTTTCTGGGCTTTTCTAAACTCGAAATTTTGCTTCATGCGCCAGGCGTATAAATCACTAAAATATTGCGAAATTTATGTATATTCGAACTTCACTTGAAATCCGTGTTTTATACGCGTGACGTAAAATTTCAAGTTTAAAAAAGCCCAGAAAATGTTTACGGGGCTTTTCTAAACTCGAAATTTTACTTCATGCTTAGTCTGGGAGTGGAAAGCACTTGTTTAAATCTTCAATTTAAACTCAAAAAAACAAGGAATATCTAATGATTTACAGAAAATGGGCTGAATTTGGAGTACGTTTACTTAAAAGAAAAACTCCCTGTATAATTTTGTATTACTAGAATTTTTTTGCCAGTCTATTGGCTAGTCCATTAGCCATCTCAACATTGTAATGAAGATAAGACTTTCCCTGTATAATTTTGTATTACTAGATTTTGTTTGCCAGCCTATTTTAACGGGGCTTTTCTAAGCTCGAAATTTCACTTCATGCTTAGTCTAGGAGTGGAAAACACTTGTGTAAAGCTTCAAATTGAACTTTTTTTAAAAAAACAACGAATTTCGGAAAATTTACAGCTTATGCATATCTTTACCCAAAAGAAAAATTCACTGTATTGTACTGGCTTATGATAATTTAAGATCATTAACTGGGTGTTGCCCAGCCCAATTATTATCACATCTTTGGTTCGTTTTTTTATATATAAAACATCCTTACAAAAACAAACTTTTATTATTTTCTCATAAAGATTAATCCTCCATGAAAACCGTACCCTTCTACCTGAGGACATCCGAACGTTTCTCGTATATATATTTCTTTTATGTGAGGACGCCATCTCAGAACCTTGGGACATACCCACGGCACCGCACGAAAAAGCATGATTCAGGTAATCTTTCTGCTTCTCTCTCTGTCTCCCTTCTTTTCATGATGTAACGGCTCTCGGTTGGGTCAATGTTTTTGCATAATTGGCCGAATGCTGCGAGCTGGCACACTTTTGCATCCTCAATATCGGCGAGGAGAAGGATAATCGGCGGATACTTTTGTGAAACGTTCGCGAAGGAAAAGTGACTGAGATTTCTCTCTTAGAATGTCAAAAGTTGGCAATGTTATTAATCGAGTAAAAAATAACAATTTACTGTTTGCCAAGTATCTAATTTTCCATTAAGTAACCATGAAATGTTATTATCACAAGAAATTAAGATGGTTCTTTGGAATTCTCTTAATTGTACAAATTGAAAAATAATGAAAAAGACTCAGTAAATATCAGCACAAAGTTTGTCTTAAAAATAAGTTTTTTCTATGTATAACTGTATGTTTTTGAGTTTACGTGAAGTGATTATTACACTAAAAAGGACTGTTATTCCTTACTTCACTTTTTATTCGTATCATTAGATGTACATTTCGAGACACAAGGTGCTCATTATTAATAACAAACTATGTATAAATTATATAAAAAAGGTTTACAAGTTAAGATAATGGCACTTAATTAACTATTTACTTAATTACTTCTATCCTTAACCCAGAAATGTATAACCCAACAAAGAAATGTGATGCACTAATTCAAACAAATGGTGATTTTTTTGCTTCGATCGTACTATCAAAGAGAAAAGATATCATTGAATGAGGAATATTCAATGTATACAGGGAGTTAATAAACTAAAGGGACAAACTTCTACGGCTTAAAGTATACATGAAAACACGCATTTTTTGTTAATATATGGGTGCTTTGCGACGCAAGTGAAATTAGTTAATTTTTTGTTGGAGGTTCCTGCAAAAGTATACAAAACACTTTTATTCAAATATTGAAGTCTCTACTTTCACTCAATTTATAGTACCTTTTGCACATGTTTTTATTTGTGTCTCATAAAGCTGTATTTATTAAATTACAGTATTTAAAAAACATCTCTGTTTTTTATTTAAGTTATGCCACTATCAAAGAAAACAGCGATATGTAGAGTCGAAAGTGTTTCCTTTCAGAGATACAGATTCTCAAAGATTTTAAGAAGCGTCTAAATGCAGGCAAATTTATTTACAACCTACCATTTGTTTTCATTAGGACCGAAATTATTGCAAAAAAGTAAAAAGAAGTCACACAAAAATATTGAATTGTGTCAAAATTGACGTTATTTGATTGCATGTATGTAAATCTAGATTGTTTTTTTTTTAATATTCCGTGTAACCGTGTGCAAAATAATTGAAAATTCAAATTGGGTTGTCTATTTTCGGGTACGTCTTAAAGTATGTTTAAGAGGCCTTATTTTCTAACAGAAACACTTTTGACTACACGTTTATTATCAAAAGATGTTTGCTTTGTTGTGTTTTGTAAGCCCTAGAAGTTTGTCTATATAATTCATTAACACGCTGTATATCATTAACTATATAAATATATGTAATATCCTCTTTGATACTACAATTTATGATGCAAAAGCATTGAAGATTTCGTTAATAATTAATGTATTAATAAAAGTAATACCTATTGATTTATTAGTACTTTCCACATCATAAAAGTTAATTGGATTTTATTTCAGATTTTTTGTTTGATCTCGTTAACCATAAGTTTATTTGCCCTTGAATATTATGGATTCGTTGTCTGTTGCCAACGTCTAGGAAGAAGGATGATGGTACCCATTTTCGGAGCTGACAAAAGGCGGCCGCCTTATGTGCAGAGGCAACAAAAAAAAAACATGGTCACCTTTCGGAGTTTCTTTGTGTGGGTTTTCAGAAAAGTTTCCATACAAACCTTTGAGGATCACTCAAGGTATTTCTTTTATTTGCCGAAACATCACCGAACCGTACCTTTCATTTTTCTTTCTTAGTTGAGATTATATTGTCTATATAAAAGTAAAATTATTTTTTACCACGTGCTCCCGCCTGATAAAAATACTAGCTACGCAAATGGAAGCAATAATCGTATTTTAGTGATTGATCAGACGAATAATTCTGTTTCTTTAGAAATATTAATGATTTCTTTAATTTGGTTGGCGTTCACTTTGTGGTACATCTTCATAACAATTTAATTAAAACACTTAACTTTGTTTTACCACTTTTAGTTTGATAATGACTAGCTTGTAGTAGAAACTATAGTCACTGAAAAGTAATAATAAAAGTGGTAAAACAAAGTTAAGTGTATAAATGAAATTGCCAATTCTTGGTTGCAGAATACTTCAAACATTAAACGTGCGATTCTTTTCGCAATCTACAACAAGTTAGTCTTACAAAGACTATATCAAACACTCATTGAAACAACTACTTCCCGGGCTAATACCCCGACGGACAACGGTAACGTGACCGCCAGTCTAAGGTGTCAAATTGTTTAGAGGGAATGGCAAAGCTATACTGATGAGAGATAAATCTCTAAACGCGTCTATAGATATCCTGAATAATTTGACCCAAATTGTTACATTTGCAGTAGGTTACTGTATGTAACAGCAAACACTTGTTGTATAATTCAATGTCCGTCGGGGTATTAGCCCGGGAAGTAGTTGTTTCAATGAGTGTTTGATATAGTCTTTGTAAGACTAACTTGTTGTAGATTGCGAAAAGAATCGCACTTTTAATGTTTAAAGTTAAGTGTTTTAATTAAATTAATGATATCATCAAAATACTTAAGAAATTTATGAATATCGAATATTTGCCCTAACAATCCTAAGAATTTGGCATGGGCGTATTTTTTTACTAGGTGCTCCTTCCTGGTCAAAATCCCAGCTAAGCAAATGGAAGCAATAAGTGTATTTTAGTGATTGATGAGACGAATAATTCTGTTTCTGTAGAAATAATGATTTCATCTAAATGCTTAAGAAATGTATGAATATCGAATATTTGCCCCAACAATCCTAACAATTTAGCATGGGCGTATTTTTTGCTACGTGCTCCTTCCTGGTTGAAATCCTGGCTACGCAAATGGATGCAATAATATTATTTTACTAATTGATCAGACGAAGAATTTTGTTTCTGTAGAAATATTACTAATTTCACCAAAATACTTGACACATTTATGAATATCATTCTTTCACCATCTAGTATTATTTTTATAAAAACAGGATGCATCAAAACGAACAAAATAAAAACTCTATATTTACACCTACTCAAAAACCTGTTATTAGCCTTTGCATGTTAATTCAATCAGAAGCATCATCCGGAATTTCTATTATGCAACAAACTTCGTGAATGAATTCCGAGTATGGACTGATTATGTAAAACAGATGTGATGTGTAAATGAGTCACTCGTGTAATTGTCTGGATGGTACAGAGCGGCTTTAATACTATGAATAATACGTAATTGTAAATTAGAATCACTCGTAATTGAAATTTTCAGAATTGATGTCAGTACATCCACTCTACTGTACCTAATTTCGAACCTTGTGGAATTCCATTTTTGAATTAAATTATTGAATAATTAACTAATTCATTTGCAATGACGTATAAGAGTCGTCAATTATTTTTAATTACTGAATTGAAAGCTTTAATAAAAACAATGAATCTCTAAAGATTTTTAGAGAAAAATCGTGATATGTATACCTAAAAGAAACATTTACTGTATACAATATGTTATTCTTTTAGGTATACATATTACGATTTTTCGCTGAAATGTTCAGACATTCGTTTTTTTTTATAAAAATGTTCAATTTGAAGCTTCTAACGAGTGTTTCCAATCCCAGATTAAGCATGAAGTAAAATTTCGAGTTTAGAAAAGCCTGAAAATTTGGTTTGGTCGCGTAGCGCGTAGCGCTACGCGGCCAAACCAAATTTTCAGGCTTTTCTAAACTCGAAATTTTACTTCATGCGCCACGCATATAAAACACTGATTTAGTTTGAAGATTAAAAAATACTCTTTTATGATTGACACCTGCCACCATTATAATTAAATAATTTTAAATAACCCTTCAATGAATATTTGTAAAAGTCTTAACGAGACAAAATAGTTGCAGAAAGACGTTTTTTTTAATATTCTGCAAATAATTGCAAATTCAATTTTACTTTCTGCTAAACAACCCTATTTTGCAATGGTCAGGTTTCGTGGTATAAACAACATCATACACTTGATCCAAATCAAGTCATATGAATAATTAAGGACAGGACATGTTATCTAACTAAACCAAATAACCAGAAAATTCAAGATACAGTCTTGAGTTTTTTTGTTTATTCTTTCTATGTAAATCTTTATTAAGGCCACAGATTAATTGTGGCGGCATTTCTAATTAACGGGAACTTCTCGGTATTTTTTATTCACGTGATGGAAGCATGCTGCTAACTAATGGTCCAGTTGTGTAGATTTGTAGGCGTGTTATTATTGGAATAATAAATGTCAACATATTATTTATCTTCCACATAATGAGAAAATATCAATTAATTTTGCCATTTCAAAGAAAATTATCCGTATCCGCGATTTATTTATAAAGTTATAGATTCGATGTAAAGGTAATTAAAGACATGGAAAAATAATCGAATTCCCGTTTAAAAGCAATACTCATTTAGTACTACTAATTTCCTATAGTGGTACTAAATGAGTTGTCCTTTTAAACTGGTATTCGATTATTTATCCATACTAAATGTTTAATCCAGTTTACAATTTTATTTGTGAATAAATCTTGGAGTAAATTTTATGGAGATTTTCAGCCTCCGTAAAATTTACTTATTAACAAATAAAATGGTGGTTATCAACCAGACTGAATTTATTAATGACCAAGAAAGGGTACCTCAAATATCTTGCTAATGTCTTTCTAATAGTAGAAAGTTTCTACATTAATCCTTCAGAAATGAATTCAGGATTTTAGTGCATGGTTTTCAGTAAGTGATACTAAATGAGTTTTGCTTTTAAACTGGTAATAACTAATTTTACGATACTAAATGTTTAATCCATTTTTACCATTTTATCCGTAATAAAATCTTTGAGTAAATTTTACGGTAACACAAAAGAAGTTTTCAAAGAGACTCAATTTATTTATGACCAATAAAGATTTTCTTAAATATCTTGCGAATGTCTTTCTAATAGTAGAAAGTTTCAATATAAATCCTTCGGAAATTAATTTAGGATTTTAGTGAGTAGTTTCCAGTTAGTGATATTATAGGAACAAAAATCTTTGAGTACATTTTACGGAGACAGAAAGACGTTTTCAAAGGGGCTCAATTTAGTCATGATCAAGAAAGATTATCTAAAATATCTTGCGAATATATTTCTAATAGTAGAAAGTTTTTACATAAATCCTTCAGAAATTATTTCAGGATTTTAGTGCATGGTTTTTCCTCAGTGATACTAAATGAGTTTTGTTTTTAAACTCGTATTCTATTATTTTATCAGCCACTGAGCAAACACAATTAACTAATGTCTCATCAACATTAAAACAACGTTTAATGCTGCTACAATGTTAATATAACGTTATTTGTTTGTTTTTTGTTCAGTAGGCACACTAAATGTTTAATACATTTTTGCCATTTTATTTGTAATCAAATCTTTGAGTAAATTTATGAAGACAGAACAGAAGTTTTCAATGAAACTCAATTTATTTATGACCAAGAAAGTGATCTCAAATATCTTGCGAATGTCCTTCTAATAGTAGAAAGTTTCTACATAAATCCTTTAGAAATTAATCCAGGATTTTAGTGCATGGTTGTCAGTCAGTGATACTAAATGAGTTTTACTTTTAAACTGGTATTAGATTATTTTTCCGTACTAAATGTTTAATCAATTTTTACCATCTGTAAAAATATCTTTGAGTAATTTTTACGGAGACAGAAAATACGTTTTCAACCAGACTCAATTTATTTACGACCAAGAAAGATTATCTCAAATATCTTGCAAATGTCTTTCTAAAAGTAGAAAGTTTCTACATAAATCCTTCGATAAATAATTCAGGATTTTAGTACGTGCTTTTCAGAAGGCTGCTCGAAATTTTAAGATCCGCTGACGTATTTCCATATTTCCATAACTCAATATTTGATGGTCGAAAATCTTGGCACATTTTCAATAGCGATACGTAATTGACGTTCTGCATGAAAACAGAGTGGTAAATTCATTTTCAATGTCGAAATTTATGAAAGATTAGTGTAATCAACCCCTGTTAATTTTATAGTTGATAAATAATATTTCACCCAGATGCTTACCGCATACTTCCGAATTACGTTTTTTTTTTTGTTTGTTTGGCCTTGGTATCTAGACCATTAGCCATCAATCTATTTATATATTTAACATTTTGATGTATTTTAACCAATTCTAATTTCGTTAAACAACCATTTACTCCTGAAACAACACAAACTCATTCACACTACATCCCTGGACCCGGATGGAATAATTTAGTATTCATAAATTATTTCACCGGACGGGATTCGAACCCGCGACCTCTTGGTCTGTGGGCCACTCAGCCACTGAGGCCCCGAATTACGTTTATTACAAGCATTTCATAATTATGAAAAATATCTACATTTGATTTATTATTTAAATAATTAATTGTTTTTTTATTTCTTTGCTTTCAGATGCACCGAGCGAGAGTATGTACATGGTTGGAGGCGTTTTGATCGCAATGTTCCTGGTTGGCATAATTATAATCCTACTGGCGGTTACGATAAGGTATTTGGTATTTTAAAAAGAAAAGATAATATCCAACTTATTACTTTTTTTTGTAAATGTTTGTGTTTCAACTAAGGTAAATATATCTTAATTTTCTAAAAGAACACCGAAGAAACCGAAGATAGCAATCTTTTATAGTTGGTAGTAAGTGATATTTATTAACTAGGAAAATAAAAAATATAGATTAGCGGTGCTTGAAAAGGCGTCTTTGTTTATTAAGGATTACCAAAAGGTATACATTATATTTTCCTATTCCTACCGTAAAATCCATATCATATTTGCACACTAAAGTGTAAAGATATAAGCATCATATCCACTCTTGTTAGGATATACACATTTCTTGGTTACGTTTGTTTACGTAATCTGGGTAACAACTCGTACTGAGCCTATTGAAGTTTTGTAAGCGACACATGTCAAAATAAACAGATTTTCAAATTGTCCTTATAATTAAAAACATTATGGATAGTGAGTGTGGAAGTGATTTGTATACTTCTCTGGCATTGAGACATTCTGCCAAAGATACAGAGCAAGAATACCTGCCTAAAAAATCACGCGAGAAATATTAAAATTGCATATGAAATCATTTAAGCCAAAGGATATACAGGGAATTTTTCTTTTAGGTAAACATATGCATAAGCTGTAAATTTTCCGACATTCGTTCTCTTTTAAAACCGCTTAATTTGAAACTTTAAACGTGTATTTTCCACTCCCAGACTAAGCATGAAGTAAAATTTCGAGTTTAGAAAAGCCCCCTGAACATTTGTCGAGGGTCGCGCAGCGACCCGAGACAAATTTTCTGGGCTTTTCTAAACTCGAAATTTTACTTCATGCGCCACGCGTTTAAAACACTGATTTTAAGTGAGGTTCAAATATACATAAATTTCACAATATTTTAGTGTTTTATACGCGTGGCGCGTGAAGCAAAATTTCGAGTTTAGAAAAGCCCAGAAAATTTGTCTCGGGTCGCTACGCGACCCTCGACAAATTTTCACGGGGCTTTTCTAAACTCGAAATTTTACTTCATGCTTTATCTGGGAGTGGAAAACACTCGTTTATAGCTTTAAATTGAACTTAAAAAAAAACAACAAATATCTAAAGATTTAAAGGAATTTGGAATATACTTTAAAGAAAAGCTTCTTTTAGGTAAACATATGCACAAGCTGTAAATTTTCCGACATCCGTTCGTTTTTAAAACCGCTTAATTTGAAACTTTAAACGAGTGTTTTCCAGTCCCAGACTAAGCATGAAGTAAAATTTCGAGTTTAGAAAAGCCCCGTGAAAATTTGTCGAGGGTCGCGCAGCGACCCGAGACAAATTTTCTGGGCTTTTCTAAACTCGAAATTTTACTTCATGCGCCACGCGTATAAAACACTGATTTTAAATGAGGTTCAAATATACATAAATTTCACAATATTTTAGTGTTTTATACGCGTGGCGCATGAAGTAAAATTTCGAGTTTAGAAAAGCCCAGAAAATTTGTCTCGGGTCGCTGCGCGACCCTCGACAAATTTTCACGGGGCTTTTCAAAACTCGAAATTTTACTTCATGCTTAATCTGGGAGTGGAAAACAATCGTTTATAGCTTTAAATTGAACTTAAAAAAAAAACAACAAATATCTAAAGATTTAAAGAAAATAAGCTGAATTTGGAATACGTATACTTTAAAGAAAAGCTTCTTTTAGGTAAACATATGCACAAGCTGTAAATTTTCCGGCATCCGTTCGTTTTTAAAACCGCTTAATTTTAGACTTTAAACGAGTGTTTTCCACTCTCAGACTATGCATAAAGTAAAATTTCGAGTTTAGAAAAGCCCCGTGAAAAATTGTCGAGGGTCGCGTAGCGACCCGAGACAAATTTTCTGGGCTTTTCTAAACTCGAAATTTTACTTCATGCGCCACGCGTATAAAACACTGATTTTAAGTGAGGTTCAAATATACATAAATTTCACAATATTTTAGTGTCTTATACGCGTGGCGCATGAAGTAAAATTTCGAGTTTAGAAAAGCCCAGAAAATTAGTCTCGGGTCGCTGCGCGACCCTCGACAAATTTTCACGGGTCTTTTTGAAACTCGAAATTTTACTTCCTGCTTAGTCTGGGAGTGGAAAACACTCGTTTATAGCTTTAAATTGAACTTAATAAAAAAACAACAAATAACTAAAGATTTAAAGAAAATAAGCTGAATTTGGAATACGTATACTTTAAAGAAAAGCTCTCTGTATGTACATAAGAACAAAATTTATAAAATTAGAGATAGAAGTATGAGTCCAGGGGATTTAGATCAAATCAATTATTCGTTGAAACTGGATATTACTGATCCTCGTATTGTTAAATAAGAGGTAATACTTATTTTTTGTAAACTTTAAAATATATTTTCTTCAAATCAAGCTTTATGCATCCCTTTGCTGTGAATAGTGTACTACCAAGAACTTAAACCATAAAACAAAGAATTATATGCTATGTTAAATAAAATTAATAATTATGAAATTAAGTTTGAACTTACACACTATTGTGAGTAAGCACTTCATACGTTCATTGTACTTTCTTTAATTACATTTTTATGTGCAACTAATAATTATTGTAATAATGTTTAACTATTAATTCCGGTTATTTAACTAGTCGTAGGAAAAGTTGAGTGTTCAAATCGAGTGGATATGGCTTATATCTCACTTGGCATTTGGGGCACTCGCCTATGGCGTCTTGCTGCAAACTTGCCGTCGTGAGATATAAGCATCATATCCGCCCTCGTTGTACAACATACTATTTTTTGATAATTTTTTTATCATATTGTAAAGTTTACTTTTGTTCTCTATTTGTTTGTAGGTTCTTTCTGGGTTGTGATTTGTGTAAACGCAAATACTAATTCTATTTTTTTGTTTCACATAAAACACTTGACTACTTAACTTCGTCACTTAAACTATATAATGTTTAACACAGTCGAAAACTTATAATGTGCTAAAACATTCGTACTGAACTCTGAGTATTAAAAATGTAAGTTATTAGTTTAACTGTCACGACCGAACTGTTCGAGTATAAATTATAACTCGTATTGGTTTGAATGTCACGGCCGAATTATACTTGAGAAATAGTGATTTTGAATAAGGTTTCTTCATTAAACAAGCATATTTCATAGAGGGGGCACGCATAACGCTGGGGTGAACTTTGTCATCTTCAGATAAGAAAGAAAACTACAATGTTTCCCATAATTCCAAATTTCTATTACTTATTTGTTTTTTCCCAGAGTTATCTGCGCTCGCTCGACTCGGAAAAGCGAACAAAATTAAGAAAAATCAATTATGACAATTATACCGTGCGATCGTTTAAATTGTGATTTGGAGTAGGCGGCATTTTTTTTGTGCCGTTGCCTAGAATGGTAGTTGAATGATGAAATAAATTTAGGGTTATGGTAAACTATGTGTTAAAAGTCATCAGTGCCAATCTAATTTAAAATTTAAAGCCGACTCTAAATCATGTTTTAAATATTCGCACGGAATCTGGTAGTGAATACATACTCGGTCATGATCATTTGTATGAAATTCAAAACAACAAGAAAAATAAGAATTGAAAGAAACCAAATAAACATGATAAGATTAATAATAGTAAGTATTCACAAAGCAAAGATAACACGACAATAATTTTTGACAAACAATATTACAAAAACAATTTGAAAACATTAAAATGTTCTAAAAATAATTTGAATAAATAATTACTATACATTACAATATAATGGAAACTAATACGCTGTTGTTTCTATTTTCTTTTAAACATTTTTATAAATATAAAATATCACGAGAAACAAGTTCAAAATATCTTTAATTTGGTTGGCGTTCACTTTGTGGTACATCTTCATAACAATTTAATTAAAACACTTAACTTTGTTTTACTACTGTTATTTTACTTTTCAGTGACCATAGTTTCGACTACAAGCTAGTCATTATCAAACTAAGTTTGATAATGACTAGCTTGTAGTCGAAACTATAGTCACTGAAAAGTAAAATAAAAGTATAAATGAAATTGCCAATTCTTGGTTGCAGAGTACTTCAAACATTAAAAGTGCGATTCTTTTCGCAATCTACAACAAGTTAGCCTTACAAAGACTATATCAAACACTCATTGAAACAACTACTTCCCGGGCTAATACCCCGACGGACATTGAATTATACAACAAGTGTTTGCTGTTACATACAGTAACCTACTGCTAATGTAACAATTTGGGTCAAATTATTCTATAGATGGCCTGAATAATTTGACCCAAATTGTTACATTAGCAGTAGGTTACTGTATGTAACAGCAAACACTTGTTGTATAATTCAATGTCCGTCGGGATATTAGCCCGGGAAGTAGTTGTTTCAATGAGTGTTTGATATAATCTTTGTAAGGCTAACTTGTTGTAGATTGCGAAAAGAATCGCACTTTTAATGTTTAAAATAAAAGTGATAAATATTTTTTATTTCTTAAATAACTTTCTCATTTATCACTTGGTGAAACATTTTGAAATAATATTAAAGGATAAATGAAAAACACTTGGTTTGTTTCACTATTTGTTTCTATTTACTCGACTAGTTTCGGTTTTTACGGCATTATCAAGAGTGGATTACAGAAGAAACCAACCGGCTTATATATAATCAGGTAATAGGGGATTTTGCAATTGGGTAATTCCAAATCTCCTCGTTGTCGTTGACGAGGTGTTTTCCGCATTTTATGGCTTTATTAATTTCTAAGCCCTCTCTGAGATTTAAAATTTGTCTCTTATTACCTGAGCATAAAATCTTAAAATTATTGGTATCTATAAAATGATTGTTGTTAATACAGTGTTTGGAAATTCCTGTATTGTTTGGTAAAACAAAGTTAAGTATTCTAATTAAAGTTCAAAATACTTAAAATGAAAATTAAATGTCTTTGATGTATTGTCTTCTCATTTATTTTGAGCTAAATATCTTAAAATAATCGAGAAGAAAGAGTGATTTGAGTCTCTTTGTTTTTTAGTGAAATAATATCACTAAAAATCAATGGCTGAAAAAAGGTGACTTAATTTTGATTCTCCTTTTTATTTCTCGAGGATTAAAAACAATTTTTTTTTATTTTGGTTATCAAAATCTGAGGACCGCTTCGCTTCAAAAAAAGACAAATATCATTCCACATGTGGTTTGCATTTTGTAATTTTTTTTTGTATTTTAGAAAAATCGATACTATTTCGCGCTCTATCTCACGAACTATAAGATAAATAAGTCAATGTCAAGTGATAAATCGGCGGCTTGGTTCCACTTCCGATTATTTGCATACTATTGTGTTTTTGATGGTGATTACGAATAACAATTATCGTTAATTTTTTTTATCCTAATCAACAAAACTCATTGTTTTAGTGGCCGACAAAAGTGTTTAGTGATCGCGTGTGTGCGTGTGCTAAGGCAACTCAAAAATCATGAACAACAAGTATGTATTCAAATAAAAGTTATTTTTCATGCATAAATTAAAAATGAAATACAATCATAAATGTACTGCCCGGCAAATCCAAATTTGTATGCTTTTATAAACTAGATATGTTACTCGTTAGAAGCTTCAAATTTAAGGCTTGTATAAACTCGAAACAGTTTCTTTCTAAACTCGGAATTTTACTTTATGCTTAATCAAGGAGTGCAATCACTTGTTAAAAGCTTCAAATTTTACGCTTTTATAAAAATGTAATAGCTGAGGATGTTACTTGGTGAAATTCCATATCAACACTTTTAGTAAATAACACACTTGGTTAAGATTTCACTGTTTATTGATTAACACTGCAATAATTGTTTCGCCACACAGTGGCTTCATCAGGCAAATGAATAAGTATACAATATTTACAGAAAATGCCCATTTAATTTGGCGAGAGACTAATTTGATCTGATGTTACATTTTGTATATAAATTATGCATAGTATTGTAAATCTGTTGTGTAACTCAAATATTTATTTTGTGTATTGTGGAGGCTTCTACCTCGTTATACATGCTAATTTAACAATAAAACACTTTTAACTTTGTTTGTATAACACTTGTTTATTTTACGTGACTGCAGTTTCGGCAACTTTAGCTTGCCATTATCAAACATGTAGTGATAATGTTTAATAATGGCAAGCTAAAGTTGGCGAAACTGCAGTCACGTAAAATAAAAAAGTGTTATACAAACAAAGTCAAAAGTGTTTTATTGTCAAATATTCGTTGTTTATTTTAATATCTGTCGTTGTATTAGCTCGGGAAGTAATTGTTTCAATGACAATTTGGAAAAGTCTCGACTAAATTTTTGCAGAAAGTCGTTATTAACTTTATTTTGTTTTTATATTTTACAGAATGTGTACATTTCAATAAATTTTACGGAGATTTTCTGTCTCCGTAAAATTTACTCAAAGAATTATTTACAAATAAAATGGTAGTTATCAACCAGACTTAATTTACTTATGACCAAGAAATATTATCGATATTAACTTTATTTTGTTTTTATATTTTACAGAATGTGTTTAAAAAGAAAATTCCCTTTATGTGAGGATTTTTCAATAGTATATTGTTATTATAGAGACATTTGATATGAATAAAATGTGGCTTTCCAAAACTGGCGGAACGTTAACAATAGACCAGTTTTCTAATTTTAAAACTGTTGCCTAGACAGAAATATCCATGGCAGATAATTGTGGAGTTGGGATGCATCAATAAATTTTGCCAAGTATTTATTCTTAATGATCCTATAAATTTGTTTTCCCAAAGGTTTAAATATTCATTATCTGTATGATAAACAAAATATACAATAACTGATTTATTATGATATAAAGAAAACGCCTAATTTTTGTATATTAGTTTTATTTTACTTTTGTAAAATAAAGGTGGTATAAAAAAGTTAAGTGTTTTCTTTATATCAAAATTGAAAATGTACCATGAAGTGAAAGCCTCTAAGATTCAAGAATTGATTTATTAACTTAAAAACTTTCAAGAGTTACATTAATAGAATAATTACCAATATTTAAAAAATAACATGCTTTATCAACTGCTTTTGAAGTAGGTATATTAATAATATTTATTTATTACCTAACAGGAAGCGATTTGCTAATTACAAGCAATTTACAATAATATAAAAGTTAATAATCAATAATTATACAGGGAATTGTCAGTTTAAGTATACATATGCATATGCTTTCTTTACAGAGTTTAATTTGTAGCTTTAAACGAGTGTTTTCCAATCCCAGACTAAGCATGAAGTAAATTTTCAAGCTTTTCAAAACTCGAAATTTGACTTCATGCGCCACGCGTATAAAACACTTATTTCATGTGAAGGTAGAAATACTCCCAAAAATAATTATGTTTTTCTAATGTGTAAAAATCGAAAAATTTTAATGACAAAATATTAAAAAAAAAATTAAAGTCGAATTATTTCATTGAATGCGTCTCAGAGTCAAACGCTTAAAATTATTCTTTAATGTGATCGAAAATCCATTAATCTATTTTCTATTATAAATAAGTAAAGTTTAATTTTCAATCAAGTATTTAATTCTAGTGACTAACATTTTTCCAAAACTTTCAGGCTTTGCTAAACTTGAAATTTTACTTCATGCAGCACGCGTATAAAGCACTGGTTTCAAGTGAAGTTAGAAATATACATCTTTAGCATAGTGCTTTAGTAGCATATTGTGAACTTCACAATATTTAAGTGTTTAATACGCGTGGCGCATGAAGCAAAATTTCGAGTTTAGAAAAGCCTGGAAATTTGGTTTGGTCGCTTCGCTTCGCTACGCGACCAAACCAAATTTTCAGGCTTTTCTAAACTCGAAATTTTGCTTCATGCTTAACCTGGGAGTGGAAAACACTCGTTAAACGTTTCGAATTGAACTCTTTTAAAACATAGCGAATGTCTGAAGATTTACAGCATATAATTGGGTTATGTGTACTTAAAAGAAAAACCCCCTGTATATCAAAACAAGCTGGTAAAAAAATATAATAAATGTATTTTTTTTCAGAGTAAATTATATCAATTTTTTAGATTTTACACAAAATTATTATACAATTGTTTTACAAAACTATCAATGAATTCCTACTAGTTTCAGTATATGAAACCATTTTTAAAGGAATGATGAAACACAATCCAAAGTAGTAGTTTTTAATAGGACCAATAATAGATAGTATAACAAATACACATAAGTACCAGATAAGAAATTCATTCAAGTTTTTTGTCTTAAAATTATTTTTGAGACATTTAAAGAAATGTGTTTTAAATATAATAGAAAATAAAAAAATCTTCCGAAACAAAAAAATTATGAAAATTATTTTTGAGAAATTTTAAGAAACGCATTTTAAATGTACCTAGTAGAGGACTTATAACTTAGGGTCGTTTCTACGATCGATAGTTGCAGCTCTGGCAAAGTAATCCTTTGATACTGTGCTTTCTAGTTTAAACCATTAGTAAACGGTATTCAGATTCTACAATCAAACCAAAACTTAAATAGCAGAAATGGAGGAATTCACGAACAGGGACTTGTTCGGTCTCACACAGGTTTACCTCATACTCCGAGCACGGGCTAGACCAGTGGTGGGGAAACTTTTTTTAAGACGGGCCATTTGTAATAACCAGACAATCGTAGCGGGCCAAAGAATAATGCTTAATCGTAGGTAGGTAGTTTTTATGCGGGTCGTCACATTACGAAGTAAGAACGCGTTCAAACATTCTCACGACGGCACTCTTAAACGGGCCGGATTAAACCTTTCCGCGGGCCGGACCTGGCCCGCGGGCCGTAGTTTCCCCATCACTGGGCTAGACTGACAGTAAAGTAACTCAGCTTTACTCCCAACAATGCTTTACCTCGCAATTGTAGAATCACTACCCAAGTTTTGATCCGTGGGTTGAGTTGCCAAAGGTGTAACTGTGGATCGTAGAAACTGCCCTTAATTGAAAATCTACAAAAGAGTTTAATTGATAATATAAATCTATTGACAATGATCACTTTATGCCCTAAATGTGAATAGGAAAGTAAAATTAAAGTGTGAAAAAAAGGTTATCAGTGCTATATTTTTCAATTACCAAAGAATTGTTTTTGGTTATTTTTTTATTTGAGTTTTAAACTAAAGGTATAAATATTTATTGAACGTCTGGAAGGCTTAGCTCGATGGCTATTTGTATTTATTAAAAAAATTGTTTATGAAAAATTTGGAAACAAAATTGTTTATTTATAACATGCAGAATATTCGAACGTGATATTTTAATTAGCGCACTTATTCAGTTAATGAATCATTCACATGTCAGTAGTTCGTGGCTCAAATAATGATAAAACTGTCCATTTTATAATTATTATTTATTTTATTTTATTGCTCAAATCAACGGAAGCCATTTGCAAACACACATAAATATTTAAGTAAGTGCAATAATGACTTTAATAAATAATAAAAAAAAACAATGAGCTTTTCTTTTATGACGAATACAATAAAATAGTAAAATACAAATTTTGTGAAAAACAATATTGTTTTGTATTATTCCAACAAAATATTCATTATATGCATTATTTTACATTTGCGAAATAAAAAAATCTTTTAAAGACATGAAACTATAGTTTCTTTTTATTTTTCTTAAATGTGCTAGTATTTTATAGGAAAATGAATTGTCAGACAAATTAAATATGGCGTAAAGTCGATTTTTCTTATCTCTCAAGAAACTCTGATCACCATTATTGGGGCAATCAAGAGCAACAATTGCCTTATTACTAAAGGTATAAACTTCATACCTATTCAAGTCTTGACATTCTCAGTCAATTCATAATGTTATAGGCGTTATTGAGAGCTATTAGAGATAGTTTTAGAGATTATACCATACTTAGTAGACCAGGCATATTAGCCATGTTTCTTTAGATATTACTCGTATGTAATCTTTTTTTTTTCTTTTCAAGAAACTTCGATCCCTATTTTCTAAAGATAATAATTAGCAACACTTACCTTTATCTTTAATTAATTTCTCACTTAACCCATGATAAAACATTTTGAACTGTAAAGTATTTTACCTACGCCCTATCTAGTAACCGCATTATACCACACTGCCATCTTGACAAGTATGATTGACATTACGTACACATGCACGTAATAGCTTTGACAAGTATATTACGTGCTGACAGCTGAACAGCTGATTGCTTACCGTACAACCAAATAACATTTCTTTGATGTACAGGGAGTTTTTCTTTAAAGTATACGTATTCCAAATTCAGCTCATTTTCTTTAAATCCTTAGTTATTCGTTGTTTTTTTTAAGAGTTTAATTTGAAGCTTTAAACAAGTGTTTTCTACTCCCAGACTAAGCATGAAGTAAAATTTCGAGTTTAGAAAAGCCCCGTGAAAATTTGTCTCGGGTCGCGCAGCGACCCGAGACAAATTTTCTAGGCTTTTCTAAACTCGAAATTTTACTTCATACGCCACGCGTATAAAATACTAAAATATTGTGAACTCTATGCATATTTCAACCTCACTTGAAATCAGTGTTTTATACGCGTGGCGCATGAAGTAAAATTTCGAGTTTAGAAAAGCCCAGAAAATTTGTCTCGGGTCGCTGCGCGACCCTCGACAAATTTTCACAGGGCTTTTCTAAACTCGAAATTTTACTTTATGCTTAGTCTGGGAGTGGAAAACACTCGTTTAAAGCTTCAAATTAAACTCTTTTAAAAAACAACGAATGTCGGAAAATGGACAGCTTTATGCATATGTTTACCTAAAAGAAAAATTCCCTGTATATTGATGAAGTAGTCATTTAGTTTTCATCATTGTCATGGTACCATCAAAAATTATTATAATAAATAAGTTAAATAAGGGCGTAGGTAAAGTATCGTACGTTTCTCGAGTGGTATGGCAATTACATACTCGCGGAATACTGCACTCGCCGCTGAGCGGCTCGTGCCCAACATGTCCGCTCATATGTAAATATGCTGCATACCACTCTCGTTACGTAATATACTAAAACTGTTAAAATTTACGTGTCTTATTTGTTTGTATAAACTATTAATTAAAACACTTGGTATTGTTTCACTAATTTCATTTAAATTTACATAAAGTCAGTGAAACAAAACTAAAATAGTCACTGCATGATTTAGACGTGTTGACATTCTCAGTAAATTGAAAATGTTAAGAATAGTAGGCAGCTTTAGAGACTATATCAATTTTTTTTTTTCTTAAATAGTGGAGCACTTTAAGACATTCTTTAAACATGAATACATCTGCGATTTTTAAAATGAATTTTGTGCCAAAATTGCAATTGCAATTATTTCTCCCTCACTTAAGTCGTTTACTTCAATAGACAGCAATTACATAAATCGGATAAACACATTTATTATTACCTGTCTATACATTTTACGCAGATTCGTAACGATAAGTATGGTTCATTCTAAATCTAAAGCCTCTTGTTCTTAATCTATATATTTTGTCGTAACTATAATTTCAATTAAATTGCAATCATGAAACATGAAATAAACAAATGAAAAACCCTGCAATTTGTAATGCAGAAAACGTCATGGAAACATTGCGTTTTACTGTTTGTCAATGGGAGTGGAATATTTTTGTTGCGAACGCGGAAACTTTTTTTGTTTCGCCTTTGCATTAATTGTTGATAATAAAGTGTATATTATTAGAATCTTTCTCAATGCCAGGAAATTATATTATTCTTGTTACAACATTTATTTAACAAGTTCAATATAAGAATTATAATTAAAGAAATTCGTACTTTATATCTTTGTAAAATTTATTTTGGAAAAATCAATAGGCTGTATTTTTAATGAGGGTTTTATGCGCGTGGTGTATGAAGTAAAATTTCTAGTTTAGGAAAGTCTGAAAATTATGCGCTACGCGATAAAACCAAATTTGAAGGCTTTTCTAAACTCAAAATGTTACTTCATGCTTAGTCTGAGAGTGGACACACTCCTTAGAAGCTTCAAATTAAAACTTTTATAAAAACAACAAACAATTTATACGTATATCTCGGGACATGTATATTTAAAAGAAAAATTCATTGTATAATGCTATTTTCGAATAATTATAATTTTTGTATAAATAAATTCCTCGAGAATTACTCAAAGTGGAAACTAGTTGGAATAAAAAACAAAATATTAGTGAAATTTAAGCAAGTGCTTTCTTTTAAAACCATAGTTAAAAATATTTTACTACGCGAAAGATGAGAAACTTATTCAAGATAAACTAAAAGAAGTCAATCTCAAGATATTTTAAAATACTAAACAATAGAGGAACTTGTAAGGGAATAGATAAAATTGTTCTGAATATGAGCAATAGAGAAGCTCAAAAAGCTTAGCTTCAAAAGTTAAAATTCTGCATTTATTTTAAAGATTTCTATAAACTACTTGGTATATTAAATACTGGGAATTTTTCTTTTGAATATACATTATAAAAATGTTCAATTTGAAGTTTCGAACGAGTGTTTTCCACTCCCAGACTAAGCATGAAGTAAAATTTTGAGTTTAGAAAAGCCTAAAAATTTGGTTTGGTCGCGTAGCGCGAAGCGCGGAGCCACACGTATAAAACATTGATTTAATGTGAAGTTACAAATACTCCGAGAAATAGTAGATACTTTTTTTAAGGGGCAATAATCGAAATATTTAAATGATAAAATATATACATTTAACTTCACACATTCTTAGGTCGGATCAAATAATACAATGTATCAAATTAACATATTTAGTTTGTCATTAAAAAACAAAATAATTGTATGTTATTGTATTAGTTACGCTTAATGGGTTAAAAAACTTAACAATGGGAAAGCTTAAAAAAAATTAAATTGTTCCGAAAAATGAGCAATAGAGAAGCATAAACAGTTTTTTTTTAAATGAGAGTTACATTTGATTTACAATCATCGCATGAATCTAATCATAAAAAAAATATAGTCAATTTCATCGAATGCTTCTTAGCGTTCCACGTTTAAAATTAATGTTTAATGTGGTCGAAAATAAATTAATTAATTTTCTGTTATAAATAAGTCAAATTCAAGAATTAAATGCTTAAATGAAAATTAATCAAGCATTTAATTCTAGTGACTCATTTTGTGTTCAGTATATTTCTCTAGAATTATTCTACATTCAAATTCATATTCATATTTATTGATCAATAATGATAAATGTGAATGTGAATTTGAATGTAGAATAATTCTATAGAAATATAATGAACACAAAATGATAGTCACTAGAATTTAATGCTTGATTGAAAATTAAAGTTAACTTTTCTATAACAGAAAATAAATTATTTTATACATCAATGTATTAATATAAGTGCATGTTTCACATAAGTCAACTTATACAGTATAAAACGTCTAGTGTAGTCAAAAGATCGAAATAAAATGTAATGTACAAAAAAATTATGTCACCTTTATAAAACGTGATTGTTTTTTTTTCAATATTTATAATAAAAGGTAATCATCCAATTAAGATAATTAATTGTTCCATCAGTTTATCTAATATTTATTTACTTGACTTATTTATTTATTTATTGTCATACATGTATGCAAAACAAATCCTATTGTGACGTCAGGAAATTCCAAAGCCACTCGAAAATGTGAATCTTATCGTAATCCGCTCGTGTGATCTCAAAAAAGCTCTATAAGTAATTGGTTCGATAATAAGAAATAAATAAAACACAAACTGAGGAGGTATCACACTTTAGATTACTTCAATAACATTTTAAGAACTATTTGATAGGGGCTAATCGAGAGATACGAGTTGATGCAAATGATGTAAAATGCACAGAATTCACAGTATACTTTATCGAAAATGTGTTTTTAATTAAAGTGCCTTTTGATCGTTATAAAGTAATCTTATCTGATTTTTATTAATCCTAGATTAAGTTAGGTTAAGATGTAGCAAGTTACACATACATTGAATCACATATCCTCACTCGAATGAAATGTAATCTAGCAATGAGAAATTAGTAGAACTTTTAAAAGGTAGACATTTAACTCATTAACGGCTGAGCAATTATAGAATTAACTTTAAAAGTTGATTTTATCTAAAGTTCTGATTGTTTTTTATGATTTCTATAAATGACTTATTATATTACATACTGGGATTGTTTTATTTGAATATACATAATGTATAAGCTGTACATTTTCAGGCATTCTTCGATTTTATAAGAGTTAAATTAAAATTTCAAACGAGTGTTTCCACTCCCAGACTAAGCATGAAGTAAAGTTTCGAGTTTAGAAAAGCCCCGCGTAGAAAATTTGTCGAGGGTCGCGCAGCGACCCGAGACAAATTTTCACGGGGTTTTTCTAAACTCGAAATTTTACTTCATGCGCCACGCGTATACAACACTGAAATATTGTGATGTTAGAAATACAAGAAATACAATTCGACAAAATTTCACGCGTGCTCAAATTTAGTTAAATATTTTCTCCGAAACATTTCACAATAAATAAATTACAATACCGACTGTTGCAAATTTACCCGTCTCTCAATTGTTTCTGTTAATTTTTTTCTTCACGTGATAGTGAAAGTTTTATATAACTTCCAGACACGCACAAGTTGGCTTTCTATCTTGCAAAAATCCGCGCCATTTTTTGTTTTCTTTCTTTCTAAATTGTTGGAAACTCTGCGACCAATCTCATAATCCTTAACGGATCGACGAAAGTAAAATTCTGTGTCACGACTTTGCAATTAACGAGTTTCTACAAGAGTCGTACGAGAGAAAAGGATTAAGAAAATGCAGATTTAAAATAATTAATGTATCTGGAAAACAAAGATAGGAAAATACGGGTTAGATAGGAAACACATTTCTACAAGAACGAAAGGAGAGAAGAAGATTAATAAACATTAAAGAAATTTAGACATAAAGTAATCTCAAACAAGCTTTTCATCTTTCACGTGGTGAAACATATTTAACTATGATTAATATAAGTAAAACTTGGTTAATTTTCTTTCTTTTTCAAGACATAAAGCAAGTTTGTGGTGGCAATTTATCTTAAGATCGAGGATAAGAATATACGCCTGAGATATGCAATGAAATTCTGCAAGAACTGAAGGAGAAATGAAGATTAAGAGAAATAAGAGTCATAAGAGAGAAATGGATTAAGAAAATGCAGATTTAAAAAATTGAATGTGTGCGAAAACCAAAGATAGAAAAACACATTTCTACAGAGTAAGATAGGAAACAAGTTTCTACAAGAATAAAAGCAGAGAAGAAGATTAAGAAACATTAAAGAAATTTAGACATAAAGCAATCTTAAACAAGTTTCTCATCTTTCACGTGGTGAAACGTATTTAACTATAATTAATATTAGTGAAATTTAACTAAGTGTTTTCTTTATTAAGACATTAAGCAAGTTTTGTGGTGGCAATTTATCTGAAGATCGAGGATAAGCTTATACGCCTGAGATATTCATTGAAATTCTACAAGAACTAAAGGAAAAATGAAGATTAAGAGAAATGAAGACAATTTACAATAAAAAACAAAATGTTTGTTCGAAATTTATTAAATGATCATGACTAAGAAAATACAGGTATGGTATTAAAAAAAAACTACAAGATCCAAACGAGTAAAGAAGACTAAGGACATACAGAAATGTTCAAATATAAAGGCGTGAATTAAATTGAATTAAATTTAAAGAAGACTAAACACATGCAGAAATTCTAAAATTAAAACGCAAAAATTGAATTGTGTTCAAAGTTTATTTGATGATTATGACCAAGGAAATACAAGTATGGTATAAACAAATCTAGAAGCGACAAAAGAATAAAGAAGACTAAGAACATGCAGACATTTTCAAATAAAAAGGCATTAATTAGATTAAATTAAATTTAAAGAAGACTAAGAACATACAAAAATTCTAAAATTAAAAGGCATAAATTGAATTGTGTTCAAAGTTTATTTGATGATCATGACCAAGGAAAAACATATATGGTATAAAAAAAATCTACAAGCGTCAAAAGAATAAAGAAAACTAAGAACATGCAAATATTTTCAAATAAAAAGGCATTAATTAAATTAAATTAAAGTTAAAGACGACTAAGAACATGCAGACATTTTCAAATAAAAATGCAATAATTAAATTAAATTAAATTTATAGAAGACTAAGAACATGCAAAAATTCTAAAATAAAATAGATACATTGAATTTTGTATTGGTAAATTATTTATATAAGGATTAGTGTAGTCCATTATTGCTCAACCTGTGTAATAATTAATTACTTTTGGTGGTTGAAATGGCTATCAGCATGTTTTATTTTTGTGATTAATTGATGTATCGATCGTAACGTGTAATTATGTAAGCGATCTAATTTTAGGCCTGGCAATAATGTCGCGTAAAAACGTCCTCCCCATATATTTACCAAACACTATCTAATCTAAAGCAAACAAACGTGCAAATGTTTGCTCAAGGGAGACGGATGGATGAATTGCAAAATAGGGCGAAATAGCCGTTATTTAGTAGAAAAAACGAATCGCTAACAAATTGTTTTAATCTATTAAGCGCCATTGATACAATTATTAATTGTTTGCTAAATAAATTACTAAATAAGTTAATTTTATACATTGTGTTAAAGGACCTGACCTAATAATATGTGAATAAAACAGTAAATATTTTGTTATTTAAATATTTCGATTGTTACTCATTTAAAAAAAGGATTTTTAAGTGTATTTCTCACTTCGTAATATTTTAGTTGTTTACACGCGTAGCGCATGAAGCAAAATTTCCAATTTAGAAAAGCCTGAAAATTTGGTTTGGCCGCTCCGCTTCACGGAGCGACCAAACCAAATATTCAGGCTTTTCTAAACACGAAATTTTACTTCATGCTTAGCCTGGGAGTGGAAACACTCGTTCGAAACTTCAATTTTAACACTTTTATAAAATCGACGATTGCCTGAATATATACATCATGTATATTTGAAAGAAACATTCCCAGTATGTAATATAATAGGTCACTCATAGAAATCATAAAAAGAAGTGCAGAATTTTACCTAAAATCAACTTTTAGAGTTGGGGATTTTAGGTAAAATTCTGCACTTCTTTTTATAATTTCTATAATTTTATGGTTATTAACCCATTTTAAGTGCATTTCTCACTTCATAATATTTTAGTGGTATGGCGCATGAAGTAAAATTTCGAGTTTAGAAAAGCCTGAAAATTTGGTTTGATCGCTCCGCGAAGCGGAGCGGCCAAAATTCGAAATTTTACCTCATGCTTAGCCTGGGAGTGAAAACACTCGTTCGAAACTTCAATTTTAACACTTTTATAAAATCGACGATTGCCTGAAAATGTACATCATGTATATTTACAAGAAACATTCTCAGTATGTAATATAATAAGTCAATTGTAGAAATTATAAAAAATTAAAAGAAGTGCAGAATTTTTCCTAAAATAACTAACTCTAAAAGTTGATTTTAGGTAAAAATCTGCATTTCTTTTTATGATTTCTATGAATGACTTATTATATTACATACCGGGAATGTTTCTTTCAAATATACATAATGTAAATATACAGGCAATTGTCGATTTTATAATAGTGTTAAAACTGAAGTTTCGAACGAGTGTCTTCCACTCCCAGGCTGAGCATGAAGTAAAATTTCGAGTTTAGACAAGCCTGAAAATTTGGTTTGGTCGCTCCGCGAAGCGGAGCGGCCAAACCAAATTTTCAGGCTTTTCTAAACTCGAAATTTTACTTCATGCGCCACGCGTAGAAACCACTAAAATATTATGAAGTGAGAAATACACTTAAAATGAGTTAATGACCATAAAATTTAATTTATTTTATTCAATTGTTAAACTTAAAAAAAGTTGAGAGCTAGAGAACATTATACGAAATTCTTGCAGTTAACTAAAACCAGAAATGGCATTAACTTTTATAAGCCTAATCTGTACAACGACATACCACAAGGCATACACGACCTAGTAGACACGAACATTTTTAATTGTCTTAAAAAATATTTTACATCTAAAGCATTCTATGCTATTGATGGTCAGTAAATCTAATAAAGACTGTTATTCCTTACTTCACTTTTTAAAAAGTGAAGTAAGTAATAACAGTCTTTATTAGTGTAATAATCACTTCACGTAAACTCAAAAACATACAGTTATCAGTAAATCTATTGGATAAACAAATAGATTTACTGATTTAGTCGTAATTTTATGCTTGTAATTTGTCCATTTTTATTTTATGTTCATTTATAATTTATGAATTTTAATGCGTAACTATTATATTATGAATGAATTAACGAATTTTACTACCTGACTACTTTTATGTATTTAAATTATTAATTACTATTAGACTTATGTAAAGTCATGTATTTACACCAAATAAATAAATGATTTGATTTGATTCATAATGGATGAATAATTTGATAAATAAGGTAACCAATTTCTTACAAACACACAACTTTTTAGTATAATTTACAAAAATATTATAACAAATTTTAATAAACAACAGAGTCCTGGCTTAGTAACAAAAATAGTCTGACCGGTCAAACACAAACATTCGTCTCTCCTCGCGTATGAAGCATTATGTAATTATTATGAAATGAGCTCGTGTTATATTTCTTTTTTTTGCACAGATTTATGCTTTCGTTGAAACATCGCAGATTTGTTTTGATCGTGAACTGAAAATTAGACGAAACTTGAAAAACTCTGTGCGTAGTAAACACGGGATCGTACAAATATTTATCTTCCAGGTGGGCAAAATTAACAACCCGTCTGTTTTCGCCAACGTTTTATTAGATCTAGGAAGCGATCAAGGCGAATTCGCTTAATAATAGTTTCCCGTTAAAGGTGTAAAATGTTAAATTAGAGTAATTAAAACATGAAATAAAAACTGAGATTGAATCTGATGAATTAATTAGGTCACAGAGCTCAATAATATGTGTAATGCATCCTAAATAAAACAATAATAATATCTCTTTATTTTCATGTGCCATATACATGCACAAAATTAAAATTGTCTGTTTTTAAGTATGTTTCTAACTTTACAATACTTCAGTGTTTTACACGTGTGGCGCATGAAGTAAAATTTCGAGTTTAGAAAAGCCTAAAAATTTGGTTTGGCCGCTCCGCTTCGCGGAGCGACCAAACCAAATTTTTAGGCTTTTCTAAACTCGAAATTTTACTTCATGCTTAATCTGGGAGTGGAAACACTGGTTTAAAACTTCAAATTGATCGCTTTTATAAAATCGACGAATGTCTGAAAAATTACATATTTAAAAGAAAAATTTTCAGTATGTAATATAATAGGTCGACTTATTTAAAAGAAGTACAGAATTTTATCTAAAGTCTATAATTGCTCGGCCTTTAATGGGTTAATTGGTCAAAAAAATTATTCAAATACATCTTTTAAATCCTCTAAAAGAATTAGAATCCTGATTGATTTTTAAGCGCATAATTATTCGCAATTATTTAACGAAACACTAAAAATTAAAACCGGTTTCAACCAATAAATCCATTCGCTTATCACCCAACACGCAAAAAAACGTATGCAAACGTCGGAAACAATTGCATTTTTCGCCGATTTCAAGAGCGCTTAAATTTATTCAACAATTCAACTCCAGTTAAGATTGATTATTCACGCTGTGTATTTTGTGTCTTCGCCTTTTAGAACACTGATCGGTTTTCGAGTTTGATTTCGAGGTTCCAACTGGTAGTGCTTATTTATTTATATTTTGTGTTTATTTATTTATATTTTTGTGGTTGGTCGAGAGAGCTGCAAATTACGCAAGAATAAAAAGTGCTAGTGTTTTAGTTTAGTCAAGTTATTCTTCCATTAAAAAAAAGGTTAGTGCGATGGTTTGATTTCTTTCTATTTAGGGATGTTGATCGATAGAGCTTTGAAGTCAGTTTTGTTCAAACTGTTGTTGAATTTGAAAAATAGTTTTATAAATAATAATAATAATAATAACAGTTCTTTATTCCAATGTTAATATCACATACAAATTTTGCACATATACATCTTCCCGGAATAGGGTCAAATCAAGATTAATACATATTATGTTTCTCTAGAGAAATATTCATGCATATTATATGGTTCTAAATCAAGTAAGAACTCTTTAATAGATTGTTTCCAGCTCGAAAACGTATCCGATTTTTGTGTGTTTGTGGGCAGACTATTGTATATTTTTATACAAACATATAGTGGATTCTTTTCAAAGAAAAAAGAAAAGCCATATTATAGCCTTTGAAACGAAAAATTACCGAAGCTCTTAACAATTCATTCGTATTTTTGTCTGCTTTGCACTTACAAAAAGAATAAACATCATTCCTTTTTACCATCATCATTCGGTGTCATCTGTTTCCACTTTTTTTTCGACAATTTAGGAAATGCATAAATCTATTTTCCACTTTTTTATCATTGGGCTCGTTTATCACAGACAACAGTTGGGAGTTTAATGCCAACTGTTGGGAATGCTCTGATGACCAGACTGTTAATCGTAAACATGTTAGGGCAGCGGTCGCCATTTTTGCAATCGTGCTATTTAGACCGAATGATGTTGGCGATTGGTAGTGGCGGGTTAAACTTTTAAGTCGAGGTTATGGATATGCAAAATTATGTATTTAATAATACCTGTTATGAAATTACTAAACGTAAGTAGATTTGTGAATTATTGTCAGGTCAGAAAATAATAGTGTTTGTGTAAATAGACTATTGTTTGTGTAAATGAGTATTTAACTAATTATATTCAGCAATGGAATTAACATTTCTCTGCCATCAAATAAAATAAAGTGTAATTGGGCACTATCCATCGATAAATGTATTTAATATAAAGCTAAAACGAAAACAAACAACACACAAAATCAAAATGGCAGGACTATCGGTCATCAGATGCCAACATACATTACAAACAAAATCCAAACATATTGAATGTTGAATATTTTGATGAACGAGCCCATTTAGGAAACCTATAAATCCATTAAATGATGTGTAAAATATTTGTCTTGAAGAAAATACACGACCTGCTATCGGGGTGGCAAAAACTGTGTTTCATGGGGTCTCCTTAACCTAACCTAACTCCACTAAATTGTGAAATTGAGTTAGGTTATGGAGCAAATACACTTGTACACTTTTATGGCGTAACTTGCTGCTGCGCAATTTTTAAATATCAAACTTTGTAACCCAATGTAAATTGTCAATTTACTGATCGATTTAAGTGACTTTAAACAAGACCCCATTAAAGTAATTCAAATCGATCTGTAAATTGACAATTTATATTTGGTTACAAACAAAGTTTAGTATTAAAAAACGCAACAGCAAGTTACGCCATAAAAGTGTACAAGTGTATTTGCTCCATAACGTAACTCAATTTTACAATTTAGTGGAGTGGAGTTGTTTTCTGGTTTCACAAACAGAGTTCTGCTCGCTCGTGGACGAAACAGTGACCTGTATATGCACTTTGTGCATTCGTGTCACTGACGATGCCACTATGAAACATTAGATGGCGTTAGCTATCGAAATCATTAATAGTGGAGTTGGGTTAGGTTAAGTTAGCTTAATAAGGCTGTCAAACCTTTGCTGTGTGCAGCGAGTTTGTTCTTGAAATAATTATGATTATTTTTAATTAATATTTTCAATATACTAAACAACAATCTAAAAAAAATAATTTACTTTGGTTTTTCTTGTTATATCATTGACAACAGTAGTTTTGATTTATTATCATATTTCTTTATTCATTTCTCAACAAATACAAAGATCCTTTTACAGAAAAACTTAAATTAACTTAAATTAAAACAATAATTCTAAAGATTAAACATGTACATAACCTAGTTAAAAAAAATAATAACAGTGGTTTGGTGAATTGAAATAAATGAAAATGAAATTGAACTACACACCGAAAATGATAATAAATGCTATAATGCGGTATCGTTGAAAATATCCTCATCGTACTGTACCTCATGATAAGCTTTGATCATTTTAATTGGTGATGGTGAATTCCCATGGTGGTTTAGTCGGGAAGTGTTATATTGAAATGTCGTTGCATTTCTTGTGGCGCAGTAAGGAATATGAATATTGATGTGGCTTAAAATGTGACTTATTGTGTATGATATTGTATAAGGTTTGTACAAATATTCTTCTATGCCTGTCCGAAATAGTTTCTAAGCCAAACATTCGAAGCAATTCAAAGTACGTAACATTTACATTAGGATAGAAACCACGAGTCATAAAGTGTAAATATTTCACAAATCGCTTCTGGATTCTTTCAAATGACTTAGTCACTAGATGTATTCAGTACTCTTTATTCATACAAGTACTTAATAACTCATAGTTACCTAATACTCGAGTACATTTTGCGGAGAGTACTTGTACTCAATACTGGAATACATTTTACTTGTACTCGGAACAGCTCTGCGCTAAACTAATGCAACCCAATGTGCAATTCCATTTTCTTCTTCTACAGAATAACGCCATCTACTCTAATTTTATTTGGTCACTATCAATGCTATACAGTTATTATAAGGCTGTGAAGTTTCACACATTTATAAACTGTTTGGGGATACCTATGGGTCAGTGAGTAGAGCTCCCGCTCTTGGGCCAGAAGGTTGTGGGTTCGAATCCCACGGAGGGGTGTCAGTTTCATATGAGGAAATTGGCACCCTCTAACGCTATGAATGTGAGTGAATGTGTTCTGCCGTCCATAATTAGTTGCATAAGCGTGTTAAGAATTAAATACTTAAATAGAATAAATTAATTAATAATTGATGTTGGCCAATAGTCAGCCCACTGAGCAAAAAACAAACAAATAACGTTATATCAACATTGTACCAACATTAAACGTTGTTTTAATGTTGATGAAACATTACTTCATTGTGTTTGCCCAGCGGGTACGTTACTAAGGCTAGGCAAAAGTCAAACCAAAGAAAAACTGTTTCAACAGAAAAAGAACTCTGCTAGAATTAGCGTTTCTTTTCAGAAGACTGTATTTATCCGAGAACATCCATTATTTATTTACCGTTTTTAATTTAATTTAATTTTGTCGTAATCGAATCTGTGCGTAAAGGTAATTGACCTTTATAATTTTCTAATGATTTTAACGAGCTTATGAAAATGCAAATTTGATTTAAGTGAATTTGCTCCGTATCTTTTTTTTTGTATAAATTGTATATAATATCCGGAATTCAGTCTATCATCTTCGAACCGTTACCGATTTACAGTAAGTGGTGCCGGCGTGAAACGGTTTCGTGAAATTATTTCAAGAGAGTTCATCCTACTCTTCTTCCTGCTCATGCTCGCTTTCGTAAACCGAAAATTAATTAAAAGGAAAAAAAAATCTGAAACGAAATAAAAGAAGCATTCCATATGAAAGTACGAATTATTATACGTAATAAATGGGTATTGTAATATTTTTTGGGTTTTTTCAATTACAGGTAATTCGGTGAATCATAACTGGCTTATTGATAATTTACCGGTTATGTGATTAACGCTGTTTTAAGGGGTAAAAATCATTAAATACGTTGAAAATTCATAGCATTAATTAGTCCTACCTTTAACGAGGGTTTCCACTCCCAGACTAAGCATGAAGTAAAATTTCGAGTTTAGAAAAGCCTTAAAATTTGGTTTGGTCGCGTAGCGCTACGCGCTACGCGACCAAACCAAATTTTAAGGCTTTTCTAAACTCGAAATTTTACTTCATGCGCCACGCGTTTAAATCATTGATTTAAAGTCTACTTCAAAAACACTCACATCATCTAATTCAAATAACACAGAATCATTGCCTCAATTCATTGCCTCTTTTTGCCTCATTATCGTGACGTTATTAAACTGTTCAATATTTTTTTCTCAATTCATTTTAACACAAGTTAAATTCAAGCATTCCATATAACAGTGCCAATTATAAAACGTTATAAATAGGTATTGTAACATTTTTTGGTTTTTTTTAATTGCAGGTAATTCAGTGAGTCAAAACCGGTTTATTGATAATTTACCGGTTATGTGATTAACGCTACCCCTTAAAGGTAAAAATCATTAAATACATGGAAAATTCATAGCAATAATTAAACTTACCTTTAACGAGGGTTTCTACTCCCAGACTAAGCATGAAGTAAAATTTCGAGTTTAGAAAAGCCTTAAAATTTGGTTTTAATACCGTCACGATAATGAGTCAAAAGAGGCGCTACGCGACCAAACCAAATTTTCAGGCTTTTCTAAACTCGAAATTTTACTTCATGCGCCACGAGCTTAAATCATTTATTTAAAGTGTAGTTCAAAAACACACACATTATCTAATTAGAATAACACTAAATTAGGGCCTCAATTCAGTGCCTCTTTTTTCGATTAATTATAACTCAAGTTAAAATCAATTTAAATAAATGTTATCACCAATGACAAAAAACTTGACTTACTTTTTTCACCGAGCATGTTAATCTATTGGGAAATTTCGAAATTGATCAGTCAATTTAGAAAGACTAGTTCATACCAGAGCACGAATTAAATTCCAGACGCCCCGACAACGGACCGCTTCATTCCGACGTTCGATTGCGGATTGAACGATGACGCAACAGTTAATTCCATTTATCATAATTTTTTTAACATCAATTGTGATGTACACACGGACAATTAAACCGCCATTAACTCGTAATTGTTGATTTATGAAAGGCCAGAAGAATGGGGGTTCCTCAAGGTTCGGCCATAGGACTCGTTTTACGAGCTCGTTTTAGTTTGTATGGAATAATAATTGGAGAGTTGTATAAAAGAGGGATAACAAGCTTATATGATTCGGTTTTAACAGCTTCGGATACATATTTTTTTGTAACCCAAGAAAACTGTTTTTTAAACTTGGTGGTTAGGAAAAAAAACGGTACATGTTTACAAAGGAAATACTTTTTAACTTTGTTTGTATAACTGTATGTTTTTGAGTTTACGTGAAGTAATTATTACACTAAAAAAATCTGTTATTCCTTACTTCACTTTTTATTTGTATCGTTAGATGTAGGTTTCGAGACACAAGGTGCTCAATATCAATAAAAAAAGTTTGTTGTTGATAATGAGCACCTTGTGCCTCGAAATGTACATCTAATGATACAAATAAAAAGTAGAGTAAGGAATACAAAATTTATTAGTGTATGTTTGTATAGCTGAGACAGTCTTAGTTATACACACAAAGTTTTATTTGTGAATTATGTTGTAAACCAAAGTAGAAGCTTTCACTGTTAACAGTTACATGTTTAGCTTAGCTATAAAAGTTAGGCTAAAATGTAAGGATCCTAAATCATTGGGATAATTAAATTTTAGAGTTAAAATGTAGGCAATGTGGCTCAAGAAGGTGTAACAGATCGAAGCTATTGTAGATCAAATAAAATGTAAAATGTTCTGACAGAATCAAACTGTTTTGTTTTTCTACATCTTTCGAAAAATACACATTAGAATTTCATTATTAACACATTTATCAACATAAATAAGACATTTCAAGTTTGTTTGTATAACTGAGGTTTTTAACCGACCAGCTTGACCTAATATACACCCCCATTTTTAAAGCAATTTTGTTACCGTAATTTTTTGTATATATACGGGGTGTCTACGCTAAACCGTTCGTTAAAAGTTTATGGGATTGCCGTTGCACTAAAAATTTGAAAAAAGTCCTCGTCATACGGTTGAATCAGTTCTCCTCGTGTGAAATATTTTCAACTTTATATCATTTCCGGTTCCACTGGAAGTAGCATCAAATTTGTTATTTTAAATGGAACACCCTATATATTAGTATTTTTTTGATTTCTCGTTTAAATTGCAACATATTTTATTCAAACATATGTACACTTATCTCTTATAGTTTTCAAGAAAAAAAATATTTCTAAAATTTTTACCTTTAAAAGGCATCTTGAAATCTGTCTGTAACTTCTCTTACGAATAAAATAAAAATATGATTTATATCTCTACTTGTACCTAGAGAATGCCTCTATGAGTAAATTAATTGGAAGCTGTCAATGTTGACAATAAGTGTTCTTAAAATGTCAATATCGAAGACCCTGTATACGTAACGTATTGTTAGTTTAAATTACTCTTAGTTTGATAATGGCAAGTTGTCGAAACTATAGTCACAATAAAAACCTCAGTTATATAAACAAAGTTTAAGTGTCTTATTTGTATAAATAATGATGTATAATGAAGTAGAAGCCTTCAGTTAACATATTTATTATAATAAATTTTATCTACAAAATTCATTTTTTGTATGTAAATATTATATTAGCAAGCATGCACTTAAAACAATTGAATTTTCTATGGAAAAACAAACATAATATATATATTTTATTAGAAAACACGTTTCTATAAAACAATGCACTTGTTTAGAGTTCATTATTGCAAATAATATATATACTAAATTTTTTTTTTCTTTTTATACAAAATTTATTTTTATAGGTGCATGCATGCTAACATTGTGCATTACTGCAGTGTGTGTATGTCGTTAAATTCATTCAAATTTATTCAAAGTTCGTGAGCTGATTAACTGATTAATCACATGCCTTGCTCCGATGTCGATAATGCTCAACTATAACTGAGCCACGACCCAAATTTCCACATGAAAGCAACTCACTTCCCAGAACTCGTTAACTTTTTAAAATGCATTCAATTACTCCGGTGCAAACTCATCGTTGTCGTTTGCGAATAAACTGCACATGCGGAATTATATTGCATAGTTAATTTCACACGAAAGTTGGTTTAGTTCCAGTTGAGAAACGTGTTTAGGGTGTTTCTCAAGGCTCGGTTATTGTAGATTGTACTGAAAGTTTGTATAAGCATAATTTGGGTGTTCCGCAAGGTTCAATCATTGTGTATTATATAGAAAGTTGCAGTCTAGGAAAAAATAGGGTATTCCTCGAGGCTCGGTTATTGTAGATTATACTGTAAGATTATATAAACATAATTTTGATGTTCTACAAGGCTTAGACATTGTACAGTATATAAAACACATTTATTATATTAAATGTTAGCTAGAAACTTCATTTTTTGCAAGTAAATATTTTATTAGCAAGCATGCACGTAAAATAATTTAATTATTCTGATGCCATCATCACCGTTGTAGTTCTGGAATAAACTACACGTACAGACATATGAAGGGTTAAGGGAAAAAAACAAATGTCCAAAAAGTACTGAAAATTGTTTTTGACGCCATTGTGTAGCTTAGACCAAGTATTTTCACATAAGCAAACTTTAAGGGAAACAAACAAATAGATCACCAGTTATTCACGACGAAAGAAGACCAAATAACCCGTTCTTACATTTCATTTTGTTCTCTTGTAAAATTTTAAAATTGTGACTTATTTGGTTTTTCCATTAACCCTTTATATATTTCATAGCTAATTTCACTCGCAAGTTAGTTAAGTTCCAGTTGAGAAACGTGTTTAGGGTTCAAACAAGATAAATTCTATACTAAAGAAAGATAAATCTCGAAACGCGTCTATAGATGGCCTAAGACATTAATTTTAATCCAAGTCCTTTCACTTCTAATTTTTTGTTATTTCTCCTTTCATTTTAAATTTGTATTTGTTAGTTGGTTTGAAGAGAATTTGACCTAAACGTTACATATACTTTAATAGAGCGTTGTAATAAATCAAATTAAATAAGATTTTAAATATTTCATTGTATAATTCAATATCCGGAGGTGTATTTGCACGGGAAGTAGTTGTTTCAATGGATATTTATCGTCTTAAGTTGTCTTATTAATTAAGACCTTGTTTGCATTTTCACGAATAACATTTTCGTAATTTTATATATTGAGGGTGTTTCTCAAAGCTCGGTTATTGTAGATTGTACTGAAAGTTTCGATAAGCATAATTTGTGTGTTCCACAAGGCTCAGTCATTGTATATTATATAGAAAGTTAGAGTTTAGGAAAATAAATAGGGTCTTCCTCAAGGCTCGGATATTGTAGATTGTACTGGAAGTTTATAAAAGCATAATTGAGTTGTTCCCCAAGGCTCAGTCATTGTGTAATATATAGAAAGTTACAGTTTAGGAAAATAAATTGGGTGCTCCTCAAAGCTCGGTTATTCTAGATGTTACTGAAAGCTTATATATAAGCATAATTTTGGTGTTCCACATAGATCAGTCATTGTGCATTACATAGAAAGTTACAATTTAGGAAAATAAATTGGGTATTCCTCAAGGCTCGGTATTTTTACATTATACTGGAAGTTTATATAAGCATAATTTTGGTGTTCCACAGGGCTCAGTCATTGAAAAATATATAGAAAGTTGTAGATTATACTGGAAATTTATATAAGCATAGTTTTGGTGTTCCACAGGGCTCAGTCATTGTACAATATATAGAAAGTTACAGTTTAGGAAAATGGAATGTTCCTCAAGGCTCCATTTTTTTACGTTATACATAAAGTTTAGAAAAAAAGGGATGTTTCTCGAGGAGCAGTTTTTAAACATCATACAAATAAGCTTAGTTATTGTACATTATACAACAAGTTTTAGTTTGGAAAAAATAAGGTATCCTTCAAGGATCAGTGTTTGTATATTATACAAAAAGGTCTAGTTTAAAAAAGGGATGTTCTCCAAAGCTCAGTTTTACAAAATGTTCTAGTTTAGAAAAAATGAAGTGTTCCTCAAGGCTCAGTTATTCAACATTATACAGTTACAATTTCGATTGTACAGAAAGTTCTAATGTAGTTATTTAATAACTACATTGTAGTTAGTGTTGTTATTTAATGTAGTTAATGTTGTTATTTTATGTAGTTAATGTAGTTAATGTTATTTGAGTTGCGTGAAGATTTTTAGTCACTTGTATATTATGTAGAAAATTTCAGTTCATAAAAATATTTAGGGCGTTTTTACAAATAAGTTGTGCAACTTAAAAAAAATATGGAGAAAGAGAGAAAGATAGAGGGAGAGATAGATAGATAGAGAGAGAGCTTAATTTTCGATCTATTTAGAAATTAAACATGATTATTTAATTATAAAGTAGTTCACGATTAATTAATTAATCATCTATTGGTACAACATATAATTACAAGAAAGTTAATATTTTTATTGAGGACAACTCTCCGGCGCCAGTCTACTCGTTTTTATGCATGCGCAAAGTTTTGGCAATTATTTATTCGAGGTTTCTGAGTTGCGAAAAGGCGTCAATAAAATGCATATAATAAAAACGAGAGATATCGACTTGTCGGCTTCACGTGAAATTGGCTCTACAAATTAAATTACACACATAATATATAAAAATAATAATATCTATAATATTTATTACCCAACAAGACAACCCAATTACAGAGTAATATTACAAAAAGCTAAATTCTTAAAATAATACATATAAAGAGAACAAAATTACCAAAAATAAATATCACGTTATAATATAATTGTAAATTAATTTACGATAATATTGTATAACATAACATTGAAAGTTGACATTACTGTAGTAATTCATCTATGAAAAATTGGAAATTGATTTTAATTATATTTAACCAATTTATTATATTATATTTTTACTAATTGAATTACTAATAAATTAATTTGATACATTATAATAATTGATTTGACTTAAGATGGTGTGAAGAAAACTGTAAATATTTTGTTCTTTAAGTATTTTGATTATTAGTCATTTTAAAAATTGATACAATAACGCAACATTAATAAATTTTTGCTAATTAAATTGCTATTATTTGACCTGTCTTGAGAATGTGTGAAGAAAAATGTTAGTATTTAATACTTTTTTGGTTAAACCTCATTTTAAAAAAGTTTTTCTAAATGTATTTCTAACTTCACAATATGACAGTGTTTTATACGCGTGGCGCATGAAGTAAAATTTCGAGTTTAGGAAAGCCTGAAAATTTGGTTTGGCCCCTGGGAGTCTGGGAGTGAAAACATTCGTTCGCAACTTCAAATTGAACTCTTTTATAAAATCGACGTATGTCTGAAAAGTTATAGCTTATACATTATGTACATTTAAATGAAAAATTCCTAATATAGAATAGTATAAGTTATTCATAGAAATCATGAAAACAGCGCAGAATTTTACTTCAGAATTAAAATGCATTCGTCGATTTTATGAAAGCATTTCCCATGAAGTAAAATTTCGAGTTTAGAAAAGCCTGAAAATTTGGTTTGGTCGCCAAACCAAATTTTCAGGCTTTTCTAAACTCAAAATTTTACTTAATGCGCCACGCGTATAAAACACTGAAATATTGTGTAGTTAGAAATACACTCATAAATCCTTTTTTTTTTTTAATAAGTAATAATCAAAATATTTCCAAAATCCAATGCGCAAACTTTCTAAACTAGAAATTTTACTTCATGCGCCTCAGGTATAAAACACTGAAATTTTAGCGAGGCCTTTAGCAAACATTATTAATATTTTATTGATTGCCATTCAATTTTATGTAAACGTTTAAACCTACTATAATATTGTTTAGAATTTTATTTTCTTGGTACAAATATTAATCAACTTAGATTTTTTAGACTTGAAAATGGATAATGGATATTAGATTATAATCCATCTTTAGAACAAATTAATCAAGCATGTACTGGATTCATTATTTTTTGTATGTTTTTGTTGTAAGATGATTATTATTAATAAAGATGTTTGTGTAATAAAAACGTCAATAATTTTTTATTATTTTCTGCAAACAATTTCTCCATAACATTTATTTATTTATTTACTCAAAACCCTATTTTTTAGCAAGGATATTGTTTCAAAGATAATCTATCTTTACAATAAGAACAAAAAATCAAACATGTACTGGATTAATAATTTGTTTGTTTTTTCTTTAAAATGATGATTATTATTAAAAATGTTTGTGCAATAAAAACGTTGATCATTTTTTCATTATTTTCTGCAAACAATTTCTCTCTAACATTTATTTATTTATTTACTCAAAACCTTAATTTTTAGCAAGGATATTGCTTCAAAGATAATCTATCTTTACAATAAGAAAAAAAATCACACATGTACTGGATTGATTATTTTTTTTATGTTGTTCTTTTAAAATGACGATTATTAATAAAAATGTTTGTGTAATAAAAACGTTGATCATGTATTCATTATTTTCTACAAAGAATGTCTCTATAACATTTAACAAGGATATTGTTTCCAACCGGAGGTTATTACTGGGTGAAAATAGACCATCGACGTCACGTACTCACAGCAACAAATTTCATCACCGAATCCAAATTACAAAATTGTTTTCAATTTTCCCAAACTAAAATAAAACTTTTAATGATTGCGAAAAGACCGCCCAGCAACGAAGATAATAATCATTTCTCCAAATAGCTACAATTAGCGCAAACAATTTGTTTTCGATTCACAAATTTTACTCCTAGCAACAGAATTTTAATAAATTCTGTATTGTGAAGGCTTCAACTTCGTTATACATGCTAATTTAACAATAAAACACTTTTTACTTTACACAAATATGACACACAATCATTGTTTGTATAGCTTAGGTTGTTATTGTGACTATAGTCTCGATAACTTTAACTTGTCATCAAACTAAGAGTTATAAATTATATATTTTGAATATACTTAACCAGAAATTGTTGTTAATTACAAAAAAAACTCAAATTATGAAGATTATTTCAGACGACAATAAAAAATTAAGAACTGGAGTTAGGCCCCTTTCAAAATAAATGCCTCAATTGATGATTAGATTACATAGCTATTATTGTTAAAAAGCAGCTTTGGCGTGACCGCCAGTCTAAGGTGTCGAATTCTTTAGAGGGAATGGCAAAGCTATACTGATGAGAGATAAATCTCGACACGCGTCTATAGATGGCCTGAATAATTTGACCCAAAGTGTTACATTTGCAGTAGGTTACTGTATGTAACAGCAAACACTTGTTGTATAATTCAATGTCCGTCCGGGTATTAGCTCGGGAAGTAGTTGTTTCAATACGTGTTTGATATAGTTTTTGTAAGACTAACTTGTTGTAGATTGCGAAAAGAATCGCACTTTTGATGTTTAAAATAAATATGTTTGTGTCTAACACTTAATTGTAAAAAGAATGATAATCAGGATAGTAAGTATCATAAATAAACAAATATACCTGTAAAGTAAGTTCAAAAAGCTTGTAATTAGGTAATACGTGTTTTTTTTTTATTTCACATGTTTTATTAATCTGAATTTGTTTCACATTACAATTAATGATTAGATTACGTTAGTATTATTGTTTGAAAGGTTTTGACGTAAAATATTTCAACGTCACATCATCGTGTGTGTTCTAATTTCATAAAGCTATGACAAAACTCAAGCGAAAACCGACAAACAAAAACGTTTTCATGACGTGCATCTTATTTTGTTTTATTTACATGTAAAAATACTTTGGTTTATATTATGACGCAAACTTTTCTACGCGTTTTAAATATTGTACTTTTCGATTTTTTTTATCAGACTAATAATAGCATGCTTATTTAAATAAGCAGGGTATAAACTTTACTAAAATTAGAAACAAATGTTATTCGTTGATTACGGAGGTACTTATTTTTTTAAAATCCATGATTACTTTAATAAATTAATAAATAAAATATTTCTGATTTTCAACTTTTTGTATTTATTTTCAATACAATTGTTTCGCTACGCTGTAGAATCTTCAGGTGAAGAATGTTAATGTTAATGAAACCATTGTAGTGGAAATAAATACAAAAAGTTGACAATCAGGAATATTTTATTTATTAATTTATTAAACAAATCTTATTAATAGCAGATAACTTTTGAAACTAATCCATACATATATACATGGTGAAAATCAAAAGAAACTCCCTGCATCTTCTTTTAATGAGCTTTTCAAAAAAGCTCCTTAAAAGGAGATGCAGGGTGTTTCTTTTGATTTTCACCATGTATCAAAGGAAATTCCCGTCTTATCAAATGAAAATCGTATATATCAAACACTAAAACATTTTAAAATTTAAAATATTCTTGTTTAGTAGTATATTGTAAATCCTGCTTTAGTTTATTTTTAATTTCACAATATTTCAGTGTTTTATACGCGTGGCGCATGAAGTAAAATTTCGAATTTCGAGCGTAGCTACGCGCTACGCGACCAAGCCAAATTTTCTGGCTTTTCTAAACTCGAAATTTTACTTCATGCTTAGTCTGGGAGTGGAAACACTCGTTCGAAACACTTGAAAGAAAAAATCCCTGTATTTAACGCTCTTACACATTATTTAATTATGTTTAATAAAACGGGAATTTCTTTTGATAAAATGGAAAAGTCATTTGAAAAATAGCGAAATATGTTGATACAAAACTGACATGTGGGATTTTCATTTAATAAAATGAAAATTTAATTTGTTACATTGGTCAAAATAAAACGAATAATCCTGTAAATGGACGATGCCACTTAAGCTAATGGGCATTCGATGGCGTTTGCGCTTTCGAACACCTGTAAATTGTTTTGAAATTCGTAATAAATTAAAAAAACAAACTGTCTTAAAAAAATCCATTGAATAAGTTTTGTGTCAAGCTTTAAGCATCATGAATTGAAATTATTCTTCAATTTTATTTCGTTTTTGACGTCATTAATAACAAACACATTTCATGATGTGCACTTTTAAAGGTCAAAAATACCTTGAAAAAGTTCACAACATAGAGTGTATTTGTTTTTAATCACATCAAAAACGAAAAGAAAATTGAAACAACTAAAAACCCAGTTGTTATTACAGATGGAAATTATGCTTTTTTAAATAAAATCAAATACGTAATTTTGTGCGCTAACAACTAAAAATTGTGTTGCTATTACAATTGTGGGGCTTGTTGTAGTAACATGATATGCCACAAGTAAACAGAACTGAGTTATTGGACTTTAAAATAATTTAGAATAAAATGTAGCCTAACTTCAGGGTAGGCACAGCGCCAAGGTACACAAAATTTGAGGTTGGGATCGCGCTTTATAAATACAAGCATTGCACAACAAAGTCACCTTTCAATAACGGATACATATTACCTTGGGTCTCTGGCCTACCCTGAAGTTATTCTGCCAGCCGCCGCTGGCTTTGAAAGCTTCGGTTTGCATGCGAATATGAGCATACTGTAGTTTTTCATATTACTGCTTAATCGAATCGGAGAATAGCACAGCATTTTTTGGTTATGTGGCTTATCATGTTATTACAATAAGCCCTTTAATTAGAAATTGCGCTTTTGCAAAATAGAATCAAACTCGTAATTTTATGCACAAACAACTAAAAAATGTTTCGTTGTCGGAGATGAAAATTACGTTCTATACAAACAAGTAGCACATAAAACACAACAAAAGTTTGTTTTTAAAAATGATTACTTAAATGCGTGCAATTGAGACTGAAGTTTGCGTCAACTTTGTTTTGAAAAGCGATCTTCCGATGCGTTATGGAGAACAGTTGTGCAATCTCATTTGTTGTTAATAAATTGGCTTATTTGTAATCTCAACTGGCGTTTGGTTTGAAATTTATGGCGGACGTAAAAACCGAACTAAGGTTATCACACATCGGATGCTCTCAACGGTTTGTGAATTTTATAGGAAATTGTGGTTTCCCGTAAATTTTTGAGGAACCGAATATTATTTATAATATTGATTATTTTGAATGGGAATTCTATTTCAAAGATTAAACATTATATGTTGATTCGATAATTTAATTAAATAGACATAACTTAGTTTAAAAAATATAGGTTGATTCAAATGATTGCGATATTTTAATTAAAAAGACATATAATCTGTTCACACACAACAAGCCTACTGCGCTTGTTTTTTTTTCTCCTTATATTGGCATGTTGTATTTTTGATAGTAATGATTGAAGTATATTGTTAACCTATAATTACAATAAAACGTTGCCAAACATTGCAGCAAAATGCCAAAAGTAATATTTTTACATGTGCCCTCATTCACATGTAAAAATAGTACTTATAACTTACAAATATTATAAAATGCAACATTGCAATTCACATAACCAAAAAAAGCAATGACATAACTAAATTGTTAGTAACTTTTTACACATTGGTTATGTCATTGCATTTTTTAGTTATGTGAATTGCATCGTTGCATTTTATAATATTTTCAAGTAATAAGTAATATTTTTACATGTGATTGAGGGCATATGCAAAAATATAACTTTTGGCATTTTGCTGCAATGTTTGGCAACGATTTATTGAAATTATAGGTTAACAACATACTTCAATAATTACTATCAAAAATACAACATGCCAATATAAGGAGAAAAAAAAACAAGCCTACTGCGGTGAGAATAAAATGCGAACAGAGTTTAAGTAAATTATGTCTTATTAATGAAACTATCAAGTCAACCTATATTTTTTAATTTTTGATATAAATTGTCTATTTAAAATAATTAATATGAATCACTTAGAAGCAATGGGGTAAAAAATTGAGGAATCCAATTTTAAAGTTCAATTTATATTAAAACCACCAAACAAAATAACAAAATATTTATATATATTATAATAATATTATGTTTTTTTTTCAAAATATCAAAATTTGTACAAAGTTAAAATTCCGTTAGGTTAAATAATAAGTCTATATTCATATAATAACAAGTAGTAATGATGTTAAAGACTTACAAACTAGTTATAGTAATAAATCTTGCAGTAAGTATGGTTTCTTCTCAATTGAGTAATTTAATAAGATTTTCTTGAATCTTCTTAAGTCTATTTTAAAGTTTTTATATTCTCTGGGAGAGCATTAAAGAGCTTAATTGCCGAATAATATATTCCATCTTCTGTAATTTGTCTTTTATTCCAAGGAATAATGTAGTTGTTAGTTCTGGATTTATATATGTTTAGTTTGTTATCCCTTCCCTTATCTGGGTAGTAATATCTATTAATAAAAGCTCTATATCTCTTTACTAATTAACAAAAAAACTGTTTCCCTTGCATGTACTCTATCTTTTAAAATTAGCACTTTTCAAATTAGCGCTTATACCCCTTTGCTTCTAAGTACCTCATGTTATGAATAATATTTACTTTTACTTTATAAAAATTATTCGTGTTACAAATCTTTTGTGAAAGGCACTCTCATAAATAATTCCCAAATACAAGGAATTAAAAACTGATTGTAAAACTCTTTCTTCTCGGAAGAAACTCCCTCCCATTTTAAGATTGTGGGTGTACGAAGTCGGCGGGCGGTCCGAACTTTATTTTGGCGCTTTCTTTGCTCCACTTTAGCGAAGTGAAATTTTCGTCTGGAAATCGAAAACGTGAAAACTCCGATCGGTTACACAACGCAATTAATCTTGAATAATTAATAAAAGAAAGGATTTCAAGATCAAAATAGTTAAGCGATTGATAATAAAAAAATAATACTACAACGAATTATTGGGATTGTTTCTGCGTATTCCGATGTATACCTTGTATATTTTTAGGCGATCGCAGTGTTATTTTTAATTTGAAGTTTCTACCGAGTGTCTTCCACTCCCAGACTAAGCATGAAGTAAAATTTCGAGTTTAGAAAAGCCTGAAAATTTGGATTTGCGGGGCGCGCGAGCGAAGCGAGTCGCGCCCCTGCAAATCCAAATTTTCAGGCTTTTCTAAACTCGAAATTTTACTTCATGCGCCACGCGTATAAAACACTGAATTAAAGTGAAGTTTGAATAAGTTCAAAATATACTGTTTATTTTTGAGCTTACGTTAATACATTTTAAAAATGTCTATTTCGTCTTACTATATTTTTTTTTATATTAAGCGCCTGGGGCAATTTGTTTTTTGATATGTATACTTGTAAGAAAAAATCTCTGTGTAATAATAATAATAATAATAAATTTTTATTGATCAAAAATGCCATGTTACATGGATTTGACATGTCTGCGTAAGTACACTTAACTAAGATTAAACACTTAATACATAAAAGAATACAATTATTATTTGGGATAAATATAACCATCCTAAGAATATATATACATTATAAATTATCAGTCATAAACTCCTGTTTAGTATAATAACACTTTTGCACGAGGAAGTATTTGACCTGTTTTTTTAAATGTTTGTAGATTTTTATATTTTTTATCTCTGAAAGAAGCTTATTGTATAGAGTTATTCTAGCACAGTTTGTAGATCTTTCGATCAAGACATTTTAAAATAGAAAGAAATTACCTTTCTAACTTGTTAATAAAACACGTTTTCACTTTGTTTAACCACTGTTTATTGCACTTTCATTCTCAAACCAAAAGTTCCATTCACTTTTGGTTTGAGAATGACTACTAGATAGTCGAAGCTATAGCCACAAAATAAACCAATCAATAAAACATTGGTTAAATAAAAAAGTGATTTACAAGTGTATTTAAGATTTACCACAAAGTGAACGCCTACTACAACACAAAACAGTTAGTTTCCTTTCTAACGTTTAATACTACTGCACCTACTATAGTAATAATAAATTTAATTTATTTTGTAAATATATTAATTGATTGTTTTTAACGTTAAACATTTTAAGTGGATTAGTTCTGGAAAATAAAACAAAACAAAACCAAAGTCCAAATTAGTTTCCACACAATAACTCACCTTGTTTCATCCGTGTGGTGCGTGATAAATGTTGAATTTCTTAATGATATTATAAATACAATTTTGTGATATGAATAATCGCAATGTTTAATACATAAATTACGAAAAGGAAAACTTAAGTTAATTTTTTGATATACCATATCTCTCGTATTTCTACTGTTGGTCCAGAGGCTCATAGGCTCAAATCCTACCAGAAAATAATTGCTTATTTTTGTGTATTCTAGCAATAACGATTTCGATTTTTTGTAATTTTAAAGCAGAAATACAAGAAAAACAAATTTTGAAAGAGCACTTATTTGGATGTATACGTTGTGAATTTTCAGGCATTGGTTCTTTTTATTTTAAACTTATAGTTCATAACGTGCGTCTTCCACTCCCAGACTAAGCATGAAGTAAAATTTCGAGTTTAGAAAAGCCTGAAAATTTGGATTTGCAGGGGCGCGCGAGCGAAGCGAGTCGCGCCCCTGCAAATCCAAATTTTCAGGCTTTTCTAAACTCGAAATTTTACTTCATGCGCCACGCGTATAAATCACTAATTTAAAGTGAAGTTTGAATTAGTCCAAATTATACTGTTTATCTTTGAACTTACGTTAATACATTTTAAACATTTCTGTTTCGTCTCAACCCATTAAGCACCATTAATGCAATAACTCAACATTATTATTATATATATACAAATATCTTTATTTAGGGATTATATACATTATTCAATAATATTATAATACGATCTTGTATTTAAAATTGTCCTATAATAGGCTAGCGACCCGAGGTCTTTCTGCCATTGTTATATGGAATGTGCATAGTTAATAAAGTATGTTATAAATAGATGTTAATGAATGATAAATATGAAAAAAAAATAGTTTAGTTAGTGCGTGTTTCTGAAATGAAGTTAGCGATGGTGGAACGAGAAAATTTAAATTTGGGGATTCATTATTATTATAAAATTTAAAACAGAAATACAAGACGATCAAATTTTGAAGGAGCATTTATTCGTTGTATACGCAAACAATATATATATTTGTTTAAAACGTTAACAATCTACGTCATTTACTCAAAACTACAAATTAATTTTCCCTTGTAAACTTCCATTTCAATTACACAAAATGCGTTTACGTTACGTTGCATTGTTTTGTTTTCCTTTCCTACATAATTGTTACATGACGTGACTTTCACCGTGAAAAACACGGGAACTTAAATCGATATCAATTGATTGTTTTTAACGATGAAGTGGATTAGTTCTAGAAAACCAAATCAAAAACAAAACTAAAGTCCTAATTTGTTTACACACAATAAATCACCGTGTGTCACACGTGTGCGTGATTTATGTTGAATTTGTTAATGATATTATGAATCAATTTTTGTGATATGAATAATCGCAATGTTATAAATTAGTCTTTGACGGTTTATTAATTTTGTTTTTCCGAATTCATTCTAGAAGAAGAAATAATACATAGTGTTATTGGGGAATAGTTTTAAGATAATACTTTATTATTTTTAATTTATCTTTCATAATATTAGGGAATAGAACTTAAATTTGGTTCTCATTGATCAGATTATCCTATGTATATGATGATAAGTTGAATCTAGTTGGAGAAATAAATGAAACAAACCAAACGCTTTTAACAATATAAAAAACTTTATTAAATATTGAATTTAGAGAGAGAAAAAATCTTTGTTTTTTATTGAGTTCAATTTGAATTCTAACGAGTGTTTTCTACTCTCAAGTTAAGCATAAAGTAAAATTTCGAGTTTAGAAGAGCCCCGTGAAAATTTGTCTCGGGTCGCGCAGCGACCCGAGACAAATTTTCTGGGCTTTTCTAAACTCGAAATTTTACTTCATGCGCCAGGCCTATAAAGCACAGATATTAAGTGAAGTTCGAATATACATAAATTTGACAATATTATAGTGTTTTATACGCGTGGCGCGACCCTCGACAAATTTTCACGGGGCTTTTCTAAACTCGAAATTTTACTTTATGCTTAGTCTGGGAGTGGAAAACACTTGTTTAAAGGTTTAAATTGAACTAAATAATACAGGGAATATCCGCAATTGTTGTATCAATTCCATGGTATATACTCGTACGTCATTATTTTTATAAAATCACATTACTTTTTCTTAATTATTTTAGCTGTACATTTTTTGACATTCGTTGATTTTTAAAAGAGTTTAATTTGAAGCTTTGAACGAGTGTTTTCCAGTCCCAGACTAAGCATGAAGTAAAATTTCGAGTTTAGAAAAGCCCCGTGAAAATTTGTCGAGGGTCGCGCAGCGACCCGAGACAAATTTTCTGGGCTTTTCTAAACTCGAAATTTTACTTCATGCGCCACGCGTATAAAGCACAGATTTTAGGTGAAGTTCAAATATATACATATTTGACAATATTATAGTGTTTTATACGCGTGGCGCATGAAGTAAAATTTCAAGTTTAGAAAAGCCCAGAAAATTTGTCTCGGGTCGCTGCGCGACCCTCGACAAATTTTCACAGGGCTTTTCTAAACTTGAAATTTCACTTCATGCTTAGTCTGGGAGTGGAAAACACTTATTTAAAGCTTTAAATTGAACTTAAAAAAAATAGGGAATATCCGCAATTGTTGTATCAATTCCATGGCATGTCATTATTTTTATAAAATCACATTTCTTTTTCTTAATTATTTTAACTTAGAAAAAAGTATAGTGTTAAGTGTGAACATTTATAAATTTAGAATTTTTCTCTCTACAAAAAAGTAAAATACATGTTGTCTCTAAAATAAATAGGGAAGTCAATATTTGAACACTTTAAAATTAACATGCGATTTCCTATGTTGCGTCCGCCAAGTCAACACCCGGTAGAATCCGTCTTGAAGAATCGACTGGTAATATTTCTACTCCTTACAAATGTTGCCAACCTGAACAAAATGAATTAACATGTCAAAAAATTTGGGCTTTTAAAGGGAAAGACATTTTTGTATCAATTCCATGGTATATACGTCATTATTTTTATAAAATCACATTACTTTTTCTTAATTATTTTAACTGTAAATTTTCTGACATTCGTTAATTTTTAAAAGAGTTTAATTTAAAGCTTTGAACGAGTGTTTTCCCCTCCCAGACTAAGCATAAAGTAAAATTTCGAGTTTAGAAAAGCCCCGTGAAAATTTGTCGAGGGTCGCGCAGCAACCCGAGACAAATTTTCTGGGCTTTTCTAAACTCGAAATTTTACTTCATGCGCCACGCGTATAAAGCACAGATTTTAGGTGATGTTCAAATATACATAAATTTGACAATATTATAGTGTTTTATACGCGTGGCGCATGAAGTAAAATTTCAAGTTTAGATAAGCCCAGAAAATTTGTCTCGGGTCGCTGCGCGACCCTCGACAAATTTTCACAGGGCTTTTCTAAACTTGAAATTTCACTTCATGCTTAGTCTGGGAGTGGAAAACACTTGTTTAAAGCTTTAAATTGAACTTAAAAAAAAGACAGGGAATATCCGCAATTGTTGTATCAATTCCATGGTATGTCCATTATTTTTTAAAATCACATTACTTTTTCTTAATTATTTTAACTTAGAAAAACGTATAGTGTTAAGTGTGAACATTTATAAATTTAGAATTTTTCCCTCTACAAAAAAGTAAAATAGATGCTGTCTCTAAAATAGGGAAGCCAATATTTGAACACTTTAAAATTAACATGCGATTTCCTATGTTGCGTCCGCCAAGTCAACACCCGGTAGAATCCGTTTTGAAGAACCGACTGGTAATATTTCTATTCCTTACAAATGTTGCCAACCTGAACAAAATGAATCAAAATGTCAAAAAGTTTGGGCTTTTAAAAGGAAAGACATGTCGATAGTAGTATCATAGAAAAGGTCTTTGTAAAATGAGGAACATTTATAGAAAATATATTTTTGTAAATGGTTCTTATTTTGAGTAATAGATAATTAAATTTTGATTAACATTTTATATGTTGGCAACATTTTGGGTGGAAAAGAATAGCACGATTCGATTCCTTAGGGTAGCTTTTGTGATAAAATTTGTTGGCCTAACTTTCTACGATTAGCTGTTCAGTTGAAACATCATTGATCGCCCGGTATAACACTTTTTTTTACGTAACTTTAGTTTCGGCTAGTTTAGCTTATCAAACATGAACTGCCTCTGATTTAAATTCAAGATTAGGGAATGGTTTCAAGATACTTTTTTATTATTCTTAGTTTATTTTTCAAATTATTAGGGTAATAGTTGTGCTCTTATTTATCTTTTATAATATTTACTCTTATTTGGAGACTATAAAACATTCTAGATATCCTATAGAAATATTATAGTTTTTTCTATAGTTGTTCCGATTTTAATAATTTTTTGAAATTTTAGAATGAGTCGGGGGAGTCGATCTTGGCTAGTGGAGAGGCGTCGGGCCGGAAAGCCACCCACCCAAACAAAGTGACATTGCAGTCGTGATTTTTTCGTTTTAATTATAGTTCCCAGCTACAGTTATATAATTACATACTTATCGTACTCTAGACCAGACTGTATCGAAACGTAACGGCGACCGCCGGACGTGCCAAACGCTTTTAAAATAAGAACAAAATGTGCTTTCACATGATGTCCCAACAAATTTTAAACATTAACAAACCTCAAATATACGAAAATGTATCACTCGATATTTGTTCATTTACTTTCTTGGCAGAACCATGTCTTCAAATTGGGTAAAATGGAACAAAACAAGTGCTTTACTTTACCCAATTTGTATCACAATTATTAACGTAAAAAATAATCTGCACAGACTGAATATTTAATCTGAACACAAACTAAATTCTAAATAGAAAAGTTTTATACTACATAAAACATAGTAAAACTTTTCTATTTAGAATTAATTATTTATTTATTTATTCCCCAACAGATACAATATCCAATAACAGGGAAAAACTACAATTAGTAAAAATATGTGAATAGTTTATAATACTAACATTAAATATACGATAACTATAATACAACTAATACTTAATTATTACTCAGTCAATGGCATTTGTAATGCGAGTAATTGTTTCTAGAGATGTATTCAAAATATTCATATCATTAGCAGAGTTATTAAACAACCGCTTCATGGTGTTAATAGGTGAATTTAGTGAATAATTAGTACGACTATATTTACAAGTAAAAGTTTGCGGCAATTTGGTTTGGGGATGGTAAAATTTATTAATGATAACAGGTTACTGTCATCAACCAAATTATTGATAATTTTATATAAAAATATCAAATGACTGTTATTCCTTCGATCCAAAAGAGTAGGCATATTGTAACGGGAGAGGAGTTGTAAGTAACTTATGTTGATATTCGAACTATATCCCGGAAAAGTTCCCGATTCTCTAAAATATAGTAATTTAACAAATTTCTTCTGAACTTTTTCAATACGGTCTTAAAATAGAATACCACGTAGTAAAGGTCTCAACAATTTTGATGCTGAACACAAACGTTTACAAATTTAATTTGTAACCATAGTTTGTATGCTGTTCTTAAAAAAATTAATAGCTGAGGCTGTTACTTGGTGAAATTCCATATCAACACTTTTAGTAAATAACACACTTCGTTAAGATTTCACTGTTTATTAGTTCAGACGTTATCTGCCTGATGAAGCCACTGTGTGGCGAAACAATTGTTGCAGTGTCAACTAATAAATAGTGAAATCTTAACCAAGTGTGTTATTTACTAAAAGTGTAAATCTATTCTTATTGAAGTTTGTGCTTTCAATAAAAACACGTTTATTTTAAGTTTACAAGTACGATATGTTTGGAAATAAGTTCCTACTAAACTAAATTAGTGAATGTGTTTTCTGATTACAAAAAAAAAAATTAAAACAAGCGTAAAACCTTGTTTCATTAAAATTTTCGCGCAACTCTAAAAATAACATGATTTTTAAACCGATATTCTATTTTTATTTCACTATCTACAAATTACTCACCTTAAAACTATAATTACATACGTGAGTTTTTATTCCGTATTTTTTTAATGTTACTACAAAGTAAATTTGCATATTTTGAAATTTATGTATCTGGCTAATTTTCAAACTATTTAGGAAGGACTTATGGAAATTAGTATCTATGTAATTCAATCAAACGCGGTGACTAGTTATTTTTTTTAACAAAGTGAGCACACTTTACACCGTTACCATTCAATTTTCCATGAAATATTTTCCTATAATTATCGATTTCCTTCAGCCAAATTGGACATTAATGAAATTTTAATTAACGTTAATTCAGATAGGCGTTTGCTTCTAACTATAACTTAGAGAGTTACAAATTACCATCGGTCTAGATCTAGTTTCTAAAATTATAAATATTTCACAAAAACGCAATTATTAATCAATTATGGATACAAAATTATAATTGATAAAAGCATTTTTTAAAGTATGCGTACTTGTATAGCCAAAAGCAAATTGTTTGACTTTAGGAAGCGTAAGATTTAGACGAAACAAACATTTGTAGAATTTATCTTGAACAAGTTTCTCATCTTTCACGTGTTGAAACATATTTAACTATGATTTAATAAAGAACACTTGGTTAAATTTCACTAATATCAATTAATAAGTAATATTAGTGAAATTTAACCAAGTGTTTTCTTTATTAAATCATTTGTAGAATTTATCAACATGAGATTCAAGATTAGCAGTATTTTTAAAGTTAACAATACTTCAGTGTTTTATACGCGTGGCGCACGAAATAAAATTTCGATTTTAGAAAAGCTGTAAAATTTGGTTTGGCCGCGCACTAAAAAGATGATTAATACTTGTGGGTCGTTTGATAAGTTTGATAACTAGTAGAACAATGATTTTTGAAAAAAATCTGTTTTTTGTTTTCAACATAGTCTCCTTTGAGGGCTATAGTGAATCTTTAAAAATGTCACATCACCAAATGGATTGTGTAACAATTTCGTAGAAATTTACGATACTTATCAAACGACCTACGTATGCTGTAAATCTTCAGATAATCGTTGTTTGTTTTTCTTAAAAAAATCAATTTGAAGCTTTAAACGAGTGTTTTCCACTCCCAGGTTAAGCATGAAGTAAAATTTCGAGTTTAGAAAAGCCTGAAAATTTGGTTTGGTCGCGTAGCGCGAAGCGCGGAGCGGCCAAACCAAATTCTCAGGCTTTTCTAAACTCGAAATTTTACTTCATGCGCCACGCGTATAAAACACTGATTTCAAGTGAGTTTCATTTGTTCACAATATTTCAGTGTTTTCAGTGTTTAATACGCGTGGCGCATGAAGTAAAATTTCGAGTTTAGAAAAGCCTGAAAATTTGGTTTGGCCGCTCCGCGCTTCGCGCTACGCGACCAAACCAAATTTTCAGGCTTTTCTAAACTCGAAATTTTACTTCATGCTCAGTCTGGGAATGGAAACACTCATTTATTGCTTCAAATTGAACACTTATAAAATCAATAGAAATGTATACTATTACTACACTTTATTACTAAACTTTATTACTACACTTCATTACTACACTTTATTACTATACTTTACTTACTGTCTGAAAAACTCTCTATATATTATTTAATTCTTATTAAACTCTTAAAGTCCATCTACTAGACAAGTGTTTATATATAATAGATAATTTTTCCTCGTTGGTCTAGCAAATTGATGTATAAATAATTCATTCACTCCAAAATTTACTAAAAATGTAGTTTATAATAAAAAAAAGGTCGACCTATTTTGTCTACTTTTACTTTGACTTTATATATACAAATATCTTTATTTCTGAATTATAATTACACAACACTAATTTTACAGTACATTAACATAAACTACACTAATTTTTTTAATTCAGAAATTGGCTATCGACCGTAGTTGGTCTTTCCGCTTTTTCACTTTATTAATTGCTGTTTAATTCTTTCATCTCAAAATTAAGCAGTAATAATATTAATAATAATAGATTAACTCAATTTGTCACAGCAAAAATCTCATTCGCTTTTGTACACTTTTTCAAACACTCTCTTAATTCATATCAAACTAGTTATCACAAAATTTCCTAATAATTCAATTTGTCACAGCAAAAAGGCCGCTCGCTTTTGTCATTATAAATAAACAATGATTAAAATAAAGGTCGTTACCTTGTGTGCTAATTACCCGAAAATTCCCTGGAACTGTAAAACATTGTTTTGCGTTTCTGCATTTAGTAACATTCCACTCAGACATATTTGCACATTTTCGCGATAACGAGAAAAATGTATTATTCACGGCTAGTCTGATTTCCACATGCTTATCAGATTCCGTTTTTTCAGAGAAATTCATTAAATTTGTATGAAATTCAAAACTTGAATGTATATGCAGAAGGTTAAAAATATTTTGAAAATAAAAATATAATATGCGAACATAACGTATTTAAAAAATAAACATTTGAAGAACAGGATAAGTAATTATATCGTATGTTCAATCAAAAAACCTCTAGAGTGCCATGATTTTATCTTTTTTTTTAACTTAAAATGGCTACACGCTTTAGGAACTGACATATAAAACTTCTGACATAACCTCAAAACCGTAAATAACAAAAAAAAAACTCATAAACTCTGATATCTAAAACTTGCGAAATGACATAAATGCAAAAGGGCGGTTAACGTTTAATTGTAAAAATTCGGAGTTGTCAACCTACGATATTTTCCATGACCCTCTAGAGATTTCTTTTCATTGAACATACGTTATTTATTATTAGTATGTATTCTGGTAATGAAAATATACAACGAGGTTTTCTTTTGAGTATATATGTCCTAATTACAGCGTATGTGCTGTACATTTTTAGAGATTAGTTGTTTTACACAAGAGTTAAATTTGAAGATTTAAACGAGTGTTTTCCACTTCCGGATTAAGCATAAAGTAAAATTTCGAGTTTAGAAAAGCCTGAAAATTTGGTTCGGTCGCGTAGCGCGTAGCGCTACGCGACCGAACCAAATTTTCAGGCTTTTCTAAACTCGAAATTTTACTTCATGCGCCACGCGTATAAAACACTGCAATATTATGAAATTCAAAATATATTACTTTTGCACAATAATTTAGCAATATATTTAGAATGTCACTAGAAATCAGTGTTTTATACGCGTGGCGCATGAAGTCAAATTTCGAGTTTAGAAAAGCCTGAAAATTTGGTTTGGTCGCTCCGCGCTTCGCGCTACGCGACCAAACCAAATTTTCAGGCTTTTCTAAACTCGAAATTTTACTTCATGCTTAGTCTGGAAGTGGAAACAACGAATCTCGAAAAATTTACTTTGTTTGCGTGTGTAGTTTTTTGTAGAATTGCAAATTTATTCCCACCCTCTTGTGCCTGAAATTATTTTTCACTTTGACATTGACACAGCATTGCAACACTAGATTAATTTGATTTAATAATAAAATGCTCGAAGAAGCTTAACAAAGCAATTTTAGTTATAATTTTAGTAATTAAAAAAAATATTCATTTACTGTTATTTAGACATATAATTTCGTTACCAGAATACATATTAATAATTAATATAATTAGTTATCTTGTTGTTTAAATGTTTATGGGTTCAATAAAATATTATTCTGAATTAAACACATTTTAACTGTGTTTTAACGACTGTAAAACTTGTTAATTAACTGAAGCTAGTGAACATCTTTATTCTAATAATAATAAATAAAATGGATTCATTACCATTGTATAATTTTATTCCTTAATAAATAAACGAGAAAACGTTACATGGATTAACCCATAAACAGCTGAGCAATTTTAGAGTTAATTCTAAAAGTTGATTTTAGGTAAATTATCCTCTCCTTTTTATGATTTCTGTATTATATACTGTGAATTTTTCTTTTAAATATACATAATGTATACGCTGTAAATTTTCTGTCATTCGTCGATTTTATATAAAAACGTGCAATATGTAGTTTAGAATGAATGTTTCCACTCCCAGACTAAGCATGAAGTAAAATTTCGAGTTTAGAAAAGCCTGAAAATTTGGTTTGGCCGCTCCGCGAAGCGGGGCGGCCAAACCAAATTTTCAGGCTTTTCTAAACTCGAAATTTTACTTCATGCACCACGCGTATAAAAGGCTGAAATATTATGAAGTTAGAAATACACTGATTTTTTTTTTGAATGAGTAATAACCAAAATATTAAAACAACATTATACATTTTTTGTTAATTAGATTACTAAAGAAGTTAATTTGATATATTTTATTATTTGACCTGACTTGAAAACGCATACAGAAAAATGTAAATAATGCATTTATCTTTATACATTTTTAAGTCTGGTAAATTAATATAATATATATTAAATTAACTTATTTAGTAATTTAATTAACAAAAAAAATATAATGTTGCGTGTATGCATCAATGGCGCTTATTGGGTTAAAACAGAATTTAGTTTTTAGAAAGATTAAATAATTGCGATAGATAATGTTTATAAATACTTTTTAATCAATTTTTTGCAGTATAAATATTCATGCAAAATTTATATTAATTCTTTACAGTGTATTAATATTCAAATAATCAAAATATGATGGCGCCATTAAGTGATTATCTTTTCATGCGATATATAGTAAAACATTTCACAAATCACTTTCCCTTGACAATTACTCATCAATTTATTTTCACCCTAATTTGCATAGACAGCACACGGTATTTATACCTGGGGAATATTCACTGATTTCGCTCATTTAAAATTTAAGTCGGCGTTTGAGATTTCTCAAATTAAATTGCATTATCTATGAAACGCCGAAGAAAGCAAATAAGAAAGCATTCATTTGGCTTAATAACATTTATAAATATTAATTAAATAAATCACCATTATAATAATTAGCAAATAAAACCAAACCTATTGCGAAAATACACATAATCATATGAGCAGTTTTTAGATTTAAATTTAATTGAAAATACTATTTTTCTTTGTAGAGTATTTCAAGAAATTACATCTATGTAGTTTTTTGCCGTCAGGTTTGTCAAAATTGTTAGTAAAGTTTTGCGGAAAGCGGCAGTTTTTAAAAAATTATACGTATAATTAAACCAGAACTTTTTTATTAGTTGTGCCAATATTTTGCCCCGAAGAAACTAAGAAACATCTAGTAAAATATTGGCACAACTAATAAAAAAGTTCTAGTTTAGTAATACGTATAATTTTTTAAATACTGCTACATTTCCAAAATATGATTTCTCAAATTAAATTGCATTATCTATGAAACGCCAAAGAAAGAAAATAAGAAAGCATTCATTTGGCTTAATAACGTTTATAAATAATAATTAAATCAATCACCATTATAATAATTAGCAAATAAAACCAGACCTATTGCGAAAATACACATAATCATATGAGCAGTTTTTAGATTTAAATTTAATTGAAAATACTATTTTTCTTTGTAGAGTATTTCAAGAAATTACATCTATGTAGTGTTTGCCGTCAGGTTTGTCAAAATTGTTAGTATAGTTTTGCGGAAAGCGGCAGTTTTAAAAAAATTATACGTATAATTAAACCAGAACTTTTTTATTAGTTGTGCCAATATTTTGCCCCGAAGAAACTAAGAAACATCTAGTAAAATATTGGCACAACTAATAAAAAAGTTCTAGTTTAGTAATACGTATAATTTTTTAAATACTGCCACTTTTTCAAAAACTTTACTAACAATTTTGACAAACCTGACGGCAAAAAACTACATAGATGCAATTTCTTGAAATACTCTTTCAAGGAATATTAAGAGTGTGATACTTTTCACAATTTATAATTGTTTATATATAGGTATTTGATTGAAATTCACTTGGTTTGTTTTCTACTAATAATAATTAATTAGTAAAACAAACCAAGTGAATTTCAATCAAATACCTATATATTAATAGAAATGTTTTACCAAGTGATCAATGAGAAAAAAGTTAACGATATTATAATTGTTATAATAAATTGTGAAAAGAATTACACTTTTAACATTTTTTTGAAATATTCTACAAACAAAAAATAGTATTCTCAATTAGATATTGCGTCTAAAATACCACCAAATTCTTTTGTTTTAAGTGAAATGATTGTAAAATAATTTAAGTCATATCATTTTAAGCAAAGTTGGATAATTTTGTGAGTCACAAGCATAACCTTTACAATTACTACGTTGCTTTATCAGAAGTTGTTGAAATATTTGCATCCAATTTTTACACTTTTAAATAGTCACGTTCTTCTAGCTTACATGTATTAAACAACAAACTAATTTTTAATTAATACCTTTTTAACACAAAACTCAATTTAAATTGATTTTAAAAAATAAATATAAAATACCTAAGTCATTATTGTACAATGTTTGAAAACTTAACAAAAGATTATTTAAGAAATATTAAAAGTACGTTTTTATTCCTCTCGACTAGTTCGGCTTATCGTCATTCTCTAGAAGTAATACTGAATAATGTTTTACAAGAGATGTACAGGGAATTTTTTATTTAAGTATACATATGCATACGCTGTAAATTTTAACACTTTCGCTGTTTTTTTTTTAAGTTTAATTTGAAGATTAAAGCGAGTGTTTTCTACTCCCAGATTAAGCATGAAGTAACATTTCGAGTTAAGAAAAGCCCAAAAGTTTTGATTTGGACGCGTAGCTTTTCTAAATTCGTAATTTTACTTTATGCGCCACGCGTATAAAACACGGATGTCAAGTGAAGTTCAAAATATATTGCTTACTTCACAATATTTAGTGTTTTATACGCTTGGTTTGAAGTTTCAATTTGAACTTTTTTTAAAGAAAAACGAATATGTAAAGATTTACATACTGTAATTGGGATATGTATACTTAAACGAAAAACTCCTTTCTAGAAAGCCAAGTAATAAAGGCATTAAGAATTAGGAAGTCGATTATCAATATTGTCCAATATTTATATGAAAGGGACGTAATAAACGATTTTTCCGATTCTAATAAAAATATCAAATTTTTATATGTTAATAGATATGGAAAATAATTAATAAAAACTATTAAATTATTCAATATTCTTCTTTTAGTTACGTGAAGTGTTTTCTATTAATTATTGCTGTAATTCCTTTCTTCACTGATTAGTTTTATTTACTATATGTCAGAGCTGGGCAGGGTTCGAATCATTCAGGATTCGATTCCCGGATTCGAATCCTTTTAGAGGATTCAAAAGAGGTATTCGAATACTTTAGTGAAAACGGATTCGTGATCCGGATTCGTTACATTTTTTTAAAAGGATTCGTATTCGAATCCAGACGGAGATGATTCGAATCCTTATAAAAGGATTCGAATTCTTATAAAAGGATTCGAATCCTTATAAAAGGATTCGAATCCTCATACACGGATTCAAATCCTCCTAAATAATTCGAATTATGGCTATTAAGGCTGGGATTCGAATTCGATTAATTCAAATAGTTAAATATTCTAATATGAATATTTAAATTACTAAATTATTCATATTTGAATATAAATATTTAAATTTTCGAATAATTCAAATATTTGTGAATGTATATTTGGTTACTTAACCATGAAAAATATTCAACGTTAATAGTATTTTTTTAACTTCACTTGAAACCAGTGTTTTATATGCGTGGCGCATGAAGTAAAATTTCGAGTTTAGAAAAGCCCCGTGAAAATTTGTCTCGGGTAGCTGCGCGACCCGAGACAAATTTTCTACGCAGGGCTTTTCTAAACTCGAAATTTTACTTCATGTTTAGTCTGGGAGTAGACAACACTCGTTCTTAGAAGTTTCAAATTGAAGGATCAGTCTAGATTACTAAGTTTATTACCATTTTACAAAGGCTACAGCTCGAAGGACCAACCATGGTCTTCGGAGACCGACGGACTACAGGGAATCGAAGATTTTTTACAAGAAAACAACGAATATCTGAAAACCGCATGGATAGGAAAAAAACATCTAATTTTGAAAAAATATCGAAGTTGGGTTGGTTTTCAGTGCATTTTTAACTTTATTTTAATTCAGTGTTTTACACGCGTGGCGCATGAAGTAAAATTTCGAGTTTAGAAAAGCCCCGCGTAGAAAATTTGTCTCGGGTCGCTGCGCGACCCTCGACAAATTTTCTACGCGGGGCTTTTCTAAACTCGAAATTTTACTTCATGCTTAGTCTGGGAGTGGACAACACTCGTTTGAATTTTAAATTTAACTCTTTCAAAAAATTGACGTATGTAATATAATATCATTCATTGAAATCATAGAAAAAGATGCAAAATTTTACCTAAAATTAACTTTTAGAGTTAACTTTATAATTTGCTCGGCTCTTAATGGGTGAATATTCTATTCCTAAAACAAACCGTTTTTATTTAATATTATAGTTGCATTTAATACAATAACAAACTGTGAATAAATCGACATAAATCTAGAAATATCGAAAATCTCGACATGTAGAAAATCTTGACGGTCCACTCCCAGACTAAGCATGAAGTAAAATTTCGAGTTTAGAAAAGCCCCGCGTAGCAAATTTGTAGAGGGTCGCGCAGCGACCCGAGACAAATTTTCACGGGGCTTTTCTAAACTCGAAATTTTACTTCATACGCCTCGCGTATAAAACACTGATTTAAAGTGAAGTTAAAACGCACTGAAAACTAACCCAACTTCGATATTTTTTCAAAATTGGATGTTATCTTTCCTATCCATGCTGTAAACCTTCAGATATTCGTTGTTTTCTTGTAAATAAACTTCGATTCCCTGTAGTCCTTCGGTCTCCAAAGACCATGATTGGTCCTTCGAGCTGTAGCCTTTGTAAAATGGTAATAAACTTAGTAATCTAGAGTGATCCTTTAATTTGAAACTTCTAACAACGAGTGTTGTCCACTCCCAGACTAAGCATGAAGTAAAATTTCGAGTTTAGAAAAGCCCCGCGTAGAAAATTTGTCGAGGGTCGCGCAGCGACCCGAGACAAATTTTCACGGGGCTTTTCTAAACTCGAAATTTTTCTTCATGCGCCACGCGTATAAAACACAGATTTAAAATGAAGTTCAATAACACATATATCATCATTAATTAAAATCATTATATAATCAGATATTTAGTCGGTAAATGAACATTTTTGTTAATAAAAACTGATGGAATAAAATATTACTGGTTGCAAATAATAGATTCAAATTTATTTTTAAAGGATTTGTATCCGTGATTCCAAAATGAGGATTCGAATCTTTGATTCAAATCATATTTTTCACTTACGAATCCTGTATTTGAGTATTCGTGATTTGAATCATATTAGGTGATTCGGATTCGTGATTCGAATCCTGTTTTTGAGGATTCATCCCAGCTCTGCTATATGTACATTTCGAACACTATGTGTTCATTTTAAATAGTAATTCACTGTCAATTAATAAAATAAACACATTTGTCAATTGTATTACTATTAAAAATGAACACATAGTGTTCGAAATGTACATATAGTAAATAAAACTAATCAGTGAAGAGAGAAATTACAACAATAATTAATATTAAATTATTGTCGTAATATTTTATCAGCGCAGGCAAATTGCTAAAATATACATTTTCCAATACGAAACTTGTTTGATAATGACAAGTTAAAGTTGTCAAAACTATAGTCACAATAAAAACCTCAGTTATACAAACAAGTGTCTTATTTATATCAATAATATATGGTATGCTGAACAGTCTTTTAATGTGTTATATTTATTCAATTTTATTGCTTTTACTAATATATTCCATATTTTCCTTAAAATAATTTGTTTAAACACCCAAAACGCTTATCATCGTTCACAACACTGATTTAAATTTCCTCAAACAAAATTTAACAAAACATTAAACCCATAACAACAACAATAACAAAAACTCCTCTCTTTTGGCCGTGTAAATTCCACATCGTAAATCCGCTTGTCATTTCGGGGAAACGACGGATATTATATATAAAATAAAGTCCAAGTCATAATCCATTAATTAAGGCTGTCGCCAGATTGGGAATTATTATCAAATCAAAGCCAGCCGTAAAAGTTGCACAATCGTAAATTTAACCGAAACCGAATTATCAGAGTAAAACTTATTTACTCGTAATGCTGAAACAAGCTTAATATCGGTAAAACGCGGATTGTATTTTTAGTAATTAATGTTTATTCTGTACTATGTTTTATCCTAGATTTTAATATGAGTCAAGGTTTACTTGTTACTCGTATTAGTTGTGTATCTTCTTATCTAACAACTTACTTTTGGAAATTCACAAAAAGTGAATCATTTGTTTTCGTTATTTCAGGGCTGCTCACACTTTTCCATTTGTAGTATTTTTCGGACACTAAAAATGTGGATAAGCTGTAAAATTTCATGCGCTCGTTGATTTTATAAAAGCGTTCAATTTGAAGCTTCTAACGAGTGTTTCCACTCCCAGACTAAACATGAAGTAAAATTTCGAGTTTAGAAAAGCCTGAAAATTTGGATTTGCCAGGGCGCGCGAGCGAAGCGAGTCGCACTCCGGCAAATCCAAATTTTCAGGCTTTTCTAAACTCGAAATTTTTCTTCATGCGCCACGCGTATACATCACTGAAATATTGTGAAGTTTAACATGTACTGCTTTTAGCATATTGTTTTATCAGTATATTCTGAATTTCACAATAATTCAGTGTTTTGTACGCGTGGCGCATAAAGTAAAATTTCGAGGTTAGAAAAGGCTAAAAATTTGGTCCGGTCGCGTACCGCTATGCGACCAAACCAAATTTTCAGGCTTTACTAAACTCGAAATTTTACTTCATGCTTAACTTGGGAGGGAAAACACTCGTTAGAAGCTATAAATTGAACACTTTTAGAAAATCAACGAACGCATGAAATTTTACAACCTATCTACATTGTTAGTGTCCGAAATAAAAAATACAAATGGAAAAGTTTGAGCAGTCCTTTTCAAAGAGAACGAATGCCTGAAAATTTTGAAATTATTATAAAGCTTATTCTTTCAAATTAAAATAGTTTTGAATTTGAAATATTCATGTTTTAAAATTTTGTTCACATTTTCTTTAAAAAATCTAAAATAATTAATTTATGTAAAGAAAAGATAGTGAAAAATCATTCACCTGCCTGATGAAGCCACTAATTTGCAGTGTCAACTAATTAACAGTGAAATCTTAACCAAGTGTATTATTTACTAAAAGTGCAAAAGTTTGTGCAAGTATCTATTGATTATTAATAGAATTTACCACATTGGATTTTTGCTTCATAAAACAATAATTAATGTTACTTATAAATAAACACCAAATGATTTGCGCAACTGCTTGTTTCGTATCTTTTTCTCTGTACTTTTTTTTCTGTCACGTGAATTACCAGCGACGACCTTTCATGGTCAAACAACATGAATTGATTCCGCGAGGTGAGATTTTAAGAAACCCATGACGGTATCTGCAGAACCGGTCAACGAAATTTTAATGTACTTGGAATTATTGAGCATTTATGTAAATAATTACGCAAAAATGTAAATTGCAAAATTGTATTCATATAATTTTTTTTTATACCTCTACACCCGATGGGTAGAAAAGGAACGGAATGTGTATGTATTATTTTTATTAAGTGATTCAAAGAATAGTAAAAATCAAAGATTAGACAATTCATTTCCGGACTTTATTGGAAATCTACAAATATCCAGTGAAAATTTCATTCAAGTTGAGTGTAAATCATTTGAGTCAACACTGAAATCTAAAGTATTATTCATCTTGAATTAAAATCACTCTGTATTTACAATATCGCAACAAAACCCATAAATCACTAGACTTAAAACAAAAATCTGAAGTGATTTTTAAGTTTACCAATAAAATACTTACATATATTAATATCTGAGAACAAAAAATCCCCAGAAAAAAAAAACGGTTGTACATTTTCAGTGGAAATAATCTATAAATAACTAATATTGTTGTTATTATTCATGCAGTTTTAATTGTGGAAATATGCTAATGTCGATTGATAATTAACATTCTAGACTAAGTCCAACAAATGGACTTATGATTGACATCCATTATTTACCATTTCTAATCCCACAGTGTTTCCCCAATTGGAAAAATGTGGATGTCATTACTAAAATTACGAACATCCAGAAAACCAATTTGTATTGAACATAAACTGGTTTTGAAATTATTGACAGGAATACCCTTTAGACACACATATTTATATATTTTTAACTAAAAGAAATAATAATAGTAATGTTTGTTTGCAATTTTTCTTACCAGCATTTGACTAAATAATCTAATGATTTTGTTGCATATATTTGGATACTATTAAGTATTGTTAATCGTAAAACAGTTTTTGGAGTTATTTAAAGTTAGTGAAACCCTCAATTAGTAAGGCATATTAGTTGTAGAATCGTACTTTCAATATCTTTAATTTGGTTCTCCTTACTTACTTGATGAAACATATTTAACGTTTTAAATGAAAGTTGTAGATTTAAGATTTTGTTTATTTATTTCGCAATATTATCCACAAATTTTATAAATAAAAATTAACTGTTGGTGGTATTTTTAAGATTTTGTTTAAAGAAAAAACATCCTTTTGAATAAAGTTTATTATTTTCTAATAATCTATGTATATTTTCTTAACGTTTAAACTGTCGGAGTTATTTTTAAAATTTTTGTTTAAATTACACAAATTTTGTTCACTTGTACACGCATTTTTTTCCAACGTTACAACAAAGTTATTCATTTACCAATAATCTCTGTGATTATCATCGTAAGTGTAGACTGGTTGTATTTTTAATATGTTATTTAAAAAATTCACATTCTCACTTTAAAATATATATATACACGATTCCATTTGTTTCTGGATCTCGCCTAGCTATGGAAAAGTGACAGTTTAAGTATTGTAAATGGGGCTGGTTGTGTTTTAAATCAGGGTTTTTAAATGTCACTGTCAGATGTTCGATTTTAAGGTTATAATTTCTGACTATTGTGATCTTACACTGTTGCCTGTTTTACAAATTTTCAGATATAAAAGGATAATAATATGCAGTTTTAAGATTAACAAAATTTACTACTTGGTTTTTGTACATACAAACACAGCAATAATATTGTATATAACAAATATAATGAATTCGGCTCTGCAAACTTATTTCGTCATCCATTTGTATTTCTCGCTTGGGTCTAGACATACCCCAAAAATATCTATTAAAATCGTAATAATATTGTGATGCTGTAGATTTGGATTACTTTGCCTAAAATGTTTGTAGGATTTCAGAATTTGTAACCTTTTTGATTCAGAGATAATCTTTGGCATGTTAATATTTAATATGTGCCTGAAATTATTTTTCACTTTGACATTGACACAGCATTGCAACACTAGATTAATTTGATTTAATAATAAAATGCTCGAAGAAGCGACCACGTGGCGAAATATTTGTTGCAAGATTAACAATAAACCTCTTGAAAATTAAAAAGAGGATTACTTATGATATCATAAATTATTGCAACACTGTTAAAATAAGGAATCAGGAGTGCCAATTAATAAAAAATGTAAATGTTGATACTGCAACATAACAACTCGAATGCATGGCTAGGCGAGATCCAGAAACAAATGGAACGGTGTATACCAATTTTCGTCAGCTTTGAATGGCTGTAATTTTATTTAAAACGGTTCAATTTTCATTTTACCAACGTTGCAACAAAGTTTATTTATTTCTTAATAATCTCTGTGATTACCATCGTAAGTTTAACACGGTTATATTTTTAAAATTTTATTTAAAAAATTACACATTTCGCTCACTTTAATAAATATATAAAAATGTTCGTCAACTTTTAATGGCTGTAATTTTTTCTCAACAGCTCAATTTTCATTTTTCCAACGTTGCAACAAATTTTATTCATTTCTCAATAATCTCTGTGATTACCATCGTAAGTTTAACATCAGTAATATTTTTAAAATTTTATTTAAAAAATTACACATTTCGCTCACTTTAAAAAATGTATACAAATTATCGTAAACTTTGAATGTATAGCAGCATCTATATTTTTCAAAAATTATTGCAACTGTCTCTGAAATATCGTATATAAATTACATAATTAAAAATAGATCAAGATCATAGAAAGATTGAGACCTAACATCAAACAAAACATCGAAAACTAATGGCATGTGATGAAACTAAGACAAAGAAATTAATATTTTGTATTCCAAAATATTCTACGACCAAGTATTGACAATTCCAGACATATATTTGTAATTATTACATATAAAACAATATTTTTATATACTTGTTTTTTCCTCCAGTTTATAAAGCATCGTAATTTTATATAAAAGTTCAGTTTGAAGTTTCTAATGAGTGTTTCCACTCTCAGACTAAGCATGAAGTAAAATTTCGAGTTTAGAAAAGCCTCAAAATTTGGTTTGGTCGCGTAGTGCTAAGCGCTACACGACTAAACCAAATTTTCAGGGTTTTCTAAACTCGAAATTTTACTTCATGCGCCAGGCATATTAAACATTGATTTAAAGTGAAGTTTAAAATATATTGCTTAGATGTGTGATGGATCAATATTTACCAAGATATAGAGAAATAATGCAAAAATGCAAATTTTTTTGTGAATATTTCATAACTAGTAAGAGCTATGAAGAACTGTATATGTATACGCTAAATGTTCCTAGTCTCATTCATCCTCATCTCATAATATATAAATCATCATATTTCTAACAAGAAGAGTGCATGATAGGCAGTTTTTAAAAATGTTCTTTGCATATGAGAATAATTGCTCCTTTAACTGAAATCACGTGTATTGAACCAGATGATTTCGTGATTCCGTTTAAAAATGGCCCAATTGTGGATCCTTGAGGTCAATTTATTTAGTATCCTCTTATTCCAAACACTTAATGATGTATTTTAACTTTATCAACACTAGATAACAGTTGCCGTTAATTTGGAAAATTATTGGTAATTTCTTCGTAAAAACGCAATTATTTCCAAGAGAATTATTTTCAATTATTATTATATTTTCAAAAGTGTTTCCAGTCCCAGACTAAGCATGAAGTAAAATTTCGAGTTTAAAAAACCTGAAAATTTGGTTTGGTCGCGTAGCGCTACGCGACCAAACCAAATTTTTAGGCTTTTCGGAACTAGAAATTTTACTTCATGCACCAGGCGTATTCAACGCTGATTTTAAAGGGAAGTTCAAAATATATTACTTACATGAACACTGTATACATACACTGTTCTCAATTTATACAAATTTGTTTTAAACACTTTTCCATATATTTAATATTTAAATCATCATATTTCTAACAAGAAGAGTGCATGATGGGGATTTTTTAATGCTTTTTTGCATGTGACAGTAATTGCTCCTTTAACTGAAATCACGTGTATTGAGCCAGATGATTTCGTGATTCCGTTTAAAAATGGCCCAATTGTGGATCCTTGAGGTCAATTTATTCAGTATCCTCCTATTCCAAACACTTATGCCAGTTTGCACCCAAGTCGATTAAGTTAATCAGTGATTAGCGCTCCTTAAAAACACAGCAATTTTATGTATATATTATTTACAAAATCACATAATGATAAAATAGACATGTTTAGGATATCTTACAAATTTAAAACATTCTTATATTCTAGAATTATGACTGAATCAGAGGTTTAATCAATGATTAGTGGTTGATTAAAGTTAACCAGTGCAAATGGGCCTTAATGATGTATTTTAATTTTATCGACACTAAGTAAAACTTGACCTAAATTTGGAATATTATTCATTATTTCTGCGCAAAAACGCGACTATTTACAATAGAAATTATGAAAAGAGAGATGATGAATAAAATATAAAATTACGATCAATACTTACAAAATTGTATATAAATTCCTCTATGCAGTGTCAGTACAAAAAAATGAAGATTGTCTGAAGCGTTTGATAGTAAACTTTAAAATATAAACTCATTTAATATTGAATTTGAAATAAGGTGAATTAGTTTGCTTTCCTTATTTTTTTATTTCTCCAACTAGTTTCGACTTTTCTTCGTAATTCTCAAGGAGAAGTCGAACCTAGTTGGAGAAATAAAGGAATAAGTAAAACAAACCAAGTGCCTTTGATTCAAATTCAATATTAGTTATAATGTTTTATCAAGTACTCAATGAGGAACAAATTAAATTTAACCCTATTCAAGCTGTGTTGAGTTTTCTTTGATATACATACTGAGAAATATATATTTTTTTGTAAATACATTTGAGTTGTAGAAATTGTATGTAAAATAACATGAACGTCTTTGAGTATCGAAACAACATGAAATAACACAGAATAAATAAATGAACAGTTTTCTAAAAATATTCGTTTCTTTTAAATTGCTTTGTATAATTGGTTTAGTAATTGAAAATTGAGGAAAAACGGGAAAGTTTTCGAAAATAATTAATGAAAAGTTTTCTAAAAATATTCGTTTCTTTTAAATTGCTTTATAGAATTGGTTGAGTAATTGAAAATTGAGGGAAAACACGGGAAAGTTTTCGAAAATATAAAATCAGCTGTTCGTGGTATCGAGCTTGAATCTCCTCTGAGCGTGGCGTTAAAATTCCCCCTGTTTCCTCCCCCGCCCGTCCCTCCTCACCTCCTGCCGGCGCGGCGCGCGCCACAAACGCGCTACTCTATAAAACGGCAGCAACGGCGGCGAAACACTTCAGACTCGCTATTGAGTTGTTCACAGTCCTTACTCACGAGGTCGTTTGGCTACTTCTAACAGAAGCTAGACCCTCACCAACTAGAAACAGAAATCTAGTCTAAAAAAAAACAAAGTGCAATAATAATAAATTATAAACGATTCAAACTCGAACAAAGTGTTTCCTGTGATTTGTGCCGCTCGCAAAACTCAATTGGATTACCACGAAAACAGTGTTTTTACTCATTAAGTGTTCAAACTCGCACCCTTTCGATACTCAAAGACTTCTAAACTCGCGAGAGTTTAGAAGACCACCGGCGTCAAGATTGCTATCTTCGGTTTCTCGTCCCGCAGCCCCAGCAAGATGGTGGGCAGCAATGGTATGATTGCTATTCGGCTTGTTCGCAGTAAATTGAGGAAGAGGGAAGAGCACAGTAACAGCGTCCATCCCACGGACGTGGTCCTTCACCAGACGACGGCTTCCCCGGCTGCTCAAACTCAAACCGCCACCACGATTCAGACCACCGAGTCGCTGGCCTTCAGAGGGCAGCCCCTTTGGCAGTATCCGCCGCCTCCACCACAACCGTGCCTGTACAACAATAACCAGGTAATTATCGAAATTATCTGTTTGTATGAAAAAAGTTGGTCTAAAAATTGTGTTCACTTCTGCCAGAAAGAAGTCTGAAATTATGAACAACTTAGTTTTGGCAAGAAGAACAATTATATTTCGAACAACTTACCTTTGGCAAGGAAACCAATTGTAAAATTATATTTCCAACACCTTACTTTTAGCTAATTAAACAGCTAAATCTGCACAGAAGTAAACTAAAATACTGTTCAAAATATATTAATTAACCTTAGTTTTTGCAAGGAAAAAGGTTTAAATCACATTTCTTAGTTTTAGTTACGAAATATAAATAGTCAACTAAAATCATAGAATATATTGTCCAAATTATTTTTATCTTAGTTCAACCATACAAAAGTAACGGAATTATACTATGAACAACTTAGTTTTGGCAATAATTGGTCAAATAAATAAAATCATACAGAAGTAAAATATGTTGTCCAAATTATTTTCATCTTTGTTCAACTAAAACCATACAAAAGTAAAGTAAAACACTTGTTTTGTTCCATATTTGGAACGAAACAAGTGTTTTACTTTACCTAATTGGAAAATGTCTTTTCGTCAAAAAAGTAGCAGCACAAGTATCGAATGAATTATTATTGTTTCAATAAGTGTTTGATTTAGACAATTTTGTTGTAGATTGCGTAAAACATCGCACTTTTATTGTTTTAATGAATATATGTTGTCTAAATTATTGTCACTCTTGTTTTTGTAAAGAAGATAGCCTAAATCGCATTTTGAGCAGCTTATTCTAAACTAAAATTAAAATCATTACAACAGACTATCGAGCAATTTATAAATAGTAACACAAAAATTAAGTGCAATATAATGGAATAATCTCACACCTTCTTTTTTAACTGTTGGAGAGCCTAACCTTGATTGATCTTTAATTGCAAAACAACTTTTGTAAACACTTTCAATTCAACATAACCTAAAATGCTAAATGCTAAACATTCGTTATAACTTTAACTATTAAAACTGTTTTAACATCTGATTATTATTATTAAAATGATTAATATAAAACTTAATCTATTCTACATTGTCACTGAATAATCACACACCTTCTTTTTGGACTGTTGAAGAGCCTAACCTGCAAAACTTGATTTTTAGTTGCAAAACAACTTTTGTAAACACTTACAATTCAACATAACCTAAAATGCTTTATTTCATGTGCCACGCGTATAAAACACTAAAATATTGCGATGTTTAAAATAAACTGCTAAAACAGTATGTTGAAGGAGAATGTTTTGAACTTGACGTTAAATCAGTGGTTTATACGCGTGGCGCATGAAGTAAAATTTCGAGTTTAGAAAAGCCTGAAAATTTGGTTTGGCCGCTCCGCGCTTCGCGCTGCGCGACCAAACCAAATTGTCAGGCTTTTCTAAACTCGAAATTTTACTTCATGCTTAGCCTGAGAGTGGAAAACACTCGTTTAAAGCTTTAAAATAAACATTGTAATATTGTTAATTAAAAAAAAAATACACTAAAAACTCCAGCGATAAAATTCTCATTTTTTCGCAATAAAATTAGAAACACGTATACAAGGAAAACGTCTATCAAACTAAAGCCAATCGCCAATCGAGAACACGCGTCCACTGCATGCAAAACTCAGTGCCACTTTTTTTTCAACTCGAGTGAATGTAATCAGCTTTTTTTCCTAACAATCAATTTTGCAAAGGTACAAGGCACAAGTATTGCAGTAAACCATACCATAATACGTGAATGTAATTAGTTTTTTTTACTCTACTAACAATTATGTTTGCAAAAAAATCATCTAAGTAAAGTTCACTAAGTGAATGTTATCTTTTCTCTCTATTTCTCTCTCCTTGGAATCAATTTTCGCAAAGGTGTGTTTAGTACGTCACAAGTACATCAATAAAGTTTCCTAAGCTGAATTAATCATTTGTTTTTCTTTGAATGAATAATTATGCTAATTCTTTTTCACACGTCATAAATATCTTTTAGTGGAGTTTCCTAGTTTTAGCATCATCTCAAAACGGATGAAATATGTCACATTCTGCTCTTTGTTGTTTTGTGAATATTATCGCAATGTTGTGTTTGTTGTGGCCGTTTGTTTTTGTTTAACTTATAGATATTTATACAGTGTTAACCGCGAAACCCGGCCATTGTATTATTTAGGTTTTTAAACCAAAATCAAACGGCCACAGTTTAGTTTTGGTTTACTTACAGATATTTATACGGAGTATTGACTGCAAAACCTAGCCATTGTTTTGTTTAGATTTTATTTATACTTTTAACGAGTGCTTCCACTCCCAGACTAAGCATGAAGTAAAATTTCTAGTTTAGAAAAGCCTGAAAATTTGGTTTGGTCGCGTAGCGCGTAGCGCTACGCGGCCAAACCAAATTTTCAGGCTTTTCTAAACTAGAAATTTTACTTCATGCGCCACGCGTATTAAACACTGATTTGAAGTAAAGTTCAAAAAACATACAGCATAGAAATGCGCATTTATGTGCACAGCCGATTTATAATTAAATTAATTCCAATTCTAAATAATTCTAATTTGCTATGGCCAGGTTGATAACCATCAAACCTGGCCATAGCAAATTAGAATTATTTTGAATTAGAATTAATTTAATTATTAATCGGCTGTGCACATAAACGCGCAATTCAAAGCTGTATGTTTCTGGGTAAATATGTTTGTTGTACTTATTTTTTTCTAGCTCTAGGTCAGAGCGTTCTTTTTTGCATGTCACCAATCAAGTTCTAAATAATTTCGATTTGATAGAATCAGGTTGTTTTGATAACTTTGCCAATTTTTGGATTAGTAGGTCACAAGTTGTAAACTTTTTGCAGATGCTTGGTAAAAGGTGCCTACTTTTTGCAGGTCAAACAGACATTCTTGCTTTAAATACCAATTTTTGAAAACCTTGAGCGATCAGCACTTATTAAGTTTTAATACCAATCTTTTTTGCACCTTAATTTACAATAGGAATTCTTGTTTTAAATACCTTTCATTAAATCTTGAACTTTTGTTTTGACACCACTAGCTAGTTTATCAGCAACAGATGGCGATTCTAGCTTTCAAAATTAGAGTTTGATACCCATGTTTGCAGATCCTTAGAACTCTTAATATTTTAATCAGGCTTTATTTGATTAATTGATGTGAAAACCAATAATATTTTTGCACTTCAGAAAACAGATGTGTTTATTTTGAATGCCTTTTTTAACACGTCGACTGCCGCAATGTTTTTACACTTGGAGATTTCTATTTAACGTGAATCGTATTTGATTGACACAGCAGCAAACGTGTTAAAATCTTGAACTTTTGTTTTGAAACCACAAATTAATCAAACATTGAAATCAAATTCAAATTTTGAAAACTAGCTTCGCCACGTATCGCCGCGTATCCAAATTGACTTGAACTTTTGTTTTGAAACCACTAATTAATCAAACATTGAAATCAAATTCAAATTTTGAAAGCTAGCATCGCCATCTAATGCTAATTTCCAAAATTTGAATTTTATTTCTATGTTTGTAGATCTTTAATAACTGATCGATCTTAACTTGTTGATCAGCCTTTAATAAACAATTGATGTCGAATAAACATGTTCGGAACTTGGAAAGTCTGTAAATATTGGTACCAAGGTTTTTTTGAGTGCGTAACGTTTTTCCGAAAATTAAAATTTTCCCCGTGATAGCAATTTAGCTGTCCTTGCAGTAATTCTACCTGATACTTCTTACGCAGTTCTTCAAACAATTTGTATGCAAACTATCAAAGTTATTCCAGCGTATCCAAATTGTAATAGCTGTAACAGATGACCAAGCCTTCAAAGCACCATTTTTGTATCTTTTAATGCAATTTTTGCAAACTTTTTGAGTAGCACACATTTCTTCACTTCTGCAAACAATTTGTATGCAGACTATCAAATTTATTCCAGCGTATCCAAATTGTGTATCAGCTTTTTTCCAAATTGTAACAGATGATCAAGCCTTCAAAGCACCATTTGTATATTTCAATGCAATTTTCACAAACTTTTTTATTAGCACACTTTTTTCTTTACTTCTTCAAACAATTTGTATGCAAACTATCAAAGTTATTCCAGCGTATCCAAATTGTAATAGCTGTTGTAACAGATGACCAAGCCTTCAAAGCACCATTTTTGTATCTTTTAATGCAATTTTCGCAAACTTTTTGAATAGCACACAAAGTTATTCCAGCGTATCCAAATTGTGTATCAGCTTTTTTCCAAGTTGTAACAGATGACCAAGCCTTCAAAGCACCATTTGTATCTTTCAATGCAATTTTTGCGAACTTTTTTAGTAGCACTAGGTCGAAACAGCACGGCTCGGCAAAACCAACACCGAATCAAGGCCGGTATTAACATTTAGTCCTCCCGTCATCCGGGTGATGATGCAAAATTTGAAAGTCCGGAGAAAGCCGGCCGCTTTGGAAAACCTTGTGTGTGATTCAGCTCGCAGCACACATACAAAATACGTTATCCGCGTTGAATAAGGACGGACGTTCGGTTTTTCAAGTCTTTAAAATAGAATTCAACGGCCCCTGTTGCGGCCGTTGAACGCACTCCGGCCGTCTCTTTCAGTGCCCTCGCCGGCGCGGCCTCTCTCTCGTTCCCACGTCCGGCCATGGGATCGATCAAAAAAGAGGTTTTTGTACAGGCTGTACACATTATGCAGGTAGTGCACCCTACGGAAGGGAAATTATAACGATTTGAGGAGGGTCGGAGCAGATTAGGAGTCTTTGGAAATATCTTGACGGAGCCGAAGAGAGAAACAAGTGGGAGGATCCGGGGTGGAAGGGGGAATTTGGATAGAATAGACATATGGTGTTGTAACGGAAATGTTAATGATCATGGGAATGTGATTTCTTGTGTGAAAAATGAGTTTTTGAGGGATTAGAAGTACAGTTCGATCGTTTAAATTGTGATTTAGAGTAGGCGGCATTTTTTTGTTGTTGTTACCCAGACTGCTAATTGAATGATGGAATAAATTTGAGGTTATGGTAAACTATGTGTTAACAGTCAGTAGGGCCAATCTAATTTAAAATTCAAAGCCTACTCTAAATCATATTTTAAACAATCGCACAGTAGAACCATTGTTTTAAAAAGCGTCTATAACTTTTGATGCTGCATCAGATTTTCTCTCTTTCAAAAATTGAAAACTTCAGATTCTTTTTAGATCCTTTACAAACTTTGAACAAATTTCCTCTTGTAAAGATTTGTTTTATCTTCTTGAAATCTAGGCTTTGGGCCTTTGAGATTCTTTTACAAACTTAAAAGATGTTGCCTCTTTTTAGAGTCGTCTCAAAACGGATGAAATATGAAAAATCTTGCTCTTTTTTGTTTTGCGAATACTATCGCAATTTTATTACAAACTTTTAAAGATGTTGTCTCTTTTAAAAATAGGGAAACCCGGGCTTCAAGAATTTCAGATTTCTTTACAAACATTCAGGTATATTTGTAGAACCCTAACAACTAAAGAAAACGTTTCCTTTGCTAAAATCACATAAATTGATTGTTTGTGCTATCTAACTAAATATGTTTCTTTCTTGTTGTTTCAGGATACGATTGTACAAAACCTGCCCAGTGAACGCCCAGGCTTCGCCCGCGGCTTCAGGAAAAACTTGGGCGGCCGCTGGAGGCGATTAGTCAAGGGGAAACCGGAAACGGAAGTCTACACGATACCCGCCGAATTGAAACCCCAGCTGAAGCAGATATACGTGTACTAGCGACGAGTCAGAAACCGCACACAAAGAGCCATGCATTCCCTAAAAAAAAAAAAGAAAACTACACGAAAGAGAAAGCCGCTCTACCTGTACATACACAGAAATACCTTCCTTAATGAGACTGATTACAAAAAAACTTCGCAAGAGTTTCAATTACTAGGTTTACTTGATCTTCGCTGCAAAATAAATCAATGTGAAGATTGTAGTATTAGTAGTTGTAAATAATTTAGCCTGTAATTTAATTTTAGTTTTTAAGCAAAAAAGCGTAATTGTTAAGGTGATGAAAAACCATGTGATTTTACGAGATGTAACCGGCACGGATTAATCCGGGCTTTGATTTAAATAATTTTATTAGCATAGTTTTTTGTTTCCTTTAAAAAAAATTAATCAAAAAGCGCAGAAAGCTATTAATTGCTCATATTGAGCAACAATAACCATTTTTTTTTTGAAATTGCAAGCGCGCACACGCAAAACCGTTTTTTTGTTTTGTTATTCTTTTGTATAGAGAATCTCCTTTTGCTATCCAAGTTAATTAAAGTAAATATAAATAAAGTTTTGAGAGGGCGACCTCTCGTTTTTTTGAAACTAGTCAGATCTGCTAGATTTTTCTTTTATTTTTCGTTGTAAACTCCTATCGATTGTACGAGTCGTCCAAATGAGAAAATGTCGCTTTCCTTCAGTATTATATAACTGTTGTTTAATTTATTTTATCGTATTTATGACATTGTGAGGCATGTGAAGAGAAATCAATAAATTCGATGATAGCATTTTATTTTATTTTTAATGTTTTACATGTTGATCCTTGATTGATATAATTAAGCAAACAAAATAAATAATTAATGATTATAATTATTTTACTTGAAAAAAGAAACATGAAATTCAATAGATATGAAAATAAATAAAAAGCAAATTTCTTTGAAGTATACAAATCCTGATAATTACAGATAAATTTGTATGAAACGTTGTTTTTATAAAACCGGTGAATTGAAAGCTTCTAACGAGTGTTTCCACTCCCAGGCTAAGCATGAAGTAAAATTTCGAGTTTAGAAAAGCCTGAAAATTTGGATTTGCAGGGGCGCGCAAGCGAAGCGAGTCGCGCCCCTGCAAATCCAAATTTTCAGGCTTTTCTAAACTCGAAATTTTACTTCATGCGCCACGCGTACAATACACTGATTTAAAGTGAAATTCAAAATTGACTGCTTAAATCAAACTTAAGCAGTGTTTTGTACGCGTGGCGCATGAAGTAAAATTTCGAGTTTAGAAAAGCCTCAAAATTTGGTTTGGTCCCGCATTGTAAAGAGAATTGCTCGAATTTTGAAAGTCCAAAATATCTTAGACGAAATATATATTTGGAAAACTTTATAACTTAAAATCAAACTTATAATGTTTAAGTTTAATTTAATTAATTTAATTTAGATTTAAAGTGAATTTCAAAATACAGGGTGGCTGATTTTTTAGTACCCAGCTTATATCTGCTAAAATATTAAAGAAACAACAAAAATATAAAATAAAATCATATGCAAACTTATCATATGCAACGTGATCGATAAGATGGACCAAATATTTTTTTCCATGGCCAACCTATTTTACAGAAAAAGTCAACTATTATTTTTTTTTAAATGGGATGCCCTGAAACTTGTTTCTGTATCTTTGATATTTTAGCAGATATAAGCTAGGACACAAAAAAATCAGTCACCCTATATTTTAAAATTCATTTTAAATCAGTGTTTTATACGCGTGACGCATGAAGTAAAATTTCGAGTTTAGAAAAGCCTGAAAATTTGGTTTGGTCGCTCCGCGCTTCGCGCTACGCGACCAAACCAAATTTTCAGGCTTTTCTAAACTCGAAATTTTACTTCATGCTTAGCCTGGGAGTGGAAACCCTCGTTAGAAGCTCTAAATTGAACGATTTTATAGAACTATCTAATATCTAAAAATTTACGCCGTATACATCGGAATATGTATACTCAAAAGAAAAATACTTTGTACTTTAATGAACAATTTAACAATAAACAAAACACATTGTAAAAACAATTTAATAAATGACATGAAATCTAAACATGAAATTCAATAAATATAACTATAAATATGAAGCAACTTTCTTTTAAGTATACATATCACGATAATTATAGTGTTTAGCAACTTTGCATGAATTTATTGCTTTTATAAAAGCGGTGGGTTGAAAGCTTCTAACGAGTGTTTCCACTCCCAGACTAAGCATGATGTAAAATTTCGAGTTTAGAAAAGCCCCGTGAAAAATTGTCGAGGGTCGCGCAGCGACCCGAGACAAATTTTCTGGGCTTTTCTAAACCCGAAATTTTACTTCATGCGCCACGCGTACAAAACACTGATTTAAAGTATAGTTTAAAATATACTGCTTAAGTTTGATGTATTCTAAAGAAACTTACTGAAATTTTGAAAACATAAGATTTGATTAGACGAAATATTTGTAAAATACTTAGCATTTTAATGAAAAATTTAACAATAAACAAAACACATTTTAAAAACAATTTAATAATTGACATGAAATCTAGACATGAAATTCAATAAATATAACTATAAATATGAAGCAACTTTCTTTTAAGGATACATATCACGATAATTATAGTGTTTAGCAACTTTGCATGAATTCATTGCTTTTATAAAAGCGGTGGGTTGAAAGCTTCTAACGAGTGTTTCCACTCCCAGACTAAGCATGAAGTAAAATTTCTAGTTTAGAAAAGCCCCGTGAAAATTTGTCGAGGGTCGCGCAGCGACCCGAGACAAATTTTCTGGGCTTTTCTAAACTCGAAATTTTACTTCATGCGCCACGCGTACAAAACACTGATTTAAAGTAAAGTTTAAAATATACTGCTTAAGTTTGATGTATTCTAAAGAAACTTACTGAAATTTTGAAAGCATAAGATTTGATTAGACGAAGTAAATATTTGTAAAACTTATTAACACCCCAGAAATAAATAATAAATAAATATGTTTATTGTCCAATAGATTAACCAATTTAGGGCATACAAATCAACAAAATGAAAAATTATAACAGTACATAAAATAATAAACATAATGATCACCCTCATAAAAAAAATACATGAAAAGTACCCACAAATTAATGAAAGTAACTAAATTAAATAAACACATTATATATACAAAATAATTATCTAATTCAGTTCTATTGTAAACATGTTTAACTAAACTAAGAAAGAGAAAATAAAATACTGATCAGACTGCAAAAAAAATCAAATAAAATAAACACATTATACAAAATAATTATCTAATTCAGTTCTATTGTAAACATGTTTAACTAAACTAAGAAAGAGAAAAAAAAAATACTGATCAGACTGCAAGAAAAAACAAATAAAATAAACACATTATACAAAATAATTATCTAATCCAATTCCATTGTAAACATGTTTAACTAAACCAAGAAAGAGAAAAAAGAAATATTGATCAGACTGCAAAAATAAAACTTAAACCGTATATTTTGAACTTCACTATAAATCAGTGTTTTATACGGGTGGCGCATGAAGTAAAATTTCGAGTTTAGAAAAGCCTGAAAATTTGGTTTGGTCGCTCCGCGCTTCGCGCTACGCGACCAAACCAAATTTTCAGGCTTTTCTAAACTCGAAATTTTACTTCATGCTTAGCCTGGGAGTGGAAACCCTCGTTAGAATCTTTGAAGTGAATATTTTTATAAAATTAATAAATAACTGAATATTTACAGCGTAAACATCGGAATATGTATACTTTAAACAAAAATATTGAGTATTTTTATAAACAATTTGAAAATAAAGAAAATACATTGTATGGACAATTTAATAAATGATATTATCTTTTTTTGCCGTCAATTTGTCAATATGAATAATGTTATTGCTTAAAGCGGCAGTAGATTATTTAAAAAAATTAACATGGAGACTTTTTTTGTATAAATTAATATGTATTTATTTTATAAGCTATTTTTATATTAATTTATACAAAAAAGTCTATATATTACTTTATTGATATAATCTATCTAATAACATTCTTTATACAATAAAGTCTATATATTACTTTATTGAAGTAATCTATCTAATAACATTATTAATATTGACAATTTAATAATAATAATGGCATGAAATCAAGACATGAAATTCAATAAATATGAAAACGAAATAATTGTCAATTGACAATTTAATAATAATAATGGCATGAAATCTAGACATGAAATTCAATAAATATGAAAACGAAATAATTGTCAATTGACAATTTAATAATAATAATGGCATGAAATCTAGACATGAAATTCAATAAATATGAAAACAGTAACATTAATAAATTGGATTTTAATGAATAATTTGATATTAAACAATGCAGTGAACTCCAATTTAAGCAATAATTCGGAAATAAATAAACGACAAAAAAACTAAATTTAAAAAAAAAACTATTCTTGCGATTTTTAACTCCGTCGATCAAATGAACAATTCATTTACAAAATATAAAAGCAAAACATGCATTTTTAATTTCTTATTGTATTAACTAATTAGGCGGCATACAAAATATTACGAAAATCTGAACTATTTTTTATTTTTATTGATGAGTAAGAAATAAATTTCTCAACAAATGTAAAGTTTGTGAATTAAAATTACACTTAACGTGTTTTAAAATTGCACAAAATATTATTTTGTTTATTGATGAGTAAGAAATACATTTCACAACAAAGTGAAAGTTTGTGAACTTAAATTAATTACACCTAACGTTGTGTAAATTTGTGGAAAGAAATGAGCTAGGGATGCAATAATTGTTTTGTAAATCGCTAAGTTTACTGTGATTTTTTTAAATCTTAGGGTAAAATCTCTTATTTAATACACTTTAACAATAAAAAATATTATTTTGTTTATTGATGAGTAGGAAATAAATTTCACAACAAACTGAAAGTTTGTGAACTAAAATTAATTACACCTAACGTTGTGTAAATTTGTGGAAAGAAATGAGCTAGGGATGCAATAATTGTTTTGTAAATCGCTAAGTTTACTGTGATTTTTTTAAATCTTAGGGTAAAATCTCTTATTTAATACACTTTAACAATAAATTTAGACAAAGCGCACAGACATTTTACTTTTACTCTGATTAATTTAGATCTATTAAAATACAATTTATGGAAAAATAAATAACAGGTATATGGGTTATTTTACATTCAATAAATTCGAACTCAAATTTTATTTTAATAACTTAATTGTTGAGGCAGTTAATAGTTGAAAGTTAATTTTCACTTTGATTTTAGTTTAAATAACACACTTATTACTTTTAAACACTTTATTGTACTCGCGACATTATTTCGCCACACTGTGGCTTCTTCAGGTGAAGAATTATTCTTCGCCTGAAGAAGCCACAGTGTGGCGAAACAATTGTCGCGAGTACAATAAAGTGTTTGAAAGTAATAAGCGTTTTATTTAAACTAAAATCAAAGTGAAATTTTATTTTGTTAATAATTAAGAAGTAAACAATTAATTACACGAATCAACTCAGTTCGCTAAATTAATTTTATGAGCCAATTTCGAAAATGCACAAAATTTGTACAGAATTTTTGATTGAGCAGTCATTTTTGCCGGAATTAAAATAAATCGAGTTGTTCGCCTCTAATCTCACTGAGCACGTTCAAGTAACGTTTAATCAACATTACATAAACGTATGTGATTGAACAGTAATTTTTGCCGAAATAAAAAGAAATCGAGTTGTTCACACGCAATCTCACTGAGCAATCACATATAAGTAAAACGTTTAATCAACATTACATCAATGTATTATGTTGTTATAACGTTGATTAAACAATATCAAATATTTTATGACCAAACCCACTGAGCAAATCCATTTAAATAATGATTCAACAATATTAAAACAACGTTAATTGTTGCTACAATGTTGATATAACGTTATTTGTTTGTTTTTTGCTTAGTGGGAGTAAAATCAGATTAATAAATGCATCAATCGAATCACCTCAGTTCGCTAACTTAATTTTATGAGCAAATATCGAAAATACACAAAACTTGTACAAAACTTTTGATACTACAGTAAGTTTTGCCGGAATTTAGAAAATAAATCGAGTTGTTCACGTGTAATCTTAAAAAACTCACCAATCGAATCAACTCAGTTCGCTAACTTAATTTTATGAGCCAATTTTAAAAATATACTAAACTTGTACAGAACTTTTGATTCGACAGTAAGTTTTGCCGGAATTTAGAGAAAAAAAAACGAGTTGTTCACGTGTAATCTCACTGAGCAATTACATTTTAGTAACGTTTAATCAAACTTAACATCAGCGTTTTATGTAACTGCATGTTTTTGAATTTACGTGAAGTGATTGATACACTAAAAAAGACTGTTATTCCTTACTTCACTTTTTATTTGTATCGTTTGATGTACATTTCGAGACACAAAGTACTCATTATCAATAACAAACTGAGTTTGTTATTGATAATTCATGCACCTTGTGTCTCGAAATGTACATCTAACGATACAAATAAAAAGTGAAGTAAGGAATAACAGTATTTTTTGGTGTAACGTTTTACGTTGTTATAACGTTGATAGAAATATTGTTTGGTCAGTGTAATCACAATAATTATTGTAAAAAAATAATTATTAGCAAAACATACGTGCAATGAGAAATATTTTAAAATGATTTTATTAGCGTAGTTGAGTTTTCTTTGCGTGCAATGAGATTAATCATTTAAAAACTATTTTAATAGAGACATTGTTTTAACTTTTAGATTAATTATTTTAAAATAATTTCAATAGCGAAATTGTTTTTACTTTGAGTGCAATGAGATTATTTATTTTAAAATGATTTTTGAACAGCGAAAGTTTTTTGCGTGGGTAAATTGTTTGAATGTGGGTTTCCTTTTATGAGGAGGAAATGCGTACGCTAAGATGAGATTCATTATTGTAAATGCGCCCTAATCAGCACACGCGTGCGTTTTTTAGCCATAATTTGTAAATAAGTATATATAACTATTTATTATATATAAGTATGCCAAAAACCTGCTTGTATATAAAATTGTATATATGGTTAAGTTTTAATGATGAGGTTAATAAATCCGTTGTAAATTTCATTTCTCTTGGTTTTTTTTTACCTATTTCAGTTTCATACTTTATACATACAGCCATTACATTTTCTTCTAGTCATTAAATTTTCTTAACAATTTAAATAAAACACTTAACGTTGTTTTACCACTTTTAATTTTACTTTTCAGTGACTATAGTTTCGACTACAAGCTAGTCATTATCAAACTAACTGACTTGGTTTGATAATAACTAGCTTGTAGTCGAAACTATAGTCACTGAAAAGTTAAAATATAAGTGATAAATCAAAGTTAAGTGTTTTAATTAAATTGTTATGAAGATGTACCACAAAGTGAACGCCAACCAAATTAAAGATTCATTTTGTTACACTTTTTTTAACTTATCTCCAGTCTATGTATGTTAATAGATTGGAGATGAGTTAAAAAGAATGTAAGAATATTTCACAATAACTCCACTCTAGCAATGGCTAAGTTAGCATTCCAATTTTAGGAGGGCTAAAGGCCCAGGATCTTGAGGAACAAGGCCGCAGTAAAAAAAATCGAAGGGGGTTTAAACAAATTCGGTAAGAGGGGGGGGTTAATAGTGAAAATATTGTTTTTGTTCTTGCTGAGCCGCTTTTACATACAAAAAAGTACCATTTAGAAAATTTGGGAGGGGTTGAACCCCCTAATCCGCCCCTCTGGCTACGGACTTGTTGGGAACGTAATATTATTGTAATAAACTAATTTAGTTAATAACATAAATGTAATCAAATATCACTTTGCTCATTATAAAAACTTATAAAAACTATAATACTTCCGACAGGATTTTAGCTTGCAATCTCTAGATAGATTTTATTACAATTTTATACATTTTTATGGGGGCCAATTTCAAATTTGGGAAGCTTAGGCCGCCCAAACCCCCTCCGCACCCTTAACTTCGCCACTGGTTAAATGCCTATTATTGTACCAATTTAAATGTAAATAATAGTAGGTTCAATAAAGAATTCTTTATTTAACGAATGATAAGGTTAAAAACACAGAAAATCTTAATATTTTTTAATATATTAATTAAGCTTTCACTTTCTAGATGCCGCTATGAAAAAATATTCGGTTTCTTTAACTTACAGGTTTCAATTTGTATTAAAATAATGAGAATTCAAGTTCCTTGCAATAGATGGCGCACAATGGCTGAAACCGACTAAAATGCGACAAAACCCCACAGTTTTTTTTATTATGTTAGATATCAATTTAAAATTTGGTAAAAGCAGACTAGTATTAAACTAATAAGAATTAGTATAAAAATAATGAGAATTCAACTTAGAAATCAATTTAAAATTTGGTATTGCTAGTATTAAAATATTGAGAATTAAACTTTCTTGCAATAGATGGCGCACAGTAGTCTGAAACCGACCAAAATGCGACAAAACCCCATAGTGTTTTGAATTACGTTAGATATCAATTTGAAATTTGGTATGTTTATACTAAAAGCAAATTCGAGTTTACTGGTGATACAAAAACCTTAGTTGCACTTCCAAAGTTACTGGAAATGACATCTGTTTTGCAAATTGAAACAAATTGGATTAGCTTACTCGACTGAAACAAAAAATCACTTTTTTAAATATTATTCTTTTTTTCGTTTCACAAGTCTCAAACCTCCTAGCAGTAAATTTGGGAAGTCTAGACTAGTCTCGTTGAATTCTTTGGGTAGGTTTTTATAGTGATTTTTTCAACATAAAAAAACATCAGTTTGGCAATAGTTTGCAGAGAACTTACAAAATATAAAAAAAAATTAAAAAAACGAATTAAAATTAATATCGACTTTCTGCAAAAATCTAATCTCATTGAGACAAGTCTCCAAATATTCATTGAAACCAGGGTTGTTATGTTTAAAACGCTCTGTTTTAAAACAGTGTTTTAAACATGTCTAAAAGCAGCCGTCGTGTTTTAAATGATTTTGTTTTAAATCTTAAATTTGTTTAAAACATGTTTTAAACGTTAAATTTGTTTAAAATGTTTTTTTTATTATCTTAAATTAGATAAATCATATTTTATACTACTTAATTAAGATTTTTTGTTTACGTTTTTAAATGTTTGCTAAATTGTTGAAGATTTTTAAAATTACATTATTAATCATAACATTTTATTACAATAAAATATCACAACTGTGATGTTTACAGGGAATTTTTCTTTCAACATTCGTTGTTTTTTTAAAAGATTTCAATTTGAATCTAAACGAGGGTTTTCCACTCCCAGACTAAGAATGATGTAAAATTTCGAGTTTAGAAAAGCCTGAAAATTTGGATTGGCAGCGTAGCGAAACGGAGCATCCTATCCAAATTACGCTTTTCTAAACTCAAAATTTTACTTTATGCGCCACACCCATAAAATTTCAGTAACAAATACGCCGCCGCACAGTGGTCCCGAATCCAGAAAAGATGGCCATAATATAAGGGCTTTCCTACTCACGTTCCTTTATCCCCGAACAAGGTGTCCCTCAAGGTTCCCCACTATCCCCTCTACTATATAACATTTTTGTCCACAACATCTATCACCCCGATCTAACTTATTTTAACCCTTCCTCCTATTGCCTACTTTTTGCAGACGATACTGCATTAATAAGTCATGCTTCAACACTACAGAAGGCACTAGACACACTTCAAGAGCTGATCGACACACTACAACAATGGTTTTGTAAATGGGGATTAACAATCAACTGTAACAAATCCCAATTATTCATCCCATACCACCGAATTACAAATTATCCATATTCCGTCACCATTAATCACCACCATTTATTTCCACTCCCAATATGCAAATACCTTGGAATATCCTTTGACACCAAGTTTACTTTTAAAGCCCATACCAAACCCCTTAAGCTGAAAATCAAGAATAGGGCTCGGCACTTCAGATCCTTAACGTACAAGGATGAAGGAATTTCAACCAACACAGCAGTACACATTTATAAAATGATTTGCCGGCCTCTGCTTGATTATGCAGCTATCCTATTCCATAAACCCAATCCTACATCCTTAAAAAATATACAAGTAGGTGAACGATCAGCTCTTAGAATACTAACAAAAATTAGGCATCCAGATAATCCACTCCATAACCCTTCTAATGCCCTCCTATATCAACGTACCCAGTTAATACCAATTGATGAACGCATCACACATCTAAGTACAAAATTCGCCACCAGCCTACACATCGTAGACACCCTAAATCACCTATGCCTTTCCCGCAATCCCAATCAAAATCCTATATTCAAGCATCCAGCAAATACCATCTGTCAGTACATCTCATCTCATCAATAACATAAACTAAAACATCAATGTCAGCAGACTACGGGCTGAAAGACCTCTGGTTGATAGCCTTTCAAAGATCGAGATCAAATTTTAAGATGTATACATTTCATTCCATATTGTAAACAATTATTTTGTACTGATCTTTAATAAAGAATATTATATATACGAGGTGTGGAAATTAAGTGATGAGACTGATTTTTTAAATTAGTTTTATTCGAATAAAATTACAATTGAATGTTGTCTCCTTCAAAGTAATTCCCTTGGGAAGCCACACAGCGTTGGAGACGTTTCTTCCACTCCTCATAGCAGTGCTGGAACTCGGATACTGGGATAGCCTTCAGCTGGTCGGTTACAGCCGTTTTAATGTTTTCGAGTGTCCCAAAATGCCGTCCCTTCAGATGAATTTTCAATTTAGGGAAGAGGAAAAAGTCAACAGGACTCAAGTCAAGTGAGTTAGGAGGCTGAGGAGCCACAGGAATATTTTTATTGGACAAAAACTGGTTTATTGATATTGTTGTGTGACACGGCGCATTGTCATGATGCAGGATCCAATTGTTCTTGATGTGTGATCTCACACGAATGATCCTTTTTCGGAGTCTTTCAAGAACCTCGCGGTAAAAGTGTTGATTTACTGTTTGGCCTTGAGGCACAAACTCTTTGTGGACGATTCCCTGGCTATCAAAGAAACAAATCAGCATGCATTTAATTTTTGATTTGCTAATTCTTGCTTTTTTGGGCCTTGGAGAGCCTGGTGTGCACCATTGCATGCTCTGGCGTTTTGTTTCCGGGTCGTATTCAAACACCCAACTCTCGTCACCAGTGATGACATGTTCCAAAAAATGTAGATCATTTTCAATCGATTCCAAAAAGTCAAGGCACCTTTCCCTTCTAATGTCCGTTTGTTCCTGCGAAAAGTTTTTTGGAACCATTTTCGCGCAGATCTTTCTCATCCCCAATTCATTGGTCAAAACGTGATGAACGGTGGTGTGACTCAAATTCAACTGTTCCCCCATCATTCTGATCGTTAACCGACGATCTGAACGCACAAGTTCCCGGATTCTGTCGACATTTTCATCGGTTCTTGCTGTTGCAGGCCTTCCGCTGCGTGATTCATCTTCCATCGACTCTCTTCCTTCTGAAAATGCCTTAAACCATCGAAAAGCCTGGGCTCTTGACAAAACACTGTCTCCGTAGGCCTGCTGAAGTTTTGCAAAAGTTTCTGTTGCACTGTACCCAAGTCTCAAGCAAAACCTGATAGCACACCGTTGCTCGAAATTAATATCACTCATTTTTAGAACGCACTTCAAAATACGGTTTCACGAGAACAATGACTACGCACAGCGTAATGACTCGATCAAGTTCAAACTTGTACTGAACGCCTATCGCATGTCCATCTGTCACCCCTCCAAGCCACGTGCTTCCAGTGTTGCCGTATCGAACGCTATGCTGCCAATCTCATCACTTAATTTCCACACCTCGTATATATATATATATAAGGGCTTCAGGCGATTTGTCTGATATTGCAAATATCGGGGTTTTTGAGTGTGCTGATTCAAAATATGATTTTGAAATATCAAAAAACAAAATGGCGGACCATATATTACGGACAAAAAACTAATTATGTTTCTTTTTTCCATAAAAAACAGTACACCCGTATTTTTTGAGCATGCTAATTCAGAATCTAGTGTTAAAATTAAAAAAAAGCAAAACAAAATGGCGAATCAAATCTGACGAACAAAAAAAATTTTGATTTTTGTTTTATAAAAAACAGTAAGTTCGTGTTTTTTTCAAATGAATTGTTTCGAATTCAGTCATTCACCTAAAATTGTTTTTATTTTAATTAATTTTTATTTACTTCACCCTGTTAATTCGAATCGGTTAAATTTGCACCGACCCGCGGCCGTGTTCATGTTTGTTGTGTTAGATTTCTATGAAACTTTTTGGAATTTCTGACTATACTCTGTACAATAAATAATAACAAATGTATTCTTGCTGAAAAGATTTTTATAATTACTAAGAGGGGGCGGCGAATTTGGCCTACGCCACTGCTATAATGACAGTTGACATTAAGTCGGCGCAAGCCGACATTTAGTCCACCGTATCAACTTGACATAAGTCGGCGTTAGTCGACATTTGGACTATAATGACAGAGGACATACAAGTCGGCGCCAGCAGACATTTGGATTGTAATAACAGTTGACACAATTCTTCGGTAGCCGACATTTAAACTATAATGACAGTTAACACAAGTCAGCGCTAGCCGACATTCAACCAATCGTGCCAACTTGACGCGTGTTTGAATTGAACTATAATGAGATCGCCAAGTTATTTTTTTTTATGACAGTTATGATACACAGTTCAACACTTGTGACACATTTTAACGTAACGAGTGTCTTCCACTCCCAGACTAAGCATGAAGTAAAATTTCGAGTTTAGAAAAGCCCCGCATAGAAAATTTGTCGAGGGTCGCGCAGCGACCCGAGACAAATTTTCACGGGGCTTTTTTAAACTCGAAATTTTACTTCATGCGCCACCCGTATAAACCACTAATTTATAGTAATGTTAAAAATATATAACGCTTAGATGTGATGGTGATCAATATTTACCGAGATGTAGCGAGAACTTTTTTTTTTTTGTAAATAGTTTTGGAATAATAATAATAAAAGTAGAATAAATTTATTTAAGCAACTAAACAGAAAGCACCCTTAATAAAAAAAGCTGCACTGCAAACGAAATGGCACCTAGTGGCGGGTAGTTTTTTGCTGTTTATTTTCACAATAGTATTACAATAAAGGTGCTGTTAAGCTTTTGACCGAACACGGCAGAACAAATAACTTTTGCCTTGTTTAAAATAATATTTTTATTATTTTTCATGCAGATTTTCATTGGAGAAGATTAATTATCAAAATAATAAATCATTTTGACAATTTTTATTATGCAGTCAATAATTCTACTTACTTTAAGGAAATTAAACGATTTCACACATCTAAATTCCGTTAACTACACGCCTATCAATCTAGGAATACAAAACTCGTAAAAATCCCGCAATTGTACTCGCCAGATCTGCACCGCTCCAGGGTTACTTTTGAAATTGGCACTACGGTTAGGTGTAAGATATAAACGGTAACTGCATAGAAAATTTAATAGAGCTAATACTAATCTATCAAAATAGTAACATCAAAATCCACAGATAGTAATTTTATGTTTTACTTTTGGCCAGCTTTTTGGGATTCTGATCTACTGTGCGCCGCTGATTGGTCCTAGGAAAAGCAGAGTGTTAAACACGTTCTGAAAGCTGCATTGCATGCTCATACCTTGCATTTACTCGCCCTGCGGGCTCAATTTGGTATTCGCATGCAATACAAAGCTTTCAAAACTTCCAAAATTTATAAACTCCAAATTTTCCATGTTTTCTTTATATGTATTATTATTAGTAATAGTTACACTATATTTTATAAATCGTTATACATTTCTCTGTAATTGGAAGTAATTCTGTTGAGAAATAAAGCATTATTATTATTATTATTAAAACTTGTTAGTCAATCTACTATTCCTAATAGTGATAACAAATAAATTGAATCTACATCTCCTATCAACAAAAAAATGTTATTTTAATAAAATAATTTGTTCGTATTAAATTACCGTTCAAATTGATTCGAGTAAATAATTAAATAATAGACAACTTTTGCTGATACAAAATTAGTGAATAGTAGAAAATTTTAGAAAGACAATTCTGATTGCTGTAAAATGACAGAAAGGATTTATATGTGATAAACATTTGCTTATTATTATATTACAAACAAATCCTTAATCCATTAACACCCGAGCAGTTATAGAATTAACTCGAAAGGTTGAATTTAAGTAAAATTCTGCACTTCTTTTTATGCTATAATATCCATTTGCTGTGAGTTTTATAAAAACTTGATTGTAATAAAAACACATGTTCCATTTGTCGTTACGATTAAATTTTTTTACAGTATATTTTCTCTTTAATAAAATTCGTGATGAAATGTTTGCAATTTGCTGTAATACGTGTTAAGCAACATATCATTGTTTTCCTTCAAGGATGTTTCCCAAGTTGCTGCGCGAGGCATTTTGCATACGGTGTACAGATTAGATTAAATAATGGACTGGGATATTTTAATTAACTCTTGCAGGTCCGATACGTGCGGAATTGCGAAAGTGGCGTGAACGGATTTAATGGCCGCGGGGAGGGTGCGCCTTCTGATACGTTTAATCCGGACTGATAAAAATTGCGATTGCAATTATAACGCAATCATTCGCCGCTTTAATGAAATACATAACAAATTAATCATTTGTACAATTATTTCGATTATTGTTTTGATTTGTGAGATGAATAGTTGCGTTTAAAAACAAACACTGGTAATTCCTTTCTTCAAACTGAGATTAATATTGTATAGGTGCAGAATTGAAAATTGATAGTGTTTTTAGATAGGAGATACATACAGATTTATGTTCTTTTAAGTATACATACAGGACTTATTTCTTTTAGGTATACATACCTCGATATACATTGGGTAAATTTTCAAGCATTCGTTGTTTTTGAAAAGCGTTAGATTTGAAGCTACTAACGAGTGTTTCCACTCCCAGACTAAGCATGAAGTAAAATTTCGAGTTTAGAAAAGCCTTCAAATTTGGTTTGGTCGCTCCGCGAAGCGGAGCGACTAAACCAAATTTTCAGGCTTTTCTAAACTCGAAATTTTACTTCATGTGCCACGCGTATATAACACTGAAATATCCTGAAGTTCAAAATATACTGCTTAAGCACTATTTTATAGCAGTATGTTTTAAACTTCATTTAAAATCAGTGTTTTATACGCGTGGCGCATGAAGTCAAATTTCGAGTTTAGAAAAGCCTGAAAATTTGGTTTGGTCGCTTGGCTTCGCTACGCGACCAAACCAAATTTTCACGCTTTTCTAAACTCGAAATTTTACTTCATGCTTAGTCTGGGAGTGGAAACACTCGTTAGAAGCTTCAAATTGAACGATTTTTGAAAACATCGGATGTCTGAAAGTTTACAAAGCTGGATATGTATGTATACTTAAGAGAAAAATTCGCTGTATCCCTATGCATACGCTGTAAATTTCCAGACTTTCGCTGTTTTTGTAACAAATTTAATTTAAAGATTCTAACGAAAATTTCGATTTCGAGATATTAAGATAATTCTAAAACTACTTTTCAGAAATAAAATTGGTAATTTTTGTTTAAATAGTGGTACAAATCTGAAAATGTGCACAATGGGACAGCCATGGTAATGTCATTTTAGCCTTTTTAAATATGTTTGCTGTCTCTTTCTTGTCGCTAAACTCTAAGATTTTATTTGATATGATTATAGGTTCTATAAAAATGCAAAAAAATGACAACTTGGTTCGCCCATCTTTTGGTTAAAAGGTTTAGACAAGCAAATTTCTCTTTATATGGAATTTACCCATAAACATGTTGTTTTTTTTTTTGTCATGTCGTACAATTTCGTACAAAAATGAAACAATTCAAATTCAAATTCATTTATTGTGCTAACAGCATCAGCCTTATACATATAATATATAAACCTTAGTCTAAAAACTTATACAAAAAAAATTAAACTAAATAAACTAAAGTACACAGAAAGGTTACATTTACATATATTATAAACACTATAAATAAATAATTAAATAGATAATAAAAAAATAAATAGTTCAACAAATAGTTTAAAACAGTCTCTACTAAATAACAAATAAATAGGTGAAGTGTATATAAATCAAACATTTAAGTCCTAAAATTAAAATTCAAATATTCGTTCCAGCTGTAAAATGCATTCTCAGTCAATACAGTTTTAATATAGGATTTGAAGCTTTTTAAAGGCAAATTCCTTACATGAGAGGGCAGTACATTAAAGAATTTAACGCCATAGTAACGTACTCCAGTTTGGGATTTGGTCAACCTAATCGAGCTTTGATATATAGCATTTTCATTCTGTCTAGTGCAGTAGTGATTTACACTTGGACAAAGTTCGTAGCTGCTTTGATTTTTTTTTATATACTTAACGCATTCATATATATATAAGCATGGAAGAGTTAAAATTTTCAATTCCACAAAGGTCTGTCTGCATTCTTCACGATAACCGAGGTTATTTATTATGCGCACTGCTCTACGTTGTAGTCCAAAAATCCGGTGTCTTATGGCGGAATGACCCCATACAATCAGTCCATATAGGATTTGGGATTGAAATAGTGAAAAGTATACAATGCGTAATACATCCTTCGACACTTGCTGAGACAGATTTCGCATAGCAAAAATGCTACAGCAAAGCTTCGATGCAAGTGTATCGCCGTGATTCTGCCACGATAAATTCGACATAATGTTCATGCCCAGAAATTTGACAGTCTCGACTGGTGCATTCTTCTTGAATGAAAACATTAGAGTGACCGATTTGTCACTGTTAAGTTTAAGTTTATTGCTATTAAACCACTCCATTGCATCCGACCATGCATCCATATTAGCTATACTACAGGATTCTGTACATTCTGTATTATTTATCAGTGTTGTGTCATCTGCATACAAAACAGTGTGTGTTGCTTCGTTTATACTGGGTAAGTCATTGATATATATCAGGAACAGTAATTGCCCAAGTATTGATCCCTGTGGCACACCGAGATGTATAGGCAGGGCGATAGATATAGTACCATTTAGGATGACATGCTGAACTCTATTAGATAGGTATGATACGATTAGTCTACAACTTTCTGGATGTACGTTGTAAAAATATAGTTTTCTTAGCAGTATAGTATGGTTGACACAGTCAAATGCCTTGGAAAGGTCGAGAAATGATGCTTTACAAGCCCTCTTGTTTTCTAATACATCATTTATCATCTCCACAAGGTTGCTAATCGCGTTTGATGTTGAACGATTTTTTTTTATATATAAAAAACCTATATGGAGAACAAGCAGTACAATCAGCTCATTTACCAAAGTTTGGAATAAATGCATAACAAAAATCTTAAGTATGCAAACTGACTATTACGAGCAATATGCAGATATATCTCAAGTCATTTTTTTTCTTGAATTAATTTCTCATCTGGCACTTGGTGAAACATGTTACACTATGTAAAGTTAATTAAAGGAAAGGCACTTGGTATTGTTTCACAATTAAATCTTTATTCCGACTAGTTTCGGTTTGATAGACCATTTTCAAAGGAATCCTTTGAAAATGGTCTAACAAACCGAAACTAGTCGGAATAAAGATTTAATTGTGAAACAATACCAAGTGCCTTTCCTTTAATTAACTTTACATAATCTCAAGTCATGTTTAGTTTCAACGCAATTTGAGATACATTTAAACTTGTTAACTATTTAAACATTAAAAACAAATTTCGATTAGGTTCTTAGTACTAATATTTGCTAATTGTAATCAAAAACAATTCATTTATACAAAAAGCTGCAATATTTGTTTATTATCTAAAGAAGAAAATATATTATATTACAATTTGATTGTTTATTTAATTTTTATGTATTATTCAAGTTTATTATATGTATTTATTTATTTATTAATTTTTCTCATAAAACTGCAAAATAGTTAACCGATTTAAAATAAACAAAAATGTTGGTTTAAAAATACGAAAAAATGACTTGATTGAAATATTTCACATATTTCAATTCAAAGTTTTTTGAGTTTACAAAATGTCCCTTTACAACATTCAATCGGACTATGTTTAGATAAAAAAACATTTCAATTAAACTCAGTTGAAGTCCACCGTGATTGACCGCATCGAAAAAATCTTTCAAATATTTATTTTGTTTTCTCTAAAAAATGAAAGATATTTTAGATTTTTTTTCAAAATGAGATTAATATTTTATAGGTGCACACTTGAAAATTATTAGTGTTTTTGATAAGAGACATATACAGGGATTTTTTCTTTTAAGTAGACATACAAAGCATTTTACTTTTAGGTGTACATACCTCGATATACATTATGTAAATTTTCAAGCATTCGTTGTTTTTTAAAGAGTTTACTTGGAAGCTTCTAACAAGTGTTTCCACTCCCAGACTAAGCATGAAGTAAAATTTCGAGTTTAGAAAAGCCTTAAAATTTGGTTTGGTCGCTCCGCGAAGCGGAGCGACCAAACCAAATTTTCAGGCTTTTCTTAACTCGAAATTTTACTTCATGTGCCACTTGTATAAAACACTGAAATATCCTGAAGTTCAAAATATACTGCTTAAGCACTATTTTAAAGCAGTATGTTTTGAACTTCATTTAAAATCAGTGTTTTATACGCGTGGCGCATGAAGTAAAATTTCGAGTTTAGAAAAGCCTGAAAATTTGGTTTGGTCGCTTCGCTTCGCTACGCGACCAAACCAAATTTTCAGGCTTTTCTAAACTCGAAATTTTACTTCATGCTTAGTCTGGGAATGGAAACACTCGTTAATAGCTTCAAATTGAACGATTTTTGAAAATATCGTATGTCTGAAAGTTTACAAATCTGGATATGTATGTGTAGTGTTTAGTTAAAATTCGCGCCAAATGTCTGCGCGAATACGCAGGGTTTTCATTACGCCGAAACCGGCAACGCTGTATTTTTAGCTGAAAAACAGCAGTGTACAAATGTCCGCCGTACAGGCAGTTGGAAATAAAGTTAAGTTATCAGTTATCCCCTAGTGTTACATTTATTCATACAAAAACATATACCCCAAGTTAAGCGAGACGTTACAGTATGTATACTTAAAAGAAAAATATGCTGTATCTCTATGCATACGCTGTAAATTTACAGACATTCGCTGTTTTTGTAACAAATTTAATTTAAAGATCCTAACGAATATTTCCACTCCTTTATTAAGCATAAAATAAAATTTTAAGTTTAGAAAAAAATTGGAAAAAAATTTGCTGGCGCAAAGTGAAGCAAATCTTTATATGATTTTTATGTTTTTTGTTATTTTTATCATATATTACAATATGTATATGTACTTATGTAATAAAATGGAGATTCCGTTAATAAATAAATAAATAAATAAATAAATCCAAATTTTTAGGCTTTTCTAAACTCGAAATGTTATTTCATGCGTCACGCGTATAAAAGACTGAAATATTGTGAACATAAGAAGTATATTTTGAACATATTTCTTATGTTTGATCTCACGTTCATCTATTTTATTATTACCAGTAATTAATGAATACATAGTGTTAATGCCGAATTTTGTCTATATTTTTCTTGTATAAATTGTGTTGTTAATATCTCAAAAATAGTTATAACAAGAATCATTGATAACCTTATAGCGATTTGAGCTTCCGGATCTTGTCTAACAGACGAGGAAATGAGGTCCATCAAGTATTAACAATCGCATGAATTATTGATGATCTGTGCAAAAACCGCGGACGCAAACAACCCGGCATTCATGTTAGATAATAAACGGATGAATATTAATCGCTTTCTTGGTGCGGCTGCATTAGCTTTCTCGGTACTTCGACATTTAGACGCTGCAGATATGCACGTACCGCTTATTATTTATAACTGCATTAAATCATTAGACACGACAATGTGAATTTTCATAATATATTCATTTGTGACTTCTTAAAGGAACGAGCTTGATTAAAAATGTCTGAAAGATTTCACAAAGACACGTATGCAAACGGACATTAATCTTTGATATTTCAATCCACGCAAAAGCTTTTTAACAAAAGACAAACTATTGGTTTAAAGGTATAATTTTTTTAGTAGTAGATTGAATAACTAATAACTTCTATACCGAAGCCATTGATAAAATCTACAAACTAGATCTTTCTCAATAAGAAAAGTTACGAGTTCAAGAAACTAATATAATTCAGTATGTGGGACACTACATCAAGTCTTTTTTTTTATACAGTTGGAATCGCATACAGAAATAATAATATAGTTTTATTTCCATTTGAAATTACATACAGTTTATTATTAACAATATGAAGAAAAACTCAAGTATTTTGAAATAGATATATTTTTTTTTTGGCTTTTGCCTGGCCTTGGGAACTTGCCCATTAGCCAACATCATTTATTTATATATATTGTATTTTTAATTGTTAACATTACAATTTGTAGTATGCTATAATTTAATACGGACAAACACTCACATTCATACCATACCCAGGGTCACGACAAGAAATTATTGTTAAATAAAGTCTCCCCGTGCACGGGAATCGAACCCGAGTTTGTGGCTCGCCGAGCGATACAGCCCGACGACGTTACCGCTCGGGCACCACCTGCCCTGAAATAGATATATAAAAGGGAAAATTTTTCACAATCAAAGTAATTTTTTCATATTAAATAAATTTTAATCCCTAGCAAAAATCCCCCTAGAAATAATAATAATAAAAAAAACTCGTAGGATTCAATTTTTTAACGGTTTGTTGTATATTTAGTTGTCTATATTATTACGAGGGTTTGAGTTCTTACAGGCAACCAAATATACAATACGCTGTTTCTACTAGGTGGCGCAAAAGTTTTCACCCGCTTGCAGCCTAACTTCAGGGTAGGCCACACCGCCAAGGCACACAAAATTTGAGGTTGCGATCGCGATTTATAAATACAACGAATTCCACAACAAAGTCACCTTTTAATAACGGATACATATTACCTTGGGTCTCTGGCCTACCCTGAAGTTAGGCTGCGAGCCGCCGCTGCTATCGGAAGATGCTATAATTTTTGCAAATGGCGGCAAATGTCAGTTCCGCTTTGACATTTGTGAAGTAAACAGGTACAATATACACGTCAAGAAGACATGAATCGCTATACTCCTCAAGCCATATCCGAAACTCTGACGGTTGCATTTCCGGATCGCCTAATCTCTTGTTTTGGTGATTTCCACTGGCCGGCAAGATCGCCCTATTCAACCGTTCCAGACTTATTTTTGTAGGGTTTCTTGAAGTCGCTAGTCTATGCCAACAAGCCTCAGACTCTTGAAGAACTCAAAGAGAATATCTGTTAAAAATGCGAGAACATACTCCGGAAGTTCTGACAAGAGTGATGGAAACTGCTATAAATCGGGGTTGTTAAAAAAAAACGATTTTTTCGTTTTATTTAAAACAACAGTTTTTTTTAATAAAACGTGTTTTTTTATTGAAACAGCGTTTAAAACATTAACAATTAAAAACATGTTCAAAAGGTGTTTAAAACATGTTGTAAATATGTTTAAAACACGTTTAAAACGTGTTTAAAACAGAACATACAGAGCATTTTTCTTTCAAGTATATATATCTCGATAATTACAGCGTTTTTTAAATTTGCTGGAATTCCTTGCTTAAAAGCAGTTAAATTGAGGCTTTTATCGAATGTTTTCCACTCCCAGACTAAGCATGAAGTAAAATTTCGAGTTTAGAAAAGCCTAAGAATTTGGATTGGCCGCGTAGCGAAGCGGAGCGGCCAATCCAAATTAGGCTTTTCTAAACTCGAAATTTTACTTCATGCGCCACGCTTAAAAACACTGATTTACAGTGAAGTTGAAAAAACACATGTATACAACAACGATAACGGCTACCTAATATACGTTACAGTTATTAGGTTGCCTATAATATACGTTAGAGTTATTAGGTTGCCTATAATCACTGTTTTAAACAATTTCTTCAGCGCAGAATTTCACTCACGTTTTATTCACATCTATATATTGGATTGCTAAAGCCGTATATTTTAAACTTTTCGATATTTTAGTGTTTTATACGTGTGGCGCATGAAGTAAAATTTCGAGTTTAGAAAAGCCTAATTTGGATTGGCCGCTCCGCTTCGCTACGCGGCCAATCCAAATTTTCAGGCTTTTCTAAACTCGAAATTTTACTTCATGCTTAGTCTGGGAGTGGAAAACGCTCGTCAAAAAATTTGGATTAAAATCTTTTGAAAAAACAACGAATTTCGTAAAATTTACAGTGTATGCATATGTTTACCTGAAAAAAAATCCCTGTATTTAAAAATCACATTTATGTGTACATATTTGATATTATCTTGTAATAAAATGTTATGTTTAATAATGAAATTTAAAATGTCTTCAACAATTTAGCTAAAATTTAAAAATGTAAACAAAAAATCTTAATGAAGTAGTATAAAATATAATTTAGCAAATTTATTATAATAAAAAAACGTTGTAAACAAATTTAACGTTTAAAACATGTTTTAAACAAATTTAATATTTAAAACATGTTTAAAAGAAACGTTTAAAACATGACGGCTGTTTTTAAACATGTTTAAAACACTGTTATAAAACAAAGTGTCTTAAACATAACACCCCTGCTATAAATCGGGCCCGTATGGTCATCAATTCTTCTGGAGGCTACTTGGTCAATATCATTTTCTCGACTCAATGTAAAAAAAAATAAGACATCAAATAAACACATTCCAAAAACAGAACCAAGGTTTTTCATTCATAAAAAAAAATTACAGCCAAAGAACATCAGGTGACAGGTTTTACGCCACTTTGTACATATTTAAATACTCAGTAAAATAAACAAGATTGCAAGGTGGGGACGTCAAAAGTAATTGGGAATTTCAATGACTCATGCCGGGATTCACCAACGGCAGTTAAATCGGCAAATAGTTTTTCATCGATTAAAACTTAGTAACAGTTACACACATGCCAAAAAAATCAACCAATTCACAGTTTTTGACGTTGATGACATGAAAAATCCCTGGTTCTGGTTCTTTGGGGAGTGCGCATTTCTGCACTGCACGTAGACCTCATTAGGCCCATTTTGCTTCCTTCCGTCGATTACCCAGCTACAGCTCAGCCAGCCTACCTGGTTTAGGTAGTCTAGCAAAGCCGAGGTGGGTAGATCCCTTATGGAAAATGCCTATAAATGTAATATTTGAATAAAATTTAACAGACGTTAGTGAAACCCGCCATCAATGTTTTGTTGTAGTTTAAATCTAGTTTTTGAAATTTAAAATTAACAGAATTTTCGAATTTCCACAATTCAGGAATCGCGGAAGAATTGCAGGATCCGGGGCGAGTGTAAAGGTCGGTAATAAAAGGAGTCCTCCGGTCCCCGGAGTGCGGGGCTCGGATTCCGCTCTATTCCCATATTCCCTTACTAAAATTCTGTTTAAGCACTTTGCGAAACTTTCCTCTCTCAGTTGTCATATTTTATTTTTCACCTGCCTTTACTATCGGTACGTGATCAGAAATATAACGCGGGGGAAGAGGGCATTTTCGGTGTTATGAAGTCCGCCCTCGGCTCCGTTTCCCGCTGAATTAAGTGACGGATTCTGATTCCCACCTCTGGGACTCGCCCCCGGTTTCGATCCTTTGCACTCTCCTCATAACTTCTGCACTTTCATTATCTAAATAAATTGTGTTTTTCATGTTATTAGTTTCTAAATTTTACATGGGGATTGTCTAATTGGATATGTCCAAGGCAATAATTTCGACGCACGTCTTCGACATGTATTTGACGTCATTAACGCGCATCGTGTGAAATTGCATCGAATTGCTGCCTTGGAAATAAAAGTATTGCCCAGTCGTATATCAAAATATAGCCTTATCACAAATCAAAATATTCCTCTTATTTGACCTGCAACAAGGCTACATTTTGACCCCAGTCGTATGCCTTATTACTTATAAAAATATTGCTTTTATTTAACCTGGAACAAGGCGACATTTTAACCCTAGTTTTATGTCAAAATATAGCCTTATTCCAGATAAAAATATTGCTTCTATTTGACCTGGAACAAGGCAAAATTCTAACCTCAGTTGTATATCAAAATATAGCCTTATTCAAAATCAAAACATACGTTTTATCTTGAACAAGTTTCTCATCTTTCACGTGGTGAAACATATTTAACTATGATTTGAAAAAGAAAACACTTGGTTAAATTTCACTAATATTTTGGTTTTTCATTCCAGCTAGTTTCGACTTTAGGTCATTCTCGAGGAGTACGTGAGAATGACTCAAAGTCGAAACTAGTTGCAATAAAAAACCAAAATATTAGTGAAATTTAACCAAGTGTTTTCTGTTTCAAATCATAGAACTTTTATTTGAACTGTAACAAGACTACATTTTGACCCCAGTCCTTTCTCAAAATATAACTTTGTAACAAGTCAAAATATTGTTTTTATTTGACCTGGATTGCATTTTAACCCCAGTTGTACAGGGTTATTCAAAATAAAGGAACAGATTTCAAACATTTATTTCTTGTAAACTACAAAAGATATAAACACAATTCCAACGTTGCTGGGAAGAGAAAAGTTCAATTTTTTATGCATTTAATATGAGCACTATATGTTACACGTGCTGTGGATTGTTTTGGTCTGCTTTCGTAAACTGTACGAATACGCTCGACATTTTCATTTGATGTGCGTGAACGTCTTTGCTTTTCTGTTTATAGACGAGACAGTTGTTTATTAAACTAACGGTGAAGAGCACGTTGAACTGCAATAATGGACTCTAGTTTTGCTAATTGCAGCACACAAAATGCTTTGTCTTGTTTTGTAGCCATTTTACTACAGACAATCAACATGACAAGCAACAGCGCCAATGCGGCCGTGGTTGGAACTTCTGCTTAGACTACTCAAATTTTAAACTTTTGTCTGTCCAGGAACGTTGGCACTATGGTTCTACCTTGTGTTGTTTGGAAAAAATAAATGTTTCAAATCTGTTGCTTCTTTCTAAATAACCCTGTATGTCAAAATATAACCTTATTTTAAATCAAAATATTGCTTGTTTTAACCTGCAACAAGGCTACGTTTTGACCTCAGTTGTATGTTAAAATATAGCCATATTACAGATCAAAATTTTGCTTTTATTTCACCTGGAACAAGGCTGTATTTTGAATCCAGTCGTATATGAAAATACAGCCTCATTACAAATAAAAATATTGCTTATATTTTACCTGGATCGAGGTAACATTTTTACACAAGTTGTATGTCCAAAGATAGACTTATTACAAATCAAAATATGGCTTTTATTTGGCCTGGAACAAGACTACATTTTGAATCTAGTCGTATGTAAAAATATAGCCATATTGCAGATCAAACATTTGCTTTTATTTGACTTGGAACAAGGCTATATTTTGACTTCAGTCATATGTCAAAATATAGCTTTATTATATTAAAAATATTGTTTTTATTTTTTGTGGAACAGGGCAACATTTTGATCTCAGTTGTATGTCAAAATATAGCCTTATTCCAGATCAAAATATTGCTTTTATTTAACCTGAAACTAGGCTGCATTTTGCCCCCAGTCATATGTCTAAATAAGGTCTTATTACATATTAAAATATTGATTTTATTTGGCCTGCAACAAGGCTACATTTTGATGCCAGCCGTATTTATAAATATAGTCTTATTACAGATCAACATATTGCTTTGATTTGACCAGAAACAAGGCTATATTTTACCTAAGACAGGCCAATATAGAGCTTTGCCTCAGGTCCTAATATACTTACTTACTTAAGCCATTTATTTTCTTTTGGATATACATACATATAATAATAAGTGAGTATATAACAAGGAAAATCGTCACAAAAAACAACTACTATAACTATTGTAGGCCTGGCCCGATTCAGAAATAATTGAAATATTCTGCCATCGTATATGGTTCTATTTGTACTAAGAGAGTTTTAATTTCATTCTTAAAAGTATGTGAATAAATCATGTTTCTGTATCTAGCTGGAAGAGTATTAAATAATTTCATCATGGCGTAGTAAGGGGTCTTTTCAACCATAGACAAATTGTGTTTTGGGTAGATATAACTAATATTTGCATTCCGTGTATTGTGGGAATTTTGGTTAAGGAACAGTCTGAATTTTTCTTTGTTTTGAAAAATATATGAAAGACTTTCATAAATGTACAGTGCCACTACTGTTAATATGTGATTTGTTTTAAATAGGCCGCGACATGAATCCCTGTATCTTTTATTAAATATTGTTCTAATTGCGGCTTTTTGTGTTGTCAATATTTTCGAAATGTCATTACTTACACCCCTGCATATTATGCCGTATTTCATAAGAGAAGTGAAGTAGCTGTTATATACTAACATTAAAGTAGAGAAGTGTACATATGGTTTTATCCTTCGTATACCGTATAAAGTGTTATTCAGTTTACTGTTTACTTTAATAATCTGACCTGTCCAATCCATGTGTCTATTGATAATAATACCCAAGAAGTTACATTGCGTTTCAATTTTTAAGTTCGAATTATTTAATTTTATATTATTTGGGAGTTCGTTAGTAGATCTTTTCGTTGCGAATATTATTGAATTGGTTTTAGTTTGGTTTAGAAACAATTGGTTTTTGTTCAAGTATGTGGCTATATCCTGTACTATATTGCTTGCTATATTGACTAGATCCAAATAGGTCTTATGTTTCAACAATACATTGTTGTCATCTACATAGCTTACCATTATGCCATAATTAGGATTCATTATTTGAAATATATCATGTATGTAAATGATGAATAGAGTAGGTCCTAAGATGCTGCCCTGTGGTATGCCTGCACTGATCTCAAGTGTACTAGATTCTTTTATACTGTTGTCAGTATGGTATTGAACTTTTTGCTTTCGATTGTGAAAATATGATTTTATTATGTCATTGGCGACTCCTCGGATGCCATATTTATTTAACTTGCTTAGAAGTATGTTATGATTTACACAATCGAAAGCTTTCGATAAATCTAGAAATATTCCTAAGAGAATGTCTTTATTGTCTAGAGCATTGCCAATGAAGTCAACGAAAGCCGATTTAGTCGATTTGTTCGTGACATACCCATGTTGCGCTTTATTAAATATTTTATATTTGTCAAAAAATGAAACGAATCTAGTATTAAGAGACTTTTCAAAAATTTTGGCGAAATATGAGAGAATGCTAATTGGTCGGTAGTTTGAGAGTACTTTTGGATCTCCATCTTTAAAAATAGGTTTAACTATTGAGGTTTTTAGACTATCGGGAAATTGTCCTGTTTATATGGATTTGCTTATTATTTGACATAAAGGATATTTAATCAGATGTATACAACTTTTTATTACTTTTAGCGAGATTCCATCGGTTCCACACGATTCTGTTTGTTTAAGACAATTTATAATTTTGTGAATTTCACTCTCAGTGACCGGCTCTAAAAAAAATGAAAAATCATTTGCTTTTATGTCATCATCATAATTTACTTTAGTGATTTGTCCTAACACTCGCGAGGATGTGTCAATGAAATATTTATTGATCTCGTTTGGATCTACTTGAAGACGATTCTTAGGTGCGTTTGACTGCTGAATTTCTCGTACAATGCTCCAAGTCGTTTTATTTATATTGCTACTATTAAAAAGTTTTTGGTCATAGTGTTTTTTTCCTAGATTCAATTAGTAAGCTGTTGTACTGTTTTTTTATAGATTTGTATTCTTCATTGTATTTTTGATCGTGCATGCGTAATATTTCGTAGAGATCTAATTTATCTTTCATAAGTTTAACTTCAGGTGCCTGTTTATTAATGTGTTGTCCTTTTTTATGTAATGAATATCTTACACGCGGAAAACATGCATTATACAATAAGGTAAATTGAGCAATGAAAGCGTCCCAACTAGAATTAACCCCTTTCAACTGAAGTATTGGATCCCAGTCAATTTCTGTTAATTTATCATTAAATAGATTTAGTGTATTGTTATTTATATTTGATTTGTAATATGCGTTAGATTGATCAATTACCCCTAAATAATCATGAAAAATTGCCTTTTGACCATAATGATCTGAAACGTGAGTTTTGATGGTATCAGTAGTGCAATTACACTCCAGATTACTAATTATGTTATCTATACACGTTCTGCTAATCCTAGTTACTCTAGTGAATGATTTGATTAAAAGTTTAGCACTATAACTGACAATTAAATTGTTAAAAGAAATGCTGTTAGAGCTATTACTTTGGAAGTCAATGTTGAAGTCCCCCGCCATGATGTAATATACCCCAGCGGTTAACAAGATATTGAATACAATATTCATATTTTCTAAGAATATGTCCATATTTCCCGAGGGTGGCAGATATATTGCAATTATGACAAATGTTCTACTATTAAGTTGAAAATTTGCAGCCGCGATTTCAACGTCATTGGCTGAGGAGAGTTTATTGATATCCTGATGAACGGTTGCCTCAAGATCATTCCTTGCATAGACTGCTGCTCTGCCATGCTCGTTTCTATTTCTACAGAATGATGATATTAGATGATATCCGTCAATTCTATACTGTTTTAATTCCTCTTCAGTTTTCCAGTGTTCAGTTAGTGTTATTGCCTGTCCATCGAAATTGTTTGCTATCACTTCATTTAAAATGTCTATAGCTGTCCCAATTGATTGTACATTTTGATTAAATAATGAAAGAGAAATATTTAATGTTGCAGTTCTATTCTGGTCTCCTCTTTGTTGATTACATCTCGTTCTTTCTTCCTTGGTAGGTGCAATAATAGTCTTATCACAGGTCGAAATATATATATATAGGCTAATTGCATGTCAAAGTACAGGTTACATTTTGCCCCCAGTGTTATGCCTAAATAAGACCTTATTACAGATTAAAATATTCCTTTTATTTGACCTGCAACAAGGCTACATTTTGACCCCATTCGTATTTATAAATATAGTCTTATTACAGATCAAAATATTGCTTTAATTTGACCTGGAACAATGCTATATTTTACCCGAGACAGGCCAATATTGAGCTTTGCCTCAGGTACAAATATTGTCTTATCACAGGTCGAATTATAAATAGGCTAATTGCATGTCAAAGTACAGCCTAGTCGTAGATCAAAATGTAGCCTTATTATGGGTCAAAATACAAACATATCAGTGTCAATATGCAAGCTTATGGTAAATCAAAATATAGCATTGCTTTATCTTAGGTGAAAGTTTCAAATATAGCCTTGGTTTATGTAAAACATAGCAAGTCAAATTATAGTCCTATCATAGGTACAACTATTTATAGCCATATTGCAAGTCAAAGTATAGCCTAGTCGTAGGTCAAAATGTACTCTAATTATGGGTCAAGATACAAACTTCTCACTGATCCTTTATTAAAGATCAAAATATTGCTTTAATTTGACCTGGACAAGGCTATATTTTACCCAAGACAGACCAATATAAAGCTTTGCCTCAGGTCCAATTATAGTCTTATCACAAGTCGAAATATATATAGGCTAATTGCATGTCATAGAGCCTAGTCGTAGGTCAAAATGTAGCCTAATTATAGGTCAAAATACAAACTTATCAGTGTCAAAATGCAATCTTATGGTAAGTCATATACAGCGTTGATTTATCTCAGGTGAGAGTTTCAAATATAGCCTTGTTCTATGTAAAACATAGCAGGTCCAATTATAGTCTTATCACAGGTCGAAATATATATAGCCTTATTGCAAGCCAAAGTATAGCCTAGTCGTAGGTAAAAATGCAGTATAATTATAGGTTAAAATACAGACTTATCACTGTCAAAATCTTATTATAAGTCAAAATATAGCGTTGCTTAAATCCAATTGAAAGTTTCAAATATAGCCTTGTTTTATGTAAAACATAGCCTTATCCCGGTTGAAATATTACTTTATGGTAGATCAAAATGCAACTATATTTAGGTGCAAAAATAGTTTTATTAAAAGTTAAAATTAAAACTGTCAAAATGCAATCTTATGGTAAGTAATAATACAGTGAATTTTTCTTTTAGGTAAACATACGCAAAAGCTGTACATTTTCGGATATTCGTTGTTTTTATGTACATGAGTTCAATTTGAAGCTTTAATCGAGTGTTTTCCACTCCCAGACTAAGCATGAAGTAAAATTTCGAGTTTAGAAAAGCCCCGTGAAAATTTGTCGAGGGTCGCGCAGCGACCCGAGACAAATTTTCTGGGCTTTTCTAAACTCGAAATTTTACTTCATGCGCCACGCGTATAAAACACAAACTTTGGGTTAAGTTTGAATATACATAAATTATACAATATATTATTGTTTTATACGCGTGGCGCATGAAGTAACATTTCAAGTTTAGAAAAGCCTAGAAAATTTGTCTCGGGTCGCTGCGCGACCCTCGACAAATTTTCACGGGGCTTTTCTAAACTCGAAATTTTACTTCATGCTTAGTCTGGGAGTGGAAAACACTCCTTTAAAACTTGAACTTAAAAAAAAATAACAAAGAATATCAAAAGATTTACAGAAAATAGGATGAATTGGAATACGTATATTTAAAAGATAAACTCCCTGTACAGCTTTGATTTGTCTCAAAAAAAGCTTTAAATATAGTCTTGTTTTCTGTAAAACAGTTTAACCTGTAAAATAAAAAAGAATGAGTGGGCCGTTTTCTATGCACTTGAGTGTATTACACTGTGTGGCAGCTTGGTGGTGTAGTGGTTAGAGTGTTGTACTGCCACGCCACGGACCGGGCTTCAAATACCGGCCTAACAAGTTGTCTGCATTTATATAGATTAGGATAAAAGTGCCAAACACTCCGTCTTCTCGGATATGACGTTAAATGTATGTAGGACCCGTGTACTGCCTGGATGCGTGCACATTAAAGATCCCTACCGGTGGGTTGGAACTCCCACCGGGTTCGGCAAAATTCCCGGATAGCTGTAGACCTAATCTCCGGCGTCGTAGCAGCGGGAGGAAAGCACAATGGGCCTAATGAGGCCTAAGTGCAGTGCAGAAATGCACACTCCCCAAAGAACCAGAACCAGAACACTGTGTGACGTCTGCAATTTTAGATGTCATCTACTGACTTTCCGCAGCAACTACTATTTTGATGGTTTTTTATATACATTTTTCTTCATCCGTAGTAGTTATTGTATTTGTTGGGATCGTCCTAACTGGTCATCGATCGCAAGATCCTTAATTTTCTTCATATAATATTATAAGCGATAACTAAATTAAAATAAATTTTAAAAAAACTGCTCCTGAAATATCGTTAGTATATAAGAAATCGTAAATCTTTAACTTGTTTCTCATTGATCACTTTATGAAACGTGATTAAATACTTAAAAAATTTAGTTAAAATAAAATCACTATGTTTCACTTATTATAAATAAAACATATCAGTTTTTATTAAATATTTTAAATACAAGAGAACGATTTAAATTTGAATCTGACCATTTAAATTCAATAATAGAGATTCAAACTGAAAAATGGACATAGGGAATCTCGTCTTGAAACGGTACACAAGGTATACACTTAGAAGAAAAAAACCCTGTTTTGTAAGAATTGAGGTTTGTGTTTCCATAATTAATGAATACTTTTGTAATTCATGGACTGGAATGTAATTTTTCAGTGGGGGGAGGGCGGCGGAAAATCCGAGAGAGGGGTGAAATTGCAGTTCCAGTTACGGAAGGGTTCTGTCAGTGTCCGGACGTGAATTTAGTGGCCATTCGTCTTGGTGATATACGGCAGAGGCCCACGGGGCCACCTGGAGGGGTGAAATCGCTCGAAATCGAAATCAAAGTTTCTCAATAGAGAATAAAAAAATGCTAATATACACTTAAGGTAGGAAATTCACATGTTATTTGGCTATAAGAACGAACAACGATTAATCTTTCACAATAATGAAAATAAATCTTTGATACTTAGACATATTGCACATTCAAGTTTTGCAAATAGATTGACACCATTCTTTAAAATCTTTATAAATCAAATAATGGAAAACTTTTAAATGGTAACATAAATCAGTGCAATACTTTCATAGAAAACATTCTTTCTTGTATATATTGCTTTAATTTATTGAAGTAATTATTATAAACATGTTGTATTAAATAGATTAATCTAAGATAAATGATAGATAGAATTAATCGTTGCTTAGAAATCTCCATAAAAGCAATGTAAATTTTAATTATGCTTTTAATAAATAGGGGGCAGCATCGTGCTAATTTAGTAATATCTTAAAATTATACTTTAATTTCCAAAAACATGTGAAAAGAAATTGGGTTTGATATGTATAATTCGCGTACGGCATTTGTCGTGACACGGGTTCCCGGTGCGTGGCTTTGAATTGCGAATTTAATTTTTCTGCCGTGGATTGTTGATTCATTATGTTGCTGATACGCAAAAAAGAAAGACATTATTGCAAGATTTCCCAATACATTCTTTAAATATAAGTGCATTTCTTGGTTTATATTTTGAATAGGAATGTAGAATGCCGGAATCAGTTGATTCAAGTGATAAGGCAGAAAAAATCATTTTTCATTTATTTACCAAATTGAATGTGCAACACTCTGCGATTTGATTACCGAGGCACTTAGTCAGATTAGCGTCTAGAGTTCGAATTGGGTTATTGTAATTTCTCATTTTTTGTACGGCGCGCGGCGGCTTAGCTTACTCAGCTTGAAACTCCTCTCGTGTTCGCATCTATTACTTTTGTGTGCTTCATTACAATTTACCAAATTAAGGAGTACAGCACGCGACAGTCATGTACGATATTTGATTTTTGATAGTAATCATTTAAATCACTTATGTAGTTGCAAATAAGATGAATATATATTTTATGTTGCCAGAATATAACTGTTTGTCTACAACATTAATACACGGAATATTTCTTATAGGTATACATATGCATAAGATGTAAATTTTCCGACATCCGTTGTTTTTAAAAAGAGTTCAATTTGAAACTTTAAACGAGTGTTTTCCACTCCCAGACTAAGCATAAAGTAAAATTTCGAGTTTAGAAAACCCCCGTGAAAATTTGTCGAGGGTCGCGCAGCGACCCAAAACAAATTTTCTGGGCTTTTCTAAACTCGAAATATTACTTCATGCGCCACACGTATAAAACACTAAAATATTGTGAAATTTATGTACATTCGAACTTCACTCGAAATCTGTGTTTTATACGCGTGGCGCATGAAGTAAAATTTCGAGTTTAGAAAAGCCCAGAAAATTTGTCTCGGGTCGCTGCGCGACCCTCGACAAATTTTCACGGGGCTTTTCTAAACTCGAAATTTTACTTCATGCTTAGTCTGGGAGTGGAAAACACTTGCTTAAAGTTTCAATTTGATCTTTTTTAAGAAACAACAAATATCTAAATATTTAAAGAAAATAATCTGAATTTAGAATACGTATACTTTAAAGAAAACCTTCCTATATATACTTTTATGAAATATATTAAACTAAAATCATTAATGGCGAAGGCAACTGTTTCGTTATACAGTTGTATGTATGCCGATAGAAATTAAAATCGTGAATATTTATCCAGTTTACTTGTGTCTTCTGTAATTCAAAACCCATTTATTCATTCGCACAGCGCTATGTAAACAAACAAACAACGCGCTCCGCACTCATCATTTTTATTATTCGTTGTGATTCGGCAGGCACTATAAACCAATACATAGTCAAAACTACTTTCTGCAATTTTGCTATTTCTGCGCCATCTCGTATCCCAGAAACACACAACCAGCAAAAATTGGCCCTCTTAAGTTTAACCATTAACGGCCGAGCAATTGTAGAATAAACGCTAAAAGTTGATTTTAGATGAAATTCTCCACAACTTTTATTGATTTATATAAATAACTTCTTGTCTTCTTTTAAATATACATAATGTATCAGTGAATCAGTTATTGAAAAAGAGTACATTGTACTCGAAATGCACATCTAACTGTGAAAAATAAATAAGTGAATAAAGGAAATCAAACCGTGTTTTATTACTAATTAATTACCTTACATCAGTGGTCTCCAAACTACGGCCCGCGGGCCAAATCCGGCCCGCGACTTGCATAAATCCGGCCCGCCATTGTTTGTAATTTTTTTGTAAATGTCATATTTTGAAATATTGTAACAATTGTTCCTTAAATTTTTCATAATTTTATAAAATTAATCGGATCTTGGCCGACTTTATTATGTAGAATTGTATTTGTGGCCCGCGAAGAAGATAGTTTGGAGACCCAGGCTTTACATAACTCAAAACAAACAGTGAATAACAACAAATGAATAATGTTGCTTTGTTGCATCAATGGCGCTTGTTGCATAAATGCGTTAATATAGATAGATTTTGTATTAAACTTAAGTGCGTATTCTCTTACATAATTGATCACACCTGTCCCTACTGTTGACCCCCCATAATTACCACCTCCAATAACATTTACTTAAGTCCGAAATTACATTGATAGCCTATCATGATTATAACAACACAAACTACTGATATCCAACTAATACTCCGGATTCCCCTTAATACACGGAGGATTCGATTATTATACCATCATCAATGCATGTACGTTTATAACAGGTGCGTTGTTGCTTCCTAGCCCACACACATTTGCACTAATTAATTTCGGAATAATTAATCCGCATTAGTCTCTCGAGCTTTAAAGTTCTATTGAAAAGTTTTAATTGGGACTTATTATGCGATATTTTTTTAATGACGTCTTCTCGTAACATTCGCGGGGTTTTATTCAGCGTCGTCTGTCCGTTTTGTGATAAAAGCTAAAAATATATATTCAAGTGGAACAATGACCGGTTGATTAATCGTGTTTATTTCAGGCCATTATATTTTATGAGCGGTTAAAATGAATATTGGTATTAATGAATGTGGTGATAATATGCGAGGACGTTTAATGCACTACAAAATGAATTGCGATAATGTTGAAATTGTGGAAATTTAGGTTCAATATTTTCATGGTGGAGTCAAGGTAGATAGAATAATTAACCTAAATGTTTACAATTGATAAAATATCCAAGCACTCATTATGAATAATAACTAGTTGTAGCCAACCAGGTGCCTGCTCCCCATTTTAATTTAAAAGGTTCATAATAACAAAAATCGCTAGAAAATGTTTTCCTCATCTGACGATATCCGAAATAATTAATTTTCAGTTATATTTCTCTAATAAAAACTGTTATTTCTTACTTCACTTTTTTTTTAAATAAGTGAAGTAAGGAATAGCAGTCTTTATTAGTGTAATAATCACTTCACGTAAACTCAAATACATACAGTTAGTTATATTTCTTATTATTTTTATTAAAAATGGTTAGTTGTTATTGAAAATGAGTCCTTAGCACTCGAAATATACAAAATTGTTAATTAATTATTGATAATACTCTTTACGAAACGCAATAACATACAATACACATACACTAAAAAGACTGTTATTCCTTACTTCACTTTCTATTTTTGTCGTCCGATGTACATTTCGAGACACAAAGTGCTCATTATCAATAACAAACTGATTCTTATAACTATTTGCGCGGATATATATCTAAAGGGATTTAGGAAAAACCAATAAGAACTTAGCTAGGTGTTACGGGGGCTAAGGGTTCGGCATGGTTTTCGGTGGGATTACATTCTCTGTGGGGTACTTTTTTAGTAATAAATATTGGATTATCTAAGGGGCTAAGATAGATCAAAATTTAGCAAAACATTTTTATTTTTGTACATTTCAATTGATTCAAGCATATTTAATCTACGATGACGTAAATGCTTTAAAAGTTTAATATTGTTAACCGAAAATGAGTGTCCTGTTTCTATTGAATGGTGTGCGACCGCTGATTTGTCCGGGTTTTAACTTTTATAGTAATATTGTTCTTTGAATCTTTTTAATATATTGCGTTGTATTTGACCTACGTATATTTTATTGCAATTGTTGCAGTTTATTGAATAAATTCCGGATTGTTCTAGGTGGTTTGTTTTTGCAAAAGTGTTGCCAAGTAAACTTTTAATTTTGTATTGACATAAAAAGCAGGAGAAATGATGAATTTATTCAATAAACTACCAATTTTTATATAAATTGATGGGTGGTAAATGAATCTAGCAAACTTTTTTGGGGCGGTTTCTTTCGAGTTGATTAGGGTGGTACTTAATTTTATTTTGTGATTTCTAATGTGTCTTTTAATTAATTTATTGATTGTGATTTAGTTGTTTTTTTTTTTTATTTTTCAAAATTGCAATGAAATATTTCTACATTCAAGATATTTTACAAAATGGATCAAATTAATTAACGTGAACGATTTGTCAAATAAAATAATTAATACTGTGAAGGGTAACGAGTTTAATATCATATGTACAAACCAAATTAATTTGGGGAAACTAATAAACAATAAATCCCCCGTGGATAAAATATCAAAGTGCGGAGTGTACTAAATAAAGTGTAGTGAATGTGACGCAGACGGGACGATCATTTCATACACGATTGGAAGGACATAAGAAATCAATTTTAAATAATAAACATAATACAGGAATTTCCACACACTGTATTAACAAGAATCATTTTATAGATACCAATAATTTTAAGATTTTATGCTCAGGTAATACGGGACCAATTTTAAATTTTAGAGAGGGCTTAGAAATTAATAAAGCCATAAAATGTGGAAAACACCTCGTCAACGAGAACGAGGAGATTTGGAATTCATTAATTGCAAAATCCCTCTTACCTGATTATATACAGGGTGAGTCGGGAGGATCGCACCAAACTATAGGAGTGTATTATACACGTGAAAATAATGTAAAAAAACTCATTTGTTCTTATCCGATTTTCATTTGTTTTCAAGTTATGGCGTAATTAAAAATGTTCATCTAGCTTTCCACTTCTATCTGAATTTTAACATTATCAAAGTATGCCATGTTCGAGGCTTATAAACATTTGATAATTCTGACGTTTTGATGAACTGTCAGTGTACGGTGAACAGTAACTGAACGTTTAAGTTCGAATTAATGTGATTGTTAGTGTTGCAAAATGCCACATACTTATTCAAATTTAGAATATGCAAATATGGTGTTTGTATATGGTTTCTGTAGTGGAAATGCTACAGCTGCTATTGAAGAATATCGTGAACGTTTTCCACACCAAAGACATCCTGATAAAAACATATTTATTACAGTTTTCAACAAATTGTGCGAGACTGGTAAGCTTCCCAGTGCTAACATAACATATGAGCGCGCTGCTCGACAAGGTTTTGTAGAAGTAGAAAATATTCTGCATCTAGTAAAAGAAGATGCAACTACTAGCTCACGGAGAATAGCCACTCAATTGGCAATTCCACAAAAAAGAGTGATGAACACGCTACACGAGCAAGGCTTATATCCTTATCACGTTCAGAGAGTACAGCACCTACAACCAGGGGATTACGCTAACAGTACGGAATTATGTCGGTGGATAAATAATAATCATCGTAATGTATCGAGTATACTCTTTACTGATCAAGCTACATTTACCCGTGATGGCATTAACAACACTCGTAACTCTCATGTATGGTCTGAAGAAAATCCCCACGCAACAGTCGAAAGCAATTTTTAACATCGGTTTTCTGTAAACGTGTGGTGTGGTATGGTTGACAGTTATTTAATCGGCCCTTTCATTTTGGAGAATCGTCTCACAGGAGGCAACTACCTCAATTTTTTACAAAATTAATTACAAGGCCTGCTAGAAGATGTTCCTATAAATATTAGAATGCAGATGTACTATCAGCACGATGAAGCTCCTGCACATGTCGCTCGTCAAGTGAAGCAACATTTGGACGAACGTTTTCCAGGGCGTTGGATTGGTCGTGGAGGTCCTATTAATTGGCCTGCAAGATCTCCAGACCTCACACCACTAGATTTTTGTTTATGGGGCTGGATGAAAAATGAAGTCTACAAAATAAAAGTGGACACACGGAAATCACTAATTAGACGAATTGAGAATACTGCAGCCCATATAAAAGAAGAAAGAAATGAATCAATTGGGAGAGCAACAAACGCTCTTCGTAGACGAAGCAGAAAATGTTTAGAAGTCAATGGCGGTATTTTTGAACATTTGTTAAAAGAACGCTATGATTAAGAAAATGTTTTTGTATAATAACTTGTTTATTTGTTAATATGCTATAACTTGAAAACAAATAAAAATCGGATAAGAACAAATGAGTTTTTTTACATTATTTTCACGTGTATAATACACTCCTAGAGTTTGGTGCGCTCCTCCCGACTCACCCTGTATAAGCCGGTCGGTTTCTTCTGTAAGCCACTCTTGATAATGCCGTAAAAAGTGAAACCAGTCGCGTAAATAGAAACAAATAGTGAAACAAACTAAGTGTTTTTAATTTATGCTTTAATATTATTTCAAAATGTTTCACCAAGTGATAAATGAGAAAGTTATTTAAGAAATACTTCTAACTTTACTATAAAAACACTCTAAATTTTAACAAGTGTTACATTGAGAATTAACAATATCGGGTAACCCCATCTTGTTAAATCCATCAAAAACTCCAACAAACCCCTGTTTATGCAAACCGTTTAACTACACGAAACTTATACACACCCCCAGCTATTAAAACAAACACCGCGGATTCGCGCATATATTTATCTTTAAATTTAATGGATGCGCGAAAATTTTCCAATTTCACTCGAGTAACTCCGATGTAAACAAGAAGGGCGGGTTGGTTCGGTCGAGTACACACAGCGCATCCTAGATTCTTATTAAGCAGGACAATAACAATTTCCCGAACGCGATATAATTAAATAGTTTCGGAGTTTGGGCGACGCGACGGACGATTTATGGGCCTTAGTGCACCGTTTTAATGCTCCTCTAAACAGTCTTCCTTACTTTCGAAACGATAAATCAAGATCATATTGTGTATGTGTATGTGTGTGTGTTTGTGAGCGCTTAAACTGCATTGCAAGTTACATCCTTCTAGACCCCTGTTTTGTAATTTACTGTTTTTAAGACTGATGTTTTCTCTTGAGTATTTTAGCTAATAAACTGAAAACAGTGGAAAACTTTTGAAATCAATATTTTTTATTTTCAAACAAGATAAATTCAAATTCAAAACTATTTGAATTTGAGAAAATAAGCTTACGCTTCTTATAGTTTGCACACTTTAAACATAATATATAAAATTACGAAAAAACTATTCGTGAAAACGCAAACAATATCTTAATTAATAAGACAACTTAAGACGATAAATATCCATTAAAACAACTACTTCCCGTGCAAATACACCTCCGGATATTGAATTATACAATGAAATATTTAAAATCTTATTTAATTTGATTTGTTACAACGCTCTATTAACAAATCAAATTAAATAATATTTTAAATATTTCATTGTATAATTCAATATCCGGAGGTGTATTTGCACGGGAAGTAGTTGTTTCAATGGATATTTATCGTCTTAAGTTATCTTATTAATTAAGACATTGTTTGCATTTTCACGAATAGTTTTTTCGTAATTTTATATATTATGTTTTATTTTTTTTAAATAATAGTGTTTGTGCTTACACACAATCACTCTTTAAACCCATTGAGCAAAAAATAAACAAATAACGTTATGTCAACATTGTAGCAACATTAAACGTTGTTTTAATGTTTATGAAACATTACTTAAATGGATTTACTCAGTGGGTAAATGTGTTATTTTGTCTACAAAATTTCTTTGAACTGGAACTGGCGCATTTGTCGATTTTTATGCACTTATAACATGACATAATTGTTACTAAAGTGGATTTCAACCATCTATAAACTACGAGAGAGGTTTGATATTAAAGATACAGGCCAACATTTACCAACATATATTTTTAATGAAAATATTTAATACATTCTATAAACAACTACATACTGTTGTTTATTTCTGGACATATTTTCCATAAAGATTGAGACATGTATCCCAGCGTGACAGTAGTTTGAACATCCCTTCTTGGTAGTATTGCCTGTCAAGTCGATTAAAGTAGTCCACAATTGTGTCTTGCAATACCTGTTGTGTCAACCACTTCTTGGTTTGATTTGACGTGTGCGGTTTTTCGCCATTGTGCGAAAGTTTAACTCCATCGTGCAAAAGTTTAACTTCTTCAATATTTCGTTTGCGGTATTTGTTTCACAGGCACATGTATCTTTAATATTAGACCTCTCTCGTGTATGCACAATTTTACGTCGGAGGGCTCTAAAAAAATCAAAATTTGTTTATAGTATTTGCTACTTACTGCCCTAGTGCGCACTCAGAGAGATTTTTTTAGTTTTCTGCTATAAATTTCTGCTTGGATAGCGCACCTATCAGCAAGCAGAAATTGATTGCAGAAAACGAAAAAATCTCGCTGAGTGCGCACTGGGGCAGTAAACAGAATACACTATAAACAAATTTTGATGTTTTTTAGTTCGTTCCGACGTAAAATTGTGCATACAGTTTCAGAGCTGGGCAGGATTCGAATCCTGGATTCGAATCCTTTTAGAGGAGTCAATAGAGGCTACGAATACTTTAGTTAAACTGGATTCGTGATCCGGATTCGTTACATTTGTTTAAGATGATTCGCATTTTAATCCAAATGCGGGTGATTCGAATCTTAATAAAAGGATTCAAATATTTATAAAAGGATTCGAATACTTACAAAAGGATTCGAATCGTTAAAAATAATTCGAATTAATTGTGAGGATTAACATCAATAATTTTTTTTGTGGTATTTTCAAATTTTCGTTAAATCAGTGTTTTATACGCGTGGCGCATGAAGTAAAATTTCGAGTTTAGAAAAGCCCCGTGAAAATTTGTCTCGGGTCGCTGCGCGACCCTCGACAAATTTTCTACGCGGGGCTTTTCTAAACTCGAAATTTTACTTCATGCTTAGTCTGGGAGTGGACAACACTCGTTTTTAGAAGTTTAAAATTGAAGGATCACTCTAGATAACTAAGTTTATTACTCAAAGGACCGTTTTAAAAAGGCTACAGCTCGAAGGACCAATTGTCCACAATTGTGTCTTGCAGAGACCGAAGGACTACAGGGAATTGAAGTTTTTTTATAAAAAAACAACGAATATCTGAAGGTTCATAGCGTGGGTATGAAAAAAAATCCAATTTAAAAAAAATCGGTTGGGTTGGGTTGTTTTCAGTGCTTTTGGCATCACTTTGAATCAATGTTTTATACGCGTGGCGCATGAAGTAAAATTTCGAGTTTAGAAAAGCCCCGTAAAAATTTGTCTCGGGTCGCTGGCGCGACCCTCGACAAATTTTCTATGCGGGGCTTTTCTAAACTCGAAAGTTTACTTCATGATTAGTCTGGGAGTGGAAACGCTCGTTCGTAACTTCAAACTGAATGCTTTAATAAGAACATTGAACATTAAACAATGACTGAAAATGTTTTAAAAGATAATAATCTAGTTTTTCAAAACTGACATGGTAGCCACAATTTGAAATGTTAAATTTTTCCGATATTTCCCTGATTAAAGATGTTTTCCCTGACCTTTTAATATAACTTTCTTCTGTGGGAAACCCCCATTTTTTTAGATTGTTATCATTGTTTTTGTCAATATTCTAGTTGGTTTTATAAATTTGTACGTGTTTTGTAATTGCTAGAATGCCTGCTGATCTTGACAAATTTAATAATATTATTTAGTTAATCAATTTTTTGATGCCATCTATTTTATTACTTTTTGTTTTGTTTATTATTGAATTTGTCAATTAAGTATATTTTATTTTTCGGTAACTTTTTAGGTAGGGGTACAGATTTACCACTCCAAATTTACCAATCCATTTTTACCACCGCATTTTTACCACCATACTTTTTTACCGCTATACAGTTTTACCACTAATATTTGTACCAATAATTATACAATAAAACACTTTTTTACAAATAAAATCAGTTTTATTCAAAATTGTATGTTGTGACCGATCGCCCTTAAGTATTCTGCAATTTCCCCTTCTTCTTTTCTGACATCTTAATCTCGGACTATATTTGTAATCCTATCCTCAGTTTTAATTCTGGCAAGGTTTTCCGTAGGTTTAATTTTTCGCCCAAGGTCCAATTCCCGGAACATTGCCTCGGTGTCTCCCTGCTCTTTTTGAAGCTCGACGACAAAAGCATATAGGCTAGGATGATCCCGGCCGACGACTACAGAAAAACGGTTATGCCATCCTTCAGACATGTTGTTCGTGCGTGCCGTATTCTGCAGAACTGCCTGATACATGTTCCACAGCATTGGCGGATATCGCGGGGATGTGGCACGTCGTCTTCCTCTTGCTGGTTTGCCTCGTACGTAAATGTTCTCGAAGTAGTCGGCAATATCAGCAAAGGCAGGAGTGACCAACGTTTTAGGCGAATGACAAACCGATAATGACATTGACAGGTTACGAATTGAAGTTGTCAGTTGTTATTCTAATTCGATTTTAAATAGCGGTAAAATATTGTTGGTAAAAAGAATACGGTGGCAAATACGTTGGTGGTAAAAAGAATTGGTGGTAAAAAAGGGACGGTGGTAAAAATGGAGTGGTAAAAATGGGGGCCAATCAACTTTTTAAATTTGACAAATTTAATAATATTATTTGGTTAATCAATTTTTTTATGCCATCTATTTTATTACTATTTGTTTTGTGTATTATTGAATCTGTCAATTAAGTATATATATACATATACATTTTTTTTTTTTCGGTAACTTTTGCCATTATTTATGTTTTTTTTATTCTGCATAAAATTAGAAATTAATTAGTTTCATATTATTATTTGGTAAATATTTGCTTAGTGTTAATTTTAACAATTTTGAATATTAATGTTTTTATTTTTTAAATCGTTTGTTGCTTTTATAGATTTTATATGAAAAAATGGTTCTTGATGTTTTATGGGTGCGATTGAATTTTATCCATTTTTTACAAAAAAAAAATGCAGAAATCGGGAAAAAATATAATTATACTTTTTTGTTGGTTCTGAAGATTTTGCCAGTTTATTGATTTATTTATTCAGTCAATAGAGTACATTCAAAAATACATAATATAGTACAACTAAAAATATAAAATACACAATAAAACATAATTAACAATGTTTGTTTATATTCACAATTCTATTGAAAGATTATGTTTTTTTTGTAATTTTTTTGGAATATTTATGTATAATTATTGATTTTGATTTGTTTGACTATTTTTTATCAACTTGACGATTTGTTTAGTATCACTTCTATAAGTTTTATCGATTTAGAAAAATTATCAATTAAAAATGTAACAACTTTTTTATTAATAAAAAAATATTTTTAGTTATGTTAAATTATTTTCAGTGTTTATGTCTTTTTAATTTAATAATAATATTTATTTCCCAACAGGACACCCAATTACATAATATAATTTCAAAAAGATAACTTCTTAGAATAATAAAATAATAAATATAAAGAGAACAAAATTACTAAAAATAAAGATTTTGTCAATTTTGGTCCTATTTGTTTTTAACAAGTTTATTTAAATTTTGTTTGTTGATTATTGTTAATTATATTTTTGAAGTCGTATTATTCTTGATTTTGTCAATATTGGCAATTTTTTGCTGATTAAGTTGATTTAAATGATTTTTGCAATTTTAACTTCTTTTTTTAAGAAATATTATTTGTATATTATTTAATTTAGAAGACTTCTGTAATTTCCAGTTTATTTTATCAATTAAAATGTTGACATTTTTTACAATTATTCGTATTATAAATGATATTTATAGAATTTGTTATTGTCTTAATTTGTATAATTTATAATTGGAATAACAATGATAATTGTCAACATTAAAAATAAATAATGATAACAATAAATGTTGTCAACGCGAACAAAACTGATTGATAAAATACATTAGAAGTAAAAATCTTCAAAATTAGTCATTACACAACTAATATTCCAGTTTATTGACTTAAATAATATTCGAGATTTTTATAATTGTTGACGGTATTGATATATTTTCATGATTTCTTACTACTTTGCCAATATTAATATTTTTTTTTATTGTTTCATGATTCTTAATAAATGTCAACAATTGTCAGCACTAAAAATAAATAATGACAACAATAAATGTTGTCAACGCGAACAAAACTGATTGATAAAATACATTAGAAGTAAAAATCTTCAAAATTAATCATTACACAACTAATATTCCAGTTTATTGACTTAAATAATTTTCTAGATTTTTATAATTGTTGACGGTATTTATATATTTTCATAATTTCTTACTACTTTGCCAATATTAATATTTTTTTTTATTGTTTCATGATTCTTTATAAATGTCAACAATTTTGATATTTTTCATAATTTCTGTGTATTTTGTTACTTTTCGCGATTTATTTAAACGTTTTTTTCAGTGTTTCGGCCAATTTGAATGAAAATGAATGACTTTTTCTGACTTTCCCGGGTTTAATAATATTCAGTGAATTTTTTTACATAATTTTAAGGTATTCGTCGATTTTATAAAAGAGTTCAATTTAAAGTTTTGAAAGAGTGATTCCACTCCCAGGTTAAGCATGAACAAAGTTTAACAGGAATAAGAAACATTTGTTGAAATGTATTTAACATGGGGGAAAGTACTATGATAGACATATCAACTTATTTTCATTCTGACAGTTACTATACACATTTTAACACTTGTGACATATTTTAAAGTAACGAGTGTCTTCCACTCCCAGACTAAGCATGAAGTAAAATTTCGAGTTTAGAAAAGCCCCGCGTAGAAAATTTGTCGAGGGTCGCGCAGCGACCCGAGACAAATTTTCACGGGGCTTTTCTAAACTCGAAATTTTACTTCATGCGCCACGCGTACAAAACACTGATTTGAAGTGAAGTTCAAAAACACACAATAACATCTTCAATCAGAGTTACACGGAATCAGATATTTAGTCTGTTATCAACGATGATCAGTGTTAATAATAAATAATTAGGTTTTGAATATTTTTCTTAAAACAACTGCTAGCAATATTAAAATGTTTATGGTTGCAAATAAATAATAAAATCAAATTATTCTTGTAATCCGTTTTCATGTAATCACTTTTTGTATATATACCCGTATTGTTTCCAGTTTTAGACACTTCATGTTTGATAATGGCAAGCTGAATTTGCCGAAACTGCAGTCACATAAAAATAAATTGTGTTATACAAACAAAGTTAAAAGTGTTTTATTGTGTTAAATTAACATGTATAACGAAGTAGAAGCCTCCACAATTCAAAATATATTCTTGAAGGATTTGTATTCGTGATTCGAAAAAACAGGATTCGAATCTCTGATTCGAATCATATTTATCTTATACGAATCCTTTATTCAAGTATTCGTGATTCGAATCATATTAGGTGATTCGGATTCGTGATTCGAATTCTTTTTACGAGGATGGGACGAATCCTCGTAAAAAGGATTCGAATCGCTCTGTACAGTTTATAGGTGATTCAAATTCACTTTATTAACAATTATATCGTGGTAAAAATGCATACAAACAATACACTGATTACATATGTATATGTATCTAACTCGATTAAGGTAATAACCGTAGGTGGGATATTATTATAGTAGTAATAAGCTGTCTTGCAATTTGATCCTTATTGTCTTCAAACCCATGTGTGCGAGTGTATAAAAAGGATATAAACCCGAGGGCCGGACCACACGTAAAACAAAACTCGCCCACCTGTGAAATAATTAAAATAAATTCTCCTTGTTGATACCCCCTCGGCTCCCCCCGGAAAAGATGCGTGAGGCATAAAGTAAGGAAGTTTATTGGTCCGCAGTAGGCGCTTGATAAACAAACGCGTTTTATGGATGCCCCCCGCCGGAACAATTTATTATTACACGGCGACTCTCGCGGTTTTTTTTCTGGTGAGAAATTGGTGATAAATTAGACTTGGGGTCGTTTAAAAAGTGTAAGGAGTTCGTGGTTGGCATAAGAAAATATTTTAATACAATCGAAGGAAAACCGATTGATTCGCTGTCAATTTTTAGAAATTCAACGTCATATGAAAGCGTTCAGTTTCAAGATTCTAGCGAGTGTTTCGACTCCAGAGCTGGGCAGGATTCGAATCATTCAGGATTCGATTTCCGGATTCGAATCGTTTTAAAGAAATCAAAAGAAGTATTCGAATACTTTAGTGAAAACGGATTCGTGATCCGGATTCGTTATATTTTTTTAAAAGGATTCGTATTCGAATCCAGACGCAGGTGATTCGAATCCTTGTAAAAGGATTCGAATCCTCATAAAGGATTCAACTCCTCCCAAATAATTCGAATCATCGCTATTAAGGCTGGGATTCGAATCCGATTAATTTAACTAGTCTAATATTCTAATATGAATATTTAAATCACTAAATTATTCATATTTTAATACGTTTTTGAACGAATATTTAAATTTTCGAATAATTCAAATATTTGTGAATGCATATTCGGTTACTTAACATTGAAAAATTACCAGCCTTAATAGTATTATTTTTAACTTTACTTGAAATCAGTGTATTATGTGCGTGGCGCATGAAGTAAAATTTCGAGTTTAGAAAAGCCCCGTGAAAATTTGTCTCGGGTCGCTACGCGACCCTCGACAAATTTTCTACGCGGGGCTTTTCTAAACTCGAAATGTTACTTCATGCTTAGTTTGGGAGTGGAACCTCTCAGCAGAAGATTTAAATATTTTATTAACACCCTGCATATAATAAACTTCTGAAAAATGGTTACACTCTGTTGAAAAAATATCCAGATGATGTTGTATAGAGTATTACTTTTTCGTAAAGTTGAAAATAAAAAAATGTTTCACCTATCCTGGGACAATCTGTATGTGTACTTAACAGAAAAAACTATTTGTACACTTGGTTAAGATACTTTCTTGTCACGTATAAGATATTTTTATCAAAACATAATTAAATTAACAAAATTGATCTTTTTGAGTATATTTTTAAGTAGCGATTCTTTGCAAGTAGTTTCAGTTGTAGAATGGACTTATATTTTTAATTATTTTCAATTTGTAAAGAGATTTTTTTCTGGAATAAATAACCAACAGATTTTACATTCTTTATACGAGGGTTGCCTTTTATATTTAGGGATTGGGCAACCCTAGTGTTGCAATCTGGCAACTGAGAGCTCTATCGTAAAGTTTGACATTTTTGAGGTTATACGTACTCAGAACGTTTTGACATATAAGCGTTATTTGTGTCGTTTACACTAACTTAAAAGATTTATCTCGGCCAAAGATTAGAATTAAATCGTAAACATTTTCGTGCGATTATTTTTTACAACTTTCGACGTGGATTAACTCAAGAACAGTGCATGGATGAACTTAATTCAATTTTTGGCGATGAAGCTCCATCAAGGAGTGTTTATCGATGGTATGGTGAATTCAACCGAGGTCGTAGTTCACTCCAAGACGAATTTCGTGGAGGTCGTCCAAAATCAGTTGTTGTTCAGGAAAGGCAACCCTCGTACAAGTTTGGTTTTTGTAAAAAAAAACAATTAAAGTCGAGTTTATTTTTATCCGTGCGCTTCCTAGTGTAAATTTTGCAAAACTGTGTGGAGTATAAAACGATAAGTACTAAAATGCATGATTAGATAGAAATGGACTTGACTTTAGATACGATTTATAATTACATTTTGTATTATTCTTAACTTAGTCAAATGTCTTTACAATCAACGTACATTTTAAAAATTTTCAAAGACAATTTCATATTTTTTTAATCTTTAACATTATATCATTCATGGATGTGTCATTTGTTTAAAATAATTAATATAATACTAATAAGTTTACAAGTTTTCATTTTTGTATTTTTATTTTCGAATATTAAAGACCTAGTTTCGTCCAGTTCTCTGTATATATTCAGTTTCTGATTTGTATTCTTTACAAATTACATTTTTTTTTTAAGCAATCTTTTGCAATTACATGGAAAATTAAAGCAATTTAATCTCATTATAAAATAAACATTAGGAAATTTGAAACAAAATTAGAATACAAGATAAATTCAAATTCAAAACTATTTGAATTCGAGAAAATAAGCTTACGCTTCTTTATTTATTTATTTATCGTCTTAAATTGTCTTATTAATTAAGACACTGTTTGCATTTTCACGAATAATTTTTTCCTAATTTTATATATTAAAATTCGAAAATTTAAAAGCTAATTAAAATTATGAAAAATACTAGAACAAGATTTTCATAAAATTATCAAAGATTATGTAAAGTTATTTAAATTATAAAACACTTGGTATTGTTTTACAAATTTAAACCTTATTCCGACAAATGTTTTTTGATTTAAATAACTTTACATATTCTTATATGTTTTACCAAGTGCCAGATGAGAAATTGTTTCAAGAAATTATCAAAGATTGTTTAGAAATTAATAAAACATCATTATTGTGTGTGAAAAAAACACCTTTTCAAATTTTCTAGTAAAATTGTATAAAATTAACAAATAACTAAAAATAAAACCTACAGTTTGTTTTCTATCTTTCAGGGGTTCATTTTTTTAAAGCGTTCAATATTTGAATAAAATTATACTCTATAACACTTTGTATTAGTTTTATCATAATTTCTTGTTATTGTTAACTGCACTTAATTTCTTTTAACTGCTATACATTATTGTTATTACATAGATGTTTTTTTACTATTTATGTATTTTGTATAATATGTAAATCCGTACTAAATATAAATATATTCCCACTCCTAATTAAGCATGAAGTAAATGAAAAAATCAGTATAGGTATTTATATAGGTTTAAGTTTCATGAAATTCGTAAAAATGTTATTAAATTCTGTACAAATTAGTTTGTTAGTTTTAATTATTTTAACAAAACATATTTTGAATAAATACAAAGATGATATTATTCATAAAATATGTAACAAATATAATTAAATATTGAAAATTATTTAAACTATTGCGGAATAAATAAAAATAATCGTGGAAAACAAATCATACAAATTGGTATATACAGGTGAAACAGTTAAAACAATCATGCATTTTCAATTAAATTGGGTAAAATGAATTATTAGGTTTTTATTGAAGTTCTTAACATTAATCTAACGACTGTTTTCCACTCCTTATTAAGCATGAAGTAAAATTTCGAGTTTAGAAAAGCCTGAAAATTTGGATTTGACGGGGCGCGCGAGCGAAGCGAGTCGCGCTCCGTCAAATCCAAATTTTCAGGCTTTTCTAAACTCGAAATTTTACTTCATGAGCCACGCGTATAAAACACTGATTTATCCTGAAATTCAATAACACATATCTTATTATTAATTAGATATTTACTCTGTAAACAATTAGGTTTTTAACATTCTTGTTAATAAAAACTGACGGCGATATTAAACATGTTAATGGTTGCAAATGATAGATTCAAATTTATTTTTAAAGGATTGGTATCCGCTATTCAAAAAAGAGGATTCGAATCTTTGATTCGAATCAAATTTTTCTCTTACGAATCCTTTATTCAAGTATTCGTGATTCGAATCATATTAGGTGATTCGGATTCGTGATTCGAATCCTGTTTTTGAGGATTCATCCCAGCTCTGTTCCAGTTCCAGACTAAGCATGAAGCAAAATTTCGAGTTTAGAAAAGCCTGAAAATTTGGGGCGCGCGAACGAAGCGAGTCGCGCCCCGGCAAGTCCAAATTTTCAGCCTTTTCTAAACTCGAAATTTTACTTCATGCGCCACGCGTTTAAAACACTGAAATATTGTAAAGTTTAAAGTATACTGCTAAGGCAGTAGGCTAAGGCAGTATATTTTAAACTTTACTTTAAATCAGCGTCTAATGCGCCTTGTGAGTTCGAGTGACGATGGTATTATTGAAACCTAAGAAATTCTAAAACAGAACGCAAATTTATGAAATTTGATATTTTAATTACAACCCATTTCGTCTTAGTAACGAACCATCCACACTTTAGCAACGTTCTAACAAGCAAGTACATAGAAAATAATTAATGCCCTAACTAATCACTCCAGTACGATTACTCTCATCCAAACACGTCGGTGGGAAGTTATGAATTTCTTAACTAACGTTGATGTTAAATGTTTTAGAACCCTTCCCGCCTTAGCTTTGCAGAGATGGGTTTCGAGTTTTCTTAAATGTTAGAGGACGAAGGAGGAGTAGGAGGAGGCAATTAGTTAATGGGACGTCGTTTGTAGAACACAAAAGCGGCGTATCGGTGCAAGAAAATGCAAGAAATTCGCAACCCCCAATTTACGCTGGATGGATTATATTAATTTCAGTGTCGTGCCTCTTAATTAAGCGAATCGCGTGCCGCACACAAAAGGACGTCGTGTTTGCCTTGTTATTCCCGCTCTGATATACATTTTTCAAATGAGATGGTGATTTATTGCGGACTGGGAAAACGCTGAAAGAGAAAATGGTTGTTACGTAATATAAAAAGTATAAAATAAAAGCAGATTATTGGATTAATCAGTGGTTTCCACGCCAACAAATCCTAATTTTCACAATTTTCTAAACTAGGAATAAATATGTAAAATCAAACTTGAACAGTAAAAATTGATTGATTGAATCACGTGAAAATCAAATTAAATTGACAAATAAAGTACTCATAACCTTAACGGTATGTTTTTGAGTTTACGTAAAGTCATTATTACACATAAAAAGTATGTATTTAATTTATGAGGCGGATACATGATGAAACTCCATAATACTATTTGAAATAAAACAACACAGTTGTGAGGGTTTCACTTATATTGTTAAACACTGCAACATGTTTCACCACACAGTGGCTTCATCATTATTTCATCTGCCTGATGAAGCCACTGTGTGGTGAAACATGTTACAGTGTTCAACAATAAAAGTGAAACCCTCCCAACTGTATTGTTTTATTTCAAATAAAAAGTATGTTATTCGGTACTTCACTTTTTATAAATAATATATAAAAAGTGAAGTTAGAAACAACAGTCTTTTTATTTGTACTAATAACCTTTCTTCACACTTTTATTTGAATTACCAAATATACATTTCAGACACAAAGTGACCATTATCAATCAATTAACACAAGTATATTAGGAACTTCACTTTAAATCAGTGTTTTATACTCGAAATTTTACTTCATGCTTAACTAAGGAAATCAAATACTTGTAAGAAGCCTTAAACATTTTCTAACCCATCACCATCGGAATATGTATGTATAAGACTAAATGGAGAGAGTTTTTTTGTTAAGTATACATATCTTATTATACTCTACAGGGTGTTCGTATTTCAACAGAATGTATGGGGATCTCGGTTATTTGAAGAGATAGAGAGTCGGTTAAATTGGCGCAAAGTTGCGTAATTTAGAGCCCAATAATAATCTAAAAACAAATTTGAAATATCTTCTTACGTTTTTGACGGATTTTTTAAAATTTCTTTTTTTAGTTTTTTATTCAAAAACTATTGAATCGAGACATTTACAACTTTGACATTATACAGGCACTTTTTAACGATTAATCTAGTAACAGATTTTATTTTAAGATAACTATAACATTTACCCAAGAACCATAGCCAACTTTTGTTATTTTTTTATGAGCGCCATTTTTGATTTTCATATTTTTTGGAAGAATATTTGTTTCTGAGATTAACTATGTTTTACACTTATAGTTTATTGTGCATTTTATTTGTAAAATTTTAATCTTTTGCTTTTTGTAAAGACTGCCTTGAAAACAGTTGGGTTACTCACTCGTTTGATAACTCCTAGGACCCATAATTTGCTTATCTATCACCCCTGAAGACGGGCATCCGACGACACATATTTTAACAGTTGTAATGTATTTTAAACTAACGAGTGTCTTCCACTCCCGGACTAAGCATAAAGTAAAATTTCGAGTTTAGAAAAGCCCCGCGTAGAAAATTTGACGAGGGTCGCGCAGCGACCCGAGACAAATTTTCACGGGGCTTTTCTAAACTCGAAATTTTACTTTATGCGCCACGCGTATAAATCACTGATATTGTAAAAGTTTTAAATGTTCAGATTCAGTAGTTTTTGAATAAAAGAATAAAACCTATTTTTTAAAAAATAATTTTTTGTTGATATCTCGAAAACAAAAGAAGATATTTTAAAATTGTTTTTCGATTATTGTTAGGCCCTAGAATACACAACTTTGCCCTAATTTAACCGACTCTCTGTTTCTTCAAATAACTGAGATACCCATACACTCTGCCGAAATACGGGCAACCTGTATACGTAAGTCTTCCGATACTAGTTGTTTCTGAAGAGATTTAAAACCGAAGCCTTAAACGAGTGTTTTCCACTGCCAGATTAAGCATGAAGTAAAATTTCGAGTTAAGATAAGCCTGAAAATTTGGTTTGGTCGCGTAGCGCGAAGCGCGGAGCGACCAAACCAAATTTTCAGGCTTTTCTAAACTCGAAATTTTACTTCATGCCCCACGCGTATTAAACACATATTTTATGTGAAGTTTTTGAACTTCACTTGAACTTCACTTGAACTTCACTTGAACTTCACTTGAAATCAGTGTCTTATACGCGTGGCGCATGAAGTAAAATTTCGAGTTTAGAAAAGCCTGAAAATTTGGTTTGGTCGCTCCGCGCTTCGCGCTACGCGACCAAACCAAATTTTCAGGCTTTTCTATACTCGAAATTTTACTTCATGCTTAATCTGGGAGTGGAAAGCACTCGTTTGAAGTTGCAAATTTAACTATTTTAAAACAACGAATGTCGGAAAATTTACAGCGTATGCATAAAAGACAAATTACCTGTATAATAAAAGTGATTAAGTGTATATTAGAACGAAATAATAAAAATAAAAACAATTTCACGAAAATGTTTAAACATGATGTTAAAATAAAAATTTCAAGCAATTTAACAAAATCAATACTAGAAAGTACAGTTGCAATCTATTACAAAATGTATCAAAATATTAGAACAATTGTATGCGGAAAGTAGAAAAGTAAAGGAGATATTTATTTTGCGATATCGTCAAAAATAACTACGCGATTAAAAGTTTAGTCCTTTGTTTATTTAAAACAAACTTCTTTATTAAAAACTTTCAAATCAAATTTCAGAAAAAAATAAAAAAACAGCACAGATCTCACACGTATTAAAAGCTCTCATTTCCGATTTATCGGAGTGAAAGAGAACCGCCGAAATAAAAAAAAAAATTGAAAGCCCCTAAAACCGTCATTAATTCCGGCGGTGCGGATTCGGAGGAAAAATTTGCAAGCCCTTTAGAGTTCGCGGTCGGATTTTTAATTACTGCGGATCGCTCTTTCGACCGCCCCCCCCCAATTTTTTTGTCTGTATTACTAGAAAATATTTGGCGTCCGTAAAGGTCGTGGTAGGGGGTTGGGTTGCAGTCGTTATGAATAATTTACTTTATTGGACGCCTGCGGCCACGAGACTGCTGGGAAAACGAAAAAGGACTTTTATATAAATAAAAAAAGGGAAATATTACCGAAATAAATAATATTACAAAGAGGACACGTAATTAAAACCCGTTTTAAGCTCGGTAAACTTCATTTAAATATTTAAATTACATTTTGAAGAAAGCAAAAATACAGGGTGTCCACAAAGGGTAGGGGGTATTTGCAAATTGAATAAATAAAATAAATAAAAGTCAGAAAAAATAAAGTTTTATATTTATTTTAAGACAAAGTTTTGGAAAATTAAGTGCCAAAGATTACGCACTCCTTTAACTGAAAACGGAAATTAGCCGCTACGCGTCACACATCTCTCTGAAAACTGCGACCATTTTGGTGCGGATGTTGTCCTTTAATTACAGTACAGTTCGTGGTTTGTTTTTATAAACTTTCTCTATAAAGTATTTTTTTTGAAGACTGGCAACGACACTTACTGTAATCTCTGAACGGTATTACGAAATGTTAAGGAACTTTTTGGTTCCACAACTGGGCACTTACTGTAAACTGTGAACGGTATTGCGACATGTTAAGGAAATTTTTGGTTGCACAACTGCATGTGTTTAAATGTTTTAATATGGTAACATGGTTTCAACAAGATGGGGCAACTTGCCACACATCAAACCAATCACTTGAGGTTGTTTGCATGAACTTTTCTCGGAAAAAGTGATCTCTCGTCGAGGCACCATTAACTGGCCTCTGAGAAGCCACGATCTTACACCCCTTGATTATTACCTATGAGGATACCTTAAAAATAAAGTTTATAAAAACAAACCACGAACTGTAGTGCAATTGAAGGACAACATCCGCACCGAAATGGCCGCTGTTTCCTGAGAGATGTGTAGACGCGTAGCGGCTAATTTCCGTTTTCGGTTTAGAGGAGTGCCAGCAGCATGAGAGTCAACATTTGGACAACGTAATCTTTGGCACTTAATTTTCCAAAACTTTGTCTAAAAATTAATATTAAACTTTATTTTTGCTTTGTGGATACCCTGTATAACTATGAGTAGTTTATTTTGAAATATAGGGATTACCATTTATTGCAAATTGCTCAAATTTTGATAGCGTATAATTTGGTTAGACGAAATAAACAATTGTATAATAAAATTTATTAAACATAAGCAGTACTAATATTTCAAACCTCACATCAAATCTGTGTTTAATACGCCTAGCGCATGAAGTAAAATTTCGAGTTTAGAAAAGCCTGAAAATTTGGTTTGGTCGCTTCGCTTCGCTACGCGACCAAACCTAATTTTCAGGCTTTTCTAAACTCGAAATTTTACTTCATGCTTAGTCAGGGATTGGAAACATTCGTTAGAGGCTTCAAATTGGATGCTTTTATAAAGTCAACGAATGCCTGAAAATGTACAGAGGATACATCGGGATATGTATACTTAAGAGAAACATTCGCTGTATACATTTTTTTGTATATGCACTCTTGCGCTTCGAGATATTTTCAAAAATGTGTAATTTGGCTACATCTAAGTAGAATTGGCGCCCTTTCAAAAGCACACGCCCACTAATCTATAAATGTTTGGTAACTTTTGATTTTTGTTATTTAACCAATGACATATAATTGAATGTATTAGACGTTTCCAAGATTCACCGTTTCGTTTGGCATTATCTAAGATATGTAATTTGTTTTTTAAAGCAACCGAGATGCCAACAGTTTATAGACACTAGTTATTAAAAATGTATTTATATGCTACTTTTATTTCACAGATTTATAACTATTCATTGTTGTTATTCTCCAGTTGTTGATCTTCTGATTCCTAAGAACAACTGGGAGTGCTAGCCTATTTTAGTTACGTACTGACTGTGATTCGGTCAAATTGACCGGCATGTATTTATTAGCTTTTTGGGCTTTTCTAAACTCCAAATTTTACTTCATGCGCCACGCGTATAAAACACTAATTTCAATTGAGGTTCAAATATGCATAGAGTTCACAATATTTTAGTGTTTTATACGCGTGCTTTAAATTGAACTCTTAAAAAAACAACGAATAACTAAAGATTTAAAGAAAATAAGCTGAATTTGGAATACGTATATTTTAAAGAAAAACTCCCTGTACATCAAAGAAATGTCATTTGGTTGTACAGTAAGCAATCAGCTGTTCAGCTGTCAGCACGTAATGTACTTGTCAAAGCTATTACGTGCATGTGTACGTAATGTCAATCATACTTGTCAAGATAAAATGATATATCATTGAGTATTATCACAGTGCTGAATTTAATTACGCCGTATGTAATCTGAAGTCAGAACCTACTTGGATGCCGACAGTTTATAGACACTCGTTATTTATTAACGTAAGTATTATAAAAAACATAATGAAAAAGAAAAAAAATTAAACACAATCTACACAAATATGTCTTGATCCTTGAACCCTGGTGGGCTGATTTGTAACTCCAAAGTGGAGACGGATAAATTTAAATTTCGATATTCAATGGTAAAATTGACCGGCTTACAGCAGTTACGAGTTAATAAATTTAAAAAAAAGTAAAAATATCTACGTTGTTTTGAAGACGCCGTTAATCTGTTTAATTAAGTTTCCTAAAACTACAGTTGTGAATGACAACAATATTTCATTACGGTGTGAAATATTCTACAAGTTCTTTATTCACACCACAGTCATAACTCCCAGTTGTTTTTAAGAACCAGAAGATCAACAACTGGAGAAGAACAACAATGAATAGTTAAAAATCTTTGAAATAAAAGTAGCATATACATACATTTTTAATAACGAGTGTCTATAAACTGTCGGCATCTCGGTTGCTTTAAAAAACAAATTACATATCTTAGATTATACCATACGAAACGGTGAATCTTGGAAACGTCAAATACATTTATTTATGTCATTGGGTAATGTCACAGTGCTGAATTTAATTACGACCTATGTTTTTGAAGTCAGAACCTACTGGGATGTCGACAGTTTATAGACACTCTTCACTTTTCACGTAGATTTCTTGATATTTGAAATATTTTGAAGGAACATAAAACAGTTATTATAAGAAATAATTTTATCGGCTTGAGTGCATGTGTTGGACACTGGGTTTTGTTTCGACGTTTTTGACCTTTTTTAAACTTTTTTTAATGGAACTGTCTGCGTTTGTGTGTGACAATGAAGAATCCAATATATATTTTTGTCTAAAACTTACCGTTTAATCACAATTCGTGTTTTAGGTTAATGTTTCTATGAGATGTCTTTCTTGCCTTTTCTTGCAATTTTATGTCACATTTCCAGTGTAAACTGAACACACAGTATAACTTCCTTATAAATTGCTACATATCTGCACCAATTTTGATCTTTTACTTATATTTTAACGTGAATACACTACACAAATTTAATGTTAACATCGTTAACATATAAACGGTGACATTTGAGGTTTGTTTATCCAAAATTCAATTGTCACCGCTGGTATCGCCGTAATTACGTGTGTGAAAACTAGATGGCGCTAGTACATAATCAAACGCTTTTATTAATAAAATTATATAACAACTAATAATAATATTTTCCAATTATTTGATATAAAATAAAGGAATTACACTACATTTAAATGAATTCAGTAATTTATTCATAAGTGAAATCAGGCGGCCGATAAAGTAAATAGCGACCTTATCGATCGGGGGAAGTCATTTGTTTTAAGATGTTTGTTGTAAAACAATTTTCATTGTATTGTGGTTTGTAATTGCTGTACATACTTTGTAATTTCTGTACATAATTTTACTGTAGTCAGTTTGTTATTTAGTGTATTTGTGTCGTTTTTCGTGTCTTTTGGATTAACGGTAAGTGATTGATTTGTAATATTAATAACAGCAGTAACAGTTATACATCCTAACTCGGGCCCCCAATACAGAAACTCTGGCTGGCCGCATGATACCGTATTTGATACCTGATCTTAAGCCCCATAGTACACTTTGGCAATTCAATTCACTTCTAGGTTAGGTTAGGTTAGCAGAAGGATTTGCATAGCATTAAATGCATAAGTCTCATTGCTCACGTTGGTGATTCTATACACTTCTAGGTTAGTAGAAAGGTTCATGATATAATAAATTGTTTGAGTCTCTTTCTAAACATTAGCGACTCCATATATATCTAGGTTAGGTTAGTATAAAGGTTTATAATAGAATTAATTGTCTACGTTGCACGTTTGCACACGTTAGCAATTCCACATACTATTTGGTCAGGTTATGTTAGCAGAAAGGTTTATGATATAATTAAACGTGTCTTATTGCACACATTACACCTAATGGGTGTTTTAAGTACAGATAACTCAATTTCGACAAAAAAATCGACTTAACTGGTTTTTGCGGTAAGCCACAGATTTACACATTTATCATAGTTGAATGAACAATATTTGGGAGCAGCTACTCATTTAGAAACATATTATAAATGCTGTAGAAAGTGATCATTTAAAGATAATTTCAATAGGCGTCCAAAAAAACTCTACTTCACCAATTGTATTACATTTTAACCACGTCACCAGTTAAGGGTTGTCTCTTTAAAGTTGAGAATAAAGTGGTTAACTTAGTAGCAAGGTTTGCATTTGTATAATTTGCTTATGACTCTTTACGCATATTGCCCATTTCATTTACTTCTAAATTAGGTTATGTTGGCATAAAAGTTTGTAACGTTATAAAACTCGAAATAAGTGAACACTGAAACTGTTATCCGAACACAACTAGGACAAATGTGCAGCAACAATGCAGTAATCCGAAAACACTATAAGAACTATAAGATAATAAATTAATAATGAACTATTATAAATGACATTTCTGTCAAATGACATTTTATTTGTTCCACCGCGATGTTGTGCAAATTTACATATATTTTACTGCATTTATACAAAATTGTGTATTCATATATACATTAAACATAATACACTTATTATAACTAATAAACTATAAAATCATACATAAAGTACATACATTGATGAAATAAACCAAATAAATCATACACTAGCGTCACCTGTTCTTTTTCAATGAAATTATATCAATGTAAGGCCGTAGTCGGTATTACACATATTTTATATAAATAGTTGTCAACAAACGTCACTTTTATAGTATAAAATTAAATCAGTGTATTCGCTTAAAAAATAAGACAAAGTAATAAATTACAAATAATACTTTAGAACTTGTGTCTAAGTTGTAATGTGGGACTATTTTATTCAGGAAATGTGTATAAAATCACACATGTTAGCGATAAATAGTTTATCAAAATCGACAACTTTTAAAATTAATTTCGCTTAAACGGTAAGCTTTCTAAAAAATCGGACTTTGGATTCGTTATTTTCTCATCAAAATACATATGTTTAAAAAGAAAAAGTTCAAAAATTGTACTATCCAGCACATGCACCTTGACCCTTGATATTTGAAATATTTTGAAGAAACATAAAACAGTTATTACAAGAAATAATTTTATCACTGACAAGGAAAGTACACACCGCCATTTTTTTTTAATCTAAACTAGATTTCCTGTATTTTTAAGTGCATTGCGTTTACTAAAAAGAAAAAATACAGAATATCTAGTTTTCAACTTTTCCAATTTGTTGTTTTAGTTAAGTGAATAATAATATAATAGTCAAGTTATTAACAAATATTTAAAATAGGTATTTGAAAATGGCTAATTGCGACCCCTGCGTTTGTGCTGCACTCCAGATTCGACAAGGATTTGCATATTTGCAAAATAGGGGTTTTAAAAATGCCCTATCGAGACTACTCCATTCGCGGTATTTTAACTCTGTTTGCACAGCTAGAAACTAGATGATGTTGTTTATTATGATCTGCAAGTTTTACCCTATAAAATGGTTCGTGCTATTAATTCCTGGTGGAAAAGACACAAATTGTTATTATTTCAGAATACTAGGACTGCATTGTATTGGTATTATTTTTACACAAGGAGTAATAAAAATGTTGCAAATGTTAAATGTTAGAAAACGCATATAAGGAATTATCTTTTGATTTCTTTTAAATGTTTCATCTTACCAACCACGAACTCCTTACATTTATAAATTACCCTAAGTCTAATTTATCACAAATTTAAGAATTCCACTCACTCATTGATTAAGCATGAAGTAAAATTTTGAGTTTAGCAAAGCCTGAAAATTATCAGCCTTTTCTAAACTCGAAATTTTGCTTCATGCTTAATCTAGGAGTAGAAAACACTCGTTTGAAATATCAAATTGAACTATTTAAAAAAAAAACAACCAATATCTGAACATTTACAGCAAATACGCTGTAATTGGTACATGTCCCAATTGCAGCGTATTTGCTGTAAATCTTCAGATATTGGTTGTTTTTTTTTTTAAATAGTTCAATTTGATATATCAAACGAGTGTTTTCTACTCCCAGATCAAGACTTACAAAAAAACTTCATGTATAAATAATAAATTATAAAGGTATTAATATTTATGAACAAGAATAATTATGAAGAAATTGATATATATATATATCGAACAAATATCGTTATATATCCGATATTTCTGTAAATATTATGATATTTCCGAGCTCTGAATAAAAGTGTTCGAAAGTTCGAAATATATTGCATCAGTTTGATCTAACATTAATAGGTATTACAAATGTTTATTTCATGCAGAGCTGAGCGGCACTCGAGTACAAGTACAGGGTGATTCACCATATATGCCCCCCCCCCGTTTTCAAATCGGTTCAGAAATAACGAAGTTATAGGAGGAGGGGGCATTTACAGTGAATTACCCTGTACTCAAAATTTGTACTCTGGTACTTTTTATGTACTCAATACTTGTACCCGACGCATTTTTGGACCAAAAAAGTACCTCGAGTACATAATATATAAAATTACGAAAAAACTATTCGTGAAAATGCAAACAATGTCTTAATTAATAAGACAACTTAAGACGATAAATATCCATTGAAACAACTACTTCCCGTGCAAATACACCTCCGGATATTGAATTATACAATGAATTATTTAAAATCTTATTTAATTTGATTTGTTACAACGCTCTATTAAAGTATATGTAACGTTTAGGCCAAATTCGCTTCAAACCAACTAACAATACAAATTTAAAATGAAAGGAGAGATAGCAACAAATTAGAAGTGAAAGGACTTGGATTAAAACTAATGTCTCAGGCCATCTATGGAGGCGTTTCGAGATTTATCTCTTTTCAGTATAGCTTTGCTTATGACGTTTAAAAAATTAGAAATAAAATTAAAACAAACTTACTTGAAAAAAGTAGTGTGTATGGAATGAACAGGTACACAGAAATGGAATGAGTGAAAATGATGGTCGGTATTTATAGGTAAAAAAGGGGATTATGTCATTATGTATGAAGAATGTGAGACCTTATTATTTACCTTACGGTACAGTTCAAACTAAATAAATTCAAATTCAAAACTATTTGATTTCGAGAAAATAAGCTTACGCTTCTTATAGTTTGCACACTTTAAACATAATATATAAAATTACGAAAAAACTATTCGTGAAAATGCAAACAATGTCTTAATTAATAAGACAATGGATATTTATCGTCTTAAGTTAAGTTAAGTTAAGTTGAAATATCTAAATTTTAGTTATTTGAACAACAAACACTCGTAGATGTAGATTTAAAAGGCAGAAAAAAAAAACATCATAAAGTACGAATTGAGAAATTGCAAGATTTGATATGCTTTTTTAAAACCTATTAAAGCGCAATCAAACATACGCAGTGTATTTTAAACTTTGCAATATTGACAATGTTTTATACGCGTGGCGCATAAAGTAAAATTTCGAGTTTAGAAAAGCCTAATTTGGCTCGGTCGCTCCGCTTCGCTACGCGCCCGAGCCAAATTTTCAGGCTTTTCTAAACTCGAAATTTTACTTCATGCTTAATCTGGGAGTGGAAAACACTCGTTACAAATTTCAATTGAACTCTTTCATAAAATCAACGGATGTTCGAAAAATTACACGCTGTATGTGAAAAATATTATTTAAAACTTTTAGTACTTACCACTTTCAGTAAGTAAGTCTCATTAACTTTTGAAATTTTTCACGAACTTACATGTTTTAAATAATTACCATTTCATTATTTTTTGACATATCACATTTTAACATCAAAATTGCTGAGACCTTTACTACGTGGTATTCTATTTTAAATTATAAATAGACACTATGTACTATGTTTTATTCCACAATATTGTGGTATAAAACATAGTAAAACTTTTCTATTTATAATTTATTACATTTTAGTTGATTCTCAGATTAACTTTAGAATTTGATATCTAACTTAACCTAACCACAGTATAATATATCATCTAACTCAACTTCACAACTTTTTATCTAACCCAACTACGCTTAATAGTGGAGTTGGGTTAGGTTGAATAATAACTGAACCTATTTTCACAATAGGATGGCAAATCTAACCTAACCTAACCTAACCACAGTATAATCTATCATCTAACTCAACTTCACAACTTTATATCTAACCCAACTACGCTTAATAGTGGAGTTGGGTTAGGTTAAATAATAACTTAACCTACTTTCACAATATGATGGCAAATCTAAGCTAACCTAACCACAGTATAATGTATCATCTAACTCAACTTCACAACTTTTTATCTAACCCAACTACGCTTAATAGTGGAGTTGGGTTAGGTTGAATAATAACTGAACCTACTTTCACAATAGGATGGCAAATCTAACCTAACCTAACCTAACCACAGTATAATGTACCATCTAACTCAACTTCACAACTTTTTATCTAACCCAACTACGCTTAATAGTGGAGTTGGGTTAGGTTGAATAATAACTGAACCTACTTTCACAATAGGATGGCAAATCTAACCTAACCTAACCTAACCACAGTACAATGTATCATCTAACTCAACTTCACAACTATTTATCTAAGCCAACTACGCCTAATAGTGAAGTTGGGTTAGGTTAAATAATAACTTAACCTACTTTCACAATAAGATGGCAAATCTAAGCTAACCTAACCTAACCTAACCTAACCACAGTATAATGTATCATCTCACTCAACTTCCCAACTTTTTATCTAACCCAACTACGCTTAATAGTAAAGTTGGGTTAGGTTAAATAATAACTTAACCCACTTTCACAATTGGACGGCAAATCGTAAAGTTGTGTTAGAAGACCCAACTTTATGTTTTGTCATCTAGCATAATCTAGTTTCAAAGTTTTTCATCTAACCTAACCCAACTTTACTAACTTGTAAAATTGTATTACGTTCGATAATAACTTAATCAATGCCCACGTGCATTAATAAATTTTGAAATAATTATGATTAATTCTTATAATTTTTTATTGAACTCATTAACGGCCAAGCAATTAGGTAAAATTCTGCACTTCATTTAGTGATTTCTATGAATGGCTTATCATATTAGATATAGGGAATTTGTTTTTTAAATATACATGATGCATACGCTGTAAATTTTCAGATATTCGTTGATTTTATAAAAGCGTTCAAATTAAAGTTTCGAGCGAGTGTTTCCACTCCTAGACTAAGCATGAAGTAAAATTTCGAGTTTAGAAAAGCCTTAAAATTTGGTTTGGTCGCGTAGCGCGTAGCGCTACGCGACCAAACCAAATTTTCAGTCTTTTCTAAACTCGAAATTTTACTTCATGTGCCACGTGTATAAAACACTGAAAAATTGTATAGTCATAAATACACTGAAAAATAATTGAATTTTTGTTTAACGAAGTAATTATCGATATATATATATATATATATAATTAACAAATTAATCAAGTCATTTCAAATAATACAAAGCATTAAATTAACTTATTCAGTTAGTAATTTAAAAAAATTATAATGTTGCATTCTTGCGTTATTAATACTGTTGCGTTATTGCATCAATAGGCTAATTTACTGACCGAAAAATAAAGTAATTTGGTATTGGTTTTGACAACTTTTGACATTTCTTTGTTGGTGTTTGTCTAGTTTATATTGGTTGTAATATCAGTGACAACAGTGGTTTTAATTTATAATAATGTTTTATACTACTTTATTTTAATATTGTTACGACTCCAGTTTCGACATATCTAGTGTCATTTTCAAGTTTGAAATTTTAATTTCGGAATTCAGGTAATCTATAAATACAATCAGAGAAAAAGTGTTATAACATTGTTTTTCATATTCAATATAAAATTTTAATTTTGGAATTAGATGAAGGTATGGAAATACTACATTTTAAGATTATTAATTTACTCTTTCCTCTATAATTTTATAGAACATGCGATTAGAAAACTCTCTTAAAAAGTATACATTTAAACGTATGTTAACCAAAATTCATATCTCGTTCATTCTCGGTAACCGAAGTTCTTGCACTTTCTGATAACTTAATACGTATACTTTGCTAGACCAATTAAAATTTAAATTGCTTTCATAAGATATTTTCGATTTCTTAGATTTTATGAGCATGTATTGCAAATGTACGACTTTTACTTTGTTACGCAGCTTTTGTTATTGCTTTAATTTTAATAAGTTTTTAAACATTCTATTATACAGGGAATTTTTCTTTCAGGTATAGATATACATACACTGTACATTTTTGGACATTCGTTGTTTTTTTCTTAATTTCAATTTGAATCTTTAAACGAGTGTTTCCACTCCCAGACTAAGCATGAAGTAAAATTTCGAGTTTAGAAAAGCCTGAAAATTTGGATTGGCCGCGTAGCGAAGCGGAGCGGCCAATCCAAATTAGGCTTTTCTAAACTCGAAATTTTACTTCATGCGCCACACGTACAAGACACTGAAATAAAGTTTAAAATATACGGATTTAGCAATCTAATATGTAGATGTGAAAAAACGTAAGTCAAATTCTGCGCCGACAGATTGTTTAAAACAGCGATTATAGGCAACTCTTCCGTATATAAGTTTGCCTATAATCGTTGTTGTATGTGTGTGCTTTTTGAACTTCACTCTAAATCAGTGTTTTGAAGAGTGGCGCATGAAGTAAAATTTCGAGTTTAGAAAAGCCTAATTTGGATTGGCCGCTCCGCTTCGCTACGCGGCCAATCCAAATTCTTAGGCTTTTCTAAACTCGAAATTTTACTTCATGCTTAGTCTGGGAGTGGACACCCCTCGTTTAAAGATTCAAATTGATTTTTTGTAAGAAAACAACGAATGCCGTAAAATTTACAGTGTATACATATGTATACCTGAAAGAAAAATTCGCAATATAAAATTTGAATTTTGGAATTAGATAAAGGTATGTAATTACTGCATTTTAAGTTTATTGATTTACTCTTTCCTCTATATTTTTCTAACAAAATGCGATTGGAAAACTATTTTTTAAAAAGTATGCATTCAAACATATGTTTAACAAAATTCATATCTCGTTTATTCTAGGTAACCGAACTTCTTGCAAGTTCTGATAACTAAATACGTATACTTTGCTATACCAATTAAAATTTAAATTGCTTTCATAAGATATTTTCGATTTCTTAGGTTTTATAGGCATGTATTGCAATGTACGTTTTTTACTTTGTTACGCAGCTTTTGTTATTGCTTTAATTTTAATAAGTTTTCAAACGTTTCTATTATACAGGATTTTTTTTTCAGGTATAGATATGCATACACTGTACATTTTACGACATTCGTTGTTTTCAATTTTAAAATCAATTTGAATCTTTAAATGAGAGTTTTCCACTCCCAGACTAAGCATGAAGTAAAATTTCGAGTTTAGAAAAGCCTGAAAATTTGGATTGGCCGCGTAGCGAAGCGGAGCGGCCAATCCAAATTAGGTTTTTCTAAACTCGAAATTTTACTTTATGCGCCACGCGTATAAAACACTAAAATATCGTAAAGTTTAAAATATACAGCTTTAGCAATCTAACATGTAGATGTAAATATAACGTGAGTTAAATGACAAATTCTTTAAAACAGTGATTATAGGCAACCCAATAACTTCAACGTATATTAGGTTGCTTATAATCGAATCACTCGATGTACTCAGTACTTTGTATTTATATAAGTACTCGTAATTACGAACTTGTACTTAGTACTCGAGTACAATTTTCGTGGGAGTACAAGTACTCCCAATACTTGAGTACATTTTACTTATACTTGGAACAGCTCTGATTTTGTGTAACGAAATCTTGCAAAATTCAAACGCCTGGGCCCCTATTCACAGTACCGATGCAATTTGTCATCGGTGCTAATCGCACTAAAATGACGTAATTTTGGGAAGAATTTATCAAACCGTGTGGAGTAAAATGACGTCACTTCTCACCCTGGTTCAATTTTCTTCCGGATTGTGAGAATCAAATATCTTAATATTTATTACAATCGATAGTTTTATGCCGTTTAAGGTTGATTTTTGTATCCCGTTAAATTGTATAAAAAGGTGTTATTGGGATATAACATTGGATTAGGATTTTTTTGAGAAATGTTGAAAAATAAGCGTATTACATGAATGATATGTTGTAATAGGTTGTTATTATAATGTGTTGTAATGTATAATAATGAAGGAGAGGAGGCGTGTTGGGCAATTAAAAAGTTCCCGTGAGAGCGGCGTGTGTGCAACGTTAATGAACGTATCAGATGAGACAGAAATTGAATTTTTTTTGATTGAATCCGGATTAGTCGGAAGGACTTTCGTATTTCTGCGTGCTTTTCCGCGAAAGCTCCGAGAGCGCGGATCCGGCGCGCACCCTGACGGCGCACGGCGTCCATCCGGATTCGAATCTCCGGCAGTCGACAGGAAGAACCGACCGACTCCAAGTCAGTAGAGAGCCGGTCCTTCGCGAGCGACAACAGTGCGCGCGTGCTGGTGCATCACCCGCATCCGGCTAACTCGTGTCCAAGGAGGCGGTGAAGAATGGCCGGCGGCAACATCGTCGCGGAATGGCTGCGCTCGCTGCACCTCGGACAGTACGCGGAGAGCTTCATCGACAACGGCTACGACGACCTGGAGATCTGCAAACAGGTCGGCGATCCCGACCTGGACGCAATCGGCGTCTTCAACCCGGTGCACCGCAGCAGGCTGCTGCAGTCGGTGAGGACGCTCCGCGAGGAGGGCGCCGCGTCCGTGTACTTTAGCCTGGAGGAGAGTGTTGCGGTGCACGAGGAGTGTTTGTGTGACAATGTGAGTGCACGTTCTTCGCGGACTTCCTCGGGACGGTGTTCGGACAAGGAGGCGGCCGCCTGCTTGCAGAGGCCGGCCGTTTCCCCGGCCGCGTCTTCCTCGGCGGAGAGCGGCCAGGAGGTCGCGAAATACTTGGACGAGTACGAGGAGGGCAAAGCCGAGTTGGTGAGGATCCCCAGGCTCCAGCTGAAAGTCCTTTTGCGCGAAAAGCTCGCTCAGGACGGGATTCGTCTCACCTGTCAACCTTATACGACTCCGGTGAGTATTAACCACGTGCGTTGTTTATATAAATCTGCGCTCTGAAGACGCCCACCAAGTGCGCGTTACTTTTACAGGGGGTTTAAATCGCGAGTGTTTTGTGCATTTTCACCACGAAAACGCCCACCACGTGCACATTCAAAAGTTGTTTGTGCCATAACATCTGTCGTACACTTATCAGTGGCGTAGATAAAGGGGGGATTTGGAGATTAATCCCCTTCTATGAGTAAAACACGGTTTGATTTCCTTTCTTCACGAATTTCTTTTTTACTCTTAAATGAGTTTTAAAAATTAAGAGAATGAAATAAAATGCTATTTTTCTATTAGCGATTTAGGAGTCAAATTTCGAGTTTAGAAAAGCCTGAAAATTTGGCTCGGGCGCGTAGCGAAGCGGAGCGACCGAGCCAAATTAGGCTTTTCTTAACTCGAAATTTTACTTCATGCGCCACTCGTACAAAACACTGAAACATTATGAAGTTTTTTTTTACACATCGATATTTTCGTGTACTTGATTTATATGACAGCCAATATCTTGAAATCAACTTAAAACAATTACAAAATTTCAAAAAGTGAACATGGCGTAGTTGATGGGATCTTATCGACTGCGCCTTGTTCTCTTATTGATATCCTTAACCTTATCCAACCATTAATTTAACATTTTAGTAAGGAAATTGTTAGTGCTTTTATTTTTAAATTAACATTTTCACGAAACTCATACTTTTTATAGGTGTAAATAATCCCTGGAAAACACTTGTTTAAAGCTTCAAATTAAACTCTCTTAAAACAACGATTGTCGACAAATTTACAACGTTTGTATATGTATACTTAAAAAAATACCTGTTTTAACTGTATTTAAAAGTTTTAGATGATTTATGTTTGTGAATGATGAAGTAATAGTAATCTTACTTAAGTTGACGAGTTTATTGTAATTGATGGAGAAATAGCAAATATTTTATAATAAGAAAAAGTAAACAAGTGAGAATGAATTCAGTTTCCAGGTGATTAACAAAACCCAAGCTTAATCACCCATGAGCCTATAAACGCTGATTTATTGAGAAATCGTCTTAGATTTAGCCAAGTTACAAATATAATCAGTTCAGTGTGTCAATTATTAATCAATATATTTTATTACTGACATTGTTAAAAAATCTAAATTTTTGACACAAAGAATAGTTTAATAGTTGAAAAATTCCCAGCCCTAGTTAGAAGCTTTAAATTGAAAGTTTATTTTTTTTGGGGCCATTGTGATATTTTTGAATATATTTGAATATTCGAATATTTAAATATTCAAATATTTGACTATTTGAATATTCGAATATTTAAATATTCGACTCTTTGAATATCCAAATATTTGAATAATTTGAATATTTCACTTCATTTATCATAAATGCCTTCGAGTCTAGCCATTCAGTTGATACTGTGTTTACCGATTTTGCCAAGGCATTTGGTCGTGTTAACCACGATATTTTAGTTACTAAATTATCTGCATTGGGATTCTATCCGGATGTTGTCAAGTGGGTACATAGCTTTTTAAGTAACCGTGTGTAACTTGGCGAAATTCCATATCAACACTTTTAGTAAATACCACACTTGGTTAAGATTTCACTGTTTATTGATTGACACTGCAACAATTGTTTCACCACACAGTGGCTTCTTCAGGCAGATGAATAATGAATCATTATTCATCTTCTTGATGAGCCACTGTGTGGCGAAACAATTGTTGCAGTGTCAATCAATAAACAGTGAAATCTTAACCAAGTGTGTTATTTACTAAAAGTGTTGACAAAGAAAAGTAATTTGCTTATTCATATATTGTCCTAATTATAAAGATTTATAATAGTAATGTGATTCTCTGAGTATCCGAATCTAATTTTCGACAAATATATTGGCATTTTTGACAGTATTGTATTACCGATGTTTTTTTGTGCCATTGTGACATTTTTGGACATATTTAAATATTCTAATATTTGTATATTTGATTATTTGAATATTCGAATGTTTCAATATTTGAATATTCGACTATTTGAATATCCAAATATTTGAATAATTCGAACATTTCAATATATTTTTGAATGAATATTCGAATACTTGAATTTGAAAAATTCCCAGCCCTAGTTAGAAGCTTTAAATTGAAAGTTTTTTTTGGGGCCATTGTGATATTTTGAATATATTTGAATATTCGAATATTTAAATATTCGACTATTTGAATATCCAAATATTTGAATAATTTGAATATTTCACTTCATTTATCATAAATGCCTTCGAGTCTAGCCATTCAGTTGATACTGTGTTTACCGATTTTGCCAAGGCATTTGATCGTGTTAACCACGATATTTTAGTTACTAAATTATCTGCATTGGGATTCTATCCGGATGTTGTCAAGTGGGTACATAGCTTTTTAAGTAACCGTGTGTAGTGTGTTAAAATCAAGAACTTTTTATCAAATACCATTCAAGTGCCGTCGGGTGTTCCCCAGGGTTCGCATTGTGGTTCATTGCTGTTTTTACTCTTTATTAATGACATATCACTGGTTATAAAACATTCCTCATTTTTGCATTTTTGAAATTGTACAAAGAAATTGTGTCTATGGAGGACTGTTTACTGCTGCAAGATGATTTATTATCTGTTTATAATTGGTGTCAAAATAATTATTTGTTTTTTAATGCACAAAAATGCAAAACTATGGAATTTTACAAAAAAACAAGTGTTATACAATTTAACTATACAATTGATGGTCACCGCCTTGAACAATTAAGTGTTACTAAAGATTTGGGTATACTCTTTGATAGAAAATTGTGTTTTGCCACCCATATTAACGCAATTTGTAATCGGGCTAGAAAGATGTTAGGTTATATAAATCGGATGGGTAGACTAGTCACCAGCAGCATTTAAACGAGTTTATTACGTATTTGTACGTTCTTATCTGGAATATGGATCCAGTGTATGGGCACCAACTCAAAGTGTTTATATTAATTCTTTAGAAAACGTTCAAAACAATTTTTTAAAAGTACTTGCGTACAAGTTAGGCTTTGATACCAACACAAATTTAGATACAATTTTGTCTATCCAATGTATTGATAAACTAAGTATCCGGCGGGTGTATGCTGATTTGTTATTTTTTCATAAATGAATTTGTCACATTGTTGAATGTCCATCCATATCTTCTGTCGCAAATTACTTTCTCAATTACTAAATCTAATCGCTCAATTTGACAATTTCCCCTATTTCGTATCCAGTTCCACAAGACAAATTATGGGAATAATAGTCCACTTACAAGGTTTATGCGTACAGCAAATAAACTATCACTGCATCCAAATTTTGATATTTTTATTTGCTTCTCACCCTCACAGTTTATCAGCAAACGTATAAAAGTTTGTTATTTGTCTTAGTATTGTAAGTTTATTCTATGTATAAGTATTATTATTTTTCTCATAGTTATAAATATTATTATTCCTCGTAGTTATAAAATTTTGTCAAAATGTATTTTGTAAAACGGATCTTCCGTAAATAAATAAATAAACATTTGAATATATTTTTGAATGAATATTCAAATACTTGAATTTGAAAAATTCCTAGCCTTCGTTAGAAGCTGCAAATTAAAAGTTTGTATAAAAACAATAATTTCCTGAACATTTAACAACACTGTAATCATCGGGATATGTAAATACTTTGTATATTCAGAACATTGATTAACACAAACATTGCAATTAGTCAAATGAGCTGTAGAATGCTAATAATATATTCTGTTTATCACTCATAAAACACACTACGCAATAATAGTAAAAAAATTCTGTTCATCACTTAATTACCATAAAAGTAATCGTAGCATTAGCAGTTACCGTTTTTTTTTTCTTTAATCGCCTAGTTCCATTTACCAAGCTAGTATCGGCGGTATCGCTTAAACTCCGGCCTCCACTTATCGGAGGTATTAAAAGCTTACGATAATTCAAAGTGCGGAAGCGGAATTAACATTGTTTTGAAAGGCAATTACCAGGGCGAACAAATAGAAGCCAGTGGAGCATTAAGGTGTTCGACAAATGGAGAAAAATTCCCATCGCGGCGTTTAAAGTTATTCAAGTTTCGATTATCTTTGTGTTTTGTGCTTTCACTCGAACACCTGTGAGTAAAGTATTATCGTTATGTAAATATTGAGACAAAGTGGAAATGCGGCGGTGTTATAACGGGCATTCAAGTGGAATTCAATTGATCATGTTTTGGTTGTTTAGTGTCGACTTCCTGAATATTGATAAGTTTCGGGAGGAATTTTAATCGTGGTTGTTATTAATTGGGAATTAATTATTTCCTTTTGGATTTCTCTGTAGACAGGATGCACGATTTGCCCCCCTCCCCCTTGCCCATGATAAATATAGTATATATGGTAAAATGGGCAAAGTAGTGAGTGCAGTTTTATGAATGAGCTGAATAAATAGACATCTTCGAAAAAGTCAAGGATTACTAGACAGAGCTGGGACGAATCCTCGTGAAAAGGATTCCAATCACGAATCCGAATCACCTAATATGATTTGAATCACGAATACTCGAACAAAGAATTCGTAGTAGATAAATATGATTCGAATCACAGATTCGAACCCTGTTTTTTCGAATCACGAATACAAATTCTTTAAGAATACATTTGATTCAATTATTTTTTTTGCAACCATTAACATATAAATATCGTTGTCAGTGGTTTCAATAAAAATATTCAAAAACTAATTATTTATTATTAACACTGCACATCGTTGATAACAGACTAAATATCTGTGTTACTCAGATTAAAGATGTATTTGTGTGTTTTTGAACTTTACTTCAAATCAGTGTCTTGTACGCGTGGCGCATGAAGTAAAATTTCGAGTTTAGAAAAGCCCCGTGAAAATTTGTCTCGGGTCGCTGCGCGACCCTCGACAAATTTTCAACGCGGGGCTTTTCTAAACTCGAAATTTTACTTCATGCTTAGTCTGGGAGTGGAAACGCTCGTTCAAAACTTCAAATTGAACTCTATTATAAAATCGGCGAATGCCTGAAAATTAAGTAAATAACAAATTCACTCAATATCATTAAAACCGGGAAAGTGAGAGAAAAGTCATGGTATTTTATACTAAAGATACTAAAGAGCTTATGAGACATCAAAACGTCTGAATAAGACTTAAGAGTCCTTAAAGAATAAAGGGATTGTGAAGAAGTGCGATTTAAGAGTCTAGGAGTCTTGACTCTTAAATCCTTGAGAGGTAGAAAATAGATTTTTTATGTAGCGATTATTTTCAAGCGTTTAATATGAAGCTTCTAAAAAGCTTATGTGACATTAAAACGTCTGAATAAGACTTAAGAGTCCTCACAGAATGGAGAGATTGAGAAGAAGTGGGATTTAAGATTCTAGGAGTCTTGACTCCTAAATCCTTCATAGTTAGAAACTAGATTTTTTATGTAGCGATTATTTTAAAGCGTTTAATTTGAAGCTTCTAACGAGTGGGTACACTCCCACATTAAGCATGAAGTAAAATTTTTAGTTTAGAAAAGCCTTAAAATTTGGTTTAGTCGCGTAGCTATCTATTAAAACTATCAAAATTATCAAAAATATCAACAACTTTTAATTATATGTCTAAAGTAACATTAAATATTAAAAATTTCATCCAATGTAAAAACATCATCTACTGTCAAAAATGTCATCCAATGTCAAAAACACCATTTATTGCCAAAAATATCTTTTAATGTCAGAAATTCATTGAACGTAAGAAATGTATTCAATGCCAATAATAGTCAAACCACAAAATGCCATCTTTCGTAGAAATCTAATCTAATCTTTAACGCTTTTCGTAATTCTATCAAGATTTCCTTTAATTTTTAAAATTCCTGAATTGTTTAGATTTTCGTAAATTTTAAAAATGTTGATACATCTTGACAATTTTCTAGTATTAGTGAATTTCTCCAAGATTTTTATGAATTTTTAAAATTACGACGCGTTTCATGAAATTCCAAGATTATCGTTAATTTTCGAAAATTTTAAAGGTTTTCGTGAATTTCGTATTTTTTTTTTCAAGATTTTGGTGTCTTTAAAATCGAGGATTTCCTAGAAGTTATCAAAATTTATTATGAATTTTCAATAATTTTTAAAATTTATATTATAATATAATGAAGACATTTTATAATTAACCGTTAACGAAAATTAACGAAATTCTTGAAAATTCATGAATACCGGCATTTTTTTGAATTAACGAAAATCTAGGAAATGCATGCAAAGCGTCAAAGTTTTCAAAAGTAACGAAAGAAGACAAGAATTTGAAAAACAGCAATAATCTTGAAAAATGCATGATTTTTGTCAAAATTTAAAAAATTGTTTTAAATTTTGAAAATTAACGAAAATTAATTAAAATTTTGCAGTTTAAATAGATTTAAAAATTGAACAAAAACTTAAACACCCTCAATCTTTTGTAAATTAATAAAAAATTCGTAAAAAACCAGTAGGTATTTTTTAACGAGTGTTTTCCACTCCCAGACTAAGCATGAAGTAAAATTTCGAGTTGAGAAAAGCCCAAAGAATTTGGATTTGGATGCGCAGCGTCCAAATCCAAATTCGGGCTTTTCTCAACTCGAAATTTTACTTCATGCGCCACGCACATAAAAACACTGATTAATTGTCAAGTTCAAAATATTAAAACATTTTTTTTTATTACAGATTATCACTTTTCGACATACTTCAAAATATTGTTTAATTTCAATATTTCTTGACATATTATCAATTTTTACATTGTTTCAACATTTTCTTAAATTTAAACATTTCATCGTTTTTCGGCAATTTCAAAATTCTGGCAAATTTCAACATTTTCACCTTGACATTTTATCACTTTTCCATGGTTTGCGCAGCACAGACAGAGCATACAATTTTAGATATAGACAATAAGCTCTATTATTATTATATTTTGCCTGTCCCCATAAAAGATTCTGTGAGCGCTCATTGTTGAAATCAGCTCAAAACAATTACAATATTTTGAAAAAAATACACATGCCGCAGTAGATAGGATATTCTCAACTGCGCCTTCCTCTCTTAATAATATCTATTAAGAGAGGAAGGCGCAGTCGAGAAGATCCTATCTACTGCACCATGTTCACTTTTTCAAAATATTGTAATTGTTTTAAAATGATTGTTACTATTCTTAAATTCGAATGACCAATTATATCTGGTTTAGATATAATAAAAATAATAAAATCGCCAACCTTGAAACGGAAACGCATTAATATTAAGTCGATGGGCAGAAAGGCTTTTAGTCGATAGCCCTTACTTGGAACCTACATGCGTGTCACAAACCAAATATTATTACTAAAATGTATTATATATAACAACTTAAATTAATGTATGTTCTAGAGTAATAAAGATTTGATAGTAGTAATAAAATCAGTTTAACTTGTATATTCGTCAAACACCAATATATACAAAAATGTACAAAAGTTTAAAATATCGCGACCGTTCTCATTGACGTTTCGTTATCGTCTCTCTTCTCTCGTCTGTCCCTTGGTTACTCCACGGGGTGGTGGGCGGAGTCTTATAGGGGTAGGTGGTGGTAATGAGTGATTCTAATTGGTCATGATAATTCCCAATTACCACCACCTTACCGATGTTGCCAAATTGCAATCTGCATCTCAAGCCTCTCGTTCGGGTCTGGTATGCAGCTGTCTGTTAATCCGCTAAACTGTTTGCGTTTGGGCGGTTTATGATTCATTTTGTTCGCATCGCGCACTTTAGGTAATAAAAATTACTTCTTGGTAACTGCGTTTACACGAAAACATAATAAAAAACTCATTAAGGGACAATATTTGTAATATTTATGTAAATGTGGAAGAGCGGAGTTACGGCGAGCCAGGTAAAGCCGTAACAATGATTTCAACACGTTGGCTGTCTTATGAATCAACATGGCGCAGTAGATAGGATTTTCTCAACTGCGCCTTCCTCTCTTAATGATATCTATTAAGAGATGAAGGCGCAGTCGAGAAGATCCTATCTACTGCAACATGTTCACTTTTTCAAAATATTGTAGTTGTTTTAAGATAATTTCAACACGTTGGCTGTCTTATGAATCAAGTACACTATATGAAAATCTGCATGTGTAAAAAAATTCGACAGCCAGGTAAAGCCGTAACAATGATTTCAACACGTTGGCTGTCTTATGAATCAACATGACGCAGTAGATAGGATCTTCTCAACTGCGCCTTCCTCTCTTAATGATATCTATTAAGAGATGAAGGCGCAGTCGAGAAGATCCTATCTACTGCATCATGTTCACTTTTTCAAAATATTGTAATTGTTTTAAGATAATTTCAACACGTTGGCTGTCTTATGAATCAACCAAAATCTGCATGTGTAAAAAAATTCGACAGTCAACGTGTTAAGGTATAAAATGGGTGGTTGGTTAGAAAAGAATTTGACTTAAATTTTACATAAACCATCAGGAAGTGTTGTAACAAATCAAATTAATAAATGTTTCATTGTATTATTCAATACCCGGCGGTGTATTTGCACGGAAAGTAGTTGTTTCAATAAATATTTATTGTTTTAGACCCAATTGCACCAGAACAGGTTCATCTCTGAACTTGAGTTCAAGATGACAGTTCCTTTTGTTCTAATGTTACTTTGAAATCAAGTTCAAAGATAAATCAGTTCAACGTGTTTGGTGCAACTGGCCCTTAGTATCGTATGTTCAATAAAATATAACCTCTAGAGTGCCATGATTTAATCTTTTTTTAAATTTAAGTTGGCTATACGTTTTAGGAATTGACATATACACCGTCAGACATGATAATTCTAATATATAATTTCAGAGCTGCCAACCTACTATATTTTCCATGGCACTCTAGAGGTTTTTTTTTATTGAACTTACGATAGTTTTATTAACTAAGACTTATTGTTTGCAGTGTGTACGAATTTTATCTTAATTTTATGTATTGTGTTAGTCTATTTCTTTTTTCAAATTGAAGTTATTATTTATAGGCTCTTAAAATATATTTAATGATTTTCTTTATTTTATACTTAAAGCCATCAAATCTTTATCTCCAAATCCGCTCATTAATTCTATTTTTGTGGTTGGAATACTCGAAAAAAAGCCCATTCCCCGGGATGTTCTTTGTAGTTGCCATTTGGGAAACATAATGCCCTGCCTTGCTCATTATTAATTCGTTAAAATTAAGGGCGGAACAAGAGAAAAGGCAATGAAAGAAAGAAAAAGTTCGCTCGCACAGACAATTAAAGAATAATTTAGAATTCGACGCGGATTCGATTTGATTCATCGCTCACAAAAGGGTTTCTTTCTCTCGTGTAAAGTTTCGTAATCGGCCGAAAGGCGTAATGATATAATTGGATAATTCTTGTGTCTAATCGATTTAAATATGGAACCCCATCAAAAGTGCATTAGATGTGCATGGGACCGGTCCCACGGTCGACGTCATCCGGTGGTAATTGTGCGAAGTGGATGAGGTGGAAGAAGAGAAGGTCGCGAAGATGGTGGATGTTGTAAGAAAGGAGAAAACAAACAGGCGGAGGAAAAAGACGGTCTCGCTGACGGTGGCTGTCAAACAAAGGAGAAGAAGGAATGCGCCGAGTCGAAGAAGAGGTGGAGGAGAAGAAGTGGAAGAAGAGGGGCTCGGCCGGTTTTTACTGGGTCACACCGTGCGGTGTAATACACTTAAACTTGGGCTGGAATCGCCGTAAAAGCAGCAGTCGACGGCTCTAAAAAGGAAATTGAAAAGCCCGTTCCCAGCAGGAACCGACTTCGATTGCCAATTAGACCGATCGAGCCGACCTTCAAGACTATAAGACTACGCTTTTTTTTTTCTTTTCTCATTTGATCTGTGTGTGCGTCTTACTAATCAACTTCTGATTTCTGGTTCTTGACTTAATCGCCCATTAGGCTCATGGGTGATTAAGCTTGGGTTTTGTTAATCACCTGGAAACTGAATTCATTCTCACTTGTTTACTTTTTCTTATTATAAAACATTTGCTATTTCTCCATCAATTACATTAAACTCGTCAACGTAAGTAAGATTACTATTTCTTCATCATTCACAAACAGTATTCATCTAAAACTTTTAAATACAGTTAAAACAAGGATTTTTTTTAAGTATACATATGCAAACGCTATAAATTTGTTGTTGTTTTTAAAGAGTTTAATTTGAAACTTAAAACAAGTGTTTTCGGGGATTTTTTACACCTATAAAAAGTATGAGTTACGTGAAAATGTTAATATAAAAATAAAAGCACTGACACTTTCCCTACTAAAACGTTACACAAACAAATTAATGGTTTTATAAGGTTAAGGATATCAACAAGAGAACAAGGCGCAGTCGGTAAGATCCTAACAACTACGCCATGTTCACTTTTCCGAAATTATTGTTATAAGTTGATTCCAAGATGTTGGCTGTAATATAAATCAAGTACATTATACGAAAATCTTGATGTGTAAAAAAAACTTCATTATATTTCAGTGTTTTGTACGCGTGGCGCATGAAGTAAAATTTCGAGTTTAGAAAAGCCTAATTTGGCTCGGTCGCTCCGCTTCGCTACGCGCCCGAGCCAAATTTTCAGGCTTTTCTAAACTCGAAATTTTACTTCATGCTTAATCTGGGAGTGGAAAACACTCGTTTGAAGCCTCAAATTAAACTCATTTAGTAAAAGGGAACAATATATCAATTAATCAATACCTACTTTATATTTCTTAAGTTTCCTTAAAAAAATGATATTAAAAGAAACTTGAGAAATATAATCTACGTATTGATTAATTTAACAAAAATATTTAGGCCTTAGATGGAAAATTAACGGAATTCTTGAAAATTCATGAATACCGGGATTTTTTTTTTAATCAACGAAAATCTAGGAAAAACATGAAAAGCGTCAAAGTTTTGAAAAGTAACGAAAGAAGACAACAATTTGAAAAACAGCAATAATCTTGAAAAATGCATGATTTTTGTCAAAAATTAAAAATTGTTTTAAATTTTGAAAATTAACGAAAGTTAATTAAAATCTTGGAGTTTGACAAGATTTAAAAACTTGTGCAAAAACTTAAAAACCCTCAAGATTTTGTAAATTAATGAAAATTTCCTAAGAAGCCAGTAGGTATTTTTTAACGAATGTTTTCCATTCCCAGACTAAGCATGAAGTAAAATTTCGAGTTGAGAAAAGCCCGAAGAATTTGGATTTGGACGCGCAGCGTCCAAATCCAAATTCGGGCTTTTCTCAACTCGAAATTTTACTTCATGCGCCACGCACATAAAAACACTGATTAATTGTCAAGTTCAAAATATTAAAACATTTTTTTATTACTGATTATCACTTTTCGACATACTTCAAAATATTGTTTAATTTCAATAATTCTCTACATTTCATCAATAATCAATAAGAGAACAAGGCGCAGTCGATAAGATCCTATCAACAACGCCATGTTCACTTTTCCTAAATATTGGAATTGTTTTAAGTTGATTTCAAGTTATCATATAAATCAAGTACACCATACAAAAATCTCGATGTGTAAAACAAACTTCATAATATTTCAGTGTTTTGTACGCGTGGCGCATGAAGTAAAATTTCGAGTTTAGAAAAGCCTAATTTGGCTCGGTCGCTCCGCTTCGCTACGCGCCCGAGCCAAATTTTCAGGCTTTTCTAAACTCGAAATTTTACTTCATGCTTAGTCTGGGAGTGGAAACATTCGTTCGAACTTTAAATTTAACTCTTTTATAAAATTGACGGATGTAATAATAATTCAATCATTGAAATCATAAAAAAAGATGCAAAATTTTACCTAAAATCTACTTTTAGACTTAACTTTATAATTTGCTCGGCTCTTAATGGGCTAATATTCTATTGATAAGAAAAACAGTATTTATTAAATATTAAAGTTGCATTTACTATAACAATAAATCGAGATAAATCTAGAATTATCAAATATCTCGATATGTTGACAATCTTGAAGGTCCACTCCCAGACCAAGCATGAAGTAAAATAGATCTTTGTTCCAATGTTGGAAAAATAAAATCGATCACAGTAGAAGCCAATTTCATTATTCTACTTTACAAAGACTGATCTAGCAAACATTAAAATCAACATAATCGCAAGATTTTATAAAATTTATGTAGATTTTAAATTATATTAATTTAATAGTTGAGGCTATTACTTGGTGAAATTCCATATCAACTCTTTTAGTAAATGACACAGTTGGTTAAGATTTCACTGTTTATTGATTGACACTGCAACAATTGTTTCGCCACACAGTGGCTTCATCAGGCAGATGAATAATTATTCAATTGTTCATCTGCCTATTGTGGCGAAACAATTGTTGCAGTGTCAATCAATTAACATTGAAATCCTAACCAAGTGTGTTATTTACTATAAGTGTTAAATGCATTTGAAGATGCAGTAATTAATGACCCATTCGCAATAGTAAATAGCTTTCAAAAATATTTTTCATCTGTTTATGTTAGGACAACGTCAGCCGTTGATATGGATATCGTAAATTCTGAGTTTAATGAGTGTTTTAACATTTCCACTATCACAGAAACAGACATATTTAATGCTGCAAAACAGCTCAGTACAAAATTCACATCCGGCACCGACAATATCCCATCATTTATTGTGGTTGATACTATCCAAAGCCTTGCTGAACCACTGGTCCACATATTTAATTGTATAATTAATCATTCACATTTTCCGATTATCTGGAAAACCGCGAGAGTTACACCAGTACATAAATCTGGATGTAAAAATGCTATCGAAAATTATCGACCAATATCGATTCTAAACAATTTTGCTAAAATGTTGGAGGTGGTCATAGCTGACAAGTTATACCTTCATGTGGAGGCATATTTAACAACTAGACAACATGGATTCATAAAGAAACGATCAACTCAAACAAATGTTTTAAATATTACTGAATTTATTGCTTGTCAGCTAGATCAACGTCTTCAAGTCGATGTAATCCATACCGATTTCAGCAAGGCTTTTGATACTATCGATCACAATATTCTGCTTTGTAAATTAAAACAATGGGGTTTTAGTATTAATGTGATATCTTTAATGCGCTCATATTTGTCTAATAGACTACAATACGTAGAATACAAACAGTACAAATCTCACTCGTACTGCCCCTTAAGTGGTGTTCCTCAAGGATCAAACCTTGGGCCCTTATTATTCATTTTATTTATTAATGATATAGTTAAAATTATCAATTCTAAAATCCTAATATATGCAGATGATATCAACATTTTTAGCTATATTAAATCTGTAGATGATTGCCAATCATTACAAAACGACTTGGATAACATCATAGAATGGAGCCTCAATAATAAACTGCATCTTAACATATCCAAGTGCAAGATTATATCATTTTTTAGAACCTTTACTCATATAGCATTTGATTACAACATGAACAATGTCTCATTAGAAAGAGTAACTATTTTAAAAGATCTCGGTGTTTTATTTGATAAAGATTTATCGTTTATACCCCATTATAATGCAATACAGAAAGATGCCTTAAAAATGTTAGGTTTTATTCGACGTATCAGTGAGCCTTTTCGGGACATTTATACAATAAATAAATTGTATCAAACATATGTGCGTCCAAAATTGGAATATTGTGCTTGTGTTTGGGCATCGAATTACAATGTGCATATGCAAAAATTAGAGCGAGTGCAAAAAATGTTTGTTAAATATTTGTATTTTAAAAAACATTCGGTTTACCCCGACACTGCTGTATCTTATAGTGATCTGTTGTCAATGTTTGACTTACAAGAATTGGGCTCAAGGCGCAAAATCTTACTTCTAAAATGTCTACATCAGATCATTCATAACGATATAGATGATCCCAATTTATTGGCACTAATAAATATATATGTTCCTAGAGCGTCTAGTAGAAATTGTACAACATTTATACGTAAACATAGCTACACTAATTTATATTATTATTCTCCAATTAATTTCATGAAACTGTTACATCTTGATGTTCAACAATATGCAGATATATTTATGCTTAGTCCAAAAGAATTTATAAAATGTATCAAAAATATATTATAATACGTCTCCTTAATTTTATGTATGTTTGTGTATGTATGTAAGCATTGTTTTTTGTTTGTTTAAATTTACACTTAGTCTAAGTAGTCTTATATATTTTCCCTGTAAATGGATGTTAATTTCTGTTGGAAAATAAAAATTATTATTATTATTATTATAAATTATATTGTTTTAAAGGTACAGAATTGCATGTTCCTTAGGTGCAGAACTGTATTTTCCTTAAAAATTGCCAAACTACAAGTCTATCAAGATTGCTGAGAAATGAATAAACTTTGTTCTAATGTTGGAAAAATAAAACCCAATCGCTGTATTGAAATTGCAAAAATTGCGATGATTTCATAAAACTAATGATAAAAACTTTCTAATCTCACAAATGACAAATCAATGAGTTAATAAGCGATTATTCCACATCACCGATAAGAAATATCAATATCTGGAAAATTACACATGTCAAAACTTAAACATTATTCACACACACGTAATAAAACAATGTTTACATTCCTCTTTCATTAAATCCAACAATCCTTTCCGATTTCGTAAAACGATGCGCCACGCTGACAGTCGTTTGTTTAACACGTGTTTCAGGGTTGCGTTCCATGTGGTTATAATTTTATGGCGTCGTATAACGTCGCAATTAACAGATCGTCAACACGGTTTCTGGACCGTATATAGATTTTTTTATTGCGTTTCTCTATTTTAATAATCGGGAATGGATTGTGTTCTCTTTGTGATTCTCTCGGCTTGGGTTAATCGTGTCTGGGCGTCGAATTTTCCGAGCCAGCGGTTTTATTGCTTCGCCCGAGGTGTCTGGTTACTCGGACAGGAGGAGAATAGATAAAAGTGGATTATTTTCGAAATCGATATGTTGGTGGAGTGATGTCATTTTTTGTAGTTTGTTAGTTTCAACAATTCGAAATCAACAAAACAATGGAATTTATAAAAAAAAAATCTTGTAAAAACATATGTGTTTTTTTTTTGTGACTAATAACAAAATTGAGAAATACAGTTTTAAAGTTTAAGTTATAATAAAACGAACAATCGAAAGGACAGAGCGCGGTTATGTGGATTTATTGAATATATACTGAGTAGTAGTACCAATCAATAAAAGCTCTGTAACTAATTATTATTATTATTCTTTATTTTCCCAACAGATAAATACAAGTATCCAATTACAAGGAACTTAATATTATATAATGCTATGCTACCTAATTTTAGAACATAGTTATAATGTGCAACTATGTTATATAAAAGAAAAATATAAAAGAAAAGAAGAGAAAAGAAAAAAATACTCAAAGCCTAAAGCCTGACAACAATGTCTTCTTTATCCCAACAGATAAATACAAGTATCCAATTACAGGGAACTTAATATTATATAATGCTATGCTACCTAATTTTAGAACATAGTTATAATGTGCAACCATGTTATATAAAAGAAAAATATAAAAGAAAAGAAGAGAAAAGAAAAAAAATACTTAAAGCCTAAAGCCTGACAACAATATCAATGGAACCGATAAGTCTGACATTATTTCGATGAGGGATTTTCTGGTATCTACGAAAATATCTACTCTATTATTAAAACCACTAAACGTTCTAATCATTTTTATGATGGGTGAATTAAAATGAGCTAGCGTATTGGCATGTTGTTAAAAAAATAGTTATTACTGCGAGATGTTAGTCTTGGAACCTGAACTTTAGCTTACCTATTATGTTGGGGTCATCAATTTCGTAATTTACTACCCCGTATAAAAATAGGATTAGAGATTGAGTACGCCTGTCACTTAATCTTTCGACATTAAATGTTTGCAAGAGGTTATCATATGTAATGCATGCAGATGGATATTCCCTATTTTAAAAAAAAAACAACATTTTCAAAAACTTTTTTTAAATTGCGTCAATTCTACTTACAGTAATTTCGTAGTACGGTGACCAAATAACAGAGGCAAATTCGAGATCAGAACGATCGTATGAAAAATACATTTTTTTCAAAACGTCAATGTTATGAGATTCCTTACAAGTGCGATGGAAAAAGCACAACAGTTTGATACTTTTGTCACAAATCTTATTTATATGATCATTAAATGTCAACTTACGATCAAAAGTTACTCCTAAATCAGGTATGGGCAACCTTTGACATGTTGAGGGCCAAACTTTAGCGTGCAAATACGTTCGCGGGCCGCGTTTAAAAGTACTTAGTGCATTTTAAAGTAGTGATAATATTTTTTGCGATAGATATTAGACATGAAATAATACGACAATGTTATTATAGTACAATTTATTGAAAAAACAAAATTAATTTAAAAAAATGGTACATTATAATTAAATCGTTAAATTTGCAATTGTTACAAACTACGAAAGTTAAATACACCGAAATCAATGAGACACTTGAGCTTGAATTTGGGAAACTAATCCATCGATATTTGGATTAATTCCACTGACACAAAGACGTAAAGAATTTTCCAAATTATCGCCACTCAGTCTTGTACGATGTGTTGATTTATTAACTTTCATCAATGAAAAGAACTGTTCGCATTTATAAGTACTGCCAAACGCACACATCAATCTTCTTGCGAATTTTCTAAGCTGCGGAAAATTGTCTTCTTCTAGGTATTTTTTGTAGAAATCGCACAACTCTACGTCTTCAAATTTGGATTTTAGGAGTGAGTTTTCTTGAATCTCGATCAACTCCATTTGTAAGTGTATTGGAGCATTTTGTACAATATATGTTGTAGGAGTAGCAAATAAACTGAAACAGTCTTCTATGTTTTTGAAGTCGCAAAATCTGTTAGAAAATTGTTCCGACAGTAACTTGAGTTCTTCAGCATATTGAGCATAAGCAATATTTTCATACGCAGAGAGCGTGTTGAAATGGTAACTGTTACCAGACAGCATCTGTGACTCCCACAAGCGTCGTTTGATCTGAAACGCTTTTAAATGGCTGTACAAATCATTTACTAACTGTCCTTGTTTTTGAAGTTTCAAATTTAAATCATTCAAATAGCCTGTAAGATCGACCAGAAATGCTAAGTCACATATCCATTTTGGGTCACTTAATTCAGATAGTGGTTTATCTTTTATTTTCATAAAGTCTGCTATCTCATTTCTAAGCTCGTAAAACCGTTTCAACATGTTTCCTTTGCTCAGCCATCTGACTTCACAATAATATGTTACGTCGTTATATTCAGCTGATATTTCATCCAAAAACGCCTTGAACTGACCATGGTTAAGCCCTCGGGATCGAATAAAGTTGATGGTTTTTACTACTACATTCATAACATTCTGGAGTCGAATGGACTTGGAACACAAGTTCTGTTGGTGGATAATGCAATGAAGGAGTATCAAATCATTTTGCACATTTAATTCTGTTGCTTTTTCATTCAAAATTCCAATGATACCTTTACGTAAGCCGACCATAGAAAGTGCACCATCAGTGCATACTCCAATTAATTTTGACCATGGCAAGCCAAAACTTGTGAATACCTTTTGAACTTCAATAAAAATATCCTCTCCTGTAGTGGTTCGTTTTAGCGGCTGTAAAGCAAGCAATTCCTCAGTAACAGTGAATTCCTTATCAACACCTCGAATAAATATAGCCAGTTGAGCTGTGTCAGACAAATCGGTGCCGGTGCTCTCGTCTAATGCTATGGAAAATGATTCAAAACCAGCCATACGGTCAGTCAATGTTGTTTTTATATCATTAGCCATCATTTCTATACGTCGAACAACAGTTCGTCTTGACAAACTAATTTTTTCAAATTCTTTTTTCTCTTCAGGACACATAATACCACAAACTTCTAACATACACTCCTTAATAAATTCTCCTTCGGCAAATGGTTTTAATGCCTTTGCCAATTTTGAGCTAACTATAAAACTAGTTTTCACAACATTATCAAGTTGTGTTCTTTGTTAATGAAACATTTGTTGCTGTTTTTCCAAATTTGCGGTAAGCTTCTGGATTTTGTCTGTTCTAAATTGTCCTGTCAGTGAGTGCAGCGTAGCATGCTTAGTTGAGTAATGCCTCTTTATATTGAATTCTTTCATTACTGAAATGGATTCATTACACAGCAAACAAATAGGCTTACCATTGTGCAAGATAAAAAATAATTCTTCAGTCCATTTTTCTTGAAAATGGCGACCCTCTGCATCTACTTTTCCTTTCTTTCCACCAGACATCATTTTTGTTTACTTTTCGTTCAATAAACTTAATAACATGCTATAGTTAGTAACCACTCAAGATGCACACAAAGTCACAAAGCAAGTTGACGGCTCGAGCAGTTCGCTAGGATATCGCTTGTCCAAGTTATTACCTCAGTAGCTCAAATAGAACTGAACTAACGTTCGGGCCATCCACCCGCTTATATAGGCAAAATGAACGAATAATCTGGAATAAACTAGTTTAGAATAATTGAAAAGCAATAAATCTTTTGATGTGTCGCCCGTGAGGCGGCAAACCTCAAAGAATTTGATCGAGCAAGTCGAGTGGCGGCGATTATCAAAGAGTGAGGCGGCAAACATCAAAGAATTTGATGTTTGCCGCCTCACTGTCACTCCCGTGAGTATAAGTACCTAATGTAATATTTTTTTAATTGGGTTTTTTCAAAATGTCTCGCGGGCCGGATCATATCTTACAGCGGGCCGGTGGTTGCCCATATGTGTCCTAAATCTTTAATTGAGTTTGTACGTTCAAATAATACATTGTTAATACCATAATCAAATATAAACATATTTTTTTTACGATAAAATGACATGCATTTGCACTTTGATGAGTTCAACGATAATCCATTTACCTCACACCATTTATGAATGTTATTAATATCTTCCTACAACCGAATGCAATCATCCCTGGACTCAATGATATTAAATAATTTCATATCATCCGCATACAGGAGCACGTTCCACTGAATTACCTCAACAATATCATTAATGAAAATAATGAATAAGAGTGGTTCCAGGTTTGTACCCTGGGGCACCCCAGATGTCGCAGTATACTCACTGGAATAATATCCTATATACTGGACAAATTGTCGTCTGTTATGTAGATATAATTGCATCAGTGAAGCGGTTCCCTCCGTAAAACTAAAAGAAGAAAGTTTGTTAATGTTTACGCAGTGATCAATTGTATCGAATGCTTTTTAGAAATCAATATAAACTGAATCGACCTGTTTCCGTTCATCTAAATGATTCGAGATATAATCGGTAAAATTCAACAAGATACATTAAATGGATTTGATTAGATTATTAGATGGCGTTAGCTCCATCTAATGCTCCATAGTGGCATCGTCAATGACACGAATGCACAAATGCATGTATAGGTCGATGCTACTATGGAGCATTAGATGGTGTTAGCTATCGAATCCATTTAATAGTTTTCACATATCGTCTTGATATAGTAAGAAATGTTTAGTATTCCTCAGCACTTGGTCGGGACCACACTGAAGAGGACCTTGAAGTCCAAAACGCGTCTGTGGGTATCCGGTGCCGGAATACTAAACACAAATTCAATTTTGAAATTCGATACAATTGATCTTTTTTTAACAAAACCATGTTGGCGCGTGGTTATAAATGGACTAACGTGATTGTACATATATCGATATAGTATCATTTCAAATAATTTCGGAAAGTCATTTACAATTGTTATTGGACGATAGTATAAAATGTTGGACTTATCTCCACTCTTGAAAACTGGCGTAACTTTACCTAACTTCCATACTTCCGGTACAACGCTCGAATTTATAATTAAATTCAAAATGTGGGTTATAGGCTCAAGAAAACAGCTAATACAATCCTTTATTAAGAACGTTGGAATTCCATCTGCTCTAGCAGAATTATTGGCTTTTAACTCAGTAACAACACAAAGAATATCAGACTGAGTGATATTGTTAATTACACAAACAGGGGCATTTTTAGTTACATCAATATTATTAAAGTTGGAACTGGATTGTTTTCAGCTAATTATACAATAAAATGTTTGCTGTAATGTTTGCAAAATCTTAACGAAACCTTGTTGTTGTAATGTTGACAAACCTTTGTTGTAATGTTGACAAACGTTTATTGTAATGTTGACAAACCTTTGTTGTAATGTTGAAAAACCTTTGTTGTAATGTCGACGACTATTGTTTGTTACTTTGATCACACATTGTTGTAATGTTGATTAAATATTGTTGTATTGTTTGTCATTTTATTTATTTCTATCAAAACGTATGTTTTATATATACAGAGAGTTTTATGTAGCACCGAACATATTTATAACGAGAATTTTTCTTTTAAGTATACATATGCAGACGTTGTACATATTACCAAGCTCGGTTTATCAAAAGAATACAATTTGAAGCTTTAAACGAGTGTTTTCCACTCCCAGGCTAAGCATGAAGTAAAATTTCGAGTTTAGAAAAGCCTGAAAATTTGGTTTGGTCGCGTAGCGTGAAGCGCGGAGCGGCCAAACCAAATTTTCAGGCTTTTCTAAACTCGAAATTTTACTTCATGCGCCACCGGCACAAAACACTGATTCAATGTAAAGCTCAGCGGTGTGTTTTAAACTTCGTAATATGTCAGTGTTTGTATCGGTGGAGCATGAAGTAAAATTTCGAGTTTAGAAAAGCCTGAAAATTTGGTTTGGCCACTCCGCGCTACGCGTCCAAACCAAATTTTCAGGCTTTTCTAAACTCGAAATTTTACTTCATGCTTAGCCTGGGAGTAGAAAACACTCGTTTAAAGCTTCAAATTGTATTCTTTTGATAAACCGAGAATGGTAAAATGTACAACGTCTGCATACGTATACTTAAAAGAAAAATTCTCGTTATGACCAAATTTTCAGGTTTTTCTAAACTCGAAATTTTACTTCATGCTTAGTCTGGGAGTCGAACACACTCATTTTAAGTTTCAAATTAAACTCCTTTAAAAAAAACAGCGATTATCTAAAGATTTACGGCATATACGCCGAAATTGGGACATATGTACTTGAAAGAAAAACTTCCTGTATGTACAAGTTGAGGCATTAATTGCAATTGATTAGCTACAATTTGTAATGGTAATGTAGGCAACCCAATTTACACACAACCTAAAAATTAAAGGAGTTAAATCGTATTTTATGAAAATGTTCGGTGTTATATAAAACTCTCTGTATATGTATAGATATATTGTTGACCTGTGTAAGGATATTGTATTAGCACACAATGAATTAAATACAAATAAAAAATGTTAATCAAATATTGTTGTAATGTTAATCAAATATTGTTGTAATGTTAATCACATATTGTGGTAATGTTGATCAATTATTGTAGTAATGTTGATCAATTATTGTAGTAATATTGATCAAACATTGTAGTAATGTTGATCAAACATTGTTGTAGTGTTGATGTATTGCTGATCAAACATTACTTAAATGTGTTTGTCCTTTTTCGAAAATATCATGTTTGTGAATATTTTTCTGGCTTGACAAGGTACATAGCTTAATGTCTTATATATAAATTCGCATTATATAATTTTAAAAACCTTATTAAAAGTTACACACAAAAGAAAACTTTATCGTATCGTACGTGTTTATACATATTGTATATGTGGATTTATTTCTGTTTCAACATGTTTTGTTCATATACATATATTTATATTTCCATGTAGTGTATTTTGCATTGTATAATTTTTTATTAATTTATATATCTATGCTTGACGTGTGTAAACTTCGCTAGTAGCGCAAATAAAGGGAAACAAACAAAAGTTCTTTGAGCAGTTGTTACTTTTATTAATTAAAATGGATTTGTCCAAGATATGGACTAAATTTTTGTTGAACGATGTTTGAAATGGACGATTTGTGTTGCGACAAATGGAATTTAATTCTTATTCCTGCCGGGTGCACCTATTTGGAGATTTGAATAACGAGGGCTGTAAAAGTGTCACACGGTCACGGGTCTAGAAATCTCCCAGGTAAATCCGATGTGATTTGTTGCGTTCATTGTATTCTCCGTTTTCCCCGTATTCCGTTCATTCGTCCGTACAAAAGAAGTAATCCACTCCGTAATGAACCGAAACTATATAGGAATGTACACGTGGTTAACATATCAATAATAATAATATTATTAACTATTTAGTTTATTGTAAAATACAGAATTATACACAAAATTATATCCTATGAATTTTCAGGCAATGTGGTTTTTATAAATAAGTTTAATTTGAAGCTTTAAACGAGTGTTTTCCACTCCCAGGTTAAGCATGAAGTAAAATTTCGAGTTTAGAAAAGCCTGAAAATTTGGTTTGGACGCGTAGCGCGAAGCGCGGAGCAACCAAACCAAATTTTCATGCTTTTCTAAACTCGAAATGTTACTTCATGCGCCACGCGTATACATCACTGATTTAAAGTGAAGTTCAATTTATACCTCTTTAGCACAATACTTTAGCAGTATATTAAGTACTTTACTTGAAATCAGTGTTTAATACGCGTGGCGCATGAAGTAACATTTCGAGTTTAGAAAAGCATGAAAATTTGGTTTGGTCGCTCCGAGCTTCGCGCTACGCATCCAAACCAAATTCAGACTTTTCTAAACTAGAAATGTTACTTCATGCTTAACTTGGGAGTGAAGAACACTCGTTAAAAGCTCCAAATTGAACTCTTTTAAAACAAGAGTGAAAAGTATACACCATATGCACACGCTGTAAATTTTCCGACATTCATTATTGTTTTAAAAGAGTTCAATTTGAAGCTTTAAACAAGTGTTTTCCACTCCCAGGTTAAGCATGAAGTAAAATTTCGAGTTTAGAAAAGCCTGAAAATTTGGTTTGGACGCGTAGCGCGAAGCGCGGAGCGGCCAAACCAAATTTTCAGGCTTTTCTAAACTCGAAATTTTACTTCATGCGCCACGCGTATAAAACACTGATTTAACGTAAAATTCAAAATATACTGCTCTAGCACAATACTTTAGCAGTATATTTAGTACTTTACATAAAATCACTGTTTAATACGCGTGGCGCATGAAGTAAAATTTCGAGTTTAGAAAAGCCTGAAAATTTGGTTTGGCCGCTCCGCGCTTCGCGCTACGCGTCCAAACCAAATTTTCAGGCTTTTCTAAACTCGAAATTTTATTTCATGCTTAACCCGGTAGTGGAAAACACTTGTTTGAAGCTTTAAATTGAACTCTATTAAAACAAGAATAATTGTCGGAAAATTTACAGCGTATACTTTTATGTGTGGATGAATTGTAAATTTTCGCTCTTTTAAATTTTAATTTTTATTATCATCGTATATTAAAACATTTCATATATGTATGATTTATAAATTACGTTTTTTTTTACATTCAGGATAAAAGTGAATTTGTGGGTCATCGGGGTGTCTTCTCGCCAGATTTCAAAATGCCTTGGGCCGAAATTTTAACATACTTGTGTGTACCATCACGTATTCGCAGTAAAAAACCGGGCGATTTCCCACGGGATGTTGTTACCAAAAGATAAAGCCGTATTTTCGGTAGTTTAATCGACTCGAGCCCACAGAGTTCGTTCGCATAAAAAAAATTCGAACAATTACATATAAAAGGTGAAAAAGTGTGTCAGTGCTCCCAACAAATAAAAATGATTATAAACGTTTAAATTTTAGGTTATTCGAAAAAATTTTGATGCTGGGCTCATAGAAATTTGAAGGTTTAAAGATAAAAAATATGCAATAATATTTTGCATGTAGTTAAGTAGAAGTTAAAAGTAGGTTTCTGTGAGATAATATTTTTTAGTAAAAAAAAATAAGTAACATTCACTTTTATACTGACTCTTTTAGATAAAACATCTTGAGTCAAATTTTACATATAAGCTCTTCTATTTAACTAATTCTTTGATTTTGTTAGAAAATATAGTAATATAGCATGTATATACCGGGATTGACTTGGCGGACGCAACATACGAAATCGCATGTTAATTTTGAAGTGTTCAAATATGGAGAACCAATTTAGTCTCTACGTGTTCTAGTTATTGTTTCTCTCTACTTACTATACTATATATATATTATTATATATACTATATACCGGGTGTTGACTTAACGGACGCAACATAGGAATTCTCATGTAAATTTTGAAATGTTCAAATATTGGCTCTCCTATTTATTTTAGAAACAATATGTATTTAACTTTTTTGTAGAGGAAAACATTCTGAATTCATTCGCGCGGGGAATGGTTGTTTCAATTTTATGGCATGTCATTATTTTTATAAAATCACATTACTTTTCCTTAATTATTTTAACTAAGAGAAACTCAAAGTGATAAACGTTAACAAAAATGAATTCAGAATGTTTAACTCTACAATAAAGGTAAATACATTTTGTGTTTAAAATAAATAGGAGAGCCAATATTTGAACATTTCAAAATTTACATAAGAATTCCTATGCTGCGTCCGCTAAGTTAACACCCGGTATATAGTAAATATAATAATATATATAGTATAGTAAGTAGAGAGAAACAGTAACTAAAATAAGTAGAGGCTTGAGAGAACAGTAAGGATTCGTTACTGATCGAAGACAGTTGGTTGTGAGACGAGCGAGCGACGACTCCAATTATTGTCTAAAACCGGTATTATACTTACTGTTCGAAATGCTTATGACGTTTTTTTGCACGATCGCACAACATTTCTTCCCAATTATTATTATAAACATGTCATTGGCAGTTTGTCAAATTTAATTACTGAAATTTGAGTCCTTTCGATTCTAATAAAGTTGTTTTTACTTATATTAAATATTACTATATTGTCTTTCAATGACTTTTGTAATCTCGTTACAATTGTTTCGCCACACTGTGGTTCTTCAGGCGAAGAAATGGTACACAACATTAGTCTCTCGGCTGTATATACACAAGATTTATGAGTTTATGAGAGGGCGGGATTTTTTGAAAACTTTAAATTAAGTAGTGGTGAATTTGTAAGGCCCACTTGGTCAGTAAGAAGATGTCCTGTGAATTTTCTTTTGTTTATTTCGATACTCTCAATGATATTTAATTTCCGGCCTTTTCCCTCTTTATGGAATATCTTGACTTTTTCGTCAAAGTGGTGGTTCTCTTCAATGATGTAGTTCGCATACCGGGTGCTGATCCGACCGCTCGGTAATAGCAATTTACATGTAAAATCACAATTTTGCAGTTTCCTGCTCCCCTAATTATTTTAAAGCAAAAGCATAACAGATCAAAGTTGTTCAGAATTTAAAATGCTATATAACAGGTCCGTATTTATTTTTAAAATAGGACTAATAGATCAAGAAAACGAAGATATAAATTAGTATTAATTTAAAAAAAATAACAATAGCCATGATTTTATAACAAAATTTTGCGTCATCAACAACTACCAGTTGTTTTTTTATAAAATCAAATTAAATGCTCAAAGAGACCTCCATTAGCGGCTAAACATTGACCAAGTCTATCATAAAAATTTTTGCGAACATTTTCAAGTTGCCGGTTCGTTATTTTGTTGCATTCTTCCGTAATTTTGTTTTTCAGAACCTCGATGTTAGCATGTCTAGCACCGTATATTTTTGATTTTAAGTGGCCCCATATAAAGAAGTCGTTTGGTGATAAGTCTGGTGAACGAGCTGGCCAATTCACCGGTCCGCCTCGTCAAATCCAGGTATTTGGATAGCAAATATTTAAATACTCAGTGAGTCTCTTGTAAAATGCGCAGGACATCCATCCTGTTGAAACCATACCACATTTTCTTCTGCGACAGCATCTATGGCGGGGCCAATCTCCAATTGAAGCAGCTCAAGGTATTTCCCCCCATTTAAGTGCCCATCAATGAAGAAGGGGCCTATAATATTAGATCTGTATATTCCTAAGCATACGTTGACTGACTGCGGATATTGGGAATAGTGATCGATCACCAAATGCGGGTTATCCGTATCCCAATAGCGATAATTTTGCACATTTGGCTCTCCATTTATAGTGAAGGTCGATTCGTCAGAAAAACAAATGTTGTTAATGAAATATCTATCCACGTTGGCCATTTCCATTAGTGTTTCACAGAAAACTATTCTAGAATACCTGTCTGGCTCAAAAATCTCCTGGTGGTTCGAAAACTTGTACGATTTAAACTTGTCTTCTTTAAAATTTTAAGAGCGGTTGTATTGTGCAAATTTAATTCGTCGCCAATTTGCCGAATACTAATGCGGGGATTTGCAACGGCCGCAGCAATAACATTTATTTCGTTTACATTATCTCTCACAACTTCTTATTCCTCGGCTATATTTGAAGTATGCTTTAAACAGGGCTGACAGGGTTTAAAAACGGATCCATATTTTGCTTGGTTTGATATCACGTTCTGAATCGTGGAAATAGCGGGTATCGGCCGATCGGGATATAAACCAGCAAACAAGTTTCGAACTTCATTTACACTATTACCGGAATAAAACCAATTCAGAATTATGTTTTTTTCAGCAATTGTACATGACATAAATAGTGAAACGGAGTGCGATTTTACGAAAAATCAAAACTGACAGTTGTTGATGACGCAAAATGTTGTTTTAAAATCCTGGTTATTGTTATTCTTTTCAAATTATTACTAATTTATATCTTCGTTTTCTTGTAGTATTAGTCCTATTTTGAAAATAAACCTACCATATAGCATTTTAAATTCTGAACTACTTTGATCTCTTATGCTTTTGCTCTAAAATAATTAGGGGAGCAGGAAACTGCCAAAGTGTGATTTTACATGTAAATTGCTATTACCGAGCGGTCGGATCAGCACCCGGTATATAATAATATATATAGTATAGTCAATAGAGAGAAACAATAACTAGAACAGGTAGAGACTAGAGAGAACTGTTACAGTTCGAAATGCTTATGACGTTTTTTGCACGATCGGACAACATTTCTTCCCAGTTACTATTATAAATATGTCACTGACAGTTTGTCAAATTTGATTACTAAAATTTAAGTCCTTTCAATTATAATAAAGTTGTTTTTACTTATATTAAATATCACTATATTGTCTTTCAGTGTCTATTGTAATATCGCTACAATTGTTTCGCAGCACTAAGGTTCTTTAGGCGAAGAAATGGTACACAACATTAGTTTGCTCGGGTATATATACACAATGTTTATGACTTTATGAGGGGGCGGGATTTTTTGTAAACTTAAAATTAAGTAGTGGTGAACTTGAGAGGTCCAGTTGATCGTTATGAAGTTGTTCTGTGAAATTTCTTGTGTTTATTTTTGTACTCTCAATGATGTTTAATTTCCGGCCTTTTTTTTTAAGTAATATCTTCAATTTTTTATCGAAGGGGTGGTTCTCTTCGATGAGGTGGTTCACAAATGTAGAGTTGGTCTTCTTTTGTTCAAAACTGGTTTTATGTTCATTTATTCTATTCTCGAACGATTTTGTTTTTCCAGTCGTTATGGATGGTAAGCGTAATTTACCGTTCACTGAACGGTAAGTAAAACCACACTTCATATATATCCAGTTAGCCAGTCTCTGTATAAAATTTGATAACCACGTTTGGATGCTGCATCCAGAACCAAGACCGGCGATTGGTGTATATAGTTGTCTGTCTTTCTCGTACCCCACATTCTGACCATAGTCTCTCCTTTTCTACTCGATTTCCAGTGCTCCTATAAGCATTGGCTCCCCTTGGTAAAACTTAAGTTATACTTACTGGTTTTTTATTCATAGCAGCTTGGTAAACACAACTTACCGTCCTGAAAACAGATGTGGTAAGTACTAAAAAAGGATCGATAGTACAAAAAATTATTTAGAACAATATTTTGGCCGTAACTTGCTTACATGACCTAAACCAATTTCGCAAATTGCTACATTCAATGTCAAAATGAGTAATAAATATATTAATCGCTTTGTCTGTAACTTGCTTGTATTAACTGTTAAACTCTCTTGCAAAAAGTTGTATGGAGATGATAAATAAAAAACGCTGCTGTCGTGGCGATTAATTTAATTTCGCGTCAGGGCGTGTAATGCTGTCGTAATTAAGAGGACGTTGTCGCACCGTCTAAAATATTAATCCAATTACCGCAATGGCCGTCCATGATTCAAGATGGTATCGCGTCGACTTCATTCCGCTCGCGCTTCCTCCGCGAGGACTTCATAATCTCAACATGTTTGCAACCGGAAAACCCGCGAAATTATGTCACTTATCTACGGACCAGAGTGTATAAACCGAGATATAAACATAAGTTTTAGTCAGGCGAGTTACAACCGGCTCTTCAGAAAGAAAGTTAAGAAGAAACGATTTTAGTTCATTTTTACTCTTATTTTAGTTTACTATTAATAAAAATAATAATAAAAAAAATAGGTAAATTAAAAAAAACATATACACAAATCAACACTTTTAGTAAATAACACACTTGGTTACAATTTCACTGTTTATTGATTGACACTGCAACAATTATTTCGCCACACAGTGGCTTCATCAGGCAGATGAATAATGTGTGTTATTTACTAAAAGTGTTGATATGGAATTTCAGCAAGTAACAGCCTCAACTATTAAATTATATACACAAATATACAAATTTTAGTATTTATGAAATATTTTGCTAAATATTGGTAATATTTAAAAATGTTTTAAATAAAAGTTGTAGACAGTGAAAAAAGACACAACTTTCATACATACACTTTTTACCGCAGCTTTTTGTATTGTTTTTTTTTTTAGCATACGAGAAAGTCTAGGGACTCCCAATTTTTTTGTATGATTTAAAATTAAATCATGGTGGCATGTGGTGGGAGCAGAAGTCATTAAGGAAGAGCCGGATTTAGTTCGTGAAGTAAAGTTATTCCAAGCTTTGTCTTTCAGTTCCTTTAAATAACCTTTTGTCGGGTCGCTCGATGGATTCGTCGAGTAATTTAAGTTGGACGATTGTTTACGGATGGATTGTATTCAATTCGGCTAATTACTTTTTGATCGAGATTTACAATCCGCGCTCCAGGATACAATACGATTACTTAAATGACTTTATCACACATAATAAAACTTTTCTTAATAAAAAACCAAGTGTATCATACTCAAACGAATTGATTAAAACAGGGAAAGCTATTTTAAGAGCTAAACTTGAAACTCTTAGATCTGCTTTGTTTAGAAATTCTGAATTTAACAACAACATTATTAAATGGAACAATTAATCCTTTTTCTTCACAGGTTTGTTTTAATCACTAGATGTACATTTCGTGCACCAAGTGAACATAATCAATAGTTGTACTAAACTATTAAAACTAAAATTCAGGCTAAAATGCTTATTAGAAACGATAGAATATGCTCTGATTTTTTTTTCTCTCCTGACTTAAAGTGTTTAAACTTAAAGTTTATGACAAGTTGTCCTTCTGCCTGTAGACAATGGTGTGTCTACAGCTGTTTCGTGTTTGGAGTGGGTTTTGTGGAATTCTATGTTAATTCCCTTCCTAGGTTGGAAATTTGGTCGTCCGGGTGGTTTATTAGTCTTTCAATCATTTCTTGTCGTCGTCGTTGTGCTGTTTTATCGGTTCTTCCAGTTGTAAGTCTTCCTGAATTTGTGCTGCCCTGACATACCACGGAGCTCCTGTCGCTTTTCTTATCAGGTCGTTCCATTTTCGTTTTACATTCAGCTTGGTAATATGCTCTGAGGAAATAACCGCAGTTTTATTTTAAAGTTTATTAATTTGAACTGAAGACGGACGGTAACAGAAACAAGCCCCGTTTCTGTTACCGTCCGCCTATATGGAGGGGGAATATATATGACATACAGAGGAATTTAAATAAAACATTCATTTCTCATCACCTAACTCAAAAAAACATTTATTTTGTTAGTATTTCTAATAAATAAAATACTGACCAGAAACGATAGAAAATCCGAAATTTCAATTGGAACTCTATAATATTTTTATTTATTTTCCACTTAGTCTTAACTTTGACATAAGAGTAGTATAAGCAAAATATTTTGAGCTTCGCATTATATCAGTGTTTATACGCTTGGTGCATGAAGGAAAACTTCAAGTTTAGAAAAGTCTGAAAATTTGGTTTGGTTTGAAGCTTTAAACGAGTGGGTTCTACTCCCAGGTTAAACATGATGTAAAATTTCGAGTTTAGAAAAGCCTGAAAATTTGGTTTGGTCGTGTAGCGCGAAGCGACCAATCCAAATACAACACTAAAAGTGAAGTTCAAAATATACTGCTCTAACACAATACTTTAGCAGTATATTTAGTACTTTACTCGAAATCACTGTTTAATACGCGTGGCGCATGAAGTAAAATTTCGAGTTTAGAAAAGCCTGAAAATTTGGTATGGTCGCTCCGCGCTTAGCGCTACGCGACCAAACCAAATTTTCAGGCTTTTCTAAACTCGAAATTTTACTTCATGCTTAGTCTGGGAGTGGACAACACTCGTTCGAGTCTTGACATTGAACGCTTTTCAAATAAGTAATGAATGAATGACATTTTAGAACTTATGTATCGAAATATGTATACTTTAAAGACAATTTTTCTATATATTTTTGTTTACTAGTAAATTATGTTGATGCTGTTCATTAAATATTTCTTTTTTAAGCTTGCGTTAGCAATCATAATAATAACTATAAATACACTGGGTGATAAAGAACAAACTTTCTTTAAAATTAAACAGGACAAGTCTGCAGCTGCGTTTAGCCTTTCCTCGTACTTTTAATATTGCCAAAATTAACCATGTAAAACTGTGCATAACCCGATGTGTTCATATTTTTTGTAGTCGTTTTGTTTTTTATGCTGCTGTACACTCCAAGGGTGGAAAGGAGGGGGAAATCAGAGTATTAATAATTCACCAGATAAAATCTATATCGTAAAACTGGAAAACCAAATTTTCAGGCTTTTCTAAACTCGAAATTTTACTCCATACACCACGCGTATAAAACACTGAAATATTGTGAAGTTTAAATTAAATATACTGCTTAAACAGTATGCTAAAGCAGTATATTTTGAATTTTACGTCAAATCAGTGTTTTATACGCGTGGCGCATGAAGTAAAATTTCGAGTTTAGAAAAGCCTGAAAATTTGGTTTGGCCGCTCCGCTTCGCGGAGCGACCAAACCAAATTTTCAGGCTTTTCTAAACTCGAAATTTTACTTCATGCTTAATCTAGGAGTGGAAAACACTCGTTTATAGTTTTAAAATGAAAATGTTTATAAAAACAACGAATGCCTGAATATTTACAGAACAAGCATCTCAAGTTGTATACTTTAAAAAATTCTTGAATAATGGCGTCATTAAATTTAAATTAAAAACCTATATATTAGTAGGAATGTTTTACCAAATGATCAAGGAGAAACAAATTACGTTTATATTTAATATTAATTCATTAAGTTCACAACACGTTGAAATCAAGTGGAAAAAATGCCATCATTAATTTCATATTTAATCTGCGAAATTGCGAAAGTTACCGTAAAATACCGGCGCACCGCGTTACTATATAAATAAATAATTAAACGCAAACTATAAATCCCTTGCGGCATTTCTTGTTTGAATTTAAATCCCGGGAATTATTTATCGTTCCCCAGCGTTAATACGCCAAGCCAGGAAACACGTACACTTTATGCTAATTACCACCGACTAATATCCCTTTAAGAATTAATAAATAATGCACGAACTGGGTTAATGGATGCTTAATCGAAAATAAACGTTAGTAATATCAACATTATCTATTATTACTATATTATTGTATTCAAAGTGATTTCTAGTAACTGGAAGTAATAAAACTGTATAAAAATAATAATGGAATTGTATAAATTATTAATCACTTGATTTATAATCAATGCTAATGATTAATAAAATGTTTTCAATATTTGATAAATAACGATGATGGTAATGAATAAGTAATATTTACGATCAAAGCGATTAACATTAATATTTGAGGGGCTTAGTAGAAAAATAGTGCAAGTGCTGTATCCTAAAAAATCGGTATAAGTACAGATATCTATCTACATATGAGATTCATATTTAGTGGTGAAAAAAATGGTTCAATTGAATTTGTATATCTCTCAATATAATATACAATAAATTGATTGTGAGTTACGTGAAGATCAAATTAATTTGACGAATAACCTCTCTTCACACTTTTATTTGATTTACCAAATGTACATTTCGGACACAAAATGACCATTATCAGTGTTAATCCATTGATAATGGTCACTTTGTGTCCGAAATGTAAATTTGGTAATTCAAATAAAAGTGTGAAGAAAGGTGATTAGTGCTTTATTCGTCAAAATAATATACAATGTTATTGATTAGACGTCCGCAGATTTGTCTGTTAAACTTTATCTCCAATTTACACAAATAATCTCATATTACTTGTACTACTTTTCCTCTGAGCCCCTCATTTATTTAATAATAAAATTTGAAATTCCAACTAAATTTTCGTTTTGAAACTTCTCTTCAATTACAAATACTAATTTTAGCATCGCATAGTTAGACCTCATATTTTATTTCTTAAAAATGCATGTATAGTAAAATTTAAAATATTTTATTTATTAAAAATACATGTGTTTACCTCTTTTCAAAACGTTATTACAATGTTATTGATTAGACGTCCACAGATTTGTCTGTTAAACTTTATCTCCAATTTACACAAATAATCTCATGTTACTTGTACTACTTTTCCTCTGAGCCCCTCATTTAATAATAAAATTTGAAATTCCAATTAAATATTCGTTCTGAAACTTCTCCTCAATTACAAATACTAATATTAGCATCGCATAGTTAGACCTCATATTTAATTTCTTAAAAATGCGTGTATAGTAAAATTTAAAATATTTTATTTATTAAAAATGCACGTGTTTACCTCTTTTCAAAACGTGAACACCACTGCTTGATTAAGCATTAAGGAAGTAACATTTCGAACCGTAAAACAGGGAATTTTTCTTTTAAGAGTGCGCTCTACCCTATGGAAACTAAGAATACTGACTTTTTTGTTATTATTTTCATTTTTTAATTTCTTTCTTACACATCTGTCTAAAATTGGCATAATGATTTGATTTTAGTATAGTTTAAAATTAAATAAAAAATATTTTAAGAGTGCGCTCTACCTTCTGGAAACTAAGAATACTATTTTTTTTGTTATTATTTTCATTGTTTTAATTTCTTCTTTACACATCTGTCTAAAATTGGCATGATGATTTGATTTTAGTACAGTTTAAATTAAAAATTAAAAAACTTTAATATGTGACCTTATCATACCCTCCACAATGATTTTGTGATTATATAATTCTCATGTCATTTTCTTATAAAATGTATAATTATCAAAAAATCTCCTTTTTGCTCTGAAAAAAGAATAGTTCATAATATCAATACACACCATTTTATTCGGTAATTAATTCTTTTTCCAGCAAGAGTGCACAATTATGTACCAAAATATATATTTTTGAACCACAACTTCATATGCCTTTATATTATTAAACGATTGTATATTGAAACGACAGTACGGGTTGAGCGCAGCCTTAAGTATACATATGCATACGCTATAAAATTTCCGACATTCATTCTTGTTTTAGAAGAGTTCAATTTAAAGCTTCAAACGAGTGTTTTCACTCCCAGACTAAGCATGAAGTAAAATTTCGAGTTTAGAAAAGCCTGCAAATTTGGTTTGGACGCGTAGCGCGAAGCGCGGAGCGGCCAAACCAAATTTTCAGGCTTTTCTAAACTCGAAATTTTACTTCATGCGCCACGCGTATAAAACGCTGATTTCAAGTAAGGTTCACTTATCCACGATATTTTAGTGTTTTTAGTGTTTTATACGCGTGACACATACAGTAAAATTTCGAGTTTAGAGTAGCCTGAAAATTTGGTTTGGCCGCTGGTTAAAAATAAAGCAACATTCTGTTCACCATTAAATGCCTGTACATGTAGGTGGTCCTTCCCACACACACCCGATATGTTCCCATATTTCAAGACGCCATAACTTATTTCTGCTAAAAAAATAGGAGAGCGAAATCGCATTTGTTGTGATCATGTCGTTAACCCTAATCAGCAAATGATACTGCATTTACTGTAAAAACTCGTCGTAGTCTCCAAAGACCGGACCTCGATGCATACATACCAGTCTCCACCGAGAGCTAGAGACAGTGCACCATCAACCGTAAAGGTCATCATTCTGTTCAACAACAACATCGCAAAAAACAATCTTAAAATACCACACGGTTTTATAAAATGAAAAATGTAACAGTAGTACGTATAGGATTTTCTTTAAATTTTGAATTAATTGACAAATGTATTAAATACACTACTCCAAGAAATTAGCGCACCAAATTACAATTTCTTAAGAATGTGAAAATCTTAAGATTACCTACAGTTTACATGTTTAAACAACTACAACTTGTCAAAATAAACACAAGATTCAAAACGAATTTAAATCAATGTTGTCTTTCTGCAAAAATTCAGTTTCGTTGAGACTTTTCCAAATATTCATTGCAACATCTACTTCCTGAGCTAACACCACGAAAGATATTAAATTAAACTATGAATATTTGAGTTACACAACATATTTACTGTTCTATTCATAAATTATATGCTAAATGTAACATCAGGTCAAATTATTCTCTCAACAAACTAAATAAATACACAGGAAACTGAATTAAATTAAAATAATGACAAGGAAAGAATGTTAACTGAAACAATCTTAGGTTATCTTAGAGAAAAAGTCTTAAGATTCAAAGCATTCTTCGTTGTTTCAAAGCCGCTAACGTAAGATACCCAAAAATAAACACAGTTCTAAAATGTTCAGGAAATTGCAGGTGGTACGTTAATCTCTTCTAGCAGTGTATTATCGTTTAGTTTTTTCCAAGATTTTCGAAGTGATATGTAAATAAAAATACACAGCAAACCAAATCATATAATGTATACATAATATTTATCGAATATCTTAGAAATATTATATAATTTCTATATATATATATATATATATATATATTTCTATATATATATATATATATATATATATATATATATCACTATAGTTCTTATGTAATATATATAAGTTTTCTAAATAAATACACATAGTATATACTTAATATATCCTATTCATAGGTGCCACAGATATAAAAGTAAATCACAAATTTAGATTTACTTTTATATCTGTGGCACCTATGAATAGGCTCAAGTGCAATTTGAGTTATGTATATCAGGCATTCGTTGTTTTATTAAAAACATTCAATTTGAAGCCTCTAACGAGTGTTTCCAATCCTAGATTAAACATGAAAATTTGTCGAGAGTCGCGCAGAAATTGCGGATTTTCTATGGTTTGGTCAGTATTTTATTTATTAGAGAGACCAACAAAATAAATGTTTTTTTTTTTAATTTGGGGGTAAGAAATGAATCAGGAATTATGTTTTATTTTAATTCCTCTGTATGTCATATATATACTCCCCCCCAAATAGACGGACGGTAATAGAAACGGGGCTTGTTTCCGTTTTCAGTTCAAAGGAGTTAACGTTCAGGGTCTGATTTGTTTCTGTTACCGACCGTCTTGAGTTAAAACGGGTTGACTTTTAATTGAAATTGCAATTTTTTTCACAGCAGATTTTCTATCGTTTCACGTCAAACCGAATAGGATCAAGCACAATTTTAGTTATGTACATCAGACATTCATTATTTTATTAATAAAAATCAATTTGCAGACTCCAACGAGTGTTTCCAACTGAGCATGAAGTAAAATTTCGAGTTTAGAAAAACCCCGCGAAATTTTACTTCATGCACCACGCGTATAAAACACTGATTTAAACTGAAGATCAAAATATCCTGCTTAGGTTTGATCACATGTTAGTTCATTTTACAAATGTTCATATGGAATATGTGAAAGTATACTTTAAAGAAAAAAATCCGTGTATAAAATTCTGTACATAATATAGACATAATTATTGTTATAGATATATCTTGTAATAAAAGTTATATAAATTATATTACATAAAATATACATGTATTATTTATAATATCTTTACATATACCTTGCGCTTTATTAAAGTATGGCCATAGGGATTTACATGGTAAACATTGTATCCCGTGTTAACTTTTGTTGTTCAAATTTGATTTTTTTTTGTTTTTTGTAATAAATCAAACACTTTTCTACGAAATGTTCATTGTTAGAAGGACATAACCATGTTAGAATTTTTTATTTTTAAGTTTAGCAAAACAAATACATAAATTATGACATTTTCGCCAAGTTGATTTTTTGACTTAATTATTTGTATTATTAATTTCAACTTTGAAAGCTAAAATAAGGAAATCTAACATGTTTTAGTCTATCTAGCACTGTACATTTCGTAGAAAAAATGTTGATTTATCAATAGAACCAAAAAAAATGTTTCAACTTTGTACGACAACAAAAGTTAACATGGGGTACATTTTTTACCATGTAAATTTCTAGGTCCATACTTAAATAAAACGCAGTGTATAATAAGTATTTATTTTAATAAATTATTTATATATATATTATCTGTGTGTTTGTTCGGTAACGTGTCTAAAAATATGTTATTATTTTATCCCTACCTCAATTTGTTAATCTCTTTTAAAATAGATTAATAAAAATCAAACGTGTTTGTAAATTAGTTCTGTAATACGTTCACAACCATTATTTCTTCTTTTTTCCACATAAAATGATGGTGTTTTGAAACCATCGGCCAGTGTGCAGACAATAACTTATAACTGGTTTCGTGTAAATGTTGATTTAATTTTTTTAAACATTCACCTGCACACGAGCGAAAAAACACGGACGAAGGATGATTTATTTCCATTATAAATTGAAACGCCCGCGCGTTATTATTACAAATATGGGGAGGGGGAGCAAAAAGAATAGTTGGATGTGGTGGTTTAATTCGTGGATAAATGTCGGAGCGCTCGATGTGAAAATTGCATGTGTTTGATGTTGTTAATAATAAATACAAAACAAATCAAAACGAAAAAATAATGAAAGTAACTACCATCGCATCGATATAAACAGAAAAATACAGTAATAACTTTTTAATATATTTTTGTTACAACAAAGTAGAAGAAGTATTAAAATATGTTTATACCTATATTAATAAATCTAAAGATACGCCTCCTATTGTATTGAAAACACACCTACTATCGTGTTAAAAACCACACTTACTATAAAGTCTAATGTATTTTTGTAAGCCACGCCTACTATAGTGTTTTTCTATACACCTTATTAAGGTCAAAAATCTTGCCTATTACATAGTTCAAATACACGCTCACTAAAGTGTAAAGACACGCCTACTATAGTGTTTATCTATACGCCTACTAAAGTCTAAAGACACGCCTACTATCAAGTTTTATTCTAAAATTGTTTCTAGATGTACAAAGTAATACCTTCAAACATCAAAAAACAAATTCTGTTAGTTAAATTAATTTGAATTTCACTTTTGTCAAGTTTTATTCTCAAATTGTTTCTATATGTACAAAGTAATACCTTCAAACATCAAAAAATAAATCCTCTAAGTTAAATTAATTTGAATGTCACTTTTTATTAAATTGTCAATAGAAATATACGCTTATGCGAATAAAAATGTTTACGAGCCGCCACTAGGGCTCAGAAAATATCGATGCAGTCAATGATTTAATATTACGCGCACGGCTAATAACATTTGTAGCGGTATTGACTTTTTTAACACATCTTTAGGTTTAATTAGGAGTCTCGCGGATGCTGTGCACTAAATGTTATAACCCTATTGTGGTTTACGCAGATTAACATATGTGTCTTTGTGCATATTTGTGATTCATGTTTTGTGTCTTACATTTTAGTTATATGTTTTTGGCTCTACATTGTAAATGGCTTTGTCCGTTAATAAAGAATTATTATTATTATTATTATCAGATCGTCGAATTGGACTAAAACGTATAGCTAACACTCCGTGGATTCGAAAAATAACAAAATACTAAGTAAACACCTAATATTGTGTTAAAAAGATTTCCAACTATTATAAAATCTAAAGCCACGCCTACTATTGCGTTTTGAAGACGAACTACAAAATAAACGAACAAAAATAATATTTTTTTTACAAAGGTATTCTTATATTTACATATTGTACGCGCAATTAATTTAAATGTCACTTTTTATTTGAATAATATGTATTATAATTATATACATGAGTGATTGTGCTGGAATCCGAAACGAATCGGAAATTAATTTCGCTCACCCGACCTTGTTCGACTTGATGGAAACAAAGATCGTTAGCTTTTGGCTCGGAAGTTCAATGTCTCCGAAAAATTTCAATATAAATTTAGACGGCGCGTTATAACGCGATCAACATAAACCCCCCACAGGGCCAATAAACTTTATTATTAATCCCCTCCCTTTAAAAAATAAAAAAAACTAGGCATATCAATTCGAAAAAATTAATTTCCAACTTTTCATCGCGTCACGCTGGAAGGTGGAAGGTAGTGTGATCCTTCTATTAGGACGCGATCCGATGAATCATTTATTATTCCCCTCGTTTTTTTTATTTCGGATCAATCTTTATCTTCTGCTCTTCTTTCTTGAGGTGGGAAAGAGTGGGATATATGCAGGAGGGAAGAGGATATAACCGGATAGTCGAGAAATGCTAATGCGCCGATCTCCAACGGTTCTGATTGATACGCTCCTTTTGCTCGAGGAATGCGATGCCGATGGTTCTTTACTATTACACGCGGTATAACCTACCCTACCTTTGGATATTGAAAATATTTTACTAATGAAATCAACATTTATTCGACAAATTAAAGGCATTCATGATGGCTAAATTTTAAATGAAACAAACAACCAATAAGGTAGATTTTTTCGAGATATAGGCTTATAGTCGCATGCTACACGTATTATGGATCGACAAAATCACAAACGTCGAAGTACTTCTGAGAATAAATAAAGAAATTGAAATACTCTTCAGTATAAAGAAACGTCAGCTAGAATATTTAGTTCATATCTCTAGAAATCACAAATATGGGGTAATGCAACTGGGAATCGAAGAAAAAATCCAAGGGGAATTAAGTGCAGGAAGACGACGATTGGGAAAACGCAGAGAAACATTATTCACAGTAGTAGAGCGGAAACTCGAGTACCTTGGACATATCTTGACAAATGGCAGCAGATACCAACTTCTGCAGCCGATATTACAAGAACAAGTCATAGGCAAAAGAAGCGTAGGTAGGAGAAGAATCTTCTGGCTCAAAAACCTTGGTAATTGGTTTTTCATAACTTCCACTCAGATATTTAGAGCAGCGGCAAATAAGGTGAAGACAGCTAATTTGGTTGTAGCTTCCATTCAGATATTTAGAGCAGCAATAAACAAGGTGATGATAGCTAATTTGTTTGCTAACTTCCACTCAGATATTTAGAGAAGCGGTAAACAAGGTGATGATAGCTAATTTGCTTGCTAACATTCGGAGCGACTAGAATCAAGAAGAAGAAGAAGACAACGTATATCGTACGGGAGTGGTTCGGGGTGTCGTCAGTGAAATTATTTCGTTCTGCTATCTTAAAAGTAGAGATTGCCATGATGATCAGCAACTTCCGACGGAGAAGCTAAATCAAGACGAAGAAGAACCTTTCTATGATGGCACATTTGGTCTTATTAAAATAGAATTTACACCATGTCGGTAAACTGATTTTTTAGTTTTTGAAGTAGGTGTTGTAGGTTTTCCAGAGTTTCAATAGGAGGCGTCTCAAAACACTATAATGGTAGACGTCTCAAAGAACTACAATAGTAGGCGTGTCAACGGACTACAACAGTAAGTGCTTTAAAGGACCACAATAGAAAGCGTGTCAAAGGACTGCAATAGTAGGCGTGTCCAAGAACTAAAATAATATAAATAAATAAATTAAATAACTAAAATAAAGAACGTCTGGAAAGACAAAAATGTCCGGGCTAACTAATTACTAAAATAATAAATTTGCCAAAGGAATATAATTCCAAGTATATCAAAGAGCTGCAATAGTAGGCTTATTAAATGACTACAATAGCGGGCGTACTATAGAACTACATTAATAGGCGTGCTATAGAACTAAGGTACGATTCACCAGAGGTGTACTATGGTTTCCTTAATTGGTAATTCTTTCTGCACCAATACATGTAATACGAAAATAGCTTGATGTCATCAGATTACATGTGTGAAAAGAGACAGAAAACTTCATAATATGTCTGCTATCGTTTTTAGATGGAATATGCGAAAACGTGTGTTCCGTTATGCAGCTTTAAAATTTTAAGGTTAAACGTCACATTTTGACAATGTCTTCTTAAAACTAAATCTGCAAAAACCCAGCAAACCCACAAATCATTTTAATTAATGTGCACAATCGTTTTAAATGTGAGTTTAAGTGGTATAATTCCGATTTCCACATTTACTAAATAGGTTAGGTATTTACAGAAATAAATAATGCATTTATGTTCATTTTGTGCAAGCTCAAACAAAAATGTTAGTTGAATCGAATGCGCATTCAGTAGATTTGGCAAATAGTCATCGGATTAATCTGTTAATACAGGGAATTTTTCGTTTAAGTATACATACAGGACATTTTCTATTAGGTATATATATGCATACGCTTAAAGAGTTCAATTTGAAGCTTAAAACGATTGTTTTCCACTCCCAGACTAAGCATGAAGTAAAATTTCGAGTTTAGAAAAGCCTGAAAATTTGGTTTGGTCGCTCCGCGCTTCGCGCTACGCGACCAAACCAAATTTTCAGGCTTTTCTAAACTCGAAATTTTACTTCATGCTTCACCTGGGAGTGGAAAACACTCGTTTAAACTTCAAATTGACCTCTTTTAAGAAAACAACGTATATCTACAACACGTAATTGGGATATGTATACTCGAAAGAAAAAATTCACAAGAAAATTTGATTTTAAGCTTTTTTATAAGACAGAACACTAATATACTCGCGACCTAAACAGTATGAGATTGTCATGTACATTAAAATTAGACGCGACGAGGAAACATCGTTGCAGATATAATTTTCTACATACTCTCTAAAATATTTGAACCACACATTTCACATCAATGAGTCATAAGACATATCTTCCGAATTCCACTATACAATAGTAGGCGTGCTATAGAAATACAATATTAGGCGTGCTATAGAAATACAATAGTAGGCGTGTAAAAAAATATACATAGGCGGGTCATAAGTTCTGTTTCAAGATTCAATCGCTTCGAAATAAAAAAAATATAAACGTGAATTATATTAGAAAATAAACAATATACACTTGTGAGCACGTTTGTATATTATTTATTCAAAGTGGACTCACCGTGGACTCATTAGCTACTGCTGGAATCAATAGCTCCAAGCTTTGGTGACTTTTAGCGCAGACCTTTTCCTCTAAAAATTACCAAATTTTCTAATCTAGAGAATTCAGATATGAGCTGGATGAGGGCCAATCTTCATGTCGAATTCATTGATTTGATTGATTTTATAAATATTTTGGAGACGAAGTCACTCATGCAAAGACTTTGCCTTATGAGCCAGTGCCGAGTCTTGTTGGAACACCTAGGGCTCATTATTAATCATTGTAGCACGAAGGGTATTTACAGCTCTATCTAGAATGTCCTTTTAATATAATATATTCCATTTGTTTCTGGATCTCGCCTAGCCATGCTTTCGTGTTGTTATGTTGCAGTATCAACATTTACATTTTTTATTAATTGGCACTCCTGATTCCTTATTTTAACAGTGTTGCAATAATTTATGATATCATAAGTAATCCTCTTTTTAATTTTCAAGAGGTTTATTGTTAATCTTGCAACAATTATTTCGCCACGCGGTCGCTTCTTCGAGCATTTTATTATTAAATCAAATTAATCTAGTGTTGCAATGCTGTGTCAATGTCAAAGTGAAAAATAATTTCAGGCACATATTAAATATTAACATGCCAAAGATTATCTCTGAATCATGAAAATTATCAGTATCACAAGAGGGTGGGAATAAATTTGCAATTCTACAAAAAAATACTGAGGGCCAACAGAAGAGAGAATGACCAAAATTAAGGTGGATGGATGGAGTTGATCAAAATGTGTTAACGGGAAGACCCAAGCGAGAAATACAAATGGATGACGAAATAAGTTTACAGAGCCGAATTCATTATATTTGTTATATACAATATTATTGCTGTGTTTGTATGTACAAAAACCAAGTAGTAAATTTTGTTAATCTTAAAACTGCATATTATTATCCTTTTATGTCTGAAAATTTGTAAAACAGGCAACAGTGTAAGATCACAATAGTCAGAAATTATAACCTTAAAATCGAACATCTGACAGTGACATTTAAGAACCCTGATTTAAAACACAACCAGCCCCATTTACAATACTTAAACTGTCACTTTTCCATAGCTAGGCGAGATCCAGAAACAAATGGAATCGTGTATAAACATTAGTTCTAATCTTGATACCTCTTTCACAAAAATAAACTTAATTGGTACTCAAATAAGAAACTCTCTCATGATACAAGGATTAAGGATTGGTTGTCGGGAGGGCAACCGTTAACCTAGGCCAAGTTTTAGGCACAGTTTTAGGTCCGAAGCACAAATATTGGCAATTGCTAATAGTGCGGAGTGGGTCTGACCATCAGGAGGAACGCACTCTTGATGGTCAGACCCAATCCGCACTATTATCAATTGCCAATATTTGTGCGACGGAATAGTTCCATCCGGGACCTTTACATTCACATTTTTACATTTTGCAATTTAACGAAAAATGGAGAAGCCTGCTAATAATTTAAGGAAAGCACTGTTGACTTTCAAGCATCCTAGACTTCTCCCAGTTAAAAAAAAAAAAAACTAACAATAATGAGGGGCTTCGAATAAAAATAGTGCACTTTATTCCAAGCCTCTCATTAAATGATACATTGAAAAATATTATTTATATATGTCTTCTGTGGTTAAAGGCGAGGAACAGTTTACGTGTACGAAAAAATCAAGAAGTTGCGGAGAGAGAATAGTTTCTTCTCCGGCGTTGAAGTGAAGCAAAGTGAAGTGGTTAGTAGCCGAGAGGCATTTGAGTACCGTTGGAAGTAATGCGGCTTTTGCTTCTTCTTCTTCGCCTCTTCTTCTTCTGCTCCTTCTTTAAAGCCGACCGGACAAGGTAATAGCGAGAGCACCGTTTATGAGTTATTTCATAAATAAGTACCCGCAAACGGGGAATATTTTATTTCTTGGCTCGTTTAATTCCACGCCATTACACACCGATAGGCCGATCTATTCTAATTCCTATACAGAAGGTGTGATATTAAGATTAAATTAGATCCTTTTGAATCAGAAATACAATCAGATTATTTTTTAGTTGCTGTACAAGGTCAGAAAGTAGATTTCCTCGAAAAAGAAAGGATTACAAGATTATTTTTGCATATCATTAAGTTTTAATCAGCATGTCAGTTATATACTTATACGAATTGGCTAATATGGTTGTAATTATTTGAATATTTAACGGAAAAGTTTCTAATAAGATACTGATGCCAAGCGAAGTTTACTTATTCACAATATGACAGTTCTTTCACTGTTTAATACGCGTGGCGCATGAAGTAAAATTTCGAGTTTAGAAAAGCCTGAAAATCTGGTTTGGCCGCTCCGCGCTTCGCGCTACGCGACCAAACTAAATTTTCAGGCTTTTCTATACTCGAAATTTTACTTCATGCTTAGTCTGGGATTTGAAAACAATCGTTTTAAGCTTCAAATTGAACTCTTTAAGAAAAAGCGTATGCATTTATATTATATACCTAATAGAAAATTTCCCGTATGCTAACTTAAAAGAAAAATTCCCTGTATTAACAGATTAATTCGATAACTATTTGCGAAACCTACTGAATGCGCATTCGATTTTTAGGCTTTACTAAACTCGAAATATTACTTCATGCGCCACCTGTATTCAATACTGAAATGTTGTAAAGTTCAAAATAGCCTGCTAAAGTAGAATGTTAAAATAGTATAATTGGAATTTCATTTAAAATCAGTGTTTTATACGCTTGGCGCATGAAGTAAAATTTCGAGTTTAGAATAGCCTGAAAATTTGGTTTGGCCGCTCCGCGCTTCGCGCTACGCGACCAAACCAAATTATCAGGCTTTTCTAAACTCGAAATTATACTTCATGCTTAATCAGGGAGTGGAAACACTAGCTTCAAATAGAAGTTTTTTCAGAAACAACGACTGCCTGAAAACGGAAAAAGTCTCCACTTATTTATCTTCATCTTTAATCTGCTATGCTATTTCTATATTGTAAGTTTTTAGGAATTCGTTGCTTTTAAAAAGCGTTCAATTTGAAGATTCGAACGAGTGTTTCCACTCCCAGATTAAGCATGAAGTAAAATTTCGAGTTTAGAAAAGGCTTAAAATTTGGTTTGGTCGCTCCGCGAAGCGGAGCGGCCAAACCAAATTTTCAGGCTTTTCTAAACTCGAAATTTTACTTCATGCGCCACGCGTATAAAACACTGAAATATTATAAATAGTTAGAAATACACTTAAAAATACTTTTTTAAAATGAGTAATAATCAAAATATTTAAATAAAAAAATATTTGCATAATTCTTCATACATTTTCAATTCAGGTCAAATAACACAATGTGTCAAATTGAAATGTTTAGTAATTTAATAATAATAAGCAAAACATTACTAATATTGCGTTCTTGCATTAATGGCGCTTAATGGGTTAAATATCACGCCTACTAAAGTCTAAAGACACGCCTACTATTGTGTTCTAATACTCGCCTATTATTATCATAAAGACCACGCTGACTAAAGTCTTAAGCCACGCCTACTATCACGTGAAATAGCACGCATACTGAAGTTCAGACATTAGCTCCGATTTGTTCGCTGTCTGCAGTTCTAGCATTATTTGAAATAACTAAATCTTGATATTTAACTTGTTAAATCCAATCCAATTCCCTTATTTTCCCGTTGATTCAGATTAACTCGAATCGATCCCGATATTTAATGGAATCCCGAAAACTCCCCGTAGACTGCGGTTTCCTAAATTGCACTCTCAATTTTTTCCCTTCCTTCAAAAGCCTCGATTCCCAGCGAGCATTGATCGCCTCCTGGGTGTATATATGTGTGTGTGTGTAGGTGGAGGCTGAATAAAATGCACTACTCAGACGTATTCAGAGCAAATAAAGGTAATTGAGACGTGAATAAACGTAATTTACGTGATCCCGACGACATCGGGACGCGTTGTACGTGTGTGTATGTGGTATTAAGACATGCTTTGTGCGATGTTTGCACAAAAGAGTGAAAGAGGGCCCCCCGTTTTACGATTACATCTCGGCGCGCGGTTGGTTACTTAAAATAATTTATAAAGCAGAGCGCTAGTCGCGGGTTTTGGATGAATAAATTCTGGGCTGAACGGGGGATGGGGCGAGAGAGAAAGACTGTGTGTTTATGAAGAGGGAATAAATTTCGCCGAGCTTCCACGGGGATGGTGGTCGTGGATTTCAGTAAGGGGTGCATTCTAATTTTCGGATTGTCCCCGTTTGGGGGAAGAGGGGAGATTTTCAAACAAGACTATCGTTTATCAAAAAGTCAGGCTTGATGATTCCTAGACTGAAGTTCATTTGATTACTCTCTTTCTCTCTTCATCAGACTGGCAGGTTTAATTTTATTTGAACAAAACTCAGGCTTCCTTATTCTTAGTCAGAAATGCATTCCCTGGGATTTCGTCTTAGGGGGCCCAATCAATTTCACAAATTATATGTAAGGTAAAGTAATGTATTGTGAAATTAAATTTATACATTGTAATATACAGGGTATTACTAAGGCTAGTTAAGAGAGCTTTAAAGTTGAGAAACTAGGTGTACATGAGTTTTTAGAAAAGTTAATGAAGTAATTTATTTTCTATTTATCTTTGTTCACTCTGAAGTAGTATCTAGACGTTTAATTAACAATAATCACTTGAAAATTCCCAAAGTGCCTTAAACTGTTTACGGTTGCGGACTATTAATTAGGAGGAAATGTAGGTTGGCAAAGTTGAGTTTCTCCAGTTTGGAGAGGAGCACTCTGGCGTCGGTAATCGCAGGAAATCCGTGTTTGTGCAACTATCGGGCGGGAATTTGGTTTTTGGAGAGAGGCGTACGCGCCAGCGAGTATTTACCCGAAGAAGAAGGGGGGAACGGGGGAGAAGGACGAAGTAGTAGAACTTTTATAGACATTAATCTCCCCAACGAAATCCTTAAAAGTTCCAAGGCTGGGGCCCCTTTTATAGCCGTCGAGGATTTGCAGACGATGGAGTAATTACTCATCCTTCCTTATCAATAACCACCACAAATGTTACCTAATATATTAAAGATTTTTTTATGGTGGATTTCTGTCCTAAATTTCTGTTAAAATTTAAGTTAATTTAAACCTAATAACATACAGAGAGTTTTATGTAACACCAAACATTTTCATAACGAGAATTTTTCTTTGAAGTATCCATATGCATACATTGCACATTTTCCGATGCTCGGTTTATTAAAAGAATCCAATTTGAAGCTTTAAGCGAGTGTTTTCCACTTTTCCGCGGTGAACAAGATAAGAATAGTTATGATGATGTCTAACCTCCGATAGGAGAAGAAAAAAGAATGAAAATATCTCGGAAATCAAAACGACCTCAGAAATGTATCTAATATTTCTGGGATACTGATAGAATTTCAATTCTATATACAGAGAGTTTTATGTAACACCGAACATTTTCATAACAAGAATTTTTCTTTGAAGTATCCATATGCATACGTTATTAAATGAATTTAATTTGGAGCTTTAAGCGAGTGTTTTCCACTCCCAGGCTAAGCATGAAGTAAAATTTCGAGTTTAGAAAAGCCTGAAAATTTGGTTTGATCGCGTAGCGCGAAGCGCGGAGCGGCCAAACCAAATTTTCAGGATTTTCTAAACTCGAAATTTTCCTTCATGCGCCACCGGTACAAAACACTGATTCAATGCGAAGTTTACCGGTGTGTTTTAAACTTCGTAATATGTCAGTGCTTTGTACCGGTGGCGCATGAAGTAAAATTTCGAGTTTAGAAAAGCCTGAAAATTTGGTTTGGCCGCTCCGCGCTTCGCGCTACGCGACCAAACCAAATTTTCAGGCTTTTCTAAACTCGAAATTTTACTTCATGCTTAGCCTGGGAGTGGAAAACACTCGCTTAAAGCTTCAAATTAAATTCATTTAATAACGTATGCATATAGATACTTCTAAGAAAAATTCTTGTTATGAAAATGTTCGGTGTTACATAAAACTCTCTGTATATAAAATTGAAATTCTATCAGTATCCCCGAAATATTGGATACATTTCTGAGGTCGTTTTGATTTCCGAGATATTTTGATTCTTTTTTCTTCTCCTATCGGAGGTTAGACATCATCATAGCTATTCTTATCTTGTTTACCGCTACTCTGAATAGTTCCAAGCTGCTGCAGCTTAATCAATTGCGCAGGTTCTTCAGCCAGAAGACTCTATGCCTACCAATAATTCTTTTCCTTTAATTTTCCCTCCACTCTGGATAAAAAAGATTAAAACCAATTATTGAAGGCAAAAACATAATACCAGAACATCAGTTTGGTTTCAGAGAATGTCATTCAACTATAGATCAAGTCCACAGAATAACGAACGTAATTGAAAAGTCACTGGAAGAAAGAAAGGTTTGCACTACTATCTTTCTTGATGTAGCGCAAGCTTTTGACAAAGTGTGGCACGACGGACTTAAATACAAATTAAGAAAACTTCTACCCAGACTATATTCACAAATACTAGAATCATACATTTCAGATAGAGTTTTCAGAATTAAGCAGGAAGATGCTTACTCTGAACTAAAAGAAATAAAGGCAGGTGTGCCACAGGGCAGTGTGCTAGGACCAGTCCTCTACCTATTATACACCAGCGATATACCTGAATTAGACTATGATACGATAGCCACATTTGCCGACGACACTGCTATATTGGCTGTAGGCAAAGATCACGAAGAAGCAGCAGTAAATCTGCAAACCTCGATAAATAAAATTAACATCTGGACTAAGCAATGGCGAATCAAATTGAATGAGACTAAATCGGTCCACGTCAATTTCACAAATAAAAGAAATCAACATATCCCTGTTAATATGAATGATATCCAGGTACCATATGCTGATACAGCAAAATATTTGGGTTTTACACTGGACGCTAAGCTACGCTGGAGAGCTCATGTCAAAAAGAAAAAAGAAGAACTGGACATCAAATTTCGAAAAATGTATTGGCTGCTTGGTCGGAACTCCACCCTGTCAATCTACAATAAATTACTGCTGTATAAACAAATTTTTAAGCCCGTATGGACATATGGCATCCAGCTGTGGGGTTGTGCCAAAAAGAGCAATATAGAAATAATCCAGCGATACCAAAATAAAGTACTGAGGAGTATTGTCAATGCTCCTTGGTATTTCCGAAACAGTGATCTCCATAGGGACTTGGAAATGGATACTGTTAATGAGACAATACACAAATTTGCCAAGAGTCATGAACAGCGACTTCTTCAACACGTCAACATCGAAGCATTCCAGCTCCTCGATAACAAGAATTTGACCAGAAGACTAGAGCGGACTAAACCGTTCGAGTTAGTTTAATATTGTGTTAGTGCAAAAGCAAAAGCAGAGCATAGTGCTAGTGTACACATTAATTAGTGTAATTAAGTTATTAAAATCTAAGGGATACTAATGAGTAAACCCTTAGTATTAAACCTTTAGTAAATTAAGTTATCTAAATATTACTCATTGATCCATTTGTAATCAGATTGTATTTATAGTAAAATACAACTAAGTGTTTTGCAAATAATAATAAAAAAAGAAATCCCTTGCATAATGAGTCTCAAAAGAGTACATTTGGAACCTCTCATAACATGGCCTAGATGTTTCACTTTTATTTTCTTAATGGTCATTACGACTTTACATTACTTTTATATTTTTTCAAGGACCTCTTTGTTGGTGACTTTATCTACCCAGGGTATTCGCCACATTCTTTTTCCCATGCATATTGAGCCTCAGAAGAGTACATTTGGGACCTCTCATGACGTGGCCTAGATATTCAACTTTTATTTTCTTAATGGTCATTACGACTTCACATTCCTTTTTTATTTTTTCAAGGACCTCTTTGTTGGTGAATTTATCTGCCTAGGGTATTTGCCACATTCTTTTTCCCCTGTATAATGAGCCTCAGAAGAGTACATTTTGGACCTTTCATGACGTGGCCTAGATATTCAACTTTTATTTTCTTAATGGTCATTACGACTTCACATTCCTTTTTTATTTTTTCAAGGACCTCTTTGTTGGTGAATTTATCTGCCTCGGGTATTTGCCACATTCTTTTTCCCCTGTATAATGAGCCTCAGAAGAGTACATTTTGGACCTTTCTTGGCGTGGCCTAGATATTCAACTTTTATTTTCTTAATGGTCATTACGACTTCACATTCGTTTTTCATTTTTTTAAGGACCTCTCTGTTGCTGACTTTATCTACCCAGGGTATTCGCCTCATTCTTTTTTCCCTGCACAATGAGCCTCAGAAGAGTACATTTAGGACCTCTCATGACGTGGCCTAGATATTTTAACTTTTATTTTCTTAATGGTCACTACGACTTCATATTCCTTTTTTATTTTTTTAAGGACCTTTCGGTTGTTGACTTTATCTATCCAGGATATACGCAACATTCTTCGGTAGCACTACATCTTGAAAGCTTCCAACCTTTTTAACTTTAGTTGCTTTAGAGTCCAGGCTTCAACTCCGTATAGGAAGGTGAAAAACACTTAACAGCAAAGTATTCTTGTTCTCAGTTCTATACTAGCGTTTCTGTTACATAGAAACTTTTTCATTTTTATGAACGTCGATCTTTCTATTTCGACTCTTTTTCGTATCTCACCTGTGTGGACGCTTGTTTTCTGTAGCATACTTTCAAAATATTTGTAGAAATCTACTCTTTTAGTTATAGTATTGCTGATATTCAGTTGCACTTGTTGGTTATGTGACTTAGAAACTATTATACACTTAGTTTTTCCAAGATTCATTTGCAATCTATATGCTTCACATTTGTGGCTCACCTTTTCCAGCATGTGTTGCAGCTCTGCTGCGCTACTTGCCTTCCTTTTTTTACTTTTCTGTAAGATCTCTGTGGTCTTTCCATTTTTACTCTTCCTTGTAATCTCCGGTGCCTTCCCATTTTGACTTTCCTTCACGGTCTCTGAAGTCTTGCAATTTTGACTCTTCTACAAGATCTCTGATTGTATTTCACTTTTTGAATGCTAAATTTTGGCACTTTTAATACTTGTGACATCATCTTCATAGTCTGCGTTTTGGTCTTTCAAATAAGATTTAATAAGCTTTTTCGATTTCTTGTAACATCTACATTTTTTAAAGCTACTCCATTTGACACTTCAGGTATCTTAAAGAACAGTCAAAAAGGAAACACCTCAGATATATTTAAGCTATCCATTAACATTTCCAAATTGATTTTCGTTCGAAATTTCTCTGAAGTCTTGCAATTATGACTCTTCTACAAGATCTTTGATTGTATTTCACTTTTTGATTGCTAAATTTTGGCACTTTTAAGACTTGTGACATCATCTTCATAGTCTGCGTTTTGGTCTTTCAAATAAGATTTAATAAGTTTTTCCGATTTCTTGTAACATCTACAATTTTTAAAGCTACTCCATTTGACACTTCAGGTATTTTAAAGAACAGTCAAAAAGGAAACACCTCACATATATTTAAGCTATCCATTAACATTTACAAATTGATTTTCGTTCGAAATTTCTCTGAAGTCTTGCAATTATGACTCTTCTACAAGATTGTATTTCATTTTTTGAATGCTAAATTTTTGCACTTTTAAGACTTGTGACATCATCTTCATAGTCTGCGTTTTGGTCTTTCAAATAAGATTTAATAAGTTTTTTCGATTTCTTGTAACATCTACAATTTTTAAAGCTACTCCATTTGACACTTCAGGTATCTTAAAGAACAGTCAAAAAGGAAACACCTCAGATATATTTAAGCTATCCATTAACATTTCCAAATTGATTTTCGTTCGAAATTGCTCTGAAGTCTTGCAATTATGACTCTTCTACAAGATCTTTGATTGTATTTCACTTTTTGAATGCTAAATTTTTGCACTTTTAAGACTTGTGACATCATCTTCATAGTCTGCGTTTTGGTCTTTCAAATAAGATTTAATAAGTTTTTTCGATTTCTTGTAACATCTACATTTTTTAAAGCTACTCCATTTGACACTTCAGGTATTTTAAAGAACAGTCAAAAAGGAAACACCTCAGATATATTTAAGCTATCCATTAACATTTCCAAATTGATTTTTGTTCGAAATTTCTCCGAAGTCTTGCAATTATGACTCTTCTACAAGATCTCTGATTGTATTTCACTTTTTTAATGCTAAATTTTGGCACTTTTAAGATTTGTGACATCATCTTCATAGTCTGTGTTTTGGTCTTTCAAATAAGATTTAATAAGTTTTTCGATTTCTTGTAACATCTACAATTTTTAAAGCTACTCCATTTGACACTTCAGGTATTTTAAAGAAGCGTCAAAACGGAAACACCTCAGATATATTTAAGCTATCCATTAACATTTCCAAATTGATTTTCGTTCGAAATTTCTAAGTATCCAAACAATGAAACGCACTCGGAGATATTGACGTAGCCTTTTTGGATTTCAAATATTGTCTTCTTCTTTCTTCTTCTTAAGGCCAGTTGCTCTTTGGCACTATTTTCTTCACAATGTTCTTCTTAGGGATAGTTGCACCAAACACGTTGAACTGGCTCATCTCTGAACTCGAGTTCAAAATGACATTAGAACAATAGAAGCTGTCATCTTGAACTCAAGTTCAGAGATGAGCCAGTTCAACGTTTTCTGGTGCAACTGGGCCTAAGTCTTCGAATTCGTCCATTTATACATTTCTTCAAGAAATCTGAGTGTTTAATTTTTTTAATTCCAAACATTGCTAATTTTTGACTTTATTTTCATCATAGTTATCTTTCTAGTCTTCGAATTCACAAAATTATTTGACTCTTCGCTATCATCCAAACCAATCATTGACCCACAGAAGTCTTTGTGTAATAGATAACAAACACGCCATCAACCCGTAAATTGATTTCAGTTTCACTGTGTCTAACTCTAATAATAACAACACGAGATGTCGGTGTAATAAATCTGGATGATCTATACGGGAATGATCCCTTATTGTATTGTAATGAAGTGTTGCGAGTGAAAAACGTCGCGATAAATTTAGCGGCGGTCGGATTCTCGACAATCAGCAAATTACAATAATCAACAATAAATCAAGAAGGCCCGAGTGCTCCTTCTGCAAGATTAATACGTCTCACTCCCGTTTTAATTATAGATGAAGCGGCAGAAGGCACAAGTAGAACTCTCCAATCGCGCTGATTTACAGCTCCGGGCTCTCCGATTTCCTATTGCTATTCTAGACCATTATGCTTTTGTTTTTTTTTTTAATATGTACCTACTGATTTGATTAGAAATTGATTTAATGTAAAATATATCAATACTTTTATCACTTAAAGCACACATTTTTTCTCTGTGGAAAGATTTACTTAACGCATTTTGATTTTTTATCAATTTATAATACTTTAAGATCATTTATGTAGAATTTGACGCTACTTTAATTTTGTATGTTTAGTACATTTTGAAAATAAAGATTAAAAAAATTCGCTGTGTCTCTTATTCGCTTTTACACACAGATAAATTTTCTTTTAAGTATACATATGGATACGCTGTAAATTTTCCGACATTCGTGGTTTTTTAAACAGTTCAATTTGAAGCTTTAAACGATTGTTTCCACTCCCAGATTAAGCATGAAGTAAAATTTCGAGTTTAGAAAAGCCTGAAAACTTGGTTTGGTCGCGAAGCGCGAAGCGCGGAGCGACCAAACCAAATTTTCAGGCTTTTCTAAACTCGAAATTTTACTTCATGCGCCACGCGTATGCAACACTGATTTAAAATGAAGTTCAAAATATACTGCTTTAGCACAATACTTTAGCAGTATATTTAGTACTTTACATGAAATCACTGTTTAATACGCGTGGCGCATGAAGTAAAATTTCGAGTTTAGAAAAGCCTGAAAATTTGGTTTGGTCGCTCCGCGCTTCGCGCTCCGCGACCAAACCAAATTTTCAGGCTTTTCTAAACTCGAAATTTTACTTCATGCTTAATCTGGGAGTGGAAACAGTCGTTTAAAGCTTCAAATTTAACTTTTTTAAAAAAAAACAATGATTATCAGAAAATTTCCAGGCTTTTCTAAACTCGAAATTTTACATCATGTTAAATCTGGGCATGAAAAACACTCGTTTGAAGTTTCGAACTCTTAAAAAAAGCTAATATCTGAAGATTAATTGCATATAATTATGATATGTATACTCTAAAGAAAAACTCCCTGTATTTTTTGGGCGCAGCCAAAATATTCAATTGAATACATTTGTAAAATCCAATTATATTCACTATTGCGATGAGGAAGGGAGCGTTTTAACTGGCGAGGAATAAATTTCTTGTGCCTTGAAAGGAACGAGAGTGTCTAGGGGTGGTTGGCCACACTCTCGAAGAAAGTAATCGGTCGGGGGAGAAATTGCATGTGAAATTGCATCTGCGACTGAAGAATTCTTTCCATTCTATCGAATCATTAAATACGCGGTCCCGGGATTAACCTTTAACGTGCGCACTTTCACAAACGCTATCGATTCGTTCTTGCACAAGTGCTATCCCCTTGTAAGGTGAAATTCCATTTGGCCCCGCAATCAATTTTACATTGTTTTCTACTACTTACCAAGAGCCATTTACAACTTGATTATAAAAAATAGTAGAACACGGAAACTACAATGAAATGTATAAATACAGTTTTTATTCAGCGAAACATCTTCTTGGATTATTTAATGTGTATAATATAGACTTTTACACAATGAAATACTTTTAACTTTGTTTGTATAACACGTTTTATTTAATGTGACTGCAGTTTCGACAAATTTAGCTTGTCATTATCAAACAAAGTTAAAAGTGTTTCATTGTGTAATTAACATGTATAACGAAGTAGAAGCCTCCACAATACAGAATATAGACTTTTATTTTGAAAGTGGTGGAGGTCCATTTATAAAAATAATAGAAATCACATAATTTGTAAATAATTTAGTGTAAATTAAAAAATTAAGCAAAACACAACGACCTAAACGCCATCTGTTGCTGAACGCTTATAAAAGGCAACTGTTCGTCCACAACAGTGACTTATGTCAAGTTGATACGATAGATTAATGTTAGCTAATCTAGTGAATTTTACCCTCTGTGATTTTTTTTTCTGGCTACGGCCTTGGTTAAAAGAGGGTTAGGAATCCGTCTTCTTCCTAATCCTTATCTAACCAAGGCCGTAGCCAGAAAAAAAATCAGAGAGGGTAAAATTCACTAGATTGGCTAACATTAATTTATCGTGTCAACTTGACATGAGTGGCTTAAAAACCTCAGAAATTGGTTTCAGAAAAAGAAGACTTATAACGTAATTGACAACTTTCCAGTATTACCACTTTGAAAATTTTATTATTGCCCACTGTATCAAAGATTTTAGATCATGAAACATGTATTTTTACAATCACATTTTAATCTGCCTGCATTTTTTAAACTAAAATGTAACCTTAGTGAACTATTAATCCTTCTGTTATTAACGATGACACAGCCAACCATCGTAACAATAAAACTCAATTTTTCGTTCGACACTTATCTACATGATCCAATCTTCTCTTCGACACACCGTGCCCTCACGTTTTAACCCTCCCCCGCCTCCGCCGGCCATTGTCAGCACTGGAGAAAGAGCGCGCGCCAGAGAGAGTGTTCGTAAATAAATAAATAAAGGGCGATGGGCAGATGCTGATTAAGGAAGCAGACGGAACAAATCCTCGTTACTCCTTAAAGGGAATTAATCACGGATATAAAGAGAATGGAGCGAGTGGCGAGGAGATACGGATGATAAATGGAGACATGCACGCATTCTGCTTTTCGAGTGAACGTGCAGAATACATACATGCATGTGCGAAAGGAGAGGAAGATGGAATGCGAAGGCGTCCATCGATCCCGAGTCCTGGAGGATTTAAATTCTGCCCGTGTTCCTCCTATCATCTTCAATGTAAATTACTTTGCGTCGCGTGTGCCGTGATGTTAAGTGGATGGTTACGCGTCGAAATCATATGTTCCGTTGGATTGGTGTACTAGGGGACGTTTTGTTAAATGTCAAGAAGTTATTTGAATGTCAAAAGGTGTATAAAAACCTGTATTACAAAAACCAATATCTTAAATATGAAAAAAAAAGTGTTCAGATTATTTAATATAATGTTCTCAATAAAGTAAATCAACTTATTCTAGCAGAAATTAATAAAATTAGGAATACTAATAATATTCACAGTAAAATTTCCCCTAGATATGCACTAGGGGAAATTTTACTGCGGAATATTCAGAGTATTCGGAATATTATATTAAAGTAACATAAAATCGGGACACACTTTTTAGAGAAAAATGCGACATACTACATGAACACTGTTTTAAGTTACCAAAGTATGAAACTGTCAACTAACCAAATTTAATATAAAGGGTGTCCCAGAATTAACGCAAGATTTTAATTTACCGCCATTTGTGCAGTAAACTGTTGGCATCCCTGAAAAAAAGCGATTTGACAGCTGAGAGTTTAGGGTTAGTAAAAATAGAGCGTTACACAATACAATAACGTGTTTTCATTATTGAACAATGTCTCAAAAATAATAAAAGTTTGGTGGGAAATTTTCTACGCGGGGCTTTTCTAAACTCGAAATTTTACTTCATGCTTCGCCTGGGAGTGGAAAACAGTCGTTTAAAGCTTTAAATTGAACTCTTAAAAAAAGGAAACAATAAAACATTTTTAAAAGTTGTACTAAACTGAGTTTAGTGAAGTTTTAGTGAACAATTTCAATAGTTGTAGTGAAAATATTTACTTGGTGAACAAAATGTACATGTAGTGATTAAAATGAACCAGTGGACAAACAGGATAACTTGTTTCATTTAATATTAAATTCATCTTCATTCATGCTGAAACATTTAGTATTTTGAGTGGTGAAAATTTATTTGAAATATGGTAAATATTAGCCCTTTTTATCATATAATTTAACCACATTAAAAATGCATTTTGCTGTTTTTAAATAAAATTTAATGATGAATTTTGTGATTAATTTTGTGATTTAATTATAAAAATACTATATTCGTTTTGCCATAATAAGTTATGAGCCATAACACTGATTTACATTTTAAGTAAATCTTCGTTACAGGTTGATTGATAAATAATTTTAATAAACTGAGAAAGTCATTAAACAAGTAGACAAAATATGTAAGATAATTTATTTGATAAATAAGAAAAATCATTTGTTAAATTGAGAAAATCAAATGAAAACCAATACAATCCAATAGAGTATACAGGGTTCCCGTATTTCAACACAATGTATGGGGATCTTGGTTATTTTAAGAGATATAGAGTCGGTTAAATTGGGACAAAGTTGCGTATTTTAGGGCCCAATAATAATCTAAAAACAAATTTGAAATATCTTTTTTCGTTTTTGAGATATTGTCAAAAAAAATCAGATTTTTTTAAAATTTCGTTTTTTTTTCAAAAACCATTGAATCCAGACATTTACAACTTTGACATTATAGAGGCATTTTTTAACGAGAAATCTAGTAACATATTTTATTTTAAGATCACTATAACATATACCCAGAAACCCTAGCCAACTTTTGTTTTTCTTATGGGCGCCATTTTGGATTTTCATATTTTTTGAAGGAATATTTTGTTCTGAATTCAATGATGTATCATACTTATAGTTTATCGTACGTTTTATTTTTAAAATTTTGATCTTTTGTTTTTTAAAATTCAGGGAGACGCTAAACACACTAGTCGTCCAAAAACAAACCGTTCAAATATCAATATAGTAGTGCGTGAGAGTGTTGGTGAAAATCCCAGAACATCAATTCGGCGTCGTGCACAAGAATTGCAAATTTCAAAAAGCTCTCGACAGCGTATACTCACAAAAGATCTGTGTCTTCATGCTTACAAAATTTAATTAATACAACAACTGGATTATTGAACATCAACAAGTGGATGCTGATTTTTCAAGCAAAATCATCCTAAGCAATGAAGCACATTTTCACCGTGATGGCTTTGTTAATTGCCAAAATTGCCTTGTTTGGGGTTCGGAGAACCCACATGTAATTGTTGAAAAACAAATGCATCCACAACGTGTCACTGTTTTTTGCGAATTTTGGGCTGAGGGCATCATTGGACCATACTTTTTTGAAAATGAGGCTGGTCAAGCAGTGACTGTTACTGATGTTTGATATCGCGACATGATAATACAATTCTTTCTGCCGAAATTGATGATATTGATGTGGCCAATATGTGGTTTCAACAAGACGGTGCCACATGCCATACAGTCCATCAAACAACGAGTTCCTGGTCGTGTACTCTCTCGTTTCGGTGATCAGAATTGGCCCTCTAGATCGTGTGATTTAACACAATTAGATTTCTTTTTTAGGGGGTATTTGAAGTCAAAGGTCTATGTCAACAAACCCACAACCATTTGTGCATAATTGGAGGAAATTAAACGCTGCATTAACGAAATTAAGCCACAGTTATGCAGAATGGTCATGGAAAATTTTGACAAAAGAGTGCGTATGTGCCAGCAAAGCCGTGGAAGCCATTTGCCCGATGTGCTATTCCATAATTAACCCTATTCTATGTACTTTATGAATTAATAAAAAATAACAATCTAAAGACTAAAAACTGTGTTTTCTATTTAATTCAAATCTTGCGTTAATTTTGGGAGCTAACAAATAACTGTATGTTAGTCATCTAAGCTAGCATTGAACGTTCTAGACCAGGGGTTTTCAAACAATGCGACCCAATTTTTAGAAACCCAATCTATAGCGACCCACCTATAGATTGGATTTCTAAAAATTGGGTCGCATTGTTTGAAAACCCCAGGTCTAGAACGTTACTTTCCATATAAATATAGCATTAGTAATAGATACCAAAATTCTGCAACTCCATTTAAAATTAATTTTCGAACTCAATAGGCCATTTGCATATTTTAAAGTTATTTGATATAAAAATAACAATCTGAAGACTAAAAACTGTGTTTTCTATTTAATTCAAATCTTGCGTTAATTTTGGGACTTCTAACAAGTAACTGTATGTTAGTCATCTAAGCTAGCATTGAACGTTCTAGACCAGGGGTTTTCAAACAATCCGACCCAATTTTTAGAAACCCAATCTATAACGACCCACCTATAGATTGGGTTTCTAAAAATTGGGTCGCATTGTTTGAAAACCCCAGGTCTAGAACGTTACTTTCCATATAAATGTAGCATTAGTAATAGATACCAAAATTCTGCAACTCCAGTTAAAATTAATTTTCGAACTCAATAGGCCATTTGCATATTTTAAAGTTATTTGATATTTTTTTCTCATCTCCTACTTTGATCATTTGTGCCTAAGCCTGTTAATGCAATTTTTTTCACCATAATCATGTCTTTACGGATAACATCTGAATTCGCGAGCTTCGGTGGCCATCTACACGTAGGCCAGATGGCGGCCCTTTTTAAGGCCGCACTCTCCTCCGTCTCAGTGCGTAATCTATCGTTCATGCATAATCCAATAAGCTGTCACGACTGATTTATGTCGGAAATTTAATAATGTTGCTAACCTTCCTTTTTTTTGCAACGTCAATATTTCAGAAACCGATCAAAGGCAAAATCGTCTCCGATATTGATACAACATCAAAGAGATCTTTATTGGGAACATGCACAAGTGCTTTTTACAAGCTCATTAGCAGAATGAAGTAAGGAATAAATTGAAGGGTTATTTTTTAAAGGTGTAGAAAAATAGAAGTGGGGACAGAACGAAATGTTAGGAGGAAATGGTAATAGTTTTTATTATTTTCTGGGGAAAAGATTTAGTAACGCTCTACGAAAATTATTGAACGAATTCTCGAAAGAGTAATTTATTTTTGGCAAAGAAATCCCTTCCCTAATTGACGAATTAACTAGAGAAACATTTAATAATAATAATATAAATGTTCTCGACAGACAAATGTTAAATTACAGAGAAAATGTCTTGTATACAAAATCAACAAAACAAATATGTAGATAAATAATACAATAGAGAAAACATACAATGAATTTATCATTTAACTATACATATTCTGATATATTATTTGTTGTTTTTGAAAATCATTTAATTTGAAGCTTCTAACGAGTGTTTCCACTCCCAGATTAAGCATGAAGTAAAATTTCGAGTTTAGAAAAGCCTGAAAATTTGGTTTGGTCGCGTATCGCGTAGCGCTATGCGACCAAACCAAATTTTCAGGCTTTTCTTAACTGGAAATTTTACTTCATGCGCCACGCGTATAAAACACTAAAATAGTTTAAAATATACTCCTAAATCAATATGCGAAAGCAATATATTTTAAATTTTACTTTAAATCAGCGTTTTATACGTGTGGCGCATGAAGTAAAATTTCGAGTTTAGAAAAGCCCCGTGAAAATTTGTCTCGGGTCGCTGCGCGACCCTCGGCAAATTTTCTACGCGGGGCTTTTCTAAACTCGAAATTTTACTTCATGCTTAATCTGGGAGTGGAAAACACTCATTCGTAAATTTTCAAATTATCATAAAGTTGTGTATTTATTATCAAAAAAATATCTTACTCGATTTATTAAAAAAAAAAAAAAACAAAAGAGCTGAGGTGAAAAGTGTTTAGGTAAAAATGGTTTATTTTTTCGTTGGCTACAACTGTTGTTTGAAACATTTTTTGATTGAGACGTCGAAAGCCATAGTCGGTGAGTTGTTGATCTCCACTAGATTTTTTAGTTTATAGTTCATAAACAAAAGAACTGAGGTGAAAAGTGATTAAACAATAGTTTGTGTTGTGTTGTATTCATTACCTTTCGTTTAAAACTTGTTTAATTATGTTACTAATAAAGCAGCAATTTATGAATGATTATCAAATTTAAAACAGCCTAGGGAAGATAGCTTTTTCGTATACTGATCATAAACAAAAGAATTAAGATGAAAAGTGTTTAGGTAAAGTTGTGTGGTTTTTCATTATACAGGGTGAGTTTTTTTCGATGTTCTCTATGGGGATCTCGGAAACTATAAGGGATAGAAAAACGGTTAAATGGGGAAAGAAGTGTAGTTTTATAGGACGAATAAAATGACACTTTCACAATATTTGAAAAAGTCAAGCGTAACTAGATATTTTGAATAAAGAAAAATGTGTCAATTTTTTGAAATCAATATATCTCTATTATTATCATAGATATAAAAAAACTGTAAGGGACAAAGTTGTAGAAAATTTTAAACAGATTAATAATCAAAAATCAAGAAAAAAATCGCCCATATTTTCGGAGATATGACACAAACTTATCTTTTTTTTTTAAATGGAAACAATAGTTGGCTATGGCCTCATTGGAAAGCTTATTTTTTCCCTTTAATCCGATATAACATATGCCATAGTTATTTTCAAAATAAAATAAGTTATAGTCGTTTTAATTTTTCCATACACCAAAAAATAGTTAGCCATGAAAAAGACAAAAGTAAAACAACTGCGGTTGTTTATAGCAACGAAATCAATATTTAATTTATTATCTTTCTTCAGATTTGTCAAAAGCAACATAAAGTAAAATAATTCCAAAATTATCAAAATAATAATAAAAGAAAATTTTAAATATTACATAAGATGCTCAAAATGTCCACCATTATTATTTGTGGCTTTTTTGACTTTTCTTCTGTCAATAGAATTAAATTAAAAAAATTGGAAAAGGTACTGCTTAAAAATGTTTATAAAAGAGTTATAAATCAGCAAATATATGCCAATTTAATAAAAAAAAAAAACAAAACATCTAATAATTTCTGCTGATTTTTAACATAAAACTTTTAGACATTTTATGGTATAAGTAATATCATATGTTCAATAAAATAAAACCTCTAGAGTGCCATGGAAGATATTGTTGGTTGGCAACTCTTAAATTATACATTATAATTATCAAGGTACGTCGATAGGCGTAACACATATGTGTTACAAGATATGACAGAATTGTATCTTTCCATGTTTTCCCCTACGCCTTTCCCCGCAGACCCTAGGTCCTGCGAAAGAGAACAATGACTTTGTATTTGGTCACGTTTTTGAGTCTATCATAACCTCTCTTACCAGTTTCTCTGTACTTTCATAGACAGATTTTTTTAATATTAGAGTATTAAGTTTTTAAAAATAACAATGGTTTAAGAGCAAAATCTCTCAAATAAAATAAAATGCAAACAGGACAAAATTTAATAAATTGTAAACAAATAAAATTATTAACATGTTTAAAAATAATAATTTTCCCTTTTCGTACCTTCCTTAAAAGTTCAATTTGAAGCTATAAACAAGTGTTTTCCACTCCCAGACTAAGCATGAAGTAAAATTTCGAGTTTGAAAAGCCCCGTGAAAATTTGTCGAGGGTCGCGCAGCGACCCGAGACAAATTTTCTGGGCTTTTCTAAACTCGAAATTTTACTTCATGCGCCACGCGTATAAAACACTAAAATATTGTGGCATTTATGTGTATTCGAACTTCGCTTTTAATCTGTTTTATACGCGTCTCGCATGAAGTTAAATTTCGAGTTTAGAAAAGCCCAGAAAATGTTCACGGGGCTTTTCTAAACTCAAAATTTTACTTCATGCTTAGTCTGGGAGTGGACAACACTCGTTCAAAGCTTCAGATTAAAATGTTAAGAATTAATATTCAGTTACTGTAATTACTTGTAATTATCTAAATCATGAAGTAACCACATTTAAATTCAGCGCGCATTTGTGACGTAAGCGATCTCTACCCCCACTCCAAAATCTTCGATTCTGTCTATCCTTCTTAACGTATACTCGACCGTCCTTGATATTTATTATGTCTGACGTTTTATATGACGATTCCTAAAGCGTGTATGCAACTTAAATATAATAAAATTATTTTGTACATATTCTTTGTAAAAGGGGTTTCCCGTGAGAGAATAAATAAAATAAAATAAAAATAAAATATTAAATCATGGCACTCTAGAGGTTTTTTTTTTTAATTGAACATACGATATTAAATAACTGAAGTAATTATTTATTTTTTAATTTATTCGTAAAAGTACGGTTAACAATGTGAAATAATTATTTATATATAATATTTAGGAAATAACAATAGAAGAAATTATATATTATTATTATTATTTCATACTTTATCACAATTTATTATTAAAAACATGTATGGGAAATCATGATTTTATTAAAGTGATAAATAATATTATTCCGATCTTATTAACACGAAAACATATCGTTTTGGATCAACTTTAATATTTACATATGAGGCATTTTAATATTTTAATTATTTTAGTATTGATCTATGTATAATATTAAAAAGAGAGTATGTAATAGTGCAAACAGCGTTTACGATGAAGATAAATGATGACCGCGCATACAGCTCGCGAGAAAACTTTAATATTGACAGCGAGCAGAGGCATGAAAATTATCAAGGTCATTCCCCAACAGAACGTTCTCTATATTTCGCCAATTCGGTCATAGAGAACGTGCTCGAGAATTTTCGCCAACTCACAACACTAGGTCGCGAGTTCAGGTCCCGCCGGGTGGGGGTCATTTTAAAATTCAAAATGATTCCACCTGAGTCCACGGTTGTGTGTGAATCTGTTTTTGTGGCGTCCAAATATTCAAAAATACGTAAAATAGTTAAATTACAAAATATATAGGTGTGTGGTGGAATGGTTAGAAACCCCAATATCCAATCAAAACATTTAAAAAAGAACTTAATTTTTTAACATTTAGTGCATGTTAAACCATTTAAATTGACTGCTTTTATAAAAACAACAAATTTCTGCAAAATAACCAAACGCTGTAATTATCGAAACCACGAGAGTCCTGATTTTATACAGAAATTCCTAGTAAGTAAGATATTATTAATTTACCAATACTAGAATTTTAAATTAGATTGGCACTACTGACCGTTAACACATAGTTTACTGTAACCTCACATTTTTTCCATCATTCGATTACAATTCTGGGCAACCGAACAAAGAAAATGCCACCTACTCTAAATCATAATTTAAATTATCGCGCGGTATAAACCATCTACTCAAAATAATAATAATAATAATATTGTATTTTATATTTTGTATGTATTTTGTACAGTAAGTCTCTACAAATATCAAATCCTCGAATGAACAAATATTTCATAAATCCATATGACGTTTTTAGATCCATCAAGATTCGTTGATTAAAACATTTCATTGTTCACAAACATTTTCTAATACAAACTGACTTTACACACCCATCACATCCTATCAACTACCGAACGATATCTTGTAATGCTCGGCTTAACGCCGCGGGACAAACACGAGGTGACACTTTGATTAGGCTCGCGGCTCGTCGGATTAGACGTCTAATAATTGGATGACGATGAAATTTTCTTGAAGGGTGGCGCGTTCGCACAATTCCAACGGAATTAGCCGCCCCCAGGATGTGACAGACATCATCCCCCGGCGAAGGCGATAAGACCTCCACCAGAACTCGCTTACAACTCCTTACGAAGCCGGAATTACTGCTAATTATCGCCGATCAGGAGGAATTGTTGATAGCGATGGAATTCGCTGAATTATGCACTGGGATTAGATGTAGATGGGATTAACATTTGATATGTGAGAATTATTAAGTGTAATTTGCGAGTGAGCAGATGCTTATTAGACATTCAAGAGTATCTTGTGAGATTGTGGAAATAAATAAGAGATTTATTTTCCAGTAAAATAAGGAAAAAAAAATGTCGCCTCGATCTACCCCTTGGCGTCAAGAGTATCCTTTATTTATCCCTATTTAATTAGAGTTTTTTTTTTAATTAGAGTTACTTTTGTTAAAATCTTATTAAAACAAGCGTTAGTGGCTGAATAAATAAGAGATTTATTTTCCAGTAAAATAAGGAAAAAAAAAATGTCGCCTCGATCTACCCCTTGGCGTCAAGAGTATCCTTTATTTATCCCTATTTAATTAGAGTTTTTTTTTAAATTAGAGTTACTTTTGTTAAAATCTTATTAAAACAAGCGTTAGTGCCAGTAAACAAACAAAAAATAATTATGTCTGCTAAAACTTTTGTATCAAAAACGTGTCCATTCCACTCATAAATGAAACGAAAACAAACCCATTTTAAACAACTCGGGGAAAACCTAAACATTTATTCACGTCTATGCATGTTTTCCGATCCACATCCTCTTGTACTCCACATATATATCGCTTTCGAATTGGAATAAATTACCGATTTTACGTTTTGTGTTGTCGAAGGGGCGGGCGATAAAAAGGGCGCCCCAGCCATCCTTCTCTTAAACCGTAATCGATTCGCTCTCTTTCGGTGGAAGAAGAGGATGACGTGTGTCTGATTTTAATGAGGGGCGAATGCACTTGGCCTGGGTGAACTGGGTGGTCTCCGGACAACGAGGAACGTGATTATTCCGGCGCCCCCGCATAATTACATCCATCGCCGCCTACTGGTGAAATTAAGCCAAGTCGAGATTTCGTAGTGGGGAAAAAATGATGGGATGTAGTTGGATTGGGGAAAGTCCACCCCATTAATTCTATATTTTCGGTTGTTTCAAAAGGTTTTTTTTGCGGTGAAAGAAACGCAGCTGCCAATTTGCATTGATTTTACAATCAAGGGAATAGAGTAATATTGTTTCAGAATTGACTGCAATTTTATTATAAAATAAAATTGAATGATTTAATAAACATTAATTACACTGTAATTACATTATTGTTATAAATCTCATTATTTCGAGTAAGATAAGTTTAATCAAAGAAGAAGAACCAGTTAAGTTACATAGCTAATTTGTCTTTCAAGTATAGGCACATATACCGATGTATACGCTATGCCACGGCTGGCCAACCGAAATTGCTCAGAGGGCCTAAAAAACAAGTAAAACTTAATTTTAGATTTTTAAAAGATCAAAAATGTCAGACCCCAAAAAAGTAAGTCTTTTGATTAAAAAAATAAATTTAAAAAAAACTTGATTTTGCAAAGGATAACTGTAATGCGGCCCTTGAGACATTTTAAGTGTTAAATGTCTCAAGGGCCGCATTACAGTTATCCTTTGCAAAATCAAGTTTTTTTTAAATTTATTTTTTTAATCAAAAGACTTACTTTTTTGGCGTCTGACATTTTTGATCTTTTAAAAATCTAAAATTAAGTTTTACTTGTTTTTTTATGCAAGGAGTTTTCTGTTCGGTATAATCTCTGCGTATATGATAAAAAATGTTCAAACATCATTCACATATGAAATAAGTAATATGTTTTGAATCTTACTTTAAATCAGTGTTTTACACTCGTGGCGCATGAAGTAAAATTTCGAGTTTAGAAAAGCCCCGTGAAAATTTGTCTCGGGTCGCGGCGCGACCCTCGACAAATTTTCTACGCGGGGCTTTTCTAAACTCGAAATTTTACTTCATGCTTAGTCTGGGAGTGGAAGACACTCGTTTCAAGCTACAGATTAACCACTTGAAAAAAAAAACAATCAATACCTGTACATTTACAGTGTATGTAGATATGTATACTAATAAAAAAATCCCTGCATATTTTATGTCTTCGCAATCTAATGTAATTTAGTCACATGTAGTGGATTTCAAAATCACCAGTTGCTGTATAAAGATGACAAAACTATGCGATCAAATTTTTGTGAAATTTTATTTAATATGGTAAATGAAAATAACGACATTTTGCGGAAAATAGTGTTTACTGACGAAGCATCTTTTTGTCTGGATGGATCAGTAAATTCTCAAAATTACAGGTCAGTTATTCCTATTTAATTGTATCCTTTCTAGACCCATTATTCCTTTTCTTTTAGGTATGGTCTACAAGTAATACCTACCTTCAAAATTAAACTCATAATCAGTACAACAAGAGAAATAATGTATGGATTGGAATTATTGACACGCACTTGATTGGCCCATTTTTTATTAACGGAAATCTAAATTCTAGTAAATTTTTAACACTTCTTCAATGTGATATTATACCAGGCATACAGAATTTAAATATTAATAACTCATTTTTTCAAATGGACGGAGCTCCTCCATATTCTACGAATGAGGTAACGCGGTTTTTGAACCAGCATTTTCCTCGTCGGTGGATAGGAAGATATGGTCCCATATCTTGGCCTGCACGTTCGCCCGACCTTTCTCCAAATGATTTTCTTCTGTAGGGGTATATGAAAACAAAAATTTATAGTGATGTTCCAATTAAAAATGTGGAAGAACTTCAGACTCGAGTACGGTTAGTATGTGAAGAAATTAATCCAATTTTTTTTAAGAAATGCTGTAGAATCATTTTATCATCGTCTAGCATATTGCTTAGAGCGCAAGGAGGTCATTTTGAAAATTTATTATAAATATTACTTGTTTCTAATAAACTATATTCTTCAACTTATTGGCTAAGTATTTAATAAAAGGTGAATAGTAGAATTAGTTATTTGGCTCTTTTAAATTACTCTTTATGCCTTCTTTAAGTATTTTACTGATTAAAAATAAAACAGAAGTTGATATGCATTCCGTTGAACTAAAATATCCATATTACAACATGTTGCACTTGACATAACAATTGACAGATTTAATTAATTTTTGACAGGAAGAGTGTAAATTGGGTTGACTATATTACTATTAGAAATCGTAGCCAATCACATCGCACTCAATGCTGTGATGCGTCCCAGTACACATCGAACATAGGAAAATTAACATTGAGTACATTTTAGCATGTTCGGTGTTACATAAAACTCTCTGTATATACAGAGAGTCTACGCTAAACCATTCGTTAAAAGTTTATGGGGTTGCCATTGCACTAAAAATTTGGGTGTCTACGCTAAACCATTCGTTAAAAGTTTATAGGGTTGCCGTTGCACTAAAAATTTGAAAACAATCCTTGGCAAATAGTTGAATCAGTTCTCCTCATGTGAAATATTTTCAACTTTATATCACTTCCGGTTCCACCGGAAGTAGCACCAAATTTGTTATTTTAAATAGAACACCCTACATATTAGTAATTTTTTGGGTTCCTCGTTTAAATTGCAACATATTTTATTCAAACATATGTACACTTATCTCTTATAGTTTTCAAGAAAAAAAAAATATTTCTAAAATTGTGACCTTTAAAAGGCATCTCGAAATCTGTCTGTAACTTCTCTTAAGAATAAGATAAAAATATGATTTATATCTCTACTTGTACCTAGAGAATGCCTCTATGAGTAAATTATTGGAAACTGTCAATTTTGACAATAAGTGTTCTTAAAATGTCAATATCTAAGTGCTCTCTTCAATATCAAGTAATTAATTTTTTTTAAATGGAATGACCCAATTTTTATCACGTAGTATGATTGGGGGAAAATTTCCTACAAAAAAGTATTATACAACTATACTTCTAAAGAGAGTAGTTTTCGAATTATTTCGATAATTCGTTTTTCGTCGCATTTATGCAGGGTAATGACATTTCTTTGATGTACAGGGAGTTTTTCTTTAAAATATACGTATACCAAATTCAGCTTGTTTTCTTTAAATCTTTAGTTATTCGTTGTTTTCTTAAGGGTTCAATTTGAAGCTCTAAACGAGTTTTTCCACTCCCAGACTAAGCATGAAGTAAAATTTCGAGTTTAGAAAAACCCCGAGAAAATTTGTCGAGGGTCGCGCAGCGACCCGAGACACATTTTCTGAGCTTTTCTAAACTCGAAATTTTACTTCATGCGCCACGCGTATAAAACACAGATTTCAAGTGAAGTTCAAATATAAATAAATTTCACAATATTTTAGTGTTTTATACGCGTGGCGCATGAAGTAAAATTTCGAGTTTAGAAAAGCCCAGAAAATTTGTCTCGGGTCGCTGCGCGACCCTCGACAAATTTTCACGGGGCTTTTCTAAACTTGAAATTTTACTTCATGCTTAGTCTGGGAGTTGAAAACACTCGTTTAAAGCTTCAAATTGAACTCTTTTAAAAAACAACGAATGTCGGAAAACGTACAGCTTTATTCCCTGTATATTATTCAAGTAGTAATTTAGTTTCCATCATTGTCATGGTACCATTAAAAATTATTACAATAAATAAGTTGTTCTTTAATGCTCATTGTTTATTTTGTTAGGGCGTAGGTAAAGTATCGTATGTTTCTCGAGTGGTATGGCAATTACAAACTCGCGGAATACTTCACTCGCTGCTACGCGGTTCGTGCGCAACATGTCCGCTCATATATAATATGCTGCATACTACTCTGGTTACGTAATATACTGTTATTATTTGACATTTTGCATTACATACGCGACAAAACAAAAACATTACTATTTGTTTACTAAAATTCAGTTGCGACTTATGCGCGCATTATTCCCTCCATAAATGCGACGAAAAAACAAATCTTCGAAATAATTCGAAAACCACTTGCTTTATGAGTATGTAAGTTCGATGGTGACATTTCTGGCAATTATAATTTTAAAAAAGCAAATTATCCCGCCCTCTACTCACACATTGCGAATATAAACTGGGATTCACTGCTGCAAAACAACAATGTAGATGATGCTTGCAATGTTTTATATACAAATGTGTACGAAGCTCTGGATCTGTATGTACCGAAATTTAGAATCAAAACTAAAACTACAAAGTATCCCCCATACTTCAATAAGTTAATAATTTATACGTTAAAAAAAAGAACAAGTTGCGTCTTATTTATAACAGATCCAGGTTGATTAATGATAAAATTAGAAACGAAACGGAAAAGTTAATTAAAAAAGCCAAAATGAAACATATCGAAAAAGATGAGAGTAAATTCAGATCCATCTAAATTTTGGTCTTATATAAATTCATCAAGAGGAAACTCAAGAATCCCTGGGATTATAACCTATAAAAGCACGGAATACACTACTGCGTCAGACATAGTAGACTGCTTTGCCGATCACTTTAATTCGGTTCATATCAGTGAGGGCAGTAACATCAACATCCCGGAAAATTTTACTCATATGGGAGATCTACAAATTTCAGAAGGCTTAGTTATTAAACACCTAAAGAATTAAGCTCTAAAATAACAATGGGCCTTGATAAAATTCCGTCGTTTTTGCTGAAAGACTGTGCGAATGCTCTCGGACCTGCAGTCACTCACATATATAATTTAATCCTTAGATATGGCTGCTTCCCGGACATCTGGAAAAAAGTGCGCGTATGCCCGATTTTTAAATCTGGAAACAAGAGCGACGCTGAAAACTATCGACCTATTGCCATCGTAAGCAATTTTTCTAAAACTTTGGAGTCAATTCTCAGCGAGCATATAAGTTTCTTAGTGCAAAGTGAAATTGGTAGTAAACAACATGGTTTTCTGTGGCGTAGATCAACTACTACCAATTTATTTAATTTCTCACAATTTGTTTCGTCATCATTAGATAATAAATCTCAGATTGATGTGATTTACACTGACTTCAGTAAAGCATTTGACACGGTGTCACACCGCATTCTCATTGAAAAGTTAAAAACGTTTAATATAAACGCAAATGTAGTCAGTGTGATTCATTCATATCTATCAAATCGGCAACACTTTGTTTACTATCAAGGATCTATATCAAAACAGTATACATCAACTAGTGGTATTCCACAGGCCTCGAGTCTTGGACCCTTGATATTTACTTTATTTATTAACGATCTAGTTGGTTCTATCAAATCACATTGTCTACTTTATGCAGACGACCTCAAGATCTTTAACTCCATAACTGATTTAAATGACTGTATCAACCTACAGAAAGATCTGGATAGTTTGTGTGCATGGTGTGAAAATAATAAACTGTACTTAAACTATAAGAAGTGTTCTGTTATGACATTCTCTCGTAAATCAATTGTAACAAATTTCCCCTACGTGCTGGGTGACCATGTGCTGGAAAGAATAAACGAATCAAAGGACCTAGGTGTAATTTTTGACAATAAACTTACATTTAATTCACATAATCTAGTTAAAAAGTGTTATCAGATGTTGGGATTTATTATAAGGAACAGCAAACATTTCAATAACATGGGTACTATTATTAAACTCTTCGTATCATTTATAATGAGCAAATTAAATTATTGTGCTCCGATTTGGTCGTCAATGTATGATACATACGTGAACTATTTAGAGACGATCCAAAAAAAATTCTTAAAATATTTGTTCTTTTCAGCGCATGGCACATATCCCGATAGAGGGAGTTATCCTACTTTAATTAAGCATTTCAACTTCATTTCGGTTCATTCTAATCATAAAATTTGCTCCATACTTTACCTATATAAATTGCTAAATAATTACGTAGATGACTCATCTACTGTAAACAGTATCCACTTTAATGTACCCAGATCGTCTATTAGAAACTGTTATACCTTCAGGTACACTGTTCCTAACACGCGCCATCACACAAATTCTCCACTCATTAAAATGTGTACAATATATAATGAACTCCAAAGAGATTGCGATATTTTTGATCAGTCATTGGATGATTTTAAACAAAGTGTTGTGCAATATTTTTCAGTTTAATTTACATTTATTATTATTATTATATTATTATTATTTATTTTTCTTTTTATTTAGGTTTTTAATTTTTTTTTTGTGCATTTGTATTTTTCAGTTTAATTTACATTTATTATTATTATTATTGTATTAGTATTATTATTTATTTTTTTTTATTTAGGTTTTTAATTTTTTTTGTGCATTCGTTTACACATATATATATATATATATATATATATATATATATATATATATATATATATATATATATATATATATATATATATATATATATATATATATATTAATATATATATTATGTATGATATGGTATTTTAAGTTTGTAATTTAGATTTAGTATTTTGCTCTGTTATTGGACTGTACTTAGTCTGTTGGGCAATGAAGCATTATTATTATTATTATTATTATTATAGTTGTCACCGGGGTCCCCAAAATTACGTTCTGGAATAAAAATAAATGTTTTAATAGATTCGATACCTAACGCCATCTAATGCTCCATAGTGGCATCATCAATGACACAAATGCACAAAGTGCGTATACAGGTCACTGTTTTTTTTCTTTTAACTTTATTAAACCATAAAATATACATTGATACTTATAGTTAGGTCAGTTGATGGATATACATCCAGTTAATGTTTCGTCTATAAACGAGCTAAACTTTGTTTGTGAAACCAGAAAACAAATATTAAAATTAAATTTGTGTTTAGTATTTCGCTACGATGCCACTATGAAGCATTAGATGGCGTTAGCTATCGAATCCATTAATAGTTTTCACATATTGGCTTGAAATAGTCAGAAATGTTGAGTATTTCTCAGCACTGGGTCGGGACCACACTGAAGAGGACCTTGAAATCCGGAACGCGTCTGTGGGTATCTGGTGCCGGAATATATATATGAACACATTAAATTTTGAAAAATAAATGTATTTACTTTTGCTATAAAGTATGTGAAAGTACAAATTGGTTACAATTGCCTTATGTATACAATCGTGTCTATTTTATTTTGTTTGCGCCGAAACAAATTGAATTCCAATTAACTTTTATAGTTGCAATCTGGATTAACAAAGGCTCACACGGCGCAGATTTGCATTAAAATTGCAAGTAACGAGGGCACGTTGGCGTCAACAATTACACGGCGCTGCGGACAAATCCGGTCGCTGCACAAAGTCGTAAACGGCGATTTTTCCGACCGGTTTTCCACGCCCGTTATCCCTTCGAAATGAGTAATCACCGCCGCAATAAATAAATAAAATGGAAAACTGGCAGACCTCGAACGGACGCTGTTTTTTTTTGCGTGCGTTTTAGCCCCCAGTGGAAAAATCTATACTGTATGCGCTAATGGATGACAATTGGGAATTGTTTGACGTAATTTTCGAATCTAATGAATTATTTTCCTAATGGCTCTTTCTAAAGAGCATTTTATCTAGTTCGAAACGTATGTTTTTTATGCACTATGTTCATTAAAAATACAGCAAATGTTTCTTTTAAATATACAAATCCTGATGTATATGCTGTAGATTTTAAGGCATTCGTTTTCTAAAAGTAGTCATTTTAAAACTTCTAACAAGTGTTTCTTTTCCTTGATTAAGCATGGAATAACGTTTCGAGTTTAGAAAGGCCTGAAAAATTGGATTTGTCGCCGCGATGCAAAGCGTAGTGCGTCGACAAATCCAAATTTTTAGGCTTTTACAAATTCGAAATTTTATATATAAAATTACGAAAAAACTATTTGTATTTTCACGAATAGTTTTTTCGTAATTTTATATATTATGTTTAAAGTGTGCAAACTATAAGAAGCGTAAGCTTATTTTCCCGAATTCAAATAGTTTTGAATTTGAATTTATCTTGTCGAAATTTTAGTTCATGTCATGGGCATACGAGGGTTGCCTTTTATATTTCGGGATTAGAGAACAAAAATAAATATTAATCATTGAAAATCGCTTTATTGTTTTTCAAAATATTCCCCATTAAGATCTATACACTTTTGCATGCGTTTGAACCAATTGTCGAAGCACTTTTGCCACTCTGATTGAGGTATCTCAAAAACATGCATTCTGAACGCATCAACCGCTTCTTCAGGTGTCGAAAAACGTTGACCTCGCATTTTATTTTTTACGGATGGGAATAAAAAGAAGTCATTCGGTGCCAAGTCAGGACTATATGGCGGATGACTCATCAAATCGATGTTTTGCGTGCTCAAAAATGCAGTTGTTTGAGCCGATGTGTGAGAGCTCGCATTGTCGTGGTGAAGAGTGATCCGTTTTCGGCGGTTGGTTTTCCTGATTTCTTGGATGACAACTGGCAAACAAATGGTTGTGTACCACTCAGAATTGACTGTTCTGCGTTGTTCTAGTGGTACGGTTGCGACATGTCCAGTTTTTCCGAAAAAACAGGCGACCATTTTCTTGGAAGTGCTTCGTGCGCGAACACATTTTGTTGGATTTGGCTCATCTTGAAACACCCATACGGTCGACTGCTGTTTACTTTCGGGCTCATACGCGTAAATCCATGATTCATCACCTGTCACGATGTCATAGACGTGTTTTGAAGCACCGCAATCGTATTTTTTGATCATTTCTTTGCACCAATTGACACGAGCCTTTTTTGAGCATTTCTTTGCACCAATCGACACGAGCCTTTTGTGAGCGATTGACAAATTGTGTGGGATCCAACGAGAACAAATTTTTTTGACAGTCAAATGTTCATGCAATATTGAATGTATGCTGGTCCCACTAATGCCTAAGGTTGTCTCAATCTCACGCTAGGTCACATGACGATCTTGCAATATTTGTTTGCGCACAGCATCAATGGTTTCCGGAACAACAACTGATTTTGGACGACCTCCACGAAATTCGTCTTGGAGTGAACTACGACCTCGGTTGAATTCACCATACCATCGATAAACACTGGTCCTTGATGGAGCTTCATCGCCAAAAATTGAATTAAGTTCATCCATGCACTGTTGTTGAGTTAATCCACGTCGAAAGTTGTACAAAATAATCGCACGAAAATGTTCACGATTTAATTCCATTCTTTGGCCGAGATAAATCTTTTAAGTTAGTGTAAACGACACAAATAACGCTCATATGTCAAAACGTTCTGAGTACGTATAACCTCAAAAATGTCAAACTTTACGATAGATCTCTCAGTTGCCAGATTGCAACACTAGGGTTGCCCAATCCCGAAATATAAAAGGCAACCCTCGTAGCCAGGGAGGTACATCCCCCCCCCCCCCATATACCAAGTAATCATATATTTTAAAATTGTTGCAGGTCAAAAACGATCAAGTTTTCAGAAAAATTAAAATGTCAACTAATTTCATTCTGGAATACAGAATTGAAATTCAATATTAGTGAATCACAAAACTTAATTTCGAGCAGAGTTGAGGATATCACATTTCCTTCATCAAATAAAGAATTACGAATTATTTGACTTACATTCTTTAATTAAAGTGAAATACTTGAAAAAAGCGTTATGAAAAGTTTTCTTTTTTGGTGCGAAAGTTGTGAAATACGGATGCAAACTTCCGGATATCGACAAAAAAGCGTCCCGGCTGCGAAGGGCGATAGCAAAGTGTGCGCAGGTAGTTGCAGCCCGCGGCGGGGGTGATTGTCCTCTCCACCTTGTCGATAAATTCCCGACTGCACCCCCGAAAACTTGGCTCACGAAACTAATTGTCTTTCTCCCTCTCGATTTTCGTTTTTTGCCGACTATTTTTCTTTTTGACTCGAAATAAGTCGGATTACGTACATGCCGGCAAGAAGTACAACTAGCTGACAGCCTAATCCAATTAGGCGTTAATTAGGAGAACGGGGGCTTCATTAGGAGATGTCCGTTTCTCACTCATTATACTTCAAACAAACTAATAAAACTACGGACTGGAAACACTGGCCGTAATTAAATAGAACTGCAAACGTATGGAATTTCTCGAGTTATTATTACAATTTTGTTTACTAATAGAAATAACACTAAACTTATATTAGCTAACAAAATAAACTCTTTAAGAGGGCCATTTTTTGCTGGTTGTTTGTTTCTGGGATACGAGATGGCGCAGAAATAGCAAAATTGCAGAAATTAGTTTTGACTATGTATTAGTTTATAGTGCCTGTCGAATTTTATTACAACGAATAATAAAAATTATGAGTGCGGAGCGCCTTGTTTGTACCGTGCGCATGAATGAATAAGTATTGAATTACAGAAGACACAAGTAAACTAGATACATATTCTCGATTTTAATTTCTATCGACCTACATACAACTGATTTTACCATTAATGATGTTAGTTTGATATTCCATATCTTCTTTAAAGTATACGTATTCTAAATTCAGATTATTTTCTTTAAATATTTGGATATTCGTTGTTTTTTAAAAGAGTTCAATTAAAAACTTCAAACGAGTGTTTTCCACTCCCAGACCAAGTATGAAGTAAAATTTCGAGTTTAGAAAAGCCCCGTGAAAATTTGACCGGAGACAAATTTTCTGGGCTTTTCTAAACTCGAAATGGTACTTCATGCGCCACGCGTATAAAACACTAAAACACTGCTAAATGTACATTTGAACCTCACTTGAAATCAGTGTTTTATACGCGTGGCGCATGAAGTAAAATTTCGAGTTTAGAAAAGCCCAGAAAATTTGTCTCGGGTCGCTGCGCGACCCTCGACAAATTTTCACGGGGCTTTTCTAAACTCGAAATTTTACTTCATGCTTAGTCTGGGAGTGGAAAACACTCGTTTAAAGCTTCAAATTAACCTTTTTTAAAAAACAACGGATTTTCAATTTAGAACTTCAAACGAGTGTTTTCCACTCCTAGACTAAGCATGAAGTAAAATTTCGAGTTTAGAAAAGCCCAGTGAAAATTTGTCGGGGGTCGCGCAGCGACCCGAGACAAATTTTCTGGGCTTTTCTAAACTCGAAATTTTACTTCATGCGCCACGCGTATTAAACACTAAAATACTGTGAAATATATATTTGAACCTCACTTGAAATCAGTGTTTTATACGTGTGGCGCATGAAGTAAAATTTCGAGTTTAGAAAAGCCCAGAAAATTCGTTGTTCGTTCTTATGGTCAAATAACATGTGAATTTCGCACCTTAATGCAAAGAGTATTAAATAACGTATACGCTTTTAAATAACGACATGCACAGTGTTTTTTAAACTGTGTACAGGGTGGTGAATTTTGGACATTTTCCACATATGGAAAACTGTTTTACTTAAAGAGATATTGAACAGCAGTTTGCGCGAGCCAGAGTCATTTTTGGTGTTTTAATCAATGGCGAAAATAAAATTGATCTATCTCTAACCGTTTCCGCTCTATAACCGAAAGTTGATAAAATGTAATTTTTATGAAGTTACTTTAACTCATTTGTTTTCAAAGTTATAACCAAATTGTAAAAGCTTTCTTATGCCAACTTTTTAAGCCCATTAATATGACCTACGTGTTTTATTCAAGGAATTATTATGTCTGACATTTTGTATGTCAATTCCTAAAGCGTGTAGCCAACTTAAATTTAAAAAAAGATAAAATGGCAGTCTAGAGTTTTTTTTATTATTGAACATACGATACAAACACATAGTAAAAATCTTGTTCATTTTTTGGCAATAAATGTATTGGGCTTTGAAATGAAGAAAAAGTGCAACACACGATGTTGCAAAGAGATGCAATTTATGTATTCAACAAAATTATTGTCAAATATCATTTATTGTAAAGTACCTGCCAACCAAAAAAAGAACAACATTTGTAAATTGTCCTTTTAAAATTGTTTCAATTGTTTACTAGTTTATATTTGATCCGCAACTTTAAAATTTAATAAACACTTAATTTTTTAGAAAGAATATTCATTGCACTACTTATTTATTCTTTGCTACGTAACATTGAACTAATCTAACCTCCAAATTTAATATTAAGAAACAGGGTTTAATAATCTTAACCCCAAAATTCTAGGTAAAACCTAACCTACACATTTAATGTAAACAAACAAGATTTAACCAACCTATCCTACAAACTTAATGTAAACAAACAAGATTTAACCAACCTAACCTACAAATTTGATGTAAACAAACAAGATTTAACAATCCTAAACTCCGAATTTGACGTAAACAAACAGGATTCAACAAACATAACCTCAATGATTGGTGTAAGCAAACAGGATTTTAAGAAACGTAACCTCCAAATTTGATTTCAACACTGAAGAAGATTTTAAGTAGTGATGGGAATAATCGATATATTGTAATAATCGATTATTTTAAAACGAGATATTTGAATAATCGATTATTTTAAAACGAGATATTTGAATAATCGATTAAATTAGTAATTGAAAATTAGTAGTTAACCTTTCAGTTTAAAAATATAATGAGCGCGGGGGGGGGGGGGGGGGTTAAAATGTAAAATAAATAATTATATACTACAACAAACAACAAGCGATATAATGTGGTTTCCCAATGTTTTGAATGAATGCTTTTACAGGGGTATTTTTGGTGGTCGTTTTTTAGTGGTAGTGGGTGGGGTCGTTAATATTACAGTCAACGTTTTTTATGGGTAGTTGTTTCGGAGGGTCGTTTTTCGGGGGTGGTATTTTGAAGGGTTGGTATTTCGAGGAGGTGGTATTTCAAGACGTATTTTTTTCAGGGAGTGATTTTTATGGAGGGATTTTTTCGGGGGATGAATTTTAGGAATCCGTAAGGATGATTTTTAGGGGGATTTTTTCTTTCGGGAAATGTTTTTTCGGAATTTTCCAGGAATATTTTTACATGGGGTAGTTTTTCATGACGTGTTTTTTTTCCTTTAATGTGTAGTTTTTCAAGGGGTAGTCTTTTAATGTGTAGTTTTTTGAGGGAGTGATTTTAAGGGTTTGTTTTTAAGTCCGTGGTTTCATAAGCGTTTTTCCCTGGGGGTGATGTTTATTAGTAGTGAAGATTGAAATTTTTATATAATTATAATTATTTAATGATTTATGTAATGAAATACAAAACAACCGTTAAATCAGTAATTATTAATATTACTATATAATATTTAGTAGGCCTGTCTACAAAGATAATAAGCGATACAATTGTTTATAATTGTTAATAGTCCAGTCTACCGAGATAATAATCAATTATTTAAATTTGCCAATTAGTAATTTGCCCGACGAAATAATCGCTTAAATTAGTATATACTATTTTACCCGATCAAATAATCGCATAAATTTGTATCTACTATTTTACCCGATCAAATAATCGCTTAAATTAGTAATTACTACTTAGTAATTACTAATTAGTAATTACTAATTTACCCGATCAAATAATCGGTTAAATTAGTATATACTAATTTCCACATAATAATCTATTATATCGATATATTTCAGTATATATAGTATATCGATTATTCCCATCACTAATTTTAACGATGTAAGAATAATAATGATGAAACGAGTGTTTTCCACTCCCAGACTAAGCATGAAGTAAAATTTCGAGTTTAGAAAAGCCCCGCGTAGAAAAGTTGTCGAGGGTCGCGCCAGCGACCCGAGACAAATTTTCACGGGGCTTTTCTAAACTCGAAATTTTACATCATGCGCCACGGATGTAAAACACTGGTTCAAAGTGAAGTCCGAATTTTTAAAATTAATGTATTCGATATTTTTTTTTTTCAAAGCACACAAATTTGTGTCATGTGAATAATGTGAATTAATTGATTTTTTGACAAATTTGATGTAAACAAATAAGATTTAACCAATTTGTTTCGGGTCGCTGGCGCGACCCTCGACAACTTCTATACGCGGAGCTTTTCTAAACTCGAAATTTTACATCATGCGCCACGGATGTAAAACACTAGTTCAAAGTGAAGTCCGAATTTTTAAAATTAATGTATTCGATATTTTTTTTCAAAGCACACAAATTTGTGTCATGTGAATAATGTGAATTAATTGATTTTTTGACAAATTTGATGTAAACAAATAAGATTTAACCAATTTGTTTCGGGTCGCTGGCGCGACCCTCGACAACTTCTATACGCGGAGCTTTTCTAAACTCGAAATTTTACATCATGCGCCACGGATGTAAAACACTAGTTCAAAGTGAAGTCCGAATTTTTAAAATTAATGTATTCGATATTTTTTTTCAAAGCACACAAATTTGTGTCATGTGAATAATGTGAATTAATTGATTTTTTGACAAATTTGATGTAAACAAATAAGATTTAACCAACCTAACCTACAAACTTAATGTAAACAAATAAGATTTAACCCATCTAACCTACAAATTTGATGTAAACAAACAAGATTTACCAATCCTAAACATAAGCAAACAGGATTCAACTAACATAACCTCAATGATTGATGTAAACAAACAGGATTTTACAAACGTAACCTCCAAATTTGATTTAGACACTAAAGATTTTAACGATGTAAGCTCTAAAAATAATAATAAAACGAGTATTTTTCCCTCCCAGACTAAGCATGAAGTAAAATTTCGAGTTTAGAAAAGCCCCGCGTAGAAAATTTGTCGAAGGTCGCGCCAACGACCCGAGACAAATTTTTATGGCGCTTTTCTAAATTCGAAATTTTACTTCATACGCCACGGATATAAAACACTGGTTCAAAGTGAAATCCGAGTTTTTAAAATTGATGTATTCGAATATTTTTTCTAAGGCGCACTTATTTGTGTCATGTAAAAAATTTGAATTAATTGATTTTTCGACATGTATGTAAATATAACTGTATTTTAATTGATGAATAAAACTATTGGTCGATTTAATTGACGCTGGTGAAATCCGGCATTAGTAATTTAATTAATAATAAAATTATAATATTGCGTTATAAGTAATATTTATTTCGAATAAATTACCTAACCTAAACAATATTTAATCAATTATTGTAGAGTAAGGTTCACTTTTAAAAATATCGTAGATAGTTGAGGCATTTAATTTTTGATCACTTAAATAAAACACTTAATGATTTTCAACTAATTGTGTATTTCACAATTGATTCGCAACGCTGTAGCTTCTTCAGGTGAAGAACCTATAATAATTATAAGTTCTTCACCTAAAGAAGCAACAACGTTGCAAAACAGTTGTCGTGAAATAGACAATAACTGAAAATCATCAAGTATTTTATTTAAGTGACTTTTAAAAATGTTAACTTCCTTTTCTATTTTTATGTTTGTGATATCAATATACGTTTTTTCATATCTTATTTAGAAATACAGCGTGACAAAAAAATTGCGATTGTATGTAGCGTATTCCCTTTTCGCGTGTGCTTGTCAAATATTTAAAGTGAGATTTACGATCGTGATCTTTCAGTCCGTCTCAATTTTCAGAGCGGGGAAAAACTCAATTTTCTTAGAATACGCGTTATGGACGTCGAAGCATTGTCCCTTGGAAAATTTCCCCGGCAGCGCAAAAGACGGATCTCTTCATCCTTCGGCGAGCTCATGTTTAGAAATTGACTTGACACTGGGATGCGACGGCCACATCCAATAATAACAAATAACTGAAATGCCGCCGCCGGGTTCACGATTTATATTTTTCTATTACTCGTCACATCGATACGTAAGGGATCATTTGGGATATTGTGGAAATAGTTTGATTATTTCGGACTTTGAGAAAATAATTTGATAACAAAATTGATCATGTTTGTTAAGAGGATTATATCAGAACGCTAATGCGGAATCAATGTAAATTGGAAACCCGGACTAAAAAAAAAACCTATTTAAAATAAATCATGTCTGTATTCGCCCGATGAAAGATGGGGTTTAGTATGTTCTATAGTTAGTAGTTCTGCTTAAATCTTAGTAAAACATTACTTACAACATATTAAATATGAAATAAAAAACGCTTCAAAACTGAATCTTCCCAGTCTCATCTCAATAAATACATACATATCGCTCCGTTGATAGAAAAGTGACACAAGTAAAAAATTACTTAAAGGAAAGATCCCCTGTATAACGTACATTACTTCCAGAGTATCATCAACATACATACAAACATCTTTATTGTGCACTAAAAAAAATTACAGTTTGTTGATTTTTACACTTATATTTTAAATAAAACACTGTTTATCACTTTGTTTGTATAACAATTGGTTTATTTGGTGACTATAGTTTCGATACTACACGTATCATTATCAAACCGTTAGTGACCGTTACTAACGGTTTGATAATGATACGTGTAGTATCGAAACTATAGTCACCAAATAAACCAATTGTTAACGGGTGTGAAGTTAGCAATAGATCCAGCAATAGATTTTAAAAAAATCATATCTCGGAAAAAACAAAAGCAAATTAAATGAAATTGAAGATATACCCTTCAAATAGCCTAAACTATTAACCCAAGAAATATAAAACCCTTAACTTTTACCCTTCATATTTTTTCACCCCTTCCAAAAATATGTTATGATTTTTTTTTAATTTGGCAATATTTCATAAAGTTACTTTTTAGCTCAAAACATCTCTATAATACCTTCTTTTGATAAGTGAAATCAAAAAAACGTTTCGACACCCCGTTCGCCACTAAACTATTGTTTTACCCTAAGATTTCAAAAATTAATATCTCAGAGAAAAAAAAAAATACAAATCGAATAAAATTTAAAATACACGATAAGAGATGTCTAAGTTATCACCCAAAAAAATTGACCCATAATTTTTACCTATAATATTTTTTCACCCCTTCCAAAAACGTAATCAATTTTTTTCTACTTTGGCAATGTTCCATAAAATTCATTTTTATCTCAAAATATCTCTATTCTACCTTCTTTTAATACACCTAATCAAAAAAAACGTTTCGTCACCCTGTTCACCCCTAAAATATTTTCTTATGGAAATCAATATTTCCGAGAAAGCAAAATCAAATCAAACAAAATATTACTAAGGAATACATCTTAATTAATAGCACAAAAAAGATCAACCCCTAAAATTACCATTTCCTTTTTTCTTGTCTTTAAATGTAATATATATATTTATTAAAATTCATAATCATCTTAAATGTTGTTATGTATCATATATTATTTCTTTTTATCAAAAGTAAAAAAAAGTGTCAGGCACTTTACCCCCATATAATAAAATAATAATCTCCTGCTCGTCGTATGGATTTATATGCGTATGGAATTATGTGCAACGATTTAAACATTATTTTTTTCCGAATTCGGCAAAGAGCCATAGATAAATAAAAATTGATATTCTTATCATTAATGTGTGTACTTTCATAATCAAAAGTCAAATAAACGTTTGGAGCACTTTTCCACCCCCGAAATAAAAAAATCTCCCACTCGTCACGTATGGATCTACATGCAATAAATTAAACATTATTTTTTCCGAATTTGGCAAAGAGCCATAGATAAATAAAAATTGTTATTCTTATCATTAATGTGTGTACTTTCATAATCAAAAGTCAAAAAAACGTTTAGAGCACTTTTCCACCCCCGAAAAAAAAAAAAAAAAATTCCCGCTCGGCACGTATGGATCTATATGCAATAAATTAAACATTATTTTCTCCATATTTGGCAAAGCGCCATAGATAAATAAAAATTGTTATTCTTATTATTAATGTGTGTACTTTCATAATCAAAAGTCAAAAAAACGTTTGGAGCACTTTTTCACCCCCGAAAAAAAAAATCTCCCGCTCGTCACGTATGGATCTATATGTAATAAATTAAACATTATTTTTTCCATATTTGGCAAAGAGCCATAGATAAATAAAAATTGTTATTCTTATCATTAATGTGTGTACTTTCATAATCAAAAGTAAAAAAAACGTTTAAAGCACTTTTTCACCCCCGAAAAAAAAAAAAAAATCTCCCGCTCGTCACGTATGGATCTATATGTAATAAATTGAACATTATTTTTTCCATTTTTGGCAAAGAGCCATAGATAAATAAAAATTGTTATTCTTATCATTAGTGTGTGTACTTTTATAATCAAAAGTCAAAAAAACGTTTGGAGCACTTTTTCACCCCCGAAAAAAAAAATCTCCCGCTCGTCACGTATGGATCTATATGTAATAAATTGAACATTATTTTTTCCATATTTGGCAAAGAGCCATAGATAAATAAAAATTGTTATTCTTATCATTAGTGTGTGTACTTTTATAATCAAAAGTCAAAAAAACGTTTGGAGCACTTTTTCACTCCCGAAAAAAAAAAAATCTCCCGCTCGTCACGTATGGATCTATATGTAATAAATTAAACATTATTTTTTCCATATTTGGCAAAGAGCCATAGATAAATAAAAATTGTTATTCTTATCATTAATGTGTGTACTTTTATAATCAAAAGTCAAATAAACGTTTGGAGCACTTTTTCACCCCCGAAAAAAAAAATCTCCCGCTCGTCACGTATGGATCTATATGTAATAAATTAAACATTATTTTTTCCATATTTGGCAAAGAGCCATAGATAAATAAAAATTGTCATTCTTATCATTAATGTGTGTACTTTTATAATCAAAAGTCAAAAAAACGTTTGGAGCACTTTTTCACTCCCGAAAAAAAAAAAAATCTCCCGCTCGTCACGTATGGATCTATATGTAATAAATTGACCATTATTTTTTCCATATTTGGCAAAGAGCCATAGATAAATAAAAATTGTTATTCTTATCATTAATGTGTGTACTTTTATAATCAAAGGTCAAAAAAACGTTTGGAGCACTTTTTCACTCCCGAAAAAAAAAAAATCTCCCGCTCGTCACGTATGGATCTATATGTAATAAATTGAACAATATTTTTTCCATATTTGGCAAAGAGCCATAGATAAATAAAAATTGTTATTCTTATCATTAATGTGTGTACTTTTATAATCAAAAGTCAAAAAAACGTTTGGAGCACTTTTTCACTCCCGCAAAAAAAAAATCTCCCGCTCGTCACGTATGGATCTATATGTAATAAATTGAACATTATTTTTTCCATATTTGGCAAAGAGCCATAGATAAATAAAAATTGTTATTCTTATCATTAATATGTGTACTTTTATAATCAAAAGTCAAAAAAACGTTTGGAGCACTTTTTCACTCCCGAAAAAAAAAAAAAAATCTCCCGCTCGTCACGTATGGATCTATATGTAATAAATTGAACATTATTTTTTCCATATTTGGCAAAGAGCCATAGATAAATAAAAATTGTTATTCTTATCATTAATGTGTGTACTTTTATAATCAAAAGTCAAAAAAACGTTTGGAGCACTTTTTCACTCCCGAAAAAAAAAAATCTCCCGCTCGTCACGTATGGATCTATATGTAATAAATTGAACATTATTTTTTCCATATTTGGCAAAGAGCCATAGATAAATAAAAATTGTTATTCTTATCATTAATGTGTGTACTTTCATAATCAACAGTCAAAAAAACGTTTGGAGCACTTTTTCACCCCCGAAAAAAAAAATCTCCCGCTCGTCACGTATGGATCTATATATAATAAATTAAACATTATTTTTTCCATATTTGGCAAAGAGCCATAGATAAATAAAAATTGTTATTCTTATCATTAATGTGTGTACTTTTATAATCAAAAGTCAAAAAAACGTTTGGAGCACTTTTTCAATCCCGAAAAAAAAAAATCTCCCGTTCGTCACGTATGGATCTATATGTAATAAATTAAACATTATTTTTTCCATATTTGGCAAAGAGCCATAGATAAATAAAAATTGTTATTCTTATCATTAATGTGTGAACTTTCATAATCAAAAGTCAAAAAAACGTTTGGAGCACTTTTTCACTCCCGAAAAAAAAAATCTCCCGCTCGTCACGTATGGATCTATATGTAATAAATTAAACATTATTTTTTCCATATTTGGCAAAGAGCCATAGATAAATAAAAATTGTTATTCTTATCATTGATGTGTGTACTTTCATAATCAAAAGTCAAATAAACGTTTGGAGCACTTTTTCACCCCCGAAAAAAAAATCTCCCGCTCGTCACGTATGGATCTATATGTAATAAATTAAACATTATTTTTTCCATATTTGGCAAAGAGCCATAGATAAATAAAAATTGTTATTCTTATCATTAATGTGTGTACTTTCATAATCAAAAGTTAGAAAAACGTTTGGAGCACTTTTCCACTCCCGAAAAATACGTCACGTATGGATCTATATGCAATAAATTAAACATTATTTTCTCCATATTTGGCAAAGAGCCATAGATAAATAAAAATTGTTATTTTAATCATTAATGTGTGTAATTAATGATTAAAATAACAATTTTTATTTATCTATGGCCTTTTGCCAAATTCAGAAAAAATAATGTTTAAATCGTTGCACATAATTCCATACGCATATAAATCCATACGACGAGCAGGAGATTATTATTTTATTATTTGGGGGTAAAGTGCCTGGCACTTTTTTTTTACTTTTGCTTATTAGAGTAAACACACTCATGATAAAGAGAAATAATATATGATACATATTAACATTTAAGAAGATTGTGAATTTATAAATATATATATATATATTACATTTAAAGACAAGAAAAAATGAAAGGGTAATTTTAGGGGTTGATCTTCTTTGTGCTATTAATTAAGATGTATTCCTTAGTAATATTTTGTTTGATATGATTTTGCTTTCTCGGAAATATTGATTTCCATATTCACGGGGTAAAGAAAATATTTTAGGGGTGACGAAACGTTTTTTTGATTAGGTGTATTAAAAGAGGGTAGAATAGAGATATTTTGAGATAAAAATGAATTTTATGGAACATTGCCAAAGTAGAAAAAAATTGATTACATTTTTGGAAGGGGTGAAAAAATATTATAGGTAAAAATTAAGGGTTAATTTTTTTTGGTGATAACTTAGACATCTCTTATCGTGTATTTTAAATTTTATTCGATTTGTATTTTTTTTTTCTCTGAGATATTAATTTTTGAAATCTTAGGGTAAAACAATAGTTTAGTGGCGAACGGGGTGTCGAAACGTTTTTTTGATTTCACTTATCAAAAGAAGGTATTATAGAGATGTTTTGAGCTAAAAAGTAACTTTATGAAATATTGCCAAATTAAGAAAAAATCATAACATATTTTTGGAAGGGGTGAAAAAATATGAAGGGTAAAAGTTAAGGGTTTTATATTTCTTTGGGTAATAATTTAGGCTATTTGAAGGGTATATCTTCAATTTCATTTAATTTGCTTTTGTTTTTTCCGAGATATGATTTTTTTAAAATCTATTGCTGGATCTATTGCTAACTTCACACCCGTCAATTGTTATACAAACAAAGTGATAAACAGTGTTTTATTTATGTTCAACAATGTATAACGAAGTAGAAGCCTCTATAGTCAGTGAACTTATATTTTATTTTAAGATCCTTGGCTATCGACCGTCAGTCTTTCAGCCTGAGTTGTAGTCTTGTCGGTTAGTTATGATTCATGTGAGGTGAGATGAATTGATGAATGGATTGTCGTTAAATTAGATATTAAAATTATGTATTTTTCACATAATTTCAATATCTAATTCAGTAATTCTTTGCAAGTGCAAGTGTTCCTTACTTATTTTGATGAATTTTAAAATATATCGCTCCGTTGATAGAAAAGTGACACAAGTCAAAAATTAGCATTAACAAGATGACTGCACAAAATCTATCATATGCAAAGAAATATTCATGTGGAAAAACGACACATTTGTAGGTCTAATAATAATTATTAGTTACACTTTACTTTTTATTATTATTTAATACTCATTCGGCCTTAATGCATATATATTTTTTTCTTGGGCTACATTTTCATCCTGGCAATACTGTTTAAGATATTTTGCCTTGGCCAGGCAATTCGCCCAAGCATTCCTGGAAGCTTTTGAAACGGAAACTGTAAAAAAAAAAACACCACAAACAAAAGCGTATAGTGTGATTAGTTAAATGTTAACATCACGATAGAGAATTACAAGAAATTGTTAAAAAATGCATTTAGAGCATGTCAAAAATGGTGCAAATTAGAGATAGGTAATTCCTGAGGGAATCAACTCAAAGAGTCAGCTCAGTGAAGTGCGCTAATGAGCCAAGTGACTCAGTTCGAAATATGTAGCTCTTTTTGAGCCATGACTTATTTTGATTCGCCCGCTCTTCTAGTGTAATTGTAGATTAGCAATGCATTAACAGATCTTGATTTTCACGCGGCTCGTAGATCGACTAGCCTGCTACTCTCAGCCTTACTGAACATGAACTTTTTACTTTTTCTATTTGTCCACTATTTAATATATGTTTACTGAATATTTTTCACGTCAATTTCTAAACCTGCGTTTATTCGTTTATTTCGATTGAGATTTGCCTCTTCTTAGCTCACAGATATTACAATTTAAAATATCATAAGTAAACGCCGTTGTTTACTATCTAGTAAACATTACAAGTGCAATTATTCTTTCGTCACCTTTTTTGTAACCAAAATTGTAAATTTAATAAGAAGTGTTTGTTATTATAGTAAGAAAATAGCTATCGTTATTATTCTACCATGTTATTGCAGCATTATCGATTCGAATTACGACGCGTGCGAATGGAGTTAAATAAACCCATTAAGTTGGCAAATCGACTTTAAAAGATCCACGGCGGCTGTTGAATCCGACTGAGCGGACTGAGCTAGCTCACTCACCGGGATCCAACTCCGCAGTTCGGAGTTGGATCGCGATGATTCACGACGGCTTTCGAATCCAACTGAACTAGCTCGTTTTACGGAGATCTTGAATCCGACTGAGCTATAACTCACTCATCGGGATCCAACTCCAAGGTTCGGAGTTGGATCGCGATGTGCTGAATGTATGTATGTGTGTTTTTATAGCCGTGCACACGTATTCAATATACAGGGCTTTCATTAATTCCCGAACCCCACGTGACTAAATTTAAAATTGCCGCGTAAATTATTGTATTTGTACGTTGGAGGCTTTGAAAAAAGTAACCAAACGTTACTAAAGTCAAATTTGACATAAACGTTTATGCGCGGTGCATCGGTAAACCAACCTTTGAGATCTTACAAGATTCGCCCGGAATTTTCAGGTAAGCAAAAATTGTTTAATTATTCTGAAACATTGAGTTTTATTTCTATTTATTTTGCAGAGTCAATTTGCTAGGATAAGCAAATACTGCGAAAATGGTATTTACAACGAAAAAATTAATAAAAATTAGTTACATTTTTGAAGATGAGCCTATTTTTTTAATCATTTTAAATATAATATTTTCAGTCGTCATAAAAATACGCCGGCGAATAAATATTTTTAAATCTAGGGAATTTTTGTGTGAGCCATACCACCTTGTACATTTGGTTGCCTATTATTTTTGGTCACGTGGGGTTCGGGAATTAATGAAAGCCCGGTATTTAAACACACTTGAAGTGTAATTGCTCGAAATGAATACGTGTTTACTATAATTATGATTTAATATTCACTCTTACGTTTTGATATAAATTATGATTAAATTATTGCAATCATTGTAAAACCAAAATAATTAATTACCACCTCTCTCAATTCAATAAATGGCGAATCAGATGGATCTCTAAGAGTCAGAACTCTCGGCGGATCGCTAACTCGTAACTAAGTTATGTAACTCTTTTGAGCTGGCTCACTGAACCAGTTCTTTAAAGTGATTCAGATCTTTTGAACCAGCTCAAAAGCCATTTCGGCCATCTCTAGCGCAAACTATAATTGACGCCAAGGAAAGTTCTACTAAATATGAAGAGATTTTTTTCAAACGTTTAATATGCGTTTTCTCAAATATACGTTTTATGATACAAACGAATTTATTTTTTATTGTATTAGAAATACCTAATTTAGCTAAAGACACAAACAAAAGTATACATTTTTACTATTTTAAATGTTTTACGGCTTCAAACTGATTATAACTCATCTTATCATCTTATGTTCAGCTTATCTTCAATTCCGCTAACAAAAAACGATGTGAAAAATTATCGTCAATCTGTATTTTGTCTGCTATTCCGAAAATGTTCAAACCACTTATTGCCTGTCCAACATATTTAAGAATGTCATTATCTCACAGCAGAGTGGTTTCATGATAATCTTTATTGTCAGTAATGTTATCTTACAATCGATTGAAACTGGTTACGATGTTCATTCCGTATACATAGACTTCAGCAAAGCCTTCGACAAAGTTAACATTGAACTTCTGATAGCTAAACTTGGCATGTACGGAATTTGTGGTCCTATTCTCAAGTGGATATCGTCTTATCAATCAGATCTCAGCAAGTTCGAGAAAATACCCCGATATCTATCACACAACATCTGGTGCCCCGCAAGGTTCCCATATAGGCCCTCTTCTGTTCAATATTTGTATCAACGATATCGGCATTGGAATCAACTCTTCATTGTTATTATTTGCGGATAATCTGAAACTCTTAAGACAAATCAAATCAGAAGATTATGCTTTAATATTACAATCTGATGTGTTTATTAATAATAATAAAAATCTTTAATATCCATAATCATAACCATAATCAAGGGATATTGGACAAGTTAAAAAGAAAACATTCAATTCTACAAAATATATTACATTAAAAATTCTTCCTTCGACAATAGCTTTACATTTTAAGGTCTTAAATAACTTCTTAACCTCATATGAGTGTCTAGAATGTTTGGCATTGAATATACCTCAATAATCCACACGTAACCAGTAGTTATTACATGTTCTATTCTGTTGTACATCTTGTAACATGTATCATATGTTCAATAAAAAAAAACTCTACAGTTTAGCCCACTTGTAAGAATGTGCAACTCTGTAAACACGCATTGTGATAAAATAAACTTTTTCATTTATCGCTTGTCAAATTTAAATCAGTTGTTCGGTATTTTGTGTGTTCGTAGTAGTTTATAGATTTAAGTTAAGTTTAGATATATTTCTATTATTCTTATTCAAAAAATATGTTGTTTAGATGTCGCGTAAAATAATAAATAAATAACAAATTTTTTTATGTTAAAAATATATAATTTGATTTTTTTAAATAATAAGGGATATCAATATAGCTCCATACTACTTAATAGCATAATTTAACTGTATAAACAAATCATATTGTCAGCCTAGTTTTGGTACAAAAGCATATTTATAAGCGCATTTTACTACAGCGCCTATATTTTCATTTAAATCTCCCCGCACTTTTCTTTGAATTCACGGTCCGCGGATAATTAGCACTCACGGCTGCAATTAAAAGGTAAAATGCGTGTGCGTTTATTAACTGATTAGCCCCGGCTCACACAAAAGGGGGCCTCTCTTCAGCGCAAAATAAAAATTACTCGAAAGGCGCCCTCCGAGTGAGCGGCCCTTTTGAGTCCCTTTATTAAAGTGCACTCCATTAATTTTTCATGTAGCGCTTTAGAATTTTTATGTCTTCCACACACATACACACACGCAATATATTATTCATCGAGGGTTTATAAATTTTACACAACAGCCCTCTGCGTTGCGAGTATGTAAACTACAAAGGCGGCCAGCCGTTGTTTTACTTCTTAATTGTAGACAGAATAAAATAAAAAGTAAGGGTTTAAACAGAAAGAAAAGTACCGCAGAAAGACAATTTGTTATGTTACGGACATTTAGCTTTAACGGAAACACTTTTACCTGATAAACATAAAATGAAAATGATGTACAATAAAACCTCGATATAACAGATTGTTTTCTACTATAAATATAATTTATTCATACTACGATAAAAACAAAAATATTGTATATATCAGAGTTAAAAACAATACTATATTATTCTAAAAAATCTCAAGCTGAGACATTTATCTTTCCTGATTTACCTAACAATTGCAATATATTTAATATATAAGGATTTTTTTATTAAATACCCTGGACATTTTCTGACATTCGTTGTTATTTAAAAACGTTCAATTTAAAGATTTAAACGAGGGCTTTCCAATCCCAGGTTAAGCATGAAGAAAAATTTCTAGTTTAGAAAAGCCAAAAATTTGGTTTGGTCCCATTTTTGGGATTTGGTTTCATTAAATACGCTGCAAATTTTCTGACATTCGTTGTTATTTAAAAATGTTTAATTTGAAGCTTTAAACGAGTGTTTTCCAATCGAAGGTTAAGCATGAAGAAAAATTTCGAGTTTAGAAAAGCCTAAAATTTGGTTTAGTCGCTCCGCGAAGCGGAGCGGCCAAACCAAATTTTCAGGCTTTTCTAAACTCGAAATTTTTCTTCATGCGCCACGCGTATAAAACACTGATTTCAAGCAAAGTTAAAAATATATTTTCATAGTATACTGCTTTAGTAGCATATTGGGAACTTCACAATAATTCAGTGTTTTATACGCGTGGCGCATGAAGAAAAATTTCGAGTTTAGAAAAGCCTGAAAATTTGGTTTGGCCGCTCCGCTTCGCGGAGCGACCAAACCAAATTTTCAGGCTTTTCTAAACTCGAAATTTTTCTTCATGCTTAACCTGGGATTGGAAAACACTCGTTTAAAGCTTCAAATTGAACATTTTTAAATAACAACGAATATCAGAGCGGCCAAACCAAATTTTCAGGCTTTTCTACCACGCGTATAAAACACTGATTTCAAGCAAAGTTAAAAATATACTTTCATAGTATACTGCTTTAGTAGCATATTGGGAACTTCACAATATTTCAGTGTTTTATACGCGTGGCGCATGAAGAAAAATTTCGAGTTTAGAAAAGCCTGATAATTTGGTTTGGCCGCTCCGCTTCGCGGAACGACCAAACCAAATTTTCAGGCTTTTCTAAACTCGAAATTTTTCTTCATGCTTAACCTGGGATTGGAAAACACTCGTTTAAAGCTTCAAATTGAACATTTTTAAATAACAACGAATATCAGAGCGGCCAAACCAAATTTTCAGGCTTTTCTACCACGCGTATAAAACACTGATTTCAAGCAAAGTTAAAAATATACTTTCATAGTATACTGCTTTAGTAGCATATTGGGAACTTCACAATAATTCAGTGTTTTATACGCGTGGCGCATGAAGAAAAATTTCGAGTTTAGAAAAGCCTGATAATTTGGTTTGGCCGCTCCGCTTCGCGGAGCGACCAAACCAAATTAGCAGGCTTTTCTAAACTCGAAATTTTTCTTCATGCTTAACCTGGGATTGGAAAACACTCGTTTAAAGCTTCAAATTGAACATTTTTAAATAACAACGAATGCCAGAAAATTTCAGCGTATTTAATGAAACATTTCTTATATATTAAATATATTGCAAATGTAACGTAAATATTACATCAGGAAAAATAAATGTTTCTGCTTTAGATTTTTCAGAATAGTATAGTATTCTTTTTTACTCTGACATATACAATATTTTTGTTTTTATCGTAGTACGAATAAATTATTTTTATAGTAGAAAACAATGTGTTATATCGAGGTTTTATTGTCTTAAAAAAAAGAATATCTTTAAATTTATAGCATATAGGCTGTAATTGGGATATGTTTACTTCAAAGAAAAGCTCCATGTTTTATCTGGATCTATATTCAACATACATTGTAGTTTTTCTGTATTAGTAACAATATTACGGGAGAAACAGTATAATAGTTTTCCTTAGCCAGAATTAATTACACGCATAAAATGTTCCCCGGTACAAGCATGATAATCAAAGAGAATGGAAGAGCGTTGCTCCCTCTCTGTGCGAACATTAATATAAATATAAAATTTTTATGTACTCCTCTCACAGTCGCGCGTTTCTTTCCTTCTGCCCTTCCCCCCTGTGCGAATTAATATAAATGATGGTGTACGAGTGCTCTGTAGAGAGATAAACGGGTTCACATTATTAGAGAGTAAATAGAAATAAATATGAGTCGGAATGGGAAGAAAAGGAAATCCTAACGACTTTTACCCACGATCTGCCGACGTCTAATAAACAATTTGCTCCCTTGATGTGCGTAATTTGTGCACCTAGATGAGGAGTAATTTATGTTAACCGAGGCCAAACCCTCTCTCTCCCCTTACTTTGCGTGCGGAGGAAATCAGAAAAAAAGGAAAGGGATACTCAGGTGCTTGCTCACCGTTTTCGCTTGAAGTGATTAAGGCTACGTTAAAAAGTTGAGATTAATTTATTCTGCTAGATAGTTACTTATTGTTATTATAACAAGTTAAGTTATAACTCTAAGAAAACGAGTAAAATCAAAATGGTATAATTGTTAAATGTGGAAGATTACTAAAAGTATCAGCAGCTGACGTTAAAAAGAATTATCGATTCCTTCGCTAACGTTTTAAATAACTACATAATACTCCAACTAACGTTTGAGTTAACTACTCCAATTAATTCTGGATGATTTAAATTAAATTTAAATTAAAACACTTGGTTTGTTTCACTTATTTATATTTTTCTCCGACTAGTTTCGATCATTGGTCATCTTCAAGGAGGAAGAAGAAATCCTCCTTAAAGATGACCAATGGTCGAAACTAGTCGGAGAAAATATAAATAAGTGAAACAAACCAAGTGTTTTAATTTAAATTTAATTTAAATCATCCAGTGTTAGATTCAAAAATGTTTCACCACGGGTTAAGTGAGAAATTAATTAAATATACTCCAATTAATGCATGAACTAACTACAGAATACTCCAATTAACATTTGAAAACCCTACAGAATACAATTAACATTTGAAATAACTACACGATTTTCCAATTAACTTTTGAAAATACTTGAATTAACAATTTAAAATAACTACAGAATACTCTAATTAACTTTTCAAATAACTACATAATAATCGCACTTTTAATGTTAATTAGAGTATTCTGTGGTCATTTTAAACGTTAATTAGAGTGATCTGAAGTTATTTGAAACGGTAATTGAAGTATTCCCTAGGTATTTCAAACGTTAATTGGACTATTTTGTAGTTATTTAAAACGTTAATTGGAGAATTGACGTTTTAAATAACTACAAAATAGTCCAATTAACGTTTGAAATACCTAGGGAATACTTTAATTACCGTTTCAAATAACTTCAGATCACTCTAATTAACGTTTAAAATGACCACAGAATACTCTAATTAACATTAAAAGTGCGATTTTTTTACGCCAATTTCCGTAGAGGTGTTAGTCCGGGAAGTAGTTGTTTTAATAAGTGTTTGATTTGATCTTTTTGAGACTAATGTGTTGTAGATTGCGTAAAGAATTGCACTTTTATTGTTAGAAGTATTCTGCAAGTATTGGCAATTTTATTTATACGTATGTTTACTCAAATTAACGTTTGAATAATTATAGAATACTCGAAATAACATTTAAAGTAACTACAGAAGTTATTTTAAATGTTAATTAAAATATTATGTAGTTATGTTAAACGTTAATTGGATCGTTTAAAATAACTACATAATACTCCAACTAACATTTGAAATAACTACAGAATACTCCAACTAACGTTTGAAATAACTACTTAGTACGCCAATTAACGTTTGAAATAATTACAGAATACTCTAATTAACGTTTGAAATAACTACAGAATACGCCAATTAACGTTTTAAATAACTACAGAATACGCCAATTAACGTTTAAAATAATTACAGAATACTCTCATTAACGTTTAAAATAACTACAGAATACTCAAACCAACATTTGAAATAACTACAGAATACTTCCATTACGTTTAATGTAACTGTTGAATAATTAACGTTTAAAATAACTGCAAAAACCATTAGTTAGCGTTGACTATAGTTACCTAGATTAGTTGCTCCTCCTCCTGATGTTGGATGTTGCATATTAATTATGCATAAAAGCAGTAAATCTGTTTGTGCAACTCCAATAATCATTGCATAATTCAATATCCGTCGGAGTATTAGCTCGAGTAGTAGTTGTTTTAATGAATATTTGGATTAGTCTTAAATCGACTACATTTGTGCAGTCAATATTAATTCGGTTTTACATTTTGTAAATATTTTGCAAACAATTGTCAAATTAAATTTTACTTTATTTTCTCCTATTAACGTTTAAAATATCAGCCGAGTCCACCAATAAATACACTTGAGTTCCAAGCGACAGTTCCTATGGTTCTAATGTCACTTTGAACAGGAGTTCAGAGTTAAACTGGCCCTTAAAGTAACGATTAAGATAACTGTCAATTTTATTAAATAACGTTGAAAGTAACTACGGAAATCTCCAAGTAACGTTTATACATTAACTGTCAAGTCCTTCAGTTAACGTTTTCTATAACTACATTTTCAGTTTTAAAATGAGTGACTAGTTATCCCAATAGAATTTAAAGTATACTTATTTACTTATTTAATACAATAAAAAACGTGACTAGAGGGGACACACTAAAGATGGTATACTATGGGTTTGTGCAATCTACTATCACCTACGGCATATCAGTATGGGGAGGCTGCTTAAAAACACATCGAGACCAAGTTGAAATAGCGCAAAAATTGATATTAAAAATTATGCTAAAAAAGCCATACAGGTACCCAAGTGCTAAAGTGTTTGAGGATTCTGGTGTTCCGGACCTAAATAAACTATATATCACTGCGATTGCAAAATACATATTTAAAAACAAAACTAACCCATCAATATTATACATGCATACACATAACTACCAGACCAGAATTGCAGAAAATAACTTTGCATATAATAAAAAAATTAAAAAGACGATAGGAAGATCAGACATATTATATTACACTGCCAAAGTCTATAATTACTTAACAAAAGAATTGAATATCAAAAACATTCATAACTACAACGAATTTAAATGCAAGCTAAAGAGACTATTGAAAGATGTTGATCCCGATGTTGCCTTAAAAATCTTAGGAAGGGAAGCGTAATAGTTAGTTTAATTTTATTATTATATTACTGTGTTGGCAAAATAATTTTGTTTTTTCATTTTTCATTTTTCTTCTTATTTCTTTTCTATTTTTTCTCTTCTTGGATTTTTATATGTTATCTTATTTACTAGTTAATAAGAAAAATAATAATGAAGTCTCCTCCGTCTCTATAAGCTATTAGCTTCGAGACAAGGAAACTACTAAATTACAATACTTTGGAATAAGCGTTTATTTTATTTTAATTACCATACTCTGTTATATAATTCTATAAGTATTTGGGAAAATAAATGTTTATGAATAAAAAAAAAGTATATGTCGAGTAAATAACGGTTAGAATAATTACATAATTCTTATGTTAATGTTTGAGGCTACTTGGAGATTTCTGTAGTTACTTTCAACGTTATTTGGAATAATTGACAGCTATCTTAGTCGTTATTTTAAGGGCCAACTCTCAACCCGTGTTCAAAGTGACGTTAGAACAATAGGAACTGTTGCTTTGAACGTAAGTATATTTATTGGTGGACTCGGAAATTGCTGTCTAAAGTAACTACGAAAACTATCAGTTTACGTTACAGTTTAAACAACTACAGATACCTTCAGTTAATTTTTTCGTCAAAGACAGTTTAATTTAACTTGTTACAGTTTTTAAATTTGCACAATCATTTATTGATTAGTGTACTCATTGGTTTGCCTTGATCACATTTATTTATTTATTTATTTATTTATTATCCAACAGATTCATAAGATCTAATAATAGGATAAATTAGAAAAATACAATTATAGCGCAATACAGTATAGTCACAATCGTTCACAATATAGCACTGCATATACTTTGAAATACAATGAAATACATAAAACATTAACGTTTATATTAACTACTCACTATTTCAATTCATGTTTCAAATAGGTGAGGCCCCTCTAATTAACCCCAAGACGAGGCGAGCAAAGTATATGCTCGAAATCCTTGCCCATCTGTGGGCAATAACAGACAGGCATCTTTTACGCACTGGATGTGTTAAAAGACCATATTTTTAAAGGAACCTTTTATAATTGCTTAACGAAGAAATTTTGGCATTAGAGGGTTAACTCGAAATGTTACTTTATGCGCCACGCGTATAAACACTGACTCAAAGTGATGTTAACAAACACACAAATAATTTAATTAAATTAACACAAGATTAATAATCATCAAAAATGTATTGTCTTTTTTACCTGAGTTAGTGGTGTACTCAATTTCGATATCTTTTTTTTTCCTGTACAAGACATTTTTCTTTTAGGTATAAAAACACTATTTTTGATGTACATTTTCCGACATTCGGTATTTTATTAAAAACATTAAATTTGAAGCCTCTAAAAAGTGTTTCCAATCCCAAATTAAGCATGAAGTAAAATTTTGAGTTTAGAAAAACCTGAAAATTTGGTTTGGTCGCTCCGCGCAGCGGAGTGACCAAACCAAATTTTCAGGTTTTTCTAAACTCAAAATTTTACTTCATGCGCCACGCGTATAAAACAGTGATTTAAAGTGAAGTTTACCATATACTGCTTAGATTTGAGCACATGTTCATTAAATATATACAGATGCTTATACAGCAAATGTAGTTTTCAAACTTTAATGAAAACTTAGTTTTAAACTTAAATGAAAAAAATTACTGTATATCCTGCCTTACAAAACTTTTAAAATTTCTAATCCAAATTTGTACTTTTAAAAACATCAGATATCACAGAAACCCAGTAAAAATGGGCAAAATAACTGTGAGTTTTAGACAGCACTTTTGGCGATTAACTATTGAAATACCGATAAAAATCAGCAAAGTACCGTAAATTTTAGAAAGCACTTTTGACAATTAACCGGTATAACAGTATTCCAATTTACTGGCATTCCAATCCCTATTGTTTTCCAGTTATAATTTACTTCGATTTCAGTTTAAATAAAAAACGTATTACTTTCAAAAAACACTTAATTGTAGTAGAGCGAGTACAATAAACTGTTTTTGAAAATAATAAGCTATTTATTTAAAGTTAAATTAAAGTGAAAATGAACTTTCAACTATTATCTGTCTCTACAATTAAGTAAATAATTACTCAACCAACAACTTACCTAGGTAACTGGCAATGAGTCTAACCTTGGGTAAACTACTAATTTAACTGTCTGGCAATTAAGTTAAAGAAATCCAATGAGAAGTAATTTCTTTTGAGAGCAGTATGTGTACATTTAAATATTCTTTGTTTTCCATAAATGAATTCAATTAATGAAAACATCACGTATAATATAAAATGAATTAATCTACTCCACATGTAACCCTCTTAATTTTCGCATAAAGCAGTAAAATGAGAGATTTTTGCAACAATAAAGCCCTGGGTCCGGAGCGGATTTGGTGAATTGCCGGCGGAGTGATTTAAAAAGGGCCGTCAAAGGGTGGGTATTATTTCCGTGAATAAAACGCCCCATAAATATCGCACGATGGCCCCACTCGCAAATCCAATATACTTTTCTACCGAAAAAAAAAGTGGAAAAATAAAATTCAATGACTCAGCTACGCTGCAGGGATAATTCATAACCCATCACTTGATGCACCCATTTTACAAGCGGAAAAATTCTGCATCCGGGGAAATTTGCTCGGTTCGGTTTTACATTCATTCAATTTGCGTGTTTTAAAATGTGTGCCATTTGATAAATGGAAGAGTTTTATACAGTACTTTAAATTAATTGAAAAACGTGATTTGAAAGGAATTATTGATTTTATTTAATTGTAAAATCTTTCTTTTTATTATTATTTAAATTATACAATAATAATAAATAGCTCGGTTTTTAATTCTCAAGTTAGAAAAGGAAATGCCTTACTTGAAAGTTTAAAAACCGAGCTATTCTCTTGTTATTAATGTAATAATCATTTCTAAGTAACAAACTAACTTAAGAATATATTTGTGGTGAATGCGCCTGGCGCATGAAGTAAATATTTCGAGTTTTGAAAAGCCTGAAAATTTGGTTTGGTCGCTCCGCTTCGCGGAGCGACCAAACCAAATTTTCAGACTTTTCAAAACTCGAAATATTTACTTCATGCTTAATCTGGGAGTGGAAATCCCTTGCTCGAGCAATATTAAATACTTAAAAAAATACATAGCGCAGTCAGTAGGATCCAATGCTTTCACACAAATAACAAAAAATGTACACATGTTAAACTAGTTTTTTAGAAAAAAAGAAATGCACGCTTAGCATAGATGCGTGCACAATAGAATTGTACAATTTTGCATATCAAAATAGTCCATGAATTTAATAAAGCAATTCATGTTTCCTGAATTGATTATTCAGTAGAAATAAAAATAATCCCGCGGAGCGACCAAACGAAATTTTCAGGCTTTTCAAAACTCGAAATATTTACTTCATGCTTAATCTGGGAGTGGAAATCCCTTGCTCGAGCAATATTAAATACTCAAAAAATACATAGCACAGTCAGTAGGATCCAATGCTTTCACACAAATAACAAAAAATGTACACATGTTAAACTAGTTTTTTAGAAAAAAAGAAATGCACACTTAGCATAGATGCGTGCACAATAGAATTGTACAATTTTGCATATCAAAATAGTCGATGAATTTAATAAAGCAATTCATGTTTCCTGAATTGATTATTCAGTAGAAATAAAAATAATCCCGCGGAGCGACCAAACGAAATTTTCAGGCTTTTTAAAACTCGAAATATTTACTTCATGCTTAATCTGGGAGTGGAAATCCCTCGCTCAAGCAATATTAAATACTCAAAAAAAATACATAGCGCAGTCAGTAGGATCCAATGCTTTCACACAAATAACAAAAAATGTACACATGTTAAACTAGTTTTTTAGAAAAAAAGAAATGCACACTTAGCATAGATGCGTGCACAATAGAATTGTACAATTTTGCATATCAGAATAGTCGATAAATTTGATAAAGCAATGCATGTTTCCTGACTTGCTTCGTTGAAAAGAAAAGTAGAAATAAAAATCGAAATGTACCTTTGAGTAAATATAACTTTAATATAATCATTACGAACTAACCACCCATAAAACTCCTTCCTCTGCCTTGCGCAGTTTTTTTCGGACAAGACAATGAATCAAAGCTGTTCCTCTTCGCCCGCTCGCCTAATTAAGATCAAAGCCGCGCGCCTTCCCTGCAATTAGTCTAAGAAATTTCAAATATGTACACAATAGGGAAAAAGTTCCCTTTGCGAGGGCGACCCGCACGCGTCCCGGCCCGAACCGAGCCGATAAAGGGTTGTAATTAGTCCCGGAGCGGGATTAACAATGAAAGAAACGCTCCTAATTGCGCCCGGGAAGACCCGGAGACTTAAAAGTTTTCCCAGTACAAAGTTAGGATTTAAATATAATTATTCGCTAGTTTCAAGTTTTACAGATGGCGGAAATTTCGCTCGATACGTTTATTGTATTTAACAAAATGGAACTTTCAAGTTAAAACATCTTCAACCTAATTTTTTTGTTTAAAGCTCAAGTCTTGCATTAAGTTGATTGATTGAGTTACGTGAAGATTAAATTAATTTGACGAATAAAGCACTGATAACCTTTCTTCACACGTTTATTTAAATTATCAAATGTATCCGAAATGTATGTACATTTGGTCATTCAAATAAAGCTGTGAAGAAATGTTATTAGTGCTTTATTCGTCAAAATCGTGCATGTCTAATGAAATGACATTTTATTTTGTTGACAATTAAATGGATGTACCTATGTTTAATGATGAATTTCTATGCGAATAAATAAAACTAGTTAGCCCGTAAACAATCCCTAAAAATAATAATATATTTTTATTTTCCCTCATATAAAAAACAAAAGCAAAGTATTGTTTTCGCGAAAATTTTAAAATCAAAAATGCTTGTGGATATATCCATTTAGAGGTCCCTCGAGTTGATTAAGACCATATTTCAAAAATGTCTGTCCGTCTGTCGCCCACGATAAAGTCCAAACCAATTGAACTGCTAAGATGACTATATCTTAAGCTTTTTATTACAATAGTAGTATCCGATCAATTTTTGGTAAAAATGCGGAAACCAGGAGTGGTAGTTTACTCTTAGCATTTTTTTGGATTTTTCTTTAATATTGATCATATAAAGAAATCTTGTTAAGAACAAACAGAATGTCCCAAAAGTTTGGAAACGGTTGAATATCTCGAGAACACCTCATCGGATCAAGATGGTATAAAATACGTCTTTCTTTATTTTTAAAGCTCTATTTAGGCATGCTGTGCGATAGCCACCCACACCCCTCTGGGGGTGGTTCGAGGGGGTAGTTTTATAAGGGTGTCACTTTTCCTCCTGCATTATGCGATGTACTGAAGTCTTGCTGATGCCTTGAGCTTGCGACACTCTCCTTACAGAAATATGAGGGTCTTCCACGAAATGCTGCAACACTTCCACCTTCTGATCTTCGTTTGATGCCGTTCTTGGCCTGCCACTGCGTTCGCGATCCTTCACTGCTCCAGTATCTATAAATCGTTTCACTGTTTTTTGAACCGTCGATTTTGACACTGGATCACAATGCGGATTAGATGCATTAAACATCCTTGCCACCTCCTCGTAAGATCTCACATTCTCCCCGGACCCACGCATCATTAATAATGATATGCGTTCACTTTCCGATAACCTCATCTCAAAACGACAGATAGCAGCTTAATTAATTTAGCTTTAAAGTTTCTGAGCTATTACCTATTTCTTAGAATTTCACGGAGTCGTCGAGAACGTCAACATTGACAGTCCGAAATAAATGTTCAATAACTACACTTCTGTGCTTTCATTTAAAATTGTAAACATGACAAAATGGAAAAAAAATTTCGACGATAAACTGAGCGAAAACTTCCTTTTTCCACCCTCCAAAAAGGGGTTAAGGTGTGGATATTTTGCAACTCCATAAGGAGTTTTTGATAAACAATGAAACTCTGCAAGAAAAATCATTTTTGTCTAAAAAAAATGGTGGTACTTTTTTTTAAAATACCACTTTTTCTACTTGTAAAGGGTGTGTGTGTGTGGGGGGGAGTGGCAATTTGAAAAATTCATAAACCGTTTTTGATACAAAATGCAACAGTGCAAGCAAAATATTTTTTTTCCCTGAAAAATTCAAAACTACCCTTTCCACCACCGAACGGGTTTGGGGAGGGAGTGATAAAACAATTAAAAAATAGGAGTTTCCATTTAAGTTTTCTAAACTACCCCCTCGAACCACCCCCCAGAGGGGTGTGGGTGGCTATCGCACAGCATGCCTAAATAGAGCTTTAAAAATAAAGAAAGACGTATTTTATACCATCTTGATCCGATGAGGTGTTCTCGAGATATTCAACCGTTTCCAAACTTTTGGGACACCCGGTATATAAAATTACGAAAATGTTATTCGTGAAAATGCAAACAATGTCTAAATTAATAAGACAACTTAAGACGATAAATATCCATTGAAACAACTACTTCCCGTGCAAATACACCTCCGGATATTGAATTATACAATGAAATGTTTAAAATCTTATTTGATTTGATTTGTTACAACGCTCTATCAAAGTATATGTAACATTTAGGTCATTTTTTTTTCTCGAACTCAAATAGTTTTGAATTTGAATTATTCTTGTTTGAACCGTACCGTAAGGTAAATAATCAGGTCTTACATTCTCCATACCTGCTAATGACATAATCCCTTTCTTACCTATAAATACCGACCATATTTTTTAGTCACTGCATTTCCGTGTACTTGTTCATTCCACACACAACACTTTTTCTAAGTAAGTTTATTTCAATTTTATTCCTAATTTTTTTAAAACGTCATAAGCAAAGCCATATTGAATAGAGATAAATCTCGAAACGCGTCTATAGATGGCCTAAGACATTAGTTTTAATTCAAGTCCTCTCATTTCTAATTTCTTATTATTTCTTTTCATTTTTAATTTTTATTTATTGGTTGGTTTAAAGAGTTTAACCTAAATGTAACATATACTTTGATAGAGCGTTGTAACAAATGATATTAAATAAGATTTTAAATATTTCATTGTATAATTCAATATCCGGAGGTGTATTTGCACGGGAAGTAGTTGTTTCAATGGATATTTATCGTCTTAAGTTGTCTTATTAATTAAGACATTGTTTACATTTTCACGAAGAACATTTTCATCATTTTATATATAATATTTAAAGTGTGCACACTATAAGTAGCGTCAGCTTATTTTCTCGAATTCAAATAGTTTTGAATTTGAATTATTCTTATTAAGAACAGTTGTAGATAAACGAGAAATTAGCATTCAATGCGTATTCATTTTGTGTCGTACCACTTTTAGTTATTTTATTAAAATTGTTTTAAAAATGTGAATTTTTCGAATTAATTACAGTTTAACAAATTATATGATATTTTACAAAGTAATTTCAGACAACGAAAGTGACGAGGACGTTTTAGACCTCTTAACTTTGTTACATTTGAAAAACTTGAGAAGGTTTTGGGTTCATATTTTGTAGTTGAAAAATCAAAAAAAGGCAAGTCTTGTGTCACGAAAAAGCCAGATTTTTTTTTATTTTAAGTATACTTATTTAAGTTTACTTTTACATATTCCATATAAACATTTGCAAAGTTAACCAACACGACGTATATTTTGAACTTCACACTAAATCACTGTTTTATACGCGTGGCGCATGAAGTAAAATTTCGAGTTTAGAAAAGCCTAATTTGGATTGGTCGCTCCGCTTCGCTACGCGACCAATCCAAATTTTCAGGCTTTTCTAAACTCGAAATTTTACTTCATGCTCAACCTGGGATTGGAAGACACTGGTTTAGTTTTTATAAGTGCCGATGAGTTTTCAAAACTTTAGGTAGTTTTAGTTAATTTACAACGCTTTTCGTAAATTTTCAAGATTTCATTAATTTTTTTAAATTCTGACGGTTTTCTCGAATTTCCTAAATTTCTGTTTATCTTAAAAATGTTGATACTTTTCATGAAAACTTTTAAAATAACCGGAAATTAATTACAGTTTAACAGATTATATGATATTTTACAAAGTAATTTCAGACAACGAAAGGGACGAGGATGTTTTAAACCTCTTAACTTTGTTACATTTGAACAACTTAAGAAGGTTTTGGGTTCATATTTTGTAGTTGAAAAATCAAAAAGAAGGCAAGTCTTGTGTCATGAAAAAGCCAGATTTAAAAAAAAATTTAAGTATACTTATTTAAGTATACATTTACATATTCCATATAAACATTTGCAAAGTAAACCAACACGACGTATATTTTGAACTTCACACTATAAATCACTGTTTTATACGCGTGGCGCATGAAGTAAAATTTCGAGTTTAGAAAAGCCTAATTTGGATTGGTCGCTCCGCTTCGCTACGCGACCAATCCAAATTTTCAGGCTTTTCTAAACTCGAAATTTTACTTCATGCTCAACCTGGGATTGGAAGACACTGGTTTAGTTTTTATAAGTGTCGATGAGTTTTCAAGACTTTAAGTAGTTTTAGTTAATTTACAACGCTTTTCGTAAATTTTCAAGATTTCATAAATTTTTTTAAATTCTGACGGTTTTCTTGAATTTCCTAAATTTCTGTTTATCTTAAAAATGTTGATACTTTTCATGAAAACTTTTAAAATAACCGGAAATTTTGGAGTTTCGTAAAAAAACTTCAACGTTTTTCAAGTTAACGAATATTTAAGAAATTCATGAAAACTACCAAGAATTTTAAAATTGGAAAAAAGGAAATTTTGAAAATTTATAACCATCGAAATTTTTAAAATTAATGAAAATTCAGGAAAACTGTCAGAATTTTAAAAACCAACTGAGGTCTTGTAATTTCATGAAAAAACAACATTTTTTAAGTTAACGATTATTTGGGAACTTCTTAAAAATTGCCAACAATTTGAAATTTGAAGAAAATTTTATAAATGCATGAAAAGTATCGAAAAGTAACTTTTGAAACGAACGGAATTCAGGAAATATGTCGGGATTTCGAAAAATAAAGAAAATCTTGTAAATTTACGAAAATTCTAAGAGTAAAATTATAAAAATTCACTAAAAATCGCCAAAACTCTGATAATTAACTAAAATCTTGAAAATTCATCAACATAATAATATAATCGATACAACGAATATTTAAGCGATTCATGAAAACTACCAAGAATTTGAAAATTGGAAAAAAGGAAATTTAGAAAATTTATAACCATCGAAATTTTTAAAATTAACGAAAATTCAGGAAAACTGTCAGAATTTTAAAAACCAACTGAGGTTTTGTAATTTCATGAAAAAACAACATTTTTTTAATTAAGGATTATTTGGGAACTTTGTAAAAATTGCAAACAATTTGAAAATTGAAGAAAATTTTAAAAATGCATGAAAAGTATCGAAAATTAACTTTTGAAACGAACGGAATTCAGGAATTACGTCGGGATTTCGAAAAATAAAGAAAATCTTGTAAATTTACGAAAATTCTAAGAGTAAAATTATAACAATTCACTAAAGATCGCCAAAACTCTGATAATTAACTAAAATCTTGAAAATTCATCAACATAATAATATAATCGATACAACGAAATGCAAGTCTACTTATAGTTAGTACAGTCATTATAGGCAATACTGTCAAATTACAGTATTTCGTGTGTTTTTTTTTTTTGATCAAAGTGTAATTATTTGTCAGTGTCGCTATTAATTTTTACATTTTAACACGAAATGAGATTTTTGGCTAACCATCACATTTCAGGACTTTTCTGGCAATTTATAATTTAATAAAATTAAGTTAGGTTAAATGACAAGTTGCGATGAAACTAATGTTATTTTTCTAACCTGACCCCTCCCTGTTTCCATCATGACATTTTGACTATATGCGACGTATTAATGGATACCGATAGCTAACGCCATCTAATGCTTCATAGTGGCATCGTCAGTGACACGAATGCACAAAGTGCATATACAGGTCACTGTTTCGTCCACGAACGAGCAGAATTCTGTTTGTGAAACCAGAAAACAAATATGCCACTATGAAGCATTAGATGGCGTTAGCTATCGGTATCCATTAATAGTTTTCACATATTGGCTTGAAATAGTCAGAAATGTTCAATATTCCTCAGCACTGGGTCGGGACCACACTGAAGAGGACCTTGAAGTCCGAAACGCGTCTGTGGGTATCTGGTGCCGGAATACTGAACACAAATTCAATTTTTATATGTGACGTATTTGATTTAAGGATCATTGTGACATTACTGTATGTCAATTGTTTATTAACCATTATGAAATGTCCCCCCCCTCTTTGCCCATATGTGCGGGCGCCTATGTTGCTACCAATATAATTTTAAGTAAGTCATCAAAGTTAGCAGTGAATTCGGTCGTTAAAATTGGAATTCTAAACATTGAGTGCCAATGTTTAATCGTTTGGGAACCCCTGATGTTCATAATATTTCTAATTAATAAATCCATGATCCAAATCATTACAATCATATCCCCAATAGCAGAGCTGGGCAGGATTCGAATCATTCAGGATTCTAATCCTGGATTCGAATCCTTCTAGAGGATTTAAAGGAGGCATTCGAATACTTTAGTTAAATTGGATTCGTGATCCGGATTCGTTACATTTTTTTAAGAGGATTCGTATTCGAATCCAAACGCTAGTGATTCGAATCCACATAAAAGGATTTGAATATTTATAAAAGGATTCGAATACTTACTAAAGGATTCGAATACGTACAAAAGGATTTGAATCGTCAAAAATAATTCGAATTAATTGTGAGGATTAACATAAAAAAAATGTTTTGTGTGTTTTTAATTTTCTCGTTAAATCACTGTTTTATACGCGTGGCGCATGAAGTAAAATTTCGATTTTAGAAAAGCCCCGTTAAAATTTGTCTCGGGTCGCTGCGCGACCCTCGCAAATCTTCTTTTTCTGTGGTAGACCCCCATTTTTTTAAATTGTTTTCATTGTTTTTGTCAATATTTAAGTTGGTTTTATAAATTTTTACGTGGTTTGTAATTTTTATGATGTCTGTTGATTTTGACAAATTTAATAATAATTTCCCTGACCTTTTAATATAACTTTCTTCTGGGGAAAACCCCATTTTGTTAAATTGTTTTTATTGTTTTTGTCAACATTTAAGTTGGATTTATAAGTTTTTACGTGGTCTGTAATTTTTATAATTCCTGTTCATTTTGCAAATTTAATAATATCATATGGCTTTTTTGTTAGTGTTTTGGTCAATTTGAATAAAATACCATGACTTTTCTTTGACTTTCCCGGTTTTAATGATATTCAGTGAATTTTTTATTTACGAATTTTTAGGAATTCGTCGATTTTATAATAGAGTTTTGAATGAGTGTTTCTACTCCCAGACTAAGCATGAAGTAAAATTTCGAGTTTTGAAAAGCCCCGCGTAGAAAATTTGTCGAGGGTCGCGCCAGCGACCCGAGACAAATTTTCACGGGGCTTTTCTAAACTCGAAATTTTACTTCATGCGCCACGCGTACAAGACACTGATTTGAAGTGAAGTTCAAAAACACACAAATACATCTATAATCAGAGTAACACAGATATTTAGTCTGTTATCAACTATGTTCAGTGTTAATAATATATAATTAGGTTGAATTATTTTAGTTTAGTTTGAGAATGACTACTAGATAGTCAGTGGTCAAACAAAGTAAAAAGTGTTTTATTTACAAGTGTATTTAAGATGTACCACAAAGTGAACGCCTACAACACCAAACAGTTGAATTATTTTGTTAAAACAACTGATAACGATGTTTACATGTTAATGGTTGCAAAAAATATTATAATCAAATTTAATCTTGAAGGATTTGTTTTCGTGATTCAAAGAAACAGGGTTCGAATCTTTGATTCGAATCATATTTATCTCTTACGAATCCTTTATTCGAGTATTCGTGATTCGAATCATATTAGGTGATTTGGATTCGTGATTGGAATCCTTTTTACGAGGATTCGTCCCAGCTCTGCCCAATTGTTGGCAGTAAACTCCCAACTGTTGTCTCTGCTGAACGGGCCCATAGATATGTTAGTGAGTAATAAGATGATCATTTATATTATCTAACAATCAATCATAATAACTTTTCTAATCAAGCCAGTGCATCACGATAGAAGTGCCGTAATTAGTAAGTCGAACAAATTGTGCAATTTACGTGTGCGTGTGCGGGTTCAGGCATTCGTAATTTGAGTGGTAATAACGCAATTAGTGGGATTCATAATGATCCGAATCAGCGCGAGAGCGGGGTACGCGTGTGTGCGTAACAATTTCGGGAAGGGCGGGAGAGGAGGGTGACGTTGAAAAGTTTTCCTGCATCCAGGAATCCAGAGGCTGCCGGTGATGTTGGATGTGCGGGCTGTATAATTCGGGATTGTGTAATTTAGCAGGAGTTTGCCGTGTAGCAGGTGATTATTCGCGAGAGTTCAACCCGACGTAATATCCACCACCTGCTCTAGAAAATCCCACCACCGCCCCCCTTGATGATAATGAGTGCGTAAATTAAGTTTTCCAACCTGCTTCTCCCAATTTGCCGATTTTTGTTTTGCGAAGTTTGTTTGTTTATTTGTACGTGTACAGACACTCTGTGCCTCAATTTAATTCCGAAACTTTTATCATTAAACCACCCCATATCAGTTTTCCATAACTTCATCATTCAAGAAGAAGATTTTTATATATTATATGATATTCTCGGTGTTTCCTAGCTCATAAAAAAGCGTACTAGCGGGGGTGGCCTCTCTAATTCGGGAGAAATTAAAGGACTAGCCTGGTTTAATCCTCGTACGTCTTTGGGAGGACTGGCGGTGTCTTCTTCTCCTTAATTCAACTTGGGTAAACCAATAAGCCGGACCCAATTCTATAGCTGGGGGCAGGTTCAATAAGCCGCACTGTTTTAGATCGGTAGAATGCGGACGTCTTCTTCTTTTCGAGTCGCACGTTACAATATTTGGTTATTGAGAAGGGTTGGAGAGGGTTGGAGAGACCTCTACCCGATTTGCACCGAACACTCGGTTATTTTGAATAATCATGGTGTTCCTAGTTTCAAGATTTTCTTCTTTCTTTTGAGGATATTCTATTTTTAATACTCATGGAGTTCGATTATTCAAATTAGAATAACCTCAAAAGAACACTGGTTAGTTCATATTTATTACTAGTTTCAAGATCTGAAAAATATGAACACCATAATTATTCAAAATAAAACATCCTCAAAGAAACAACTGGTCAGTTCATATTAATTACAACCATTTGATCTGCCTACACAAATTCCAACAACACACACAAATTCCCATCCATTAATTAACAAACATTAAAACCCATGCGCTGTAATTAACAATCGTCGTAAATGAACAGAGGATCTTTCATAATTGCAAAGAATATGGTCCCTTTGTGCCGTCCTTTTTTTTTCTGGGTCCTGGCATAAATTCGCGTATGAAAAGGTGGGTTGTTAGTGGGAAAAAGGAAAGGGCAGGGAAGGGAAAGCGCGCCATCATGCATCGCGTGGCCGCCGCAGATGGACCCGGGCTTTTTTCCATTCCCGAAAGAGACGACCCTCTTTAAAAAAAAGGACCGGAGTGAAAAATGCTCTCGGCCCTCTCCGCGCTTAAGGCCCTTTTGTGCGTTATCTAAACTCGCGATTTCACGGTTGATCGATGGCACGTGAACGCCTGTGTAACCTGCACAAAAGAACGTCATCTTTTTTCGCCCCACAAGAAAAAAAAAATGTGCAGGACTTAAATGAAAAATTATAATAATGATAGCAATGACTCCAATGGCAGTTTATTATAATGCTCAAGTCACTGATTATTAGACGTTTTTAATATGCAAGTGTTCTTCGACTTTCAACACACGGTATGTTTCTACGTATGGCATTTCGATCAATCGAGTATACAGGGAATTTTTCAAGTAGGAGAGACGTATACACTGTAAATGTTCAGGCATTCATTCTTTTTTTCAAAACATTCAATTTGTAGCTTATAACGAGTGCTTCTAATCCCAGATTAAGCATGCAGTAAAATTTCGAGCCTGATAATTTGATTTGGTCGCGTATTGCGCGGCCGTTAATGGGTTAATTTCCCTCGATTAAATTTTATTTCTTCTTTACAGTCATTTATTTGAAATACAGTTTGGAGGGTTATCCTTTTAGTGTTGAACTCTGCTTGTTTATTATTTATATTTCTAGAAAGTATAGTTTTCTTTATGGTTTCACCCTCGTGGAACAATTAGGCCCTATTTTTTCCTCTCTCTTTCTTTGAATCTCCCGCCCTTTAGCCTAATCCCATACGCTCTAATCGAATCACGGGGCCCAATTAACCGTCGCTCAAATCACCGGAGACGGACCCTAATTTATGCGAAACGTCTTGTAAATAAGGGCCGGTTGAATTCGATTATGTGACGTGATTGCAGACAACAGGTCTTGATTAATGTATTATGCAAATGTTTGAAGGTATGCATATTCAAAATTAACATCTCAGTTGTAGATATTGAAATAACTTTACTTTATAATAGAAACACAAGATTCAGACTTATTTTCTTGGATTACTCTAAATATTTTTATGCTAACATTGTTTTTCTTCTTTTAATAATTGAAATGTATGTGTAGGGGATAGGGAAGGGCTTTGACAGAATATTTCCGCACTAGGTACCATCTGACTACGCTACGCCTCTCCTGCACTTGATATATAACTATGTTCTTTTGTTCTTTTAGCATATTTAAAATAGTTCCTCTTCTGATTTTTTTATAAATGGCAGGTTTTATTGGAATTGGTAGCGTTATCAAAGTAAGAGACCCTAATTCAGTTTGGGATTTTATCTCAGCAAGGCATCGAACGTGTTCAATGACGATTCCACATCGCCAACCAGTTCCCCTCTCCAAACTCGCTTCTAATTTGGATGCAAATTGCCATCGATAGATTACATAAGAGGCCGTTACGTTAAATTGGGCATAATTTGATACCCCGCACTTACGCTAAACACCAATTTGGGTGTCATTACCTCTTTTTTCCCCGACAACTCCTCCTCGTGGCAATCATTCAATTTGAACCGTCCGTCCACCTGGCGAATCAATGAAAACGCCACATACAGGCTCTCTAATGTCTGCGGGCTGCCGACGCAGAACCATTTGATCGGTGCTCCGGTAATTACGCTGCCTTTGTTGCCGCGACTGGAACTGGACTAGTTAAAACAGTAAATTGCCGGGGTCTGGTTGGGCCGCGGGCGGCCCTATTTGCATCTCCCGCGGACGCACAGGCAGCAGCGTTTCACGCAATTAGCCTTATTAAAAATAAACACATCCATAACCCGTGGATCATGTTCATGCTATTACCTCACCGATTAATGGGGGGCTCCTCTTTATTATATTTAATTTGCATGTCGATCGCGTTCGCTCGTGCCCCCCGGGCACCAACGCGGGAATGGGGGAATTTCATAATGAATGCGCTGTGTGCACCTTTAATTAACGCTTTCTCACATAACAGTACATCTTAGTTTTCTAAACTTTAAAAAGCTACTAATTTTTAACATTAGACTATAAACATTGTGCCACAATATAAATTTAAAGACACCGAATAATAATATACTTCAATACCAACTTGCACTGCAGGTACCATCAGTGGAAACAAAATGTTGGAACACGTCAAAGTTTTTTTAGTGTGTATCAAACTTTGGACTTGTCAGTTAATTGTCATTTAATGTGTCGAAAATGAAAAAAAAGTGTTTTAATAATTCCTTTCATTTACATATTTTTATTGTCACTTTTATAACCTGAATTCAGAAAACCTGACTTAACTGATATAAATTAAGTTATGTTTGACATTATACAGTTTTTCATTTATCCCAACATTTTATATCCACCGATGGTACTTGCTTAATCGTTGTTAAAAAATTGATCACGATTGTGTAGAAATTTGGATTGCACTCAACTTAATGGTGGTTAAAGCCCTGCAATATCGTCAAATTGGAGAATTTGAAAAGACAATATGGAAAGACGCCCAGGATGTATTTTGGCACGAAGAGTGGTAATGCAATATTGGGATCATGTCGAGGAATGAAATTGACTATTTCATTTTTCATTTTCAAAAACTTCAACAAAGAATTGTTATAAAATTTCAAAATACCCTTTTTTGCTGAACTACAACTCAACAATGTACAAAAATGTATCTAATTTAATAAATAAATCAACTTCTCTAAAATGTATAACCGCAGGCAATGTATGTACAATTCGCAGGACTAGATTGCGCTATAAAGGGCGTAAGAGGCAATAGTCTGAGCTTACGCATATGAGCGTGGTACGGCAGGAAAAGGGGAATGGAAGGCACGTCCCTAGAAGTAATAGGGGCCATCAAAAGGGCCCCCGTAAATAAATAAGGCGAGGTCCGTGGTCCAAGATTTATGTCCGTTGTAAGTTTATTACTGGAGCAGTTTTCGTTGCTTTGGTCGCTGCCTGCTGCTCTCCGGTGCGCCGGTTATAACGGTAACTGACAATTCACGCACACACTAAGAGGTGTGGAATTTATTTAATGCACCCGTAAACTACTTTATGATGGTACAACATTCCGAAATTCCTAATATGTCGTGAAAGTTTATGTCTGTGCTGCGCATTTACAACGCTTTAAATTGCTCAAATTCAAACAACATGGTAATCATTTAGAAAAATATTGCGCAATCTGAAATATTCTCTTTGCCAACTGCGTCATGTAAGAGATGACCTTGTAAGAATATGGCTCAGTCTAGAAGATCATCTTTGTCAACTGCGTCGTTAATAAAGAGGTATTAATATCTTGTAATACATGTATAGGGTGGTCCATCCAGTGTTTTTTTTAAATGCTATAAAATAAACTCGGATCAATATTTTTGAAAATGTTAGTGCTTTGTTGGCAAAAACAATTCTTCCCATTAATAATTAAATACAATTTCATTCATGTGGCTGCCTCGGCTAGCACGACAGAAACCATCTTGTCAACCTATTTGTTTAGTACATTTTCGATCGTTGAGGGCTCTATCTCACGAATAGCTCGACTAATATTGTGCTTAAGCGGCTGAATCGTTTGTGGATTGTCTGCATAACGTGGATATTTAACAGCACCCTACAAAAAATAGTCCAACGGCATCAAATCGCAGCTTCGTGAATGCCAATTGATATGATCAAAACGACTAATTACGCGATTACCGCACTTAGTTCACAAAGTATCGATTGTTTGATAGACTGTGGTATGTCGTGCCATCCTGTTGTAACCAAAGATCGTTTAAGTCCATGTTCTCAATTTTTGGCCACATACGTGAATAATCATGCCTCTGTAGTGCTCCCTGTTAACCAAAATGGCGAATTGATGTTTTTGAATTGGCTGTCATACTTTAGGCTACAATAGCAATATTCTTGTCTGTACGCACTGGTACGCACTGGATGAGCAGGGGGGTGAGGGGGGGGGCTTCTATGGTCCACTAAAATGCTTTGTTTCAACCGAAATTTCTTTTCAGAATCCGCACTGTTTGGACAACAGAGCCGTTACTTTGAAAATAAGTTTTCAATATTTCCGAAGGTTGTTGAATTTCGTACATTTCATACCGCGGACATACGATATTGAGTTTTTGTCAATATTTTGAGCGCAAAAGATTGGTCAGAGTCAAAATAACATATAATTAAAAAATAAACTGCTAGATGGATCACCCTTTAAAAGGGCGGTGTTTATAATCTTAGCAGACTGTTTCATCAATAAGATTTAAACTAGGTTTTAGATTTTTGTTGTGTCGTGCTACTCCCTGGTTAAAAATCCTGGCTGCGCCCATGGCTCCAGCTCTTTCATACGACATTTTCAAATGATTCTGCCTAACTTCTCCTGCAGACAGATAATAAATAACCAAGCTGAGTATTTCTTTTAGGTATACATATCACGATTTTTTGATGTAAATGTTCAAACATTCGTCGCTTTATTAAAAACATTCAATTTTAAGCCTTTAACGAGTGTTTCCAATCCCAGACTAAGCATGAAGTAAAATTTCGAGTTTAGAAAAGCTTGAAAATTTGGTTTGGACGCGTAGCGCGTAGCGCTACGCGGCCAAACCAAATTTTCAGGCTTTTCTAAACTCGAAATTTTACTTCATGCGCCACCCGTATAAAACACTGATTTAAAGTGAAGTACAAAATATACTGCTTTGATCACATGTTTATTAATTTTACAAATGTTTATATAGAATATGTGATAGTATACTTAAAATAAATAATCCCTGTATGTTAATATTTGGCAAAATTTACAAGATTTTAATAATTGTTGCTATTTTAAACAAAATCGTTAAAACCAACACATATAACATTTTATAAAATCTTTAGAACTGTAAAAATTTGGACAAATTAACAAAAATGTAAAAATTAGCCAACTCATGAAAATTGTAAAATTCAAAACGACTAACTGATTAGTGGAATTTAACCTAAATTTTAAAACTGAAAGATAACTGCCCCCTCCCTCGACCCCCCACAAATTTCTCGCTGCATCCACTCGTTTATCCTGATAATTCCAGCAAATTTGCAGGAATTCATTGTCTTTATAAAAGAAGCCAATTTAAAGCTTCTAACGAGTGTTTTGACTTCTTGATGAAGCATGAAGTAAAAATTCTCCGTATGTGGCTCGTGAAGAAAACTGTTTGCAGACCCCTGGGTTAAACGTTTCATTGGGGTAATAAGGAAATCTCCAATTGCTCCTTATAGATAATAGATAAACTTAGGAATAAAATAACCAAGGTCTAATTTACCAGCCTGTTACTCTAAGACTGTAAAAGTAAGGAAATCTCCAATTGCTCCTTATAGATAGACTAAATAGACGTAACTTTAAAGCTGTAAAAGTAAGCCTTTCTGTGACTAAATATACGTTACTCTAAGACTGTAAAAGTAGGCCTTTCTGTGACTAAATATACGTTACTCTAAGACTGTAATAGTAGGCCCTTCTGTGACTAAATATACGTTACTTTAAGACTGTAAAAGTAGGCCTTTCTGTGACTAAATATTTATCTAACAAAAGTTGACTTTGAATATTTATAAATGATTCAAATTTAAACATAATTACTTTATGCAAATGATCCAATTCGGGCCTGAACGAGAGGTGAACACAAAGAGAGGCCCAATGTTTACTTCTAATTCGAATAGGTGGACGGTCAGAGAAGGCCCCGGATACGAATCGAAGGGAATTAGTTGAAATTTAACAACGGCACTAATAACGCCCCCTCGGCACACGTTTCGGGAATGTGGGTCGTATTTTGAATAATTGAATATTCCCTCCGGTGGCGGAGTGCCTTTTTGGCGCGCGGACTTCGAGTCCGGCGCGCTTAGCGAATCCTCCCGGGCCTAATTTCGTTTTCTCTAGTTTTCCTTCGTTACGATAGTTCGCCCTAATGCGGACCTTAATGCATTACCGCCGGTGATGGGCCTAATTAGAATCGGTTGTTTTAATCGTGCGATTGGGTAATGTGTTCGCCCTGAGACCGGTTTTAGGACATAAAAACCCATTTTAATGTCCGGTATCACAAACGTCAGTAAAATCTTATTCAAAACATCCTTAAATATTGTGAGAAAGTATTCGCTATTTATAATCAATGTGTAAGTAATTAATATTGAAATTGCGTGACTGTATGTAAACAGAACAATGTACTTAAACTAATTAAGTAATTAATAAAAGCGCGCTCGTAAAAGCGAGGACAATAAATCCGGATGTCCCGGGACGTGGTGCCCTCGTAAAAATTCGATGCCCCCATAAAACGAAATGCAGTAAAATTCGTTCTCCTCCTCGCCCCGAGTCCACCCCTTTCTCCTACCTCGAGCTTCTAATACCTGCCCAATTCAAATTCCATAAAATATTCACGAATACACACATGAACAAATAACATAATTGGCTGTAAAAGTTTATCGCTGGAAGGGAAAAGGATAATATATTATCGGATTTATTTTCAAGCTGTGAGATCAAATGATAACAATGAATATACAAAGGGAGGATTTTCATATTTATATACATACATAATAAAAGAATAATTATTTTTTGATCTGATTTAACTGATTTAATTCATAAGTATGAATGAAATTGCTAATACTTGGTTGTAGAATACTTCAAAACATTAAAAGTGCGATTTTTATACAATTCACAACAAATTTATCTTACAAAGACTATATCTCGAAACGCGTCCATAGAGGACCTTAATAATTTGAACAATTTGTTGCATATGCAGTATAGTCGAGTTCACGAGAGGTGTCCTGTGACATTTAAGTTCAAATTAAAATAATTATAATAACATGAATCCCCTATTTAAGAGAGTTTAATATAAGTTCTAATTGACCACACAAAAGCAGAAGGAATAATCTTAATACGAAAATACCTCAAAGAAAAGTTGTACCATAGATTTCAAATATGTAATCATAGTACACCTCTCGTGAATTCTACTATAGGTTATTTACTATACAAGGAGCTTTTTTGTATGTAAACATATTCCAATTATGTACTGCAAATTTTTAGATGTTCGTTGTTTTTTTTTACTAGCGTTCAATTTAAAGCTTTAAACGAGTGTTTTCCGCTCCCAGGTTAAGCATGAAGTGAAATTTTGAGTTTAGAAAAGCCTGAAATTTTACTTCATGCGCCACACGTGTAAGACTCTGATTTCAAGTAAAGTTCACTTGTTCAAAATATGTCAGTGTTATCAGTGTTTAATACGCCTGGCGCATAAAGAAAAAATCGAGATTAGAAAATCGAGATTAGTAAAGACTGAACTTAAGTAAGTCTAGAGCAAGCAGTATGCAGTCTTTTCTTCTGGTTTTCCTCTTTTGTCAATTGTATTTCACAACTCCTTAAAAGTATTGTTTGACAAGCACAACACTCTGTTTATTAAAGATAAAAACTAGCTTTGAGAAATATGAAATACAATTGACAAAAGGAAATATCTTAAGGAAAAAGACAGTAGAAGCATATTGTGAACTTCACAATATTTAAGTGTTTTACATGCGTGGCGCATGAAGTAAAATTTCGAGTTTAGAAAAGCCTGAAAATTTGGTTTGGTCGCTTCGCTTCGCTACGCGACCAAACCAAATTTTCAGGCTTTTCTAAACTCGAAATTTTACTTCATGCTTAATCTAGGATTGGAAAACACGCGTTTAAAGTTTTAAATTAAACCTTTGAAAAACAAAGTAGATATATGTATACTTAAAAGTAAAATTCCCGGTATGTAACAGCAAAGATTTGATGTATAGTTCGATAACCGTCGGGGTATTAGCTCGGAAAGTAGATGTTTCAATGAGTGTTTGATTTAGTCTTTGTAAGACAAATTTGTTGTAGATTGTGTAAAGAATCGCACTTTTAATGTTTTGCTTTAATTCAATTCATAGTACTTCGATCTAAAAGAAAAAAAAATCATAAAGCTATAAGTTTTTATTATTTTGATATGATTATGTTAATTATTCATTTATTTATTTATTTATATATTTATACATACATACTGTACCCTATTACTAATACATGGTATAATATAACATATTTAGGGATATATACGTCAACAGCTCGAGTTTTCAGCAGTTTAGCAATTTCATCTCAAATACTATGAAAAATTATAATAGGAAACTGGTCGGGACTGAAGGGCTAACCGCCTAAGTCAATTCCCTATTATAGATCTCATCCTCCAACTCGATGTCTATCCACACTTCATTTAAAAAAAAAATCTCAAACACATTAAAATGTTAAACTTAGTTTTCAGACGAACTAGTTTGGAGTTGTTTTATGCATCTTAAAAATGATAGAGTTAGTAATATTTTTATTGTCTAAAATTATTATTCTTTGATAAACATACACAAACTAACTCGTAACATCAAACACAATAGTTAAGTATGCAATTTCGCGAGTCGCGGGTTTTTCATAAAAGAAATTCCGCGAGGGCGGCGAAACGCGGGAAAACAATGAGGGTCCTCTTCTGCGCCGCTGAAAACTCGAGCGAAACTATTTACATGCCGGGCGTCTGGAAGTTTTCGGGAAATTGGCGTCGCGACGCCTCTTAATGCCCGAAACGTAAGAGTTGCATCCCGAAGAAACTGCAACGACAACTGTTATTGCCGCGCGGGCAACTCCCGAGACTGCCATCCCGAATAAGTGATTAAATGAAATGTATTTATGAATTATCGCCGCTTTGGATGCGCTTTTATTGTGGTTGTAAATTTTTTCTGCGGAAAAGTTTTTCGTAGCTTGATATACTGAAATACAATTTAATGCAAAGCGAAAACACTGCAACTAACTATTCTTTTCTCGATTATTACTTAGACAAATATTAGTTGCATTGAACCTACATTATTGGTTGAGACACTTATTTCCAAAAACCCTAAATCAATTTTAAAAAAATGGATTAAAATAAAATAATTATCTTAAATTATAATAAAAAGTATAAACTAAACTAAGACGCTTAATTCCAAAAACCCCTAAATCCATTCTTTTTAAATAGATTTAGATTTCCAAAAACCCCGGAAATCTAAATCCATTTAAAAAGAATGGATTCATGGGTTTTTCGAAATAGGCGTCTTAGTTTAACTATATTTTTTATTATAATTTACGATTATTTCGCTTTTACGCACATACATTTTATTTCTTAGGCCAATTGTTTTGATAGTTTCATCCTGGCAATACTGTTTAACATATTTTCCAGTCACAACACTGTTTGGTGACTTAAGAGCGAAGCTGTAGATCTCCAAAGAAAACACAACAAATAAACAATAAAATGTTTTTTCGTTTAATTTCATTCCTTTCTTCAAATCGAACAATTCACTCAATAAATTCATCAATAATTCAAAAGAAAAATCTGATAAAACCACGAATATTGGCGCATATTTGTCGAAATGCGGAGATTATCTCAACGTATACGGTGTACAAATTATGCTTTAAATTTAAGAATACTTCCTCAACCTATGCCAATCATTTAATCGAATAGCAACATAACTATAACCCTAATGTTATGATATGGTATTTTCATCAAAATCATCATCATCTGGCAATACTGTTTAACAAATTTTGCAGTCACAACACTGTTTAGTGACTTAAGAGTGAAGTTGTAGATCTCCAAAGAAAACACCGCAAACAAACAAATAAAATGTTTGTCAACTAATTTAATTCCTTCCTTCAGAATGAAAAATTCACTTAATAAATTTATTAATAATTCAAAAAACGAATCAGATAAAACCACAAATATTGGCGTATATTTGTTGAAACGCGGAGATTGTCCCACGGTATACGTTAGAAAAACAATGCTTTAAATTTAAAAAAAATTTCCTCAACCTATCCTAATCTTTAATCGAATAGCAACATAACTATAACCCTAAATTTAAATTTATGTACATTTGGTAATTCAAATAAACGTGTGAAGAAAGGTTATTAGTGCTTCATTTGTCAAAATATCTGACAAGTATATTTTGAATGTGGAACATTGAATCAGTGTTTTATACCGGTGGCGCATGAAGTAAAATTTCGAGTTTAGAAAAGCCTCATTTGGATTTGGGCGCTACGCTTCGCTCCGCGCCCAAATCCAAATTTTAGGGCTTTTCTAAACTCGAAATTTTACTTCATGCTTAGTCTGGGAGTGGCGACACTCGTTAGAACTATATATTATTTAAATAATTTAACAGAAATAATACATTTACACTAAACAAAATCAAAAACAGTGTAACAACATCTAAATTACGAGATTACAAGGAAATTAGAATAAATTAAAATGTGATCTAGCCTTGTTCATTTTATTAATAGGTAAAAACTAACTAATAGCATGTAGATTTGGTTTTATTAATACGAAATGGTAATATTGTGTTTGTATCACAGTTCATATATATCCAGTTAACCAGTCTCTGTATAAAATTTGGTAACAGCTTTTGGATGCTGCATCCAGAAGCGAGACCGGTGATTGGTGCATTTAGTCGTCTGTCGTACTCGTACCCCTGACCATAGTCTCTCCTTTTCTACTCGATTTCTAGTTCTCCCATAAGCATTGGCCTCGTTGATTTGTATGCATCTAGTAGAAATTAACTAGCATTAAACTAAAACGATATTGATGGCAATTCCATTAATAAGGCTGTTTATTTTTAATAGTATTATGTTGCTTTTACACTTGTACATTTTCAGTTGCAACTTTTTGTTGCACAATTTTTCAGCAGCAAGTCTCATTTATAAACAACAAAATCTCAGTTTAAAGTCAGTTAAATCGATCTGTAAATTGAAAATGTATTGTATGTGAACAAAGTTTGCTACTTAAAAATTGCGCAACAACAAGTTGCGCCATAAAAGTGTACAGGTGTATTTGCTCCATTAGAAATACGTTATTTACCTAATGAGACAAACAAAAGTATAAATTCCCACTATTTTAAATTGTTACAATGCTTTAAACTAATCATAACGTCATTTGTTTACGTGTAACTAATGAATTGGCGATCCAATGTAAGTTCATCATATCATCCTAAAACCGGTCTCCCTTTTAAGTAAATAAATAAAACTATTCAATTGATTAATTATTCAACAACAACAAAAAGAAATTTTAACAAAAACAACAAGAAGATTTTTTAATATTAATATAAAGAATTATTTACCAACAACAAGAAGACAATTAAATAAAACTATTACTATGTTTTTGTAAGTAAGTAGTAAGTAGTAAAAATATTTATATGTAACACCTGTATATACAGACAGTTTTATGTAACACCGAACATTTTCATAACGAGAATTTTTCTTTTAAGTATCCATATGCATACGCTGCAGATTTTTTGATGCTCGGTTTATTAAATAAATTTAATTTGAAGCTTTAAGCGAGTGTTTTCTATTCCCAGGCTAAGCATGAAGTAAAATTTCGAGTTTAGAAAAGCCTGAAAATTTGGTTTGGTCGCGTAGCGCGAAGCGCGGAGCGGCCAAACCAAATTTTCAGGCTTTTCTAAACTCGAAATTTTACTTCATGCGCCACCGGTACAAAGCACTGACATATTTCAAAGTTTAAAACACACCGCTAAACTTTACATTGAATCAGTGTTTTGTAACGGTGGCGCATGAAGTAAAATTTTGAGTTTAGAAAAGCCTGAAAATTTGGTTTGGCCGCTCCGCGCTTCGCGCTACGCGACCAAACCAAATTTTCAGGCTTTTCTAAACTTGAAATTTTACTTCATGCTCAGTCTGGGAGTGGAAAATACTCGTTTAGAGCCTCAAATTGAATTCTTTTAATAAACCGAGCATCGGGAAATATGCAACGCATGTATATGGATACTTCAATGAAAAATTCTCGTTTTGAAAATGTTCGGTGTTACATAAAACTCTCTGTATATATATTAATAAAAGTGGTAAAAAACATAGTAATAGTTTCATTTAATTTTTTTATGGATTACCACGTAGTAACGGTCAAAACCATCGTGATGACAACAAGAAGAATTTTTAACAACAGCAAGAAAATTTTTTAACAACAACAAGAAGAATTTTTACCAACAAGAAGAAGAATTTTTAACAACATCAAGAAGAATCTTAACAACAACAAGAAGCATCATTATTTAAAAACAAGGAGAATTATTTAATTACATTTATGTCATGTAATAATTCCAAAATGCATGTTTATTTTTTGTGTATAGAGGGATGAGATGTTCAGGGTATTTGAAATTAATCGTTGGGTCTTAAAGAGGAATTGAGCAGCGGACGGTGTGTAGTTTCACGTGGATAATTTCCGTCCCTGCGAAAATCCGGAATTATGTTACGGTCCTGGACCCCAATTCGAAACGAATTTACGGCCTCCCCTCGGATTAAATTTTAATCTCTAGTTGAAAATTGCCAAAAATAACACAAAAAGTGCGCGCTGCGGAAATTGATAACGTTGGCCATAAATCATACGCGTCTCGGGGTCTATTATTTGATTGATGCTGAACGTTTCCTAAAACCGGTCTCAATTTAATACGTAAGGTTACACTCAGTTCATTGCAATCTACTAGTAAGTATAGATAAGTAGAAGTTATATTCCTTTATCTTAATTACCTTATTTATATTGTAGATGTACATTTCAGGCACAATGTGCCCCTTTTTAATAGTTATTCTATTAAAAAGGGGTTAATCTAGTGAAAAAGGGCACATTTTGTTTACAAATTTGTAACGAAACATAAAAATAAAAATCATTTACCCAAATATATACGATTGATTTCAGATAAAGGTCGGTTAGTTGAAGGGATTCAATTTAAGAGTAGGTTATCGAAGTTAAGTCGATATTTAAAAGGTTTTTCGTATTTTTATGCATATCAAAATAGTAGTAGTGATTGATAGATGTACATTTCAGGCACAATGTGCCCCTTTTCAATAGTTATTCTATTGAAAAGGGGTTAATCTATTGAAAATTTGCATATTTTGATGACAAATTTGTAACGAAACATAAAAATAAAAATTATTTACCCAAATATATGCGATTGATTTGAAATCAGATAAAGGCCGGTTATCCCTTCAAATTCAATTTAAGAGTGGGTTATTGAAGTAAAGTCGATATTTAGAAGGATTTTCGTATTATTATGCATTTCAATTGCTTTTAACATAGTAGTAGTGATTGTATTTGTTAGGATCTTCTCTAACTCGCCATTGACCGCGAAGTCCTTCAGCCATAGTAAGTTGTGTGGTTATGTGTGTCTAACTGAGCTGTCGCTTTTAACATATTTAATTGTATGGTTAGATTCTTTTAATAGTTTCAGATTATTTATATTATTTATTATAATAATTGTCCTGTGCTTAATGTATGATGAGCTATCGCAGATTTATCAGGATTTTGATTATTTGTATGATAAGGGTGTTCTTTAAACCTCGTTTTTAAAACCGGTAGTCCCGCTAAATTTATATGTATTCGTGAATTATGTTAAGATTGTTATGATAGTAATAAAAAGCGGTTAAATTTCTTTCTTAACTGTTTTCATTTAAGTACTTTATGTATATTTTAAGTACTATATGTACATTTCGGACACTAAGTGTCCATTATCAATAGTTACCTGCAAAATTTATTCAGGAACACCAGGGCCCTCTCTTACATCCAATTTAATAAACTAACTTACAAAATCTAGAACTAATTCCTATTAACCAAGAAAATATGTGTCCTCGTACTGAAAAGTTTACCTCGCTGTCAGCCGGTAAAGTGGCTGGGTTTTACAGATGTAAAGGGAGCGCCACAAGCTTTAATACTTAAAGCCCTCCAGTACTGAAGGAATGCCGGTAAAGCTCGAAACCACAGGGAAAACAAATGGCTAATAGAACTAATATAAACTTAACAAACCATAACCTTTATTTAATTGAAACAATTAAAAGTTTAGAAAATTGACATTAAAAAATGTAGTATTACAAAGAAAACAATTCTAGATGTGAATTAATTAAATAAAAGTACCACTAATACCAAATATCTCAAGAGAATAGTACTGATACAACCAACAGCTCAAGAATACAATGTGAACGTACATTTGAATAATGAACTGTGGTACACCCCACTTTTCAATACTAACAATACACGTGGCGCATGAAGTAAAATTTCGAGTTTAGAAAAGCCAAATTGGGCTCCGTCGCTTTGCTTCGCTATGTGCCGAACCAAATTTTCAGGCTTTTCTAAACTCGAAATTCACTGCTTAGTTTGGGAGTGGAAAACCCTCGTTTTAAACTTTAAATTGAACTCTTTAAACAAAAACAACGAATGGTGAAATATTAACAGCGTATTCATATGCATACTTATAGAAAAAAATCCCTGTATATTACAAATGTTAATTTTATACAATTTGAAATATGTGTAGTTCACAACATTCTATTACTGTCGTTTTCTTTTGGATTTCCTCTTTTGTCAATTGTATTTTATTATTACTATTACTCAAAACTAATTCCAATTCTAATAAACAGGGTGCTGTGTTTGGAAAACAATACTTTTGAGAAACTGTGAAATACAATTGACAAAAGTGGAAAATCAAAAGAAAAAGACTGCATACTGCTTTCTAAAGACGTATAATTTGAACTTCGCTTAAAATTTGTGTTTTATACGCGTGGCGCATGAAGTAAAATTTCGAGTTTAGAAAAGCCTAATTTGGCTCGGTCGCTCCGCTTCCCTACGCGCCCGAGTCAAATTTTCAGGCTTTTCTAAACTCGAAATTTTACTTCATGCTTAGTCTGGAAGTGGAAAACTCTCGTTTAAAGCTTCAAATTGATCTCTTAAAAAAAAAAAACAACGAATGTTGAAATATTCACAGCGTATTCATATGTATACTAAAATGAAAAATTCCGTGTATATTACAAATGTTAATTTTATGCAATTTGCTTTGAGAAATGTAGGTATTAATAAGTAAAAAAAAGTAATTCGCTAGTATATTTTGAACTTTACAATATTTAACTTTAGTACACTCAAAATGTTACTTCATGCTTAAGCATGAACACTTCAAATTGAACACTTTTAAAAACACAACGAATACCTAAAAATTGCCCGCATTTTAAATAAAACTTTCCGAACACGTTAACGCAGATTTAATGACAAATTGGTGAAGATTACGTAGACTGTGCACACGAAAACCGACCCCTGCATAGAATCGATACAAAGAGGACTAGAGGGGAACGTCTGGAGGGGCGTTTCCTCCTCCCGCCGCCTGCCGCTGTTTAGACGGCGATGCGAATTACCTTGGCTTCAGCAGACTCCGCTCGTAAATTCACCACTAATAAAATTCCCTTTTACCCAAATATGAAAACTTCCGCCGCGAACGCAGGCGAAAGAAAAAAAAAAAGGAAAACAACGCGCGGAAAACGAACAAGTAGAAATTTTTATAAACGCCGACGCGAAGAGTTTTATGGTTAATCGGAAACTTCGCGCCCCCCTCTCCTTCCCCCGGAGGGAAAACACGAATTTGTTACAATGGCTGGTGTAAACTTTCATCAGGGTGAAAAAGAAGGTGGCGTGGTTATAAATTTTAACTTTGAGGGGGATAGATGGAGGAAATATAGCTTCATTATTAGTTTGAATAAAAATAATCACTATTGTAATTAACGAGACTCAATTAATATAAATAACACACCAAGAAAACAGATAGTAGACGTCGCCTAATTTTCGTTTATAAAATAATTAAACCAAGTTGCTACTAAAGCAGTATGCTACAGAAGTATGTTTTTAACATCACTTAAAACCAGTTTTTTATACGCGTGGCGCATGAAGTAAAATTTCGAGTTCAGAAAAGCCCCCTGAAAATTAACGTTAAAGAGACTTAAATCAATTAAATTAAACATCAATTTCGAGTTTAGAAAAGCCCTGTGAAAATTAACGTTAAAGAGACTTAAATCAATTAAATTAAACATCAAGAAAGAAACAAATGTCCTGTTGTTTCATTTAGTTTGGTGAGAAACTAATTTGGACTGGTGTTGCATTTTGCATATAAATTATGCATAAAACAGTAAGGCTGTGGTGTAACTCAAATATTCATTGTATAATTCAATATCTGTCGGGGTATTAGGTCGAGAAGAAGTTGTTTCAATGAATATTTGGAGACTTGTCTCAACGAGACTACATTTTTGCAGAAAGTCGATATTAATTTTAATTCGTTTTTATATTTTGTAAATATTCTGCAAACTATTGACAAACTCAGTTTTTCTTTATGTTAAATTTTCTTAAATCAAGAAAGAACATTCTCATTAATTTTAATAGGACCTAAGCAAAATAAATTGCACACCAAGAAAATTCATAGTAGGCGTGGCCTGATTCTCAGTAATGTTCTGCAAACTATTGACAAACTCAGTTTTTCTTTATGTTAAATTTTCTTAAATCAAGAAAGAACATTCTCATTAATTTTAATAGGACCTAAGCAAAATAAATTGCACACCAAGAAAATTCATAGTAGGCGTGGCCTGATTCTCAGTAATGTTAAATAAACATATGTTACATAAACCACATACTAAAAAAGCACATACCTAGTAAGCTTGCCCTATTTCTTAGTAATTTTTAATAAGCACCTTAGCTCAAGTGCTTATTAAAAATTACTAAGAAATAGGGGATACTCACTATAATCTGTTTTTTTTAATATGACTAATAAAATTTGACATTTCGAGAATTTAGTGGTGTGATGTAGGTTGTGTTTTAGGTTAGGACAAGATTAATCACATGTAATGTTGTAAATCAGCTTTTAATTTGTAGGTTATGTAAAGGGAAATCTGACAATAATATGGCAATTCAATTAACTTACAAAGATTACGATTACAAATGTATTTACCTTTAACCGCCTCAGATTATTTGTATTTACAACTAATTTCATAAAGTGTCTCTGAGAATCAGGTAGGATATGAGGATCAGGTAATATTTATTGCTTAGGAATATCTGTTTTCTTTATTATCTGCCCATTTATATGTTCAAATTTAAAAATAATTTTAAATGCAAGGAATTTTTCTTTTAGGTATACATGTTACGATTTTTCAGTTTAAATTTTAGACATTCGTGATCTTACTAAAAACTTTCAATTTAATAACCTTAATGAGTGTTTTCCACTCCCAGACTAAGCATGAAGTAAAATTTCGAGTTTAGAAAAGCCCCGTGAAAATTTGTCGAGGGTCGCGCAGCGACCCGAGACAAATTTTCTGGGCTTTTCTAAACTCGAAATTTTACTTCATGCGCCACGCGTATAAAACACTGATTTATAGTAAAGTTCAAAATATACTTCGATTTAGTTTTGATCACATTGTCACTAATCTTAGAAATGTTTATATGGAATATGTGAAAGAATACTTAAAAGAAAAATCCCTGTATGTGTTGTAAAGTTGCAAGTTATAGCGTTCTCTTTTTTGAAAATCTCTACATCGTGACAATTTATTTGACAAATTATGATTGATTTGTCACATTGATAACCATTTACCAACATCTCAAAATTTGATTTTTAAAATACCCTACTGTTAAAACAGGACTGCAACTGTTCGCAGTAAATACACCACAAGTTTGGTCATATTAAAAAAAAAACAGAGTTTAGGTATGTGCTTTTTTAGTATGTGATTTATGTAACTTAAGTTTATTCAATATTACTGAGAATCTAACTACACACTAAGAAAGCACTCAGTAACTTTTAATTATTTTTATATTTATTGTTTTAATTATGTTTTAATGTGTAATTTTATATTTTTAGATGTACAATATTATGTATTTTTGAAATGGACTCCGTTGAATGAATAAATAAATAAAGTAGACGTGGTCTAGTACTCACTAATTTTTATAAGACTTAAGCTAAATAAATTACAAACTAAGAAAATGCATAGTAGGCGTGGCCTAATTCTCATCAACGTTAAGGTGTTAGACCACTCTAGCAGCAGAATAAAATCGGTATATTTTGTCGATTTTTTACAGTGGAACAATGATATACATCCAAATTTTAAGGGAAAGTCTTTATTATACAAGTAACAAACTATAAAATATATTTTTTGCAAAGCGATACATTTCAAAATGGCGATTATATAACATTTCTCCGATGACGCTTGGTTGTTAAACGTGCGGACCAGCAGCTCACCTAATTTTTAAGTAAGGACGTAAAACCAATTTATTTCCGATTATAATTGACAATAACTGCTGAACTACGTAGGGTTTTTTTATTATATTGCGTAGTTATTTTGTTATAAATAATTTTCTGGCGATTTTTCATGGCATTTTATACCTTTTTTTTAAATCATAGCCATTTTTTTTGTAAAAATCAATATATCAAAAAAATCCTACGTAGTTCGGTAACTATTCTCATAAGTCATCGAACAAATTTTAGATTTTCAAAGTAACTCAAAAATTACGAGAGCTGCTGGTCCGCCCGTTTACCTACCAGGAATAAAGGCGTCATCAGAGAAATACTCTACAGTCGCCATTCTGAAATGAATCGATTTAAAACAAATATTTTTTATATATAAACTACTCAAAATTAAATAGGGATATTGCTTGTACAGGGTGACCCAAATTCGACGTTTTTATAGGGTATCTCAGTTCTAACCAGACACTGCGGGGTCAATGGACACTTATACACGATGGAAATAGTTGACTACCCATCTTGTAGAGAGAGATGGAAGACGAGACTGCCATGCACATCCTCAGGGAATGCCCAGCACTCTCGTCTACGAGAGGATCCATACTGGGTGTAAGATGGCCGACGATGGACATCGTCAGGGATTTGCCCACCTCAGTGATACTGGACTACCTAGACAAGGTGGGATGGTTGAGCTGAGGATGGGTGACCCGTAGTGGGAGGCAGCACAATGGGCCTAATGAGGTCCAAGTGCAGTGCAGCAATGCGCACTTCCCCTTATACCAGATAACAGGGTCTCAGTAACCCGAATATTTAGACAAAGCCTGATATATACGTCGTGGCCTCTTTTCTGAGAAAAAAACAATAGCATTAACAAATCATAACTAGTTCGATTCGTTTGGGAGATATCGGGCGTTTTTCAATTGTTGGCACTTTTAAAATATGTCGTTTTCTCAATAACTATAAGATATACAAATAAATAGTTAAACAGTTATTTGTATAGTTTTCAACGTGGAATTCAGTAGCGTACTATTTTTTTTATTTCAACTTTTAATTTCAGACACAAAGTAATACTAACATCTCTGTAATTATGATAGCATGTATTATCAAATATTTATCTAAAACTTGATATTTTTCAAACTAATCAAGTTAGCCATGATCTGTTAACGTCATTATTAATATCTCAAAAAAGGGGTCATGACGTATATATCAAATGGTATCTAACTCTTCAGGTTACCGAGATACCCTATGAAAACATCGAATTTGGGCCACCCTGTACATATAGTTTGACTTCAAGAAAAAATGGCCTGAATGATTAAAACTTGATCTTCCCTTGGAGTAGTTACACGTTCTGATCCACTACCAGGTCTTCTGTTCCTATTTGCCTAAAGCGAGTAATTCATCTTGAGATCACACTTTAAAATGTGTTAAAAAGTTCCGCGGTAAAGTAATCACGCGGTAATGCAATCACAAAAATTAACCAAGATGCAGCAAACATATTTTTCCTAACCTATAATTTCTGACAGCAGCCTACTGTGATTTTTTTTAGCTAAAATGGTTTTAGTACTAATTAGCGAATTGCCTTTAATATAAAAAAAACGCAAAAATCTTTTTTTTTTTTCTTAAATGGAAGTACTTGTTAGGTCAATATCCTTATTCAATTCTGAGTAGTTTCAATTATTATCTGTATAATAAACACCTTTGCCTAAAATTTCGATTTATTTCATTGTTCCGAAGGAAAAAAAATCGCTAAATATGCATATTTTTTTCTGCCTCTAGAGTGGCCTAACCCCTTAAAAAGACTTGAGCTAAATTAATTACGCATTATTGTAAGCGTGGCCGTGGTCTGGTGGACGAAGACAACGGAGATCACAACCCAAGCAAGGCTCAGCAAGGTTCAACGGCTGGCATGTTTGGGCATCACAGGGGCTATGAACACCTGCCCCACTGGAGCAATGGAGGCTATGCTAAATCTCACACCTCTGCATCTGCACGTGAAAAGGGAAGCAGCACTAGACGCATTAAGAATAATCCAGACAGACATACCAAAATATGGATACCTTAACGGGCACCTAAAAATCCTCAACACTGTGTGTGAAAGAGCGATATACATGCCCAAAGACTACATGTCAACTGACTACGACTTCGACACAACGATTGAAGTGGCCATCCATGGCCGCCATGATGTTGGAGCGAGGGTCAAGCAGTTACAAGGCTCCTCGATAGTTTGGTTCACTGACGGATCCAAAACTGAGAACGGAGTCGGAATCGGTATCACTGGCCCTCGATGCGAGTTATCAAGGACCTTGGGACGATCCCCATCGATATTTCAGGCAGAAATCGAGGCCCTGAACACATGCGTCCACATATGTTTAGACAGGGGATACAACAAACAGAGGGTTTGCATCTGCTCAGACAGTCAAGCTGCATTAAAGGCAATAAAATCGCCTACATGCAAGTCTAAATCTGTCTGGGAGTGCAAGCTATCCCTAAAGCAGCTGGCTAGGAACAACAGAGTCAAACTGGTCTGGGTTCCGGGACACGCAGGGATCAAAGGCAATGAAATTGTCGACAACCTTGCCAAGGAAGGGTCCAAGATTCCATTTGTCGGACCAGAACCTTACAGTGGAATAACTAAAATCCGCATCAAGGGGATGATCCGGGAATGGGAAGATGCTGCCAAAAGTGCTCACCTGAGAAACACACCTGGTCTGCGGCAGGCGAAAAGGTTCATCGCCTTCTCTGCCGTAAGAGCCGGACAGTTTCTCAGGTTAAGCAAGGGCAACCTAAGGCTCATAACCGGCCTTCTAACTGGACACTGTCCTCTGAAGTACCACCTCACCAAGATGTGTCAGACAACTGATGCCAACTGCAGGTTCTGCAACGAGGCACAAGAAACAGCAGAGCATTTACTTTGTGAATGCCCTGCCTTGTCCCTTCAAAGAGGGAACTACCTGTCATCGGCCACTTTAAACACCGAGGAATTGGTACACATTAACCCTCAAGTTATAGTAGACTTCATAAGAAGTCTAGACATTGAGGGACTCAAGTAGGTCAGGGATAGTTACAAAAGATCTTTTAGGTCGAGGTAACTTCGAAAGGCCCAGAGGCCACACGACCCACCGACCCCATAACATACATACATACAAGCGTGGCCTAATTTTCAGTAATATTAAATAAACTCAAGCTACGCAAATTACCCTCCAAGAAAACACATAGTAGGCGTGGCCTAATCCTCACTAATGTATTTTTTTTAAATTAGTGTGTTCCACTCCCAGGCTGAGCATGAAGTAAAATTTCGAGTTTAGAAAAGCCCCGTGAAAATTTGTCGAGGGTCGCGCAGCGACCCGAGACAAATTTTCTGGGCTTTTCTAAACTCGAAATTTTACTTCATGCGCCATGCGTATAAAACACTGATTTCAAGTGAAGTTCAAATATACATACATTTTAAAATATTTTAGCATTTTATACGCGTGGCGCATGAAGTAAAATTTCAAGTTTAGAAAAGCCCAGAATAAATGGGGATAATTTAATTTATACAATTACTCCCAATTTTTTCATTACGAAGTATTAAATGTTTCAAACATTAAAAGTGCGATTTTTTTCGCAATCTACAACAACTTAGTCAACAACAAACAAACGACAACTACTTCCCGTGCTATTACCTCGATGGACATTGAATTATACAAGTGTTTGCTGTTACATACAGTTACCTACTGCAAATGTAACAATTTGGGTCAAATTATTCAGGCTATCTATAGATGCGTTTTGAGATTTATCTCTCATCAGTATAGCTTTTGCCATTCCCTTTAAACAACTTGACACCTTATTAAATGTTTGTTTTTTTTTTGTTTCAGGTAAGGATTTCAAAATTTCAAATACGTATTACGATTTTTAATTGAATTCACTTTGTTTGTTTTACATATAAATTATTTTATTTTCAACTAGTTTCGGTTTAATCTCATCTTGAAATTGGCATTAAGCCGAAACTAGTTAAAAATAAGGTATTAGTTAACCAAATAAAGCGATATCAATTATAAATGTATATATTAGTAGAAATGTTTCACCAAGTGGTCAATGAGAAACAAGTTAAGGATACGTACGACGAAATTTGTTAAATGTTGGTAAGTAAAACAAATGAGTATATGAGAAAACTAGATCTAACCGGTAATATCTAATCTGAATAAACCGGTTTGAATTCCATAATTTAACTCTTTATATTATAATCGTTATAAATAGCGGATTTTCGATTTATTTTGCGTGTTAAGTGGAATATAAATATTGTATTTAACAGCATATGGCCATGTGATGAATTTCCCAGGAAAACGCAATTGTTATCTAATCTAATCGATTTTTCTGGACGAATGGGGAAAAATATAAAAAATATTATTATGTGTACTTCCATAAAACTGCTATTGTTATTTACATATTGCAGGTAAATATTATTTTAGTGTGTTTTTATATAATGGATGGCGCATTAATGCGTTTCTGGATGATTTCGCAGCTTCCGTTTTTTGATGATTTGGTATGTTGTTACAATTTTTGTTATTTTTGAGGTATGACTTGTTTATTCTATCCGTAGTCACAGAAGTAATCACCAAATACGTTCTGGCCTAAATTATCAATGCTAATAACTGTATGTTTTTGAGAAAAATGTTTTCCTTGATACTGCTCGCATTTTTTCTTTCCAATATAACATTAATCTTAGAATTGATACACATAAAATACGGTTTTTCCTTACTTCACTTTTTTTTGTATAGTTAGATGTACATTTCGAGACACAATGTGCTCATTATCAATAACAAACTGTGCTCATTATCAATAACAAACTGTTTAGTTTGTTATTGATAATGAGCACATTGTGTCTCGAAGTGTACACCTAACTATACAAAAAAAGTGAAGTAAGGAAGAACCGTATTTTATGTGTATCAATTCTAAGAATAATGTTATATTTGAAAGAAAAAATGCGAACAGTATCGAGGAAAACATTTTCTTGTCACTTTTTGACAATCCATATTGCCTTAGGTAAATCAGTATGTTATGACATATTGTAACCAAAACAATAATACTTATTATTGTATCAAACAGAAAAAAAATATAATTAAAACTGTTCGCGTCGGCGTTTATAAAAATCATACTGATTTTAAGCAATAAATAAAACAAGAAATCCACAACAAATCTATATAAAAATAACAAGAAATCCATAGAAGGGGGATTTCTTGTTATTTTTGCGTTAATTCAGCATAATTTTTATTTAAACCTGTTGTTCAGTTTCAATTCATATCTGTATATAGTTTATTTATATCATTTTGAAATATTAAACCATAAAGTTCGTGTACATACGCTAAATACAGAAATAGGTAAATATTAACGAAGTGTTGTACGTAGCGGGTAATTTACTAATTGTGCTCCGCACCGGAATAGCGAGAGGTGATTTTTTTTTTAAACCGGAAGTTGTTTGTGTGCCGTCTGTATGTTAGCGTTCGGCTTTATTTGCTCGCGTAAAAGTTTCGCGCGCGCGGAAATTGTGCCGTATTTAGGGGGTGGAATAAAATAAAATATATGTAAAACGCCGGGCGGCTGACTACAGCGCAATTTTATTTTCATCCCTTGAATAAAACACAAACACACACACGCCGAAAAGCAAAAAAGAAACGATTCTCAGTAGTTGTGTTTGTGCTATTATCATAGATTCAATAGATCTTTTGTTTTTGCGCATTTTTTTATTATTTAACACAAGCAGTTTGTGATATGTTCATAGATTTAATAGATTTTTTCTTTTTGCATGTCTTTGTACTGTTTACTGTTTGTGTTTACAAAATCGCGTGAGACAAGTCAAAAATAAGCATTTTTGAAAAATGATCGCGGGGTGTGCATACAATCGTGTATTTCAAAAATTCTTGTTGGCATTCTTGCAAAGCAATTAATGTGGATGCTAAAGGGTTTTATAATCGATAACCAGCATTGATTTTACTCGGGAAGATCAACTGTTACTAACCTTATTGAGTTTCAAAATTACTCACTAGCGGCTTTAGAGGGTCAGTGTCAGATTGATACAATCTACACAAACTTTTCAAAGACGTCTGATAGAGTTAACCATGACATAATAATTGGAAACCGAGGGCTGTAAACATAAATGATGGTGTAGTTAATTGGATAAAGAGTTTTTTCAGGAATAGATTTCAGTGTGTGAACATAGATAATTGTATTTCTTATGCAATATGCGTAACGTCGGGGGTACCGCAAGGCTGACACATTGGTCCTATTCTTTTCAATACGAAATATTACGAATATTTCGTAATTTTATATAGTATGACACATTTGTAGGTCTAATAATAATTATTAGACCTACAAATGTATCGTTTTTCCACATAAATAACGAGTGTCTATAAACTGTCGGCATCCCAGTAGGTTCTAACTTCAGAAACATACGTCGTATTTAAATTCAGCACTGTGACACTACTCAATGACATACAGGGAGTTTTTCTTTTAAGTTTTACAGCGTGTATACTCAAATCTCCGGATATTCGTAGCTTATTAAAAGAGTTCAATTCGAAGCATAAATGAGTGTTTTCCACTCCCAGACTAAGCATGAAGTAAAATTTCGAGTTTAGAAAAGCCCCGTGAAAATTTGTCGAGGGTCGCGTAGCGACCCGAGACAAATTTTCTGGGCTTTTCTAAACTCGAAATTTTACTTCATGCGCCGCGCTTATAAAACACTGATTTCATGTGAACTTTAAATATACATACATTTAATACAATTTTTGCGTTTTATACGCGTGGCGCATGAAGTAAAATTTCGAGTTTAGAAAAGCCCAGAAAATTTGTCTCGGGTCGCTGCGCGACCCTCGACAAATTTTCACGGGGCTTTTCTAAACTCGAAATTTTACTTCATGCTCAGCCTGGGAGTGAAAAACACTCATTTAAAGCTTCAAATTGAACTCGTTATTAAACTACGAATATCGCAAAATTTACAACGCATGCAAATGTATACTTAATAAAAAATTCCCTGAGTAATTAAATATATTCAACGTTTTCGAGATTCACCGTTTCATACGGCATAATCTAAGATAACTAATTTGATTTTGAAAGCAACCCAGATGCCGACAGTTTATAGACACTCGTTATTTTAAATATAAATATAAACAATTGTAAAATGTATGTAGATTTGAACTTCACTTGATATCAGTGTTTTATACGCGTGGCGCATGAAGTAAAATTTCGAGTTTAGAAAAGCCCAGAAAATTTGTCTCGGGTCGCTGCGCGACCCTCGACAAATTTTCACGGGGCTTTTCTAAACTCGAAATTTTATTTCATGCTCAGCCTGGGAGTGGAAAACACTCATTTAAATCTTCAAATTGAACTCTTTTAATAAACTACAAATATCGGAAAATTTACAGCGCATGCATATGTCTACTTGAAAGAAAAATTCCCTGTTTAATTAAATGTATTTGACGTTTTCAAGATGCACCGTTTCGTATGGCATAATCTAAGATATGTCATTTGTTCTTCAAATCAACGAAGATGCCGACAGTTTATAGACACTCGTTATTTTTTGTATTTGATAAATGTTGTGCAGTTATCTCGAGATAACTGCACAAATTGCTTTTTGACTTGTGTCACTTTTTTTATTAACAGAGCGATATGTTCATAGATTTAATTTTGTTTTTATTATTATGGTTTTAATTACTGTGTTTAGGAATTATCATAGATTTAATTACATGTTTATTCTAGCGCTATCATTTTAAATTAATCGTTTTTTAATACTTTGTGTGTTGTGTTTGTGAGATGATCGTAGCGCGATATGTTTATAGACTTAATTTTGTTTTGATTATTTTGTTTTTTTTTACTGTGTTTAGAAATTATCATAGATTCAATTACATGTGTATTCTAGCGCTATCATTTTAACTTAATCCTTTTTTATTACTTTTGTTTATGATATGATCGTAGATTCAATTTAATTTCGGTTTTTGCGCTGTCGTTTCCTTGTTTTCATTTTTCTCGTTCTCGCGATTTAATCGAATCGTTTCGATATGAAAATGCCGGAGGATTGCAATTTTGTCGCTTTTTTCTTTTTTTGCTTTCGCTCGAGCTCGGGGAGTGGAAGTCGGGGCAGTTTCATTCCGGAAACGGAGATCTTTTAAGTTTTCCACTTTTCTGAACTGCACAAATTTTCTCGGATGCCCTAATTAACTCAACACATTTACTACAACAAACAAACAAATAAACACTCTTTTTTACATAAATGCAAATAGAATTTATTCATTTCAAGCTATATTGATTTAAGTTAAATTAAATGAGTGCTGTTGTTATTGAATTTGATTTAAGTATTCTAGCATCTGAAAAATATAAAACAGCAATAACAACTTTTTGGGACTCATTAGTGTCATCTGATTTAATTGCACGATGCATGCATAATTTGACATAATTAACTTTTATTTTCAAGTAGTTGTTTCAATGGATATTTATTGTTTTAGTAGTCTTATTGTTTAAAAAATATAAAAATGAATTAAAATCAATATCGACTTTCTGCAAAAATTTTGTCTCATTGAGACAAGTCTCCAAATATTCATTGAAACAACTACTTCTTGAGCTAATAACCCGACAGATATTAAATTGTAGAATGAATATTTGAGTTACACGACAGAATTACTGTTCTATGCATAATTTATATGCAAAATGCAACATCAGGTCAAATTATTCTCTCACCAAACTAAATGAACCAACTGGAAACTGAAATTGAAAAAATTACAGGGAATGAATATTAATTGTCTTCAGCCATATATAGATGCGTTTCGAGATTTATTCCTCATTAGTATAGCTATGCTTTAGACTTTCAATACAAAAAAATTATAAAAACAAACAGTAAACTTACAGGAATGTGGAAGTGTGTCGTCGAAACAGGTACACAAAACTGGGGCGAGTGAAAATGAAGGGATGTTATTAAGTCATTAGTAGGTCCGAACAATGAGAAATGAGAGAAATAAGAATTTATTTATTTATTTATTAACGGAATCTCCATTTTATTACATAAGTGTACATATACATATTGTAATATATGACAAAAATAATAAAAAACATACAAATCATATAAAGAATTACATTGATTATAACCGACTAAATTATTACTGAACAAAAATAACAAAAACCATATAAAGAGTTACATTGATTACAGCCAACTAAATTATTACTGAACTAAAGATCTAACAGTCAATGACATTGGATAGCCTAATACGACGTAATTGGACCTTAATCTGATGAATTGATGGTGTAAATAAAACAAAGTTGGGATTATTGCTAATACCATTGGCATACCTCATCATACGATCGATGGGATTAGACATCCCATATCTGGTCGAATGAAAACGTAAACGGAATATAGGCCTATATCTAGCTTGAAGACCACGAGGTATAAAGAAATTTAGTGCCTCTACCAAATAACAACAGTTAACTAGACCATTAACAATTTTGTCAAAGTCAAATTTAAAAATACTCTTCTTTCAGCTAACGATCTCAGGTTCAATGGCGAATTCAGAAATGAAAAAGAGTGACATATCGCCTCAACGGTACAGTTTAACATAAAGAAAAATTTAACATGTTTGCAGTTTATACGGACATTATCGTAATTTTTATATTTTAACTTTAATTGTTTTTCAGTAAATACTGATTTTTTTTAAAGTATTAATTTACACGTTCCAAAACAAATTGTTTCATACGATCGAATTAATAAAAGTAATCATTTGTAAAATTAATTAACATGAGATCAAACACGTGTAGAATATTTTAAACTTTACAATAATTCAGTGTTTTATACGCCTGGCGCATGAAGTAAAATTTCGAGTTTAGAAAAACTAGGTTTTTCTAAACTCGAAATTTTACTTCATGCTTAATCAAGGATTGGAAACGCTTGTTAGAAGCTTTAAATTGAAAGCTTTTATAAAAACCGCGAACACTATAATAAAAAATAATATATGATATATTCCTTAATAAAAATAAGTAATGAACTCACAGCAAAATCTGACAAGCATATAAAAATAAATGTATTAGTGAATTTCAAGGATTGAACGCTTTTACAAAAACAATGAATGCCTAAAAATTCATGGCAAAAATCGAGATATATATCTCGATTAACTACATGCAAATTTCCTGTACACATTCTTCTTTTATCTCTTTGGTGTTGACATTTTTATCCTTAATTAATCTTTTTCGTTAAAATTCTAACGAACACTAATGATAAAAATCCTTGTTTATACATAATAAAATGTGTAATGTTATTTCAAGAGTATAATTCCGTATGCGGGAAGTAAACCTTACCAAATCACATTTTTGAAGTTTTACAGTGCTATTTACCTTTCGATAGAGTAACAAATCCTGATTTCAACAGTATAGAAGACGTATTTTAAAAAAATGAAAAAAAATGTGTCTCGGTGTAGTTTACCTCCTACACACAGAATTATAAATTAATGTTGAAATGATCAATGTTTAAGTTGGGTTGTTTTGCATATAAAAATATTATAATTTAGAATCACACTTCCGAATTAATAATACATAAAAATATGTATTATTAATTCGGAAGTGTGATTTTAAATGATTAGAATTTTGTATGTAAATCAACAATTTTTATTTATAAATTAAATTTATGATTATATCATATGTTCAATAAAATTAACCTCTAGCGTGCCATCGAAAATATTGTTGGTTGGCAATTCTAAAATGATATATAATAATTATCGGAACTTTTGCAAAGGATACATTTTATGTACTTAGACTCTCGACACGTCATTGTACCAGCTTTTATGTTCAAAAAGCTCAAACTAATGTCTTGGAACTGTCCCCAGTGCGTCGCATTTGTGTGTATCACAACATATTTGCCACTCATTGTGATATTTTTCACTTGAACTTACGTGAATTCAAGAACATAATTTCTGGTACTTGATATTAATAACAACAAACGGCTGCATAGACTTACTATTGTTATTTCTTAGTTATTTTGCCATTATTTTATTATTATAATTTCTAAATATTTAATATATTTTGTTTAAATAGAATCACGTGATCTTTATCTTTATTTTTGTAATTTTATTTTGTTTTGTTTATATATATTATTTTAAGAATTTTTACTTTTGTAATATTACTCTGTAATTGGGATGTCCTGTTGGGTAATAAATATTATTATTATTATTATTATTATTAAAGAGCGTAGCCAACATAAATTTAAAAAAGAATAAATCATGGCACTCTAGAGTTGTTCTTTATTAAACATACTATATTTCCTAATTTTGAATTACCAGTAATTTTATATACAATTGTAGGCATACATCTAATACGGTACTTTATTCTTCCATTTCCTACTTTCTTAGTCTTAGGAAAGAATAGCATGTTTGGAAGCAGTTTGTTCTCCTTCCTTATTTTTTTGCACTAGGTGTGAACACCCTCACCCTATCGAATATTTCACTTTAATGTTGGTAATAACTTGATTAAACGAAAGAACACGTGCTAATATCAACTATAATTAAATCGCTTGTTTTAAAAAAATTATAAGGTATAGATATAAATTTTCAAATTCAGTTTTCTTCAAATAAAATAAAAACAATCCGAGTGTTATGGAGATTTAATTTTACATCATTATTGTTGTGTTTCGGGGTTGACTATTAATATAAATAATTACACACACAAAGACACTTTATTGTAATTTTTACAATGAATCTTTTATTACAAAAGAAATATAAATTCAATAAGAAATAGAAATTAAAACTTTACAATGAGTCAAGAGATGTCGCTATAAGTATTATATCATAACTAATTTATTAATACATCACTATTATTAAAAAAATTTGACCAACTTCAAGCTTTCAATGAATAGCTCATTAACTACAGCAATTAATTGAACAGTTAAACGAGATCAAATTTTCTTATAAATATTTATTTTTAAATAATAGTGATTATTTTACTGGAAGTATTCAGAACCAATATAATTTGCCGAATTTGCACCACGTGACTGGTTTAATAAATGAAAAAACTACGTGATTCGCATGGCTTTTAAGGGTTTTTCCATTTATTTAACCATCATACTCCGCTATTTATTTCTTGGAAAAATAAGTAGCCTAAGTTGTAATCTGTTATCTTTGTAAGATAGTTTGTGAACATTTTGAGATTTGTTTTTTAAATTGAAACTTACATTTGTAAAAGAACTTTTTATTTATCTCTGACCGAACTTCAATTTTACCAAAAACATTTTTATTTTTTTTAAATCTAAAAAAATCACAGATGTTCCTTACAATATAAAAAATAATTTCGAATGAGTATTTTTTTTCCAAAAAATCTTCCAGTCCTCTTAATCGAATTGATTTTTAACTAAAAGTTAGATTTTACATAAAACTTAAATTTCAAGCATTTCCATTGAACGCATTTTTAAATTTAGACAAATGTACAATGACTTAAATTAAAACTCATTTTCTTCTTATTAGTTACTTTGAAGTAGTTTTTAAATTTCGTTGAAGTTTTAATCATTTATAGAGATTTTATCAAATTAATCAGTCAGTTTGATGATTTTCTCACTTTTTTATTTAAAACACTGTGTTTTCTAACCATACCACTTGATTGCGATTTTTTAGAAATAAATCAATTCGTAACAAAATAAGCCTTCATTTAAAATATGAATGCGTTTTGGTGACCTAAATTATAAGCTCGTTATAAACGCTTAAACACGAGTTATGTTCGACTGATTGATTTTTTGTTTGTAAAATTTGAAGAATTGGTAGCAAAAATTTTTCTTTAGAAAATAATTTGCTCAGGTTATTTCTAACATATGTAAGAATCTTCATAAATTTTTTGAGAATTAAAAAAAAATGTTTGCTAAAAAATCAAGTTTTTTTCCATACCCACCCCATACAAAAATTATACGTTTCGCATTAATTTTTTTTAACCTCAAATAATTTCCGTTGATAAATAAATGAATAAAACTAATTTTCTTCTTATTAGTTACTTCGAAGAAGTTTTTAAATTTCGTTGAATTTTTAATCATTTATAGAGATTTTATCAAATTAATCAGTCAGTTTGATGATTTTCTCACTTTTTTTTATTTAAAACACTGTGTTTTCTAAGCATACCACTTGATTGCGATTTCTTAGAAATAAATCAATTCGTAACAAAATAAGCCTTAATTTAAAATATAAATACGTTTTGATGACCTTAATTATAAGCTCGTTACAAACGCTTAAACACGAGTTATGTTCGACCGATTGATTTTTTGTTTGTAAAATTTGAAGAATTGGTAGCAATAATTTTTCTTTAGAAAATAATTTGCTCAGGTTATTTTTAACATATGTAAGAATCTTCATACATTTTTTGAGAATTAAAAAAAAAATGTTTGCCCAAAAATCAAGTTTTTTTTCCATACCCACCCCATACAAAAATTATACGTTTCGCATTAATTTTTTTTAACCTCAAATAAATCACAGATCTTTTTAAGAAAGTGGACTAAAGGTATTTTTCTACGACTAAAATAGTTAGCAAAGTATTCCCTACTTTGCTAACTATTTTAGTCGTCGAAAAATACCTTTAGTCCACCAAACGAATTGATTTTGTTCTGAAATTGTAGAAGTTGGATTTAAAAAAATTCACAACTAAAATAAAAACGTTCTTGAAATTTTCTGTTGATGTTAAAATCTGTGGTAAAACTCATTAGGAATGACATTTAACGAGGGTTTCCACTCCCAGACTAAGCATGAAGTAAAATTTCGAGTTTAGAAAAGCCCCGCGTAGAAAATTTGTCGAGGGTCGCGCAGCGACCCGAGACAAATTTTCACGGGGCTTTTCTAAACTCGAAATTTTACTTCATGCGCCACGCGTATAAAACACTGAAATATTGTGACGTTGTAAATATGCCACTAAAGCATAATGATAATATAATGTGTCTTAATTAACAAGACAACTTGAGAAAATAAATATCAATTGAAAAAACTACTTCCCGTGCAAATACGCCTCCGGATATTGTATATGTAAATTAATTTGTAAAAATGAATAGAAAGGAAAATCACTTGGTTTGTTCGATAATATTATTTATTTATTCCGACTAGTTTCGACTAACAGTCATGTTCAAGGAATGTACAGATTTTACAAATTGCAAAGTTTATATACAATATTTTTGTGTGTCAGGTAAGAAGGGCGATCATAATCGGGGAAATATAAGACTTTATCGCGAATACTTGTTAATTAACAAGAGAATTAGCCATAGTAGGTAAATCTTTGAATATTAATGTACGATTAAATCGTTTTTTACAAAACGTCGCATCAGTAATGTTTCCATAGTAAGCTATAAAAAACCATTCAATTTAATTGCCGGACCCTATATAATAAATTCAAACATTTTGTCGATGTAGACAAATTAGTAAGTCGCAAAAAGCACTTTAATAAACTCTGAGAAAATTGCGGTTTTTTCAGCATTAGATTATGTCTTTCTTTTGATCTAATTTGGCAGTCAACATTGAATTAATTTCTATTTCCCTTGATTTCTAGAAATATTTTTCGTCACTCATTCCTCTTTGTTAAAATTGCATGTTCGTAAGCAGTTAAACCCTCTTTTCTGATTTTTTCGCACAAGGTGTGAACAACCTCACCCCTCGCACCCACCATCGCATATTAAGTGTTGTTAATAACTTAATTAAATCGAGAAAAAAAAATAAAACACATGTTAAACCGTAACACAGTCCGTATGTGCTCGCAGGGGGGGCTGGTTTATTACAAATGATCAATCAACTTCAAAAACCGAGAACTACCCCGGGTGCCGAGCAGGGTTATCGTTCTCCTACAAGATCCCCAGCAGTGATTAAACCGAATCAATTCATTACGGCAACCCCGTTTAATTGGCTAAAGTACTTTTTCGTGTTTGTTTTAGCCACCCTTATTTCTAGAAGTGTCTCACAAGCGGGCGGGTTTTATATTAATTTCCGCGCGCTGTTTCTTTTTTTTGTGTGTACCTACTAATGTAATTTTGATGCGAATTGTTTCAGGGGTTTCCCCTTTTTGCACATAATCCGCAGACAGTGTCTGCCGCAGTCACCGCTCTGACCGCACTAGTTTACTGTTACTTGCACCTGACTCTCTGCGGACGGGCGGAATAGTTACTGTTTAATTATTTTTACGTCACGAAACGCTCGGGCTTTCAGGAAGGGGCGATTCGTAGCTGAAATTGAGCTGCAGAATGAAAAACGGGGTTTTCACTATTTTAAAATTCTATTCTGCCCTCGTTATTAACACACTGTAAAGTTGTATTTTGATATGTGACATTAGTAAGTAATACGATTTTGTTTCTTAAATGTTGCAAGTTGTGCAAACATTTGTTGCTCAAGAAATGCTGCGAGTGACATTAACATTATAAATTGCAGGTTTGTTTTCTTTTAAAACAGTGTTTTTAACATGTTTAAAAACAGACGTCGTGTTTTAAACGGTTTTGTTTAAAACATGTTTTAAATCTTAAATTTGTTAATAACATGTTTTAATAGTAAAATTTGTTTAAAACGTTTTTTTTTAATTATTTTAAATTAGCTAAATTATATTTTATACTACTCCATTAAGATTTGTTGTTTACATTTTTAAATTTTAGCTAAATTGTTGAAGATATTTCAAATTACATTATTAAACACAACATAAAATGTTGTATTTGACATAAAACAACGCAGTTGGGAGGGTTTCACTTTTATTGATAAAAGTGAAACCCTCCCAACTGCGTTGTTTTATTTCAAATAGTATTATGGAGTTTCATCATGTATCCGCCTCATCAATTAAATATATAAAATGTTGTATTTAAGAAAATATCAAATAAGTGTGCATAACAGTGATTTTTAAATACAGCGAATTTTTCTTTCAGGTGCATACACTGTTTTTATTTACGACATTCGTTGTTTTTTAAAAGATTTCAATTTGAATATTTAGACGAGGGTTTTCCACTCCCAGACTAAGCATGAAGTAAAATTTCGAGTTTAGAAAAGCCTGAAAATTTGGATTGGCCGCGTAGCGAAGCGGAGCGGCCAATCCAAATTAGGCTTTTCTAAACTCGAAATTTTACTTCATGCGCCACACTTATAAAACACTGAAATATCAGAAAGTTTAAAATATACGGCTTTAGCAATCCAATATGTAGATGTGTATAAAACGTGAGTCAAATTCTGCGCAGAACAAATTGTTTAAAACAGTGATTATAGGCAATCCAATAACTCTAACGTATATTAGGTTGCCTATAATTGTTGTTGTATGTGTGTGTTTTTTGAACTTCACTGTAAATCAGTGTTTTTAAGCGTGGCGCATGAAGTAAAATTTCGAGTTTAGAAAAGCCTAATTTGGATTGGTCGCTCCGCTTCGCTACGCGGCCAATCCAAATTCTTAGGCTTTTCTAAACTCGAAATTTTACTTCATGCTTAGTCTGGGAGTGGAAAACACTCGTTAAAAGCCTCAAATTAACCGCTTTTAAATAACGAATTCCCGCAACTTAAAGAAAGAACGCTGTAATTATCGGGATATGTATACTCAAAAAAAAATGCCCTGTATGTTCTGTTTTATATACGTTTTAAACGTGTTTCACAGATGCTTTTAATTGTTAATATTTGAAACGCTGTTTCAATAAAAAAACCAGTTTTATTAAGAAAAAACTGTTTATTTTAAGTAAAATAAAAAACGTTTTTTTTCCAACCCTGATAAATTGCAAACCAGGCAAAGCAATGTTTATTTTCAGAATTTTCAGGCTTCTCTAAACACGATTTTTTACTTCATGCTTAGTCTGGGAGTGTAAACACTCGTTAGATTATTCAAGTTAAACGCTTTGTAAAATGACCGAGTGCCTGGCATTTTATTTGTGGAATATGTAATTATAAAAAAGTTCTTGAAATTAAAATAAAATAGTACGTTTGTTATGAAAGTCATGTAATATAAAATTGTTGTTGTTGGGTCCGTTGAATCAATAAGCCGGGGTTGGTTTTATGAGGCCGGTTAATCATATTCAGTAATATATATGTAAAACGCGGCCCATAAATTTATTTCACCTACTTACAGCCGCCGTTGCCTCAGAATCCAAAAATTTTGCATGCATCAAGACAACGTCATGAATATATAAATAAATAATGCATTACACATTGATGGTCAGATCTTTTCATGGTTACCTCGCGTAAAAGTATTTGCACATAAAATACTCCCGTAAAAAAATAACAGGCGGTGATTTACGAGTATGGTCGTGATAAAATTGTTTCTCAATTATAATTAAGTACCTTAAGAATGCGATACCATCGCATAAAGGTCCATTGAATATTACGTACAAAAATGATTTTTAATTTTTTTGAAATAAAACGACAACAAAGAGAAGTTAATTTTTAAAGTGATCTTAAAAAAATTATGAATAAAACAATCACAATGAAAAACGTTTTATTCTTTACTTCACTTTTATTTTTATTCGTTGTACATTTCGCGTGCTAAGCACTCATTATGACTCATTTCGAGTGCTAAGCATTCATTATCAATAATTAATGATGATTAGTTATTGAAAATGTAAGCACTCGAAAGGTACATCTAACGAATAAAAAGAAAAGTGATGTAAAGAATAAAAAGTTTTTCATTGTGATTAAATACTCAACATAACCTAATTAAATATAAATGAAATTGCCAATTCTTGGTTGCAGAATACTTCAAACATTAAAAGTGCGATCCTTTTCGCAATCTACAACAAGTTAGTCTTACAAAGACTATATCAAACACTCATTGAAACAACTACTTCCCAAGCTAATACCCCGACGGACATTGAATTATACAACAAGTGTTTGCTGTTAAATACAGTAACCTACTGCAAATGTAACAATTTGGGTCAAATTATTCAGGCCATCTATAGACGCGTTTCGAGATTTATCTTTCATCAGTATAGCTTTGCCATTCCCTCTAAACAATTTGACACCTTAGACTGGCGGTCACGTTACTTAACTTAATTAAACAATTGGTCAATAAAACAATGTTGATAGAAGATATTACTTATTAATATTAAAATTGAATTTGTGTTCAGTATTCAGTATATCGGCACTAGATACCCACAGACGCGCTTCGGACTTCAAGGTCCTCTTCAGTGTGGTCCCGACCCAGTGCTGAGAAATACTGAACATTTCTGACTGTGTCAAGCCAATATGTGATAACTATAAATGGATTCGATAGCTAACGCCATCTAATGCTCCATAGTGGCATTCATATTAAATGAAACAAGCAATCCTTTTTCTCCACTGGTTTATTTTAATCAGTAGATATTTTACAAATATTTATTTCATCTAACCCAACCTTGAATCACAAACGCACATAATGAAGCAGTTCATTTCGAATTTCGCGGTATTTCAGTGTTTTATACGGGTGGCGCATGAAGTAAAATTTCGAGTTTAGAAAAGCCTGAAAATTTGGTTTGGCCGCTCCGCGAAGCGGAGCGGCCAAACCAAATTTTCAGGCTTTTCTAAACTCGAAATTTTACTTCATGCTTATTCTGGGAGTGGAAACACTTGTTTGAAGTTTCAATTTGAATTTTGATAAACCCGAATGCCAAAAAATGTAATTAATTTCAAATTATTGTTTTACATGCACTAAAACTTTTGTTGTTGAGAAACAATGAGCAGATTTATTTACCCCAGGGCAAGTGGAGTGTTAAATGTGTTTGTTCAGTGAGTTTATTTGTGATTTGCTTGAATTAATAGAATTAGTGTAATTGTCTATATTTATCGATACACCTAAAAACACACGTTGGGCAAGTGAAAACAGAATTATATAATTAACGTCATGTTACATTAAAGTCTAACAAATTATTAATTTATATTGGATGCGCGAAATGACAAATAATTAAATACACTCCAATATTCAACATTTATAATCACAGATAGAATTCTGTCTTCATGTATTTTTAACATTTAAAATTAAAAACAAGAAAACAGCATGACTGACTGACTGAAAAAAAAATTGTTACTACAACAAAAAGGAAATTGAAAACGCCGCATATTCCAGCGAATCGCGTTTTCAGCTTGAAAAAAAAAAACAAGCGAATGATCCGCGATTGTTGGCCGCATATTGATTTTTTTTCGCTCGGTGCGAGAATGACTGTCGCGTTATCAGCGGGCATTTCAGGGAAAAATATAATATCGTCACGAAACTGAAAAGTACGGATCGCGTTCCGTGCGTCCGGAATAAATTCGGATTTTATTTCCAGGTGTTCCAGTGATTTATGGCTTAAATCTAATACAAAATAACTCTTGGAGATATTTTACATAAGTGATAAATCACTAGGCGAGGTTTCTTTTATTTTAGTGCTGCTATTTCTTAGCTCACTTATATTGCACATATATAACCGTATTACCTACTATATTATATAAAGTGTGAAAAATTTACTTCATGCGCGAGGTGTATAAACACTGAAATATTGTAAAGTTCAAAATATACTAATTTGATTTAATCTCATACTGTATGTAAAACTATACTTGTTTTCAGATGTAAAACTCATAATTATTGATTTTAAATTTGAACCTAAAGCCTATACCCCTTGGCTTTGAGGATTATCATTTAAAATGAATAATTATGAGTTTCACATCTGAAAACAAGTATAGTTTTACATTAAAGATGAGATCAAATCGAAGTAGTATATCTTAACTTTACAATATTTCAGTGTTTATACGCCTGGCGCATGAAGTAAAATTTCGAGTTTAGAAAAGCCTAATTTGGATTGGTCGCTCCGCTTCGCTACGCGACCTATCCAAATTTTCAGGCTTTTCTAAACTCGAAATTTTACTTCATGCTTAATCTGGGATTTTAAACACTCGTTAGAAGCCTTAAATTGTAATCTTCTACGAAAACAACGAATGTCAATTCTCTAATTGCATTTCTTCTCAAATAAATTAATTAATTAAATTGAAGATACTTGTAAATAAAACACTTTTAACTTTGTTTAACCACTGAATCTTACATTTAATTGTGTGACTAGTTTCGACTATCTAGTAGTCATTCTCAAACTAAAGTTTAGTTTGAGAATGACTACTAGATAGTCGAAACTAGTCACACAATTAAATGTAAGATTCAGTGGTTAAACAAAGTAAAAAGTGTTTTATTTACAAGTGTATTTAAGATGTACCACAAAGTGAACGCCTACAACACCAAACAGTTGAATTGAAGATATTTATATATTTGTCCGATAATTGTTACAATGAACTAAATAAATGAAATTGATTGAACATTTTATGAGTTAATGAAATCCTAGAAAATTCACGAAAACTCTTTACATTCTAATGACAATAACTGAAAAAATATCATCGGGGTCTATTTGATTTTTACATATTTTAAAAGACCAATAATTGAGTGATATGCACACCAAGTTTTATAAAGATATCTCAAATAGTATCGAAGTTATGAACTCTTAAAATTTCTATATCACTCAAAATAATAAAAATTTACTGCCGTTTCGCGATCAAGTGAAAATTACTCAAAAACTATTATTGGGGTATGTTTTTGTTTTCACATATTTTGGAAAACTAATAATTGTGTGATATGCACACCAATTTTTATGAAAATATCTTAAATAATATCCAAGCTATGAACTCTTGAAATTTTTATATCACTTAAAATAATCAACATTTACTCCCGTTTCGCGATCAAGTAAAAATAACTCAAAATATTATTGGGGTATATTTTGATTTTTCATATTTTGAAAGACAAATAATTGTGTGATATGCTCACTAAGTTTTATTAAAATATCCTAAATGATATTTAAGTTATGAACTCTTGACATTTTTATCACTCAAAATAATCAAAATTACCTGCCGTTCCACGTTCAAGCAAATATAACAAAAACTATGAAGTATATTTTGATTTTTACATATTTTGAAAGACCATTAAATAAGTGATATGCACACCAAGTTTTATCAAAATATCTTAAATAATATTCAAGTTATGAACTCTTCAAATTTCTATATCACTCAAAATAATCAAAATTGCCTCCCGTTTCATGTTCAAGTGAATACAACATAAAACCTATCGATGGCGTATATTTTGATTTTTACATATTTTAGAAGACCAATAATTAGGTGATATTCACACTAAGTTTTATTAAAATATCTTAAATAATATCCAAGTTATGAACTCTTAAAATGTCTATATCACTCAAAATAATCCGAATTGCCTCCCGCTTCACGTTCAGGTAAATATAACTCAAAAACTATGGATGAAGTATATTTTATTTTTACATATTTTGAAATAACAATAATTAAGTGATATGTACAACAAGTTATATTAAAACATCTTAAATAATATCCAAGTTATGAACTCTTAAAATGTCTATATCACTCAAAATAATCCCAATTGCCTCCCGTTTTACGTTTAAGTGAATATAACTTGAAATCTATCAATATTGTATAGTTTGATTTTTACATATTTTGAAAGACCAATAATTGTGTGATATGCATACCAAGTTTTACTAAAATATACTACATAATATCTAAGTTATGAACACTTGAAACTTCAATATCACTCAAAATAATCAAAATTGCCTTCCGTTTCACGTTCAAGTGAATATAACTCAAAAACTATGGATGGAGTATGTTTTTATTGTTACATATTTCGAAAGACCAATATTTGATTGATATGTACAGCAAGTTTCAATAAAATATTTTAAATAATACCCAAGTTATGAACTCTTAAAATGTCTATATCACTCAAAATAATCCGAATTGCCTCCCGTTTTACGTTGAAGTGAATATAACTTGAAATCTATCAATATTGTATAGTTTGATTTTTACATATTTTGAAAGAACAATAATTGTGTGATATGCATACAAAGTTTTACTAAAATATCCTACATAATATCTAAGTTATGAACACTTGAAACTTCAATATCACTCAAAATAATCAAAATTGCCTTCCGTTTCACGTTCAAGTGAATATAACTCAAAAACTATGGATGGAGTATGTTTTGATTTTTACATATTATAAAAGACCAATATTTAATTGATATGTACAGCAAATTTCAATAAAATATTTTAAATAATACCTAAGTTATGAACTCTTAAAATGTCTATATCACTGAAAATAATCCGAATTACCTCCCGTTTCACGTTCAAGTAAATATAACTTAAAATCTATCAATGTTGTATAATTTGATTTTTATATATTTTGAAAGACCAATAATTGTGTGATATGCACGCCAAGTTTTATTAAAATATCCTGAATAATATCCAAGTTATATATTGATTTTTACATATTTTGAAAGACCAATAAATGAGTGATATACACACCAAGTTTTAATAAAATATCTTAAATAATATACATAGTTATGAACTCTTAAAATGTCTGTATGACTCAAAACAATAAAAATTTACTCCTGTTTTGGGATCAAGTGAAAATAACTCAAAATCTCTTATTGGGGTGTATTTTGATTTTCACTTATTTTGAAAGACCAATAATTGTGTAATATGCTCACCAAGTTTTATTAAAATATCTTAAATAATATACAAGTTAAAACTCTTGAAATTACTATATCACTCAAAATAATCAATATTGACTTCCGTTTCACGTTCAAGTGAATAGAACTCAAAAACTATCGATGGGGTATATTTTGATTTTTTAATATTTTGAAAGAGCAATAATTGAGTGATATGCACAATAAGTTTTATACAGAAATCTTTAATAGTGTCCAAGTTATGATCTCTCGAAATTTTAATATCACTCGAGTTTATCAACATTGATTAACGTTTAACGTTCAAGTGAAAATAATTCAAAAACTATTGATGGCGTATATTTTGATTTTTACATATTTTGAGAGAACAATATTTTATTAATATTTACACAGAATTTTATAAAAAATATTACAAATAATTTTCAACTTATGATTTTTTAAAATTTGTATGTTGCTCAAATTCATCAAAATTGTCTATCGATTGACGAATAACTGAAAATAACTTAAAAATTATTAATAGGGTTTATTTTGATTTTTAGATATTTTGAAAGAGCAGCATTTGATTAATTTTATAAAGAATTGTCAAAAAGTGTTTAATCTGTGATCACTTTAAATTTCAATACCACTCAAATTTATTACAATTGACTCACGTTTGATGTTCAAGTTAATGCGCTATAAAATTGCAGACATTCATTGCTTTTTTAAAAGCGGCCAATTTAAAGCGTCTAAGTGTTTCCACTCCTTGGTCAAGCATGAAGTAAAATTTCGAGTTTAGAAAACCCCGAAAATTTGGATTTACCAGGGCGCGAGCGAAGCGAGTCGCTCTCCGACAAATCCATATGTTCGCAAAAATATGTTTATTGAGAACTCAACAAAGCTAGTAAGAACAACATCCAGTAAGTTCAATTTGAAGCTTCAAACGAGTTTTTTCCACTCCCAGACTAAGCATGAAGTAAAATTTAAAGTTTAGAAAAGCCCCGTGAAAAATTGTCGAGGGTCGCGCAGAAACCCGAGACAAATTTTCTGGGCTTTTTTAAACTTCTAACCTTGTTTTTTTTTATGTTCTAACCTCTAATCTTTCTGGGCTTTTCTAAACTTCTAACCTTGTTCTTTCTTTAAAGTTCAATTTAAAGCTTCAAACGAGTGTTTTCCACTCCCAGACTAAGCATGAAGTAAAATTTCGAGTTTAGAAAAGCCCCGTGAAAATTTGTCGAGGGTCGCGCAGCGACCCGAGACAAATTTTCTGGGCTTTTCTAAACTCGAAATTTTACTTCATGCGCCACGCGTATAAAACACTAAAATATTGTGAATCTTATGTATGTTCGAACTTCACTTGAATTCTGTGTTTTATACGTGTGGCGCATGAAGTAAAATTTCGAGTTTAGAAAAGAGCAGAAAATTTGTCTCGGGTCGCTGCGCGACCCTCGCCAAATTTTCACAGGGCTTTTCTAAACTCGAAATTTTACTTCATGCTTAGTCTGGGAGTGAAAAACACTCGTTTGAAACTTCAAATTGAACTTAAGAAAACAAGGTAAGAAGTTTAGAAAGGCTAGAGGTTAGAACTTAAAAAAAAACAAAGTTAGAAGTAGAAAAGACCAGAAAATTTGTCAACGGTTGCTGGGCTTTTTTAAACTCGAAATTTTACTTTATGCTTAATCTAGGAGTGGAAAACACTTGTTTAAAGTTTCAAATTGAACTCTTTTAAAAAACCAATGTCGGAAAATTTACAGCTTGTGCATATGTTTACCGAAAAGAAAAATTAACTGTATAGTTAATCGTGTGAAAACAGAAATAAGATATTATTAATGGTTTTTCTATAATTTGAGATACCAGTTTACATTAATTCTCCATAAGCATTTTTACACTCATAGTCATCTTATGATTAAACAATGAATCCAAATTTTTGGTTAATTTCTATCCTTTTTCAACTTTGAAATACATTTTCTTAAAGGATGTATGCAGTTTTATCTCTTAGCTTCTAGGGTCCTCAAATATTAGTAAAACATATTATTGTTGATGTGTTTTTTTTTCTAACAAAACGCACATAATTCTACAGTGCATTCGTATCTCGAATGGATGGGTGGTTGTAAAAGGGGTGGAAGCAAAGGGACCGGGGGAGCGGAATCCCTTTGATCGTCACACAACCCTATATATATATTTAAAGGGGGGCCGTTACCCCCTTGCCAGGATTGCGCGTGCAAGAGAGAGAGAGATAGGGAGGGCTGTAGGGCTGTGGGGCTGTAATAAGTGAAGTGCGCTTAGACGGAACGCGCCTTGGGCAACGCGAAATTTCGTTTCCTCCGCTAACTTTTTTATAGGAATTAGCGCTTTGTTCCACCCCTCAAAGAAATTTCAATGGGGTAACTTGAATACACCATTTAACTTAACCCACTCCTAAAAAAAGATTCATTCTTAAAATAACACCACCGCAACCATCCCTTTTAACAACCCAGAACTTGAAAACTAATAAATCATAGGAGAAATTTAAAAAAGGTGCAGATTAAAGCTTCAGATTCAGCAAAAAGAAATACTTAATACTAGGGATTATATTTTTTTCTACTTTTACAATTAAATCACAATAAATTTTTATGGTAAGATAAAATAAATCTGACAAAATAGGACCATAAGGAATTGAAACATATATCCCTCAATACCATTGGGATGGGAATCAACGCACGCAAATCCCGTGGTGAAGAAGAAGAGAGGAACAAATGAATACATTTAACAATATGATGTGTAAACTTAATTTATATTGTAAAATAAAGAATACTTAAAAAAAGCATAAATATTTTTTTAAATTCAAGATAGCTTTCAATTCAAAATATTCTTATGGTTTAATTCTGGATATTTAATTAAAACACTTGGTTTGTTTCACTGATTTATATTTTCTCCGACTACTTTCGACCATTGGTCATCTTTAAGGAGGAAATATCTTTAAGGAGAAAATATAAATTAGTGAAACAAAGTGTTTAAATTAAATATCCAGAATCAGATTAAAAAATGTTTCACTACGGGTTAAGTGAGAAATTAATTAAACATACTTATGGTTTAACAATATATTTGTTTTGGGGGTAAAAGTCATTAAGTACGTAAACAATAAATAGCGATTCGTTTTGTTACAAATATTGTATAAATTGTCAAAAATCATTAACAATTATTTTAGTTGTAATTTCGAAATACTCGAACTGGTTAGAGAAAATGATGTTCTTGCCCTTTAAAAACAGATAGAAACATGAAAAATATCATAAAAAAACGTTTTATTGATTTTAGAGCGATAATATGTCCATTATAACTGGTATTAAAGTATTTTATTTATAAAATTTGCAAAGTTATTATCGAACCTAATCAAAATAAAACATTAACACAATTATTACCTGACAATATACAAGCTTGTCGGTTTCTTTTGTAATTCACTCCTGATAATGCTGTAAAACGCGAAACTAGTCGAGTAAATAGTAAAGAGAAAATTGAGAAACAAACCAAGTGTAATTTAATTTAAACATTTACAATATTTAAAAATGTTTCAATAAGTGATAAGTGAGAAAATTATTCAAGAAATATTAACACAAAGTTAATGTTTGAAAAATGCCGTCGAATGCAAAACCTGCTACATTTCTCTGTTGCAAAAGTAGACATATTTTTCAGTTACAAAAGCTGGAAACTTTTTATTTAGTTTTATATAGTTTTATATAGTTTTATAATTTATAATCGTGTCCCGGGAATTCGATACAACGCTTATTCAACACTCATTTAGTTTAATAAAAGGCGCTGCAAAATCAGTTTTTGTCATTTTGCCACAAGTTTGTTTGGCTATTTTTGTATCTAGGTGACTCAATTGAAGCGTGCCATATGCAAAAGGTCGTAAGTACTAAATAACACATTTTACAGGAGAAACATAAAATGTTAATGAAAGTACTATGGCACTTATGACGTTTTGATAATTGAGTCCCTATTTCTGCCTTGTAGTAGCACTATTGCCCTGGCATTTATTGCACAAGTAAAGCATGACATTTAGAACATATTCCGTATATAAAACGCATTATTTAAAAATTGACACGTACGACTTTTTGCATATGGAACGCTTCAATTGTAAAAGCTTATGATTAAGAGAGTGGATAATGTTTGAAGTTGCAAAAAATAATACAATAATGTTCGAGATATTTATGAACGTCAGTTTTGTGGTAAATTACGTTGTCGGTAACGTTTGATTGATAGATTATATAGGACTGAAAGAAAGATCCTGATCCGTTAGGCAAACACAAGGGATTCATTAATAATTCCCCAATAAAGGCAGAACGGCCGATCGATCATTGTGCGTTTAAAAGCTCGGACACGCTCCGATGAACGCACCATTATTTTTTTTCTCTCGCTCCACTCTCTGCTCGATGGAAATCCGCATCTTCCGCCACCCAATAATGTAACGAACGGCAAACCCCAGCAATTGCCATGATATTGCCAGATATTGCCATCGCCCCCATTCGGGACCTAATAAACACAACACGCACACACAAAGAGGAAGACACAATCGCACATTGATGGAGAGCGAACGCACGTGCGGGTAATATTATTGAACTAATTTAATTAAAGCGGACAACTGTCCTCGGAGACGATCGCCATATTCGGTCATTAGTGTGTCGCCATCATCTCGAGGGGAGGATTCCGGATATATATTGGAAAATCGGGTATTATACGCTCGTTTCAGACATATAACCATTAAATTCAATCTAATTGTATAATCTATACTAACAAGCAAACGATTTCAACCTTAAATTAAATTAACTTTAACAGAGTAAACATGAAGCTAGAGATGATCATTTCACAGAAGAAGAAGAAAGTAAACATACATGCACCTGAATTCCATTTAGGTTGAAAAAGCCAAACAGAAAAGTAGCTCTGTAAGCCATTTGACACATTGCACTGGATCAGACTACACTGATGCGGAACAGGAAGTCCAAAACGCATTTGTAGCTGCATTGCTGAACACAAATTTAGTTGCTATTTTTATGCGGAAACTATTTTTTTTTTATTATTGTATTTAATTGATGGAAACTTATAATTCATCACATACCATGAATTGTACTTACAAAATTATTAAGCGAAACGTTTTTTTGATAAATATCGGGTGTTGACTTGGCGGACGCAGCATAGGAAATCCCATGTCAATTTTGAAATGTTCAAATTTTGGCTCCCCTATTTATTTTAGAAACAAAATGTATTTACCTTTTTTATAGAGGGATAATATCTGAATTCATTCGTGTTAACGTTTATCACTTTACGTTTCTCTAAGTTAAAATAATTAAGAAAAAATAATGTGATTTTATAAAAATAATGACATGCCATGTTCAATTCCATGGCATGTCATTATTTTTATAAAATCACATTATCATCACAACAACTGCGGATGTCAAAATGGCAAAAGTTATCGTAGTCACTTGATTAAAGTAAACGTTTTCAAAATTATTTACACTCTATTACTGTCTGATCATTATGTCGGATAAATGTGAAGTAAATTCGAATAATCAGTCGAAACAGCGTAAAATAAATAAAAACATGCCATGTTCAATTCCATGGCATGTCATTATTTTTATAAAATCACATTATCATTACAACAACTGCGGATGTCAAAATGGCAAAAGATATCGTAGTCACTTGATTAAAGTAAGCGTTTTCAAAATTATTTACACTGTATTACTGTCTGATCATTATGTCGGATAAAAGTGAAGTAAATTCGAAAAATCAGTCGAAACAGTGTAAAATAAATAAAAAGCAATGTGTGTGTGGCTAAGTCAGCAACCCAGTGCTCAACCTGCAAAACTTGGTACCACACTAGTTGTGTGAGAAGGGCTAAATCCTGCTGTGACGTATACCTCATCACAGGAACGAAAATTGAAATTGATTCCAATGAAATTGAATTCAACAAAGAAGCTTACCTAATTTTAAAAAACTGGTCAAACAACTAAAAATTAACAATACTATGCTGATAGAGAAGGTGGAACGCCTAGAATTAGAAAACACTAACCTACGTTTAGAGGGTAACAATACATATGTAAACAAAACTACGCGCCTCAATCCGGCTAAATTGAAACCAACGATGGCTGTAATCATAGGCAACCCAATATCAGGACAAGTTAAAAATAAGCCCATTTCTCCAAAAATTATCAGTTGAATAGTAAAACATGCGAAAAAAAATCGGATGAAAATTTAATTGAAAATGAACGTAAATCACCAAGCTTTCCAACTATAAAAGAAGCTAAGTCAGGAAAAGGATAAGATCAAACGACTAAGTTAAAAGAAAACCAAACATAAGAACGGGTCTTGATGTAAACGATGAAGAAATCAAGAGAGTTCAAAAGAAAGCCCACTTTCACACTTACCGTCTGGACCCCAAGACAAACGAAACATCTCTTAAGACATATCTCGCCAAGAAAAGTACCACCGATGCTCAATGTGAACAAATGCAGTCTCGTCTCCCTGAAGAGTACAGTTCGTTCAAAATAACGGTTCCATTTCATAAGCGAGAAAATATCGAGAATCTGGATGTGTGGCCCGCGGGAGTAGTAATACGGCGTTTTTTATTCCACATCCAGAGGATCAAAGAAAAGAGAAGCCCAACGCAACAACAACAGCAGTCAAATTAAATAAATTTAATATTCTTCATTAAAACATCCAATGCCTAAGAAATAAAATCTTAGAATTTGAATCTGTCTTGATCGAGAATAAATCGAAATACTCTTTTATGTATCTATGCGAGCATTGGCTTAACGATACTGAATCATTGAATGTTAAAATTAATAATTTTTCAGTGGTTTCACAATTCTCCAGATCAAAATTCATACACGGGGGAGTTATGATTCTTTCTGATGGGTCTTACGAATGTAATGATTTAAATATATGAAGATTCTCTGTTGAAAATGATTGTGAACTCACTGGCGTACATGTTCGAGATGTAAACTGCAATATAATTGTGATATATCGCTCCCCAGTAGGTGATTTTAATGTGTTTGTGGATGTATTATCTCTAGTATTACGTAAAATGTGATCTTTTAAGACCAACATAATTTTAACTGGTGACTTCAATGTAAGATTCAATGGAGATGACCCTAACAAATATAAACTAGTTGACTTTCTTGCTAGTTTTGGCCTACACAGCAAATTTTGTTTACCCACGAGAAAAGGAAACTCCATAATATATTTTCTAACATAGAAATCAAATCAAATGTAATTAATCTAGAATTATTGGATCACTTTGGTATAGAATCCAATATTATATTAAAAGGAAATATAAATAAAATAAACACCAAAACAATCAGACCAATTACATTGGCAGGAAAACAGCATTTTTTTAATTTAATTCAAGAAATTAGTTGGGAATTTTTAAACCAAAATACAAATGTAACTGAACTTGCCTAGTTATTCAACACAGTAATATCAATCGCACCGAGCATTTAATAGCATAGAAATCAGTACTACACCCCGTTCAAATACACCACAGCTAAAATGGTATAATGAGCATCTTAAATCTATGAGGGAAATACTGTTTCATGACCGAGGCTTGTAGTCAAAATAAAAATAATCAAGAGCTTTGTCAGATAAAAAATAAATATAAAATTAAATAGAAAAGTGCTATCAGAGAATGTAAAATCAATTAATTTACAAAATATATGGAAACTCATAACTATTCCCCAAAACATCTCTGTAGAGTTCTTAAACCAAAAGAAGTAAATATTATGGTTTATAAATGCTAACGATTTCAATAGCTTTTTCGTTACACAACCAATTAAGTTAAGGGACTCAGCTCCTAAATCTAACATTGACCCCATTGTTTTAATATGTCACAATCAAACGAATATTTCAAGTTTCATAAGGCTATTTTGAATGATGTTAGAGAAGCAATCGATAATCTGAAACCCAGCAAAAGCTTTAACATTTATGGAATTAATATCGAAATGATTAAAATCACTAAAAACATATTGATTCCACCCATTTGTAAACTAATAAATTTATGTATAAATAGTAATACGTTTCCAGATTCATTGAAAATTGCAAAAATCATTCCAATTCATAAAAATGGAGATCCTAACGATCCATCAAATTATAGACCTATTAGTATATTACCTATTATTTCAAAAATATTCGAGAAGATTTTAAAGAAACAACTTGTAAAACATCTAGAGGCAAACAAGATGCTAAGCAACAAACAGTTTGGTTTCAGAAAAGGCCTAAATACTACACATGCTATAACAGAGTTGGTAAATTGGGTTACAGAGTGTTTCGAGAGAGGAGAGTTTGCCACATCTGCATTTCTCGACCTCTCTAAGCGTTCGACTGCGTCTTGCACGAAATTTTAAATAGAAAGTTATACATCTATGATATACATTTGGGTGTATGCTGTGCTTATATCTATCCAATAGGCAGCAGACTGTATTGTATAAAGAAACCAAGTCAGAATTTAAAGTAAACGATGTTGGTGTTCCTCAAGGTTCCGTTCTTAGACCAATATTGTTCTTATTATATATAAATGACCTACCTGCATGTGTCAATAAATTTAAGACTGTTCTTTTTGCGGATGACACAACTATTAGCACATCAAACACATTTCTTTCAAACTCTTTTAGCCTACATAATGATGCATTAACGGAAGTTTTTGAATGGTTTCTAAGCAATATGCTACAAATGAATAATGACAAAACAAACACTTTACATTTCTCGTTACGATGGAACAATAGTATAAATGCTCCATTAACACCATACACAACATTTTTGGGACTACATATAGATTGTATTCTAAAATGGTCAGAACATGGAAACATGCTAGCAAACAAGTTATCTCGAAACATATATCTGCTTAGAAATACATCAGATTCAGTTACAAATAATGCATTACGAGTAGCATATTGTGCATTCATTCAGTCTCATTTAAAATATGGGATATTTATATGGGGTCATTCTCCAATTAAACACCGAATATTTTCTCTACAAAGAAGGGCAATTCAAATTATTGCAGGGATAGGCTACAGAGATGATTGCAAGAAATATTTTAGGAGGTACAAGCTACTAACTCTACCTTCAATATATATTTTAGAGTGTCTTACATATATCAAAAATAACTTAGTTAATTTTAAATTGCACGCTTCCAATCACATGTATGATATAAGAAATAGACGGGATATATATCCAAAAAGATTGAGGCTTACAAAAGCAAAAACAGGCAGTAACTATTAATCCATAACATTTTATAATATATTACCGTTGCATGTCAGGCGCGTCCATTGAAAAATTATCTAAATGTTATTAAAACATATCTTATAAATAAGGCGTATTATAACTATGAAGAGTTTATATCTAAAGGTTTTAAAATATAGAAATTGATTTATAAAAATGAAAATGTGATTTTAACACTGCACTGGGGAGCACATTAAAATATTTATATTATTTATTTAATTATTATTCACTGTTTATGTCAAATCTCGCATATCTGTCATCATATTTAAAAAAAAAACTGTATTTTTCTCTGTAAATAGAATTTATTCTGCTGAGAAATAAATGATTATTATTATTATTATTATTTTTATCTAAATGTTAATTTCAAGCTATACTTACGTATGTAAACTAAACTAATATAGTTTGAGCTCCTCCACTTGACATGTGTAAATTCTATATTTATTTTTTAACATGAATAAACTATCATTCGACCCAAGACAAATTTTCGGGGCTTTTTGAAACTCGAAATTTTACTTTTTGCGCCACGTGTATAAAACACAGATTTTAAGTGAAGTTGGAATATACATAAATTTGATATTATAGTGTTTTATACGCGTGGCGCATAAAGTAAAATTTCGAGTTTAGAAAAGCCCAGAAAATTTGTCTCGGGTCGCTGCGCGACCCTCGACAAATTTTCACGGAGCTTTTCTAAACTCGAAATTTTACATCAAGCTTAGTCTGGGAGTGGAAAACATTTGTTTAAAGCTTTATTTGAACTTTAAAAAAAAACAAGGAATATCCGCAATTATTGTATCAATTCCATAGTATGTCATTATTTTTATAAAATCACATTACTTTTTCTTAGTTATTTTAACTGTGAATTTTTTACATTTCTTGAGTTTTAAAAGAGCTCAATTTGAAGCTTTAAACAAGTGTTTTCCACTCCCAGACTAAGCATGAAGTAAAATTTCGAGTTTAGAAAAGCCCCGTGAAAATTTGACGAGGGTCGCACAGCGACCCGAGACAAATTTTCGGGGCTTTTCTAAACTCGAAATTTTACTTTATGCGCCACGCGTATAAAACACAGATTTGAAGTGAAGTTCAAATATACATAAATTTGATATTATAGTGTTTTATACGCGTGGCGCATGAAGTAAAATTTCGAGTTTAGAAAAGCCCAGAAAATTTGTCTCGGGTCGCTGCGCGACCCTCGACAAATTTTCAAGGGGCTTTTCTAAACTCGAAATTTTACTTCATGCTTAGTCTGGGAGTGGAAAACATTTGTTTATAGCTTTAAATTGAACTAAAAAAAACAAGGAATATCCACAATTAATTCCGCAATTAATTCCATAGTATGTCATTATTTCTGTAAAATCACATTACTTTTTCTTAGTTATGTTAACTGTGAATTTTTTACATTCGTGGATTTTTAATAGAGCTCAATTTGAAGCTTTAAACGAGTGTTTTCTACTCCCAGACTAAGCATGAAGTAAAATTTCGAGTTTAGAAAAGCCCCGTGAAAATTTGACGAGGGTCGCGCAGCGACCCGAGACAAATTTTCTGGGCTTTTCTAAACTCGAAATTTTACTTCATGCGCCACGCCTATAAAACACAGATTTGAAGTGAAGTTCGAATATACATAAATTAGATATTATAGTGTTTTATACGCGTGGCGCATGAAGTAAAATTTCGAGTTTAGAAAAGCCCAGAAAATTTGTCTCGGGTCGCTGCGCGACCCTCGACAAATTTTCAAGGGGCTTTTCTAGACTCGAAATTTTACTTCATGCTTAGTCTGGGAGTGGAACACACTTGTTTAAGTCTTTAAATTGAACTTAAAATGAAATGAAACGTTTTTTATATATTTAATATATATTTTTATATACTTAAAAGAAATATTCTATGTATTTGTAATTCATAGATGTTTGGGAAACTGATAAAAATTGCTGTTTTCAAGTTGAAAATGATTTTTTTTTTAATATTAGCTTTTCTGTTTTTTGAAAAAATGTCGAAACAATTAGTTTTAGAATGCCGTTCCGCTTTTCAAGGGAGTCAATCGCAATCAAAATAATAAACATTCCGTCCTTTGTCCCCCGCTATTCGGATGGGATAACAACGTCCCGCACGCGTCAATGGCGATCGACACCCTTCCAATATCACAAGCAAACGACTCAGCGGTATGTGAGGCACGTCAATCTTTGCCGAGGGGGCCTCGGCCCCCACTTTTTACGCCGCCCCCAAAACGGATCCGACGGCAATTGCGGAATTGTGTTTCACGACTGGCGCAAAACTGTTATTAGATTACCTACGCGCATATTTCACACAAGCGGGAGCGGGAATTTTCCTCTCTTTCTCTCTCTCTTTTCCCTTTTCCGGAAAAGTCGTCGTCGGCGGGGAGAAACAGAGCTGAGAACAATCAGCCTAATTATATTTGTTTACCGTCTGTCTAAACTGATTTATGCGGATGTGGGGAAACGGATGAAAAATACGGGATCATTATCGTGCTCAACAAAGTATCATCCACTGGAATTTATGATGATGTTAGAGGTTTTTTATTGAATTTCAATTTTTGATAAATGGAACTTTCAACTGTAATTATTATTTTTTTCAGAGGGAAAAGTGCTGCCATTAATAAATGAAATTTATAGAGTTATCAAAGAGAATAGATCAAAGCTTTACACAACTTTATACAACAAATGTAACAAATAAAAGTTTCAGTTGAAAAAAAATACACATATTGAATGCATAATTTCATTTTTACAAAAGCTCTTATCTCTTTTATCATAATTGAATTTGGGTGAGTTACGTGAAGATTATATTAACTTTATTTAAAACACTTTTAACTTTTCTTCACAATTTTTAATATATACCATATAATGATCAATCCATTTATAATGGTCACCTTGTGACCGAAATGTACATCTGGTAAATAATAAAAATTGTAAAGAAAGATTAAAAGTGTTTTAATTAAAGTTTTTTATCATACTTAATTAACGAGGAGGATAAATCACTCCAGAATGCCGTTTGATATAAAACAACACAAATTAATAGCAATACTGAAAAAATCATTATTTTTAATAATTATTGAAAATTCATGATAAAGTTTGATAAAATTAACGAACTTCTTGGAAATTTACACTTATATGAAAAAATTGAAGATTAATGGAAATATTGGAAACTTAGAAAAACCGTCTCGATTTTAAAAATTATCAAAAATCTTGAAAAATTCATGATAGGCATCTAGATGTTGATAGTTATCGAAAATCTTTGGATTTCGCGAAAACATTTTTAAAATCCACGAAAACCGTCCGAATTTCGAAAATTAACGAAAATCTTAGAATTTCATGAAACGTACAAAATTTAAAAAACTATAAATAATCTTGGAAATTCACAAACTGACGAAAACTATTAACATTTTTAAAGTTAACGAAAATCTAAACAATTCAGGAATTCAGAAAATCAAACTTTCAGGCTTTTCTAAACTCGAAATTTTACTTCATGCGCCACCGGTACAAAACACTGATGAAATGTAAAGTTTAGCGGTGTGTTTTAAACTTCGTAATGTCAGTGTTTTGTACCTGCGGTGCATGAAGTAAAATTTCGAGTTTAGAAAAGCCTGAAAATTTGGTTTGGCCGCTCCGCGCTTCGCGCTACGCGACCAAATCAAATTTTCAGGCTATTCTAAACTCGCAATTTTACTTCATGCTTAGTCTGGGAGTGGAACACACTCATTTTAAGTTTAAAATTGAACTCTTTAAAAAAAACGAGTATCTAAAGATTTACGGCATATGCGTTGTAATTGGAACATGTATACTTGGAAGGAGAACTCCCTGTATGTACAAGTTGAGGCATTAATTGCGATTGATTGGCTCCAACATGTAATGGTCATATAGGCAACCCAATTTACATATTATTTTAAAATTAAAGGTGTCAAATTGTATTTGATGAAGATGTTCGGTGTTACATGAAACTCTCTGTATGTATATACACTCTGTCTGATCAATTAAATCGTACTTCCATTACAATAATAAATAAAGCCAATCATCAAGGGACACATTTCCTTCACATATGCGAACAAAAGACGAACAACCCTCGATTACAACCTCTCTTATTGGCTGCTTATTTAGCACACATCCTCCTCCCATAACCGGAAACGTATAGAAAAAAAAAACAGGAGCCAATCTACTGAAACAATGCTAACGTTGAAGAAAAGGTCTGTAGAGGGGGGTAACCCCACAGCATCAAAGAGGGAGTGAGAGAGAGAGAACGGCAGTTGAAGCAAAAATTAGCTATGCACGATAAGGTATCTTGTAAAGTAAGTTATTATCGCCTTATCGGCTAGCTTGGGGGACGATTTACATACTCCCTTTGAGGCCCAACGTGCGATAATCTATCTAACGAAAAGGGGATTATACGTGTATTCAGGATGACTTGTTTAATCTATATTATGTTTTATGCGCATGTAAAGAAGTTGTTTTTAACGTTGGATTTATGAGATCGGCGCTGGATTCGTTCCTGCGAGGAATTCCTGCACCGCGGCAAAACAATAACTGCGGAATTTGCATTTTGAAACATTGCTGTGCAAAAACTTACTCGTGAAGTGTATTATTAATAATTATGAAATACAAGAATGTCACTTATTTCATGCACAAAATCTTCTACATTTCGTAGACTTAAAACACAGACATAACGTCAGATAAAAAAAAATAATTCAGAGCAGGCCTTGACTAGAACAGCACGATTGGCTACACAGGTTCTAGAATCCCTTTAAATTATAATGTGATAGTGACATTTCAAATGTTAGTCATTATTATTATTATTATTATTAATACTAGTGAAATTCTTTCAAAATGTTTGCGTTGGAGTATCCTGGAAAGTTATTTCAGGAATCATATTCATATATGGTCTATTGGTCTTTGAGATAAAAAATAAAAGATTCAGAGCAGGCCTTGGCTAGAATAACACGATTAGATACACAGATTCTAGAATCCCTATGAATTATAATTTGACAGTGATATTTCAAATGTAAATTATTATATATATATATATATATATATATATATATATATATATATATATATATATATATATATATATATTTATTTTTAGGTTTTCGCGAGCAAAATATAACTGCTTTGAGTTTTTTGGGCTGCTTTCTCGCGTTGGTTGATTTATTTGCGCTCTACGTTTCGGCAGCATCACTTCTGCCATCCTCAGGAGCTTTTATGTATACTGAGTGATATATGTCACGTTCACTGTCAGTACATTTGCTTTGTAAACTAGGGACTTGTAGTCTAGATCTGCTGCGTGTTATTGGTCATTTTATTTATTTTAGCACCTTCTACATCGAGTGGCCCAATAACACGCAGCAGATCTAGACTACAAGTCCCTAGTTTATAAAACAAATGTACTGGCAGTGAACGTGACATCTATCACTCAGTATACAAAAAAGCTCCTGAGGATGGCAGAAGTGATGCCGCCGAAACGTAGAGCGCAAATAAATCAACCAACGCGAGAAAAAAAACCCTTGTACCCTTACGGGTGTTGGGTGTACAGAATAATGTCTATCTAGTTCAAATCACTTCTGTTTACTTGTACATGTACTAATTTCGCCCAATCCTTCTTGTTCTTTGCTAGTGTTCTTGCCTGGTTTACCGTTATTCCCTTTTCTTCTATTATCTTCTCCAATCCTTCTTCCCATGTTTTTCTAGGTCTCCCCCTTCTTCTCTTCTTTGCGGTTCGTGCGTTCCATACCCTCTTCGTAGTTCTGTTGTCGTCCATCCTTTGCAGTCCCTACCAGCTCAGTTGACTTCATTCTATGAACTTTATCATTTCTTCCATTTCAAGGTCTTCTCTAATTATTGTCTTTTGTATTCTGTCATTTTTCGTAACTCCTTTCACGCAACTCAGGTATTTTATTTCAAGCGCTTGTATCTTGCTCTTCTGTTCTTTGTTCAGCATCCATGTCTCGCACCCAAAAGTCAGTATTGGTCTATAGATGGCTTTGGATACTTTTAATTTAGTTTTCTTTCATACTTCCTTACTGTATATAAATTTAGTTCTCATTGTGTGGAACAGCTTTAATGTATTTTCTAGTCTTTTATTTATTTCTAGCTCGTTCTTTCCATTTGTTTCTATATTTATTCCGAGATACTTCTAATTGTCCACTTGGTGAATTTGTTCGTCATCTATTTTTATGTTTAGTTGCTCTTCTTCCCTGATAACCATTACTTTTGTCTTGTTTGTATTTATCCTCATGTCGTATTTTTTAATTGTGTTGGTCCATTCTAGTAGGTTGTGTTCTAGGTCCTTACTGCTGCTACCATATATGACATCATCTGCAAATACACCTTCCGATATTCCAATTGGGTTTAATTTATAATATCCAATGTGCAATTTTTTGTCTTATTACTGCATGTTTTTATTATTTCGTCTATAAATAATATGAATAGCAGTGGGCTAAGCCCACTACCCTGTCTTAACCCATCATTTATTTTGAACGGTTCTGATGTCCTGTTATTTTGTACAATAAAAGTTGTGTTTTCATTTTTGTCTAGTATCTGCTATATTTTTCTTCTACTAACCGTATCAAACGCCTTCTCTATGTCGATAAACGCTAGATGTATGTTTCTTTGCTGTTGTTGAAGTTTTTCAGTGATTTGTTTTATTGTAAAGATTTGGTCACGGATGCTTCTGCCTCTTCTGAATCCGCTTTGCGAGTCGTGTAGCTTTTTCTCTATTTTATTTCTAATTCGTCTCTCTATTACTTTTTCGAGTATTTTCATTATTATATTCAGTAAATTTATGCCTTTGTAGTTATTGCAACTTTGTTTTTCTCCATTTTTGTGTATGGGTACTAGTAATGTTTCTGACCACTCCGATGGCATTTGTTCTTCCTTCCAAACTCTATTTACTATTCCCAGTAACATTGTAAATCCCTTTTCGTCTAATTTTTTAAACATTTCTGATGTTAGCCTGTCTCGTCCTGGTGCTTTCCCATTTTTCAAGGATACTATTGTTTGTCTTAGTTCGTCTGCTGTAATCTCTGTCTCTTTACTTCCTTGTCATATTTTCCCTTCGAATCATCGTCGTTCCTTTCTTCGTTCATCAATAGTTCCATAAAGTATGCTCTCAACCTATCATAACTTCCTCCTCGTCTGTCAAAACTTCATTTCTTTTGTTCTTTATATTTATCATTATTAAGTTTACCGTTGTAATACTAGTGCAATTCTTTCAAAATGTTTGTGTTAAAGTACAAAACCTTTATCCTGGAAAGTTATTTCAGGAATGACGAGAAACTGGCAAACGGACAATGATCATATTCTGTTGGTCTTTTTGTTGAGGAATTTAGTGACAGATTTCCAGATTTTGCAGTAGATTATCATAAATTATTTATAGAAATTCATTAAGGTCAGAAATTCACATGTTATTTGGCCATTAGAACGAGCAACGATTAAACTTCCACAATAATGAAAATAGATCTTTGAAACTTATACATATTGCACATTGAAGCTTTGCGAATAAATTGACACTATTCTTTTTTTTAAGAAAACGTTTCTTAAATTATATATAAATCAACTAATGGAATACTCTTAATTGATCACATAAATCTGTGCAATACTTCCATAGAAAACATTATTTCTTCTTCATATTGCTTTAATTTATTGAAGTAATTATTATAAACATGTTGTATTAAATAGATTAATCTAAAATAAATGATAAATGAAATTAATCGTTGCTTAGAAATCTCCATAAGAGCAATGTTAATTTTGATTATGCTTTCAATAAATAGGGGGCAGCATCGTGCTATTTTAGTAATATCTAATATCGCGACAAACGAGTGTTTTCCACTCCCAGACTAAGCATGAAGTAAAATTTTGAGTTTAGAAAAGCCCCATGAAAATTTGTCGAGGGTCGCGCAGCGACCCGAGACAAATTTTCTGGGCTTTTCTAAACTCGAAATTTTACTTCATGCGCCACGCGTATAAAACACTGATTTCAAGTGAGGTTCAAATATACATCCATTTTACAGTATTTTAGCGTTTTATACGCGTGGCGCATGGAGTAAAATTTCGAGTTTAGAAAAGCCCAGAAAATTTGTCTCGGGTCGCTGCGCGACCCTCGACAAATTTTCACGGGGCTTTTCTAAACTCGAAATTTTACTTCATGCTTAGTCTGGGAGTGGAAAACACTTGTTTATAGCTTTAAATTGAACTTAAAAAAAAAACAGGAAATATCCGCAATTGTTGTATCAATTCCATGGTATGTCATTATTTTTATAAAATCACATTACTTTTTCTTAATTATTTTAGCTGTAAATTTTCTTACATTAATGATTTTTAAAAGAGTTCAATTTGAAGCTTTAAGCGAGTGTTTTCCACTCCCAGACTAAGCATGAAGTAAAATTTCGAGTTTAGAAAAGCCCTGTGAAAATTTGTCGAGGGTCGCGCAGCGACCCGAGACAAATTTTCGGGGCTTTTCTAAACTCAAAATTTTACTTCATGCGCCACGCGTATGAAACACAGATTTTAAGTGAAGTTTGAATATACATATCAAATATATGTATATTATAGTGTTTTATACGCGTGGCGCATGAAGTAAAATTTCGAGTTTAGAAAAGCCCAGAAAATTTGTCTCGGGTCGCTGCGCGACCCTCGACAAATTTTCACGGGGCTTTTCTAAACTCGAAATTTTACTTCATGCTTAGCCTGGGAGTGGAAAACACTCGTTTAAAATTTCAAATTGAATTCATTTAAAAAACAACAAATATCTAAATATTTAAAGAAAATAATTTGAATTTGGAATACGTATACTTTACGGAAAAACTCCCTATTTATACTCATATGGAATATCAAACTAAAAAGGCATCTGCTTCGTTATATAGTTGTATGTATGTCGATAGAAATTAAAATCGTAAATATTTATCCAGTTTGCTTGTGTCTTCTGTAATTTAATACCCATTAATTCATTCGCACGGCGCTATGTAAACAAATAAAAATCATTTTTATTATTCGTTGTGATAAAATTCGGTAGGCACTATAAACCAATACATAGTCAAAACTACTTTCTGCAATATTGCTATTTCTGCGCCATCTCGAATCCCAGAAACACACAACCAGCGAAAATTGGCTCTCTCAATGTGTTAATAATTTTTGCGAAGTGGGCAGTGTAACCCGTAAAACCGGAAGTGGCAGTTCATCAAAGAGAACAGCAGAAACCATCCAAGATGTGCAACGAAGAATGGAAGGTTACGCGACATAATCTATTCGTAGGCTTGCACAACAAACACAGTTATCATATGGTACTTGTCTAACAATTTTAAAGAAGGATTTGCATATGATTGCATACAAGAAAACTGCAGTTCATCAACTTTTACCACCAGATTTTCGTAGAAGAACCGAGTACTGTCAATGGTTCCTAAATCATTTAAATATTGATGATATCCTGGATAAGAGCAGATTTATTTAACTGGCTGTTACTGATCAACCAGAATTAAAAAAATAATTGCTTATAAAAAAAACACCATCTCTCGTAAAAAGATTAGTTTCCCATAGCTTTTCTCTAACTATAAAATCGTTATAAAAAAATCTCAGTCATGAATAGAATAGGAAACGGTGTGATAAAACACAAGCGGCGATGCAGTCAGTCGAGCGCGAATGGTTTTCATCCGAAAGTTCATCTTGATGATGATAGTGTGTTCGCGATGATGAATTGCAGCAGTGACCGTGGCGAGCAGGCGCAAAAGGGTCATTAATCACCGAAGGTAATTACTTGCCCTAATTAAAATGATATATTAATTTAGAGCTCGGCTCGTCGTGAAATGTTTACGTTACGAACGATTGTCCGAATCGACGGAATTAACATATCACAACACAAAACCTTTTCATTCACTAATGTGTTTAAGTACCCTTCGTGATATGTGATAAATTATGAGTTTCCTTCATTTAAATTCAATTAATGATACAGTATCGCAGCTAGAATTTCGCCCAATTCAATTGAATTATTAATAGATTCCTTCTATATAAGTTACAAATTAGGGATCAGTCGATATAACTACAGTCGTAGGTAAATATTAACCTTGCTAAATGTGAAAACTCTTCAAAATAGACGTATTTATTTTGATTTATATTTTCTATTCAAAATTGTTAATTTTATAGTTGATTGCTCTGAATTGTTAAGTATGATTAATTTTAATATACCAACTAATACCCGAAATAATGTAACATTTCGTGAACATTTTCTTCGTTTCAATTACAGCACAAAGAGCCCAATAAGTAGAATGATGAGAATTTTCAATATAATAAATATTAACCAATATATATATCGCATTTTGGATTATCGTTTAGTAATGTCAACACATTACCCTTTTACTCTGACGTCAGAAAAATCAAAACACAATATGACAAACGCATATCTACCTTTTTATTGGATTTTGTAACTTCATTTTTTTGACAAACCTGCCAGCGACCAATCAAATTATATCTATAGAAGGAACGATGAACAAGAACGAATATTATGGATATTAGCACATTGGATTAGACACAAAACTTAAAAAAATATGCGTTTTCAATAATAATTTTGTCTTGGTTCTGCGAAAAGTGCTCAATCTCTGTAGGCCATTAGTATTTCAAAGTATTCATTCACTTACTATTAATGTTAACTTATCGCCCACTGTTGGAAATCAGATATTATTCTTCTTTAAATAGTTTTGCTACAATTAAAATAAGATTGGTAGGTATTTAAGCATTTTCGTAATTTCGACGAAACTGAAGTATTTTGACATGCGTCATGAATGTCATAATAATAAAACGAAAACATAATATTCGACGTGCCAAACAATTAAAGGTGTTCTGTTACAACCAGAGTCCTTTGATTGAAAACAGATAGAAGGTAATGACGTCAGGGCAGAAAGATAATGTGTTGACTTTAAAAACTTATTGAAATCTGCGGTGGAAAAAGAAAGTTTGATTTCTTTTGTTCAAAGATAAAAACATGTTGAATAGCCATTATGAAGACAAATCTCTTTATTTCTTTCAGAGAATAAGTAAATCTGTCAAGCTTATCGATGGATACAAAAAAGATCAAGCAAATCACACGACGTATCGCTTATTTACAGCATCTGAGGAAATCTCTTCAATTTTTTCCCGAATATCAGCAAGTCTGTAGCCGTCACGTCTGGCCGGTTATTAGAAAAATCGCGCGCTTTTTTCTTTCTTCTCTTTTCAACATTGTCTTTGCATCGAGTGTCGATGACGACGCAGCATCACCGAAAAACGTCTTTATTACAAAAGGACCGGGAAAAGTGCTCGTCCCTTTGTGTGTGCGAAAAAGCAAACATGGCCGCGCGGTTTTTTTTTTATTTTGGGGGAAGGGGCGTTTTAAATCCGGAAACTGTTTGCACTGTAAGCAATAGGTCCGTGAAATTCGGCGGCGATACAGGGTAAATATTTGCGGGGGCTCGTGAAGGAATTTTCGCGAATTCAATGCCGCGACGCGTCTCGGGATGAGATGAAAATATAAAGGCGAGCACACCTCACGGGAATGGGAACTGGTAACCGGAGCAAATATGGCTTGAATGGATGTCTTGTGGAACATTCGGTTTCTTTTTATTGTTGAAGGAGTTTAAAGTAAATGTTGGAAAATAACAAAAGCTCTGAACCAGAAACCCCAAAGATAAATATTTGGGAAAAGGAAGATAGATTATAAAAATACAATATAAACAATTATTTTGTGTACAGCCTGTTCCATTTACCTGGGCGATTCATTATAGTCGACATTATTTTGGCATTTTGTTAGTATTTTATCATTAAATGACTATTGTAACATTTTGATGGTTGTTTCGCTATTATGACATTTTGATAGTATTTCGTTATAGTCGACTGTATTTTCAGCTGTAATATAACAAGTGGTATGATTATCATCGATAATATTCATGAGTGAAACCGAGCTGCAGATTCAACGAGCCCGAAGGGCGAATTGAATGTGCTGCTCCTGTTTCACGAATGAATATTCGATGAGAGAATATAACGAATTTCACTATTTTCTATCTTGGAAACCTATCAGATTTGACAAATAGTTTTCTTAACAACGACCAAAACAGGGTGATAGGATTTTATCACCGCTGTGATAACATGTATCTATGAAAATAAGCGATTCTGATTGGAGGGATTGTAGTAATGTGACGCTTGAGTTATATTCTCAGCCGTAATATAACGAGTGCTATGATTATTATCGATGATATTTTGGAGTTGAAACCGAGCTGCAGATTCAACCAGTGCGCAGTACGGGTTGAATGTGCTGCTTCGGTTTTAACGACAAAATATCATCGATAATTAATCATATCACGAGTTATATTTAGTGAGAGAATATAACGAATAAAATAATGCGAGTCATTCAACATTATCGACAGCTGTGATATTGTTGTTTATCTATTGACTGTGAATTTTTTAACCGCACAAAAGTTCGTAAACAGCCGTCACTGCGATTCTTTGTTTATGACGGTGTTTTTTGGCGTCGCACTTTTCACTTTACTATTAATGTCACTGCACGAAACTTTACCCCAGCGATTTCGTCCATTTTGACGTTACGAATGACAGGACAACTTATCACCGCTTCTTTTGTTTTTTTTATCATCGCGGTGATAGACATGTACCTACGGCTTTCCTTGCATCTCATTGGTTGAAAATTCGTTCTAGTAGGCTGTGAGTTTTTTTCAGCCATAATACAACGAGTGGTAAGATTATTACCGATGATATTTTGAAGTTGAAACCGAGCTGCAGATTCAACGAGTCCGTAGGACGAGTTGAATGTGCTGCTTCGGTTTTAACGACTAAATATCATCTGGTATTAATCGTACCACGAGTTATATTTAGTGAGAGAATATAACGAATAAAATGTTATAATCTTACTTATTTGAAACTTCCTAGCGGCACAAAACTCAGAAAATTGTCGCCAATGCGACTCTCTATTTCGCACTGTGTTTTTCGGTATCGTATTTTTCACTACTTCACTTATATTGCTGCTAGAAGCCGTACCAAAACGATTTCCAACGTCCATTTTAATATTTGGAATTCTGACGTCTAACCACTTTGACGTTTAAAAAACAATTTATGACCACAACAAACTTATCATTGCGATGATTTTTTATCATCGCTGCGATACACATACTGCTACTTATGTACTTGCATCTGATTGGCTGAAAATACATTCTAGTAGGCTATGAGTTGTATTCTCACTATTATGGCATTTTGATAATATTTCATCATTAACGTCCGAACGATAACAATATCCCTTCATTTTCCTTTGCGCAAATATAAAACGGTCTTTACATTTTTAAACCAACTATCAAATAGATTTTCATCAGGTAATGACAATTTAACAGCCTTTATATTAAAAGATTGTGGTTCTATTTTATGTTACCCGCTCTCAATAATATTTAACCTATCTATAAAAACATCTGTATTTCCTAATAAATTAAAAATTGCATCATTTTGTCTCATTCCAAAAATATCAATTAATCAACGGAATATAACAAACTACCATCCTATAGCAATACTATCTCACATCGCTAAATATTCGAGAAAACTCTCTATGATCAAATCTATTTCCACGTTTCTCCATACCTATCTTCGCAACAGCATGGCTTTATTCCAAAACGTTCTACAGTAACTAATTTGACCTTTATTGCGCATGATATAGCCAATCATTAGATTCAGCGGGCCAAATTGATGTTATATATATTAATATGTCAAAAGCGTTTGACAGGGTGGACCATAACTTAGGTAAACTTAGCTACTTTAGTTTTTGTGACAATTCAACCTCGCTTATTACATCTTATCTTACAGATCGTGAATCATATGTCGCAATAAATAATTTCAAATCAAATTTATACTTTCCAAGTTCTGGTGTACCCCAAGAATCGATAATAGGTCCCTTACTGTTTAACCTTTTTATAAATGATCTATCTTATTTATTAAAGTGTAAACCCCTTTTATACGCGGATGACTTAAAGATTTACTCAACAATTACTAACTCAGCTGACTGTCAACACTTACAAAACTTGATATTATCTCGAAATAATAATCTTAGTTTGAATAGCAATAAGAGCAAATTTATATTCTTTACCAAAAAATCTAAACCAATCTCGTTTAATTATATAGTTAGCAATAATTCTATTGAGCAACTCACAGTCTTCAAAGATGTAGGTATTTGGTTAAATGGTAATTTTACATTTAGTCACAGTCTTCAAAGATTTAGGTATTTGGTTTGATGACAATTTTACACTCAATCCTCAAGTTCAAACACTTGTTAAGAGTTCCTTGAAACCATTAAGATTTATACATCGTAATTTTACAAATTTGCGAAATCCGAATGCTTTGAAATCTCTATTTAATGTTTATGTCAGTTCAAAGTTGGGAAATGCATCTTTTATTTAGTATCCACAAACTCAACTGTAGAATAACCTAGTAGAAAGTGTTCAACGTAAGTTCCTGAAGTTTCTGCACTTCAAAGTTTTAGGGCTTTACCCTAACAGAGGCTGTGATCACTCACTATTGCTAGACAAATTGAAGGTCAATCCTCTTGAATGCCGACGTTACAAACTAGGCATCACGTTTTTACACAAGCGTCTGCATAATCGAATTGACAGCCCTAATATTTTACAGCTAGTTGGCTTGCATATGCCAACTTTCAATAGTAGATACAAGAGCACATTCAATATGAAGTAAGTAGAGGGGATTAGCCGATACGGGGCCAGGAAGTAAACCCGGATGTGATCCTGGAAAAAGTTCAAGGTCAATCTGGTTAAAGCTCGCATCTGCATGAAAGTTTACTTTCTGGGAAAGCTCCTGAAAAGCTTTCCTGTTAAAGCTCCCCTCACCTTCCAACTCAACAGAGAATCTATTATAGGTTCGAAAACAGCTTAAAACGGTCCGGAAACAACTTAAACTGATCCAAAAACAGCGGCAACTCAACAGAGAATCTATTATAGGTTCGAAAACAGCTTAAAACGGTCCGGAAACAACTTAAACAGATCCAAAAACCGCGGCAACACGTCCGAAAACAGTATAAACAGATCCAAAACTAGCTTATGCACCTCCGAAAACAACGGACCTGTTTAATCTGTTTTCAGACCCGTTTAGGCTGATTTTGGACCTGTTTAATCTGCATTTGGACCTGTTTGAGCTGTTTTCAGACCGGTATAAGCGGTTTTTGGTACTGTTCAAGCTGTTTTCGGACTTTTTTAAGGTGTTTTTGGACCTGTTTTCGAACCTATAATAGATCCTGTGTTGAGCTGGAACCTGCGGGGAGCTTTTCTGGAGCTTTCCCGGAAATTAAACCTGAGCTTTTATCCGGACACGAGCTTTAATCGGATGTGACACCTTGAGCTTTTTCGGGAATACATCCGGGTTTACTTCCGGGATTAATTCCTGGCCCCGTATCGGCTAATTCCCTCTACTGCAGTATAGTTGAACTAATTTTGGATTAAAATCGCCTATAAATGTGTCTGCAATATGTTTAATCAACTTCCGCCAACTTGTGACGTAGTTTTTCAACCATTGGCATCTTCATTAGAATTTTATTAGGTACAAAGTGAAATGTTATTATTTTTAGGGTATAGTTTTACATTTTTTTTTGTTAATACTAATTTGTTTTGTAACTGGGAATTTGTTTCCTGTTGGGCAATAAACATTATTATTATCATTGTTATTATTATTAAGAAATGATTATTGTAACATTTTGACGGAAATTTTGCTATTAAAACATTTAGATAGTAGTTCATCACAGTCGACTGTATTTTCACTATTATAGCATTTTGATAATATTTCATCATTAAATGACTATTGTAACATTTTGACGTTAATTTCGCTATCAAAACACGACTGTATTTTCACTATTATGGCATTTCAGTATTTTATCATTAAATTGAATGTAATTATCTTTTGAATACTATTAACTTGTATCAAAATTGACATTTTCCGCCAATACAACGATAATTAACTTACTACGTCAATTTCAAATTGTTTCAATAATGAAACAAACGAGTGTCTTCCACTCCCAGACTAAGCATGAAGTAAAATTTCGAGTTTAGAAAAGCCTGAAAATTTGGCTCGGGCGCGTAGCGAAGCGGAGCGACCGAGCCAAATTAGGCTTTTCTAAACTCGAAATTTTACTTTATGCGCCACGCGTATATGACATTGATTTAATGTGAAATGTTTTTTAACTAATTTATAAGTGAAATAAGTTTATTATGCCAATTATCAGTTGTTGGGGTGATAGGGAAAGTGCTATGATAGAAACATAACTATTTTTTTAAGTTATTAATTACGAAAAATTTATCTAGAGAAACAACGTAAATGATTGTATCACTAGTATGGTATTTTGGTAATATTTCATCATTAAATGACTGTTGTAACATGTTGACGTTAATTTCGCTATTAAAACACGACTGTATTTTCACTGTCATGGCATTTTGATAGTATTTTATCATTACATTGACTGTAATTTAGATACAATCTTTTGATCTTTTTAACTTGTATCAAAATTGACATTCTCCGTCAATTAAACGATATTAAATTTCCAATTTTCAATTGTTTCAATGATGAAACAAAGGAGTGTCTTCCACTCCCAGACTAAGCATGAAGTAAAATTTCGAGTTTAGAAAAGCCTGCAAATTTGGGTCGGGCGCGTAGCGAAGCGGAGCGACCGAGCCAAATTAGGCTTTTCTAAACTCGAAATTTTACTTCATGCGCCACGCGTATATTACAATGATTTAATGTGAAATGGTGTTTAACAAATTTTTAAGTGAAATAAGTTCATTATGTTAATTATCAGTTGTTTAAAAGTAGAACTTTGATTAATACACTTGGTTTGTTTTACTGATTTATTTTTATGTTTACTCTAACTAGTTTCGACCTTAGGTCATTATCAAGGAGATATGTACAAAATTTACAAACGTATCAATATTTAAGGTTAAGTGAGAAATTAAGTCAACATGTCAGTTGTTTAGGTGATGGAGAAACCATATACTATATACTGTTTTTTTAAATTAATAACTACTAATAATTTATCTAGAGACATTATAAAAATGTAATGATTGTATCTTATTTGCACAATTATTCCATAGAAAAATCGATTGGAATATGTGTCGAAAATAAAGTGAATTAAATTCTGTACTTCATTAAAACACAAACTGACCAACAGCGGTGTTGAGCCATGCCCGTAGTTCTACCAACGCACATGAAAATTACGCCGTCTGCGGTCCATTCATTAGTTCCGCGATAATTGTAAATTAATTAACATCAAACAAATGCACTCTGTTGCACACAGCCAAACTGCGTGTGCACACAGGCACACACGTTGGCGTATACGTTGCAAGTCAGATCCGGTGCATAATTCAGGCCCACAGGGGGAGCGTTTTAATTCCGCGCCCCCGGGGGTTTCAGGGGACACCGGGGATCCGAAGCAATTTTTATTTCCCGTTCGAATTCGATTACCTTTCGCATGACAAAAAGCGAAATATGAATATTTATCCCGGCAATTACGCAAATTGAATTGTAAATTCGTAACGCGACGTGCGTTTTGGTTTTTTTGTTTGTTTTGGAGTAGGACTCTCCCCACTAAATCGAAAAACAGGTGCGGTTTATGTTGTATAACGTCAATTTTTGGGGGGGATTAAACGGGTGCTTTGGGATTTACAGTAGGATCAGGTTATAATTTATTCTGATTAAATTACAAAAAATTAAAAATTATTCTATTAATACACCTTTATTTCACTTGTAAATAAAAAACCTTTTACTTTAACAATAAAACACTTTAAACTTTGTTTGTATAACACTTATTTTTCGTGACTGCAGTTTCTTCACTTTCACTTTTTACTTTGTTTAACCACTGGATTTTGCACTTAATTTGTGATTATAGTTTCGACTATCTAGTAGTCATTATCAAACTAAAAGTGAAAGTGACTACTAGATAGTCGAAACTATAGTCACAAATTAAGTGCAAAATACAGTGGTTAATCAAATTAATAAGTGTTTTATTTCCAAGTGTATTTAAGATGTACCACAAAGTGAACGCCTACAACACAAGACAGACCTTAATTACAATTTGTATGAAAGACACTAACGATTAGTAGGTAAAATTACTCAATCTGTTAATAGACCAATTTTTTATGTTGTATTTATGGTGCATGTGCCGGGCTTTAAAAGAATGTCTATATCGTTTGATATAGAATTATTTTTTTTAAATCTTTTTATTTATAATTTAATCTATCATTGTCGTATTCTTTCTTGTTGAACTATGTGGTATATGACAAGTGAAAGTCCGGCGAGTTTCGGTTGCGCATTTGGCCCGAGGCTGGCGCGCGAAGAAGTCGGAAAGGGTCCCGTCAGGAATTCAGTTAAAACTTTCAGCAAAGAGGCAAGAGTTTGGGACACCTTGTCTTACAAGCGAAACTTTCGAAATTTTATATAAATACGCCGGGACAAACTATAACTCTGCAATCAAAACTTCCGAGCCGAACAAACGAAACTTCCCGCGTAGGTAAACCTTCAGCGATGAACTTGGGCCCTTCGCTTATTTGGATTACGAACATTTTCATAAATGCTCTCACAATTTGATAGAACAATGACGAATGAAGAAGGATTTAGTAATAAATAAAACCAGAGACAGTGCAGACATTTAAAAATTGATTATTAAATTTATTTTTAAAGAACTGCCGTAAATTATCAATCAGAGCTGGGACTATTCCTCAAAAAAAAATCACGGTTCTGAATCGCCTAATATCGTATGTTCAATAAAAATACAACTCTAGAGTGCCATGGAAAACATTGTAGGTTGGCAACTCTTAAATTTGCCAATCAAACTTTAACCACCTTTTTGCCTTTATGTCAATGATTTCAGATTAGAGTGATAACGTAAACAAAAAGTTTAGGTTATGTCTGACGTTTTATATGTCAATTCCTAAAGTGTGTAGCCAACTTAAGTTTTAAAAAAAGATTAAATCCTGGCACTCTGGAGGTTTCTTTTATTGAACATATGATGTAATTCGAATCACGAATACTCTAATAAAGGATTCATAAGAGAAAAATAAGATTCGAACCTAAGATTTTAATGCTCTTTCCCGAATCATTTCTACAAATCCTTTAAATTTATTATTTGCAGCCATTAACATTTTTAATATCGCCATCAGTTTTTATTTAAAAAAACTGTTCAATACCTAATTATTTATTATTAACAAGAAACATCGTTGATAACAGACTGAATATCTGATTCTGTGTTATTTTAATTAACTATGATGTGGATTTGAATACGAATCGTATTAATAAATATGTAACGAATCTTTGTCACTGAAATATTCGAATACTTCTTTTGAATCCTCTAAAAGGATTCGAATCTTGAATGATTTGAATTCTGTTCAACTCTGTTATCAACTACTCGCGATCAAATCAAATTTTCAGGTTTTTCTAAACTCGAAATTTTACTTCATGCGCCACGCGTATAAAACACTAATTTAAAGTGAAGTTCAAGCTATACAGCCAAATCAGTATGCTAAAATAGTATAATTTAATATATTGGACACTTTTTTCTCATTAATCACTTGGTAAAACATTTTAAAATATAATGATTTGTAAATTAAATTCACTTGGTTTTGTTTCACTTATATGTATTTTATTTTCTACTAGTTTCGGCTTAATGCCATAGATTCCATTTATACATGGTAATGAGTTTTGCTGTACTGGATAATGGCATTAAGCCGAAACTAGTAGAAAATAAAATACATATAATTGAAACAAAACCAAGTGAATTTAATTTACAAACCATTATAGTATAATTTAAACTTCATTCTGAATCAGTGTTTTATACGCGTGGCGCATGAAGTAAAATTTTGAGTTTAGAGAAGCCTGAAAATTTGGTTTGGTCACTTCGCTTCGCCACGCGACCAAACCAAATTTTCAGGCTTTTCTAAACTCGAAATTTTACTTCATGCTTAATCTGGGAGTGGAAGACACTTGTTTAAAGCTTAAAACTGAATTCTTTTAAAAAAAACACTGAATTTCGGAAAATTTACAGCGTATGTATATGTATTTTTTAAGAAAAATAATTCATTGTTATGGTACTTGGATTCTAATTAGTTGATTTGATTGATAAATACAGGTTGATTGAAACAACGAAGTGCATAATTCAGAGATGAACTTAGTTCAAATCTTTCATGAAACTCTAACTCTTACGAACATTTTACTCAATTCATGTAACTCAAGCATTTTAGCATATATTAATCTAATTATAGTTATATTTATAGTTACATGTTTTAATATTGTTTTTGACAAATTATGTATATGACTATATATTATCTAAATCTCTGTATATTTTATGTTTTTATTACCATGCCTTATGGTCATACGCTAAATAAATAAATAAAACTCAATTCGGAGATTAGCTGCCTTTGAATATTTTTTATATAACTCATGTTTTTAATCAAAAGCTTAATAAAGTAATTAATTTAACAAATTATTTATTAAAAAAATCAGAACTTCATATCGATCAACTACTTTTAAAGCTTCGCGATTTTTAATAAGTATTTTGAAAAAAAAAATTGCCTCACATTTTAGATATTATTAATTTACTAATATTAGTATAAAGATCTAACACTAATATTAGTAAATTATTAATATCTAAATTACGAGGCATTTTTTTGTAAAATCGGCACTTACGAATTTAGTAGTTCTTCGATATGTATCTATGAAATTACTAAAACGTTTAATCGCGATTAGACCATTCAAATAAATCCGCTTCGACATTTTCCGTACGTGCGCTTTTCTCTATTTTTTCCTCTATTTTCGTATGTGAATGTGTGTTTTTTTTTTCTGCAGGAGGGGATAAAATCGCGCAATAGTATCAGTGGGAAGTAAAAGAATGTTAACCCTTTGGACGTTCCGCCGATAAACGGGAACTAACGGCCGTGAAATCCCAACTTTTTCCAACTGGAAATCGGTTCTTTGCTCCTGGCGTAGTCCTCATTGCACAACTCTTATTGCACACACACATACACACATCTACGCTAAGAGGGATGATCCGGGACGGGATTTTTATTTACCCCGGCAGTCACGACAATGGGATACTGTAACGTGGATTATTTCTTGCTTTGCGCTTCGCATTAGGTTTTATTAGAAATAATTTATAATTGGATTCTTTTGTATAGAAATCTATGAAATGATTGGAATTGCATTTATTATTTTACATGATAGTGGCCCAACATGACTTTCGGCTTAGGAGAGGCTCAGTCAAAATCATACCCAAGAAGTAAATAGATAGTAACTAGGTAGAAAAACTATACTGGGATATACCGGGTGTTGATTTGGCGGACGCAACATAGGATATCCCATGTAAATTTTGAAATGTTCAAAAATTGGCTCCCCTATTCATTTTAGAAACAAAATGTATTTACCTTTTTTGTAGAGGGACAAACTTTGAATTTATTTGTGGTAACGTTAACCGCTTTAAGTTTCTCTAAGTTAAAATACTTAAGAAAAAGTAATGTGATTTTATAAAAATATTGACGTGTCATAGCATTGAAAAGCAATTGCGGATGTCAAAAGACCATAGTTTTCAGGATGTTTGTGATATGTTTTCTGTCCAGTTTCCAGACAGAGCGATACCTAATAAATCTACTGTTCAACGATTGGTAAGCAAGTTTAAAGCTAGAGGAACAGTTTTGATTAACTGCAAGTGTAAAAATGAGGACACACAAGAACGAGATCCAGCAAGACAAAATCGAAAGAAGTTAGATATTTTGCTGTCCGTCAAAGAAAATAAGGACATGAGTAGGAGAAAAATAGGAGTCCAGTTCAATGTAAATCATACTACCGCTTTTATGGTTTTAAAGAAACCCAGATTTATTTCTTTTAAATACGGTTGAATTTTGTTTTGAGATAATGGAAAAAGCTAACGAGATTTTTTTCTTGTGTAGTGTAATCAAGTGACAACGTTTTGACATCCGCAATTGTTGTTTCAATTCCATGGCATGTCATTATTTTTATAAAACCACAGTACTTTTTCTTAATAATTTTAACTTCAGAGAAATGTAAAGTATTAGGTCTGAACATTAATAATTTCCGAATTTTTCCCACTACAAAAAAGTTAAATACATTTTTGTCTCCAAAATAAATAGGGGAGCTAATAACGTAACGTAATGAGTATGATGTGTTACTATATACAACTAATTGTGTTAATTTCAATTGTAAAAAAGGTGAATTCCGTAAATAAAGAATAAATAAATAAATAAATAAATATTTGAATACATCAAAATTAACATGCGATTTCCTATGTTGCGTCCGCCAAGTCAACACCCGGTATTTATTTAGTAATAAAAAAAATTCCATTATTATGAGAAATTATCTCCTATTTTAGTTTGCATAAATTTATGCTTGGCAATTTTTAATATAATCTTTGATTTGGTTGGCGTTCACTTTGTGGTACATCTTTATAAAATAATATTAAAACACTTAACTTTGTTTTACCACTTTAATTAACTTTTTACAGTGACTATAGTTTCGACTACAAGCTAGTCATTATCAAACTGAGTTTTAATATGTCATAATTATGAATTTTCTATTTACATGACCGCGATGTTTCCATTATCAGGTGTTTACTGTATTCATATTTTTTATTGATATTGATAGTTTGCTAAAAACTATCAATATCATAAATCTTGTGATACTGGTTGTCACTAATTTCGATATTTCTAAAGATTTCTGTAAACGTATTTTCCACGATAGTAAATTTTAACAAAAAGTTTTAGAGGTTCAGTCATTTTTGAATATTTTTACTGTTTTTGTTGATCTGTTCAATTTTAAAGATATTTGTTTATCCTATTTTGATATACAGGTGACGTTATTGTAAATGATTAACATTATTCCAACTTCCTCTTAGCTTTATAACTTTCTTAAAATATTATCTTTTCGTTTTTTTATTTGCTAGAGGCGTAGCTAGGATTAAGTGAGCTATGTTGAGTAAAATTTTACACCGCATGCATCGAAATATGTACACTTATAAGAAACATTTCCTTTACAAATTTAATTAGACGCTCAAATTACCCACCCTTTTTAAATGATCAGCAGCAACAGGAAAGTTTTATTTTAAACACCCGATGCACGCTCTGTAAAAGTTCAGGCATTTTTTGTTTTTATAATAGTGTTCAATTTGAAGCTTCTTAGGAGTGTTTTCCACTCCCAGGTTAAGCATGAAGTAAAATTTCGAGTTTAGAAAAGCCTTAAAATTTGGTTTGGAGCGACCAAACCAAATTTTCAGGCTTTTCTAAACTCGAAATTTCACTTCATGCGCCAAGCGTATAATACACCGATTTAAATTGCAGTTCAAATCATACACTTCTTAAGTCTTTTCTCAGGAAAGTACATTTTACAAATTTTTATTTCATCCAAATAAATCTTGCGCTTTGAATATTCGGGCAATTTTTTTTGGAAATGCAACATTACTGAATTTTTGAAGATTGGGTTTAATAAAATTTACTTACATGAAATCAAACTTGAAAAGTATATTTCTTGAATAACTTTCTCATTTATCACTTGGTGAAACATTTTGAAATAATATTGAAGGATAAATTAAAAACACTTACTTTGTTTCACTATTTGTGAAATAGTGAAACAAACCAAGTGTTTTTAATTTATCCTTCAATATTATTGAAAAGTATATTTTAAACTTCATTTGAAATCAGTGTTTTATACGCGTGGCGCATGAAGTAAAATTTCGAGTTTAGAAAAGCCTGAAAATTTGGTTTGGTCGCTCCGCTTCGCGGAGCGACCAACCAAATTTTAAGGCTTTTCTAAACTCGAAATTTTACTTCATGCATAATCTGGGAGTGGAAACCCTCGTTACATGTTTCAAATTTAACTTCAAATTTGTCCGTGTTAAAAAAAGACAATCATAATTTTATTAAAATGTATTTTATCTTGTGAATCGGATTTTGTACAATGTGTTTATAATAAAAAATAATCAACTCTTTTGAATAATAAGTTAAACATACTTATTTTTTTAACACTGTCCTGTTTTTTTACGCTTTAATTCTAGGTTGTTTCATGCAGTGTCAAGCAAGAACATTCTATACTTTGTAGATATTTTAAGGAATTTTCTACTTCTACTAAAAATATTCGTGAAAGGAAATAAACTAGAATACATCTAAAAATAAAGGTCAACTAGAATTCGTCTAAAATATTTATCCTGTGCTTACATATTCCAAAGCGAATTCCTCAAGTTTTAATAGCCCATGATATGGTTATGCTTAACGGGATAAACATTTGTATAATTTATTAACGTGAGTTCCAACATAAGCAAAATTTGGATTTGCCAGCACAAAATTTCCTGATAATACATACACATTTTTTTCCATAATCGTCGAAATAATGTATAAACATTTCAAATCTTTGAATTCGTAAAATTATAATAATTCTACAAAAATCTCAGCAATAGAATTAGTACTCTCTTTTTCTGAGATTTTTGTAGAATTATTATAATTTTAAGAATTCAAAGATTTGAGTTTTTTATACATTGTTTTTTATATTATAGAAAAATCAGGGATTTGAATAAAGTGCTCGTAGAAAATAATAGTTTAAAAAAGTCAAGGTCTTGTAATAATACGCACGTATTATCTTTCTTGTTGTTGTATAGGGCGCGAGATACCCTTAACACCCTCGTAATGGGTAAACCGTGCAGTAACCCGCGATCCGCCGTCAAGTGTACTCGGGGTCGGCCCATAAAGGGCTTTCGCTCGCAATTAATACGAATACTATTTACGTAATGGTGCTCCGCTAATGCTATTTTCTTGCAGGCTCCGCGCTTTTCATAATTTAAGGCCGTGCGCGCCCCAGGGGCGCCCTCATTATCACCCCGTAATTAAAAGGGCGCAGCGCAAACACGCCAGTGTGTACACGCACGTCTTCTCCTCTTTTCGTTCGGCGCCCTCCCCGAGGTCTTGTTCTTCTCTGGCATTCTTTACGGCGAAATCGATTCGGAAACTGCTGCCTCCGGGGAAATCCGACTTCCGATAGATGTCCCTTCACCTTTTTGCATCTTCTACAAGATGTTCAATTTTTTTTCATTTGTTGATACACGCGGGTTTAATTTTTGATATTGATATTGTATTTTCGAAGTGCCCAAGTTGAATACATTTTTTTAAATTTATTTATTTATTCACGAGATACCTCTTTAACATTGAAATAATACAAAATAAGAAATATTTCACATAAGAATATTATAATTAATAAAATTGAAGGTGAATACAATAACTGACATAATATTCATATTGTCACAGTTAGTGCAAAGTATGTACACGCAAAATTCAATTTTCTCTTAGCTTTTCGAAACAAGTAGTTTTAAATAGAATAAAATTTTTGCAGAAAGTATTCGTTTTTATATTTTGTAAATATTCTGCAAACAAATATCAAATTAAATGTTACTTTAGGTAGTGAATTTTCACATTTTAACTGAAATCTCGCCACTCGTGATTTTCAGATAGAACGCTAATTTAAAACAAATACAAAATCATAATTTTTTTATAAATCTCTATAACTTATTTCTTACTTTATTTTTTCTTTTTTTTTTTTCTTTTCTTGAATTAATTTCTCATCTGACACTTGGTGAAACATATTAGAATATGTAGGAAATAAAACACGATCGTTTGAATTTCACCAAGTAACAGCCTCATCTATCCAATATTAGAATATGAAATGTTATTTAAATTAAAATAAAACACTTGGTATTGTTTCACAAATTAAAACGTAATTCCGACTAGTTTCGGTTTGTTAGACCATTTTCAAAGGAATGTTGTAAATCGTGTAACAAACCGAATCTAGTTGGAATAAAGTTTTAATTTGTGAAACAAGTGTTTTTTAATTTAAATAACTTTACATATTATTTCTTACTGATCGCTTGGGAAAAATAATTCTTGCATTTTTTCGCTACATCTCGGTAAATATTGATCAGCATCACATCTAAGCGTTATATATTTTTAACTTTACTGTAAATCAGTGGTTTATACGCGTGGCGCATGAAGTAAAATTTCGAGTTTAGAAAAGCCCCGTGAAAATTTTCTACGCGGGGCTTTTCTAAACTCGAAATTTTACTTCATGCTTAGTCTGGGAGTGGAAGGCACTCGTTATTGTAAAATACATCACAACTGTATCGTTGGATGCCCCTCTTCAGGGGTGATATGTAAGCAAATAATAGGTCCTAGAACTTGTCAAATAAGTGAGTTACTCAACTGTTTCCAAGGCACTCTTTACAAAAACCAAAAGACCAAAATTATACATATAAAATGTACAATAAACTATAAGTGTTATACATCATTCAATTCAGAAAAAAAATATTCTTTAAAAAAATATGAAAATCTAAAAATGGCGCTCCTAAGAAAAACAAAAGTTGGCTATGGTCCCTGGGTAAATGTTATAGTTATCTTAAAATAAAATATGTTGCTAGATTTATCGTTAAAAAGTGCCTGTATAATGTCAAAGTTGTAAATGTCTGGATTCAATCGTTTTTTTAATAAAAAAATAAAAACGAAATTTTAAAAAATTCCAAAGAAGATATTTCAAATTTGTTTTTAGATTATTATTTGTCACTAAATTATGCCCAATTTAACTGACTCTCTATCCCTTCAAATAATCGACATACCCATACATTCTGTTGAAATACAGACACCCTGTATATGTACTATGTTTGAATAAAGTTTGGTTTAATTTGATTTGATTTGAATTCGTATATCAATGTTTGTGAGTTCCATTGATTTTGTGTATTATTGAATTCTAATTTTCTTGATCTGTTAATAGGGAGAGAAGAGGGGGCGAAGAGGGATTTCGGTCTAAATCTGAGTTTGATTACGGGGGGCGCTATCAGCCAGTAAACTTTATGGGCCTCACTCAATTAAATTGTCACGTTATGTTTTCCGCGTTGCCGATCCGGCGAAATATTTATGGCTCCCCAATCAATTATATCCTCCACTAAGTTATCTATTGGACCAATTACCACACAAGAATATAAGGCACAAAGCAAAATACTGAAGTCACACAAATATAAGAATCTTCACAGGTTTTTTGGGATTGGGACAATAAACCCTAATAGAAATTAATTTTCTAGCAATATTGTATCTATAATAATATCTTGTTGATAATCAAAAAAAGTCACTTGGTTTGTTTCACTACTATTTTTTATTCTCTCAGACTAGTTTCGACTTATCGTCATTCTCAAGGAGTGAATAAAAAAATAGTAGTGAAACACACCAAGTGACTTTAATTTAATTATCAATATTGTAAACATGTTTCATCAAGTGATTAATGAGAACCAAATTGTAGATATAATATCTTGATTATGCAATGAAACTGTTATTTAATCTGCATACAATATAGAAAAAATATAGATTGCAAATATTGAAACTATTTTAAAATTGTATTAAGAAACAAAAACAATAATGTCTATACTTTACATTATTTTAGTATTTTATACGTGCTGCGCATGAAGTAAAATTTAGAGTTTAATTCAAAACTCTCATGAAAGTTTTAAACTCGAGGAGCGACAAAAGCAAATTTTCAGGATATTCTATACTCGAAATTTTACTTCATGCTTAATCAAGGAGTGGAAACACTCGTTAGAAGCTTCAACTTGAACAATTGTCTAAAAATATTAGTGTGTTGTATACTTAAAAGAAGAAAAGAGGTTTTTTTATGTATTTTTATCATAGTGAATTAAAAATGTAATAGTTGAGGCTGTTACTTGGTGAAATTCCATATCAACACTTTTAGTAAATAACACACATTATTCATCTGCCTGATGAAGCCACTGTGGGGTGAAACAATTGTTGCAGTGTCAATCAATAAACAATGAAATCTTAACCAAGTGTTATTTACTAAAAGTGTTACTAGTGAATTAACATCAATTTGTTTTTATTGTAAAGATATTCGCCAATTAATTATTATTATAGCTAATTTATTTGATATTTAAGTAATAAATTTGAATAAATTCATTACTATCTTTCAGTTTATTATTTAATAAATGTAAATCCAAGATAGTAAATTTCTGTCTTTGTGCGATCTCATTTAAATCAGCATAATTGCCAATTTAATTCTGGTGGCTGCAAGACTCTGAGGCGAGCGCACAAAGGAAAACCGAAACGAGACTTCCTCTCTTTTGAAATATGTCCCGTTCACCTGTCCGCGTAATTAGAGCTCACAATTAACCCACACCCAACTAAAGAAAAAGGGTAAAATAAAGTACAAGAGCGCAGTTTGCTCAAATTGCGCGTGTCTTGGCATCTTTTGAAATAAAATTAAGTACAAAAAAAAATCTTCTGGAAATGTTAAATAAATTCAAAGCTGTACATTAATTTACTATAAGTGAGACATCTTTATGCCGCGAATAAAGAATAAACAAGATTAACAATTACTTTGTTTGAATAACACTTTTTTTATTGACTGTGACTGCAGTTTCGACAAATTTAGCTTGACATTATCAAACACTTCACGTTTGACAATGACAAGCTAAATTTGTCGAAACTGCATTCACATTCAATAAAGAAGTGCTATACAAACAAAGTAAAAAGTGTTTTATTGTGAAATTAACATGTATAACGAAGTAGAAACCACAGTACAAGTTGAACATTATTTAAAATATTGTCACAATAAGTAATAATATATTACGTCACGAGAGTGGTATGCAGCATATTACATATGAGCGGATATGTTGCGCACGAGCCGCGCAGCGGCGAGTGCAGTATTCCGCGAGTATCTAATTGCCATACCACTCGAGAAACGTACGATACTTTACCTACGCCTTAGCAAAATTAACAATGAGCATGAAATAACAATTTATTTATTCAATAAGTTTTGATAGAAACACGACATTGATGAAAACTAGTGACTACTTCATCAATATACATAAAAAAATGTCATTTATTCAATAAGTTTTGATAGAAACACGACATTGATGAAAACTAGTGACTACTTCATCAATATACATAAAAAAATGTCATTTGGTTGTCCGGTAATCAATCAGCTGTTCAGATGTCAACATGTAATATACTTGTCAAAGCTATTACGTGCATGTGTCGGTAATGTCAATCATACGCGTCAAGATGACGAATTATCTGAAAGTGCAAACAGGCCATGAAAAATTAATGTAGGTTGATAGTCAATGTTTCAGAAGGAAGAAAATTATTTATTTATTTCAGATATAAGTAATACAATCGAAATTGTCTGGTAAATTATTTTTACGTGCTCCTTATCTAGTAACCGCATCATACCATGATGCGGTTACTAGATAAGGCGTACGTAAAAGTAATTTACCAGACAATTTCGATTGTATTACTTATATCTGAAATAAATAAATAATTTTCTTCCTTCTGAAACATTGACTATCAACCTACATTAATTTTTCATGGCCTGTTTGCACTTTCAGATAATTCACGTAAATTGACATACATTTATAGGTGTGAACGCAAATTGATGGATCGTGCAATTGAAAATATAATGTTTATGTCATCTGTGTAATTGTTAACTAATTTGCACGATTTGGTTTGCGTCAGCCAATTTGAATGAATTGAGGCTCATAGAAGGCACATTAACCAATCGTGCCAGCTTGACACGAGTTTGAATTGATCTATAATGAGATCGCCATGTTATTTTTTTTATTTCTTTGTGACAGTTACGATACACATTTGTGACATATTTTAAATTGATGAGTGTCTTCCACTCCCAGACTAAGCATGAAGTAAAATTTCGAATTTAGAAAAGCCCCGCGTAGAAAATTTGTCGAGGGTCGCGCAGCGACCCTCGACAAATTTTCACGGGGCTTTTCTAAACTCGAAATTTTACTTCATGCGCCACGCGTATAAACCACTGATTTACAGTAGAGTTAAAAATATATAACGCCTAGATATGATGGTGATCAATATTTGCCGAGATATAGGGAAAAAGTGCAAGAATTACTGTTTTTGTGAATAGTTTTGGAATAATAATAATAAAAGTAGAATAAATTTAGTTTGGTAAATACTTTGTTCGCTGCACTCTTGATGAAACGAAATTATAATATTAGGTAATTTCAAATTATAACACTTGTTTAGTTTCATGTTGTTGTATTCAGTTTCCTGGCACGTGTTTCGGTCAATGACGACCATTCTTAACGGAATTACAAAAATAACTAATTAAAAATAAGAGGTTACAATGTATTTATATTATGTGGTTGATTGCGATTGATTTAGTTTCAGCAAGTTTTCATATTGTTGATACCGTGCGATCGTTGAAATGCTGATTTAGAGTAGGCTGCTCTTTTTGTGCGGTTTCCCAGAATGCTAATTGAATGATGGAATAAATTTGAGGTTATGGTAAACTATGTGTTAACACTCAGTAGTGCCAATCTTATTTAAAATTCAAAGCTTACTCCAAATCATGTTTTAAACGATCGCACAGTATTTAAATCATCATATCTTTAACAGGGATAGTGCTATGATGAACACCTCACCATGTTTTTCTTAATTAACGAAGAGATATCGAGCTTTTATTGATATATTCTGCTACTTACAATTTTCAGTTAATCCACATTAGCAATCTGCTATTTTGTTTGTTGGTTTTAATATCACTTGAACTTTACGACTAGATTTCACTTACTCCCCTTTGCTTCTAGGTAATTCAATTGGTTTTAACTTGGAAACATTTCATAACAGAAATTTATTAATATAATGTATTTATTGTGGAATTGTTGTGTGTTGAAATATTCTTAACAAGCATTTATGTTTCTCTTTTCTTTTTCTCTCGGAAGAAAGTTGGGGAAAAGTAAACGTACACGAGGATTAGTTACATTGAAATTTCGAGGCAAATGAAAAGAAATCGCCTCGGACGTGTAAAGTCGGGCCCGGAGGAAACCGATCCGGGGGAAAAACTTGTAAACGGTTTTCGTGTTTTATTGCGCTGAATAAATTATGCGGTCAATATTGAACGTTCTCCGACGCGATTACCGCTCAAACTTTTATGATATCTCGCCGACGTTAAAGTTACTACACACAACAATAATAAATATCCTCGTAATGTGTCTTATTTAAAGGACAGCGTTTGCATATATATTTCAAACTTATACTATCCACATAAATACATTTCAAATCTCAATAAATCAGCTATAAAAGATTTGTGTTTTAGCACGATAGAGATAATTACATAATACTTTTAGAGATTCTCGTGGGTCAGTGCGCAGAGCTCCTGCTCTTGGACCAGAGGGTCGTGGGTTCGAATCCCGCCGGGGGGTGTCACTTTCTTATGAGGAAATTGGCACCCTCAGGAGCCATGAATGTTTAAATGCCAAAGTCATTTTCCGAGAATTGCTCAAATTTCTGGGGAATCTAGTTTTACAAGTGGTTGCAAAAACCTTAAGCTAGAGAGTTTTTCAGGAATTTGTCTAAGTTTTTTGGGGTCTGTTGAAGAATGTAATTTTTCGAAAATTGCTCGAATTTCTGGGGGACCTAGTTCTACAAGTGGTAGCAAAATCTTAGGTAAGGGTGGATTCTATATTATATTTGTAAAAATTGATATATATTTATTAATATTATTAAATTGATAATTAAAGTTTAAATATTTTTGATTGTTAGTTAAAAGGGTGTAATTTATTTAATTCTAACTTAATGTAAATAACATTGTGTTGTGACGTCCAAATGAATTATATAACGGGTATGTGGCAAGAGCCGAGGTAAAAAAAAACGTAACACATTTTGTTAACTAATAAAAATCACTTGATTTGTTTTGTTTCACTATTATTGTTTATTTATTCCGACTAGTTTCTAATAAAAGTCATTTTTAACGAATGTAAAAATTTTACAAATAACAGAGAATTTATTAAACATTTTTGTCAAAAATTGAAGAAAAGAATAGAATAGACTAAACCTTTATTTTTAGTGTCAAGTTACAGCTCATAATTGGTAAATGTTCTATTTTTTTGTTAGTTGATTAAAGATAACACAATAGTTGATACAAATATTATGTGTAGGAGGCCGGTTTTTTAGAATCTGTTAATTTCCAAGTTTTCCAATAAATTAACAGATTCGAAAAAACCGGCCTCCTACTCAACGAACAAACAGAACTGTCAAACTCCCCACTACTGAAAATATCCACCCCACCATAGTGTTAATAGTGGAAATGTATATATACAGGGAATTTTTCTTTTAAGTATACATATGCAGTTATTCTGATTTATAAATTTTCAGACCTTCGATGTTTTCAAAAATCGTTCAATTTGAAGCTTCTAACGATTGTTTCCACTCCCAGACTAAGCATGAAGTAAAATTTCGAGTTTAGAAAAGCCCCGCGTAGAAAATTTGTCTCGGGTCGCGCAGTTTTCAAAAATCGTTCAATTTGAAGCTTCTAACGATTGTTTCCACTCCCAGACTAAGCATGAAGTAAAATTTCGAGTTTAGAAAAGCCCCGCGTAGAAAATTTTCACGGGGCTTTTCTAAACTCGAAATTTTACTTTATGCGCCACGCGTATAAATCACTGATTTCAAGTAAAGTTCTAAATATATACTGCCTATAATACTGCTTAAGCGGTACATTTTAAACTTCATGATATTTGAGTGTTTTATACGCGTGGCGCATGAAGTAAAATTTCGAGTTTAGAAAAGCCTGAAAATTTGGTTTGCCCGCTCCGCTTCGCTACGCGACCAAACCAAATTTTCAGGCTTTTCTAAACTCGAAATTTTACTTCATGCTTAATCTGGGAGTGGAAACGATCGTTAAAAGCTTCAAATTGAATGGTTTTCGAAAACAACGAATGCCTAAACATTTATAATGTATATATCGAGGTATAGGTCAGGATGGAAAAGAGTGAAAATGAATAAATGAATGAAAATGAATGAAATGAAAAATCAAGTGTGCGTGCAAGAAGGACAGAAGAGGACGACGACCATTTCGCTCGTATTTTGAGCTCTTCAGGCCACCACATCCATCAACCTAACACACACACTTGATATTTGAGACTTGTATATATGTTATTCCCGTGAACCATAAGTTTTCAGTAATTAACATTTTTCGTATTCCTGCATTACCTGCATTACCTGCAATTACCGAAAACTTATGGTTCACGGGATTAACATATATACAATTCCCAAATATCAAGTGTGTGTGTTGGGTTGATAGATGTTGTGGCCCAAGGAGCACAAAACAAGAGCGAAACGATCGTCATCTTCTGTCCTCCTTGCACGCACACTTGATTTTTCATTTTAATCATTTTCATTCATTTATTCAATTTCACATATTTTCATCCTGACCTATGCGCCGTTACATTACTTGATATACAAATTTAAAGGTCGTTACTTATATATTTATATCGAGGTATGTATACTTTAAAGACAAATTCCCTGTATATGTAGTTCTAAGATATCTAATTTCACTGTAAACTTTCATTCATCTAAAGAAGCAATACATTTACGAAACAATTGAGGAGTTCAATGCAATAACCAGCCAAGTTCAGTTTTATAAAATGTTGAGGAGAGACAAAAACTGTTTACATGCAAGAAAAAAAAAAACATAATGATTATTAGGCATGCAACTAACAATGCACTAATGCACTGCAAATTTAAACCAGATTGTTGCATGCTATAACACAGAATTTTAAACTTTATAAGAATATTTATTGAATACTTAACCCATTTTCTCATAAAAATGGACTTGGCTGATTATTGCATTGGACCCCTCAATTGTTGTAAAAATAAACACGTTTTTGAAAATCAAAAAGTTATTCAGAGTTTTATTTATACAAAGTGAATATGGACTTTCAACACCTTAACGCCTTATCAATCAACCTGCTGATGAAAATATTGATACAAATTTTGATTATTCTTTATAAAAAATGTATTAAGTGTATATTAATCACATAAATCATGACATTCCTGTGTTTTTCAAGTCGTTTGATTTTTTTATGCGAAAGAAAATCGAGTGTATTCCAGCGAAAGTACATGTGTCTGTGTTTGTGTGCATTATGTCGTCATTAAAACGCCATAAAGAAAAGTTATGGTGTTCAGACAATGGTCCTGCGGGGGTCACTATTGGCACTACGCCTTATCGGAAACTCATTAGTGGGGAGCGTGACGACTCCGGCACCCCGGAATCCCGGAACGGGCGGGGGGTGCCCGGAAAAACGAGCGCTTTTCCATGGACTCTCCTATCAACTTCATATTGCCACACTTAGCGCCAAATGTGTGGAAGCTTTAAAGCTCGATTTTACGGCTTTGGCTCGAAAATTTTATGTCCTCTGGCTGTGTCGAGAGAATCTAATTAAAAGCACTTAATGGATTTTATTGCATTTTAGTATTAAACAATTTTATATAATTTTTTAATATTGGAGGCGTTTACTTGTGGTACAAAGTTAATATTGAGATAAGGAAAACCCCTGCCTTTTTATGCTACTTTTAACTTTTAATTATAAAAATGTTAAATATTTCCCCCGATTCCGTACGCGAAGCTCTAAATTTATACGTTATTTTACCTCGCAATTTAAGTGTACATATCAAGTACTAACCGCGCTTAGACTGTGATGTAAGGGAATAACATGGACGTTAAATTTAACATTTCGTGTACGAAATCGGGCTAATTATGTGCATACATAGAGCGAATTTTATTTTAAGTGATAATATGGAGTTTCAACATTATTAATTGAATATTAAAAAATGTATTAACGTGACATTATACACAAGCCGTATATTTTAAACTTCATAGTAGTCCAGTGTTTTATACGCGTGGCGCGTGAAGTAAAATTTCGAGTTTAGAAAAGCCTAAAAATTTGGTTTGGTCGCTCCGCGCTTCGCGCTACGCGACCAAACCAAATTTTTAGGCTTTTCTAAACTCGAAATTTTACTTCATGCTTAATCAAGGAGTGGAAACACGCGTTCGAAGTTTCATACACTTGTATATAAACAACGTATTCGTGTAAATTTACAATGTATAAATCAGGATATGTTAACTTAAAAGAACAAAAGCCCTCTATAGTGGGCGTTTTTTAAAATAAAATTAAATCGTTGTACCGAAGTATTTAAAAATATTAGTATAGTCAACACATAACTCTTATACCGTGACGTCACAAAAAACAAAACACAGTATTAAAAACGCATGTCCACGTTTTTGTTTGATTTTATTAATTCAATAATTTGACAAACCTGTCAATGAGCAGTTAAATTGTTTTAAAAAAAGAAACGACAAACGAGAACAAACTGAAACGCGTAGAACAGTAAACCTTAAGTAAATTGGATATTAAAAATGTACTCGTACTAGTATTGGATAAGTAAAAATATTACAAAAATTACGTTTACAATCACAATAATTTTTTCTTAGTTCTGCGACAAATTGTAAGTGATCTATCTGTATGGATTCTCTTTATTTATTACATTTGAATTATTTTTGTACACTTCTGTGCAATAAAATTAAGCACAAATCTTATAACTATTTTTCACAATATTCTAGTTGTATAATTCGGGTCTGTGTTAATTGCCTAGCAGCAGCTTCAATAAATGATGTAACACCAGAAGTTCAAATGTAATTTTGAGCATTTGAAGTCATTTTAAAATATTTTGACAGGCGTCATGAATGTTATAATAATAGAAACGCAAATTTAATATTCAACATGCCAAACAATTCAAAATGTTCTGTTGAAACCAGAATCCATGGATTGAAAACAGATGGAAGTTAATAAGGTCAGGGTAGAAAGGTAATTTGTTGACTTTAGTAACAGTTTTTCAAGTATTTAAGTCAAAACAATTTAAGTAATCTAAAAATCAAGTAGAACTGTAAAACAATGTGATAAAAGTGAATAGAATAGAATAGAATAGATTTATTCATTTACATTTTACAAATACATACATAGATACAAGAGCTGGGACGAATCCTCGTAAAAAGGATTCGAATCACGAATCCGAATCACCTAATATGATTCGAATCACGAATACCCGAATAAAGGATTCGTAAGAGATACATATGATTTAAATCAAAGATTTGAATCCTGTTTCACGAATCATCACGAATATAAATTAGATTTAATTATTTTTTTGCAACCATTAATATAAATATCGTTACCAGCTGTTTTAACAAAAATATTCAAAACATAATTATTTATTATTAACACTGAACATCGTTGATAACAAACTAAATATCTGACTTCCTATTACTATGATTAAAGATGTCTGATGTTTCTGAACTTCACTTCAAATCAGTGTTTTGTACGCGTGGCGCATGAAGTACAATTTCGAGTTTAGAAAAGCCCGAAAATTTGTCTCGGGTCGCTCGACAAATTTTCAGGGGGCTTTTCTAAACTCGAAATTTTACTTCATGCTTAGCCTGGGAGTGGAAACACCCGTTCATAACTTCAAATTGAACTCTATTGTAATATCGACGAATGCCTAAAAATTACGTAAATAAAAAATTCACTGAATATCATTAAAACCGGGAGAGTCAGAGAAAAGTCATGGAATTATATTCAAATTAACCAAAACACTAACAAAAAGCCATATGATATTATTAAATTTGTCAAAATCAGCAGGCAAATTACAAAACACGTAAAAATTTATGAAATTAACTTAAATATTGACAAAAACAATGAAAACAATTTAACAAAATGGGGGTTTCCCACAGAAGAAAGTTATCTTAAACGGACAGGGAAATAATTTTGATTCAGGGAAATGCCGGAAAAATTAACATTCAGATTGTGGCTATCATGTCAGTTTTACTTCAAATAATATTAAACAAAATTTTGAAAACTAGATTATTATCTTTAAAAAAGAAATCATTTAATGTTCTTATCAAAACATTCTGTTTAAAGTTTCGAACGAGCGTTTCCACTCCCAGACTAAGCATGAAGTAAAATTTCGAGTTTAGAAAAGCCCCGTGAAAATTTGTCGAGGGTCGCGCAGCGACCCGAGACAAATTTTCTGGGCTTTTCTAAACTCGAAATTTTACTTCATGCGCCACGCGTATAAAACAGTGATTTACCGAGAAATTTTAAAACACACAAGACATTTTTCATGTTAATCCTCACAATTAATTCGAATTATTTTTGACGATTTAAATCCTTTTGTAAATATTCGAATCATTTTTTATAAATATTCGAATCCTTTTATAAATATTCGAATCCTTTTATAAGGGTCCGAATACGAATCCTTTTAAAAATATGTGACGAATCTGAATCACGAATCCAGTTGAACTAAAGTATTCGAATGCCTCTTTTAAATTCTCTAAAAGGATTCGAATCCAGGATTCAAATCCTGAATGATTCGAATCCTGCCCAGCTCTGATAGATACACACTTGTACATGAAAATCGTCACAGAAATAATACACCTTAGGAACTAGCTTTACAAAAAAAAAAAACTCTGAAACAGAGTATAGTTCTATGTGACACAATAATTCGTATATTTTTAATTTTATTTGTGTATAATCGTCCATTGCTTTTATTTCTATGGGATGTTGATTACACATTTTAAAGCAGGAGTAGAAGCAACCTTGCTTGAATTTATTAAGAGAATGCTGAGGTAAGATGTATAATTGAAAGTATTTTGAGGAATATCTAGTTGGATTATACAGGGTCGCTACAAAGTATGGAAACACGGCTCTCACGTGAAAACGGCTAAAAACAGAACCACCAAAATTGGGATTTCTAAATGGAATATTTTCTTGAACAATTTGGCGTGAAAAAATCAAAAAAAGATTCTCAGGATTTTCACATACGGACGCCATCTTGAATTTTTTTAAATGGAATTCGATTTTTTTTTTATTTTACAACTTTTATAGACCTTAAAATTCTAATTACAACCATATACCTTTTTTTAAAAATACTTGTCTTTTCATCGATAAACCGGACTTTGAAAAGTATGGAAACAGCGAAATATTTTGAGAACGGTTTATCGGAATGTCCTGAAATTTTGCAAAGGTTTAGAGTACGTTAAGGCCTTCAACTTGCATTTTTTTATATTTTCCTATTCATTTGTTTTGTAAATATTCTATTTTTGGTCGAAACTTAAAAATAAAAATTAACAATTTCAACTTAAAAAAATAGTTGCCTTTGAAAACAGTTTTCATTAGCCTGTCAAACTTGTAAAAAACATGGTATTGCAGCATTTAGAAAAAGTACTCGTTTGGCTGTTTCCATACTTTTCAAAGTCCGGTTTATCGATGAAAAGACAAGTATTTAAAAAAAATGGTATATGGTTGTAATCAGAATTATAAGGTCTATAAAAGTTGTAAAATAAAAAAAATCGAATTCCATTTAAAAAAATTCAAGATGGCGTCCGTATGTGAAAATCCTGAGAATCATTTTTGATTTTTTCACGCCAAATTGTTCAAGAAAATATCCCATTTAGAAATCCCAATTTTGGTGGTTCTGTTTTTAGCCGTTTTCACGTGAGAGCCGTGTTTCCATACTTTGTAGCGACCCTGTGTACATTACCGAATAGTGACCTATTCTTTATAAAAAAATTTAATTATTCATAAATATAGAGGCCATAAAATGTCAACATGTTTACTTTCCTATACATTTCTCTACGGCTCGTATTAATTTTTTATTTTAGTAATATTCTAATTGCCTTTTTTTAATATATAAAAACTTTTCCTGCACTAGTATTGCCACCCTAAAATACCAGACCGTATCTTAGGCGAGATTCAATATTAGAGGAGTAAAATAATTCTCCAATGCGATAGTTTGTGTTATTCATTAACACCCGTGATTCGAATCTTTACGAGTTGTAAATACCTTCATTAGATTACCAACATTGAATATTTAATATTTAATTCGGTATTGTATAGCTTATTAACTTTTAGTAAAAATTATTTAATCATCAGTTATTAATCCGCCCCGTGCATAAATTTCAATAACATTAATTTTAATGATAGATTAGAGAGCGTATTGCTTGTAAATTATACACTGCAATATCTGCACGTCTGCAGCTTTCGTGTACTGCACAAGCTGATTAAATTCGGCATTCAATTAGTCGACATCAACACCAATTAAAATTTAAACTTCTCACCCGAAGCAATTAAAAGCGGTGCAGTTTCCGAAGGTGCGTCATTCGATCCATAGAAGAGGTGTGAATTATCTTCAGGAATAATAACTACTCAATACTATCAGCATTCAATTGAATGATTCATAATAATTTAATGTAAGTGAATTATCTTCAGAATTAATGATTACTCAATACTATCAGCGTTTAATTGAATGATTCATAATTTAAGTACAGTTAATCAAACTTAACATACCGAGTTACAGAAAATAATTAACAATTCATAATTTGAGTACAGTTTATCAAACTTAACATGCACAGTTACAAAAAATAATTAACAATTCAACGTAAAGAATTAGAAATTACTATTAAACTCTGAGGATCCGCATATGCATGTCGAAAACATTCGTTCAAAACCCAATGTTTAATAAGTGTTCTTACAATTAGAACAAACATACATTTTTCATGATAAAAACATATATTTTTTTGAATTAATTTCTCATCTGACACTTGGTGAAACATATTATAATATGTAAAATTATTTAAATTAAAAACACTTGGTATTGTTTCACAAATTAAAACTTTATTTCGACTGGTTTCAGATTTTTAGACCATTTTCAAAGAAATGTATAAAAAACTATATTGTTTAGGTATATATAAAAATATTTTTAAGGGATTAGACCTACCTGCAAGCCTGTTTTTCATAGGTAAATTTAGGATTTCTTTTAGAAAAACTAAAGAAGAATTTTCCAAAACTTTTTTTGAAAAATATTGCCTATACATGGGATTACAAAAAAATATTTTCTTTATTTAAAAAAGTGTAGTCGGTTGTCCAGAATACGCGCTCCGAAATGAGGTCGGGAGGCCGTCTGTGGTGACCACCAGTGCGTCGGGAATATTTATCTGAAATAGAAAAAGGTAAAATCTAGAGATTAATCGTTTGGCAAGTGAATTTAAGGGTTTAGTAGAACTTTAATTAAAAGACTTGGTTTGTTTCACAAATCAGTGAATCAAACCAAGTGTTTTAATCAACGTTCTACTATTAATTAAATATGTTTCACCATGGGTTAAGTGAGAAATTAATTCAATACAAATATTTTTGTTTCAAGTAATAAGGAAAGTCAAATCTGGGGAATTCCAAATCTCCTCGATGTCGTTTACGATATTTTTTTCCATTTTTATGGCCCTGTTAATCTCCAGGCCTTCTTTTGTGTATCCCTTAGTACCTAAAAGCAAAATCTTAAAATTATGCGGATTAAAGAAGTGATTGAAACTAGTCGGAATAAAGTTTTAATTTGTGAAACAATTACAGTTATACGAACATTAGAAAATTAAACAAATTAACAAAAAGAATTTATGTAAAGTTAGTTAAATTAAAAACACTTGGTTTTTTAATTTAAATAACTTTACATACATTCACTATTTGTTTTGAGTTATGTGAAGTAATAAATCACTAATAAAACACGATTTAATTTCCTTCTTTCACTTATTTATTTTTATTGTTAGATGTACATTTTTAGTACCATGTACTCATTTTCAATAACTGAATGCTTTAAACCTAATTACGACTGTTTATATACGGTATAGGGATCAGTGGGAAAACCTAAATCTAATTATGTCGGGTATCTATTGGTGGACCGGGATTATTGATATTGGGAGAGGTGTTGGCCGGTTTACAATTGTTTTTCGGAATATGATTTAAAAGCGGGTTTTCCAGTGGGCTTAAATCGAAATTTAACAATTTGTCTTTACATTTGTACATTTCTATTGATTCTAACATGTTTAATCTGAAACTGTTTGATTGTTTTAATAAATTTACGTTGTGGAATGAGAATTGAATCAAGATTCAAAGAACACAATTGTCACATAAAAAACCAAAACCCAGATAAATCAGCAATAGCTTTCCATAATGTCCAAACCGGCCACCAATTCTCATTCCACAACGTAAAATTATTAAAACAATCAAACAGTTTCAGATTAAACATGTTAGAATCAATAGAAATGTACAAATGTAAAGACAAATTGTTAAATTTCGTTTTAAGCCCATTGGAAAACCCGCTTTTAAATCTTATTCCGAAAAACAATTGCAAACCGGCCAACACCTCTCCCAATATCAATAATCCCGGTCCACCAATAATTAGATTGGTGGACCCGACATAATTAGATTTAGGTTTTCCCACTAATCCCTATACCGTATATAAACAGTCGTAATTAGTTTTAAAGCATTCAGTTATTGAAAATGAGTACATGGTACTCGAAATGTACATCTAACAATAAAAATAAATAAGTGAAAGAAGGAAATTAAATCGTGTTTTATTAACTTTACATACAGTTTTTTTGTTAATTTGTTTATTTTTCTAATGTTCGTGTAACTGTAATTGATAATTAATATACCTTCTTTTCGTTATATTTTGGAATAAAAACACTAACTCTTTCTTCACAATATTGTGAAGAAAGTGTTAGTGTTTTCATTCCAAATTACATGAAATCTTCACGTAACTGAAAGAAACCATATTCCTCTATTTTGATGTATAAGTAAAAACTAAGCATATGCGAATGATTTTTTTTCCATTTATTTCCAGTGTTTTTCATCAGGAACACGAAACCTTAAGATGTTAAAAATCTTTCAGCTTAAATTAACCTATTTGATCCTAACTTTTATTTCAAAAAGAGATATTTATGTATCGTACAATTGAAAATGTAACAAAACTTTACGCTTTGTAAAAAAGTCAAAGAAAGGAGGGTATAATCTATTTTTTACGTGTTTGCAACCGGTAATAAGACGTTATAATATAAATAACAACAACTCGTTCTCCCATTTTTGATGCTATTATACTTTAATGAGTACTGTGGGATAAAATGGGTTAAACAATTAAACCCTTTGATCCTTAACCTGACCTCAAAAACCTTTTTTTATCCCTAACAATGATCAATACTTAATAGTTTTCATTATTTAAAAAAATTGTTTGAAAACTGGTAGATCAATTCCCCAGAGTAAGCACACCTTTCGGGTATTAAATATTTAAACAGTTGCTATAAAATTATGCATAAATAATGCATCGACGATGTTCCCCGTTGCCCTCCTGAATAAATTAAAAGGGGCTGTTAATATCTTAGGTGAAGGGCGTGAATTATAAACGAGACGAAAGTGAAGAGAGGGGAGGAATAAGTTTATCCGGTAATAGGCCACAGATTTTTTTTGTTCATTAATTTTATACCTCATAAATACAGAACATATTTTCTTATAAAGATAATAATATGCAAATTATGGTTGACATAAATAGTTTGAGATAAAAAAAAACAATACTCCTAACTTTTTTATACTATTTATAAATGAGTCGCCTAGATGCAAAACTAGCCATACCTGTTTTGACAAACTTGTGGCAGAATGACAAAAACTGATTTTGCAGCGTCTTTTTAATGTTTTAAAATATATTTGAATGAGCGTTGTATCGAATGGGAACAAGAGCATTTTGTAAAACTAAGTAAAAAGTTAGTAGGTTTCGCAACTGTAAAAATATGTCGGCTTTTGCAGACGAGAAATATAGCATATTTTGCATTTGACAAAATTTTTCAAACTTTATTTTATAAGATTTATAAGGTTTAGGATAAGTTATAAAGGCCAATTTTAGGGCAGGTGGTGGCCGAGCGGTAACGTCGCTCGGCGAGCTACAATTCGGGTTCGATTCCCGTGCACGGCGAGACTTTGTTTAAAAATAATTTCTCGTCATGACCCTGGGTGTGGTATGAATGTTAGTGTTTGTCCGTATGAAATAATAGCATACTACAAATTGTAATGTTAACAATTAATACAAATACAAATTAATATATAAATGATGTTGGCTAATGGGCAAGTTCCCAAGGCCAGGCAAAAGCCAAAACCAAAAAAAAGGCCAATTTTTTGTTAAAGTTGTAGCATGAGACAAGTAGAATCTAGGGATACGAAAACCTTGAAATCAAAAAATAAATGTATAGCTGGTTTTGCATCTTGGCGACTCATATGAAGGTAGTACAAAAAAGTTTAGTGCTTGTCGTGATTTGGTGATTTTTGTGATAATGACTACCATGTTGTCGAAATTAAATAAAAAATGGTATATAAACATTATTAGTGTTTTCTTTGCCTCAATATTGAAAATGTACCACGAAATTAACCCTTTTAAGATTCAGGTATTAAATAATTTGGTAAATATTAGTATACTTATGTTTGACAGGTTAAACGCTATCTAATGCCCATTGTGAATGAATGAAATATTAGTATGTTCCCGAAATATCTTATTTAAAATTACAGGGTTTTTCTATTGCATTTCACTATTGATCAAATGGCATTCACTATATCTGAAATATCTTTTACCTTGTCATATATATGCCAAAAGATTTCCCGATTTACAAAATGAAACTATATACCAAATACTTTCTCCTTTAATATTTTTGTTGAACATTTTTGTAGTAACAATAACTTTCTTCTGGAAATATTTCATTTCTTTTATACATATGTAACACTACTTACGCCAGCATCCATTCTCCGGATAACAAAACAAGTCTTCTTAGTTTATTGCTAACATGCATTTTTTGACGAACTGCAGCCATTTTGCTGACAAGTAAAATGTAATTGACAAACTGTGATAAGGTTTTGATACATAGGTAAATGTACTGGTATATAGAGAAATGTATTTGATAAATGGGTAATATATTTGAGATAAACGGAAAAAACTGTGTAATAAACGTACTGTACTTATTTCAAAGTTGTTGTGTTTATTTGATTTATGCCCGGTATTATAAACGATTAATAAATAATTAGATAACTATTTGTGGAGTAAATTTATCTACGTAGTAAACTAATGGGCAAATAAAATTTAATATTATAAAGCAAACCTACCAAATAAATAGTAATTCTAGAAATAAATTATTTAATTAGTAGATTACCGACCGAAATTATACATTTTTATTGTGGCTGTAGCTGAAAGCACCAGTTTTTAAAATTGAATTGTCAATCTTTCAATTTTAATTTTCAATCAGATTAGAAATTTAGTGTAATTCATATAATTATGGAGAATAACCGTAAAATAGGACAGAATTACAGAGAACAAGAAAAATAAAGCATTTTAGAAATTATAAAAGGCTTAAACGAATGTTTTCTACTCCCAGGCTAAGCATGAAGTAAAATTTCGAGTTTAGAAAAGCCTGAAAATTTGGTTTGGTTGCGTAGCGCGAAGCGCGGAGCGACCAAACCAAATTTTCAGGCTTTTCTAAACTCGAAATTTTACTTCATGCGCCACGCGTACAAGACACTGATTTCATGTGAAGTTCACTTGTTCACAATATTTCAGTGTTTTCAGTGTTTAATACGCGTGGCGCATGAAGTAAAATTTCGAGTTTAGAAAAGCCTGAAAATTCGGTTTGGTCGCTCCGCGCTTCGCGCTACGCGACCAAACCAAATTTTCAGGCTTAATCTGGGAGTGGAAAGCAATCTTTTAAATCTCCAAATAGAACTAATTCAAAAAAGCGTATGCATATGTATAATAATCCCTGTTATGTCAACTAGTTGCTTCTGACATGAAAAACTCTGGGTCTTCGACGTCTTAGAATTTCTTATGGTTCAAATTAATCACTGTCAGGGTAGATAATATAAGTGAACTTAAATCTGACATGGTTGCTATGGTAGACATGATAAATGATAACCGTAATGAAATTAATAAAAACAAGTAGTAGAATCTAAAGTAATTATAATAATATAATACACTTTTGACTTTTAACTGTCAAATTATTTAGAGAATAAAATTTACTTGGTAGAAAAACAAACAAATAATTTACTAAGGAGATTTATTATCTAAATAAAGGTATTTTGTATTTATAATACCGAAATCTTTCGAATAAATTAATTTATTTCAAAAGTACATTTTATTTAGCGAATAAAACGTTTGATAATACCGGGCATTAAATAAGAAGTAATACTAGTTTTTTTTAACCCATTTAATCCCACATTTTTTTTTCAAAAAGAAGTTTCTGCAATTATAATCTAAAACCTCGGACTATGATTTCAGAAACTTCTTTTTGAAAAAAAATATCTTGTTATTAAATGGCTAAAAAAAAATTAAATTACTTTTTTACTTGGTTTAAATCAATTTATAATAAATATTTTTGCTAATTTTGGTGCAGTACTCGAATGAGTACGTTGGGATAAAATGGGTTAAAATAAATTCTACCAAACAACTTTAAATTAATAAATTAGATTATATGTGCAGCAACGTAAATTATATTGTATAAACATCGACCAAAAAAAAAGGGAAATTTATTGAATCTATTCGGTGCCTTGGTGGGTGAAAATATGTCGGGCCGAAATTATGGCGGCAGTAAAGTGGAATCAGGGGGCCTTAATACCCGCTGCCCCCTATTGTAAAGTGCAATCCCTCCGATATCTCCGAACTGGATTTCCAGCAGATTCCCCCAGAAAATCCGCTCCTTTTTATTCACTTTAATAAAACGGCTAAAGCCCGAGACCCGCTTTTACAACAGGATTAGCGTGCATTTTGATTACACAAAGTCTCTCCCTCTCTCTCTTTCTCTCCAGCTTAAGCCATAAGGTAAATAAAGCAGCTAACACCCAATTAACAATTTCAAATTACCTTCCCCTACAAGAAATAAAAAGAAACTACACAGAAATAATTAAAATAACTAATTTAATAAGAAGAATAAATAAAATATAAAAACGAATTAGAATTAATATCGACTTTCTGCAAAAATTTGAGACATCTCGAAATATTCATTGAAACAACTTCTTCTCGAGCTAATACCCCGACAGATATTGAATTATATCGTATGTTCAATTAAAAAGAATCTCTAGAGTGCCATGGAAAATGTTCTTGGTTGGCAGCTCTGAAAATATATGTTATATTTATTTTGTCTGACGTTTTATATGTCAATTTTTGAAGTGTGTTGCCAACTTAAATTTAAAATAAGATTAAATCATGGCACTCTAGAGGTTTTTTTTTTATTAAACATACGATACAATGAATATAGATAGAATAGAATAAATAGGTGGAAACACCTGTTTGACAAACAAAACAACTTATTAGTAACAGAGCTGGGTAGAATCCTCAAAAAAGGATTCGATTTACGAATACGAATCCTTTTATATAATTTGATTTGAATCACGATTTCCCGAGTTAAAAAAAAACCATAAAATATGTCGAATCAAATAAGTCGAATCCTGATTTTCGAATCACGAATGCAAAACCTTTTGCATCATTCATTTTTGTTTAAAGAAAATAACATCGACTAATCAGAATTTTAAATAAAACTAATTAATGAAAAAAAAAATCGATAAAATATGTCGAATCAAATAAGTCGAATCCTGATTTTCGAATCACGAATGCAAAACCTTTTGCATCATTCATTTTTGTTTAAAGAAAATAACATCGACTAATCAGAATTTTAAATAATACTAATTAATGAATAACCCTTTTTCATCTTATCTATTTCATCCTTTACAATCGCCTATATCATGAAAATTCAATAATTTATGCAACCACGTGTGTTTTTTTCCGTAAATCCCTTTCTTATCTTTGGGTATAGCGAAACTCTTATTTATGAAATTATTTATTAAATTATACAAAATTACTGCTACTGGTTAACAGGGTCTAGTAGCTAAGGCCATTAATTACGCAGAAGAAGAAGAACTGAGACCTGGGTTTTAGTGGCTGATTGGTTAAACCTATGCCAGTAAACTTGAAAAAGAAAACTCAGACCGGTTTTAGGATGGACTTAGGTCGACGGCCGTTCTATCAATAAATTATTTCTAGTTTTATTATTTAACTCAAAAAAAAACTGAGACCGGTTTTAGGATGGACTTAGGTCGATGGCCGTTCTATCAATAAATTATTACTAGTTTTATTATTTAATATATACGAATTATATTAATAAACAATTTATTATTATTACTTGAATTTTAGCGTCACGTTAAAAACACAAAATAAGACATAACTATTAAAGGAATTAAGTTAGCGTGTATCGTTGCCCTTTTAAAAAACTTTCGGCGCTTCCCCGGCTTTCGGGGCGGCCTTAATGAAAAAATATGGAAATATCTGACGGAAAACCGAGCGTGATGTATAGCTTTAATATCTGGCTAGGATCTCACCCCCCTTATTCCACGGTTTGTGTGTGTGCGCACACCTTAAGACCCAAAACCTGGAGAACCTGGGCGGCTGCAGCGCATAACGCGCCTCATTTAATTTTATATGTGACCATAACATTACGGAAATTGTATTTGGGACATTCTGGATACAAACCCCCGCCGCCCCCGCTGGAAGAACGGCCCCGCATCCGAGAAATGCGGCCGTTATGGGGGCGCGGAGCGCCAGATTGAAATTCTCACCCTTTATCGCGGAAACACTGCACTTTCAAACGCTACACTAACACGATTATAAACTTCCATTGTCGGTTAAACTACCTCAAAAATCAACAAAAACAAAAATGAAGGACTTAACCCTTTATCTTAGCAAAAAAATATTCTTAAAATGATATTGAATATACTTATAACTTTAATAAAATAATATATTTTAAAAATACAGGGATTTTTTCGTTAAAGTATACATATGAATACACTTTTTTAAAAGAGTTCAATTTGAATCTTTAAACAAGTGTTTTCCAATCCCAGATTAAACATGAAGTAAAATTTCGAGTTTAGAAGTTTAGGCTTTTCTAAACTCGAAATTTTACTTCATGCATCACCCGTACAAAACACTGATTTGATGTGAAGTTTAGAATGTACGTCTTTACAATATTGCTTTACTAGTATATTTCGAACTTCACTTGAAATCAGTGTTTTATACGGTTGGCGCATGAAGTAAAATTTCGAGTTCAGAAAAGCCTGAAAATTTGGTTTGGTCGCTCCGCGCTTCGCGCTACGCGACCAAACCAAATTTTCAGGCTTTTCTGAACTCGAAATTTTACTTCATGCTTAGTCTGGGAGTGGAAAACACTCGTTTAAAGATTCAAATTGAACTTGAGAAAAAATAAGAAATGTCGAAAAATTTAGCAGAAATAAGGTGAGGTTTCAAGAAGATAGATGGCAAGCATATCAATCCTAAAACCGGTCTCTAGAAACTGGAAAATGTGTCAATAATAGTATTTTCTTTGTCACAGTTATGATAATTCCATATAGGGATTTTTTTTAAATGTATTCATGTATTTGGTTTACAATTGTAAACATTGCATAGATCATATTATCATGTCAACTTATATACTAACAGAAACTATGTAAAGTACAGATACTAAATAATCTAAGACTATTTTATATGTATGTGCAATTTGTTAATTAAGTTCGATTTTCGAAAGTAAATGATTTGGTTAGATGAAATAAACATTTGTAAAATTAAATAACGTGAGATTAATGCCTTTTCAGGCATTTTTAATCATGAACTTTGTGCTTAATTAAAGAGTGGACAAACTTGTTAGAAATTAATTTCAATTGCATAATTGAGCAGAATAAATAATAATAAAAAATATTAGTATCGTGTTTGTAGTAGAAATTAACTAGTAATAAACTGTAATCATATTACCAGCAAATATATTAATAAAGCTGCTTTCTTCTTAGCTGTGGATTGTTGCTTATTGTGTTTACCTGTATGTAAACACAATAAGCAACAATTCACAGCTAAGAAGAAAGCAGCTTTATTAATATATTTGCTGGTAATATGATTACAGTTTATTGCTAGTTAATTTCGACTACAAACACGATACTAATATTTGTTATTATTATTTATTCTGCTCAATTATGCAAATGAAATTAATTTCTAACAAGTTTTACTTTCCTTTTAAGTAATCATGCCGCGATGTAAATATAAGCTGTAATTTTTCAGGCATTCGTTGATTTTATAAAAACCTTCTATTTTAAGCTTCTTACGAATGTTTTCCACTCCACAAAAATTTCGACCTTAGAAAAACCTGAAAATTTGGATTTGCCGGGGCATGAAATAGTCAGAAATGTTCAGTATTCCTCAGCACTGGGTCGGGACCACACTGAAGAGGACCTTGAAGTCCGAAACGAATGACATTCATTGTTTTATTTAAAATATTTCAATTTGAATTTTTAAACGAGGGTTTTCCACTCCCAGACTAAGCATGAAGTAAAATTTCGAGTTTAGAAAAGCCTGAAAATTTGGATTGGCCGCGTAGCGAAGCGGAGCGGCCAATCCAAATTAGGCTTTTCTAAACTCGAAATTTTACTTCATGCGCCACACGTATAAAACACTGAAATATCGTATAGTTTAAAATATACGGCTTTAGCAATCTAATATGTAAATGTAGATAAAAAAGTGAGTCAAATTCTGCGCTAAATAAATTGTTTAAAACAGTGATTATAGGCAACCCAACAACTCTAATGTATATTAAGTTGCCTATAATTGTTGTTATATGTGGGTGTTTTTTTAACTTTACTGTAAATCTGTGTTTGTTAAGCGTGGCGCATGAGGTAAAATTTCGAGTTTAGAAAAGCCTAATTTGGATTAGCCGCTTCGCTTCGCTACGCGGCCAATCCAAAATCTTAGGGTTTTCTATATTTGAAATTTTACTTCATGCTTAATCAGAGAGTGGAAAACACTCGTTAAAAGGCTCAAATTAACCGCTTTGAAACATTTGAAGCATTATTAATCATAACATTTTATTACAATAAAATATTACAACTGCATAAATGTGATTTTAAAATACAGGGAGTTTTTCTTTCAGGTATACATATGCATACACTGTAAATTTTACGACATTCTTTGTTTTTTTAAACGATTTCATCTGAATCTTTAAACGAGGGTTTTCCACTCCCAGACTAAGCATGAAGTAAAATTTCGAGTTTAGAAAAGCCTGAACATTTGGATTGGCCGCGTAGCGAAGCGGAGCGGCCAATCCAAATTAGGCTTTTCTAAACTCGAAATTTTACTTCATGCGCCACACGTATAAAACACTGAAATATCGTATAGTTTAAAATATACGGCTTTAGCAATCTAATATGTAAATGTGGATAAAACGTGAGTCAAATTTTGCGCTGAATAAATTGTTTAATACAGTGATTATAGGCAACCCAACAACTCTAATGTATATTAAGTTGCCTATAATTGTTGTTATATATGGGTGTTTTTTTAACTCTACTGTAAATCTGTGTTTGTTAACCGTGGCGCATGAGGTAAAATTTCGAGTCTAGAAAAGCCTAATTTGGATTAGCCGCTTCGCTTCGCTACGCGGCCAATCCAAAATGTTAGGGTTTTCTAAACTCGAAATTTTACTTCATGCTTAATCAGAGAGTGGAAAACACTCGTTAAAAGGCTCAAATTAACCGCTTTGAAACTTTTGAAGCATTATTAATCATAACATTTTATTACAATAAAATATCACAACTGCATAAATGTGATTTTAAAATACAGGGAATTTTTCTTTCAGGTATACATATGCATACACTGTAAATTTTACGACATTCTTTGTTTTTTTAAACGATTTCATCTGAATCTTTAAACGAGGGTTTTCCACTCCCAGACTAAGCATGAAGTAAAATTTCGAGTTTAGAAAAGCCTGAAAATTTGGATTGGCCGTGTAGCGAAGCGGAGCGGCCAATCCAAATTAGGCTTTTCTAAACTCGAAATTTTACTTCATGCGCCACACGTATAGAACACTGAAATATCGCAAAGTTTAAAATATACGGCTTTAGCAATCCAATATTTAGATGTGAATCAAACCATAGTCAAATTCTGCGCTGAACAAATTGTTTAATACAGTGATTAAGGGCAACCCAATAACTCTAACGTATATTAGCTTCTCTACGCGGTCAATTAAAATTCTTAGGCTTTTCTAAACTCGAAATTTTACTTCATGCTTAGTCTGGGAGTGGAAAACACTCAACAAAAGCCTCAAATTAACCGCTTTTGAACAACGAATTCCCTCAAATTTAAAAAACGCTGTAATAATCGGGATATGTATACTCAAAAGAAAAAAAATCCCTGTATGTTCTGTTTTAAACATGTTTTAAGCGTATTTTAAACATGTTTTAAACGAATTTTAAACATGTTTTTAATTGTTAATGTTTTAAACGCTGTTTCAACGAAAAAACATGTTTTGTTGAAAAAAACTGTTTGTTTTAATTTAAATGAAGAACACGTTTTTATTTTTTGACCACCCTGGTTAGTAGGAATTAAAATACATGTATCATATAATATTAAATTTATATCGAATGAACAAATTAAAAGTGCTGTATAATTAATGCTGCTGGAATATGTTTTTGAAAAGGTATAATATGTATACCACAATCTGCAATATTTTATTTGATCATATTTATATTCGACCTTCACTTGCTATAATTCAATATGATTTCGCAGAATACGAATCAACAGATAAAACACCCTTAACTATAGAAAAAATAAATGGGGATATTATTTATAGACAACTTACTTTTGTTTATGGATAACTTGATTTTGTATATGGCCAACTTTAATTTGTTTAGCGAAAACTTGATATTGATTAGTGCTAACGTGAATTTGTTTTGCGAAAATTTGATTTTGATTACTGCCAACTTAAATTTGATTGATGACAATTTCAATTCAACAATTTAGTGTCAACTCGAACTTAAATAGGTAAAGTTGTGCAATATTTAAATATTCACAGTCTATTATATCTTTAATTTTTTTTAAACAAGAATAATTCAAATTCAAAACTATTTGAATTCGAGAAAATAAGCTTCTTATAGTTTGCACACTTTAAACATAATATATAAAATTACGAAAATGTTATTCGTAAAAATGCAAACAGTGTCTTAATTAATAAGACAACTTAAGACAATAAATATCCAAGTAGTTGTTTCAATGGATATTTATTGTCTTAAGTTGTCTTATTAATTAAGACATTGTTTGCATTTTCACGAATAATATTTCCGTAATTTTCTATATTATGTTTAAATATTTTGTTGCATGTTGATATTTTTATTTATTTTTTCTTTTCGTGATTTCAAATGATCTAATTAGTCTGTGTGTTCATTAATGCGTCGTTTTAATGAGGATCCCGGACGTTCCCCGCAAGAAGGTAGGAAATGGCGCCCAACAAGGGGGCCAATCACCAATCGAACTTCCATCCGCAGTCTGCGGGTATCTGGTACCGGAATACTGAACACAAATTCAATTTCGAAATTTTACTTCATCCGCTACTTGCATAAAACACTATAATATTTTAAAGTTCGAAATATACTACTAATGAAATAATGACAGGAGGTAGAAATTCTCCTGTCAATAATTTAAAAATAGTATATTTCAAATTTCACAATATTATAGTGTTTTATATGTACGCGTGGCGCATGAAGTATAATTTCGAGCTTAGAAAAGCCTCAACATTTTGATGTTCCCTTTTTTATCCTATTTTATTCATACTTTACACGACTCGAGTTTCGACACATTCAATGTCTTTTTCAAGTGTGACAAATGTACGATGCTTTTAATGTATAAATAAAGTGATATAGAAACATAGAAATACTCCTCAGTCATTAATTAATTTGGATTACTGCGTAGTAACGCTTAAAACAATACTAATATCCATACTACTTATGTTTGTGCTATCGAGCAATTTATTATAAATTTGAAGGTATGCTTAAAAAGAACTCCCTATAGAGACTTGATAACAGTCTGAAATGTTTAATATTCCCCAGCACTGGGTTTGTGTCCTAACACAGTGCTGGAGAATATTAAACATTTTAGACTGTTATCAAGGGACTTTTTCTTTTAAGCATACCTTTAAATTTATTATAAATTGCTCAAATTTTGATAGCACAAATATAAGTAGTATAACGAGGACCTTTTAGTCTGAATCACGACTGTGGGTATCCGGTGCCGAAATACTGAACACAAAATAAATGTTGACTTTACTTCTTGCAATTTTTTTAATAACACTTCAAGCAACGTATTGTTTTTTTTTATTTTCATTTATAGAGATTTGAAAAAGATCAAAGAGAAAATCCTAGAAAAACAGGATTACGCGATAGGGAAAAATAAAATATAGCCAATTAAGTTGATACCCACATTACATATTTGATATATACGTTCGCGGTGCCCTCCTGAGAGTCCGGCAGAAAAGGAAACGGAAACGATTTCCCGTTAGCTATCCGGCTTTTCCTGCCCGACTTTTGTTTATTTTATTTCATATTTTTATATAGATCCACTGGATGCCAGGAGAAAGCACAAAAACACGGCATCTTTTATTTATTTGTTTCGATTCAAAGCCACCCCCCTCACATATAAATATTTTTTTCGCCCTTCCAATTTTTTTCCTTTATTTATGATATGTCAATTGGGGAGTGTTTTTTTTATTAACGTGTGTCCTTTAAGTTTATTTAGCTTGAACATGGATTAATAATAATTAATTCATAAAGGGTACGGATATTTTAAGTATGAACATAATTGCACTTTTAATATTTTAAGTATGAATAAAATTGCCCTCTTGTATAATCCAATGTCCGACGGGGTATTAGATCGTGGAGTAGTTGTTTCAATGAGTATTTGATTTAGTCTTTATAAAACAAATTGATTTCTACAGAATTGCACTTTTAATGTTCTTACAAATATTTTGTTGATTGTTAAAACCGTAATCGAACCGTAAATCGAAATTAACAGAATTGCACTTTTAATGTTCTTACGAATATTTTGTTGATTGTTTAAACCGTAATCGAACCGTAAATCGAAATTAACTGGTGTTTTGGTTGAACATAAAACCAAAATCGGAACGAAACGTGTAAAACAAATATGAACCTGAACGATATTATTTATTGTTCGAATTTGATTACACTGGGTGACAAAAAAAGTAACTGTCCTTGAGATAAAACCTATCATTTGTTATGTATTTCTGCCCGGTAAATCCGAATTTTGATCCTAAAAAAATTTCTAGCGCTTAGTTTTTGAGTTAAACACGATTTTATGTGTCAAGTTTCTATTTATTCAGAAAATGAATCCCTGAGTTCGTGGTTTACTCAAAAACGGCGCAGTGGAAATTTTTCTAAAATCGAAATTGGATTTAGAAGGCAAAAATATATAAGAAATGATAGGTTTGATCTCAAGGACAGCAACTTTTTTCTTTTTGTCGGCCAGTGTTATATTTTACTTCTATAAAAGCAATATAAATAAATCGTGAGTTGCTAAAACAACACAATTCACTTTTTGGCCAAATTTAGCTTTCACGTGCTATCAAAAATAAAAATCGAGTTTTACTTTTAAGTTTAACAACATATTTTGTATTCTATTATGTACACTAATGTGGTATTAACATTTTTTGCTCATAACAACTCTTTTTTCGTTTTTTTGTTTGCTTTTTTTTTGTTTCCTGAAAACTTGCATAAAGTGACTTGTGTGTTTTAGCAATATGTGATTCAAATAAATGTGAACAAAAACACATAGATTTATTTTTATAAGATGATAATTTATTGTTTCAACTTCAAACCTTTGCATTCTTAATTTGTTTATGTTGCTATCTTTAAATTATTTAATTAGATGATTATCTTTTAGAAATACATTTTAAAAATTTAATTTTTAAAAAATCATGAGGTGAAATTACTTAACCTTCGAAGGCGCGGATCGCTTGAATTCGAAATGAAATATTAAAAAGGTAAGAACCGGGACAATGAAATATGTAATGAGTGTTACAGCCCCCTCATTGTTTCCGATAAGTGTCTACGTCGATTGGTTCTCCGTATCATGACTTGCATTGTATTTAAATGCATCCCTCTTTTACAAACATTTCAGCGTTATTACATTCCATGGCACTTAAACCACCCACAAATTATTTGAATAATATTCAGAGAGGAGATTAATTAAATCAACTGGCGTTTATCACACATTAATACATTAAATACTTTGTTTTAGGGGTTTGGCTCTTGCCTGCCTTAAGTATCTTTGACTATTAGCCAACCTCAATGTTTTCTTATTTAACTATTTATTTTATTAATTTTATCTTATTCGTTAATTTTACTGATAACATATATTTGGACGTCACAACATATTCACATTACATCCATGGCCCGGATGGAATAATTTATTAAAGCGGCCATCGAGTCCCCATATAAAAAGTACTATACAGCCCACTGAACGAACACATCTAAGTAATGTTTTATCAACATTAAAGCAACGCTTTTTGTTGATGCAATGTTGATAAAACGGTATTTGTTTGTTTTTTGCTCATTGGGAGGGATGAATTCATTTAAGTATACCAGCAGCGGTGGCTTGCAGCCTAACTTCAGGGTAGGTCAGAGAACCAAGGTAATATGTATACGTTATTGAAAGGTCACTTTGTTGTGCAATTCCTTGTATTTATAAAGTGCGATCCTAACCTCAAATTTTGTGTGCCTTGGCGCTGTAGCCTATCCTGAAGTTAGGCTGCGAGCCGTCGCTTATAGCAGTGAGATTTTTTATTGATGGCGCTGCATATATTGACATATCTCGTATTTTCAGGCATTTCTTTTTTTCATAAGTCTGATTTGAAGCTACTAACGAGTGTTTTCTATCCTTGATTAAGCATGAGGTAAAATACTGTTCATTTTAAAAAATATTATAATAATTTATGCTAATTACACCAATAACGTTAATTTATGGCAACAAGAGTCAATTTATGTCAACAAAAGTTCATTTGTGTCAATCGCATATTGACGTTTTATGTGCGTTTCCCGTCAAAATGTCAAGAAAATGCATTCTCTAGTAAATCAAAAGTTATTTATTAGAACATAAAAAAATAAATCGTCAATACTTAGAATTCTGGTTTTGTCTTATTCTAATTTAAGTTGATGTCTGCGTAAATGCTTTTCAAAATCGGTGTTTTATAGCGCATGAAGTAAAAGTTCGAGTTTAGAAAAGCCTGAAAATATGGATTTGCCGGGGCGCGACTCGCTACGCTCGCGAGCCCCGGCAAATCCAAATTTCCAGGCTTCTCTAAACTCTAAATTTTACTTCATGCTTAATCAAGGATTAGAAACACTCGTTAGAACATTCTGTAAAATCAATGAATTTCTGAAAGTTTAACAAACTCTGCAATTATCACGATATGTAAATTCCATATATGAGGACTAGTATTGCCATTTTTATGGTTTTAATAGATATTGCTATAGATTTTTGGTGGATCTTTAAAAACAATGGACATTTTTTAATATTTTCCTTGCATAAGATAGACAAGTTTTTATACAAAAAGTTTACAATCTATAGAATATGAGGACTAGTATTGCCATTTTTATGGTTTTAATAAAAATTGCTATAGAGTTTTAGTGGATCTTTAAAAACAATGGACATTTCTTGATAGACGATTTTTTTATATAAAAAGTTTACACAATCTATAGAAAATAGCTGGTAATCTTAGTGTCATAAGATGAGACGAATAGTTCTTCCATAGCATTTCCGGGTTCGCAATAAAATAAGATAAGCAGATTAACACCGACATTCCCGGAATCCTCAAGCAGCAATATTGTTAGATGACCACCCAAGTGCTAGACGGACTGTCGCCATATAAAGACTATCTACCCTAACGTTCGTGGGAAACAACCCCATTATATAGTATCTTAAGTTTAGCAGGTGTACTAGACACCCTTTTTGTATTACATTTCATTATTTTCCATTAAGTGACTTTTACCATTAGTGTCGTAGATATATGTATATTTATTAGGTACCATTCTCTTTTAATTTCATCAAGTAACTTTTACCATTAATGTCTTAGACCTGTATTTATTAGGCACCCTTAAGTCTGAAAGCCTTTTTCTGTATCGACGATAGGTAAATACCACCCTCGTGGGAACGTCCCCAAAAACGGGCCTCTGTCTGTCCTCACGCGTGTGGTCTTACCTCCATATATATACCCTTTCTAGAACTTAAGCAGTTAGTTAGTACCCAACCGTCATTCTGAATACATGCTGTATTGTAATTATTGTTATAAGAATAAAGTTAAGTTAAGTATTTAAGTGCAACATTGACTTTTCACTCCCGGTATCCAACATATTATTGGTGTCAGAAGTGGGATAGTCGGGACGTTCATCCGGTTCGCGAAATAAGCCAACGAATTCGTCTTCCCAGAGGAAACTCCTGGTGCAACATAAGAAGATTTCAGGCCCGATCCAGAGAACGGCGATCAGCAACATTCCGACTGTCTGAAAATATTGGAACAACGGTGAGTCGCTTTTTATTCAGTCTTGCATCCTTAACTCTTTTTTCCTAAACAAACAAAAACATCATGCCTAACTCCGAACAAAATGACAATGCTAACTCACTTTCACTTGATTTCTTAATTAAACTTATTCCGAATAACTTCGACGGAGATAGATACAAAATAAGAAGTTTTATTAAGCAAGTCGATTCGGTTTTCGAACTCGCTAGTGATCAACAAATACCTCCACTTCTTTTATTTGTCAAAAGTAAAATTACGGGTAAAGCTCGCGAACAGATCGATATTCACTGCAACTTAACCACATGGGAGGATATTTCAGAATTATTAATTAATTTATATCAGGATAGGAAATCTCTTGATCAATTACTTGAAGAGCTAACTAATATTAAACACGAACAACATGAAAACGTGTCACAATTCTACCAGAGATTAGAAGATTTAACTTCCCGTACATTAGCTATTATACATTCAACCGAAAATGATAAAGAACGCCTAAAAGGACGCCTCCTAATGATTGAAGACATTGCATTGAACCGTTTCATCTATCACTCGAATCCTAATTTATCTCAAATGTTAAGGTATCGCGAATTTAAAACTATTAACGAAGCGCTTACCGCAGCAATTGCCGAGGAAAAAGCGTTGAGATTAACTTACAAGTCTATTGAAATAAAATGTAAAACTTGTGGAAAAAATAATCACCTTACAAAAGATTGCTTCCGCAATAAACCTCAAATCCGCACGAAATCTATACATTTCTCTAACAATTCTCATAACTATCAAACTCCTAGAAATCCAGCGAATCAACAAAAACAATGTAGATATTGCAAAAGGCCAGGTCACGTACTCGAGGAATGTCGTAAAAGGCAATATAACAATTCAAAAAAATCAACATCACAAAATCAAAATAATCAAAATGCGTCAGTAAATTTTCAGGAGCGACTGATAAATCGAGTCCCTCCTCCTATACCAAACCAACAAAATCAAATCACTCAAGCACTGGAACAATTCCATTTATAATGAATTCAAACTTGCATCCAATCGCAAATTCCGAAATAAATTCTAATTCAAACTCGCATGCAATCGCAAATCCTAAATCCAAATCAAACATCCAAGAGAATCAATCTCTAATAAAAATTAAATCAAATCCTAAATCTAAGTTGCATCCCATAACTAATGAAGATACAAAATCAAATGTTGAAACGATCCAACACGTAAATATTTCTAATTCATTCTTCAGTTCAAATGATTTAATTTATGTTACATTTCAATCTGACATGTCCAATTGTCCAGATAAAACGATTAAATTATTAATCGACACGGGCGCTTCCATATCTTTAATTAAAGCTATGAGCTTATCAAAATTCAAAATCCACGATAAAAATCCAGTTGCTCTTAACGGATTAGCACCAAACATTCCAATTTACACCTTAGGTGAAACCGAAATCAACCTCCAAATTCACAATAAACGAATAAAATCTAATTTCCAAATCATAGATGCAATCACTAATATCCCTTTCGACGGCTTACTAGGCGACGATTTTCTAAGAACGCATAGCGCAAAAATCGACTATAGTTCTTTTTCTCTAATTCTAAATTCAATTTCTATTCCAATTCCAATTCATCGTAATACGCCTCAATCATCATCAATAAATATTACTGTTCAACCTCGAACGGAAACTGTCGTCAGAATCAACGTAAATAATCCACTCAACCTCAAAGAGGGTATAATTATTAATCAAAATCTCGCAGCCAATCAATCTCTTTTAATTCCAAATTCAATGGTTTATATCAATGACCAAAATCAGTGTTTAATTACGCTAATAAACAAATCATCAATAAAACAAATTGTCACAGTCCCTTCTATATCAATTGAACCTATTTCTAACACTCATTCAATCTTTCAAATAAATCAAAATTGCATAAACAATCCTGAAAGAGAAAAACTACTAAATCAAAATTTAAGGCTTGATCATCTCAACTCAGAAGAGAAAACTTCAATCACGAAAATTTGTCGAGAATTTAAAGATTTATTTTATTTACCAAACGATAACTTAAGTTATACAAACGCTACTTGTCATAAAATTCCCATTACAGACCCGCTTCCAATTCATACAAAATCTTATCGATATCCAGAGGTACACAAGAACGAAGTAAATAAACAAATCGAGAAGATGTTAAGTCAAGGGATAATAAAACCGTCCACCAGCCCTTGGTCCAGCCCCTTATGGGTTGTCCCGAAAAAACTAGACGCCACAGGCGAACGGAAATGGCGGATAGTTATCGACTACCGCAAATTAAATGAAAAAACGGTCGGTGACGCCTACCCTTTACCTAACATCGAAGATATCTTAGACCAATTAGGGCACGCACAATATTTCACGACGCTAGATTTAGCCAGCGGATTCCATCAAATATTAATGGACACTGACGATGGTCCAAAAACTGCATTCAGCACCCCCAATGGCCACTATGAATACACGAGGATGCCTTTTGGATTAAAAAATGCGCCTAGTTGTTATCAGAGGCTAATGAATAACGTACTCATGGGGCTCACTCACAATCAATGTTTTGTTTATCTCGACGATATTGTCATTTATGGAGTCTCACTCGATGATCATAACCGTAAATTAAAAAACATATTCTCTCGCTTACGGCAGAACAATTTAAAACTACAGCCAGACAAATGCGAATTTCTGAACAAATCGTGTCAATATCTAGGACATATAATTTCAGACGAAGGTCTTAAACCTAATCCTAATAAAATAGAAGCTATTAAATCAGTACCTCGTCCACAAAATCCGAAACAGATCAAAATTTTCCTAGGCATGATCGGCTACTATCGCAAATTTATTAATAACTTTTCCACAATAGCCAAACCCCTGACGGTGTTATTAAAAAAGGATGTCGAATTTCATTGGAAAGATGAACAAGAAACAAGCTTCCAAACCCTAAAAAATAAATTAATTCGAGAGCCTATATTGCAATATCCAGATTTTACACAACCCTTTATCTTAACTACAGACGCCTCGAACGTAGGAGTCGGTGGTGTTCTTTCACAAATGAAAAACGGAGAAGACCTCCCAATCGCCTATTACTCCAGGTCATTAAATAAAGCGGAAACAAACTATTCAACCACGGAAAAAGAACTTCTAGCTATTCTAAACTCCACAGAACATTTCCGTCCTTATTTATATGGAAGAAAATTTACCATATACACCGATCATAGGCCATTACAATGGCTCTTTAACATGCAAAATCCCTCGTCACGGCTCGTTCGTTGGAGACTTCGTCTCAGCGAATATGAGTATGAAGTAAAATATAAACCTGGACGCATAAATTCAAACGCCGATGGACTTAGTAGATTATTTCCTGAAACAGGAATTGTTAACTATGTTAACAGTGATTCTTATGGAGAATTCATTAAATTCCATTATAACAATCAAGAAGTGATTATTTATGATAAGGAAAATCGACCACTAACTTCAATAAAAACTCCTATAGTAATGTTTTGGTCTCAGGATCTCGATGAAAGTAATCCATACTCAGATTTTATTCAAAGTCATTTTAATTTAGAAAATATTAAACCAACCATAAACGGTTGTAATAAACTGAGTAATTCTAAACAAACTGTCTATTTACTATTCCCTACTAATTTTCACTTCGATAAACTCGAATACAAGAACATTTTACATTGCTTGCAAACATTTAGAAAAACGATTAAAGATAATGAATTCACTTTAATACCACCAGATCATCATAATAACATTAAATTACCGCAATTGTATGAAATGCTAAAATTTGTCTTTAAAAACAATTTAATAAAAATATACAACACAACTAAAATCACTCCAAAGAATCAAGACGAGATAAAACAAATATTAATTGACAATCACGACAGCAAATTCTCAGGACATTACGGATTCAACAAAACCTATTCAAAAATTAAAGAACGTTACTATTGGCCTTCAATGAAATCAGACATAAGAAAATACATTAAGAACTGCCAATCATGTCAGATTAATAAAACCGATTTTAAACCAACAAGACAACCTATGGAGATCACATCTACGTCAACCGAACCACTAGAACGTTTAGCATTAGATATTGTAGGTCCCCTACCAATAACAGAAAATGGCAATCGATTCATCTTAACAGCCCAAGATGATTTAACTAAATTCAGTTTCGCCGAACCAGTCCCCAATCACGAATCTAAAACAATTGCTAGTGCACTCACTCGAATAATCACATACTTCGGAATTCCTAAAACTTTATTAACCGATCAAGGTCCAGATTTTATGTCCAAATTAATTAAGGAATTAACGCGACTATTTAAAACTAGACATATATCCACCACACCTTACCATCCTCAAACTAACGGGGCATTGGAAAGATCACATCTAACTTTAAAAGATTACCTAAAACATTACATCAAACCTAATCAGTCTGATTGGGATGAATACATCCATTTTGCTATGTTTAGCTATAATAGTTCTACTCATAAATCGACTAATCATACCCCTTACGAACTATTATTTGGTCATAAACCATATTTGCCATCTTCCATAACACAGGAACCTAAACTACTCTACACTTATGATGATTACGTCAAGTCACTACAAAACAAATTAAACAATTCATTCAAAATAGCCCGCGAAAATATAATAAATTCAAAAAACTCAAGCAAACGTCTTTACGATAGAAAGAATAACTCGTGTGAATTTAAGGTAAACGATAAAGTCTACATTAAAAACAAATCAACTAACCCCAAACTTTCCAAGAAACTTTGTCCGAATTTCAAAGGACCATACAAAATAACACGAATCTTCGATAACCAAACAGTAGAATTGCAATTGAAAAACAAAAAGGTAAAATATCATAAAAACTTACTGAAACCTTCCTCGTTTTCAGATGACGACGATTGTAATCTTGATCCTATCGATCCTACCGATCCTGGTCCATTGTAATGATCTCTATCAAATATATCAATTAAACCAAACAAGCGGAATTTACTACAATAATTTAGGAAACGCTAGAATATCAAATTCAAAAATAACATTACTATCCCATTTAAACATTTCTTTCTTATCTGAGGCTCGCGGAACACTTGAGAATTCAATCCTCAAATCAATAAATCTTTGTGGTTCTCTATCAAAAGGCAATAAGAATTCACATTCGTCAATTTATTGCGAACAAAATTTAGGAAACATTAACGATCAACTAAAACTAATTTATAAAAAACAAGAAATATTGAATCATTATATTGGCAAAGAAAACAGGAAACGCCGTGGTTTAATAAATGGCGTATCTACAGCACTACGTTGGCTAATTGGTACACCCGATGCCAATGATGCGAAATATTATTCCGATAGTATTCACTCGATAATAGACGATAGACAGCAAATCAACGGTCTCTTAAAATCACAAATTCAAGTAATTTCGAGCACGATTCGAAATTTTAATAACTCTTTTGTTGCATTAAAGGAAAACGAATCAAAATTAAATAAAAATTTATTCAAAATTGCAAATCTTGCACAAAACAATCAAGGAAAAACCAATGATTTAGAATTGGATTCAATCATTATTCAACATATTTCAACATTATCCAGTCTTGCAAATAGAGTAATGGAGGAATTTGATAATTATATTCACGCCATTAATATTGCTAAACATGGAATTCTATCTCCGGAGATTGTCACTCCAAAAATCTTAATTAATGAGCTATTGAAATACAAAGGCGAATATGAACTTCCTTTATCACCATCTTATAAAAACGCTCTAACTTACTACAAATTAATACATTTAGATGTCATTGTTGATGAGCGAAACATTGTCATATTTGCATTGAATATTCCGTTATTAGACAAACTATCCTACACTATTTTTGAAATGATCCCGTTACCTATGCAACATCAAGATCCTCTAATATATTCCTACATACAACCTAGTTATCGATATCTCCTAATATCACAACCAAAAACCTTATATAACCTTATGCAAGATTTGAATAAATGCGACGAATTCATCAAAGGATCGTTCATCTGCCAAGGAGTCTCCACCACAAGAAGAACTGAAATCGCCAATTGCGAAATCCAATTGTTGTCGCCGCATCTCTCCAAGATTCCAGAAGAATGTTCAACTAGAACCATCAGAGCCGATATCCAGACTTGGAAATCCATCCGGAATAACGAATGGATATATGTGTTGCTGAAATCAACAACGTTAACAATCCTCTGTGATGACCACATGGAGGACGTAATTCTTAATAAAACAGGAATCATCCGATTGTATCCCGGTTGCAAGGGATACACCGATTACTATGTTCTCGAAGCAACCAGCGAAATGTTCTCCAACATATCCGTCGACTACGTTCCAAAAATTAATATTTTGCAAGACGAATGCTGTGTCGACAAGAAAATCAACGATTCCATACCACTTCGAATACAACCCATTAAACTATCAAATATCGACCTCACCGAATTAAAGTATGCAGATAAAAAACTCAACGAATTCGACGAGTTGTTAGACCACGAAATGAACAAACCGTTCATCGTAAAACATACTAGCTGGTATACACTAATCCTTAGCCTGCTAGGTGTTACATTAACGCTAATGTTGTGTTGTAACATCTGTCGTTGGTGTGGTTGGTGGAATTTGTTAAGACGTCTTTGCTGCTTCACAAGGAATCCAAGGAATGGAGAATTGATGCCACCCATTATAAAAAACTTCGTCAATTGCAACTTCGAATCGGACCTCCGATCTGAACGTCAATATCACACCGGAGAAATTGCAATTTACGAACGTGCCTCCGAAGAAATCGAACTTCAACCACCTCGTTACAATGCAGTAACGGCCTCAGCTCCCAGACGAGACGACAGGAGTTTCCCAAAATCCAGACGCAGCACCGTTCCTTTGTAGGACGAAACCTGTGTCTTCCCCCCATCTTTCGTCTTCAGCGGGGAGGTGTTAGATGACCACCCAAGTGCTAGACGGACTGTCGCCATATAAAGACTATCTACCCTAACGTTCGTGGGAAACAACCCCATTATATAGTATCTTAAGTTTAGCAGGTGTACTAGACACCCTTTTTGTATTACATTTCATTATTTTCCATTAAGTGACTTTTACCATTAGTGTCGTAGATATATGTATATTTATTAGGTACCATTCTCTTTTAATTTCATCAAGTAACTTTTACCATTAATGTCTTAGACCTGTATTTATTAGGCACCCTTAAGTCTGAAAGCCTTTTTCTGTATCGACGATAGGTAAATACCACCCTCGTGGGAACGTCCCCAAAAACGGGCCTCTGTCTGTCCTCACGCGTGTGGTCTTACCTCCATATATATACCCTTTCTAGAACTTAAGCAGTTAGTTAGTACCCAACCGTCATTCTGAATACATGCTGTATTGTAATTATTGTTATAAGAATAAAGTTAAGTTAAGTATTTAAGTGCAACATTGACTTTTCACTCCCGGTATCCAACAATATAATATCCCAACCCCGAAGGCTTCTCTTAAGTGTTCATTAGTTCTGTTTACAACTAAGCAAGTTTTGAATCGCACTCTTCCCCCCAGCCCTCTCGCTCTAACTAAATCCAACTCATCATCCCGGTCAACTGACAACAAAACAGCGTTATCTCGCCATACACAAATAATCACGCGTAATTTATTCACAAAGCAAAAGCCGGAAATCGCTGGTAATTAAATGATGTCGTTGGGAGTTGGAATAATAACGAATAATAAAAAAAAAAGCGCGCGAAAGAGAGAGCGAGCACGGACGGCAGGGTTGGTAGCCGCGACGCCGACGCCGGATCAATAGAGACGTCGTGCTTGGGAAAGTGTCATGTGAAACAAATACTCACAGGGTCAGCGGGCTAACGTTATCCGGATGGTTAGTAGCTTTTACCGTAGGCCCTCGAGCACATAAAGTCACGACCTTAAGTGTCCCGATGATCCCGACCATTTTTCCTCTTCATCCTCGTATTCTGGAGAAAAATAAAATAGCGGACGGATTTTTTCCCGACCCGTCCGGTGTTTACATACCGAACTGCGAGTACCCTCCACATTCTTTCGAGTGCATCTTTAGTGGTTTCTACTAGAGGAGTTTATTTAAAGTTTCTTAGTAAAAGTCATGAATTAGATTACATTTTTTGATGACAGTTTACAACTTATGTATATTAACACGTTGACTGCCGCAATATTTTTACACATGGATATTGCTATTTAACGTGAATCGTATTTAATTCACACGGCAGCCAACGTGTTAAACGTTAAAATATTTCTCCTTTCATTTTTAATTTGTATTTGTTAGTTGGTTTGAAGAGAATTTTACCTAAACGTTACATACAGGGTGTCCCCGAATGGTCTGTAGAACGCTCTACCACATATTCTCTGAAACAAAATAAGACGATTTAACTAAACTTATCTCTATCCAAAAGTGGTTCCTAAGCCATCTACGAGGCCTCAAAGATATTATTTTTTTTTTCATTATTTTTCAAATATTTTTATTTTGGAATTAGGTAAGAAAACCTAATTTGGCACATTTAATTACATTGATACCATTAATAGAGCGTTGTAACAAATCAAATTAAATAAGATTTCATTGTATAATTCAATATCCGGAGGTGTATTTGCACGGGAAGTAGTTATTTCAATAGATATTTATCGTCTTAAGTTGTCTTATTAATAAAGACATTGTTTGCATTTTCACGAATAACATTTTCGTAATTTTATATATTTAAAATATTTTAATTCGAGATTACGCAAACAGACCGGTCTATGCCAATTAAAATACTATGAAAAATAAAACCTTAAATATCAAAACTATAATACATATAAAGGTCGTTTTATTATCGTATTTACCATTGGAATCTCATAAATTATTACAGCATTATTATTTAAGGCATTTAGTTATTAAAAAAGAGTACATAGTACTCGAAATGTACATCTAGCAGTGAAAAATAAATTACTGAGGAAAGAAAATCAATCCGTGTTTTATTAGTGATTGATTACTTTATATAACTCAAAACCAACAGTGAATACACAGATACGAAAAGGTTTAAATTACAATAAAGTTCCAATTTTTATTACAATATAAAATAGAGTTAACAAATTTTACCTAGCCTCATTTGTTTTAAAGATATAGCGAAAAATCGTCACAATGTTATTTTTGCTATAACTTTGTTAATTAGAAAGATGACAAGCTGTAATTTTAAATGTACACAAGGCTGTGAATATGGGACGTTTAATGTTTTATTTTTATAAAGGATGTCTTATTTCAGGAAATTGTTTGTATATTTTGTTAATTAGTTTATTCCATACTTTTACGGCTTCTTTTACAATTATATACTCAAGTGGATGTTGAATTGTACAAGACGCGATAAAACTATGGAATAAACTAATAAAAAAAATTAAATTGAATTTTTCATGAAATCCCACACAATTATATCCCATTTGCTACAACAGAAATTCATAACATTGACTAACAATTTTGTAGTAATTAGGGGGCTAATATTTTCGAAGAAGTGCTCAAGAAAGACATTGAACATAATTTTATACAAATTCAAGTTTTATATTAATTAGTTATTGTTCGTCAATAACTATAACAATGATTACACTTTAATTATCAATCATACAAATATTAAAATGATCGCTAGAAAAATGATACTTTTTTTAAAGTATACTGATTTCAATTATTTGCTGTAAATCTTTAAATATTCGCATTTTTTAAGAGGTCAATTTTAAGCTTTTAAAAGAGTGTTTTCCACTCCCAAGTTAAGCATGAAGTAAAATTTCGAGTTTAGAAAAGCCTGAAAATTTGGTTTGGTCGCGTAGCGCGAAGCGCGGAGTGACCAAACCAAATTTTCAGGCTTTTCTAAACTCGAAATTTTACTTCATGCGCCACGCGTATAAGACACTGATTTCAAGTGAAGTTCGCTTGTTTACAATATTTCAGTGTTTTCAGTGTTTAATACGCATGGCGCATGAAGTAAAATTTCGAGTTTAGAAAAGCCTGAAAATTTGGTTTGGTCGCTCCGCGCTTCGCGCTACGCGACCAAACCAAATTTTCAGGCTTTTCTAAACTCGAAATTTTACTTCATGCTTAACCTGGCAGTGGAAAACACTCGTTATAAGTTAGAATTGAACTCTTTTAAAAAAACCGTATGCATATGCAATCCTAAAAAGAAAAATGTACTCTATACTATTGAGGAGACGAGGTTCGCCGAGGAGGGGGTGTTTAATTTCAAGTGAACAAATTAGATGAAAGTGGGGGGTTGATTTGAGAAATCATGATTTTGACCCGGTCAAAAAATAAGGATGGGTTAGATTTTTATCAGGGGGTTAAATTTTATTTGAAAAAAATTGGGTTGAAATCAGTGTCTTATACGCGTGGCGCATGAAGTAAAGTTTCGAGTTTATAAAAACCTGAAAATTTGGTTTGGTCGCTCCGCGCTTCGCGCTACGCGACCAAACCAAATTTTCAGGCTTTTCTAAACTCGAAATTTTACTTCATGCTTAACCTGGGAGTGGAAAACACTCTTTTTAAAGCTTCAAATTGACCTCTTAAAAAAAGCGAATATTCAAAGATTTACAGCAAATAAATGAGATCAGTATACTTTAAAAAAAAGTACATCTATTGTGTTTGATTTGTTTGGTTAGTTTCTGCAATTATAATTATATTGTATTTTCAAATACTCATTTAAGTTATGTACAAAATATTAAATTCATATCTCTAAATTGTAAAATTTATAACAAAACTATTATATTTACTCGCAATAAAAATAATTATTGTTTTAATTCCTCATTATTTTTTCATGAATTATCATCAAGTGTTAGCATGAAAAACCTCCGAGATTAAAAATTGATTTTTTTTCTCAATTATTGAATTTACTATATTTTATCATCATTTAAAAAAATTAAATTGTGATTTAATTCCTGATTGTTTTAAAATCCAATTTAAATCATAACATTTTAACTCACAATCAACTTAAGCATAAAATAAAATTATCCAAAATTTTCTGGCTTTTCTAAACTTAAAATTTTACTTCATGCGCCACGCGTATAAATCACTGATTTAAAGTGAAGTTTGAAATACGCTACTTAAGTAAGATTAAGATTAAGATTAAGATTAATAAATATCACAGATGTTTATGTCATGTAAGCAAATTAGAAAAATACATCTTTTATTTTTACTTAGTTACAAAGTTTTTTAAAATTCAAGCAATTTGGTTTGTGATATAAACCAAATTGCTTGAATTTTAAAAAACTTTAAGGAATTCAAATTGACAATTAACTTGACACGAGTTTGAATTAAACTATAATAAAATCGCCATGTTATTTTTTTGTGACAGTTACGATACATATTTTAACACTTGTGACATATTTTAAAGTAACGAGTGTCTTCCACTCCCAGACTAAGCATGAAGTAAAATTTCGAGTTTAGAAAAGCCCCGCGTAGAAAATTTGTCGAGGGTCGCGCAGCGACCCGAGACAAATTTTCACGGGGCTAGTCTAAACTCGAAATTTTACTTCATGCGCCACGCGTATAAATCATTGATTCAAAGTAAAGTTTAAAATACACTGCTTAAGTTTAACCTTGCGTTCATAAATATTTCATAAAAGCAGATTAAAAAAATATATCTTTTAATTATACTTACATATCACAAAGCAAATTGCTTGAGTTTTGAAAGCCCACGTTTTTTAGACGAAATTTATTTATTTATTTATTTGGTAATAACCCAACAGACTGTAAAGTCCAATAACAGGGCTATATCATTATTACAAATTAAATACAATATAACTTATATAAATATATAACAAAAGATGCATGCAGAACAGAAATACATAAAACCATAAAGAAATAAACAATATTAAAAATTAACTCATAAACTAAGGTAACATAGATAATAATTTTATAGAATCACTAACATTATGCTTAAACACTTTGAATGTTGAAGTGAATATGTCGAGATTGTATGCGTAATGATTATAAAGTCGAGATAATCTTATAAGCATTTAAAAGATTTATTAACGTAAAATCAAAGCAGTAGCAGCATATTTTAAGATTCACTTTAAATCAGTGTTTTCTACGCGTGGCGCATGAAGTAAATATTTTGAGTTTAGAAAAGTCTGAAAATTTGGATTTACCGGGGCGCGACTCGCTTCGCTCGCGAGCCCCGGGAAATCCAAATTTTCAGGCTTTTCTAAACTCGAAATATTTACTTCATGCTTAATCAAGGAATGGATAACATTTGTTATAATACTGTTGCACATAAATCAATATGCAGATCTGAAAGTAGTAAATCAAACCAGATATATGCACACTTGCATTCACTTGAGTTTTTAGTTTAGTTATTGATTTTTGGCCCTGGTAATAATGGTGATCACTTTTATTACAATAATTTCGTCGTTTTATTTGGATGCACTTGAGCTTTATTTTTTTTACGAAAAATGTATCAAATTCGGAAAAAGTATAATTATATTTTTGTTGAAATTGTAAAAGTTCAGAAATGTTGTTGATTTAGAGCATTTTGATGTATTTTTCAATGTTGTTTACGATTTTGACGATTTTAGAAGATTTACAAGAACTATAATTTTTGTAAATCTATTACATTTATAGATATTTAGAATCACATAAAGAAATCGTCAAAATTAATAAATGTAGTTGAACAAATCATAAATATTATATTATAAATGTTCTTTAATTTTCCAAAAACTAGGAAAAATATAAACTTAATTTTTTCCTAATTTTTAGAATAACATATACAATATTTTGTTTTGTTTGGCAAATTTGATTAATGTTTAGAATCGCCTCTATGAATTTTATCAATTTACAAAAATTATAATTACTTAATCGATCTTTTCAATTTTGTTAATGTTAACATCTTTCAACAACTAGTGACACTTTTGAGTTTATTAGAACTAACTTTTAATAAATTCAACTGAATTGATTAAATGTTTGTCAATTTTTAACGTCTAATTTCTTTCAACTTTAATACAAAGTTTATTTATTTCTTAACATCTGTTAATTTTTTACAAATCCGACATTTCCTTCGCATGTTTTAATATCTCCAGCTAAATTGAGAAACATTTATTTAACTTTGAGCAACTGCAGTCTTTTCTCTATGTCAAATTAGTATTGACATAGAGAAAAAGCTATAGATGCTCAAAGTTAAAGAAATGTTTCTAAATTTAGCTGAAAATATTAAAAAAACGCGAAGGAAATGTCGGATTTGTTAAAGATCAACAGATATTGTTAAGAAATTAATAAACTTTGTACTAAAGTTGAGAAAAATCAATTCGATCAGTTTTTAACAAAATTGTAGACGTTAAAAGTTGACAAACATTTGATCAATTCAGTTAAGTTTATTAAAACTTACAGTTTATCTTTTTTAATCTACACAGTATATCTACAATTAAACAATAAAAATAATAGGTTGTATTAAAATAGAATTGAAACAAAATTCATTGGCCATTGGTACTTGAAAATTGACAAAGAGTTGAAGAATTCACACATTTCTCTTTTTACTTTTTTGTTATTATTAAGGACACGTCAGATATTGCTAAAATGAAGAAGTGATGCTAACAATAAAACACTTTTTATTCCTTACTTTGAAATAAGGAACGACAAGTTTTACATTGTGAATAAATACTCCACATAACTCAATTAAACAATAAATGTTGTTAGGAAATAAGTCAAATTTGTAAAGGGTGTTTTTTTTAGACGTGGTTTTCAAGAAGAAATAAAACGCATATAATTTAATGTTATGGCCAAGAATTTAGCTTTATCATAAAGATAAGGGTTTGCCATTATGTTTTAAAAATGATTTCGGGCAAGTGGGCGCCGCGGCTGGCTCGAATAAATTCCAGCCGAGAGGCCCAATTTCCGACCACTTTTTGCAGCAATTGGGGCCGTATGTCAGCAATAACGCGCCGAATATTCTCTTCCAAGGCGTCAATCGTCTCGGACTTATCTGCGTACACAAGCGACTTCACATAACCCCACAAGAAATAGTCCAGCTGTGTTAAATCGCACGATCTTGGAGACCACCCCACAGGTCCACGACGCGAGATAATGTACTCACCAAAAGTTTTCTGCAACAAAGTGATTGTTGCGTTGGCTGTATGGCATGTAGCGCCGTCTTGTTGGAACCATAGGTCGTCCACATCAACACCCTCCAATTCAGGCACGAAAAAGTCATTAATCATGGCTCTATAGCGTTCCCCATTGACTGTAACATTATGGCCGGCTTCATTTTTGAAGAAATATGGACCAATGATTCCCTCTGCCCATAGAGCACACCAAACAGTGATTTTTTGAGGATGTAACGGCGTCTCAACAATGACTTGTGGATTATCTTTACTCCAGAAGCGACAATTTTGCTTATTGACATACCCATTTAACCAAAAGTAAACTTCAACGCTGAACAAAATTTTCTTGTGAAAATCGGGATCGGTGGCCATCTCGTTTTGGGCCCATTCACCGAACGTGCGACGCGCTTGATGGTCGTTTGGCTTCAATGCTTGCACGAGTTGGATTTTGCAAGCACGCAAACCAAGATCCTTCCGCAAAATCTTCCATAAAGTTGATGGACACAGCTCCAATTATTGCGCGCGATGGCGGATAGACTCATTCGGGTCTTCTTCGATACTCTGCTCCACAGCAGCAATAGCGTCTTCGGTGCGCACTGTACGGCGTCTCTGAGGATGCGCACTATCCACTAGAGCCTGGGTCTCCAAACTATCTTCTTCGCGGGCCACAAATACAATTCTACATAATAAAGTCGGCCAAGATCCGATTAATTTTATAAAATTATGAAAAATGTAAGGAAAAATTGTTACAATATTTGAAAATATGACATTTACAAAAAAAATTACAAACAATCGCGGGCCGGATTCATGCAAGTCGCGGGCCGGATTTGGCCCGCGGGCCGTAGTTTGGAGACCACTGCACTAGAGTAAACGTGGTGCGAAACCGATCCATGGTTGCTCGAATTACCGACTCTGGTGGGCGATTATGTCGACCGAATATTGGACGCAGCGCGCGATGCGTCGCGCGAACCGAACCATTATTTTGGTAATAAATTTGCACGATTTTCAAACGTTGTTCAGGAGTAAGTCTATTCATTATGAAATGGCAAACCAAACTGAGCATAAATCAAGTGACAGCTGTCAAAAAGACCATCTCCGAAAAAAGTAGTGCCGACTTACAAACCACACGTCTAAAAAAAACACCCTTTATTAAGGTTGAAAGAGAAAAAATCTACCGATTTTTAACAAAATATGTATGTAGGTATGTATGTAGGCTTGAAATAATAAAAAAAATAATAGATTGCCAGTTTAACAATAAAAATATTAAAAGGTCAATTTTTTGTATAATCTGAGATTATCAAGGAAATGTTAGATTTTGATAAATTTAACTGAAATAAATAGACTTTGTACTAAAGCTGAAAAAATAAAATCGGGGGTTTGAACAAAATAACACACGCTCAAACTGTGAACTCTGTTTATAGTGAATTAACTTGTTTTTCTTTTACAAAAGTGAATACATTATACAGAATTCAAATTTCTTGACTAATTTCAAAAATTAAGTTTATTCGTCAATTTTATCTTGAATAGGTTTTTCTGAAATAAATTATATTATTTACATTTATATAAAGAGAAAATTTCATTACATTTAGTAAAAGTTTTAAATTAAAAATGTATAAAAATCAACAGTAATTGATGTGTTGATTTGTATAAATTTTCAATTTAAAACTTTTACTAAATTTAATGAAATTTTCTCTTTATATAAATGTAAATAATAAAATTTATTTCCGAAAAACCTATTCAAGATAAAATTGACGAATAAAGCAATAATAAATTGCTGTTTCGTCAATTTAGTTTAATTTGATCTTCACGTACCTCAATCAATCAATCTAGTCAAGAAATTTGAATTCTGTATATTCACTTTTGTAAAAAGAAACTACTTTTTATAGATAATTAAAAAATAACGACACGTTAAAGAAACTGCAGTTGTTATGACATTAGATGGTTAAAACAAAATATGTTCAAAATTAACAGATCATAAAATTTACTGAAATCAAACAGAATTTACTAAATTTTAACATTCTCCAACAAAAAGTTAAATATCTCAACCAGTTTTTCATATACCATGAACTAATTTCAAAGACGTTATAAGCCTTTGTGTCTGTTATTTTTTAAAACTGTGTGTTTCTCATTTAATAAAAATTGGATACATTTGTTCATTGTCAAGATTATCTTACGTAAGCTGGTTACGAAATTTAGGGATTTTTTTACGATATAGAAGATAATCTTAACTATCAAAAAATGTATCCAATTTTTATTAAATGAGAGACAAGCAGTTTTAAAAAATAAGAAACACAAAGGCTTAGTTAAAATTCTTCGAATTTAGTTCATGGTATATAAAAAATTGGTTGAGATATTTAACTTTTTCTTAAAGAATGTAAGAATGCATTAAATTCTGTTTGAAATCAGTAAATTGTATGATCTGGTAATTTTGAACATATTTTGTTTCAATTATTTTATTTCATATCAACTGCAGTTTTTTCAACTTGTCATTATTTTTTAATTATCTATAAAATAGTTAAACATTAAATGATCTGTTGATTTTTATACATTTTTAATTTAAAACTTTCGCTAAATGTAATGGAATTTTCTTTTTATAAAAATTTAAATAATAAACTATTTTTTTAAAAACCTATTCAATCTCTTCATACTCAGCAGTAGATTTTGAACTTTGCATTAAATCAGTGTTTATTACGCGTGGCGCATGAAGTAAAATTTCGAGTTTAGAAAAGCCCCGTGAAAATTTGTCTCGGGTCGCTGCGCGACCCTCGACAAATTTTCTACGCGGGGCTTTTCTAAACTCGAAATTTTACTTCATGCTTAATCTGGGATTGGAAACACTCGTTAGAAGTTTCATTCACAATAAATGCAAATAATATTGGCCCAGAGCGAGATCCTTGAGGAACCTCAGCAGTTACTTAAAGTGGTTACAAAATCTAGGTTTCTTTTACGATGCAGAAGATAATCTTGACAATGAACAAATGTATCCAATTTTTATTAAATGAGAGACACACAGTTTTAAAAAATAACAGACACAAAGGCTTATAACGTCTTTGAAATTAGTTCATGGTATATGACTACTTTTTATAGATAATTAAAAAATAACGACACGTTAAACAAACTGCAGTTGTTATCTAAATAGTTAAAACAAAATATGTTCAAAATTAACAGATCATAAAATTTACTGAATTCAATCAGAATTTACTAAATTTTAACATTCTCCAACAAAAAGTTAAATATCTCAACCAGTTTTTCATATACCATGAACTAATTTCAAAGACGTTATAAGCCTTTGTGTCTGTTATTTTTTAAAACTGTGTGTTTCTCATTTAATAAAAATTGGATACATTTGTTCATTGTCAAGATTATCTTCTACATCGTAAAAAAAACCTAAATTTTGTAACCACTTTAAGTAACTGCTGAGGTTCCTCAAGGATCTCGCTCTGGGCCAATATTATTTGCATTTATTGTGAATGAAACTTCTAACGAGTGTTTCCAATCCTAGATTAAGCATGAAGTAAAATTTCGAGTTTAGAAAAGCCCCGCGTAGAAAATTTGTCGAGGGTCGCGCAGCGACCCGAGACAAATTTTCACGGGGCTTTTCTAAACTCGAAATTTTACTTCATGCGCCACGCGTAATAAACACTGATTTAATGCAAAGTTTAAAATCTACTGCTGAGGATGTAGAGATTGAATAGGTTTTTAAAAAAATAGTTTATTATATAAATGTTTATAAAAAGAAAATTCCATTACATTTAGCGAAAGTTTTAAATTAATAATGTATAAAAATCAACAGATCATTTAATCTTTAACTATTTTATAGATAATTAAAAAATAACGACACGTTGAAAAAACTGCAGTTGATATGAAATAAGATAATTGAAACAAAATATGTTCAAAATTACCAGATCATACAATTTACAGAATTCAAACAGAATTTAATGCATTCTAACATTCTTCAAGAAAATGTTAAATATCTCAACCAGTTTTTTATATACCATGAACTAAATTCGAAGCATTTTAACTAAGCCTTTGTGTTTCTCATTTTTTAAAACTGCTTGTCTCTCATTTAATAGAAATTGGATACATTTTTTGATAGTTAAGATTATCTTCTATATCGTAAAAAAAATCCCTAAATTTCGTAACCAGTTTACGTAACTTCTGAGGTTCCTCAAGGATCCCGCGCTGGGCCAATATTATTACATATGTTGATCGCTAAGAATATCTTCTACATCGTAAAAAAAAAATCCCTAAATTTCGTAACCAGTTTACGTAACTTCTGAGGTTCTTCAAGGATCCCGCGCTGGGCCAATATTATTACATTTGTTGATCGTTAAGATTATCTTCTACATCGTAAAAAAAAATCCCTAAATTTCGTAACCAGTTTACGTAACTTCTGAGGTTCCTTAAAGATCTCGCTCTGGGCCAATGTTATTACATTTGTTGATTGTTAAGATTATCTTCTAAATCGTAAAAAAAATCCCTACATTTCGTATCCAGTTTACGTAACTTCTGAGGTTCTTCAAGGATCCCCCTCTGGGCCAATATTATTTGTATTTATTGAGAATGAAACTCTAACGAGCGTTTCCAATCCTAGATTAAGCATGAAGTAAAATTTCGAGTTTAGAAAAGCCCCGCGTAGAAAATTGTCGAGGGTCGTGCAGCGACCCGAGACAAATTTTCACAGAGCTTTTCTAAACTCGAAATTTTACTTTATACGCCACGCGTATAAAACACTGATTGAATGCAAAGTTCAAAATGAAGCCGAAGTGTTAGGATTAGTAATTGATAGACACTAAATTGGCACTCCCATTGTGCGATATTGCAAAATAAATTGAATATGGTATGTTATACCCTAAGAATGTTACGTCAGATAATAGTAGATAAATGTAGAAACGTTACTTCTCATAAACAGAGCAAATTTTGAAAGTTTATTACGGTAGGGAATAATACATTATGGTGGTTCTAGTGCTGCAAAAGCTTTATTTATCACGCAGAAACGAGCAATAAGAATAATTTTTAATTTGGGCTATAATGAAACATGTAGAGGAAGATTCAGAAGTAATAGTTTATTCACTTTCTCTGACCTATACCTATATGAACTTTTAGTTTTCAATTTTAAATATAAAGAAAAATTTTGCATGTATAATGCAAATCACTCATATGATACACGGAATTTAAAAACATATGCATTCCCCCCTCATAAACTCTCATTATTTGAGTCGTCGGCTATATATGCCGCGTTGAGGATGTTTAATAAATTACCCGTGCATTTAAAATATATCAACTCTAAAAACACATTTAAAACTAAATTAAAACAATATTTAATTGAACAAGAACACTACACAATTTTAGATTATTTAAATAGCGCTTAGCATTATAACATATTCATTTAAAAACGTCTTTATTATATCAATATTATTATACTATTTGTACTTGTATATTCTTTATGTGTATCTATGCATCTTATGTTTATTGACGCATTCAATTGGCAGCAGTACTTCTTTTAATATGTATTTTTTTGTGATTGTGATTTTAAATGAAGCATGTATCCATTTTTGAATAAAGACTATATATATAAAATTTACTGCCGAGGATGTGTATCTTTGCTTTTATAGGAAGCTATAGTTTTTAAAGTTATTTTAATTATATATTTACTACTATTATTTTCTGGCTGCGCCTTTAGATACACGAAAATCAATGTAGTAAATAAAAATACAGCAATTTGATTAAATATGAAATGGTAAACTAAATAAATATTTCGAATTCAAAACTTTAAAACAGTTTTGAATTCGAAATATTCATTTAGTTTACCATATTTGGAACAAATAAGCTTAAGCTTTTTTTAGTTAGAATTATCGTAAGTTTATATTTTATTCACTGATTGTTTATTTGAGTTATGTAGAGTATTTAATCACAATGAAAACACTTTTTGTTCCTTACTTCACTTTTATATTTTATGTTACACTAATATTAATTAAAAACAGGATTATATTATATATAATTTTTTTTTAACTAAAATAAATTATGTCATTATAATTTTAAGTAATACAGTTAGGAAACGTTTTAATAGATTTTGCAAACTAACCAGATATTTAAAACGTCATTTAATACAGTTAAGAAACATTTTATTAGTTAAATGGAAAACGCGTTTGATCATCGATTTCAATTAAGCAACTTAAACGGTTTACAGGTATATTTTCTTAATTAAATTAATTGCCGAACTCAATAAACGATTAAATTACATGCAGAGCGTCTGGCTGGTTGGCGGATGATTCGAGCGACCGGGGATTATTAATCCACCCGATTAATTACATTAGGCGCCGCTTTAATCATCCCCCTTAAGGCCGATCGCATTATTGTGCGTATTATTCGTAATTAGTATTTCTGGCGAGTGGGAGTTAAGTATATGTTAATATTTAACATATCGTAAAACCCATCTTGTGCAGCTATTAGCAGCTACTCGCGCTTGCGGTGGCTTGTGACTAATTAATTAATATTCACTCGGCTAATTAGCCTTCCACCTTAAGTAACTGCGGGGGTTGCAGGGGGGGCGAAACAGGAAGTGGAAGCGGGACTTCCCAAAGCCATCGATGCACTGATTTTAACCTTAACCGTACTGGGTTTTAACGTGCCGTGAATCTTTAACGAGCTTACTTAACTATTTTCCAAGTTTCCAAGACAAAAGGCTTTTCAGTCAGTGTGCACGGGGAAAAGTAATGAACAAAAACACTTTGAAGCGAATTGTTTTGTGCGGATTTTGTATTCTGTTTGCGATTAAGTGAAAATTAAGTTTTATCACTTAATGGGTTTAGTATTCAATAAATAAAAATTATAGATTTGCACAATAATTTAAGACCATCTATTTAACATTAAGTGAAAATTAAGTTTTATCCCCCAATTATTCAATAAATAAAAATTATAGATTTGCCCAATAGTTTAAGACCATCTGCATATAGATAAATTATTGTGCAAATTGATCGTTAGATAATGTTTATAATTGGTGTGGAGGATCCGCATAATAATGCTTACAAATGGTGTGAAGGATCCGGAAAAAACACATTTTGTTACTTAAAATGTTGTTTTCTGCGGATCCCCCACACCACATGAGTGGTCAACATTTAACCAATCTTTATTACCTCACGTATTAAATTAAATTGATTACTTAACGATAATACTAATGGGATTGGATTTGATCCAATAGTTCTAGTGGAGATCTCGTGGGCTCTTAAGAGAGATAATAAAAGTAAAACTTTTGTTTTCGGAGGCAGTAATAACGGTGGACGTGGAGGACGCTCGTCGAGGTCCTTTATTGCCAATAAAACAAAATCATTCCGGAAGAAATTGAATATTTCTCCAAATAAACGAGCGACGAGTGGAAAATACACGGATCGGGAGAGGAAAGTTTTTTCGGCAAACTGGCAACGGACATAATTTATCGTTTATATTGTCGCGCTATCGCGTTCTTATCCACTTCCTGAAATGATTATTTCCTTTTCAGTAAAAATAAAAGATCATTTTATACATCACTCGATTGAATTGAGTTTATTGATTATTCCACTTACCTGGTAGAAATAACTTTATTTAATTTATTAGTCTACTTTTTTTTTGTAGACAAACGCGAGTTGCATGAACGTTTTTTACATGGTTAATTTTTGAATTATTAATCCACATGTCCACATGTTGGTTAATAGCAGGGTTCGGCTATACATATCATCAGATATTTATCATAGTTTATATCGATATTTCCAAACTCCCATATAAAGGGTGCCCCAGACCACCTGTATCAGGTTGTTTTTGAGAAAACGACTAGTCCTAGAGAGTTGAAACAAAAACATTTTTTACAAAAGCTTCTTAAAGAATTGAATGGTAACATTGTTTTTTCGCAAAAAGTTTGGCATGCATGAAAGTTTGTTTAAAAATGTCAACACCAGATTTTTAAATGGCACGATAGGTCAAAAGTGGTATCATTTCTCAAAAATCTTTAAAAAATACACAACTTTTGCAGCAAACATCATTTTGTTACTGACATCAATTTTGAGTTTTATCTGATTAAAGTTATCAAATTTCAATTTCTCATGGCTAACTAAAGATCATTTAATAATTAGCTAGTATTTTAGAGGAAGCACAAAATACTAGTTAATTATTAAATGAGCTGCGTAATCCTTCAGATTTTTTTTATAGTATCTATAACTTCATTATGAGCAAGTATTAGTAAGTATTTTAAGTAGATAGCTTGTACTAACATTGGTAAGTTAATAACAACCGACTTACGAAGATGTTTTTCAAAAATTATTATTATTATTATTATTTGCTTTAGCCCTAGATATTAAGTTTTATATTTATTGATATGTATTTTTACCTCTGCAACATTTATATGCTAGATGATAGGTTCTAATTTTATGTTTACTAAATATTATCGTTTAAAACCATCGCAACCAAATGACTCACCCATGAATGCTATGTACTTATTCTTTTTGGAAATAAATGAAATTGAAATTGAAATTGAAAAATTAGAACTTACTAGGTTTCGGAAGTAGTTGATCAATATACTTCTACCAAGTGTTTCTACTCCTTGTTAAATATGAAGAGGATAGAACAATAAAAATATGTAATTCCTAGTATTTATCTATAATTATGCATTAAATTAATGTGTTTCAGTCGTTTAAATAAAACTTTTAAAGTAATAACCTTAAATTCACAAAATACAAATCTCATTTCCCGGCGCATCCACCAAAAACTCCATTATCCCAGGAATAAATTTTATACATCCCCAGCGTGTACGTACGCGCGTGCGTGTGTGTGTGTTTGTGTGTGTGTATAGAAAACTCCTTCTTGAAGACACTTTTGTTTCCTTCCTAGCTAGCGTAAATGGAGGCTCCTCCTGAATTGAGGAAGAGGAGGACGTGTTTACCATCTTCAGAGAGGTTCGCCTTTCGGTGGTATCAGTCCCATCTATCTCGGCCCATTGTGTCCCCTTATCGCCCGCCCTGAATGCGGCCCTTGTTTCCATATTTTCACAGCTATTTACACGCGGTGAATACGCCGGAAACACAAAACGCTGGAAAAATTAATGCTAAACTTTTTCCTTTATGTGTGTAGAGTAGTGCGCGCATCTTTGTAATAACTGTAATTCACTTTTTTTGCTTCTTTTACATGAGATTCATTTGGAATTATGCAGACTGATATTTTACTTTTTAACAGTGAGTTTTGATTAATTGTTTGTAGTTAAGATAACATGCAACTGTAACGGTAACAGCATTTATAAAAAAAAATACAGCTGTATAATATACAAAATACAATTCATGCTATGAATGTTATTCATCCACTTTCTAACATTTTTTTTTAAGGGAGGGGGTGTTAGGATCAATTTTTTTAATTGATCCTTACATTGTGATCTTGTTTTTTTACAAGATCACGCAAGGAAATGTTCTTTTAAGTGTGGATATCTCGATGTATTCACAGTAAATAAGCCAAAGTGTATTTCCAGTAATTTCGTTAGCGAATAGGTCTGTGGTAATGTGTCTCATTTGTGTCTTATATATTTTAAATATCTTCTATATTTTAAATATTATTTTACTAATAGTTAACTATTATGTAACAATCTCTATTGACAAGTGTAAAGCTTTCTGCTGATAACGCAATAAATTAACAAAAAATAAAAAAAAAATGTCAAGCATTAATTGTTTTTTTCAGGCGTATAATTTGAAACTTTTGAGATGTGTTTCCACTTCTTGTTTCCCGTCTTTGATTAACCATAAGGTGATATTTCGAGTTAAGAAAAGCCAGCAAATTTGGGTTGAATGACTGATCATATTGCACACTGGGATGTTTTTTTTTAATTATACATAATGTATACGATTTACATTTTCAGGCCTTCGGCGATTTTATATAAAAGTTCAATCCGAAGTTTCGAACGAGTGTTTCCACTCCCAGACTAAGCATGAAGTAAAATGTCGAGTTTAGAAATGCCTGAAAATTTGGTTTGGTCGCGTAGCGCGGAGCGGCCAAACCAAATTTTCAGGTTTTTCTAAACTCGAAATTTTACGTCATGCGCCACGCATATAAAAGTCTGAAATAATGTGAAGTTCAAAATATACTGCTAAAGCATTATGCTAAAGCTGTATATTAAAAACTTTACAATATTTCAGTGTTTTATACGCGTGGCGCATGAAGTAAAATTTCGAGTTTAGAAAAGCCTGAAAATTTGGTTTGGTCGCGTAGCGCTACGCGCTACGCGACCAAACCAAATTTTCAGGCTTTTCTAAACTCGAAATTTTACTTCATGCTTAGTCTGGGAGTGGAAACACTCGTTAGAAACTTCAAATTGAATTTTTCTATAAGTTCGATGGATGCCTGAAAATGTACAGCATATAGATTATGTATATTAAAAAGAAAACATCCCAGTATGTAATATGTATGTCATTCAACCCAAACTTGCTGGCTTTTTTAAAATCGAAATTTTTTGCTCAGCGAAGCGACTAAACTCAATTTTAAGGCTTTTCTAAACTGTAAATTTTACTTCATGCTTAATCAAGGAGTGGAAAACGCGGTAATATATCAAATAAAACACTACAATAACAGATTTGAATGGCTTAAATTATGGAAATCAAACTAATCTAATACCAATATTCATTTTGATAAAATTGTACATGCATTTATGACTTGTAACAAAATTCTGTACAATTAATTCATCTTCATTAAATTGTACATGCATTTACGTGTTTTTTTTTTTTGTTGTATGGGAGGGGAAAATCCATTTACGTGTTATAACAAAATACTGTACAATTAACAAATAGTTAATTGCTCAAGTTATTTTAAGATAAATGAAAAGAGACAGATGTGTTAGGTCATTGTGTTATGGAGGAAATGTGTTGTTTCACGAGCTTCGGCCTCTCATGCAGTTATTTGAATTAATGAAATGGTCGTAATTTGTGAGTAAAGTTGCGGACGTAAAATTAGTCGCACATTAAGTCTTAACTCGATTCTAATTTACTGTCGCGCGCAATTTAATTTACAGTTAGCGAAGCCAGAAGGGCTAACCGTTGTTGGCCCTCGCCTGTCCGTTGACCCACGATGGCCACAAATCACGATTAAATTTAATTTTAAAACACTGTGCTTGGCTAACAGTTTTCGCTCTTAACTTTTCTGCAATTTACACGTACGCAATAAAAAAACGCAATTATATGCTAATTAAGATTCATTTTTTAGTTTTAAATTGGAAATAAATCGAAATTGTTGATTATTCGACACAGAATACGATGGGATTTAGTCTTAAGATATATATTAACTCAAAAATTAAACAAATAATTCGAACCCGAACACAGCATCCATACTATTTTTGCCACTCGTAATGCTAGTCTTTGACATAATTTTGACATATACTAACTTTTAGAAATTCAAATACCTGCAATATTTCGCAGTTTCTTCAGTAAAAACTGCAATTTACATTAAAAAGGTGAAAAAAAAAACAGTTATTCCTTACTTCACTTTTTATTTGTATTGTTAACGATACAAAAAAAAAATGAAGTAAGGAATAACAGTCTTTTTTATGTGTAATAATCACTTCAAGTCACGCCAAAAACATACAGTTATTAAAAATAGTGTGCTCAATATTATGCAAATTGTAAATATTCTCTATAATATCAATCGTGTTGGTTTTGTTTTCAAAGCCTACTTTGTTAAAAAAATCTAAACTGTTGTAGAATAAGGTAATACTTTAATTTAATTTCAAAATTAGATTCGGTCCATTTAAGGATATTGAGTGCAAATGTGTAAGGAGTGCGTTTTAGTAAAATTATCATGACGAAAACCACTCAAGTTTGAATTTTAATACAGGCAAAATTTAAATATTTCGCTCAAACTTTGTTGTTTTTAGCAAATTTAACTGATCAAACACCAAATCGATCGATCTACGGTCTCGCGATTTATAATATGACTTTGCTCTCGTTAAATCAATAAACAACAATGTTTTCGTAAAATATTTATTTAATGTTTGCCTTAAAAAATAAACCTTTAGGGGTATTCCCCCCGATTCCGCACGTGAAAAGTTAAATTTAACGTGTACGTTATTAATTAGCCTCGCAATCTAAGTATAGATATCAAGTACTAAACGCGCTTAGACTGTGATGTTGGTAATAACATGTACCTTAAATTTATAACATTTCAATTACGGAATAGCTCTGATTATTTATAAGAAAATATCCAAAACATTCGGCATTAAATATTCAACATTTTATGAATTACTAATTAGAATTCCTGATTTTAATCTTAGACTTTATAAAATGAATTCAATAAAACAATCTTCTCTATTCTTTATTATTTATTTTTCCACAATTTAACAATAATGTATGCTCTAATAAAGGTTTTTTATTTGATAAAGATAATGACGTTGTGAGTGAGCTGTCAACGTGCTGTCGTGCAAATTATGGTATTTTACGTATTCGGATCAATTAAGCGGACAAATTACCAGCAGCGAGGTTTGACGCGTTGTCCGTGGTCCGACCCCTAATTAAATGCAATTTATTAAAGCTCTGCACGAAGCCAAGGAATACCTATCCAATGTTAACACTCTGGGAACAGCCCGCCTATTCATAATAAACACCTCAAAGTCATGATTCTGTAACACATGTTGTGTTACATTAAGATATTGGTATAAATTTAATTTATTTACCGGATTTACAAACATTTTACAGTATGCATAACACTAGGTAACAAGAGATTTGTTTATGATAATTTTATCTTCTGAAATTAAGTAAGCTGTGACCTTGATTATTACCAATAATTTTGTTTAGATTAACTGTCAAAATTTAATTCAGTATAGTTTGACAGTTAATCAAATCAATAGTATTGGTAGTAGTCAAAGTCACAGCTTGCTTAATTTCAGGAGATAAAATTGACATAAACAAATGCAAATCAGTGAAAACTGTCGATGTGACAATTATTATTACGTGTATGGGTTATACTGTGCGATCGTGTAAAACATGGCTTTGAGCTTTAAATTACATTGATTTCAATAGAAGTTAAAAATACACTGTTTATGTATGATCGCAAGTCTTAAATAGGACAGTCTTAACTAGGATAGATGTATATACATTTATGGAATGATGGAATAAATTTAGAGTTTGCTAAATTATGTGTACTGGCTGTTAACACATAATTTAGCATAACCTCATTCCATTATTCCATAGATGTATATACATCTATCCTAGTTAAGACTGGCCCATTTAAGACTTGCGATCATACATTAACAGTGTATTTTTAACTTCTATTAAAATCAATGTTTTATACGCTGGCGCATAAAGTAAAATTTCGAGTTTAGAAAATCCTAAAAATTTGGATTTGACGGAGCGCGACTCGCTTCGCTCGCGCGCCCCGGCAAATCCAAATTTTCAGGATTTTCTAAACTCGAAATTTTACTTCATGCTTAGTCTGGGAGTGGAAATACTCGTCTATAGCTTCAAATTTAACGTTTTTATAAAAACAACGAATTCTTGAAAATTTACAGCGAATACATTGGGATATGCATATATACTTAAAGGAAAAAGTCTATGTATTTATTTTTTATGTCTATCTGATATTAATTTCATTCATTTTTGTTTCAGGTAATTATCAAGCAACCTCAAAAAATCTCCCTTCAATGTTTCCCACTTGCAGAAAATGTAAAGGTAGTATATTTACATTACATTATTTATCATATATTAGAAAATGTGATGTTGTATATTTACAACATTACAAACAATAACATTTTATTTATCATAAATTGAAAATTACCCTTTGAAAAAAATTTTTTATATGCATTAATATTGGACACCACTTCTAGAAAATGTGAAGGTAGTATATTTACAACATTACAAACTCTAAAATTATATTTATCATATAATGTAAATTGCCTTATAAAATATGTTTACCTATCTGCACTGTCAAAAATTATATTTATTATATATTGAAAATTGCCTTATAAAATATATGTATACAGGGTTATTCAAAATAAAAGAACAGATTTTAAACATTTATTTCTTCCAAACTACAAAAGATAGAAACACAATACAAAAGATAGAAACACACCATGTGTTTCCCGTGCTGTGTATTTTTTGGGCTCCTTTTGTAAATTGTACGAATACGCTCGGCATTTTCATTCGATGTGCGTGGACGATCCGTGATTTTCTGTTTGTAGATGCAACCATCGTCTACAAATTTTCGATGCCACTGGTAAATCAATCTGCTTATGACGAGGCGGTAAAAAGCACGTTGAACTTTAATAATGGACTCTAGTTTTGCTAATTGCAGCACACAAAGTTCTTTTTCTTGTTGTATCGCCATTTCACTACAGACGATCAAAATGACAAGCCACAATGCGGCCGTGGTTGGAACTTCTGCCTGGGCTGATCAAATTTTTAACTTTTGTCTGTCCAGGGACGTTGGAATTATAGTTCTACCTTTTGTAGTTTGGAAGAAATAAATGTTTGAAATCTGTTTATTCTATTTGAATTGCCCTGTATATCTGCACTGTCAAAGATAATAACTCCTTATGAATTGATTTATTCACGCACAATCAATCGCACAATCAATCTAGTTTTCGTCGTAAAATGTCGACAGTTTCTGCTGTTCTGGCATTTGTTAAGTACACACATAAATTCTCTGAAACTGGATCCTTTTCTGTATCTGCATTTTTATATCTCAGTAAAGCATTTAATTTAATTTAATTTAATTTATTTATTTATGGAATCTCCAGTTTACAATAGAATAATAGATATACATCTTAATACAATAAATTGACTAAACAAAAACAAAATTTAAATATGCCAAACAAAATTTAAACGTATAACCCTACAGAAATATTTTATTTCAAAATATATTGCATATTGATCCCAAATAGTTCAAAACGTAACAATATGAAACAAGCTCCTTCCCACCTTCAAGTTACAATAAATAGATTAATTAATCAAACACTCAACCTTCAATTAATTATACAACCAATAAATTAATATATATATATATATATATATATATATATAAATATAATATGAATATAAATATAAAATATATGACAAAACTTAATAAAAGGAACAGACCCAAACTCACACAAGATATCACAGCGATGTCAACAATACAAATTATCACAGATGGAACATAAATAGTATATGACGAATACATATTGAATAACAAACCACCAATTATTTTGGTGGTTTTATTTGACTGTGTATCTCACCAGATTTTGATTAACAAACTATCAAAATATAGCTTTTGTGTAAATAGTATCAGGCTTCTGCAATCCTATTTACAAAATAGAAAGCAGAAGGTATTCCTAGACGGTAAAGAATCCAGCTATCGCCTAATAGAAAACGGTGCACCGCAAGGGTCAGTCGTGGGGCCATGATTGTTTTTGATTTTTACTAACGACTTCTCAAACAACTTTAGACAGAATTAGTCCGTATTGTTTGCCGGCGACACCACTCTTTTAAGTCCGGGTAGTAGTTTAGTAGAAGCATCGGAATTTAATGTCGCCACTAAATGCAGCGAAATGGTTTGCTTGGAATATATTGTGTTTAAATGACAGTAAAACGGTTGAAATGCAATTTCCGCTAAGAAAAATAGATATTGAAAATTTTCGCACAGCATACTACGGAACATTTCATTATCATTTATTATATGGTATCCGTATTTGGAGCTATGCATCTTGTAGGCGTCATATTTTTAAGTTGCAAAGAGTCGTAAGAATAGTTGCTGGTGCTAAATATCAAGAGGAATGTAAAATTTATTTTAAACAATTTAAAATACTAACCTTGCCATGTATCTACATCCTTGAATGTCTGATGCACGTTAGACGTAATATTGAAGTTAGTCCAGTACGTAATTACCCATATGAGACCAAAGGATAATCTGACTTAAACTTCCCACAATCGAGATTACAGAAATCCAAAACTGGCACAAGGTATTGCAGTATTAAATTCTATAACCATATTAGCACACGAAATTTTCCGCTCAATATATTCCAAGAAGTACTAGAAGAATTTCTGCAGCAAGTTTTTTTCTCAGCACAGAGGAGTTTTTTGATATTAATATCTAACATCCTTTTTGGACCTATACTCTTGCTTAGTATATAAGTTACATTTATTTTTATAATTTCAATGTTTGAATTTATATTAATGAATTTCTGTATTGTCTATTTTAATCTGTATGTACCATTTTAGTTTGTTCGACTGTAACGCCACATTCTTACTATATTAATGTATCTTAATATGTAGTAAACAATTTTTTAAACTTTTTTATATATATATATATTTATTATTATTTATATATAGTTGAAACTGTTAACGGTGGAGGCTTCACATGTGTATTTATATATTTTTACCTGCAACCACATAAGAAAACAGTGTTTTCTTAACCACCTTACTGATCTAGAAAACACTGTCATAATCACGCGTTTGTTGTAACAAAAAAAATGACAAACGTCAGTTTTGAAAAGTCATCGTACAAGTGCGACACGTTATTCAGGTAATGTCTGATTCAAGCCGTAATGTCTGAAACAGCTATTGAGCCTGCGGTAATTTGTGATAAACAACCTTACATTTCACAAGCACCTGAAGTCAGAAGCAATGCAGAAAGCAATGAAAACCAACATATTGCAGTTAATACACAAAACTCAATGCGAAATGGTATCTTTTCTTTTAATAACTGTTCTGTAGTTATAAATAATCATTATCATTATAATAACAAGTTTGCACAAAATAATATGAAAATAGATAAAAATAAAACTTTTTGCCAGTTGCTACTTAAATCTACATTTCTATATTTGGTGTTCGCATGAAAACTATATAGGTGGTTGCAGGTAAAACTATGTACAATACGCGTGTGGTAGGCATATTACGTGCTCGTGGAGTTAACACACTCGCCGCTGCGCGGCTTGTGGTTAACTCTACACTCGCACGTAATATGCTGTTTACCACACTTGTAATGTAATATACTATTACTTGACTTGTGTAAAACCTCGGAAATAATATCAATAAATTGAAATTGCTTCTATACATTAATATTCGACACCACTTCTAGAAAATGTGAAGGTAGTACATTTACAGCGTTACAAATTTTTAAATTATATTTATCACATATTAAGAATGTTCTTATAATATAAATTGTTTCTATATATTAATATTAGGAACCGCAATAAAGAGGAAATTATGCAAATTTTATAATTAATCAACTTTACTCAGAAATATTTCCTCCGGCAGGAAAACTTCAGCAGCAATTTTGCAGCAGGATCGAACTATTAGGAAAGAATGCTCGCCAGCCAAGTATTCGAAACTATTTTGAATTTATATTAATATTTCTTGCCGGCTTCTCCCCGGCTAAACTATTTTCATTAGTCCTGACCAAGACGCGAAGCGTGTTTTTCTACTTTTTCAATTACTCAAATAAAAGTTTTATGAAAAATTATCATTTTTATCAACAATCAATTATTCATTGTTTGTTTTGAGTTATGTAAAGTAATCAATCATCACTAATAAAGCACGGTTTGATTTCCTTCCTTCATTAATTTAGAAATTAGCGAAGAAAGGAAATCAAACTGTATTTTATTAACAATCAATTATACAGGGAGGTGTTCTTTTTAGGTAAACACATCCCAATTACAGCGCACATGCTGCAAATCTTTAGAAATTCGTTGCTGTTTTTGTTAAGAGTTCATTTCGAAACTTTGAACGAGGGCTGTCCACTCCCAGACTAAGCATGAAGTAAAATTTCGAGTTTAGAAAAGCCTGAAAATTTGGTTTAGTCGCGTAGCGCGTGGCGCTACGCGACCAAACCAAATTTTCAGGCTTTTCTAAACTCGAAATTTTACTTCATGCGCCACGCGTATTAAACACTGATTTATTGTGAAATTAGAAATATACTAAAAATAGCATATTTTAAATAAATTTTAATCAAATTAATTAAATATCTTTAATTAATTTCGCACTTAATCCGTGCTGAAACATTTTAAACTATACATATATTTAAAATGTTTCAGCACGGGTTAAGTGTATATCATTAGAATACTGTTTTGGTAGAATATTTTGAACTTCACTTGATGAAGTGAAGTTCAAAATATATATTTTTAATATACAGTTTCAGTATTTTCTTAAATTATAATAATAATTATAATACACTTTATTTGTAATTCTTAAAGTACATTCAAAATACAATACAAATATAAGACGGAAATACTGAAACAAGAATGCAACTTAAAATGATTACAAACTATAAGGCAAGATTCAGTTCAGCATAAAAAATACTCAACTGGTCTTCCATCTAAACCTTAAATAATATAAATGAACAATCAATTTCTGTTGGAGATAAATTTCTATAGCAAAATTGGTTACCAACCAAATAGTAAAAAAAATTAAAAAAATACATGCAATAGCACTGAGATAAAGAAGTATAACTAAGCTTTTTATAAATGATGAGAACAAAAGTAATTTTTATTTATCTGCTACATTTATTTCTATCCAGTTATCCAGTCCAACGGAATTAACGTCAGACTTACAGTGTTCTAAGTATTTTTAACAGGTTTAATAACGTTATGTGTAAAAAAAAATATTTACACATAACGTTATTAAAAGTGTTAAAAATACTTACAACACTGTAAGTCTGACGTTAATCCCGTTGGATAATTGTTCCAGAAATAAACTTTACAGAAAACCCATTTACGTCCCTCGCGCGGGGAATCCGGGCGAAACGTTCTCAGCAAAAAAAACCCTTCTGGAAATAACACCAAAGCTAAAAACCGGGGGTCGGATTTTCCAATAGAGAATCCGCCTTGACGGGGGGGTGGGTTAAAAATTTATAAGTCGGACTTTAAACACATGTAGTTTCCGAAGTGGGGCGATCTGGGACCCGGCGCGTTTCCTGGTGCGGAAAATTTAAAGTTTTATTGACTTTTGTCTAGGAAATCGGAAGGAAAATTTTCCTTTATCGAACGCGAGGGCTGAACGCAGGGCAGGGGTGGGTGTGGAAGGAGGGATGGAAAAAATGAAACTTGTTTAGTGTGTGGAAAAAGTTTTTAGATAAAATACGGTCGGCGTTTTATTAAGTTCTAAACACTCCGAGGGAGGTGCTTCCCCCTCTTGATAATAAAGTCTACTTTTTTATGACTGTTTACTTCCGCTGTTTAATTTTTCTTTATACACTCCTATGTCTTATTAATCTTATATGTTTATTAACCAAAAGTTTGTACATAAAATAACTAAACTTGAAATATTTTTATTTTATAACCTCATATATATCATATGTTCAATAAAAAAACCTCTAGAGTGCCCTGGAAAATATTGTAGGTTGGCAACTCTGAAATTATGTATTATAATTATTATGTCTGACGTTTTATACGTCAATTCTTAAAGCGTGTAGCCAACCTACATTTTAAAAAAAATAAATCTTGGCACTGTAAAGGTTTTTTAAATAAACATACGATATTTTTCCTACATACAAGTATAACGACAATTACGAGAAAATACCTGTATTGAGCACCATTAATGCAATAACACAACATTATTATTTTTTTGTTAAATTACTTACTAAATAAGTTAATTTGATACGTTGTTTTATTTAACTTGACTTGAGAATTTATAAAGAAAATTCTAAATATTTTAATATTACATTATTTCTATAAACTATCCATTAAAACACTTGGTATTGTTTCACTGATTAAAGTGTTTTAATTAATACAAATAAAATACACAATAAATTTCTGGCATTCGTCGATTGTATAAAAGAGTTCAATTTGAAGTTTCGAACGAATGTTTCCACTCCCAGACTAAGCATGAAGTAAAATTTCGAGATTAGAAAAGCCTAATTTGGATTGGCCGCGTAGCGAAGCGGAGCGGCCAATCCAAATTAGGCTTTTCTAAACTCGAAATTTTACTTCATGCGCCACGCGTATAAAACACTGAAATATTGTGAAGTTAGAAATACACTAAAAATATTATATTTTTAAAAAATTTGTAATAATCAAAATAATTACATTTCTTTAATTAATTTCTCACTTAACCCGTGCTAAAGTATTTTAAACTATATATATATATATATATATATATATATAATATATATAATATATATATATATATATATATATATATATATATATATATATATATTATATATATTATATATATATATATATATATATATATATATTATATATATTATATATATATATATATATATATATATATATATATATATATTATATATATTATATATATATATATATATATATATATATATAATATATATAATATATATATATATATATATATATATATATAATATATATATAATATTTTAGCACGGGATAAGTGAGAAATTAATTAAAGATATTTAATCATTCTGATTTTTATTTATTTTTCAAAAATGTTGTATTTTTTTAGTGTATTTCTAACTTCACAATATTTCAGTGTTTGATATGCGTGGCGCATAAAGTAAAATTTTGAGTTTAGAAAAGCCTAATTTGGATTGGCCGCTCCGCTTCGCTACGCGGCCATTCCAAATTTTCAGGCTTTTCTAAACTCGAAATTTTACTTCATGCTTAATCTGGGAGTGGAATCACTCGATCTAAACTTCAGATTGCACTCTTTTATAAAATCGACGAATGCCTGAAAATTTATTGTGAATTTTATTTGTATTAATATATTTGTATTAATATATTTGTATTAATAAATCTTCTGGTTTGTACCAGGTCTGTAAATATGAAACCGGAATTTTTTGATAGAAAATACTCATTTATTCCATGAAAATGGTACAAAATATTTTATTCAAAGTATTTCTCATCGCTAGCTACACATTTTTCCCATCTCCCTGCCCATTTGTGGATGCCACACCAGAAAAATTGTTAATCGTTTAAGGCAAACCAATCATTGAGCCATTTTTGTGCATTTTCGTAAGTAGTGAAGCGCTGCTCAGCAAGTGCGTGTCTCATCGATGCAAATAAGCAGTCATCGGATAGAGCAAAGTCTGGTGAGTAAGCCGCATGCGGAATTATTTAATCGCAAGTCAAAATTCGATAAGGACATGATTTTTTTTGTACCTGGTGAGCTCTATTTCGTAGGTGGTTTTTCGGTTTTCCTGCCGTCTTTCATGTGGAACCTATCTTCCTACCTTCTGGATCTTTCTTATTACTTTCAAACATATGGAGGCGACTTCTCGTGTCACATTTAACTGATACGCAAGTTGTTGGTGCGTTTGAGCATCATCCTCATCCAACAATGCTTGCAATGCGGCGTCTTCAAACTTTCTCGGTATTTTAAATCACTCAAAGCACTGTGATTTACCAAGCGCATGCTAATCGTAAGCTTCGACAAGCATTCGATGCAATTCTGCAGCAGTTTTCTTCGAATGGTAACAGAAATGCTGTCGGTGAATCATAATTTTTAGGCTCAAAAACAGTCACCGTCAACGTTATGAAAACATGTGTATTTGTATTTTATTTGTATTCTTGTGAGTTAAAAGTCTTTCACAAATGTAAACACAAGAATAAGGGACTAATAACACGACTTAACAGTCACTATATTGACAACTAGAGCCATTTATAAGCAAATTCCGGTTTCATATTTACAGACCTGGTATATCATGATTTATATTGTAACTATCGTTTTGTCATCTAAATTTGAATTCGACAGGTTCGATTTCTGCGCGAAACCTCATTTACGAAACAATCAGTGCGTGCACCCCTTCTCAAACTCAGCCGCTTCCCGAGTTGTTCGGTTTCGGAATCCTATTCATCATCCGCTGCGTACGGGCTTACGCTCATCCGAAACCGAAGACGAGTCAAGGGTTGTGCCCTTTTAATTTTCCGGTGCGGCGAAATCAGCAGCCTCTAGGGGACGGCAGGTCGAGGGTCGAAAGAGAGATAGCGAGACGTTGGTACCGAAGGGGTAATTTATTCGGTATTGAATAATGCATGTTGGTATTTAGGCGGATCATTATCGGCGCGATCAAACGGATCACGCGGTTATTCATAATTTATACTGCGCCGCCAGAGATAGAGTTTGGAGTGCGGGATCGGTTTTCGGCGAGAGGGTAGTTTTTAATATTAGGATCGGCATTTGCATTTCCGTTCCGTCCCGGGGAGAATTCCGCCGGGAAATTTCAATTCATAATACGAAAATGGAATCACAACGTGATGGATAAAGAAATAAATTACTTCCACCTCAGGACGCTTTAATTGAAGATTTGCTCTCCGATTTAACTCAGATGCAGGTCATAATTTAAAAAGCCATGGACTTACTTCCATAGTTTCATTTAATACAAGATATAATAGTCGATTGGACAATATCTTCGTTAACATCACTGTCAAAGACATTTATGTATACTCAGTACACTGGGGACTAGCTGATCATACAGGAATAGGAATTGAAGTGACCTGTAACTTAGACCATGATACAATTACAAAAAAATGCACGTTAGATTAATTACATAAATCGGTAAATTTTACCTTTATAAAATGATAGAGAAAGATGGGCAGAAAGACGCATGGTCGATAGCCCTTGTAAGAGAGGGAAGTAAAATTTATTTGTAAATATATTTATATATTTTGTATTGTGGAGGCTTCTACTTCGTTATACATGTTAATTTATCAATAAAAATCGTTTTAACTTTGTTTGTATAACACAATTTATTTTTGTGTTTTTATTATATTAATATATAATAAATTGTATTTTATTATAATGGATTTCTTTCTTTTTCAATAAAGATGATATAGTAATAAAATGACAGAGGTTTTTAAATGGGATTTTCTGGAGAATAAAAGTTTGTCAGTGTCTTAAAAATGTAACTTATTTATAAAACAAATAACAACTGCAATAGAATCTGCTTTTCCGATTAAATTGTATGTGGCTTAACCCAAGACGCGTACAATAAAATGGTTCAACAAACATCTTTAAGACCTCAGACAAATGCTGCAGTTCCTAAATGAAGCCCACCAGTAGAATCCTAACAGTGCTTATATAAATAGTGAAATCAAGCGATTGCGAAAAGTATATAGTGCTCAACTTAAATAAACTAAAATTAGTACAACAGACAATTTTATTCGGTCTTCTGGTTGTAGTCCCAAAGCCATGTGGCAAATTGTGAATTCATACAGACCTCAAACTCAACATAAGACCTGTGATATTGAACCTTGTGAATTTAATTATGTTTTTACTGCTGTAGCTAAAAATATTGTGTCATTCCTAATTGTAAGATATTTTAACAATTTTAAACTCAACATAAAACCTGTGATATTGAACCTTGTGAATTTAATTATGTTTTTACTGCTGTAGCTAAAAATATTGTGTCAGCAATTCCTAATTGTAAGATATTTTAACAATTTTAAACTCAACATAAGACCTGTGATATTGAACCTTGTGAATTTAATTATGTTTTTACTGCTGTAGCTAAAAATATTGTGTCAGCATTTCCTAATTGTAAGATATTTTAACAATTTTAACATGTTGTGTTCTGTCCCTGTTTTTAAGTTTAAATATGTGTCGAAAGTAAAACTCAGAAATTCAATTGCCAATCTACAAAAATCTAAGGCAAAAGTCATTTATGGTTTGTCACTAGACATTATTATATGTGTAAATATTTCATGTTTAATTTGAAGTATTAATCTAGTTTAAATTCTGATTCTATTTGTGCTTTTATTACTTTATAGTTGTTTTATTTTAAAATTTGATTAAAAGTCACCTTTTAATCGGGGGCAGTGTGTTAAAGCGCATGTGCCACCCTTGGCGCTCACTGATTGTAGGATTATAGGACGTAGGACGGCTAAGGGGGTGTACCCCGAGCAACACCATTAGCTCCTCGACTACCACATTGTAAAGATCGACTGTATATATATAAATGCGTTACTGTTAACTCTTCTCGCCTTCTTAAGAACCACCCCCGTGAGCCCACCACCAGCGTTCACAATATGCATCAAGCAAGGCCGTAACTAGAAGGGGGATATGGGGGTTTAACCCCCTCCCGAAATTGTCAAAATGTAACATTTTTGTATGTAAAAGCAGCCCTGAATGATCAAAAACAATATTTTTACCAGTAACCCCCCCCCCCCACACACACAAATTTGTTTATCCCCTCCGACATTTTTTTCTAGCTACTGCCTGGGCATCAAGGACCTCATAATTCCTCCTCTTTGAAAACTGTTCAATTAATGTATGAAAAACAACATCTTTCCAGACTGCGTAAAGACTTCTAAAGTTATTCCCATTCAATAAAATGGAAATATAAACTATCTACATAATTATCGTCCTATTGCTCTATTGCCAATAATATCAAAAGACTTCGAAAACATTATGCACAATCAACTGTCTGAGCATTTCGATGAGCATAACCTATTTCATGTATTGGGTACTTGTACGAACAGTATAGACGAAAAGAAGTACCAAAATATCACGTTCTTAGACCTGCCCAAGGCTTTTGATTGTGTATCTCATACTAGTTTGTTGAGAAAGCTATACATGTACAATATCCATCCTGAAAGCTGCAGATTATTATTATCATATCTGTCAGATAGAAACCAATGTGTATCAATAAATGGCCGAACATCTGATCATCTTTTGGGGTGCCCCAGGGCTCTATTTTGGGGCTATTAGGGTTTCTAATATTTTTTAACGATTTTACCCATTGTTTTATTGACAGCAAAGTCGTGCTATATGCTGATGATACGACCATATTAGCATCTAATGATAATCTGCAGACAACTCTACACAGAGTAAGGATGCACGGTCGAAGGCTAGCAGATGGTTTTAGTCAAACCATCTAATACTAAATAAATCTAAGATTACTAACTTAATGTTTAGTCTAAGGAATTTTGGGGGGATTATGAGCGTGAATTTTGGTAATTCCACAAAATGCTTGGGAGTGCATTTGTACAATAAATTATCATGCCACGAACATGGGAATAATTTAAGATCTAAATTAAACAAATATATCTTTCTGCTTCGAAACCTCAGCAATAAGGTATCTAGAACAGTTCTAAGAACTTTGCACAAATTCAAAGTCATATATCATTCGGCATCCTATCATGGGGCCATTCCTTCATCAGACATATTATCTTTGCACTCTAGAGACGGGCTGTTCCCATTGCTGGGGTTAGTTACACAGCCGATTCCAAACAGATATTTTCCCAATTTAATATACAGGGTTATTCAAAAATAAGGAACAGATTTTAAACATTTATTTCTTCCAAAACTACATACGGTAGAACCATAATTCCAACGTTCCTGGACAGACAAAAGTTTAAAATGTTACTTGTCATGTTAATTATGACAATTGTCTGTGGTAAAATGGCGACACAACAAGAAAATGCATTTTGTTTGCCGCAATCAGCAAAACTAGAGTCCATTATTAAAGTTTGACATGCTTTTATTCTTCCTATGCTTGACACTCTTGAACATCTGCGACATCGACCTCTTGAAGTTGTGAATTCGTTAACTAGAGACCAGCTGATTCGTGTGTGGCAAGAAATGATCCACCGTTTTAATATTTGTCGTGTAAAGCATGGTGCTCATATTGAATGCATAAAAAAATTAATTTTTTTTTTCCAGGGACGTAGGAATTGTTTCTTTTTTTTTGTAGTTTGGAAGAAATGAATGTTTGTAATCTGTTCCTTAGTTTTGAATAACCCCGTACTTATGGTACACTCCCTTGCATTTAGATTTATGAATGTCTAATCCATACTCACAAACATAAAGATACATATTCTTATAATCTCAACAACTTTAAGCAGAATATTAAACTGTTATGGTAAAATCAGCTTATTATTCGCACGATGAATTTTTAAAAGACAATTCTTTCATGAGATGAACATGTTTTAAACTTACTGCTCATGTCTTGCTATGTTTTATACTTGTAGATATAATTTAAGTATTTTTGTCCATTTAGGTAATATCGCTTTTTACATTTTTATATGTTTTTTTGACTTGTGTAAACTTTACTGTATTGGTAGGTATTTAAAAAATATATATATAATGCAGCACTTTCTCAGACAATTTGTATAAGAAGAAAAAACATAAATATATAGATTTAATGACATTAATAGAAATTAGTATAGAATATCATGAATTCACTACTTACTACATAGTGCTTATCAATAATGTAAACTCTGTTTACATATTATTCTCACTGTAGTAGGCTTTTTTAAGGTGACATTTTTGTGGGTATTAAAAAAGTGACTGAAGATTTGGTTATGTCACTGCTTTTTTTTTGTTATGTGTAGTGTAATGTTGCATTTGATAATATCCCTCATTCACATGTAAAAATGTACGATGATTGGTGCTGGAATGGGTTATTAAATATCAATCATTAATTTTGGCTTCAATCATTACTATCAAAAATACAACATGCCAATATAAACAAACTTAATGCGGTGAAAATAAAATTTGAGTCGAGCTTATCTACTTTGGAGCAAACTCCAGGCTTTCGAAATTTAAAGACGCAAAATTAGGTTAGACTGAATAAAATTTCAAGTTTAAAAAAGCCTGAAAATTTGGTTGGTCACTACGCGACTAAACCAAATTTTCAGGCCTTCCTAAACTCGAAATTTTACTTCATGCCCGTAGCGCGAAGCGCGGAGTGACCAAACCAAATTTTCAGGCTTTTCTAAACTCGAAATTTTACTTCATGCGCCTCGCGTATAAGACACTAATTTCCAGTGAAATTAACTTGTTCACAATATTTTAATGTTCTTAGTGTTTAATACGCATGGCGCATGAAGTAAAATTTCGAGTTTAGAAAAGCCTGAAAATTTAACCAAACCAAATTTTCAGGCTTTTCTAAATTCGAAGTTTTACTTCATGCTTAATCAAGGAGTGGAAACACTCGCAAAAAAATCTAATTGAACTTTTTCATAAACAACGAATGTTCGAAAATTTACAGCGTATGCATCGGGATATGTATACTTAAAAAACATTTTCTGTATGTAACAGTTTTTTTTTAACGTAATTTTCTCGCTATAGAAGTTTTACTACATCGGAATGTATATAATACATACCGAAAATCTATAAATCCACAATGTTACACCCATCGAAACCGGCGCCGGTGTTGAAGAGGCCATTTTCATTTTCGCACGGACGATTTATCCCCGATTCAATAGAATTTTTCTTATTGCCAGATATATTTCAGTCTGCGCGCACCCCAAACCCCCCTTGCCCTTACATCATGTACATGTCCTCTCGGATCATTATGTAGAGTTATGACTTTAATATACTGAGGGCGCCGGTGGTTAAGTTTAGGAATTTGTAGGAAAAAGATTTACTGCCGCCCCCGCTGAAGTTATTAATGCGCAATAATGTTTCCGAATCCGCGACACATTCAACCCAGCCCCACGATAAATTACATAATTTGTAACTTTATTCAGTGTTGAAAACGGCCACTCGTGTTGTAAGGGGCTTTTTTTGCTTCGATCGTTTATTTCGGTCATTTCTATTTCACACGTGTTCGATTTTTATATAAGTATTGAAAGAAGGAAAACACAGAGGGGGGTGAAATCGCACATTTTCTCTTCACACCCCATTGCTACAACAAAATCACGATTTGGTGGGAAATATAGAAAATAATGAGGGTGTTCCAAATAGAATGAAGGAATACGAAATCAATAATCAAAACAATTCAAACGAAATTTGATTGAGGATTGAGTAAAGCTGAGATACTCTAGCGACTGCGCCATATTTAGGGATCGTATTTTCAGGAATTTTTTAATTACCTATAAAGTTGAGTAGGACCATTTTGTTTGTATATTCAATCTTTCAGGCTTTTATTTTTTAAATTCATTATAAATTTAGCGGATTAATCAATTTATTAAATTTATGTTCACCCTTTAACCAAAAAACGAGATAACTTATTTATTTACCAACAGCGCGTGATGTTAATTGCAAATTAATTAGGACGCGTGCTCCTGTGGCTTTGTTCGAGCTACTAGCTAATGTTTATACTGTAGCTCGTATAAAGATTGAATGGCGGGGGGAGAGGATGAAATTAAGCACGCTAATTAATGTATTAATGTTCTAATTAATTAAGGCAGATTACGCCTACGTATTGAACTGTGTTTATTTAATGCTTTTCAAACAAGTTTCTAGGCTTTATATTATTCAACCCGTGTGTTTCTGTGTTTATGAATATGTAACACAATTCGTGATTAACATGTTTGTAATTAATTATTTGAAAACAGTTCACTACACTAGCATAATTGAATATTTGTATTAGCTTGGCTGAATCCAAGTATTATAATATTTGAGATGTTTGTTTGCTAAATTATTAACATTCCCCGATATTTAATGCCCCAATAAAACGAAAATATGTGTATATTCCTATACACATCCATTTTTACGTCGTTTTTAATAATGGTATTAATCTGAAACTAGTAGAAAAACAAAATACAAATAAGTTAAATAAAACCAAGTGAATTTAGTTTAAAACAACCAATATACAGGGTGTCAGCGTTAATGTGGGGAAATGGCTTAAACATAGATTTCTGGGGTCAAATTATAATGATTTAACATAACTTATCTGTATCTAAAAGTTTATGGTTAAGGTGGAATTAGTCTTCAAAGTTTAAAAGAATATTATTAATTTTATTCATAACAATTGAACTCTATTCGATCCGACTAAAATTTACTATGGTTAATTATCATTATATAACACACCATTTCAGTTATTCTGGTCATCAATAATTGACAAGAAGTATAAAAGACAATAGTGCCACAACATAAAACCTAAAATATGTTTTTATTGGCGCATCTTATAAAAATTTAAAAAATACATTTTGAAAGATTAGTTTATTCAAAACCTCTTTTGCCTCTTAATAATGTTTGGTATCTTGTACGGTTTTTCTACAAAAAAAAATTAAATGCAAATTAATCCTTTTTATTATTTAGTACAAACGAAATCTAGTTTTTCGGGTGATTCAAAATACATGTTTTTTCTTTGTCGCCGCCATTGTTTAACAAATGTCAATGTGTATTATATTAATTAACGAGTGTTTTTTGAGAATTAATTGTTATCCGCATTATGGTTTATAATTATTCATATTTCTCCAGAGCAAACAGATACAGGGAGTTTTTCTTTTAGATATTCCAAATTCAGCCTATTTTCTGTAAATCTTTAGATATTCCTTGTTTTTTTTTAAGTTCAATTTGATCATTAAACGAGTGTTTTCCACTCCCAGACTAAGCATGAAGTAAAATTTCGAGTTTAGAAAAGCCCCGTGAAAATTTGTCGAGGGTCGCGCAGCGACCCGAGACAAATTTTCTGGGCTTTTCTAAACTCGAAATTTTACTTCATGCGCCACACGTATAAAACACTCAAATATTGTGAAATTTATGTATATTCGAATTGAACTTGAAATCTGTGTTTTATACGCGTGGCGCATGAAGTAAAATTTCGAGTTTAGAAAAGCCCAGACATTTTTTTCACAGGGCTTTTCTAAACTTTCAATTTTACTTCATGCTTAGTCTGGGAGTGGAAAACACTCTTTTAAAGCATCAAATTGAACTCTTTTAAAAAACAACGAATGTCGGAGAATGTACAGCTTATGCATATGTTTACCTAAAAGAAAAATTCACTGTATGCTTCTTGTATTATTATTTTGCCAAGGAAATTGAGGATACTATATTCATATTTTATATTTTTGTGGCAAAACCGTTCAAGATATCAAACATTATTAAAAACTGTTGTTATATCTTTATATTATGCACATTGAACTTTATTTCGAAATTTTTTCAAAAGAAAATTATTAAAACTGATTAAAATTAAGAAAATGGAGGTCCTTCTCGGAGCGTAGGGCAAAATAGGGCGAAAAGATCCTGGAAACAGCAATGGACTTGGAACAAAAAAGTAAATATTTTCTGAATCTCTGATGTATACTCTAAAAAAAATATAGACCGGATTTTGAAAATTTTGATTCTAAACAAAATGGCGCACGTTTGAAAAAAGTTTTCGCTGACTGATGCAGCAAAGAGGCTCGAATGGCGCAGAAATCAACAAGGAAGGATCAGGACGATGAGGAAGGTCAATTTTAAGGCGCAGGCATTGCAGACTAGAGGTAAATACATTATTTCTATGAAAAACTATGAATCAAAACTTTAACCGCGTTTTTCTCGAAACCATGTTTTTAAAATCGGGCGTAAAGAAATCTCAAATACTAATTAATCGATCAGCCTGAATCTGTTTATTCCGTAATCTACGTAAAAAATATTTCAAAAATACGAGGGCCTTTTTTTTAAAATGCTTTATTCGTTTTTTATAAACGTATTTATACGAAAATTTAAGCCCGAAAAATTAACATCTTTTTCAAACGTGCGCCATTTTGTTTAGAATTAAAATTTTCAAAATCCGGCCCGTATTTTTTTTAAAGTATACATCAGAGATTCAGAATATATTTACTTTTTTGGTCCAGGTCCATTGCTGTTTCCTGGATCTTTTCACCCGTTTTGCCCTACGCCCCGAAAGGGACCTCCATTTTCTTTATTTTGTGATGTCATTGTTGAACATTTTCTTTTAAAAAAAATTAGAAATAAAGTTCAATATACATACAATAAAGATATGAAAACAGTTTTTAAGTAGCACTTTTAGATTTTATTTAAAAAATCTAGAAAAAGACCTTTATTTTCCTAGTCTAGCGTGGCCTAACCCCTTAAGAGACAAAAACGCTTTAAAATGAACCAATCTTTGAAGTAATATTTTTTTAAATTTTTATTAGGTGCGCCAGTAAAAACATTTTAGTTTTTATGTTGTGGTACTACTGTTTTTCATACTTATTGTCAATCAATGATGACCATAATAACTTAAATGATGTGTTGTATTATGATAATCAACCATAATTAATTTCAGTCAAATAGAATATAGCGCTCAATCGTTCCAAATAAAATTGATAATATTTTTTTGAACTTTAAAGACTAATTCAGGCTTAACCGTAAAGTTTTGAATATAGATAAGTTGTGTTGAATCATCATATTTTTATCCCAGGAATCTATGGTAGAACCATTCCCCCATATTAACGGGAAACCCTGTATTTAACAGTGTAATTAAATATACATTTAACAATAAAACACTTTTAACTTCGTTTGTACAACCCTTTTTTATTTTACGTGATTAAAGTTTCGGCAACTTTAGCTTGCCATTATCAAACATTATCACTACATGTTTGATAATGATAAGCTAAAGTTGCCAAAACTGCAGTCTCGTAAAATAAAAAAAGTGTTATACAAACAAAGTTAAAACTGTTTTATTGTTAAATTAACATGTATAACGAAGTAGAAGCCCCCACAATACAATAAACATACACCTGTTGCCTAATTTTTACTATGCTAGCTCTAATCGAATGTTGCAAATCCAAACTGAAAGTAAATTTTAAAAGGTCTTGGTTTGATGAAGTCCTGGTTTTAGTGTTTAATATTACATAAATAAACCTTTATTCACGGATGTACCATTTTACAGAATATACAAATATTTTACCAAATAATACTTCAATACTAAAGATTGAAACAAAAGTATTAATGACAACATAGTAATCTTTCAACTATGCTCATAAACCGGGGAAATGTATTACAAAAAGTATCAAAATTAGGATAAATTAATAAATAATTTGCTGTACACATAAGACGTGTAGTCGGAGTGTTTTTTTTTTCTTTTTTTTTTATTGGGTTTGGCTTTCGCCTGGCCTTGGGAACTTGCCCATTAGCCAACATCATTTTATTTATATTTGTATTTGTTTTATTTCTTTAACTTATTGCTAATTACCTATAACTATATATTTGGACGTCACAACACATTCACACACACCCATGGACTCCGGGACGAATATTTTTCGTTAGAATAATTACTCGCCCCAGCTGGGAATCGAACCCAGATCACCGCCGTGAACGATTGGCGAAACCAGCGGCTCAACCGCTCGGCCACCGCGGGCCCCTAGTCGGAGTGTGGAAACCATAATTCGTGTTATGGAACGGTATGCAAAAAAGCGGCGGGTTCTGACATAAGCGATTATCAAATTTTACAGAAAAACACATGCGAGAAAGAAGAGCCGGGCATTGGATGTCCCCATTAAATAGTTTGTCCCCATTAAATAGTTTGTAAAGTAATGACATATCAGCAGAGTACCGCCTGCAACATAGTTGATCAATATTAAAATCAACTCTAACATTTACATTATTATGTCTCAACTTAAATGCTAGATATTTAATAAATTTATTTTGAACATATTTAATACGTTTGATAGAAATCTTTTGATACGGACTCCATGCACATGAAGCGTATTCTAAATGCGAACGAACGTATGCAAAATATACAATTTTAAGCGACAATACCGACAGATCCCTAGACAAACGTTTAATATACCCTAGGATTTTAGCCGCGCGATTACGTATAAAATTAATATGATGTTAGAAACTGAGTTTAGCGGGAAACCAAACCCTAAGGTTCTTTATTATATTAACTTTTAAAACAATTTTGCCATCAATATGGTAATTAAAATCGCATGCTACTATAATGTATAAAATTACGAAACTGTTATTCGTGAAAATGCAAACAATGTCTTAATTAATAAGACAACTTAAGACGATAAATATCCATTGAAACAACTACTTCCCGTGCAAATACACCTCCGGATATTGAATTATACAATGAAATATTTAAAATTTTATTTAATTTGATTTGTTACAACGCTTTATTAAAGTATATGTAACGTTTAGGTGAAATTCTCTTTAAACCAACTAACAAATATTCGTAATTTTATATATTATGTTTAAAATGTGCAAACTATAAGAAGCACAAGCTTATTTTCTCGAATTTAAATAGTTTCGAATTTGAATTTATCTTGTTTGCATGTTACTATCTTATGTGAAAAATTTAGAGATTTACCTTTGTCAATATTGAAACTGAGAACGTTTAAAATGCACCAGCTAGCTAAGGATAAAAGATCATTTTTAAGTATCATGTCAATTTTATTTCTTTATCTGATAACCTAGAGTATGCTGAAAAGTCTAACAATTATTAATTGACTTGAAGACTTCTTTCCGTTTATATAGGATTGTTATTATTGTACCTTATTAGAACTAAATACATACGTACAGAGAAAATTGTGATTTCGTTTTAAACTAGCTGGTAGTCGCATTATACTTTGTGCTTTTCCCTATAAGCCTGTATGTGTGTGTATTCATTTCGGCGTGTTGACGTTCGCATTTTGCGGTAAAAAGCGGTAAAATCCGTGAAGGGGTGGTCTAGTGCAAATAACCTCCTGGGGGTGAGCAAACAGGGGCTGCGGGGCGGCTGCACAGCCAATTTAAACCGCTATTTATTTAGACCCGCAAACATATCATTTTCGATTTGAATCCCGCCAAAGACGGCGGCGACGGAAACGACGTCTGCTATGACTGCGACCGCCATTGCCTCGAATCAATATTTACCTCAATTCCCACTCGAAAACACCTCTGATGATTGGAACGGAGTCGAGCCCGCTGTATGTGTTAAGGGGGATCAGATGATTATTTTTCGAAAGTGGAAGCGTTTATTGAAAATCGACGCATTGGAATCGTAAAAGAATTTTGGAATACTAAATATATAATATATAAAATTAGGAAAATATTCATAAAAAATGCAAACTATACGTCTTGATTAATAAGACACTATTTTCTTGTATTAATAAGACACTATTTATTTATACTAGAAAATAGTGTACTATTTTCTTATACAAGAAAATAGTATACTATACAAATAGTGAAACAAACCAAGTGTTTTTAATTTATCCTTTAATATTATTTCAAAATGTTTCACCAAGTGATAAATGAGAAAGTTATTCAAGAAATATAGTATACTATTTTCTAACATGGTGTACCATTTTTTTTTTCTTGAATAATTTTCTCACTTATCACTGTGAAACATTTTTAAATATTGATAATGAAGATTTAAATTAAATTACACTTGGTTTGTTTCACAATTTTTTTACTTTACTATTTACTCGACTTGTTTCGCGTTTTACAGCATTATCAGTGTGGTGTACCAAATAGAACATGTCCTATTTCCATTATACAAAACTGTACAAGATTTGCGTTTGGTCATATTTTGTGTATTACTCCGTGATAGTAAATAGTATACTATTTTCTTCTACAAGAAAATAGTGTCGTCTGATACAAGCTTAAGACAATAAATACCCATTGAAACAACTACTTCCCATGCAAATACATCTCCGGATATTGAATTATACAATGAAATATTTAAAATTTTATTTGATTTCTTACAACGCTCCATCAAAGTATATGTAACATTTAAGTCAAATTCTCTTAAAACCAACTAACAAATAAAAATGAAATAAAATAAATATATATTCAGGGAATTTTTCTTTTAAGTATATACAAAGAGTTTTATGTAACACCGAACATTTTCATCCAATACAATTTGAAACCTTTAATTTTTAAATTATGTGTAAATTAAGTTGCCTGCATGACCATTAAAAATTGTAGCCAATCAATCGCAATTATTGTATACATGACTCAATTACAGCGTATATGCCGTAAATCTTTAGATTCTCGTTGTTTTTTAAAAGAGTTCACTTTTAAACTTAAAATACTTTGTACATTTGCCGACTCTCGGTTTATTAAAAGAATTTAATTTGAAGCTATAAACGAGTGTGTTCCACTCCCAGACTAAGCATGAAGTAAAATTTCGAGTTTAGAAAAGCCTGAAAATTTGGTTTGGTCGCGTAGCGCGAAGCGCGGAGCGGCCAAACCAAATTTTCAGGCTTTTCTAAACTCGAAATTTTACTTCATGCGCCACCGGTACAAAACACTGACATTACGAAGTTCAAAACCCACCGCTAAACTTTACATTGCATCAGTGTTTTGTACCGGTGGCGCATTAAGTAAAATTTCGAGTTTAGAAAAGCCTGAAAATTTGGTTTGGCCGCTCCACGCTTCGCGCTACGCGACCAAACCAAATTTTCAGGCTTTTCTAAACTCGAAATTTTACTTCATGCTTAGCCTGGGAGTGGAAAAAACTCGATTAAAGCTTCAAATTACATTCTTTTAATAAACCGAGCGTCACCAAATGTACAAGGTATGCTAATGTATACTTAAAAGAAACATTTTCGTTATGAAAATGTTCGGTGTTACATAAAACTCTCTGTATGTGCATACGCTTTTTTTAAAAGAGTTCAATTTTAAGTTTTAAACGAGTGTTTTTTACTCCCAGGTTAAGCATGATGTAAAATTTCGAGTTTAGAAAACCCTGAAAATTTGGTTTGGGCGCGTAGCGCCAAGCGCGGAGCGGCCAAACCAAATTTTCAGGCTTTTCTAAACTCGAAATTTTACTTCATGCGCCACGCGTATTAAACACTCAGAACATTGAAATATTGTGAACAAATGAACTGCACTTGAAATCAGTGTCTTATACGCGGGGCGCATGAAGTAAAATTTCGAGTTTAGGAAAGCCTGAAAATTTGGTTTGGCCGCTCCGCGTTTCGCGCTACGCGACCAAACCAAATTTTCAGGCCTTTCTAAACTCGAAATTTTACTTCATGCTTAACCTGGGAGTGGAAAACACTCGTTTAAAACTTAAAATTGAACTCTTTTAAAAAAAGCGTATGCACGTTTATACTTTAAAGGAAAATTCCTTAAATATATATTTATTTTATTTCATTTTTATTTATTTAAAATAAAATGACCAAACCAAATTTTTAGGCTTTTCTAAACTCGGAATATAACTCTATGCTTAACCTGAGAGTGGAAAACACTTGTTTATAGCTTCTAATTGAACTCCTGAAAAAGAACAAGTATCTAAAGATTTACAGTGTATAATAAAATTAGAATATGAATAATTAAATAAAAAACTCCCCGTATATGTATACAGATAATACCCATAAATTGTCGTATTTGTTTAACTTTGACACAACTTATAGAAAAATCAGCTGAGGTAATTAAAATATTGTATTTGAATGATGAATGTTTAGCATTTTAAAATCAATATCCTCTTAAATCAAACACTTTTTTGCAACAATTGTTTACAGGGAATGGCAAACCCCAAATTGTTACATTTGCAGTAGGTTACTGTATGTAACAGCAATCACTTGTTGTATAATTCAACGTCCGTCGGGGTATTAGCTCGGGAAGTAGTTGTTTCAATAAGTGTTTGATACAGTCTTTGTAAGACTAACTTGTTATAGATTGCGAAAAGAATCGCACTTTTAATGTTTAAAGTATTCTGCAACCAAGAATTAGCAATTTCATTTATAAATAATTTGAATTTGTAGACATTGGTTAAATAGCCAAAACAAATATTAATTTTGATTGGTCCTTAGACTATACAACTTTGAAAAACATTACGTGAAAAAAAAAACTCGCGATATTTTTGTGTGCCTTATTAAATAGAGCAAACACGTTTAAATATTTCACGATTTCTCGCAGAATATCCAATTCGCGAAATCCGGTTAAATTAAAGTAGATTTTCTTTTCTCCCTCTCCGTCCATATTCACATTTCCTTGCGAGCTTTGCGTTGTTTTGTTTTTCTTTCCTCCGCTGTGTCGACTTCTTTTTATATCACTTCTGGTTCGTTTTTATTGTTACTGCCTCCCAGAAATCTCTCACCGTCCCCAGAAAGCGTTCGTTTGCCTCTTTTTACAGCCCCTCTCGCACAAATGCCCAAAATCTTATTTTTGTATAAAAAAAATACAGATACACTTTTAATAAAAATACAAACAAAAATCTTCCAGGTACAGCATGTTCTTAAAAGAGAAGACTTCCTTATTCAATATTTCTAATAAACAGGTTTGCGGGGCAGGTGGTGGCCGAGCGGTAATGCCGTCGGGCTGTATCGCTCGGCGAGCCACAAACGCGGGTTCGATTCCCGTGCACGGGGAGACTTAATTTAAAAATAATTTCTCGTCGTGTCCCTGGGTGTGGTGTTAATGTGTGTGACGTCCAAATATATGTTAAATTAATTAATATAATCATCGTTAGTGGCTGAATGGCTAGAACCTATGCCAAAAAAAAAAAAAAAAAAAAAACAGGTTTGCTAGAAAAAGTGTACAATGCGCAACGTATTACCTTATTATGTATTTCTTTTTGTTTGAAAAATGGCTATATGTCGTTAATAGTAGTATATTACACAACGCGCATAAAATGATAGCTAGTAATCACGAGAACAATGTTTGCGAAACGAGTCGTAGGCGAGTGGAGCAAGTTATTCAAATGATTAATAGCCATTATATGCGAGTTATACACTATACTTTGTTCACGGCAACATTAATATGTAACAACGTTTATTGTATAATATAATAATAATAATTTTTATTATTGCCAACAACATAGGGTTTCACACAAGTCATATAATAGTATAATAATATGGTAGTCCTTAAGTATACGTATACATATTAAAATCAAATTCAAATATTTGAATAAAGTATTATAAATAATACAAATATTCACATTTAAAATTGAGCGTGATATTTTATCTCCGAAAGATTTCTATTTAAAAATTCTTCAATATTATAGAAGGATTTGCTCTTTAAGTCACTTTTTATGCATTTTTTGAACCTAGGTGCAGATAGCGACTACTATTTTTGGTAATTTATTATAAGATTTAGGTCCATAATAATTCACACCCCTACGTAACACACTGAGTCTATATTTATCAAAATGAATGTTGACAATCATCTAAAGTATTAACATAAAGAAAATTCAACATAAAGAAAAATTGAGTTTGTCAATATTATTTACAAAATATTGAAACAAATTAAAATAAATATCCACTTTTTTCAAAAATTTTGTCTAATTGAGGTACTCAGTTTGATAATGACTAGCTTATAGTCGAAACTATAGTCACTGTAAAAAGTTAATTAAAGTGGTAGAACAAAGTTAAGTGTTTTAATATTATTTTATAATGAGCACTCTCTCCTAATAAATAATTCTAAAACTGAAGTTATTCTGTTTGGTCCAAAAAAAGCGCGAGTAAGAGTATTCCCCTTACTTTCAATTAGCTTGGACAATACCAATTTTATTGACATAAACAATTGTGTTAGAAGTCTAGGAGTTTATATAGATAGTGAACTAAGATTCCACAGTCATATCTCCCGTTGTATCAATAAGGCATACGTAAACCTTAGGTTAATATACTTAAATCGGTGATGTTTATCGCAGAAATTGAAAACTATATTATGTGAATCCCTGGTTTTGTCACACTTCAACTATTGTGATGTAGTATACAATTTTTGTTTAGACAAAAAAACAATTGATAAAATTCAACGTATGCAAAATTCTTGTTTGAGATTAATGTTCGGTATTAGGAAATTTGATCATATAAGTCATAAGCTTCAGGATTTAGATTGGCTTAAAATGAGTGATCGCCGTTTACTTAATTTTGCCACTTTTTGTCACAAAATAATTAAAGACAAGACTCCACCTTATCTTTACCACAAAATTAAATTCCGCTCTGACGTTCATACACTTAATGTACGCTTTAGAGGATTACTAACTCCACCTCAACATAAATCTGTTTTTGCAGAAAGATCATTCTCAATCCAAATTTCTAAAGTGTACAATAAGGTACCACTAGAATGCAAAGCGAAATGTGTCTTAATGTTCCGTAAACATTATGCCAAACATCTTAAAGACAGATAGATGTATATTTTGTATTTCAATATTGCCGATTTAATTATAGAATAATTTAAATTACTGATATGTGAAACGCACTGAAACAAACTTCTGCGCTTGTTTGATGTTTATTTATTACTTATGTTTTCAATGGTTAAGTTGAAAAACAGTCGCGGCGACCCAGCCAAAGACTGAACTTCGCCATTAGATTCCAAATACTCGATTATTATCTTTTGTGTAAAAATGCATGTAACTAAATAGTATTTGAAATAAAGATTATTATCTTTTGTGTAAAAATGCATGTAACTAAATAGTATTTGAAATAAAGATTATTATTATTATTATTATTATTATTATAAAGATGTACCACAAAGTGAACGCCAACCAAATCAAAGATTTAATTGAGACAAGTCTCCAAAGTAGTTGTTTCAATGAATATTTGGAGACTTGTCTTAGTAAGACTAAATTTTTGCAGAAAGTCGACATTAATTTTAATTCGTTTTTATATTTTTTTATCTAAAGTATTATTATAAATATTATATTATAGTTGATATCATATTAGGAGTACATAAATACTTCGAAACCAATGGTTATATTTCTGTTTTATTTAATTGTGTAGGAAGTTCTGTGTTTTCGTCTGTGTTGGCTAATGTATGCGCTATTTTTGAATTACCTGCCTGCCTAATTAACAGATTCCCTGATTCACAGATTCACTAATTAGCCGAGTCACTGAGGCACGCATTCACTGATTCACTAATTCACTGATTTCCTGATTTACAGTCACTGTTACAGTCACAGTCACTGATTCACAGATTTACTGATTCACCAAGTGACTGAATCACTGAGTCACTTATTTACTGAGATGTGTAGGAAAACACTTTTTGTTCCTTACTTCATTTTTTTTTTATTAGTTATTGATAATGAGTGCTTAGCACTCGAAATGTACATCTAACGAATAAAAACAAAAGTGAAGTAAGGAACAAAACGTGTTTTTATTATGATTAAATACTCCACATAACTTTAATTAGTAGTTTGTGGGAAGTTCTGTGTTCTCTCCTATGTTGGCCAGTGTAGGCGCTATTTTTAAATTACCTGCCTGCTTCATTCACTGATTCACAGATTCACTGAATCAGTTTTGTTTCATAATCTTTTGACAGATAACTGAGGACAGATTACGGTATCATGATTTAAATGTGTGATAGGGCTTGTTATTGGCGTCATCATAAATTGCGTTCTGTGAACCAATCAATACGCGAATTAGCATAGTTTAAAAACCATATTAAACACGCAAATGCTGTGTTTATTGAAATTGAGTGTTTAATGCTGCCCACAAAATTAAATAATGCACATAGTACACATAAAAAATACTGTTATTCCTTACATCACTTTTTATCACATATTATAAGATTATCGTGAAGAAAGTATATTATTATTGTTATTATTAATTGAATTTGCTGCATTATGCACGAGCTGGTATCAACTTTGGGCGATACGACTCTAATTTATAAACGCCAGACTAAAAACATCCCCAAATATTTCACTCGGCAAAATAAATTCACTCTTTAAAAAAATATAACGAACTGATATTTCCTTTTTAACTTATACTCCGAGGCTCTCATGTTTTTAATAAATGTGCCGGATTTTCCGGGCCGACGTTTCGTTTAAGTGGCATCTGAGGGGTTGGGGGGCGGGAAATTATGTCGGCGGCCAAAAAAATAACTGTGGCCTTATCGTATAAAACACCGGCGCGCAGATATGGACCGGAAACTCAAATGGCTCGGACCGGAAAACGGTCATTTCTGAAATACTGAAATACCGACGCTTTGCCTCCGCCCCCAGAACGTCGACGTCTCGAGTTTATCCTGAATTTTTCATAACCGCGTCTCTACGACTTTTAAATGACCCTTCAAAAGGATAAACATTCAATATTTACGTTATCCCTTTCATAAAGTAAAGAAATGCGACTCTTAAAGGGCATGATTCACATTAATTTTTAATAAGATTATTTTTAGGGGATTTTGAGTACGTTTGTTTTAAAGAGCATCTACTTTATTGGTAGACATTTAAATGGAGAGCTTTAATGCTCCACTATGGGCTATTTAGCTATTTACAGGAATTTTTCTTTTAACTATACATATGCATACAGTTTTTTTAAACTGTATAATTTGCAGCATTTCTTAACTCGAAATTTTACTTCATGCGCCACGCGTAACAAACACTGAATTATTGTGAAGTTAAAAACACACTGAAAACATTTTTTTAGATAGGTAATAGTCGAGATACTTAAATAACAAAATATTTACGTTTTTCTTCATACATTTTCGAGTCAAGTCAAATAATATTAAATATCAAATTAACTTATTTAGTAATTTAATTAACATAAAATTAATAATGTTGCGAATATGCATCAATGGCGCCTAATGGGTTAAGCATGAAGTAAAATTTTGAGTTTAGAAAAGCCTGAAAATAGTGAAGTTTGAAATATTCTGGAAAAGTAATAATAATAATAATAAGAATAATAATGTTTATTTCCAGTGCAAGTGATTACATATACAAATAATTTATATATACAACAAAGGCATGGAAATACGTCAAAATAAGAGAAAACTTAAATTAAATGTTACATGTGTTGTTTAGATACTCATCCACATTATATGGCTCCAACGTGCATAGTAACTCATACGACATTCTTTTGACATTGTTATAATTATTTTCTTTTTTTATGCTAAAGTTGTGTAATTAGAACAATATTTTTCTTCCTTTTGCCGTCAAGTTGACAATATTAATTGTGTTTTAATTTTTAGCGGCGGAATTAATTCATATACTTTTTTTTTAAATAGAATAGAAAAAAAATTACATTCAAATATCTACAATAAAGTCTTCGTCTTCATTTTATTTTTTGAATTAATTCCGCCACTAAAACCAAATTAATATTGTATATTTAGATGATCACGTTAAATCAGTGTTTTATTCGCGTGGAGCATGAAGTAAAATTTCGAGTTTAGAAAAGCCTGAAATTTTACTTCATGCTTAATCTGGGAGTGGAAACACTGGTTAGAGATTTCAAATTAAACAATAATATAAAAACAACGAATTTTTGAACATTTGTAATGTATGCAACAAGTTATGTATATTTAAATGAAAAAATCCTTGTATACTTATCTTTACTAACAATAACGCAAAATGCAAGATTTTCAAAGAATGATATTATCTGTGTTAATAAATCAAACTTCTCTACTTCCGCAGATTTAATTTATAAAAAACAAACATCTTAGGGGACATGTTAATACTAGTAGGATTTAGCCACATTTTGTTATTTTATTGAATAACAATATGTTTGATCGATGATCCGCATACTTGTTGTGCCCAGGCCATAATTTGCAAATAATTCCGGCGATAAAATATAATTACCGCAATAAATAACGTATAGCATTGATTTATTTTAAAATACGCATAATGGCAGGAAGTGCAGCCAATCGCCGAAATTTATTCCGCATCGATAATCAGAATTTGAGCGTATATTCACGCAAACGTGCCCTTGTAGCCATTCGGAATGGCTCCATACATATTCATGACTGGCACGCCAAAGTGGATACACATGCACCTGTTCTTTCAATTACAACAAAACAAAAGGCCACGGAGTGTGTAAAATTAGTCAAGTTATACAAATTAAATGCAATTATCAAGAAATTATATATAATGAAAAGACAGCTGATGAAATAATCTTGGTTAACCCTTTTGGCCCTGTCGGTGGTATTTGCTACCACTAACATTTTATAAACATACTGGGAATCATTCTTTTAAATATACATATATCTATGCATGCGCTGTAACTTTTCCAATAATCGTTTATTTTATAAAATGGTTTAATTCAGTACTTAACAGCAATTTGAAGCTAATGTATTCCTTAACACAATCTTTTAAAATAATTATAATTTGTTTTTGCAATTTTACTCTAAAGTAACGATTTATTCGAAAATGCAAATTATTCATAAAGCACATTTGTGATTTAATTTATTCAAAAAGCGTGCTATTAAGAATGAAAAGAGCTTCAACTTGATCTATAAATAATATAATATAATAATATAATTTCGTGACTAAATAATTGTCTTCACCACAAGCGCTCACATACGAATTTTGGTTAAATTATTACTAACAAAAATGACTACACATATTTTTTGAGGAAATAAAATACTAGCATTATTTCTAATATTGGTGAGAGCATCTGTGATTTGAAAGGGATTTTTACAAAAATATTTTTTTGTATGTGAAAATCTTGAATTTTTCCATCTCAAAAATTGCGGCTACTCGATGATATCTTTTATTTTTTAAAAAATGTGAATTTTTATTTACAAATATTCTAAACGATGTTATAAATAGCTTAAGCTGATTTTTTACTCGTGAAAAAAAAATTTTCAGTAAAATTTTAACTATATAAAATCATTAATCATTGTTTAAAATTGAAATTCTAATTTTAAGCATCCGCCATGAACACAATTTTTATGTTAGAAATCAGTAATTAACATATATGTATTTCTTAACGCATTAAGCGCCATTTATGCAATAAAGCAACATTATACATTTTTTTCTAATTAAATTACTGAATAGGTTAATTTGATACATTGAATTATTTGACCTGACTTAAGAATGTGTGAACAAAAATGAATATATTTTTTGTTTATTAAATATTTAAATTTTTACTTATTTCAAAAAAGTATTTTTTACGCGACCTAGCCAAATTTTCTCGCTTTTTTAATCTCAAAATTTGAATTCATTTCTAAAAAAGGATTGAAAACCCATCCTTTGAACCTTGAAATTAAACATTTTCATAATTATGATAAATACCTAAGAATTTACAGTGTATAATAATATGTATACATACTTAAAAATCAACTGTCTAAAATCTGTAAAGAAAAACAAAACCATTTAAATTTAAAAAGAAGCGACTAAAATCTTAAAAATATTGGAATATATAAAAATATTGAAATGTATAGAATATACATTCATTTCAATATTAAACATTAAGTGATCGCATTCAAAAAATTGATGAAAAGAAAACGGTCAACTTGTTTACCATATTTTAAATAATCTTTATTTTGATTTTCTTTTGTTCAGATATGCGTGTTTGTTAATTGAATTATGAAACAGAATTAAATTTGTCATATATCTCTAAAATGGTTATATTTAGAGGTTATGTTACTTGATGATATTTTTGCAGAATTTGATATGGATTCTAATCTTGTAATAAAAAATATAGCGTTCCATTTAATATCACGAAGTTGGTGACAATTTCCGGTAAAACTGAAAGTCGTATAATCTTGAAAATATTTTGATTGAAAGTAGCACACTTGATAACACAGATTTCGAAAATCTTATTACAGTACATTAATTAGAAGTCAGTATACTTTTAATGTGCGGTTTCGGTGGGACACCCTGTATAATTATTATTAGCTGACGGGGAAATGTATTGATTTAATGTAATTAAATTGTAATTAAATTATATTGAGATTAATTAGTGTCTAGCATTGCTTTCCATAAATCCAAAATAATACTAAAGGATAAATGAAAAACACTTGGTTTGTTTCACTATTTCACTAAGAGTGAAACAAACCAAGAGTTTTTAATTTATCCTTTAATATTATTTCAAAATGTTTCATCAAGTGATAAATGAGAAAATTAATCAAGAAATATAATCCAAATACTTCATTTCTAACATTCAGTAAATTGCTGTACGGAATCTTTGTGAACAAAAGAACTCAAACAAAAATTAAAGGAGGATTTTCCCTATTTATCCCCAATGACGCTGACTGAATAGTCTGACAGAATACATACATAGACAAACTGATTGCTTTGTGTATCCGAATTTCGAAATGGCAGAAACACACCCCTCCTCTCGCACGGTATTAGCAGAATCAATTATGCGCCCGTGCACCAAGGGATGGACGCTGAATTCAAATGATACACAAGTTAGAAGGGGACGTACGGCAATAACTTTTTATTAAGTCTAGTGAATATGGATATGATGGCTAATAAAACAAGAGATAATGGATAAACGGGAAATATCCATTAGTTGGTGAAATATGTAACGGCGCTCTCCGTGCGCTGTTAATACGACGCTTTGCGATAAAAGGTCGAAAATAATTAATGGAAGTATCCGTTTCCTGTTGTACCCAATGGTAGTTAAAAAGCGCTCGATATGACTCTTCATGCAGCATTCAGCTGTTCTAGTTTCTTTACAGGTACGCTTTAGTGATTAGTATTACGCTCCACCGACTGCGCCATGTATTTAAAATATTCGTTGGAATTTACACGAATATTCGCTTAAAAGAACTAGAATAATTTGAATAATCACTTAAAATGAACTTGAATAATAAAAACATATACGCTGCATTTGTTCAGATAATCGTATTTTTAAAAAGTGTTCAATTTGAATCTTCTAACGAGTGTTGTCCACTCTTTGATTTAAGCATGAAGTGAAATTTCGAGTTTAAAAAAGCCTGAACATTTGTTATGTCGCGTAGCAAAGCAGAGCGACCAAACCAGATTTTCAGGCTTTTCTAAACTTGAAATTTTACTTCATGCTGCACGCGTATTAAACACTGATTTATTGTGATGTTCAAAATGTATATCTTTAGAATAGTGTTTTAGTAGAATATTTTGAACTTCACTTGATGAAGTAAAGTTCAAAATATATATCTTCAGAATACTGTTTCACTAGTGTGTTTTGAATTTCAATTAAAACCAGTGTTTTATACGCGTGGCGCATGAAGTAAAATTTCTAGTTTAGAAAAGCCTGAAAATTTGGTTTGGTCGCTTAGCGGTACGCGACCAAACCAAATGTTAAGGCTTTTCTAAACTCGAAATTTTACTTCATGCTTAATCTGGGAGTGGAAAAATCTCCTTTAAAGTTTTATATTGAACTCTTAAAAAACGACTAATGTCAGAAAATTTACACCATATGCATACTTAAATTAAAAATTCCTAGTATGTATAACAGAAAACAAAATATCTGTTTAATATTGAAGGTCTTCAGTTTAAGACACGTTTTCACTATGGAAATTAACGAAACAGAAGTTCATGCGCCAGGCTTATTAGACACTGATTTCAAACGAAGTTCACTTGATCACAATATTTCAGTGTTTGATGGGCCCACGCATAAAGTAAAATTTTGATATGTTTAATTAATTTCTCACTTGACCCGTGGTGAAACAATTTTTGAATCTAATTCTCGATATTTAATTAAAACATTTGGATTGTGTCACTGATTTATAAATTAGTCATAGAAAAATATAAATCAGTGAAACAAACCAAGTGTCTTGATTAAATATCCAGAATTAAGTAAAATTTCCAGTTTAGAAAAACCTGAAAGTTTACTTCATGCTTAATCTGATAGTGGAAAACATTCACATGCTTAGTCTGGGAGTGGAAATACTTGTTATAAACTTCATATTGCACATTTTTATAAAAAATCGACGAATGCCTTACATTTACAGAGTATACATTATGTATATTTAAAAGAAAAATTCACAGTATGTAATACAATAAGTCATTCGTAGAAATCATAAAAAGAAGTGTAGAATTTTACCTAAAATCAACTTTTAGAATTAACTCTATAATTGCTCGGCCGTTAATTGGTTAACCATCGAGTGGAAACACTCGTTAGAAATTTCAAACTGAACGCTACTCAAAAAATAACAGATATCTAACAATTTAGAGAATATACCTCAGCGTGTGTATACTTAAATTTAACATTTCCTGTATGTGCTTGAACAACGGATCTTACATTTTCAGGCATTTTTATACTTAAAATATTTACGTCATGCTTAATTAAGGAGTGGAAAACACTCGTTAAACAAACATTATACGCTTATTGTGTCATCAATGAACGTTTGGTTGCCTATCCACACGATATCATCTCAATTTTTAGACAACCAAATGTTCAACAGGTATATATCTACAAGGATGATACACATTTAATGTGTGTACATATACAAAACAGGAAGAGGCTAATTATGATTGTATTTTTATTTTATATGGATGAGATAATTAAGAGTAATTAAGGAATAATAAAGTTAAATGTTTATAGGTCGCATCTGTAAGATAAAGATAGTAAGCCACAGTTGTTGCACTGTAGAACAAAACGAGTTTAATTAGCTTAAGTTATACCCACTAAGAAGCACCTGCGCGTGGGTTTAATGGAGTGATTACTCTTTAACAAAGTCGAAATATTATTAAAACAAAACAAAAAATCACGAATATTTTCTGTTTATTTAGGCGCTGAACAATATATCTTTATTACAACCCGTGGAACTGGTTCTTAGGCATCCTCCACCCGGAGCGTGAAATATAACGGCCGTTTCGCATCTGGGGAGTTAATTTAAGTTATCGGCCGGCACGTACGCTTTCCTCAACTGTTAAAAATCGCGACGCAACAACGGTTATAAATCGCCCCTAATGAATTCATGCATGCGAAACTAGAAGCGCCCGGAGGAGATTATGATCGCGCGCCCTTTTTACCGACGTCCTTCTGATTCCACTCTTCTGATTAAATTCTCTTCTCCCTTCTCTCTTCCGGCCAGGTCCAGATTCGCGGGATTCAATAAAACCGGGCATTTATAATGCGATTAGGGGGCGCTCTTTTGTGCAGAGGCATAACACGGTTAAACCCACCCTCAGAATTTATTCCGCTTAATTATTACGCACGGGGTATAATTAAGCATTTCAGATGGTAAATTAATTAACAACTTACTCACATAGTGAATTTTGTACTTATTAATGTTTACATACAACTAATCTAGAAACACGGTTTTCGTTAGTTCGCTGAAAACATTTAAAATTACGCGCGCTTTTACATTAAACAAACGCCCTATACAGCCATCTAAACTAATGACGATTGCAGAATGCGCTATTTTTTTTGTTTTCGTCCTGTTGTTAAAAGGTATCAGACATCTGTCTATGACCAGCTAGCTTTTGCCGATTCAAGGGAATCAGCGAATTTAATCCAATTTAGTAATTCGTATCTTCTTGGGAGTATGCTTTCACATATCCCTCGCAAAATTCAAAATCGAGGTCCTTTCCAGAACCTCCACTTCGAGAGTGGATATCATTGGGGTTGGTGGTAGTTCTGCTGGGTGCCATCGGATCTTCCGTGGAAGATCAAAGTCGACACCCACAATGGCTGCATGCCGATGATGATGATGGTGATGAAGGTGTGATGTGGTGCACTAACCGTTGTGAACTACCAGAATGCGCTATCTGTAAGCATCTAAACTTATGGTGATCTGATTGCAGAACTCGCCATCTACAACAATTTAACCCAGTGGTCGGGGAACTTTTTTAACCATTACCCCAAAATATTTTTGCGCAAGTCGATATTACCCCCTCATTTTGAAAAGAGATTTTGTAAATTTATATTAAGCATTATGTATTAAATTAATTCACACGGAAAATAAAAAAAAGTTGCATAAAAATAGTGAGTATGTAATAGGCAAACAAAATAAAATTCTCATATTGAAACAAAAAAAATTAATTGAAAACTTTCCCCCTTCATGTTTTGGAGAAATGATGTTTATTAATACAATAACTTCAAAATTGGGACTTTTTAATGTAAGACCAATTTAAATACAGTCCTCGGCGTTTAATCGATTTCTGTTCTTCGTTTTTATGTTCATTAGAGTGAAAACGCCTTGTTCACGAAGACAGGGTATTGCAAATGGCAGCAACTTCTTTACCGTCTCCTCATGTGCCATTTTGCAAGCCTTTGCTCTCGAATTGAATACATACTTCAGTATTAGATCGAAGTTCTGCCAAACCTGGAGGCTCTTCTAGTATGTTAGCAATTTCACATTCAAAAGTATCTAAAACCCAACTGACAGTATGTCTATTAAGATCTGAAAAGTAATCAGAGAACCGCTCTGTGAGTTCGGTAAGATGTCTTATAACTGTATCCTTGATGTCATCAAAAGTAATATTTTCACAATCTTTCAAAAACTAAGCTAGCTTTGAAAAAGAAGCTATCTTGTTCTGTTCTGCTTTCTGTCTCCAATATTGAAGAAGCTTTAATCCAAACGCTGACACTATTTCTCTGGCTGAAATGGTATTAATATATTTTCCTTGCAATTCTTTGTTCAATATATTTATATTCCTAGAAATGTCAGCTGAATATGCGAGATGTGCAACCCACGAGGGGTTTTTAAACTTATCTGCGAGAATATTCTTTTGATCAACTATAAACATTTTGAGTTTAGTTTTGAGAGCCTATACTCGATTCAGAACATTTCCGCGAGAGACCCACCTTACAAAATAGGTCCGTATATTCAGCTTCACTGTCCTGACATAATTTACGAAATAGCCGCGTGTTTAATGCGTGCCCTTTGATAGCATAGCATTAACAATCTTGATGACATCATGCATGATGGCTTCCAGTGTAGGTTCCAACTGTTTTACAAGAACTGCCTGGCGATGGATAATACAGTGAGTAACTTCAATATTTGGATTCTTTTTTTTTTACGGAAGCCGAAAAACTATTATTATGACCCAGCATAGCTGGAGCTCCATCAACAGACACAGCAATACAGTTTTACTACTGTAAATTAATGCTTTGAGTATTAAAGTATTCATTTACTTTATTATACACATCAATTCCACGAGATCTCAACCCGAGAGGATAACAAAACAACAAGTTCTCTTCAATTGCATGTGTACCTTCGTAGCGAACATACACCATTAGCTGTGAATTGCTACTGACATCTGTAGTCTCATCAAGCTGAATAGCAAAATATTTAGCCTGTTTTAGTAAGAAAATACATGTTCCTTCAGATTTTCTGCCAAGAGAGAAATACTTTCTTGTACAATTCTTGCAGACAAGGGCACTGAATTCAGTTTCTTCATTTTCACAGCTGCTGGTTTAACCAAATCTTCACCAATAGTACATGGTTTCTTGTTTCGGGCAATCAACCAGGCTACTTCAAAGCTAGCCTTTTATGCTGAACGCTGATCAAAGCTACCTAACAAGTTGCGCTCCAATCTTTTTGTTTTAACAGACATTTCTAAATTTTCAAAGTATTCTAGCGGATTGGAAGACAGATGTGCAAGTTATCCAAATATTTCTTCAATTGACTTTTTTGAAAGATTCTGAAGTCAGTACTTTCAAACATACAACACACTGTGGTTTCATTGTACCTTTGTCTTCTATTTGTGTAAAACCATAATTAAGGAATTCTTCCTGGTATGTTCTTTTCTTATTTCTATTTGCTGCCATCTGAAGGGTGACAGAACCAGTTGCGGCTTACCCTGATCGTTGAAATCGGTAATGAAATGATGTGCCTCGTCAGTAACTAGAAAATCGAGAGCTCGAAGACGTGGAACATAACGCCCTCTGACTCGTTTTAGTAGTGGTTAAAAGTGAGATGGCCCGGCCCGTATATCGTGCAGAATTGTTTTAGTTTAATGAATGGTTTGTAAAAATACTAACACGTTTGTAAAATAGCAAATTAGTAACATTTCCTTATTACCCCCAAAAATTTCATTTTTACCCCATTTGGGATAATTTACCCCGGTTCCCCGACCGCTGATCTAAACGTATGGTGATTACAAAACGTGCCATTTACAACCATCTAAACTAATGGTGATTGCAGAACGCGCCATCTACAACTATCTAAACTTATGGTGATTGCAGAACGCGCCATCTAAAAGCATCTAAACTTATGGTGAATACAGAACGAGCCATCTACAATCATCTAAACGTATGGTGATTGCAGAACGCCCCATCTACAACGAGCTAAACTTATGGAGATTACAGATCGCACCATTTACAACCATCTAAACGAATTGTGATTACAGAACACGCCATTTAAAACTTCCTAAACTTATGGTGATTGCAAAACGCGCTATCTACAACCACCATTAACTTATGGTGATTGCAGAACGCACCATCTACAAACATCTAAACTTATGGTGATTGCAGAACGCGCCATCTAAAACTACCTAAACTTATGGTGATTGCAAAATGCGCCATCTACAACCATCTTAACTTATGGTGATTGCAGATCGCACCATCTACAAACATCTAAACTTATGGTGATTGCAGAACGCGCCATCTAAAACTACCTAAACTTATGGTGATTTCAAAACGCGCCATCTACAACCATCTTAACTTATGGTGATTGCAGAACGCACCATCTACAAATATCTAAACTTATGGTGATTGCAGAACGCGCCATCTAAAACTACCTAAACTTATGGTGATTGTAAAACGCCCCATCTACAACCATCTTAACTTATGGTGATTACAGAACGCACCATCTACAAACATCTAAACTTATGGTGATTGCAGAACGCGCCATCTAAAACTACCTAAACGTATGGTGATTGCAAAATGCGCCATCTACAACCATCTTAACTTATGGTGATTGCAGAACGCACCATCTACAAACATCTAAACTTATGGTGATTGCAGAACGCGCCATCTAAAACTACCTAAACTTATGGTGATTGCAAAACGCGCCATCTACAACCATCTTAACTTATGGTGATTGCATAACGCACCATCTAAAACTACCTTAACTTATGGTGATTGCAAAACGCGCCATCTACAACCATCTTAACTTATGGTGATTGCAGAACGCGCCATCTAAAGCTACTTAAACTTATGGTGATTCAAAACGCGTCATCTGCAACCATCTTAACTTATGGTGATTGCAGAACGCACCATCTACAAACATCTAAACTTATGGTAATTGCAGAACGCGCCATCTAAAACTACCTAAACTTATGGTGATTGCAAAACGCGCCATCTACAACCATCTTAACTTATGGTGATTGCAGAACGCACCATCTACAAACATCTAAACTTATGGTGATTGCAGAACGCGCCATCTACAATCATCAAAACTTATGGTGATTGCAAAAAAAATCACCTGTACAAAATTCTGTCCCTTAGTACCTCTGCTAGTTTCAAATAAAAAAATAAAAACAGGCGAGAACTACTATACTTATAATACTTAATAAACGTAACTAAATTTTGTTGATCTAACTAATAATTAATAGAACTCGGACACTTTTTTTAATTAAAATAAACTTTTAGAAATTGCGGAGATGGCCCAAGTTTTGAAATTGAGGAGATAATCGAAATGACTCAATTAAAGTTTTCCAAAATATTATTCATTGCGATAATTAGTGAAAACTAAACGAAAATTATATACAGTAAATTTTTCTTTTAGGTAAACATATGCAAAAGCTGTACATTTTCCGACATCAGTTGTTTTTTAAAAGAGTTGAATTCGAAGCTTTAAACGAGTTTTTTCCACTCCCAGACTAAGCATGAAGTAAAATTTCGAGTTTAGAAAAGCCCCGTGAAAATTTGTCGAGGGTCGCGCAGCGACCCGAGACAAATTTTCTGGGCTTTTCTAAACTCGAAATTTTACTTCATGCGTCACGCGTACAAATCACAGATTTCAATTGAAGTTTGAATATACATAAATTTCATAATATTTTAGTGTTTTATACGCGTGGCGCAAGAAGTAAAATTTCGAGTTTAGAAAAGCCCAGAAAATTTGTCTCCGTTGTTATTTAAATGAGTTCAATTTGAAGCTTTTAACGAGAGTTTTCCACTACCAAACTAAGCATAAAGGAAAATTTCGAGTTTAGAAAAGCCCCGTAAAAATTCAGTTTATTTTCTTTAAATCTTTAAGTACTCATTGTTTTTTTTTAAAAGGGTTCAATTTGAAGCTTTAAACGAGTGTTTTCCACTCCCAGACTAAGCATGAAGTAAAATTTCGAGTTTAGAAAAGCCTCGTGAAAATTTGTCGAGGGTCGCGCAGCGACCCGAGACAAATTTTCTGGGCTTTTCTAAACTCGAAATTTTACTTCATGCGCCACGCGTATAAAACAGAGATTTCAAGTGAGGTTTAAATATACATAAATTTCACAATGTTTTAGTGTTGTATACGCGTGGCGCATGAAGTAAAATTTCGAGTTTAGAAAAGCCCAGAAAATTTGTCTCGGGTCGCTGTGCGACCCTCGACAAATTTTTACGGGGCTTTTCTAAACTCGAAATTTTACTTCATGCTTAGTCTGGGCGTGGAAGACACTCGTTTAAAGCTTCAAATTGAACTTAGAAAAAATCAACATGAAATATCTAAAGATTTACAGAAAATAGGCTGAATTTATAATACGTATACTTAAAAGAAAATCTCCCTGTACATGTGTGTGTTTATGCGCATTTTGTAATTTCTAATTAATTTTCGCGAATGCTGAAGAGCAACGTTCAATATTTGCACTAATCTGAGATGATTCGCGTAAATCCGGTATTTGTTTGTGAATGTGCACGACGTAATTAAACAAATACAAATATTGAGCGGACGCCGCCGCCGTGCCGCGATTGTTTACGGGCAGGGGGGCCGAAAAAGGGGCCGTCCCGACACTGATTAGTTTCGTGAAATACGAGCCAATTTTCATTCCATTTCCAAGCGCGGCGTCCGAATAATTGAACGTATAACATATGTATGAAATTTTCATAATTATCACCATGTGTAGGAAAAAAATATATCATTATAAAGAAATAAAAAATGTTATTGGTGCATACAAATTAAATATTGATACGTTTATAATTATTGTATAATTAGAAATAGACTTAGGGCTCGTGATAATTTGAATTGGTGATTGTGCAGAATTAAACATATAGGAAATGTTTGTGCATATCCCAATGTGTATGCATTTTGAAGCATTTCTTGTTTTTTAATGAATTCAATTAAAGCGACTAACGAGTGTTTCCAATCCTTGATTAAGCATGATGTAAAATTTCGAGTTTAGAAAAGCCCCGTAAAAATTTTCTGGACTTTTCTAACCTCGAAATTTTACTTTATGCGCCACGCATAAAATTTGTGAAATTTATTCAAGTTTATTCAAACTTTACTTGAACTCTGTGTTCTAGGCGCGTGACGCGTGAAGTAAAATTTCGAGTTTAGAAAAGCCCAGAAAGCCTGACAATTTGGTTTGGTCACGTAGCGCGAAGCGCGGAGCAACCAAACCAAATTTTCAGGCTTTTCCAAACTCAAAATTCTACTTACTAATCGCTTATTCATGGAACTCTTGTATACCCAATGGTGTCTGTTAATAATGGAACTATTTAGATTTTCGATTGAGCTCACGTTTACCATTTCCCTGTGGTTCACGACCTCATTGCCCACCTGTTTTTCCTCCCCTAGTGAACTTGACGCCTTAACACCTTAATGGCTCGATTAAAATGCTAAACCGCCGGCCTTATTAACCGTTAAATAATTATGTCATTACACGACACATACTTGATGCTTTTGTCATGTAAATTTGTATTAATATTTGTTTTAATAAGGTATAGGTCGTGTAATTCATGTTTGATCATATAAAGATTGTGAATAATTATTTATAGAGAACCTACCTTCCCTCCCTTGTCTATGCCTTTAAATAGTATGTTTATCTCATATACTTAATACATACTGTACACAAATTTAGGATCAATACATTTACTTACTTACTTACTTACTAATACATATATGGTTTATCTTTATTCTTACTTACCCTTAAATACATATAAAAAAGGTAAACTTCGAAGTTTATATTTTTTATTTAAACCGGACACATTTCTTATTTCTTGATATACTCAATGACACTAGAAGCGTAACACCAAGAAGGAATGATTTTTTTGAATTCATATTTTAGCAACAGAATGACTATATTTAAAGCATACATTGATAACAATTTCAACCTTGTGCCTTTTATATTTATTGTGAAAAAAAAAATCACTTTTTCTTTTTTGATAAAACTATTTATATGAGCTGTTTAGTACAGATGTTTTTAGTTTTCGTGTTTCCGTTGATTGTGATAAGCTTAAATAAAATGCCTCGAGTCCGAAGACGTCCACAATATCACCATTTGAGCGATTTTGACCGGGGTCGAGTTGTTGCTTATCGAGATGTCGGTATGTCCTATCGCGAAATTGCCCGCCGTATTGATTCCACTGCAGCAACTGTAATACGTGTGTATCAGGTATGGACAGAAGAAGGTAGAGGAGCAAGAAGAAGACCAATTGGTCAACCAAGGCGTCAAGATCGGCGCTTAAGACAAATAGCCCTGCGAGACCGTTTCGCTACTACGCGTCAAATCGGTGATCAATGGATTGGAGAAGAAGGTAGGCCCGTTAGTATGCGAACCTTATATCGCCGCATTCAATCCTTTGGGCTTCTTTCGTACCGTCCAAGATTAGTGCTTCCTTTAACAGCGAGACACTGTCGTCAAAGGTTGGACTGGTGCAGAGAACGGGAGCATTGGGAGGCAGAATGGCACGATGTCGTATTCAGCGATGAATCACGATTTTGTCTACGCACGCATGATGGCCGTAGAAGGATACGACGCTACCGTGGAGAACGACCTGATCTTAGGTTTGCTATTGAGAGGCATGTACACAGGACTGCTGGAGTAATGGTTTGGGGGGCTATTGCTTATGGTAGTCGATCACCTCTTGTATTAATTCGAGGCAGTATGACAGCTGCGCGTTATGTTGAAGACGTCATACGACCGACTTTGTTGCCTTATTTAGATGGCCGCCCAGACGTACTTTTTCAACAAGATAACGCACGTCCCCATATTGCTCGTCGAACTATGAACTTTCTTAATGAAGCTGGTGTTAATGTTTTGGCGTGGCCGCCCCGTTCGCCGGATTTAAATCCCATTGAACATGTGTGGGATATCATGGGAAGAAGAATATTCTCTTTGCACCATCCTCTACAGACTCTAGCACAGTTGATCGATGAAATTCAAGTTGCTTGGAACGAGATGCCTCAAGAAGACATCGACCATCTCATTTTGTCGATCCCCAGACGTCTACAGGAGTGTATACAGCAAAGGGGTCGCCAAACACATTATTAATTTTTTTTAGATTGTTTTTTAATAAAATTTCTTGAAAATGTAATCATTTTATTCTTGATGTAAGACTACCATACTGGCAAAAAATCAAGTTAAAATAATAAATCCTTCTGGGTGTTAAGCTTCTAATGTCATTGAGTATATAATACAGTTTGTATACCTGTATTATATCAACATTATAATTTTCTGTGTTTACTATTATCATTAAATTATATTTTAGTGCAAATAGACTATTTGATGAAATTTTTATTTAACGCATTTAAATATTTTTAATTTGATAATATCTGAAAAGACGCTCGTCTTCTCCTCCCGGCCGTCGAGAGAATTTCGCGTTGAATTTAATTTGAATAAAGTGGGTCGGGAGAACAAATCCTCCCGCCTCTCCTCTGCCACTCCGAGAAGTAGTCGCGTTTGTGTTGAGCAGAGTGTTCGCGTTTGTAAATCCGAGGTTCCGACCTAAATGGCCATTTGTTGTTTTCAATTAAGGTCGCCGTAATTCCCTGTTTGAAATTTGTTCGGGCAATTAACATCCGGCGAGGGCGCGAAATACCCACCGACCCCCCCCCCCCCCCCTTTCACCCCAAAGATCCGAATTTATTGGGACTCGCGAACTTTTGCAACGCGAAATGGAATAATTAGAATTTCATGATAGATTAGTTGCGAATAAAGGGATTGCTTTTAGGGATTGTAAATTTACCGACTTTTTCAATTACCGGCAATTCGGTAAATTGTTTAATCTGAAGACTTTTTTACACTCCCAGATTAAGCATGAAGTGAATTTTCATCACTTCATGCTTAATCTGGGAGTGAAAACACTCCTTTAAATACAAAAAAAAATTAAAAAAATTTATAGAAAGTGTAGCTAAAGCGGGATTTACACTGTATCACTTTTGATGTACATCCAAAGTGAATCAAGCAGAGTGAAACCATCCAGAACAATAATCTTTGTTTACAGATTTTCGTCCAGTTATGTGGTTTCAGTTTCACGAACTACGACAAAGATTCGACTGGCAGATGTGACTAAACTAAATGGTGAAATGAACGGCTTGTTTAGATTTTTCACGCGACCAGACCAAAAATTCAAAAATCTTCCGTTTTCTATCTCTTTCCTAAAATGTTGGAGGGTAAGGGGAAAGAGACCGAGCACTTAAGGGGTAATCCATTATGAACACCAACCGCATTTTTTGGGTGTCAATGTCAACCCGATATTAGCAGGTAATAAGAAGTCCATCTGTTTTCAACCGGCGCGTGACGTTATCTTTTGTCCGGTTTGGGGTGGTTTTGATAGGAAGATTTATTTGATATTTATGAAATTATTTAAAATGTAATTATAATTAATACGACAATTTTAAAATAAAGTCGAAAATTATGTCTACGTGTACAATTTTAGGTCAATTAAATTTTTTAAAACGTAGCTGATGTTTACATTTTGGTAAATATTGATCATCATCACATCTAAGCGTTATGTATTCTTAACTTTACTGTAAATCAGTGGTTTATACGCGTGGCGCATCAAGTAAAATTTCGAGTTTAGAAAAGCCCCGTGAAAATTTGTCGAGGGTCGCTGCGCGACCCTCGACAAGTTTTCTACGCGGGGCATTTCTAAACTCTAAATTTAACTTCATGCTTAGTCTGGGAGTAGACAACACTCGTTCTTTGAAGTTTCACATTGAAGGATCACTCTAGATTACTAAGTTTATTACTATTTTACAAAAGTTACAGCTCGAAGGACCAATCATGGTCTTCCGAGACCGAAGGACTACATGGAATCGAAGTTTTTTTACAAGAAAATAACGAATATCTGAAGGTTTACAGCATGGATAGAAAAGAACACACCTAATTTTGAATAATATCGAAGTTGGGTTGGTTTTCAGTGCGTTTTTAACTTCACTTTAAATCAGTGTTTTATATGCGTGGCGCATGAAGTAAAATTTCGAGTTTAGAAAAGCCCCGTGAAAATTTGTCTCGGGTCGCTGCGCGACCCGAGACTAATTTTCACGAGGCTTTTCTAAACTCGAAATTTTACTTCATGCTTAGTCTGGGAGTGGACAACACTCGTTCTTAGAAGTTTCAAATTGAAGGATCACTCTAGATTACTAAGTTTATTACCATTTTAAAAAGGCTACAGCTCGAAGGACCAATCATGGTCTTCGGAGACCGAAGGACTACATGGAATCGAAGTTTTTTTACAAGAATATAACGAATATCTGATGGTTTACAGCATGGATAGAAAAGAACACATCTAATTTTGAAAAATATCGAAGTTGGGTTGGTTTTCAGCGCGTCTTTAACTTCACTTTAAATCAGTGTTTTACACGCGTGGCGCATGAAGTAAAATTTCGAGTTTAGAAAAGCCCCGTGAAAATTTGTCTCGGGTCGCTGCGCGACCCTCGACAAATTTTCTACGCGGGGCTTTTCTAAACTCGAAATTTTACTTCATGCTTAGTCTGGAAGTGGACAACACTCGTTCTTAGAAGTTTCAAATTGAAGGATCACTTTAGATTACTAAGTTTATTACCATTTTACAAAAGCTACAGCTCGAAGGACCAATCATGGTCTTCGGAGACCGAAGGACTTCATGCAATCGAAGTTTTTTTACAAGAAAATAACGAATATCTGAAGGTTTACAGCATGGATAGAATAGATTACATCTAATTTTAAAAAATATCGTAATTGGGTTGGTTTTCAGTGCGTTTTTAACTTTTTATTATACGCGTGGCGCATGAAGTAAAATTTCGAGTTTAGAAATGACCCGTAAAAATTTGTTATTTGCTTCCAAAGGCTACTTGTTTAAGTCGTAACAATTGTGAATTTTTGATAATACTTTCTTTTAAGTTTGCTTGCAACTTTTTAACGAGAGAACATAGCAAATATTTTTCTCTACATGTTTATTCAGAAAAATAAGCTCTTTTGAAATATCCAATAATATAGGTATGTATCTGGGGAAGAAATTTCGATGACGTCATTACTTCAGTTTCAAAATTTAGAAAAATATGTAATTTTTCATAATATATAAAATTACGAAAAAACTATTCGTGAAAATGCAAACAGTGTCTTAATTAATAAGACAATTTAAGACGATAAATATCCATTGAAACAACTACTTTCCGTGCAAATACACCTCCGGATATTGAATTATACAATGAAATATTTAAAATCTTATTTAATTTGATTTGTTACAACGCTCTATTAAAGTATATGTAACGTTTAGGTCAAATTCTCTTCAAACCAACTAACAACATAATTTTAAATTAAAGGAGAGATAGCAACAAATTAGAAGTGAAAGGACTTGGATTAAACTAATATCTTAGGCCATCTATAGACGCGTTTCGAGATTTATCTCTCTTCAGTATAGCTTTGCTTATGACGTTTAAAAAATTAGGAATAAAATTAAAACAAACTTACTTGGAATATTTATCGTCTTAAATTGTCTTATTAATTAAGACACTGTTTGCATTTTCACGAATAGTTTTTTCGTAATTTTATATATTATGTTTAAAGTGTGCAAACTATAAGAAGCGTAAGCTTATTTTCTCGAATTCAAATAGTTTTGAATTTGAATTTATCTTGTTTGAAATGTAATTTTTCATTAAAATAGACCTTACTCAATCCCATTTATGAACCTCTTTTCAGATTTTTTCTATCGTCTTTCCTTTTCTTATAATAGAGCTGAGACATCAAGTTTCGCTCACCCTGTACATTTTATATGTAAAATGTTAATCTTTTATTTTTTGTAAAAAGTGCCTTAGAAACAGTTGAGTAACTCACTTATTTGACAACTCCTAAGACCCATACTTTGCTTACATATCACCTCTGAAGACAGGCATCCAACGATATATATTTTACCAATTGTGATGTATCTTAAACTAACGAGTGTCTTCCACTCCCAGACTAAGCATGAAGTAAAATTTCGAGTTTAGAAAAGCCCCGCGTAGAAAATTTGTCGAGGGTCGCGCAGCGACCCGAGACAAATTTTCACGGGGCTTTTCTAAACTCGAAATTTTACTTCATGCGCCACGCGTATAAAACACTGATTTGAACTGAAGTTAGAAACACACTGAAAACCAACCCAACTTCAATATTTTTCAAAATTAGAGGTGTTCTTTTCTATCCATGCTGTAAACCTTCAGATATTCGTTATTTTCTTGTAAAAAAAACTTCGATTCCATGTATTCCTTTGGTCTCCGAAGACCATGATTGGTCTTTCGAGCTGTAGCCTTTGTAAAATGATAATAATAATAATAATAATACTTTATTAATGCTAAACACAATTGTGGTACACAGGTCAATGGAAACTACGCTAATACAGAAATTTAAACGTACAATAAATATAAATACATGTAAGAAAAAGTCATTAAAACATTAAAAACACTTTAAAATGAGGTAGTTATGTTCTGGAAAACAAAAAACTTCATCAGATATTAGATAGCTTAGATAGATTAGAATTAAGCTTAAATTAGATTCATTCAGAAAATCATCAAAGCTAAAATAGGCTCTTTCCAATAAAAATCGTTTTATACAAACTTTAAATGTTTTTATAGGCAATTCTTTAATAACGTCGGGGATATTATTGAAAAATATGGGTCCCCAATATCTAGCTCCAGTGTGAGATTTAGTTAAACGCAGCATGTCTATATGGATATTGTTTTCTTGCCTAGTTTGATGGTTATGAATAACATTTATTTGGCGATATTTACTAATATTTTTTTGTTTTTGTTATTTAAACATTGATATATATATTTGGATGGAAGGGTTAGAATGTTCATGTTTACGAATAGAGGTTTTGTGTCTGCTCTGTAAGCAGCATGAGCAAGGATGCGGACCGCCCGTCTCTGCAGTTTAAAGATACGCTGCCACCCCGGTGAATGACCCCATATAATCAGACAATAACTAATCCGAGATTGAAAAAGCGCAAAATAAGTTGTTTTAAGAACATCTAGGGAAACTGAATGAGACAGATTACGTAAAAGGTAGATGCTTCAGCATAGTTTTTTCGCAAGTTAATTGATATTTTCAACCCAGGTCAACTCCTTATCAACCCACATTCCCAAAAATTTGACGTGCGGTGAATAAGTGTTAGTAATTTTATTTAAAGTGAACAATACATTTACACTTTTATTCAGATTTAGATGAAGACGGTTGCCTGCAAACCACTCAAAGGCCATTGCCGAAGCACTGACATTTAAAGTAGAAACTGTGGTAAGGTCTTTATCAACACTTACCAAAGTTGTATCATCAGCATATTGGATAACGTTTACTTTGGGAATGTATACTGGTAGTTCATTGACATAGATCAGGAACAGAAGTGGCCCTAGGATTGATCCCTGCGGTACCCCAAATTTAATCATTATTGGTTAAGATGTTTTACCATTTATCCGAGTCATTTGTGTTCTGCCAGTGAGATAAGAACTTATAAGACATACACAAGATGAACTGAAGTTATAACATTCAAGTCTATTTAGGAGAATATCATGTGACACATAGTCGAATGCTTTCGACAGATCCAAGAAAGTGGTCATTGCAAAGCCTCCGTCTTCAAATGAATCCAAAATAGTGTTTACCAGATATAAAAGTGCATCACACGTGCTGACGCCCTCACAAAGACCGAATTGGTTACAATTAAGCAGTGCATGTTCCTCCATGTATTGCACCATCTGGATGTATAGTTTTTTTTCTAAAATTTTTGAGAAAGTAGGCAGACACGAAATGAGTCGGTAGTCATTCACGTTTTTTGTATCCCCCTTTTTAAAAACAGGTACTACAGCAGCTACTTTCATTGCATCAGGAAAGGTGGACATCCTGATGCACTGATTAATTACTTTAGTTATTTGAGGAAGAATAGCCTCCTTGCACATTTTTACTAGATTAGTAGAGATTCCATATATGTCAACACAATTCCCACTTTTAAAATTGCAAATAACATTTCTAACATCATTGCATGACACTTTATTTCCTTGAAATTAAAACTACTATCACAGTTAATGTATTGGCTAGAATAAATATGCTGAGATGGAATGGAATTAATTATATCATTTACTAATTGTATAAATGTACTATTAAAAATATCTGGGGATATATTGTGACCAATAATAACCGGTTAAGTTTTAAATTGATTGATAATTTGCCATCCGGGTAATGGTAATAAACTTTGTAATCTAGAGTGATCCTTCAATTTGAAACTTCTAAGAACGAGTGTTGTCCACTCCCAGACTAAGCATGAAGCAAAATTTCGAATTTAGAAAAGCCCCGCGTAGAAAATTTGTCGAGGGTCGCGCAGCGACCCGAGACAAATTTTCACGGGGCTTTTCTAAACTCGAAATTTTACTTCATGCGCCACGCGTATAAACCACTGATTTACAGTAAAGTTAATAATATATAACGCTTAGATGTGATGATGATCAATATTTACCAAGAACGTCAGATACATATTAAAAAATTCTATTGACCTAAAATTGTACACGTAGACATAATTCTCGACTTTATTTTACAAATGTCGTATTAATTATAATTACATTTTAAATAATTTCATAAATATCAAATAAAAAATTATCTTCCTATCAAAACCACCCCAAACCGGACAAAAGATAACGCCACGCGCCGGATAAAAACAGATGGACTTCTTACTACCTGCTAAAATCGGGTTGACATTGACACCCAAAAAATGCAGTTGGTGTTCATAATTGATTACCCATTAAGGGCTCGGTTTCTTTCCCCTTACCCTCCACCATTTTATGAAAAAGATATAAATCGGAAGATTTTAGACTTTTTGGTCTGGTCGACCGTTTAAAACGCTCTAAAAAAGGAAAAAAGGGAAACTACCTGCTATTCAGATAATGTCATAAATTGTAACATCAACACCCCATAAATTGGGGTTTCTTTTCCTCCATTATACTTTCGCGCTTGTAGAGGGTGTCTCTCTTCAACATTTGCTGGTTTAGATATTTTGGAGAGGCACTTTTTTCACTGTATCTTCACTCTGGATGATTCATCGGCCGGGGAACGACTTTTTCATCACAAGTTGGTGACGGTTTTACATTTTTCGTTGCGCCTTCACTCTGAATGAATCTTCGGCTCGATGAACGACTCTTTCATCAAAAGTTGGTATGTTTCAATATGTTTCATCATTCCTCTTTAGTGTACACTTTCGATAAAACAAAAATGAAAGGTTGTTTACACTTATCACTCTGAATGATTCCTCCAAGTTGAACATCTAAAATGATAAAGCCTTAAGACATCACTTTTACCCAAGACAACGTCATTTATTTCATTTTATTAATTGGTACTTCGCTATTTATCGCTATTTTACCCCGTTTGACGGTACCTACACCTGTAAAGCTTGTAGAATTGGAACATTGTCTTCCCTAAGGTTATTTTTGATATCACAACTGAGAGAACTGCAGAAATCAGATTACCTACAGTTTTAACTACCTTAGTATATTCTCTCCTCTCATTTAATCCCCAATTCCCCAAAATGTTAACAACAGCCCAAATACAAAACTGCCCACTTACATTTCGACGTAATTACTTTTTGCCAGTGGATGCAGGCTAGACAACAAGCGGGTGCAATTAGAATCGGGGAAATTGGATCGATTTCGATTTGGCGGAAATAAAGGTTTCTGGGAATGAATCGCCCGGCTGCAGGATGCAAGTCGGTAATGCCGTTATAATTAGCCGACGGCATTTGTAGAAATCATTGTATATGTGTGTCCGTACACTTACACTGCGGGCTTCCCTGCTTTTCCTGTAGACCGGGTAATCCTGGCTCATGCCAATTTATTTTCCTGCAGGAAAAGCTCTCATGGGGTCGATACACCCCGCAGCCTGCATTACACATGCAACACGTTTTCCCCTTTACTAGTTCCTTGTTATTGTATTCTTTGGGTTTTGTTTTTAGAATTAATTCTAATTGATCGAATTACTCGTTGATTTATCTTATCAGTTATCTTTATTAAGTTTATAAAAATAATCGCTTAACCAAAACACCAAACACGTTGAACTGGTTCAACTCTGAACTTGAGTTCAAAGTAACATTAGAACAATTCCAACTGTCATCTTTAACTCGAGTTCAGCTTAAACTCAAGTTCAACGTTTTTGGTGTAACTAGGCCTAAAAGTGGATTCAAGGCTACATAAGTTGATTTATAGCTAATACAAATGAAATCAAGACTGCAACGAAAAACAGTTTAATATTTCGTCGGTGCATAAGAAAAGTAACACAACTCAAAAATTCTCCATTTTCAGTTAAATAATGTAAAAAATTTATAAAAATATCGACTTTTATCAGAAAAAACGACATAAAGAGATAGTTCATAAAATAGTGGGTAAAAAGACCATGTGTCACTTTGCCATGCAAAATAATTTATAACCCCCACTTAGGATAAACGCCACTGTTGGTCAAGATAATTATATTGTTTTAAATTCCATTGTATTATGAAACCATCACAACCAAGAAACATCGTAACATTCTAGAAAATGTTCGTTTTATAAATGCACAACAATATTATTTTGAATCGTTCTACTGAAAAATGGAGATTATTGAGATGTATCACTTTTCTTGTGCACCAACGATTTTATTGTTTTATGAAAGGGTTAGGTTTGGTTATGTTACGTTAGGTTGATTGATTCATGGAAACAGTTTAACAAAAAATATAATTTTTTTGTGCTGTAGACGTTCAATTTGTGGTGCATCTCAAATACACTTGTAAATAAAACACTTTTTTACTTTGTTTAACCACTGTATTTTGCACAAAATAATTAAGTGCAAAATAGAGTACTTAAACAAAGTAGATAAGTGTTTTATATATAAGTGTAAAAAAATATAATGTTTGGCGATTTTTTTAAAATCCCCTCTGTTTTTTTTTTCTAATACGGGCTTGCAATAGATAAACCTTTTTTCTTGAAGTTTCATGATACGGGCGATTTGCATGCCACACCATAAAACAGCAGCTGCAAATAATTAATGAAATTCTCATTCTTCGAACACCCTGAAACTAAATTCAGCAAGTCCCAATTAAGCAAACCCGTGCGGTAATAAACCCACCCGGTCATGTTTGCAGATAATAAAAGGAGACGATACCTGTGGGATACCAGACTCAGAGCATAAAAGGTAATTCAGCGTGTCGCCGTGCACGATATTTACGCGTCCTCTCAGCGCGTTTTCTCTCTTATTATTAATTAAAAACCCGCTGTCGTAAAAGTATCAATTTACGAGGACGACACGCCATACCTCGATTTTTCTTTTCCCGCGTAAGAGTAATGAATATTAACCGAGCGCTTCGGAAATGCCTTTTATTTTTTTAGAAACAACAAAAATGCGCGTACTGAAAAAAGAATGAAAAGGATGCACAGATGGTGATTCGCACGTAAATTAAAGATTAAATATTAATAGGGAAGAATGAAGACGTGGGAAACTGTCGGCGCGAGTTAGATATGGAGCGATAAGGAGGAAATGGTGCTGTAATTAGTGTAATAATTATTCCAGATTTTATTTTAGCTTCTAGGTATGTTTTAAATTAAAGTTAATTGTATCAAGAAGCATGGGCGGAGGCAGCGGAGGGGGGACTCCGCTATGCTTCGCGACTAATCCAAAATGAACCCTAAAGCAATAGAGACTTTTTAGAAGAAACAAAAATTAAAAATCAATAGCAGTGAATATTGGATAAAGTGATCAATTAGTTAATAATATGATAGCAAATAAAAAATTAAAACAGTACCAAAAATATTTTTATATCCGGGACAAGAAAGAAAACACAAGTTGGTGTAAGTTACATTTTGTTAGCGACTTTTCTCCAAAAGTTAAAAAATGTATTAAAGGGCAAGAATTGAACATAATCATGACTAACCCAATAAATTTAGGCAAACTCCTAGTGAATAGCAAACCCAAAACTGATAAATTTTAAAAGTGCGGAGTGTATGAAATCCAGTGCGACTATTGTGACTTAATATACATTGGCCAAACCGGAAGGAATTTTAAAAAAAACGGCAGGAAGAACATAAAGCTTCAATCCCAAATAAAAAAATATTGTACTGGGTTAGCTAAACACTGTATTGACAATAATCACTTCTTTAATAACCAAACGCTAAAGATTTTATGCATAGGCAATAAAGGACGTCATCTCAACTATCGCGAAGGGCTGGAAATCTAGATAGCAATAAAACAGGGAAAACCAATAGTTAATGACATCAATGATCTGTGGAGGTCACCCATCCCGACAGCCCTTATTGCCTAACCATAAAATTAAATTAACCTCTCGCTTGTATATAATGTTTGTAAAAATGTAATTTCCTGTACTCCTTGAGAATGACTCAGAGTCGAAACTAGTTGGAATAAAAAACTAAAATAGTGAAATTTAACGAAGTGTTTTCTTTTTTAAATCATAGATAAATATGTTTCACCACGTAAAAGATGAGAAACTTGTTCAAGATTTTGAATATATTTTAATTTTTTTGAAATATTTTAGCCAATTTTCAGTGTTTTATGTTTTATCAGATTATTATTATATTATTTAAGAAATTTACGATGGATTTTGTTTCATTGTGGAATTATTAGATTAATTCAGTAAAACTTAAAATTGGTCGAATTTCAGAATTCGTGTAAATCAGGCCAACCCAAACCGCTTCGAGGGATAAAATTACCAACTAAAGTATTTCAAGGGCCGTACCTCAGAAATATATATATATATATATATATATATATATATATGTTTTAGTTGTTTTGTAATAGAGTTCAATTTGAAGCTTTAAACGAGTGTTGTCCACTCCCAGACTAAGCATGAAGTAAAATTTCGAGTTTAGAAAAGCCCCGTGAAAATTTGTCGAGGGTCGCGCAGCGACCCGAGACAAATTTTCTGGGCTTTTCTAAACTCGAAATTTTACTTCATGCGTCACGTGTATAATACACAGATTTCAAGTGAAGTTTAAATATACATAAATTTCACAATATTTGAGTGTTTTATACGCGTGGTGCAAGAAGTAAAATTTCGAGTTTAGAAAAGCCCATAAAATTTATCTCGGGTCGCTGCGCGACTCTCTACAAACACATGAAAGATGAGAAACTTGGTCAAGATTTTGAATACATTTTTATTTTTTTGGAATAGTTTAGTCAATTTTCAGTATTTTATGTTTGATCAGATTATTATTATATTATTTAAGAAATTTACGATGGATTTTGTTTCATTGTGGAATTATTAGATTAATTCAGTAAAACTTAAAATTGGTCGAATTTCAGAATTCGTGTAAATCAGGCCAACCCAAACCGCTTCGAGGGATAAAATTACCAACTAAAGTATTTCAAGGGCCGTACCTCAGAAATATATATATATATTTTAGTTGTTTTGTAATAGAGTTCAATTTGAAGCTTTAAACTAGTGTTTTCCACTCCCAGACTAAGCATGAAGTAAAATTTCGAGTTTAGAAAAGCCCCGTGAAAATTTGTCGAGGGTCGCGCAGCGACCCGAGACAAATTTTCTGGGCTTTTCTAAACTCGAAATTTTACTTCATGCGTTACGCGTATAATACACAGATTTCAAGTGAAGTTTAAATATACATAAATTTCACAATATTTGAGTGTTTTATACGCGTGGTGCAAGAAGTAAAATTTCGAGTTTAGAAAAGCCCATAAAATTTATCTCGGGTCGCTGCGCGACCCTCGACAAACACGTGAAAGATGAGAAACTTGTTCAAGATTTTGAATACATTTTTATTTTTTTGGAATATTCTAGTCAATTTTCAGTGTTTTATGTTTTATCAGATTATTATTATATTATTTAAGAAATTTACGATGTATTTTGTTTCATTGTGGAATTATTAGATTAATTCAGTAAAACTTAAAATTGGTCGAATTTCAGAATTCGTGTAAATCAGGACTGACCAACCCAAACTGCTTCGAGGGATTGTTTCAAGGGCCGTACCTCAGAAATATATATATATATATTTTTTTTTTTTTTGGGTTTTACGTCATCTATTTCCGCTGCTATGGCCAATCATGACGCCGGAGATTAGGTCTACAGCTATCCGGGAATTTTTCCGATATATTTTTTTGCGAAATCAACTTTTTTTATAATTTAGTTTTTAATTTAAAGTATAAAAGACCTTTTTGGCATTTTTTAAATATTTTTTCAATAAGTTTGGAGCAAGTATTTATTTGAATAAAGAAGAAAAGAGCAGGTGCTTAATAAATGAAACAAAAATACTATATCACAAAATACACAAATAACTTGAAACTTATACAAATAAAGTATTTCTCCTGTGTGATTTCAAAAACTTGACTCAACTGTCATTCTGACTTGTTACAGCGATTTTTTCTTTTAAGTAAACATATCCAAAGCAAATTGCTCCAAGTGATTGCATTTCGAAAAAATTTGGATAGATAAAATAAACATTTGTAAAATCCGTTAATGAAAGATTTAACGTAGCAGTTTATTTTAAACTTCACTTGAAATCAGTGTCTTATACGCGTGACGCATGAAGTAAAATTTCGAATTTAGAAAAGCCCAGAAAATTTGTCTCGGGTCGCTGCGCGACCCTCGACAAATTTTCACAGGGCTTTTCTAAACTCGAAATTTTACTTCATGCTTAACCTTGGAGTGGAAAACACTCGTTTACAGCTTCAAATGGAACCCTTATAAAAAACAACGAATATCTGAATATGTACAGCACATAATTGGCGTATGTACACTTAAAAGAAAAACTTTTTGTATATTTCTCTGTAATTAGAAATAATTTTGTTTATTACTATTAATCAATTACTTGAAAAGTTTATCGGACGGTTGAATCGTCTCGATCTAACCATTTGTATTTGATTTGGTAGAATTTTCTTCGTATTATTATTTTGTTATGTATTTTGTATGATCTGTTTAACAGGGATATTTATACGCTAATAAATTTTTATTTTCTTCCTTATTGTTTTTTTTTTATTTTAATATTTTTTATTTAGTTGTTATTATATGTAGTAATAGCATTTGGTTCTTTATTTAGTTGTGTTTAAATTTGTAATTGTAAGATTAATTTGTATATTTTTTGTAAAAAGGAGATACCGTTCAATAAAGGAACTTAAACCTAAAAATGACGAGAAACGTGTCATTTCAAATCAATATTTACTTAAAGTTTACCATTTGAATTTGATTTTGACTACATGATAAATGATAAATGATGATTATTTTGATAATTTCGATTTATTACCTCTTTAGAATGTTTATAAAAACTCTAGAAGCACGAGTTTAAAAAACACTAACAACATTATTCGTGGGTAAGAAGAGTTTAATAATAATAATAATAATAATAACTTTATTTATGCCCACAGGTACATAAATCTATACAAAAGAAACAATAATACATCTAATATTTAAATTTAACAAAGAAATCTTCTATGGAATAAAACGCATTTTCTATTAACATTGACTTAATTTCATACTTAAAATCATTTGGCGTTAGCTGTTTATAATTTTCTGGAATTGAGTTATATAAACGTATTCCAAAAAATCAAGTGCTGTTTTGAGTACGTTTCAATCGGTTAAATGAAGGACGTATTGCACCTGCATTTCTTGTTTTTATTGTACTGTTACTTAGATCTTGGTTAGTGCAGTAATGGTCTATGTTTTCATGAATATGCATTAGACATTCCATTATATATATAGATGGGAGTGTAAGTACTTTCAGTTGCCTGAAGTGGTCTTTACAATCTTCAGTATAACCCAGATTACAAGAATTCGAATTGCTTTACGCTGAGCCGAAAATACATTGAGTGAGCCTGGGGAGTGTCCCCAAACAATTATGCCATATCGTATATATGACTCTATTAATGAGTGATAGCACATTTTGAGAGTTTTAAAATCAACAACTGGCGAGAGCCGACGAAGTAAGAATATATTCTTATTTATCGTCAAAACAATCTTAGAAGTATGAGATTTCCAAGTTAATTTATTATCCAGATAAAACCCTAAAAATTTTACCTCGAGAGTCAAGTTTTGATTAGGTACCCTTTTCAAGTTAAACTGTATATTTGTTGTTTTGTCATTATTAAGTAATAGTTTATTTGCAGAGAACCAATTAGTAGCCTGATTGACTATGACAGAGCATTCGTTTCTAAGTTCGTCTTGCGACCTTTCTTGATTTATCAATATAGTATCATCTGCAAATAGTATGATATTGTCTTCGCCAATGTAATTACATAGATCATTAATGTACAGTAAAAATATTACAGGGCCCAGTTTGGAATCCTGTGGTACACCTTTGTTACTAATATACTCTAATGATAGTTTATTTTGAGTTTTAACTGCTTGTATTCTGTTGGCCAAGTAACTCATAATGAGCTTGCAACTAGAATGGTGAAAGTTGTACATATATAGCTTTTTGAGAAGAGTCTCATGGTCCATGCTATCAAATGCTTTTTGTAAATCAAGAAAGGTCGCCTGTAATACCTCATGATCATTAAATGCTTCAAGGCATTTCTCAACAAGCTGTAAGGTAGCACTAGTAGTAGAACGTCCGTATCTGAATCCATACTGACTCTTTGATAATAATTCAGATTTATTAATGAAACAAATTAATTGACATTTCAATATATCTTCAAATACTTTTGCGATTGTCGGCAAGATTGATATAGGTCTGTAATTCTTAACATCTGTTTTGGATCCTTTTTTATAGACTGGGATGACTATTGCCTTTTTAAGGCAAGAAGGGAAAATCCCGTCTAGTATTGCTATATTGAATAGACGTGTTAGTGGTGGAATTAGTAACTCTTTCACTGACTTGACTATGCTAGCGGTACATTCATAAATATCCCCAAATTGGCTATTTTTAAGAGACATGATGAGGATCTTACAGCAATGTTGGATATTAATTCAAATTTAAAATATGATGACTCATTATGATTTATACTAAGTAATTGAAAATCAGTAACTTTAAATGAACTATTTTCTATATCTGGCAAATTGGATGCTATAATTGAGAAGTAATTAGCAAAATCGTTTTTATTTTATATTAAATTTAAATATGTACAAAAAATCTATTACAAACTTGTAATATTATTTTAAAACACCATCTCCCGTCCCTTTATTCCTCAACAAGGTGTTCCCCAAGGCTCTTCATTATCTCCCCTCCTATACAATATCTATGTTCATGACATATATAACCCCAATCCACAGAACCTTAATCCCTCAGCATATTTTCTGCTCTTTGCCGATGACACTGCCCTTATAACACACCAACCCACCTTTCCTAGAGCTCTCTCTACTCTCCAATGGCTAATAGATTCGCTATCTCTTTGGTTTGCCAAATGGAGAATATCCATTATTCCCAATAAATCCTATCTATTCATACCCTTCCACAGACCGCTCAATTGACCATTTAGCATAACCATATCAAACACCGTAATCAGCCCATTCCCTACTTGTAAATACTTTGAAATCACTTTCAACCCCAAACTATCTTTCAAACTCCATTCCCAAACCACGAAAACAAAAATTCAAAATAGGGCGCGGCATTATAGATCGTTAACCTTTCAAAATAAAGGGATTACGACAAAATCAGCTGTCCACATCTATAAAATGATCTGCCCCTATTAGAATATGCTTCAATCCTCTTCCTTAACCCTCGTCCCTCAACATTAAATAATATGGATGTCGCAGAACGATTAGCCCTTAGAACCCTCACAAAAATCCGACACCTCAATAACCCACTCCACAACCCCTCCAATACCTTATTGCATGAAATAACAGAAATAATCCCTATCCAACAACGACTTACCCAACTGTCCCAAAAATTCGCATCTAACCCACACATCCATGACATCCTTAATCACCTCTGTTTAGTACGAAACCCCAATATTTCTTCCAAATTCAATAACCCAGAAACCAACCACCATTCATCAATTCATCTCATCTAACATGAATTATAACAAACTGACAAGACAAGGACAACTACAACTCAGGCTGAATGACTGATGGTCGATAGCCAAGGATCTTAAAATAAAATATAAGTGTAAAAATAAACAAACTGTATATTTTTTTAGTGCCCAATAAAGATGTTTATAAATATATATATTTTAAAACATGATTTAATTTATTACATTGTTCTCTTCGACGCATTAGATGTACAATATGATTGGCAATTTTCAATTCTCTTAAATATTTAAAAAATGGGGCTTTTTAATATCCGAGAAAACGAATAAATTAAGCACATACAGTTTACTCCTCCGCGATTTACTTAGCTCAAATAAGTTTAATTTTTATTTTTATCGTAATTAAAATAAAACTTAACAACGCAAAGACATAAATTCTCTTCTAGTTAGGTTGAAGAAATTAAACATATATTAAAAAACTAGTTGAGATATTTAACTTTTCTTTAAAGAATGTTAAAATTTATTCAAATCAGTTTAAATTCACTGAATTTTGCACAAGTTTTTATAATTTTAATTTAAGTTTGCGTCAGTTTCTTACAAAAATTTGTAAGGATTATTTAATTATCTATTAAAAGGTTATAGACTTATTATTTTTATATAAATTAATAGACTAATTACATAACCTGTTGGTTTCTTATAATTTTACAAAATGTCAAAAGAAAATCCACTCTTCATAACACAATATCTATTTAAAAATTGAGTATAAACTAGTAATACATACTTTAATTTCCTTTTTTCAGATCTTCATATCTATTGAAGTGTTTAATAATATTCCAACAAGTGTTTACAGTCCTTGTTTACGCATGAAGTAAAATTTCGTGTTTAGAGAAGCCTGAAAACTGGGATTTGCCGGCGCGAAGCGGCTGGCAAATCTAAATTTTCAGGCTTTTCTAAAAACGAAATTTTACTTTATGCGCCAGGCGTGTAAAGCCCGATTTCAATGTGACCTTAAAAAAATTCTTAATTTACAGAATAATACGATACCAACCCAAAAAGAATTAACAGATAAATTTTTCCTAGTTGATAAATCGTCTATTTCTATTTAACTTAACTTAAGTTAAATGACTTATTTAACTTAAATTTATAAAATTAACAACACAAATAATATTCAGGCATACGAAATAAATTTGGCGAATACGAATATAGAAAAGTAAGCAAATGTTCGTCAAATCGAATACGGATACTGGATTTCTGCTGGAAACAAAATTACTTGAATATTTAAAAAAATACATTAATACAAATCTTGAAAATGGCATTAGGCCGAAACTAGTTGAAATAGAATATATTTAGTAAAACAAACCAAGTGAATTCAATTAAACACCTATATTTATTAATACAAAATCGTAAAAAGTGATCTCCAAAATTGTACGTGTTTTTGAACTATATTTTAAATCAGTGTTTTGCTTTGCCTGGCGCATGTAGTAAATGTTTCGAACTTCAACTTAAAAAGTTGTGGCCAAACATAATTTATGCATCATCAATATTTAACCTACATCAACTATTAAAAACATTTGTAAGGCAATTCTGTAGGTACATATTTATTCATTTTCTTGTAGAAACTCTTTTTAATTATTATTTTCTTTATCTGTGTGTTTTTTCTTCTTCAATGATGAATGTATAATTTATACGAACGGGTCGTTGCGGTAAATCGATGTCTGTCCGAAGGTCAGGAGCAGAATGTCCTGCGGTTAGAGGCGAGGCCAACAATTACAAGGGTACTGGACACGTCTCCGAGATGTATAATCACACTGCAAACAGATTTAAACTCGAAGACCACCTAGAATACCGCACGGTCCACCGTCTGCCCTCCAACCATATGTACTTGCCCAATTTACAAACACATTTGAATCTATTAGAGCCTCGGCCGTCATTTTTGAGTCCGTTATTAAGACAAATCGTTAAAAGCTAAATGCCCAGACAACGATATCATTAAATATACATTTATACACCCACAAACATTTATTTATGAGACACTCTTAAAATTCCAGATCAGTTGATTAAAAAAAAAAACACTTGGTTAAATTTTACTAATATTTTTGTTTTTTATTCCAGCTACTTTCAACTTTGAGTCATTCTCAATTCTCTTTGAAAATTACTCCAAGTCAAAACTAGTTGAAATAAAAACCATAATATTAGTGAATTTTAACAAGTGTTTTTTTTTTGGAATAGCTTTCTCATTTATCACTTGGTGAAACATTTTGAAATAATATTAAAGGATAAATTAAAAACACTTGGTTTGTTTCACTATTTCTTTCTATTTACTCGACTAGTTTCGCTTTTTACGGCATTATCAAGAGTGTTTTCTTTTTTGAAATCATAGTTAAATAATAGAGCGTTGTAACAAATCAAATTAAATAAGATTTTAAATATTTCATTGTATAATTCAATATCCGGAAGTGTATTTGCACGGGAAGTAGTTGTTTCAATGGATCTTCGTCGTCTTACGTTGTCTTATTATTTAAGACATTGTTTGCATTTTCACGAATAACATTTTCGTAATTTTATATATTATAGTTAAATATGTTTCACAACTTGAAGGATGAGAAACTTGTGTAAGATATTCCAGATCAGTTAGTTTAAAAGTAGCTCGATCAAATATTGATATACTGTAAGAATATCAATATTTGATCGAGCTACTTTTAAATTGAATAAACATTAAACTAAATACAGTTCAACATGTTTATGCAAAGTTGAAAATTTGAATATTTGCATAGGTTGTCAAGTTAATAGTCTACTACAAAACAATTTTCATTGATGCACTCAAATAAATTCAATTTATAAAAAACCTAGTGTACGTGCTTGAATAACAACCGAATAAATATTTACCAATCAATTAACGCGCCCGTGAAAAATAAATTAATGTCGCTGTTTAAAGTGTTTGTTCGCCTGTAGGTAAACAACGAGCACGGCAAAACTGTGTTTAATTTCATCGGTGTTAAACTATAAAATGAAAAAAGCGTCGTTTCAATGAGCCGCGACGAAAATTATTAAACACTTGTTGCCCAATTTGCGTAATAGACTAGTAAATAAAATTGAATTCAATTCATCGCCCTCTTTTCGAGCGCGCACTGAAATTTTAAACATTGCTCCAGCGGACCGTGAATTGCAGATATACATTTCCGACACGTTTGAGTGATTTATATTTTGATTATTTTAATAATTATTGTAATGGAAAAAATAATGCTTATTCGATGAAGTTTGAAATTTGTTTAAAAATCTACAACTTACGGCCGGTTTCATAATAATTGGGCTAAAGTGATTTTAACAAAAGTCACTTCAAGTTAAAGTGGATTTTGAATATTGATGCGTTTTATAATCAATTTCTAATCCCACTTTAATAAAAGTCGACTTTAAGGTAATGAATATAGGTTGGTAGCGCCTATTTATAGTTATTTTTATTATATAATGTTGCACAACTCTCATTTTGATTGTTTATACTTCAATTATGTCATTGGAAATCTCACATCAAATACGTAAAAATAATAATTATATTATTTTTGTGAATTGAAAAGAAACTTTAGAATAAACCATTTTTTTATACGCGTGTCGCATGAAGTAAAATTTCGAGTTGAGAAAAGCCAGAATTTGGATTTGGACGCTGCGCGTCCAAATCCAAATTCTTTGGGCTTTTCTCAACTCGAAATTTTACTTCATGCTTAGTCTGGGAGTGGAAAACACTCGTTCGACAATTGTGTTTTGTGTTTTTTGTTAAATTATAAAAAATATACAAAATTAAGAAAAGTCGTGGAATGGTTAATATTAAGAAAAGCTATGAAATTCGTTAACAGTGAACAAACAAACTATGATAAGTAATTCCAGTAAAGATGGACATCACCTATTTTTATAAAAATCTTGTAAATACACGAAAAGCGTCAACATTTTAAAAATCGAAATCTTGAAAATGTATGTAAAACGTCCTAGAGTTTGAAAATCAACAAAAATTCATGAAATTTACGAAAGTACTCAAGATTAATTATTTTTTATAAAAATCTCAACAAAATATTAAAGACATCAATTGTTCCATCTTAGAAATTTAGATTTAATATTATTATTATTCTTTATTTACGGAATTCACCTTTTTTACAATTGAAATTAACACAATTAGTTGTATAAAGTAACACATCATACTCATTACGTTACTAAGTATAACCAAAATTAATGTATAAACAAAATATTATCAAAAAAAAAAAATATATATATATATATATATATATATATATATATATATATATATATATATATATATATATATATGAGAAATATGTTTTACAAAGGGATAACCTGAATCGCAAACACCAAACGGTTCAATGGCTAAGGTTAAATTATTGTTGCTTATCCGATTATAAAAAATGCATTAAATGTGTATGTGGACGAATATAATTTGCAAAAGATGTCACTCAAACCGACAAATTTTCAAAAATTGACTAAAAAATCTTCGACAATTTGAAAATTAACTAAAAGCGTGGGCATTTATAAAGATCGTCTACGTTTTTCAGTTTTCTGAAAGTTTAGGAAATGCACAAAAACTTCCGAGATAAAATCTCGGAAGTTTTTGTGCATTTCCTAAACTTTCAGAAAACTGAAAAACGTAGACGATCTTTATAAATGCCCACGCTTTTAGTGGCATTGGCGAAAAGTCATAAAAATTGTCAACATTTTTAAAGTTAAAGAAAATTATGGAAATCATCAAAATTTTGAAGATTAACTGGAATCTTGTAAATTCATAAAACAAAACGTCCTAATTTTTAAATTGAATGAACATTTTGATAAGAAAGTGTGTTACGATTAACTAAAATTGACAAAAATCATCAACATTAAATTCAACGTTTCGAATTTTCATTAAAATTTTATTTAATAATATACTGGGAATTTTTCTTTTGGGTATACATATGTATAAGCTATAATTTGCCGACATCCGTTGTTTTTTAAATGAGTTCAATTTGATGCTTTTAACGAGTGTTTTTCGCTCCCAGAATAAGCGTGAAGTAAAATTTCGAGTTTAGAAAAGCCCCGTGAAAATTTGTTGAGGGTCGCGCAGCGAAAAGCCCCGTAAAAATTCAGTTTATTTTCTTTAAATCTTTAGATACTTGGTGTTTTTTAAAAAGAGTTTAATTTCAAGCTTTAAACGAGTGTTTTGCACTCCCAGACTAAGCATGAAGTAAAATTTCGAGTTTAGAAAAGCCCCGTGAAAATTTGTTGAGGGTCGCGCAGCGACCCGAGACAAATTTTCTGGGCTTTTCTAAACTCGAAATTTTACATCATGCACCACGCGTGTAAAACACTGAATTCAAGTGAGGTTTAAATATACATAAATTTCACAATATTTTAGTGTCTTATACGCGTGGCGCATGAAGTAAAATTTCGAGTTTAGAAAAGCCCTGAAAATTTGTCTCGGGTCGCTGCGCGACCCTCGACAAATTTTCACGGGGCTTTTCTAAACTCGAAATTTTACTTCATGCTTAGTCTGGGAGTGGAAAACACTCGTTTAAAGCTTAAGATTGAAATCTTTTAAAAAAACAACGAATAGCTAAAGATTTAAAAAAAATAAACTGAATTTGGAATATTTATACCGTAAAGAAAAACTCCCTGTATAAATAATATATTACAGACACTTGCAGCTTTAATTTTTGTTTTCCATTGCTAGATTAAGAACAAAGTAAAATTTCGAGATTAGAAAAGCCCCGTAAAAATTCAGTTTATTTTCTTTAAATCTTTAGATACTCGTTGTTTTTTTAAAAGAGTTCAATTTGAAGCTTTAAACGAGTGTTGTCCACTCCCAGACTAAGCATGAAGTAAAATTTCGAGTTTAGAAAAGCCCCGTGAAAATTTGTCGAGGGTCGCGCAGCGACCCGAGACAAATTTTCTGGGCTTTTCTAAACTCGAAATTTTACTTCATGCGCCACGCGTGTAAAACACTGATTTCAAGTAAGGTTTAAATATACATAAATTTCACAATATTTTATTGTCTTATACGCGTGGCGCATGAAGTAATATTTCGAGTTTAGAAAAGCCCTGAAAATTTGTCTCGGGTCGCTGCGCGACCCTCGACAAATTTTCACGGGGCTTTTCTAAACTCGAAATTTTACTTCATGCTTAGTCTGGGAGTGGAAAACACTCGTTTAAAGCTTAAGATTGAAATCTTAAAAAAAACAACGAATATCTAAAGATTTAAGGAAAATAAACTGAATTTGGAATACTTATACCTTAAAGAAAAACTCCCTGTATAAATAACACATTACAGACATTTGCAGCTTTAATTTTTGTTTTCCATTGCTAGATTAAGAATAAAGTAAAATTTCGAGTTTAGAAAAGCCCCGTAAAAATTCAGTTTATTTTCTTTAAATCTTTAGATACTCGTTGTTTTTTTAAAAGAGTTCAATTTGAAGCTTGAAACGAGTGTTGTCCACTCCCAGACTAAGCATGAAGTAAAATTTCGAGTTTAGAAAAGCCCCGTGAAAATTTGTCGAGGGTCGCGCAGCGACCCGAGACAAATTTTCTGGGCTTTTCTAAACTCGAAATTTTACTTCATGCGCCACGCGTATAAAACACTGATTTTTAGTGAGGTTCAAGTATGCATTAATTTCACAATATTTTAGTGTCTGATACGCGTGGCGCATGAAGTAAAATTTCGAGTTTAGAAAAGCCCAGAAAATTTGTCTCGGGTCGCTGCGCGACCTTCGACAAATTTTCACGGGGCTTTTCTAAACTCGAAATTTTACTTCATGCTTAGTCTGGGAGTGGAAAACACTCGTTTAAAGCTTCAAATTGAACTCTTTTAAAAAAACAACAAGTATCTAAAGATTTAAAGAAAACAAACTGAATTTGGAACACTTATACTTCAAAGAAAACCTCCCTGTATAAATAAAGTAACTTTAACTTGATTATGAAACCGGCCTTTAATAATATACAGTCTAAACTGCAATGCTAGTATAAACTAGTCAAAAGTATAAACTATGCTTCAGTGTGTTCAAATAAAAACGAAATACTTTTCGACATTGTTATTCTCTCCAATTTTCATAAATGCTCATTAAATTCAGGAATACACGGATTTGATATTTAAGGGTAATTGACTACTCCAACAGCCTTCTCCTATTAACGTCTGAATAAATACGTCGTTATGAATCCCCCCGAAAAATTTCCATATTTTCATCCACTCCTGTCGGATTAATTGCCGCGACCTCTCTCTCTCTCCCAACATCCACACATTTTTTTTTTGTGTCGACACACGCCGGATTAAATATCGCGAAATAGAAACCGCACTGTGTTAAATCCTCCCCCGTTGCTTTTTTATCATTCCACTTTTTTCGCCGTTATTTTCGAGCGTCCATTTTTCACGGCCCCGCTGCCATAATGCCTTTATACACAGTCCACGTATTGTTTTCATTTCCGCCGCTTTCAATTGCATCTTTATCACGTTAGGCGCCTGGACCCGAAACGACCCGCCACCGCCACCCCTTTATGAAATTGCGTGGGGATTTGTTTCTGGACTTTTCCGGCGCGTCCGGGGCTATATTGTCCGGACTTTATCGAGCAACAGGCTCACTCAGGACACTTATTTATAACTGGGATATTATGTCGGGGAGCAATTTTTGCTCTAATGAAACGCGCTGACCTTACGTGTAATGGCATCGAATTTTTCGTGCTGGATTTTCCAGCAACACTAAATTATAAGGATTATTAAAACAATAAATTAATTTAGTTTGATTATGACAAACGTAATTTGTCAAAACCACACGTAAAAAATAAAAATGATACAAAAATAAGTACCAAATTTTCAGGATTTTCTAAACTCGAAATTTTACTTCTTGCGCGCCACGCGTATAAAACACTGAAATATTGTGAAGTTAGAAATACACTGATTTCTTTTTTAAATGAGCAATAATCAAAATATTTAAACAACAAAATATTTACACATGTACGTTTGTTTTAAATTAAATATTTAGTGCGTTACATTAATTTTCTAGGTAGGCCACAGGCCTGCCTACCGAGAAAAGTCGCTGAAAGTGGACATGAGTAGAAAAATCATGAAAATGATTAAGTAAAAAAGAGTTAGCCACAATCTACAATATAAATTCAGCCCGGCGCATTCACCTTCAATCTACGTTTTTCTTTTCTAGAATAGTTTTTTTTTCAGATCATCTTATAATATTTTTGGGAATCAAATAAAATATTTTCTTTTGTATGAATCAAGCAGGGAAAATCTGAAGCTACGGTACGACGTGCGACATAAAAGAATACGCTTAATGCCCTCACGGGGGGCGGAATTTATATTTATAAGATTAGAGTCATATATAACGGGGCGGCTGATTTATGCCTCCGCGATAAAATAAATAGTTCGGAAACTATGGCTTTTCTATTATACTTTCTAGAATATAAATTTCTCGGAGGCGTCCCGATGTATAAATATCGCGCGTGGCGGACTTGCGACTCAGTCCCAGATTTATGGTTGTATTTACTTTTTTCCCGCCGACCGACGAACAGGAAAATAATAAAATTAAGATTTATCATCAAAAAAGCCACCTGAATATTTATATTGTATGCAAATTGCAATTCATTGCGGCTGCTGAATACATTTAACCTGACTTCTTAAATACAAAAAATGTAATAAAAAAAATTGCTGCATTTATCCACAGTAGGTACTTTTTCAGTGAAAAACACTTTCATTATCAACCAACTCAAACTTGAATAGTCTTATTGAAAAATACAGACTTTTACATCCTAGAACAGCGAAGGCGAACCTTTTTTCAATGTGTGTCGAACTTGTATACATTTTATTTTCGAATGTGGCCGTGGGTCATACGTATTGTATGTTCAATTAAAAAAAAACCTCTTCGAGTGCAATGGAAAATATTGTAAGTTGGCAACTCTGAAATTATATATTAAAATTATTATGTCTACCTTTTTATATGTCAATTTCTAAAGCGTGTAGCCAACTTAAATTTGAAAAAAAAAGATTAAATCGTGACACTCTAGAGGTTTTTTTTTATTGAACATAAAATATTAGAACATGTTGGCAACAGAACATAAAACCATTCATACGGCGAGAGGCGCTTTGCATAAAATTGAAATATAATTGCAATATAAAAAACTGCATAAAAATGTAAAAAAATATATGTACAGGGTGCGGCATAACTGTCTCGCTAGTTTCAAAACTTAACAAAACAAATTTTATTTAAAATACGATCAGTTTATTTTAATGCCTTAAGAGTGCAATTAAAACAGTTTTATTTTATGTGGTTTTGGAAAGAATATTGACCAAGTGATGTTCACCATTATTGCAACACTGCAGCAGCCGATTTCTGAAGTTTTGCACAACTTGCAGTATTCGGCGAATTTCCAAACGGATAGCCTCCTTCAGTTGTCTTGTGGTCCTTGCACGATGTTTAAAGACTTGAGCTTTAATGAAACACCACAGTAAGAAGTCGCAAGGCTTCACATCTTCATTTGTCTTGCGGTCCTTGGACGTTTGAAGACTTATGCTTTGAGGAAACCCCACAGAAAGAAGTTGCAAAGCGTCATATCTTTAGTTGTTTTGCGGTCCTTGGGCGATGTTTGAAGACTTAAGCTTTAAAGAAACTCCACAGAAAGAAGTCGCAAGGCGTCAAATCTGGCGCAGGCCATGAAATATCGCCTCTCAGGGAGATCAAGCGTCCGGGAAACGTCTCTCAAAACTTGCAGTGATGCTCGGGATGTGTGGGCTGCCGCCCCATCTTGTTGAAACCAGGCATTCTGCACTCTAAGTTCTGCAAAGGCTGGAGCGAAAAAAATCAGAATCATCGCTATGTAGCGGTCTTAATTGACGGTAATTCCCTTCTTCAAAGAATTAAGGCCCGATGTTTTCGGGTGATCGAGCTGTCCGTGGACGTCCATCTCCTCTTTTGATAACAGATCCTGTTTCTTTGACGTTTTTTACCCACAAAACAATTAATTTTTGGTCAGGGACTTGTCGATTACGAGGAATTTCAAATCTAATACGGAACGCTCGATGACGGATCCATTTTAGCGGATGTAATCTTTCACGGCAAAAGCGCGCTGTGCGTCGGTCCACATGGTGTTTCAGACTTAAACTTTTTTTTTAAGAAAAAACGCCGCCCGGCTTTACGAGAACGTATTGAAAATAAGAAGACAATTAAGCTGCACCCTGTATATATATATATATATATATATATATATATATATATATACAGGGTTAGGGTGAATATATTTATATTTACACCGATATTTAATGGAAAGCTTATTTTTTTGTCAATTCCTTTATAATATTCTTCTTTTAGTTACGTGAAGTGTTTTCTATTATTTATTGTAGTTATTCCTTTCTCCACTGATTTCTTTTATTATACTAAATGTACATTTTGAACACCATGTGTTCATTTTCAATAGTAATTAAATTAAAAATGAACACATAGTGTGCGAAATGTATATTTAGTATGATAAAAGTAATCAGTGAAGAATGGAATTAGTAGAATAATTAATTCATCTATATTTGCTTTAGCCAGTGAATTCATTAGTTTCATACAACATGAAGTTAAATCATCGATAATTAATTCATCTATATTTGCTTTAGCCAGTGAATTCATTAGTTTCATACAACATGAAGTTAAATCATCGCTAAGTTCGAAATGTATATTTAGTATAATAAAAGTAATCAGTGAAGAAAGGAATTAGTAGAATAATTAATTCATCTATATTTTATTTAGCCAGTGAATTCATTAGATTCATACAACATGAAGTTAAATCATCGCTAAGTTTCTGAAAGTATATTTAATAAAATTTATTGAAGAAAATAATTGTTTACAAACTGGGTGGAACCAATCATAGTTAGAATGGTATTTGCTAGTTTTTTTTATTGAACTGAATTTAGCAAGGATTTCCATGATATTTTCCATTTATTATTTCATTTAACCCATTAACGGCCAAGCAATTATTGAGTTAACTCTTAAAGATAAATTTTAACTAACATTTTGCACTTGTTTTTATGATTTTTATGACATACTTTTTATGACATACTGTGATTTTTTTAAATATACATAATGTATACGCTGTAAATTTTCAGGCATTCGTCGATTTTATATAAAAACTGAATTCTGAAGTTTAAAACGAGTATTTCCACTCCCAGACTAAGCATGAACTAAAATTTCGAGTCTAGAAAAGCCTGAAAATTTGGTTTGGTCGCTCCGCAAAGCGGAGCGGCCAAACCAAATTTTCAGGCTTTTCTAAACTCGAAATTTTACTTGATGCGCCACGCGTATAAAACACTGAAGTATTGTAAAGTTAGAAATACACATTTTTTTTAAATGAGTAATAATCGAAATATTTAAACAACAAAATATTTAAATATTTCTTCATATATTTTCAAGTCAGATCAAATAATATAATATACCAAATTAACTTATTTAATAAATTAATAAACACTGTAATTATCGAGATTTGCAAGAAAAAAATCCTGTTTTATCTACACATGAGTCGCCTAGTTCCAAAAAGCCCTAAATCGATTTTTTTAAATGGATTTAGGGGTTTTAGGAAATAGGCGACTCTTTTCAACTTTAAATTGAGACTAATCAATATCAAATTTCAAATAAGCAATTTCAAATTTTGACTTTAAACATAGCTGTCAGTTTTGAACACGTCACAATTTATACGCGTGGCGCATGAAGTATAATTTCGAGTTTAGAAAAGGCTGAAAATTTGGTTTGGTCGCTTCGCTTCGCTACGCGACCAAGCCTTATTTTCAGGCTTTTCTAAACTCGAAATTTTACTTCATACTCAACCTGGGAGTGGATACACTAGTTAGAAGTGTAAAATTGAACTATAAAGAACAAATGCCTCAACATTTACTTGCATCTAAAGAAAAATTCCTTACAGTGTGAACTTTCTTAGCCTACTTTTAAAACTATCAAAGAAGCGAAGTCTGTTCAGTTACCTAATTTGAAATTGATTATTTTCAATTTGTTGTTCTTTAATTCCAATTTGATTGTGTTCAAACTGACAGCTATGTTTGAAGCCAAAATTTGGAATTGCTTACTCCCAATTTCGAATTCATTAGTCTCAATTTGAAGTTGAAATGAGTAGCCTATTACCAAAAACCCTTAAATCCATTTGATGCAAATCGATTCAAAAGTTTTTGGAACTAGGCGACTTATATGTACATATGTACAGAGTTTTGTTCTTTGAAATCTCTATGATTACGTTTATTATTTTCGTTTTATTACATTACGTTACGTTACGTTTTATACATTGTTTTGGAATTCGTTGATTTTATAAAAGCGTTTGTGTTGAAGCTTCTAACTTCAACATGAACGCTTTTATAAAATTAATGAATTCCAAAAAAAATTATAAAACGTAACGTAATGCAATAAAACGAAAATAATAAACGAAATCATCGAGATTTGAAAGAAAGAATCCCTGTACTATCTACATATGAGTGGCCTAGTTACAAAAACCCCTGAATCGATTTTTACCAAATTGATTTAGGGGTTTTTGGTTATAGGCCACTCTTTTCAACTTCAAATTGCGTATTCCTAGTTTAAGCATAAAGAAAAATCTCGAGTTTAAACATGCTTGACAATTTGGCTTATTTGCGTAGCAAAACTAGATATGTATATACATAAAAAATAAATTCCCTGTAAACTTATATATTGTGTTTAATTTTTTTTAAATAAGAAATTCATTAAATAAATATGAGTAAGTAATAATTTAAATTATGTACCCAACCCGGCGCATTCACCATATATCAAATTAAAAGACAATCACATTTCCCTCTACTAAATTTCCCCGAATAAACTGCAAGAATGCAAGAATATAAATTTCATCTAATAATACCAGTTTGGAATATAAACGCGCAGACAATTCCGCGCTCATACTTCGGTTAGCAATTATTCAAGCAGTCCGTTGTTTGCGTTACATTTAAATATGTTACTGCCGGGCATGCCCGCGGGTTTTTCCCCGACCTCGGAAAATCAACAAAATGCACGAGGAAAACCCGAAAACCGGGCTGCCCGCTCAACCCGGACGACTTGTGCCGTTATCACAAATGCATCGATTTTATTAAAATTTAACGGCGCCACTCGTAAAACCGGCAACAGGATCATTCAGCCGTAATCCAACTAATTGAATAATAAAACTGCAACTGCACACGCTTGTTAAACTTTACAGTCAAGTTTTTTTGTTGGTGTTGTTGTGTTCGGTAAACTGGAAATACGCTTCGTATGTTAATAATTTAAGTAGTTCCTGAAACCATTTTCTGATTCGTTTTGTACTCTTACATAAAGTATGCATCTATGGTTCCGAGGAAAAATAACACTTGTTTCACCACATATAAATCTAGTTTTGCAATTTCTATGTACCTGCATTAAGGTCATAAATTAAATAATGTTTTTTTTACTCTATTCAATCTAGTATTTCTTTCAAGTATTGTATGTAACTTCGTTTGTAATATACTCTAAACATGTCCTTTGTCGCTTTGAAAATACAGACCTATTCAATCATATTCTATTCATGTCATAACTTGAAATTTAGTTTAACATAAAAAAACATTGAGTTTGTCATTAGCTTGCAGAATATTTACAAAATATAAAAACGAATTAAAATTAATATAGACTTTCTGCAAAAATATAATACATTTATTTCAATTTCCTGTTGTTTCTTTTAGTTTGGTGAGAGAATAATTTGACCTGATGTTGTATTTTGCATATAAATTATGCATAGAACAGTAAAGCTGTCGTGTAACTCAAATATTCATTGTATAATTCAATATCTGTCTGGGTATTAGCTCGATAAGTAGTTGTTTGAATGAAATTTGGAGATTTGTCGCAATGAGACAACATTTTTGCAGAAAGTCGATATTAGTTTAATTTGTTTTTGTATTTTGAAATTTAGTTCTTATATTAGCTTAGTACAGGGTGGTGCATTTTGGAGGTACCATATATCAAAAAAAAAAATATTAGAAGAGATATTGTATAACCGTTTTCGCGAGCCAGGGTCACTTATTTGTGTTTTAATCAATGGAAAATGAAAATTGATCTATCTTTAACCGTTTCCGCTCTATTAAAGGAAGTTAATAAAATGTCATTTTTATGAAGTTACTGTAACTCATTTGTTTTAAAAGTTATAACCAAATTGTAAACACTTTTTTATGGCAACTTTTTACGCTCATTAAAATGACGTAGGTGTTTTATTTCAAGGACGTTTTGTTTTTGTTTTCCTACACCAATTCACTTTTTTCTTATGGGCGCATATAGTGATATGCAAATCATTGAAAAGCATTTTTAATGCCGGTTTCAACAACTTCCGGTAATAGAGCGGAAACGTTGAAAAATAGATCAATTTTCCTTTCCCCATTGATTAAAACACGAAAAAGTGAAACTGGCTCGCGAAACGGTATTTTGATATCTGTTCAAATAAAAACGTTTTAAATATGTTGCACCTTCAAAATGGACCACCCTGTACTATCATAAGTTAGAATCCAGTTTCTCTGTTACCGTAAACTATTTGTATAACTATTTTTGTCTTTGCTCTTTTCCTTTCAATTGTGCATACTTGGCTAATGTTTATGCTTAAATAGAAAAACTGTAAACACTTGCACTAAATTTACTAAAAATTCTTACGTGTAGATGGATTTAAAATACGATTAAATATTCGATGTTGATATTGTATTGTGTATATTTCGAAAACTGTTATTTTGAACAATCGATGTAAATTTTGTAATGCCTGTTTTTCAATTTCATGTTAAATCAGTATTTATCACGCCTGGTGCACGAAGGAAATATTTGGAGTTTAGAAAAGTCTGAGAATTTGGATTTACCAGTCGATTCGCTTCGTCTGGCAAATCCTTCATTTTTAGGCTTTTCTAAACTCGAAATATTTCCTTCATGCTTGATTAAGCAGTAGAAAACAAACGTTAAAAATTAATTAAAACATATTAATAAAATTTAATATCCGGAATATCAGTAAAATATCCGAATGCCTTGAATTATGAAATTTGTACCTTATAATTGTTGGCATATACTTGAATCTTTTCTTTAATAGTATAAAAACCATAAAAAAACGGCATATACTTAAATTACAATTCTCGGGTCGTTATCTGAAATAATTATTTAATCCTAATATCTATACAGGGATTTTTTTTAGTATATACCGGGTGTGGCACTTAAGACGCCTCGGACCATAGCTCCTTTACAATAAAAGCTATCGAAAAAAATCTAAGAGCAAAGTGGTGCATAATTACCGTCGCTATGTTTCAAAAATATTTCTAATCATCAGTGGCGTGCCGTACTCCAGTGGCGTACCAAACTTATGTTTTTTTAAATGGAATGCCCTATTTTTTATTGCAGATTTGGAAAGTGCTCGAAGAGTACTTATTTTTTTATCTAACATGTTATACCCTTCACTTTAGCGGTTTCGCTGTTATAACCCCTTCTTTCAAAATTGCGCCCCATTTTTGAGATTGTTTTGTAGAGAAACTAATTGACGCCGGCGCCTAAATTTTGAATTGAGGTACAGGTTAAGACCTCCTATACCTTCACATAATTTTTTTTCGAGTAATTTATGGAAAAAAAATAATTTTTGATTGAACTTCGCATGTTGTCATTTTTTTCGAAAATTTCAAATGGCACCCCCCTAAAAAAATTACGGCGTTGTACAGCAAAAACTCTAAATTTTTCATTGGTACAAAAAAAATTACACATTGCATAACAAAATTTCAGAGAAAAAAGGATTTTTATCGCAAATGTCGGGAAACGTTTTCCGTTCCCAAGAGTGCCATGAGAAAACAAAAACACAAATACGGTCAACATAATAGTATGTACCTATTTATTCAACATGATATGAAAAATGCAGATAAAGAAAATTTAACAACTTAAACTAAATGTTCGAAATGACGACCTTCCTGCTGGAGGCATAACCGCAACTTCGACTCACAGGCTCTAGACACTGCCCTAAGGACTTCTGGTGATATACCGCGGAAAGCCGCGCGGATTCTCTCCCTCATATCCTCGACAGTAGTTGGTACCGTCCAGAAGCACAAAGATAAAGATGAATTAATTAAAATAAACCTTACCTCTTTTTCAGAGGGTTTTAATCTCCACAAAATAGATAACGAATTATTTCCACGGCAACGGTTAGAAGTGAAACAAATCCTCCTCAGAGTGTTTCCGCAATTAACTCCAAAATTCTTCAGAATAATACAAATATCTCCAAAATAATTGCAGAACAAAGTGGTGCACGTAAATCCAGAAATTTGATGAATAAAATTCACTAACGCGTCAGCCACAGCACACCTCTCCGTGTCCGTGCGAAAGATAATCCAATAACACCGAAGGGGATTAAAAAAACCAAAGACGATTATTTCTCGCCGGCGCGAGCGCCGAGGAAACTCAGACAATAGGAAAATCATTTGGCGCGCGCGCACAGCACTATTTAAATTAAAATAAAAGAAGAGCGTATAAAATTTAACAATTAAGTTAAATACAAATTCATCTCCTACGTAATTAAATCTCTACTCAGCCAACTAATATTAGCAAATAATATTAATTAATTGAAAAGTGGACCTCGTCTTTGATATGGCCCCAAAGGAAGAAGTCAAGGGGAGTGAGGTCTGGTGATCTTGGCGGCCACCTCACAGGACCCCCACGACCAATCCAGGAGTCCGGAAACGTTTCATCGAGAAATTCCCGAACGACACGGCTATTATGTGCAGGAGCTCCATCGTGCTGGAAAACTATCTGTCGTAGAGCGGCTAGAGGGACATTTTCCAAGAGATCATCCAAGTCGTCGCGAAGGAACCTCAAATAACTGTTGCCGTTCAGGTGCCCCTCGATGAAATAAGGACCCAAAAGGTGTTCTCCAAGTATGCCTCCCCAAACATTCAGCGACCATCTTTGCTGGTGGTTTATCATTCGCATGGCGTGTGGGTTTTCGGTTTTCATCGGCGTAATAATGGTAGTTGTGGCGATTGACATGCCCATTTCTATGGAACGTCGCTTTATCAGAAAATATTACGCTCATAAGAAATGATTCCTCCTGCTCAATTTTGTTGATAGCCCACAAGCAGGAATCTTGCCTCGCATGAAAATCTTGAGGTTGCAATTCTTGGTGCAGTTGAATCTTAAATGGACGGAATTTGTACTTTTGAAGAACACGATGCACGGATCGCGTTAAAATATCGTGATTCCTACTAATATCACGGATACTGGTATGAGGATCTTCAATAACTGCCTCCAGAACCTGCAGTTCATTATTTTCGGTAAAAACTGTCTTCTTTCTAACTCTCCTTGGCCGTTTCACACTTCCCGTAGTAGTAAATCTCTCCAACACTTTTTGAAACGCACGTTCATTTGGATGTGCCCTGTGCGGATATCTCGCAGCGTACACTCGTGACGCCAAGAAACAATTCTTGTTACATTCTCCAAGAATAAATATCATGTCAACCATTTCCTCTTGAGTTCGGAACATTTTTAGAACGTTTATCAAAAATGACTTATGGCTGCTACTGGCGTCTAATAATTTTTTGACAATTACCAATCTTTTGTTTTCTCATGGCACTCTTGGGAACGGAAAACGTTTCCCGACATTTGCGATGAAATTCCTTTTTTCTCCGAAATTTTGTTATGCAATGTGTAATTTTTTTTTATGCCAATGAAAAATTTAGAGTTTTGGCTGTACAACGCCGTAATTCTTTTAGGGGAGTGCCCTTTGAAATTTTCGAAAAAAATGACAACATGCAAAGTTCAATCAAAAATTATTTTTTTTCCATAAATTACCTGAAAAAAAATTATGTGAAGGTATACGAGGTCTTAACCTGTACCTCACTTCAAAATTTAGGCGCCGGCTTCAATTAGTTTCTCTACAAAACAATCTCAAAAATGGGGCGCAATTTTGAAAGAAGGGGTTATAACAACGAAACCGCTAAAGTGAAGCGTATAACATGTTAGATACAAAAATAAGTACTCTTCGAGCACTTTCCAAATCTGCAATAAAAAATAGGGCATTCCATTTAAAAAAAACATAAGTTTGCTACGCCACTGGAGTACGGCACGCCACTGATGATTAGAAATATTTTTGAAACATAGCGACGGTAATTATGCACCACTTTGCTCTTAGATTTTTTTCGATAGCTTTTATCGTAAAGGAGCTATGGTCCGAGGCGTCTTAAGTGCCACACCCGGTATATACATAAACAAACGCTTTTTCTAAGAGTTCAATTTGAAGCTATAAACGGGTGTTGTCCACTCCCAGACTAAGCATGAAGTAAAATTTCGAGTTTAGAAAAGCCTGAAAATTTAGTTTGGTCGCGTAGCGCGAAGCGCGGAGCGACCAAACCAAATTTTCAGGCTTTTCTAAACTCGAAATTTTACTTCATGCGCCACGCGTATTAAACACTGAAATCACTGTAATATTGTTAGCAAGTGAACTTCACTCAAAATTAGAGGCTTATACGAGTGGCGCATGAAGTAAAATTTCGAGTTTAGAAAAGCCTGAAAATTTGGTTTGGTCGCTTCGCGCTTCGCGCTACGCGACCAAACCAAATTTTCAGGCTTTTCTAAACTCGAAATTTTACTTCATGCTTAATCTGGGAGTGGAAAACACTCGTCTAACACTTCCAATTGAACTTTAAAAAAACTACGCATGTATGAAAATTTCGAGTTCAGAAAAGCCTAAAAATTTGGCTTGATCGCATAGCTTGATCAAGCAGTGAAAAACAAACGTTAAAAATTAAATAAAACATATCAGTTTTTCAACTTTAAATCCAGAATATCAGTAAAATATGCGAATGCCTTGAATTATGAAATTTGTACCTTATAATTGTTGGCATATACTTGAATGTTTTTTTAAATAGTATAAAAACCAGAAAAAATCGGCATATACCTAAATTACAATTCGTGGGTCATTATTTGAAATAATTATTTAATTCTAATATCTATACAAGGAATTTTTCTTTTAAGTATACATATACATACGCTTTTTCTAACAGTTCAATTTAAAGCTTTAAACCAGTGTTGTCCACTCCCAGACTAAGCATGCAGTAAAATTTCGAGTTTAGAGAAGCCTGAACATTTTGTTTTGTCGCGTAGCGCGAAGCGCGGAGCGACTAAACCAAATTTTCAGGCTTTTCTAAACTCGAAATTTTACTTCATGCGCCACGCATATTAAGCACTGAAAACACTAAAATATTGTTAACTAGTGAACTTTACTTGAAATCAGTGGCTTATACGAGTGGCGCAGGAAGTAAAATTTCAAGTTTAGAAAAGCCTGAAAATTTGGTTTGGTCGCTCCGCGCTTCGCGCTACGCGACCAAACCAAATTTTGAGGCTTTTCTAAACTCGAAATTTTACTTCATGCTTAATCTGGGAGTGGAAAACACTCGTCCAATACTTCCAATTGAATCTAAAAAAAAAACTAGGCTTGTATGAAAATTTCGAGTTCAGAAAAGCCTAAAAATTTGGTTTGATCGCATAGCTTGATCAAGCAGTAAAAAACAAACGTTAAAAATTAAATAAAACATATCAGTAAAATTTACAATCCAGAATATCAGTAAAATATGCAAATGCCTTGAATTATAAAATGTGTATCTTATAATTGTTGACATATACTTTAATATTTTTTTTAAATAGTTATAAAATATAAATACCATACAAAATTGACATACAGCGAAATTACAATTCTCGGGTCATTATTTGAAATGATTATTTAATTTTTTTTGAGTATACGTATACATATACATACGCTTTTTCTAACATTTCAATTAAAAGCTTTAAAAGAGTGTTGCTCCCTCCCAGACTAAGCATGAAGTAAAATTTCGAGTTTAGAAAAGCCTGAAAATTTGGTTTGGTCGCATAGCGCGAAGCGCGGAGCGACCAAACCAAATTTTCAGGCTTATCTAAACTCGAAATTTTACTTCATGCGCCACACGTATTAAACACTGAAAACACTGAAATATTGGTAACAAGTAAACTTAACTTTAAATCAGTGGCGTATACGCGTGGCGCATGAATAAAATTTCGAGTTTAGAAAAGCCTGAAAATTTGGTTTGGTCGCTCCGCGCTTCGAGCTACGCGACCAAACCAAATTTTCAGGCTTTTGCAAACTCGAAATTTTACTTCATGCTTAATCTGGGAGTGGAAAACACTCGTCTAACACTTCCAATTGAACTTAAAAAGAACTACGCATGTATGAATATTTCGAGTTCAGAAAAGCCTAAAAATTTGGTTTGATCGCATAGCTCTACGCGATCAAACCAAATTTTAAGCCTTTTCTAAACTCAAAATTTTACTTCATGCTTCATCTGGAAGTGGAAAACACTCGTTTAACGCTTCCAATTGAACTTAAAAAAAACTACGCATATATTATAATTTACAACATATAATTGGGATATGTATACCAAAAAGAAAATTTCCCTGTATGTACAAGGTTTAATCAAAAAGTAATATTTATTAAACTAGGTCAGAATTTCCATTAAATCCCCTTCTCCAACCCCAAGGGCATAAAACGCGATCGCATTACCATTTAATTGCGCACAAATCGTCATAAAGCACACATCGACTGCTTCCTGGCGTTGGTGGGGTTATTAAAGCGGCCGTTAATTTCCAATAAAACGGCGACCCCAACGGTTAATAACAATAAATCCCCCACGATACACGCGTCTCACTCACATACTCACTTTAACCCGGTCGCCGTACGTTTTATTTGGAAACAGGAACGCTAACCTGAAAGAAACAAACAAAATGTATATAAAAATAGTGTAGTTGAATTAGTCTGAAAGCTACTGCATTTAATTGTATTCAGATTTTTATAATATTATTTTATAATTTTATACCATCCGCCAGCCGTACGTTTTATCTACAAATTTTATTTGAAACATTTTTCAATTGGATCAACACATACTGACACAAACCAATGACTAGATACAAAACACTATTTATTGAATATCTCAAAAACTAAGAGTGCTATGACAAAAAGTGAAGATACAAAAAATCTTTAATATTTTATTACCTACAACTTTTATTTGAAACATTTTCCAATTGTATCAACACACACACTGACACAAATCAATGACTAGATAAAAAACACTATTTATTAAATATCTCAAAAACTAAGAGTGCTATAACAAAAAGTGAATCAACAAAAAATCTTTAGTTTTTCATTTCCTACAACTTTTATTTGAAACATTTTTCAATTGTATCGGTACATACACTGTCACGCACCAATAACTAGATAAAACACACAACTTTTAAAATATCTCAAAAACTAAGAGTGCTATGACAAAAAGTAAGTGAACAATACATCTTCATTTTGTTATTATCTACAACTTTTATTTGAAATAATTTTTTGTTTGATGAACATTTATTGAAAAAATCTGAAAAAACCTAAAAACGCTAAGAGTAAAGTACCACTTCCGGTTTTCCGGTTTTCACCAAAAGCTTTTCAGTTCTTCCGATTGTAACAAAAAGCTTAAGTTTCAAGTTTCATCTCGATATCTTTAGCGGTTTTTGCGGTACAGCGCACACAGATACACACACAGACACACAGACAGACAGACAGACAGACAGACAGACATTTTTCAAAAATGGTCTTATTCGACTCAGGGGACCTCAAAACGGATATTTCCGCTAAAAATTTTTATTCGAAAATTTTCACGAAAACAATACTTTCCCTTTGTATTACATACGGGGGAAAGTAAAAATGTTAATGAAAAATAGTGTAGTTGAGTTACCCTGAAAAATACTGCATTTAATTGTATTCAGATTTATATAATATTATTTCAGGACATGAAAGTATAAAAATTAGATAAATTTATGTTGCTGAAATTACCTGTAAATACTGTATTATAAATGTACCCCTTTGATTGTAAACAGTGTTTTTTATAACTCTATTTCAGGATTTAAAAATATTAAAACGAAATAAATTAGTGTAGCTGCGCTACATCTACGTGAAAAAAACTGTATTATAAATATACCCCTTAATTAGAAATACCGTTTTTTTTATATACATTTATTTCAGGACATAAAAATGGAAGTTGTGTGATACATTTCGTTTGTTTAGTTGAGAACAGAAGAGTAGGTGAGCTTTGCAATTTTCAACCACGTGAAAACAAAATAAAAACGCAGTAGTAGAGCTTTTCAATTTTGAAACACATGAAAACAGAATAAAAGGCTGAAAATAGAAAAGCAAGTCCAGCTTTTCCATTATCAAACACATGCAAACGCGGTAAATTAGGATATACAGTGGAAAAGTACGTTGTTTTTTTTTTATTATTTTTTTTTTATTTCAGGATTGTAATGCTTACCTGAAATAAAAAAAAATTGGGGTAAATTAGTGATACAGTGGATGAATGTACACATTTTGGGCGGATGTTTTCATAAACATGCGCGACATTTGGTTTGCAGATGTCGCGCTCGGACGAGCAAAAAGCGCGCGTCAAAATGTCCAGTGCAGACGGCGCGAAAAAGCGGTTTTGGTGATGGGGAAAAGGGGTTGTTTTTGGGGGGTGGAGAAAATACTGCGGGGGAATTTATTACGCTTGTGGTTTTTTTTTCAAATCGTTTCACATACTTGCATAAAATAAGGATTTCTTATTGTCCGCTATAACACGTTCTATTTAATGCTGGTTAAATAGAACGTGTTATGGGAGACAATTAGACATCCCACTTTAATAAAACACTTAATTTGTTTAGGTTTCGAAATTATATTTATTGTACTACAACAATTGTTTTACCACACTGCGGCTTCATCATCTGCCTGATGAAGCCACAGTGTGGTGAAACAATTGTTGTAGTACAATAAATACAATTTTGAAACCCAAACAAATTAAGTGTTTTCTTGAAGTTATATTACGGAGTTTCAACAACTAACAGCCTTAACTATACAGAATTAGAAAAGCTTATTTTATAAGATAAATTTAAAGTCAAAACTATTTGAATTTGAGAAAATAAGCGTACGCTTCTTATAGTTTCCACACTTTAAACATAATATATAAAATTACGAAAATGTTATTCGTGAAAATGCAAACAATTTCTTAATTAATAAGACATTGTTTGCATTTTCACGAGTAACATTTTCGTAATTTTATATATTACCTTATTTTATGCTATTATAAATAATATCTGCTATAAATATTTAAAAACAATTTTAATATCATGTAAAAATAATTGACCCGATGCCCTAAATGGTAACAAGGGATAGCAGATGAAAGAGTGGTAAAGAGGAATTAAATGTTAACATAAGATCATATTGTAATAATACAGAATTAATATATGAAAATCATTATTGAGAATATTTTTGTATTCTATCAAGATGATTTATACATATATTCAGCACTTATTTTTATCATTTCATAAATGACTTATTTATATTTCAAACTCTGGGATTTGTCTTTTAAATATACATACATGCGTATCAAGATGATTTATACATATATTCAGCACTTCTTTTTATCATTTCATAAATGACTTATTTATATTACAAACTCTGGGATTTTGTCTTTTAAATATACATACATGCGTTGTCAGTTTTCAGACATTAAAGTTGAAGTTTCGAACAAATGTTTCCACTCCCAGACTAAGCATGAAGTAAAATTTCGAGTTTAGAAAAGCCCCGCATAGAAAATTTGTCGAGGGTCGCGCAGCGACCCGAGACAAATTTTCACGGGGCTTTTCTAAACTCGAAATTTTACTTCATGCGCCACGCGTATAAAACTCTGAAATATTATGAAGTTAGAAATACACTAAAAACATTTTTATTTGTAAATGAATCATAATCGAAATATTTAAATAACAAAATATCAACATGTTTCTTCACACATTCTCGAGTCAGATCAAATAATACAATTTATCAAGTTAACTTATCTAGAAATTTAGAAAAAAATAATAAAGTTGTCTTATTGCATCAATAGCATTTAATGTGTTAGTAACAAAAATTGGGGAATAATTATACTTTGTATTAGCTTTGGGAAAAACAAAAACCATACAATGGAATCTAATCTACAGATTATAAAAACGAATTTAAATTAATATCGACTTTCTGCAAAAATATTGTATTAATTTTAATTCGTTTTTATATTTTGTAATTTATCTGCAAACTAATGGCAAATTCAATTTTTTTTTATGTTAATTTACAGATGTTCAATGTTCAATATAGTTTTCGTGTAAATCATAGTCATGGAAGCTTAAACTGCCAGATGCTGTTTCAGAAGAGATAACATGATTTGATTTCAATAACGAGAGATTTCAATGGAATCATATCAATCAATAATTGAAGCTCTATTTATCCGCCAGCCAATTAGTTTTAAGCAAATACAAAATAAATCCAATTCTGATGCGAGTTTATCACTCTAGGCCCTAGAATTAATAACAAACACGACACTTGAAACTCTGCACATGATCCGAATCCGCAAAAATCACCGCCCATCGACCGAAATGCAACGACGGCGAAGCTAATTTGATTGGCAGTCCATACAAAACAGCGAAGCACAAAAGCCCTAGTTATTGTGAAGTGTACACTCATTAACATGTAATCTACACATAGCCGCCCGGAGTAAACAATCCGCACACTCGCGCTGACTCGAAATTAATGCAGCGCAGCTTTGATACACATTAATGTTATCTAATTTCCACCGCATACAATATCCTGTATTTATTGCGCGAATCCAAGATTTCTCGGTTTGTTTGTTCGCACGGCGGGCAGAGGTAAAGTTGCAAAACCGAAATGATTGCGTCCCGTCATCAGCAGGTCTGGTTGGTACCTAGCGAACAATGATTAAGGACTGGAGGGAATAGGGAGGGAAGAGAGGGCCATTTTTTCCACGTTAATTAAAAAAGTTTAATTAGATTACGTGGAAAGTTGGTGTGTTTGGGGTGGAAAAAAGTTGGGAGGATGTCTGTTCTGCACTAAAACAGGGGAATACGAGTAAATATTGTTCTGTAGAGGAAATTCGTCATATAATCGAAGTTAAAGATTGTAAAGTTAAATACAAATAAAAAAATTTTCGTATACCCGGTGTTGACTTGGCGGACGCAACATAGGAAATCGCATGTTAATTTTAAAGTATGCAAATAATTTTAATAGTGTTTTCCACTCCCAGACTAAAGCATAAAGTAAAATTTCGAGTTTAGAAAAGCCCCGTAACAGCGACCCGAAACAAATTTTTTGGGCTTTTCTAAACTCGAAATTTTACTTCATGCGCCACGCGTATAAAACACTATAATATTGTCAAATTTATGTATATTCGAACTTCACTTAAAATCTGTGTTTTATACGCGTGGCGCATGAATAAAATTTCGAGTTTAGAAAAGCCCAGAAAATTTGTCGAGGGTCGCTGCGCGACCCTCGACAAATTTTCACGGGGCTTTTCTAAACTCGAAATTTTACTTCATGCTTAGTCTGGGAGTGGAAAACACTCGTTTAAAGCTTCAAATTGAACTCTTTTAAAAATCAACGAATGTTATAAAAATTTACAGCTAAAATAATTAAGAAAAAGTAATGTGATTTTATAAAAATAATGACATACCATGGAATTGATACAACAATTGCGGATGTCAAATTAGCACAAGATATTGCTGTTACTTCATTAACGACAAAAAATGGTGATGTGTCCATCATAGTACTTTCCCCCGTAAATTGCGTATTAAATCACTTTTAAAATAATTGTAGCATTATTATTTTCAAAATGTCTTCAACTTTTTGATAACTACAACTTTTATTTGAAACATTTTTTAATTGGATCAATACATACTGACACAAACCAATGACTAGATAAAAAACACTATTTATTGAATATCTCAAAAACTAAGAGTGCTATGACAAAAAGTGGAGATACAAAAAATCTTTAATATTTTATTACCTACAACTTTTATTTGAAACATTTTCCAATTGTATCAACACACACACTGACACAAATCAATGACTAGATAAAAAACACTATTTATTAAATATCTCAAAAACAAAGAGTGCTATGACCAAAAGTGAGTCCACAAAAAATCTTTAGTTTTTCATTTCCTACAACTTTTATTTGAAACATTTTTCAATTGTATCGACACATACACTGTCACACACCAATAACTAGATAAAACACACAACTTTTGAAATATCTGAAAAACTAAGAGTGCTATGACAAAAAGTAAGTGAACAATACATCTTCATTTTGTTATTGTCTACAACTTTTATTTGAAAGAATTTTTTGTTTGATGAACATTTATTGAAAAAATCAGAAAAAACTGAAAAACGCTAGGAGTAAAGTACCACTTCCGGTTTTCGGATTTTCACCAAAAGCTTTTCAGTTCTTCCGATTGTAACAAAAAGCTTAAGTTTCAAGTTTCATCTCGATATCTTTAGCGGTTTTTGCGGTACAGCGCACACAGACACACACACAGACAGACAGACATTTTTCAAAAATGGTCTTATTCGACTCAGGGGACCTCAAAACGGATATTTCCGCTAAAATTTTTGATTCGAAAATTTTCACGAAAACAATACTTTCCCTTTGTATTACATACGGGGGAAAGTAAAAAACATAACGCAAACATCGTGATAACTGTGGTCTGCATAATACCACTTTATTAGGAGGATTTTTTCTTGTATAGTGTAAATCATTTCGAAAACATTTACTTTAATCAAGTTACTGCGATATCTTTTGCCATTTTGATATCCGCAATTGTTGTTTCAATTTCATGACATGTCATTATTTTTATAAAATCACATTACTTTTTCTTAATTATTTTAACTTAGAGGAACGTAAAGTGATAAACGTTAACACGAATGAATTAAGAATTTGTCCCTCTACAAAAAAAGGTAAATACATTGTCTAGTATGGACAAGATACATTGCAGAACAAGAAATTTTCCATTACATTCAATTACATGGAAACAACTACATATGTCAAACACATGGCTATTCATCACACCATCACCCATCAAAATAGCCATATCCTGCAATGGTACACGAGAGGATGTTCAACTTAGCAACACGGGAGTAATCCAAATAACCCAGGATTGCATCATACACACACAACATGTGATGCTAACGCCAAACCAGATGGATTTTAAAGCAATACTGGTCACCTATTCAAAAGAGGCTAACGTTTCACTTATAAGTGGACAAACAGTACCTCCTATAAAACCAATTTCATTCAAATCTATTCCACGATCACAGAACAATTAGATGGCAACTGACATAATCAACAAACAAGAGGAACTTAGGGACCAACTTTCGAACATCAACTGGAAACACATCAGATACCACTCGTCCTGTACCAGTGCTGTAACAACCATAGGAATATTTGGTGTATTAGGACTAGGAATCGCAATCATTCGGCACATCTGGAAGAAAAATCAAAGTAGCGAAACCTTAATGGCTGGACATTCAGAAGAACTTCAAATGGTTCCAAGTCCAGCTTCCAGAGCATCTCCAGAATACTGTACAGTCCAGAGGACACCAAAAAATGTCAACAAACACCCACGTCCAAGGAACTTATCACCGACAGAGTCCATCCAACTACGACTAATCTCTAAGATTAGACATACATTTAATTATTGATTATTCCTTTGCGATTGCATCATTCGTTCAATAATGCAATCACAACATAACACAATTCCGGACGATTACCTGATGCCCCACTTACGCAAGAATGATGAGCGCCAGTCCGGCCGATCCACGGCAACAACTTCTGCAACTCAGCGGTGGACTCGTGGACTTTGTCACCATCGGCGTCCCAAATCGGCCTACGGCCTACTAACCAGAGTTATTATGACTCTCAAATTGATTACAACCATGTCATGTATTTAAGTTATTATGTTACAATATATACCTATTTTAAATCCACTACTCTACCCTGAACTATTACATACATTTTGTTTCTAAAATAAAAAGGGAATCCAAAATTTGAACATTTTAAAATTTACATGGGATTTCCTATGTTGCGTCCGCCAAGTCAGCACCCGGTATATATGTGGAAAACGCTTTAGAAAACGATCGGTGTAATTTACAGTAAAATATATTTCTGACGAGATTTTTAATTCGTCATATATATATATATATATATATATATATATATATATATATATATATATATAATATTTAAGAATACAAATAAATCGCCGAGATACAAATCTAGCCATACACCTGTTTTTTTAATCTTGAGGTTTTGGTATCCCTGGATTCTGCTCGTCTCATTCATAAAAATAAATTGACTTTCAAAACCCATTCTAAACCTAAACCTAAACCTTAATTAAGTTTGAAAAATCCTGTCGAATGTAAACACTTTTTCGGTTGAAAATGGTGATATACGAGGGGGACCCAAAGAAAACCGAACTGAGAGCGCGCTGCCATTCGTAGACGTAGTAGAGAGTTCTCCCGCTAGATGGGGTTAGTAGAGCACTTTACGAAACAACTGTGCAGTTTGTAGGTTAAAATTTGAGTGTAGTGTTGTGTTTCTCTTATTGTAATTTTGCTCCGCCTGCAAATTCATTATAATAAACTTAAAAGAACAAAGCATTTGTTTGAAATTTTGTTTCTTGCTTAAAAAATTGGCACCGGAACCTTACCAAATACTATAACAGGCTTTTAAAAAAGATGCTATGAGCCGCACACGAGTTTTCGAGCGCTTTAAACGTGGTAAGATGAGTGTTGAAGACCATGCTCGTTTTGGGCGTCTAACATCTCGAAACAATGAAAACGATGAAAAAATCAACGAGGATCGTCGTTTTTCGATCGACCAAATTACAGGACAGGCGTGAGTTGGGAGCTCGTGCCAGCGGATTTTGACTGAGAAGCAAATTAGACGTGTATTCACAAAATTTATTCCTCACCTTCTCACACAGGATCAAAAAACACACACAGCATTACAAGTGACCCACTATTTGGCCTATCTGGGATGGCCTATCGTTCCCCACCCTCCGTATTCACCAGACTTTTTCCTATTTCCGAGAATAAATAAAAAATGAAAAGGGAAGCGTTTTGATGATGTGGAGGCGGTAAAAACAGCTTCGCAAAGGGCACTGGACGATATCAATGTTGAAGAGCTCTAGAGATGCTTCAAACAATGGCAAAAAAGACTTGACAATTACGATTGACGACATCAAAGTTGAAGAGCTCCAGAGATGCTTCAAATAGTAGCAAAAAAGACTTGACAACTGCGATTGACTATATCAAAGTGGAAGAGCTCCAGGGATGCTTCAAACAGTGACAAAAAAGACTTGACAATTGCATCGCATCTAATGGAGAGTACTTTGAAATTTTGTAAAAAAAGTTAATAAATAAAGGTTTTATACAAAAAATCCGGTTTTTTGGGTCCACTCTCGTATTTTTTTTCTTTTTTAGTTGCAAAACCTGCCAACTTTTTACTTAGTTTTACATAACTGTTCTTGTCCCCATTCTAAACAACACTCATTCAACACTATTTTAATTTATTTAAAAGACGCTGCATAATCAGTTTTTTCAACTGTGCAACTTTTAAATGAGCCATTTATTTTGAAAATGGCCTCACTTCATTTTTCAGTTTTTGTTGTGGTTGACTGAAATAATCTTCATAATTTGAGGTTTTTTGTCATTAACAACAATTTGTGTCAAAGCACGTATGGCTGGTTTTTCAACTGTGCAACTTTTAAATGAGCCATTTATTTTGAAAATGGCCTCACTTCATTTTTCAGTTTTTGTTGTGGTTGACTGAAATAATCTTCATAATTTGAGGTTTTTTGTCATTAACAACAATTTGTGTCAAAGCACGTATGGCTGGTTTTTCAACTGTGCAACTTTTAAATGAGCCATTTATTTTGAAAATGGCCTCACTTCATTTTTCAGTTTTTGTTGTGGTTGACTGAAATAATCTTCATAATTTGAGGTTTTTTGTCATTAACAACAATTTGTGGTTAAGTATATTCAAAATATATAACATTTATTTCAAATATGCTTAACTACAAATTGTTTTTATGACTGTGAGGTCCAGGGTTGTTAAAAAAACTTTTTTTTTTCATTTTAATTAAAACAAACAGTTTTTTTTAACAAAACGAGTTTGTTTCACTGAAACAGCGTTTAAAACATTAACATGATTAAAACATGTTTAAAACACGTTTTAAACGTGTTTAAAACAGAATATACAGGGCTCTTTGTATAGTATACATATCCCAATAATTACAGTATACATATTCCGATAATTACAGCGTTTTTTTTTAATTTGCGGGAATTCGTTGTTTCAAAGCGGTAAATTTGGGACTTTTATCGAGTGTTTTCCACTCCCAGACTAAGCATGAAGTAAAATTTCGAGTTTAGAAAAGCCTGAAAATTTGGATTGGCCGCGTAGCGAAGCGGAGCGGCCAATCCAAATAGGCTTTTCTAAACTCGAAATTTTACTTCATGCGCCACGCTTAAAAACCCTGATTTACAGTGAAGTTAAAAACACACACACATACAATGATTATAGGCAACCTAATATACGTTAGAGTTATTGGGTTGCCTATAATCACTGTTTTAAGCAATTTGTTTAGCGCAGAATTTAACTCACGTTTTATTCACATATAGATATTAGATTGCTAAAGCCGTATATTTTAAACATTCCGATATTTCAGTGTTTTATACGTGTGGCGCATGAAGTAAAATTTCGAGTTAGAAAAGCCTAATTTGGATTGGCCGCTCCGCTTCGCTCCGCGGCCAATCCAAATTTTCAGGTTTTTCTAAACTCGAAATTTTACTTCATGCTTAGTCTGGGAGTGGAAAACCCTCGTCTAAAAATTCAAATTCAAATCTTTTTAAAATACAACGAATGTCGTAAAATTTACAGTGTATGCATATGTATAGCTGAAAGAAAAATTCTCTGTATTTAAAAATCACATTTATGCAGACACAGTTGTGATATTTTATTGTAATAAAATCTTAGGTTTAATAATGTAATCTGAAATATCTTCGACAATTTAGCTAAAATTTAAAAATGTAGAAAGTAAATCTTAAGTATTATAAAATATAATTTAACAAGTTTGAGATAATACAAAAAATATTTTTAAACAATTTTATCGTTTAAAACATGTTTAAAACAAAACCATTAAAAACGCGACGGCTGTTTTTAAACATGTTTAAAACACTGTTTTAATACAAAGCGTTTTAGGGTTGTTATTCCTGGTAAGGTCCATTTTCACCCCGATTTAATCATGTACTAATCAATGATAAAAAAATTTGGTCAAATTTCCTAAACATGCTCTTTTATCAGTATGCAATTGTGTAAACAATTTGTAAATACAATTGTTGTGTTTTAAAAAAGTACTTATCACTGATTAAGTTAATCGACTTGAGTGCAAACGGGTATAAATCTCAAAGTATGAAGGTTATTACAGTCGACAACAAAAAATTGAGAAATGGAGCTAAGCCACTTTTAAAATAAACGGCTTATATAATATTTAAGAGTACAAATGCAATCTGTAATTAAGTTTAATGATTACCTTACTGTAGACAGGAAATACACCAGACGCAGGTAATAAAATAAATAATTTTATAACTACTTACGGTAGCAAATGTACGTGTTATCTGACCATAAGACCCAACAACGGTTAATCTTTTATAATAATAAATTTACAACTATGATTAATACACAGATGTTAAATGTAAGCACTATGAGTAAATTAAAAGAATTATAGGCCGGTATTTCAAATATTTCGTATCAAAAATAATCAATTTCGAACGAGAGTGGCGAGTGGAGATGATAATTCAATTGCACGCGCGCACATCACATCACACACATAATGCCGTAAACATCAATTTCAACTTAAATTATTGTATGATCCGCAACTAACCCCAATAACCGTACTTCTGTCTGTGCATGTGTGTGTATGTGTGTGTGTGTGTGCGCGCCTCATATATTGATTCCGCACTCTGCCATTATTCGGATTGGATGGAGAGGATGAGGATGTGACGTGTTCGTCTCTCTTTCCGAAATCCGAGACTCCGCAAACTCTCCTAATTGGTTATCAATTCCCGCAAAAGTAATAACTCGATAAATATTACGTGCAGGGGTGGATGGATGTACCCTCTAAGTAAATATCGGCGAAGTTTGTTCTCGCCATCAAAACTATATTTAATAACTTCTTGGTGTGTTTGAGTAAGGGAGGAAGAACTGCAGGTGCAGTTGGAAGCTGGATATATATCAATGCTGCTAAATTGAATGTATTATCAATTTCTTCAGAATAAGCATTATTTTGTTACAAATAATTAAATAATAATTGTTATTATTCCTATATGAAAGCACTTTAAATGTACATTAGATTAAATAATATGCACATTCGTTGTAAACATTTGATAAATATGTTTGCATTAAAAAAGTAACTATTGTATTAAAAAATATATATTGTAAGATGCATATGTATAGTGATGTCTATGGCTCGGATTATATGCAATATGCTTATTTATTATTAAGAGGTTTATCAACAAAATTGTAAGTTTTCTATGCATATCTAATGTTTCTTTTTTAATCAAAATAAGCGAAACATTAGATATGCATAGAAAACTGTTGACGGTGGAGGCTTCTACTTCGTTATACATCATAATTTACAAATGAAACGCGATTTTTACTTTGTTTGTATCACTGAGACTTTATTAAGTGACTATAGTCACTCAACAAAGTCTCAGTTATACAAAGTGGCGGTCATGGGCATTTAATCGCCGACCGCCAAAAAATGCAGGTATTTACTATTGTTTACTACGTGGTGCGTCAACTAAACAAATGCACATTCGAAATATAATTGTTATCATAACATATATGTAAACATCAAACAATTATAATGTATATAATCTCAGCACTAATATTAAGAAGACATACACATAATATGAATCATACAGAATACAGAATGTATAATATCACCTATTAGTTATTAGAAATTACCGAGCTGTTCAACTTGTGAAGAACAATAATTAAATGAAATAAAACCGTTACAAAACTTAGAAAGCATATTTTTTTTTAAATTGAACTCATTACAAAAAAACAAATGCCTCATAATGCATACGCATGGGAATATGTACACCAGAAAGAAAAATGCCTTGTATGTTTATGTCTGCACCCCCATCAAAAAAAATCTCACGAGGCTTCACTAATCAAAGTATTTAAAGCTTACCGTTTATTTTCAAAAAATTATATTTCAGTAAGTTTTTGCCGCAGATAAAAAGGAAAATTCGCTCCAAAAATACAACTGTGTAACGAATGCGGAGGTGTTAAATTAGGCGACGTTTCCCCTATAAAATTTAGTGTCGTGAAAGTGTCTGCCTGGAAGAATTTTAATGTTGCGGAGGGCAATTACTCTCAATTTTCATGAGGTCCAGTAAATTTTCATTTGCATTTCGGCTAATTCGGGCCGCCTTAATGTGCCCCACCAAGCTCAACGCCCCACCCTTTCCCTCTCTCGCACCCCTTTACCCGCGTATATTAATCTACTGCCCTTGGCGCAATTAACCCATAAATTTTAGAAAAAGGCAGAAAGAACATCGTATCCATTTTATTAACAATTCAACATATATACACAGAAAATCTTGTCAAATAAATGAAGTTTAATTAAATACATAATTAAATGTCCAGCGTATTGATAAAGGCGAATAATAATAAAGATATCGTATGTTCAATAAAACAAAAAAAAGAAACCTTTAGAATGCCATGGAAAATATTGTAGATTGGCAACTCAAATTATATTTGTGGCTTAGAGCTAAAACGGCCAATGTTGAAAATTCCCCATTTGAGAAAATCGTATTGAAACTGTCACTGCTCAACGTTATGCTTTCATGTTGGAAATTTTTTTTCAACCTCGATTGGAAAAACTGATGGAGGAAGGGCGGGGCTACGGCCCATACTGCTCGAGTTTCAATGACGAAACTGCGACAGGTGTTCCCTGCGCGCCTTGTTTCTCTGAGAGGTGATGTGGAGTGGCCCGCACGCTCCCCTGATCTGAGCATTTGCAACTTCTTCCTGTGGGGGCTACCTGAAGAAAATGGTTTTTAGGTGATGTAGAGTGGCCCGCACGCTCCCCTGATCTGAGCATTTGCGACTTCTTCCTGTGGGGCTACCTGAAGGAAAAGGTTTTTAGGCATCGACCTCGCACCTTGGAAGAACTCAGGGATCGAATTCGGGAGGTAATCGCCGCTATACCCATCGAGATGTGCCAAAATGCGGCCGAAAATTTTAGAAATCGCCTTTATCAATGTATCGCTGCTGGGGGTCATCATCTTTCTGATGTCATCTTCAGTACTTAATGCATAAAACAGCATGATGTGCCGATTAAGAGAAAATAAACCCAATTTCTTTAAATTGCGCCGTTTTTTTTTTAATAGCCAATTAAAAGCTGCACTGTCTGTTTTGCCGCACCCTGTACATCATTATTCACACAAATAAGACACATATGCCCGTTTGCACCTAAGTTGATTAAGTTAATCAGTGATTCTTACTTCTTAAAAATACAGCAATTTTATGTATAAATTATTTACAATATCGCATAATAATAAAAGAGACATGTTTAGGATATCTTACAAATTTAAAACATTCTTATATTCTAGAATTATGACTTCGTCAGAGGTTTAATCAATGATTAGTGGTTGATTTAAGTTAATCAGTCAGGGTGCAAATGGGCTATAACCGAGATTTTTATTGTGACTTTAGTTTTGACAACTTTAACTTAGCATTATCAAACTAGAAGTAATTTAAACTAAGAATTCGTCGAACTGTTAGTTTAAATTACTACTAGTTTGATAATGACTAGTTAAAGTTGTCGAAACTAGTCATAATAAAAACCTCAGTTATACAAACAAAGTTTAAGTGTCTTATTTGTGTTTAAAATAATGTTTATAGGCAACTATGATCGATGTTTTCATGTTGCTTAAATATTTACCGACGATATAATTTAATGTTTAAGAAATAGAACTAGAGGTCGGGAACGATGTCAATTTAAAGCATCGCGAATGCGGGGAAAAAGGCGATAAGTAATAGTTTTCCAGGAGCGGAGGGTGGCGGCAGTAATTGCTTGCCGTCATATCGAGGGCGAGAGTCGATAGTTGGAGAACTGTCGGGGCTCTTATAATGATTGATCGACTTCCCCTGGCTTGCTGAGAAAAATATCACGACGTTGTGCGCCTCCGAGCTCAAAACTCAACACCATTCATCGACTAATTATCAGGAGGGATTGCCTTTAATTGGAAACTGAACGCCCTCATACAAAAGTTTTCAGTTTTACAAACCGTACAGTTAATCATTAATTACACAATCGGTCAAACTATAAAACTTTCAACATTAAATTAAAGATATACATTTAAGTGTTTTATTATGAATAAAAAATGTGTCAATATTAATGTTTCAAGGGAGTTAGACACACCGTAGAAGGTAAAATGTATATTGAATTATGATAGTATAGTTTAAATATATTTAATTCGCGATGTATGATGTAATCTTAGGCATAAAAAAGCATCTAAACAATATTGGTGTGTAATTCGAAATCGATTATATTTCGAGTGATAATAATCGGCTTGCTTTCAAATTACGAACAGTTATTTTTTACTGTAAACTTTATAAATTAATGAATTGAAGTAATTTTATTAATATTTGCAATCTATATTTTAATTTAAAAAAAATTAAATTTGTCAATAGTTTGTAGAATATATACAAAATATGAAAACGAATTAAAATTAATACCGACTTTCTGCAAAAACGAGACTACAAATTTTTGCAGAAAGTTGATATTAATTTGAATTCGTTTTAATATTTTATATATACATATATTTTAATTAATTTATTTTAAATTAATATAGAATACATATACCGGGTGTTGACTTGGCGGACGCAACATTGGAAATTCCATGTAAATTTTGAATTGTTCAAATTTTGGCTCCCCTATTAATTTTAGAAACAAAATGTATTTCCCTTTTTTGTAGAGGGAAAAATTCTAAATTGATTCGTTTTAACGTTTATCACTTTACGTTTCTCTAAGTTAAAATAATTAAGAAAAAGTAATATGATTTTATAAAAATAATGACATGCCATGGAATTGAAACAACAATTGCGGATGTCAAAATAGCTAAAGATATCGCAGTCACTTGATTAAAGTAAATGTTTTCGAAATGATTTACACTATACAAGAAAAAATCCTCCTAATAAAGTGGTATTATGCAAACCACAGTTATCCCGATGTTTGCGTTATGTTTTTTGTCGTTAATTACGGAACAGCAATATCTAGTGCTATTTTGACATCCGCAATTCTATCAATTCTATGGTATGTCATTATTTTTATAAAATCACATTACTTCTTCTTAATTATTTTAGCTGTAAATATTCTGACATTCGCTGATTTTTAAAAGATTTTAATTTAAAGCTATAAACGATTGTTTTCCAATCCCAGACTAAGCATGAAGTAAAATTTCGAGTTTAGAAAAGCCCCGTGAAAATTTGTCGAGGGTCGCGCAGCGACCCGAGTCAAATTTTTTGGGCTTTTCTAAACTCGAAATTTTACTTCATGCGCCACGCGTATAAAACACAGATTTTAAGTGAAGTTCGAATATACATAAATTTGACAATATAACAGTGTTTTATAGGCGTGGCGCATGAAGTAAAATTTCGAATTTAGAAAAGCCCAGAAAATTTGTCTCGGGTCGCTGCGCGACCCTCAATAAATTTTCACGGGGCTTTTCTAAACTGGAAATGTTACTTCATGCTTAGTCTGGGAGTGGAAAACACTTGTTTAAAGCTTTAAATTGAACTTAAAAAAAAACAGGGAATATCCGCAATCGTTGTATCAATTCCATGGTATGTCATAATTTTTATGAAATAACATTACTTTTTCTTAATTATTTTAGCTGTGAATTTTCTGATTTTCGCTGATTTTTAAAAGAGTTCAATTTGAAGCTTTAGACGAGTGTTTTCCACTCCCAGACTAAGCATGAAGTAAAATTTCGAGTTTAGAAAAGCCCCGTGAAAATTTGTCGAGGGTCGCGCAGCGACCCGAGACAAATTTTCTGGGCTTTTCTAAACTCGAAATTTTACTTCATGCGCCACACGTATAAAACACAGATTTTAAGTGAAGTTTGAATATACATAAATTTGACAATATTATAGTGTCATATACGCGTGGCGCATGAAGTAAAATTTCGAGTTTAGAAAAGCCCAGAAAATTTGTCTCGGGTCGCTGCGCGCCCCTCGACAAATTTTCACGGGGCTTTTCTTAACTCGAAATTTTACTTCATGCTTAGTCTGGGAGTGGAAAGCACTTGTTTAAAGCTTCAAATTGAACTTACAAAAAAAAACAGGAAATATCCGCAATTGTTGTATCAATTCCAGGGTGTCATTATTTTTTATAAAATCACATAACTTTTTCTTAATTATTTTAACTTAGAGAAATGTAAAGTGTTAAGTGTGATCATTCATAAATTTAGAAGTTTTTTCTCTACACAAAAGTAGAATACATTTTGAGTCTAAAATAAATAGGGAAGCCAATATTTGAACACTTTAAAATTAACATGCGATTTCCTATGTTGCGCCCGCCAAGTCAACACCCGGTATATTTCAATTAATTCATTTTGAATTAATATAGAATACATGTGTTATAGATCGGTTATTTGAACATTGTTAAATCTAGTTAGTTTAGTTGTCAACATAACTCTGTCAACATTCGCAATTCTGTAGTACAATTCTAAGTTCAATAAAGCCTTTAAATAGGTTAATTATTACAACAATTTATTGAACTTAAAATTGTTGTAAACAAAGTAGCTAAGTACGAAGTATTCAGCACCATTGATCTGCGAAGTGCGTACATTCAGGTGCCAATCATCGAAGCAAATAGAACCTATACAGCTTTTGAAGCATGCGGACAACTTTTCCAGTTTACAAGAATCCCTTTCGGTGTTACAAATGGAGTGGCTGCTTTTCAACGAGTCATTGATGAAGTTATTCGTGTTGAAGGTTTGAAAGATACGTATGCTTACCTCGATGATGTCACTGTTTGTGGCTTAAATCAAGAAGATCATGACCTAAATCTTAGTAAATTTTTGAATGCTGTAAATATATACAATCTCACAATAAATCAGGAGAAGAGCTCTTTTTCCCTACGATCAATTAGTTTACTAGGATTTAATATTAGCAATAAAACGATAAAACCTGATCCAGACCGTCTTAAACCTCTTAGAAGGCTCTCGCCGCCTTTAGACACTTCCTCTCTGCGAAGGACCATTGGTATGTTTTCATACTACTCCAGATACATACCCAGGTTTTCCGATAAAATTCAACCCCTCATTAAATGCTCGTTCCCATTATCAGAGGAAGCTATTGCATCTTTCGAAAACTTGAAGAAAGATATTGAAAATACTGCTGGCTCATCAATTGACTCTGAAGCTAAATTCACAGTAGAAACAGACGCATCTGACACTGCTCTAGCTGCTACCCTATCCCAGTGTGGTCGACCAGTGGCATTTTTCTCAAGAACTCTCTCTTCAACTGAACAAAAGCATCCGGCTATAGAAAAGGAGGCACAAGCTATTGTTGAAGCCGTAAAGAAATGAAGACACTATTTAATGAGTCGACATTTCCTCCATGTTACAGATCAAAAATCAGTATCTTTTATGTTCGATGCCAAGCTATCTGGAAAAATAAAAAATGAGAAAATTATGAGATGGAAACTCGAACTATCTTGTTACAAATACGATATTGTATATCGCCCTGGAAAAGATAATGCAGCTGCTGACACACTTTCCAGAACATGCTCAGCTACTGGCAACAGAACTGGGAGACTGAAATGTCTTCATGAATCACTCTGCCATCCAGGGGAAACAAGAATGTATCATTGGGTTCGAAGTAAAAACATGCCTTATACATTGGAAGAAATTAGACAAATGACTTCTGCATGTCGCGTTTGCTCTGAAATAAAAACAAGATTTCACAAACAAGAAGGGAAACTAATTAAAGCAACATCTCCGTTTGAACGCCTAAACATTGACTTTAGGGGGCCTCTTCCATCAACATCGAAGAATCGCTACTTATTAACTATAGTCGATGAGTACTCCCGATTCCCTTTTGTTTTTGCATGCCCTGACATGTTAACATCTAATGTCATATCGAACCTGAAACAACTGTTTGCCATTTTTGTAACACCTGCCTATATTCACTCAGAGCGAGGCACTTTATTCATGTCACAAGAGTTGAATATTTTCTTAATATCATTGGGCGTTGCTACTAGTAGAACTACTCGTTATAACCCTCAAGGAAACGGGCAAGTCGAGCGATACAATGGAATTGTGTGGAAAACCATTCAGTTATCTCTGAAGAACAAAGGAATGAACATCACTCAGTGGGAATCAGTCCTACAGGAGGCTCTTCACTCTATCCGTTCGTTGCTTTGTACCTCGACAAATACTATCCCTCATGAACGAATGTTTTCACACCCAAGAAGATCAAGTTACGGCCAGTCTATACCTACATGGTTACTAGAGCGTGGACCTGTTTTACTGAAACGAACTGTTCGTCAATCGAAGTATGACCCGATAGTTGACGAGGTTACTCTGTTGGAAGGTAACTCCGAATATGCCCACGTAAGATATCCAGATGGCAGAGAGACTACAGTTTCCACTAGGCTTTTAGCTCCTGCTGGTGAGAACGTTCAGGATATATCAATGGACAGTAGCGACCCGCCAAAAGGTCAAGACATAATCCAGGATGAAATTGAACCGGCCGAAAATACGGAAAAACTTCCCGAGCTTACACTTGCACAGGGTCCCCCACCAGATGCTGCTTTGCGGTTGAGTCTGAATCCTGCTATAGATCCCCCTTCGCGGCGTAGCTCTCGTGATCGTCGGCCTCCGACTTATCTGCAAGACTTCGTTAGCTCATAGGGAGGAAGAATGTTATAGATCGGTTATTTGAACATTGTTAAATCTAGTTAGTTTAGTTGTCAACATAACTCTGTCAACATTCGCAATTCTGTAGTAAAATTCTAAGTTCAATAAAGTCTTTAAATAGGTTGAATTATGAACTGTGGAGGCTTCTACTTCGCTATACATGTTAATTCAATGAAATAAAACACTCTGTTTGATAATGGCAAGTTGAATTGCCGAAACTGCAGTCACGAAAATAATAATAGTGTGTTATACAAACAAAGTTAAAGTGTTTTATTTCATTCTTTAAATAGGTTAATTATTACAACAACATGTATATTAAATAACTAAGTATAACAAAATAGTAAACTATGCATTTATAATTTTCAACTCATTTATTAAATCACTACAATTATTTCTCTACTCTGAAGCTTCTTTAGGTGAAGAAATATAATACAGAAATTTACAAATAGATTTACATTATATACCGATTTTAAAAGTGTGGGTGAAGAGGTCAAATAAGTTATATTATTCAATATATAAAATGATTAGGGTGGTGGCCGAGCGGTAACGTCGCCGAATAGTCCGGGTTGGATTCCCCTGCATGGGGAGTTGTTATTTAAAAATAATAACTCGTCCTGTCCCTGGGTGTGGTGTGAATGTGTCGTGACGTCCAAATATATGTTAAATTAAATATACAAAAATGGTATAAAGCCTTTGCTAAATAAACAAACAAAAAAATTAATACAATGTTTTGTATAAGAAGCGTAAGCTTATTTTATCGAATTCAATTAGTTTTGAATTTTAAAAATTCTTGTTATATTATTCAATATATTTTCCCACAAATAAGTAATATTTTTCGTGGAATTTTTTCCACATATTAAAATTCACAACGAGACGTGGGAATTTGTTTCACGCCGTCTGAAAAAAAATCAGACCGGCCAATTTCGTATTCAAACGGCGCTGGTTACAGGGAAATGGGGATGATATTTCCTTTTCGGGGGCTATCAATCCACCATGTGCTCGTCGGCTTCATTTCGCCGCCGCCGCCTCCAGCTTTTTCCCCACAATAGGACACCGCTTTTCCATTTACAAAACGCCCTCTTCTTTTATTCCACGATTATCTTTTTACACATAAAAAAATTAAAAATAAAGCCAAAATAGTGGATGTTCAGGAAAATCTCTATATAATTTGTGTATTATATTTAAAAAACAATAGGTAATACCTTTACTGCTCAAAATTGGATCTGTTTGCTAGAAAAATAAATTGAGATCTAGTGATCTAACCTAACAACTTTTCTTCAAATTAATTTGAGCCTAAATAACCTAGTTTAATTCAAATAAATTGATTGTAAGTTACGTAAAGATCAAATTAATTTGACGAATAAGGCACTAATAACCTTTCTTCACACTTTTATTTGAATTACCAAATGTACATTTCGGACACAAAGTGACCAATATCAATGGATTAACACTCCATTCTTAATCCATTGATAATGGTCACTTTGTGTCCGAAATGTACATTTGGTAATTAAAATTAAAGTGCGAAGAAAGGTTATTAGTGCTTTATTTGTCAAATTAGTTTAATTCACTTTGACCTAATTTTATACTACATCAAAGCATTGGCGGCTCGTGGGATTCGTTCATCTGCTATAATCTGCTGCCATAAATGTGTTATTATTATCCGCTTATTGATCCCAAAAGACTCGCAAAAGGCCGTTGACTTTTTTAACTTTCATAATTCAAACACTAATAAAATTATTTGAAATAAAACAACACAGTTAGGAGGGTTTCACTTTTATTGTTGAACACTGCAACATGTTTCACCACACAGTGGCTTCATCAGGCAGATGAAATAATTATTTCATCTGCCTGATGAAGCCACTGTGTGGTGAAACATGTTGCAGTGTTCAACAATAAAAGTGAAACCCTCCCAACTGTGTTGTTTTATTTCAAATAGTATTATGGAGTTTCATCATGTATCCGCCTCATCAATTAAATACACTAATAAAATGTAAAGCTAATCTAATTAGTTGTCCAAAAAAGTGTTGAAGCCAATTTAAAACAAAATTCAAAACAATTTAAATAATCACATCAGTTCGGAATAAGCCCTAAAAATTGACAGTTCGCAGTGCGAATTCGTTATGATCTAAACAAAAAAAAAAAAACAACAGAATAATCCCCCTTGTTTTCCGCGTGTCAGCTTTTCCCTTGTCGGCGGCATTTCCATGCAATCGGATGTTTAACAGCGCACAAACGCGTCCCTTTTCCCTCCGCTCCCCCTCCCTCATAGACATACCGGCTTATGACGGATCCTAAGTCTTCGAGGCGGCACCTGGGGGACAAATTGTGGACCCTAGGAAAGGGGGCCGCTCCGAAACTCCTAATCGCATTATTTATGTTTGCTTAGTCGGTGGAAACGCTGCGCGCATCGGCGCAAATCTGCGAAATCACAAATTGTTTGCGGGCTTTCTCTCGCTTGACAGGTGATAAAAGTAAGGCGTGAAATATTGAAGGGGTATCTCAGTAAATCGTAATTAGCCACTTATAAATTGGCAAGCAAAATATTATTTAAAGGAAGCCAAGAAATTCTAGAATGGTTGAGAATATTCCAATGCGATTAATGAAAATATAAGATTTGACAAATAAAAATTGCTATTTTGTTAAAAAAAAATTAAGATTTTCAAATTTAGAATTGTTTGTTCAATGACTAAAGTGACGATTAAGCCGCCAACGAAGTATCAAAATGTATATAAAAATCAAATCAGATTTTTCTCGTTAAGCAGTATATTTTTAATCCTGCTGTTACAATTTATTTCTTTTAACTCATTAAGGGCCATTGTTGATAACACGCAACATTATTATTTTTTTGTTAATTGAATTTCTAAATAAATTAATTTAACCTGACTTGAAAATGTATAAAGACAAATGTAAATATTTTGTTATTTAAATATGTATTTCGATTATTACTAGTTTAAAAAAAAACAATGTCAGTGTATTTCTAACTTACAATATTTCAGTATTTTATACGCGTGGCGCATGAAGTAAAATTTCGAGTTTAGAAAAGCCTGAAAATTTGGTTTGGCCGCTCCGCGCTTCGCGCTACGCGACCAAACCAAATTTTCAGGCTTTTCTAAACTCGAAATTTTACTTCATGCTTAGTCTGGGAGTGGAAACACACGTTCTAAAGTTCACATTGCACGTTTTTATATAAAATCGACGAATGCCTAAAAATTTACAGCGTATACATTATGTATATTTGAAAGAATAATTCACAGTATGTACAATAAGTCATTCATAGAAATCATGAAATGAAGTGCAGAATTTTGCCTAAAATTAACTTTTACAGTTAACTCTATAATTATATGGCCGTTAATGGGTTAATACTGATTTAGCAATGTATCTTTACTTTTACAATATTTCAGTATTTTATACGCGGGGCGCATGATGTAAAATTTCAAGGAACTATATCTTTACTTTTAATTCTCTAATCGTGCTAAATCGTGTTTTTTTTTTATTGGGTTTGGCTTTTGCCTGGCCTTGGGAACTTGCCCATTAGCCAACATCATTTTATTTATATTTGTATTTGTTTTATTTCTTTAACCTATTGCTAATTACCTATATATTTGGACGTCACAACACATTCACCCACACCCATGGACTCTGGGACGAATATTTTTCGTTAGAAAAATTACTCGCCCCGGCTGGGAATCGAACCCAGATCACCGCCGTGAACGATTGGCGAAACCAGCGGCTCAACCGCTCGGCCACGGCGGGCCCATTAAATCGTGTAAATACAGAATTTCAAATGTTTTTTCTATAATTTGGGTAACCAGCTTACATTAATTCTAGATAAGCGTTATTACACTCACAATCCATTTAAGTCTAATAACTTCTATAAAATATACAAAGGGGCGCATAAGAGGGGGGGGGGGGGGGCTCCGGGACATGTCCCGGTGGGCCAACACGCTCCTGGAATCAATAATTAATTAAGTGTAGTTTTAATTAATTTTGTATGAATTTTTAAGAAAGCGCGCGCCTCCAATAAAATCGCGATTAATCAAGAGCGCAGCAATAATTTATCGGTTCCGTTTAAGCCGTTTAAACACGGGCACGAGTCATTAATCAACACCGCTAATTAATTAGGGAGGCAAGCTGTTACGCAAACGTGAGGAATTTCCGCGAAGCTGCGTGGGTTGGGAAAGTTTTTAGGCAGAAGAATTATTCCCCTTTACCGCACGTATGCGGAACTAATCAGAAAAATTAATGTCGCGCCTGTGTGAGGGTTGCCGGCTGCAGTCTCGAGGGTGTGCTCAGGGTGCATTGTTTTAACAACTTTTCCTCCGGAGACGCGAGATACAGCCCTAAAAGTGGGGCAGAGGGGTTCCGGTGGGGCATTATCTGTTGCGAGACAGGCAGACGCACTCAGGAAAATAAATATGTTGGGATAAGCTACGAAATTTGATTTGTATTCATTACAGCTTCTTTTCTAAAGTTTTAGCTATACCGGTTGAACACAAAACAAGATCACCCCCTTTAGTTTTTTTATTAATTGAGATATCAATTTGAAATTTTGTACATTTATATTAAAAACAATTAAGAGTTCATTGATGATTATAAAACTTTAATAGCACTTCCGGTTGCACTGGAAGTGACTGTTGTTTTGAAATTTTAAATGGAACACCCTATATATATTTTTTTTGTTTTCGAGTACAGAATCTCATTTCCCATTCAAATCAATTGTTAAAAAAATAAAATATTACCAGTGTCATATTTTTTTGTCAAAAAATAATACTTCATCTAGGTTGCTGTGGTCGCTCTAATATCTTTTGTTCCGTATCATAGACGTATATAAAACAAATATTACCAACTTTTGTTTTTTTAATTTGGCCAACAGATGCCCTTAAATTGTAATTCAATCGTTTTTTTTATATACACATGACTGGCATTGTAATTGTGGTTTAAATACAGGTACTAAAATTTAATAAAAAGCTAATTTAAAAGACTTAAGTTAAAATTACATTTCAATGAGAGAAAAGCTCCAGCGCAAGAAAGGCAAGAAATGATTCCTATTACGAATGCTAGTCAGTTCGGATCTCCCTGAATTATTTTTAATCTCCATCTCCAGTTCGCTTTTTTTCTCTCTTTGCCGGAGAATTATAATTTGCACAATCAAGATCGCGGAATTATAAATAGCCCCGGGGCTTCCTCCAGCGTTGCTGCACTCTTAGTTCATCTACTACATTAATTACCCCCATCCTGGGGTGTTGGAATTATAATAGGTTCCTTTTTGAGCCACCCTCGCGACTGCCTTTCTAGTTTCATCGCCAGTCCAGGCGCGGAGTGGAAAATTAAAAATTGAAATTTGCAGAGAGGAAAGAGACGATTATTAATTAACAACGTCTTAACAGTATGTTTCACTTGCGGTTTGATTATAATTACTTTTTAAAGTGCACATTAAAAATATACATACATAAATGCAGTAGGTTACTGTATGTAACAGTAAACACCTGTATCAAATGTCCGTCGGGGTATTAGCCCGCAAAGTAGTTGTTGACATATACTGCCCTTCAAAAAAATCAGAACACAAAGTATTTATTGGACGATTTTAATGAAATTTACAGAATTTGATCATGTAAATGAACTGCATCGATGATCAAAAAATCAATTGTTTTGGTTACTATTTAATGGTATTTTTCCTTGATTTCACCATTATGAAGAGCTGCTGATTTTTTAATGTAATTGCTTCTAATATCCAAGTAGCCTCTGAGTAGTTTGACGTTTCAGTTTGTAAAATATAAAAAGATGCCCCGTGTTCGTCGGCGTGCACAATATCATCATCTAAGTGAATTTGAAAGGGGTCGCATTATTGGAATGCGAGAAGCGGGTTTTTCAGTTCGTGCTATTGCTGAAAGGGTAGGCCGTAGTGTATCGGTGATCGTACGCTGCTGGTCTAGATGGTCCGAAGCTGGGGAGAATCGACGTAGACTTGGATCAGGACGTCCAAGAAGCACCACTGAGCGTGAAGATCGAGCTCTTCGTCTTACAACTTTAAGGGACAGATTTACAACGTCGCGGGCATTGGGAAATGACTGGTTGGCTCTAAATGGCCAAAGAGTATCCATGGCTACTGTTTACAGAAGAATCCGCAGTTTTGGTATAAGATCCTACCGTCCACAATTGTGTCTACCTCTTACTCCGCAGCATCGCAGAGCAAGACTTGATTGGTGCAGGGAAAGACAACATTTGACCCATGAATGGAATAACATTATCTTCAGCGATGAGTCTCGGTTCTGTTTATGGGCTCATGATGGTCGCAGAAGAGTGAGACGTCGACGCGGTGAACGCAGAATTTTAGAATTTGCTGTTGAAAGACATACGGCTCTTACACAGGGAGTTATGGTTTGGGGGGCGATAGCATATGGTAGTCGGTCTCCTCTAGTTTTTTTTAGAAGCAAGTCTTAACGCTATTCGGTATATTGACAACATTTTACGGCCAGTGTTAGTGCCCTATGTAAATGGCTTGCAGAACCCCATTTTTCAGCAAGATAATGCTCGACCTCACACAGCGGCCATTACAAGACAGTTTTTTGATAGTGCCGAAATCAATTTGTTACCTTGGCCATCTCGTTCTCCAGATCTATCGCCAATAGAACATGTTTGGGATATGATAGGTGTTAGAATAAGTAACTTACAGCGCCCCGCTAACACTGTAATGGAACTTAGAGGTCAAATTATCGAAGTTTGGAATGAAATACCCCAAGTCGATATTGACAGCCTGATTTCTAGCATGCCTCGACGTGTTAATGAGTGTTTGGGAAATCGTGGAGGCCCAACACATTATTCATTTTTATTCATTTGTTTTATTGTTTTTCAAGTTGATTTTTTGATCATCGATACAGTTCGTTTACATGATCAAATTGTGTAAATTTTATTAAAATCGTGCAATAAATACTTGGTGTTCTGATTTTTTTGAAAGGCAGTATATATTTACATAGTTATTGATGTGGGAACAGAACGCAGCAATTTACGTGCAAAATTGCGTTATTTATTTCATCGCAAAAATAATTTTATTGGGAAATCAACCAAACTAATAAGCACAACGTCTAATAAATAATAAAATAGTTAATCGTAAGAACACAGAAATTAAATATTTTAAATGGTTTTTCTTTATTTTGGGTTACATTGATGGAGCGTTTTTGCCCTCACGGTCCTCTTAATCAACATTTTCACATTAGGGTGATATTGTTCTTGCATTATAAATAACATTTTCAATTGTGAATTATATTTTTCTTGTATTATAAATAACAGTTTCAGTTGGGGGGTGTTAAGTTTAATTAAGTGAGTGGGTCAGTTTGTAGGAGGTCATTACAGCGAGCGTAAATTTGAAACCGCAACGACATACAAACACATGTACATGAACTGGGGGGAGGGTGTTGGATTGGAGGGTCTTGTGTAGTGGTCCGGTGCCTAACTAGTAACTAGGTCTCGAAGGAGCATCGATCAAGGGATTACACCTACATGAGCGGATGAGAGAGGAAGGATGCGAACTTATGGGGAAAGTGATGTTTGCAGAGATGTACAATGTGCTTTATGAAGGTTTATTGCGTTGAGAACTTAAGAGATTGCTTATTCACACTCAATATACGTTAGGAGATAGTTTACATTTTAAAATTATACTCGTATTATTATTGTTATTTTATCTCCTAACGTAACGTAACAGTTGCAATAATTTTTTTTTTCTTCCACATTCACTTGACTAACAGTTAAAATTATACTGGCATTATTAATGTTATTTTATTAGTCAAGTAAATGTGAAAGAAAGTAAAAACAATTATTGCAACATGGCTTGGTTTGGGTGAATTGATAATACGTTGACAGCTGTCAAAGTAGCGATAGTCAACTTTGTTTTAAATTACACCCTACCTATTTTTTGTTCAATTCATATAGAGTAGAGATGGGTGGAATGGCTCTTTTCAGTGAGCTGGTTCAAAAGATCTGACACACTTTAAAGAGCTGGTTCAGTGAGCCAGCTCAAAAGAGTTATATGACTCAGTTACGAGCTAGAGTTTTGACTCAGAGATCAGTTGGGTTCGAAAGCGGTCGTGAATCATCACGATCCTACTCAGAACCGCGGAGTTGGATCCCGATGAGTGAGCTAGCTCAGTCCGCTCAGTCGGATTCAACAGCCGCCGTGGATCTTTTAGAGTCGATTCGCCAACTCAATGGGTTTATTTAACTCCATTCGCACGCGTCGTAATTCGAATCGATGATGCTGCAATAACATGAAGGAAATATAACGATAGCTATTTTCAATAACAAACACTTTTTATTAAATTTACAATTTTGGTTACAAAAAAGTTAACGAAAGAATAATTGCACTTGTAATGTTTACTAGATGGTAAACAACGTTGGTTGCTTATGATATTTTAAATTGTAGTATCTGTGAACTAAGAAGAGGCAAATCTCAATCTAAATAAATCTAAATAAACGAATAACGCAGGTATAGAAATTGACGTGAAAGAAATACAGTTTTTAGAAATGAATTAAGTAGTGTACAAAAGGAAAAAGTAAAAAGTGTATATGCAGTAAGGCTGAGAGTAGCCGGCCTGTCGATCTACGAGCCGCATGAAAATCAAGATCTGTTAATACATTGCGAATCTACATTCACTCTAGAAGAGCGGGCGAATCAAAATGAGTCATGGCTCAAAAAGAGCTACATATTTCAAACTGAGTCACTTGGCTCACCAGCTCACTTCACTGAGCTGACTCCTAGAGTCGATTCGCTCAGGAGTTAACCATCTCTAATATAGAGGGCACTTTCCTGCATATGAACAACTTTCACAACATAAGGTGACATTTGGACTATAATGACAATTCACGTAAGTCGGTGCTAGCCGAAATTTAGACTATAACAACAGTTGACATAAGTCGGCGGTAGCCCACATTTGAACTATAATGACAGTTGACATAAGTCGGCGCTAGCTGACATTTAGTCCATCGTATCAACTTGACATAAGTTGGCGTCAGCCGACATTTGGACTATAATAACAGTTGACATAAGTTGGCGGCAGCCGACATTGACACTACAATGACAGTTGGCATAACCAACCGTGCCAACTTGACACGAGTTTGAATTGAATTTACTTACGATACACATTTCAACACTTGTGACATGTTTTAAAGTAACGAGTGTCTTTCACTCCCAGACTAAGCATGAAGTAAAATTTCGAGTTTAGAAAAGCCCCGCGTAGAAAATTTGTCTCGGGTCGCGCAGCGACCCGAGACAAATTTTCGCGGGGCTTTTCTAAACTCGAAATTTTACTTCATGCGCCACGCGTATAAAACACTGGTTTACACTAAAGTTAAAAATATATAACGCTTAGATGTGATGGTGATCAACTAATAACTATAATAACAGTTGATATAAATCGGCGCCAGCCGACATTTGGACTATAATAACAGTTGACATAAGTTGGCGTGCCAATTTGACACGAGTTTGAATTGAATTTACTTACGATACACATTTCAACACTTGTGACATGTATTAAAGTAACGAGTGTCTTCCACTCCACGACTAAGCATGAAGTAAAATTTCGAGTTTAGAAAAGCCCCGCTTAGAAAATTATTCTCGGGTCGTGCAGCGACCCGAGACAAATTTTCGCGGGGCTTTTCTAAACTCGAAATTTTACTTCATGCGCCACGCGTATAAAACACTGGTTTACACTAATGTTAAAAATATATAACGCTTAGATGTGATAGTGATCAATATTTACCGAGATGTAGCGATAAAAAGGAAAAAAATACTTTTTTGTAAATAGTTTTGGAATAATAATAATAATAATAATAAAAGTTTGATTCCTGAACCTTCGGAAAAATGTAAAAAAAAATGGTGAAGCAGTGCCTATTTTGAACTTCTGAATAAAATTAATCTTCCAAAAAGTGTACATATTTCTGAGGTGAGGCCCTGAAAACAATTAAGGTGATAATTTTGGCCCTTGAAGCAATTTGGGTTGGCCAGCCCTGGTATAATTGAAAGGAAATATGTAACCACCGAAGAAATCAAACATTGAATTCATCCAATAAATTATTTTATAAATCGTGTGTTATTAATTGAGTTGTCAAATAGGAAATCGGTGCGGAATATCAAATTAAACTACAGTACATCACGCGCGCCTCCAACTGGAAATTTGACACAACACGCGATACGTATCGCGTTTCCTGAAATGCCATACAATTTTCTTTGAACGCCAGATTTTTCTATGCAGATAGAATTGTTTGTTTGCATTAATGCCGTAATTAGCTCCGAACAAAATCATGAAAATTCATCTCGAAACAACATGTGTTATTTTTTGCATAAAAATGCATTAACGTTTTATTATTTTATTAATTGGTATCCCACGAGGATCAGTATATTATCCAACATACATTTTTTATTTTAAATTACATATCCCGATGTGTACTCTATAAATGTTCATACATTCGTTGTTTTTGAAAAGCCATTAGTTTGAAACTGCTAACAAATGATTTTACTCCCAGATTAAGCATGAAGTAAAATTTCGAGTTTAGAAAAGCCTTAAAATTTGGTTTGAAAATTAATTGTCCTTAAATAATAACGTAAATTTCAACATTCACAACAACAACATACAGTCTTTTTTTTAAGTATACATATCCCAAAAGATTCACACTCTAGAAATGTTCAAGCATTCGTTGTTTTTTAAAAATGTTCAGTTTGAAACTTTCAAAGAGTATGACCACTCCCTGATTAAGCATGAAGTAAAATGTTTAGACTTTTCTAAACTCGAAATTTTACTTCATGCGCCACGCGTATAAAACACTGAAATATTATGAAGTTAGAAATATATCGAAACAATTTTTTTTTAACGAGTTATAATCAAAATAATTAAATAACAAAAAAAACACACATTCTCAAGCCAGATCAAATAATACAACAACTTATTCATCAGTTTAATAATAACAAAAAAATAATAATGTCATATTAATGTATCAACAACTCTTAATGGGTTAAGGATAGAATAATCAAACTTAATAACTTAAAATTATACATCACAAAAAAATATATCAAAACAATTTTTTTTTAACGAGTTATAATCAAAATAATTAAATAACAAAAAAAAAACACACATTCTCAAGCCAGATCAAATAATACAACAACTTATTCATCAGTTTAATAATAACAAAAACATTAATAATGTCATATTAATGTATCAACAACTCTTAATGGGTTAAAGATAGAATAATCAAACTTAATAACTTAAAATTATACATCACAAAGATATTGGATAATTGATTTCTAGAAGTGAAAGCCTGAAATGTATTAATATTGTTGACTCTACGCAAAGTTAAGAACTTGTTAAATACTTCTCGAGGTTTCGGAGTGAGCGTCCTTGGCGGATTAGCTCGTCTTTTAATTGAATATAAATTAAACAGGGAGAACTAAGTCTCCACCGGCAAATAAACACCTCAAGAAAAGAGCACTTTATCATCACCGCTCAGGCTCCGGACTCGCGTAATTTTAATCTCTCCTTTAAGAAATATACGTCTATTGAATTAATTTGTGGATTAATGTTGAATTAATTTTGATATTTAAGTACAGAAAGTCCATTAATTCTTCAATTAAATTATTCTTAAATAAATTAAGAGATAATAAAGTCTATTAAAGTTTAATTTCATCATTTGTATAAGAATTTTTTTTTAAAATTACTTTTAGAGTCCATTTGTCTGTGCTTGTGTGTTGTTTGCGTACGCAAACAGTATACAAAAGCCGTTATTCACACACTAGTTAGCTAAGTAACTATTAATGTCAATTATTATTGATAATGTATATAAGATTTTGCCTTTTTGTACTTCTTTGCAATCAACAATAATAATAATAGTAATCACTTATATTTAGATTTATAAATGTATACAAAATAAATAATTGCAATATAGAACGTCAAATAGAAGAATATTGAAATTTTTAACATAAAATAACGTACAAACAAAAATACACATTAAAATTGTGTACCTAAGAATTCAGATAACGAGTATGGTTCCAAGTTATAAAATAAATCAAACAGGCAATGCTTTAACTTATGGTATTCCGTAATTTCTCTTATGTAGCAAGGTAAGGGATTGTATATTTTATACATATCGATCAACCAGTTCCAAATCTTCGTAAGTGCAAAATGTGAAATTTAACAGGAGCACAAAATACTATTTAATTATTATATGAGCTGCGTAATCCTTCTGATTTTTTTATAGTATATACATATAGCTTCATCATGAGCGATTTAAAAAAATATTCTAAGTAGATGTTTATATTAATATTAGTAAATTAATAATATCTTATTGACGCGGACATTTATTTGTGAAAACAGGACTTATGAGGTTTTAATTTAATTTATTTATTTTAACGGCTTACCATTTACATGCAAAATACAATACACAAAATAACATATATATATATATATATATATATATATATATATATATATATATATATATATATATATATATGTATATATATATATATATATATATATATATATATATATATATATATATATATATATATGTTAAAACGTAGATTTTCGCGGGCGTAACATGTTTCTTCGGGTTTGGTCCCGCGTATTTTCTTGGCTCTGGTCCATTGTATTTTTAATTCGACGTTTCGATGCCGTCGCAGTCATGACTGCGACGGACCATATATATATTGTATATATATATATATATTGTATATATTGTATATATATATATATATTTATATATATATATATATATATATTTATATATATATATATATATATATATATATATATATATATATATGGTCCGTCGCAGTCATGACTGCGACGGCATCGAAACGTCGAATTAAATATATATATATATATATATATATATACATTGAACTTAAAACTGAACAAGAAAAGTTACAATTCTTTTAGGAAGCGCTTTAATAATGGAAAAGACCCATTAAAAAGGTAAAATTTTAAAATACTGGCGTCACGCAAAACACGCACGGAAGCGGAATATTTCGCATAATCCGTGCGAATGTAGCCGATACGGAATGTAATGTCAAACCGAAGAGAGTGCGTTGGAACCCCTATACCAACCAGTTTCAACAGATCAGGGCAATCCGAATACCCATTGAGTAGTTTCAATACTAACTTAATGTCAGCTTCTACACGCTTTTGCTTGTTTTGGAAGTAGTTTTTCGGTATATAAAATTATATGAATGTCCTCCTAGCTTAAGATACTTTGTAGGGTTGTCTATGAAAGAGAGAAATATTATCTGACCACCGATTTATATTTTCTTATTAAAGTATTATACAGTTTTATGAATTTAAGTTTCCATCTTCTTAATTGAAAGTAATGCTGAGTAAATTTCAGGATGAATGTTTATAATTAAACTAATTAAAAAGTAATTTCGAATAAACCGCTTTGTGCCGCTTCCTAGGAAGTGCACGTCTACTGATTAGACGTTGGAAGTGGACATTCTTAATTAGTTCTGGTTTGGTAGAAACCCTCGTGTATGTGCGGAGTTAATGGTCAAAGCGGATGGAAGTTCGATTGGTGATTGGTCCCCTTGTTGGGCGCCATTTCCTACCTTCTTGCGGGGAACGTCCGGGATCCTCATTAAAACGACGCATTAATGAATACACAGACTAATTAGATCATTTAAAATCACCAAAAGAAAACATCAACATGCAACAAAATATTTAAACATAATATAGAAAATTACGAAAATATTATTCGTGAAAATGCAAACAATGTCTTATTTAATAAGACAACTTAAGACAATAAATATCCATTGAAACAACTACTTGGATATTTATTGTCTTAAGTTGTCTTATTAATTAAGACACTGTTTGCATTTTTACGAATAACATTTTCGTAATTTTATATATTATGTTTAAAGTGTGCAAACTATAAGAAGCTTAAGCTTATTTTCTCGAATTCAAATAGTTTTGAATTTGAATTATTCTTGTTTAAAAAAATTTAAAGATATAATGGACTGTGAATATTTAAATATTGCACAACTTTACCTATTTAAGTTCAAGTTGACACTAAACGAATTCAAATTGTCATCAATCAAATTTAAGTTGGCAGTAATCAAAATCAAATTTTCGCAAAACAAATTCACGTTAGCACTAATCAATATCAAGTTTTCGCTCAACAAATTAAAGTTGGCCATATACAAAATCAAGTTATCCATAAAGAAAAGTAAGTTGTCTATAAATAATATCCCCATTTATTTTTTCTATAGTTAAGGGTGTTTTACCTGTTGATTCGTATTCTGCGAAATCATATTGAATTATAGCAAGTGAAGGTCGAATATAAATATGATCAAATAAAATAATTCAGATTGTGGTATACATATTATACCTTTTTAAAAACATATTCCAGCAGCATTAATTATACAGCACTTTTAATTTGTTCATTCGATATAAATTTAATATTATATGATACATGTATTTTAATTCCCACTAACCAGGGTGGTTAAAAAGTAAAAACGTTTTCTTCATTTAAATTAAAACAAACAGTTTTTTTAACAAAACATGTTTTTTCGTCGAAACAGCGTTTAAAACATTAACAATTAAAAACATGTTTAAAATTCGTTTAAAACATCTTTGAAACACGCTTAAAACATGTTTAAAACAGAACATACAGGGAATTTTTTCTTTTGAGTATACATATCCCGATTATTACAGCGTTTTTTAAATTTGCGGGAATTCGTTGTTCAAATGCGGTTAATTTGAGGCTTTTGTCGAGTGTTTTCCACTCCCAGACTAAGCATGAAGTAAAATTTCGAGTTTAGAAAAGCCTAAAAATTTGGATTGGCCGCGTAGAGAAGCGGAGCGGCCAATCCAAATTAGGCTTTTTTAAACTCAAAATTTTACTTCATGCGCTGCGCTTAAAAACACTGATTTACAGTGAAGTTCAAAAACACACACATACAACAACGATTATAGGCAACCTTATATACGTTAGAGTTATTGGGTTGCCCTTAATCACTGTATTAAACAATTTGTTCAGCGCAGAATTTGACTATGGTTTTATTCACATCTACATATTGGATTGCTAAAGCCGTATATTTTAAACTTTGCGATATTTCAGTGTTTTATACGTGTGGCGCATGAAGTAAAATTTCGAGTTTAGAAAAGCCTAATTTGGATTGGCCGCTCCGCTTCGCTACGCGGCCAATCCAAATTTTCAGGCTTTTCTAAACTCGAAATTTTACTTCATGCTTAGTCTGGGAGTGGAAAACCCTCGTTTAAAAATTCAAATTGAAATATTTTAAATAAAACAATGAATGTCATAAAATTTACAGTGTATGTATTTAAAAATTACTTTTATGCATTTTATGCACACATGTTTGATATTTTATTGTAATAAAATGTTATGTTTAATAATGAAATTTGAAATATTTTCAACAATTTACAAATGTAAACAACAATCTTAATAAGGTAGTATAAAATATAATTTAGTAAATTTAAAATAATAAAAAAAAACGTTTTAAAGAAATTTAACATTTAAAACATGTTTTTAACAAATTTAAAACATGTTTAAAACAAAACCGTTTAAAACACAATGGCTGTTTTTAAACATGTTTAAAACACTGTTTTAAAACAAAGTATTTCAAACATAATAACCATGTTACTGACTAAATTTATTCTTATTATATTTTTAATTATATTTTTATTTTAATATTATTTTATTTAATTTTACAAAAGTATTTTTTTTAATTATAAATAAATAATTATTGCCAACTTGAATTTTTTAAATGTCAGCTTGAATTTGTTTAGTGCTAACTTGAATTTCGTTAAGGACATCTTGATTTTAATTAGTGCCAACTTGAATTTGTTTGAGTTGGATTAGTGATAACTTAAATTTGATTAGTGCTAATCTGAATTTGATTAGGGCCAACTTGTATAATTATGAAATTCAAAACTCAAATTCAAACTCAACACACTCATAACGTGTGATAATATAAATTTATAAATATTTTCATTGAATCATAATTATATTTCATTGGATCAAAGTGTGAAATAATTTTTCGAAAGCTTTTGAACGCGGTTAGATAGTTGCACGTCTGGATGAAAGCATTCGGCGGCGTCATGAAGAAACAATTCAAAGCCGGAGGCGAAACGGCTTTATGTAAATACGTCTAACGAGAATGCGTGCTCCGCCGCCTCCCCGGGGACGGCTATGTCGAAAATGAAAATGAAAATGCACGCCCAAAATATGTTCCCTCCGTTCCATGTTCACACAAACAGCATACAAAAAATACTTAACACTGCAAACAGAACCAACTCGTTACACAAGCATTATTAAAGAACACAAAAAAAAATTATTCATAAACTGAATCATGACTAGGAGCGTAGGGGTGTAACTGACTAATAACAAAACTGAGAAAACCAGTTTTAAAGTTGAAGTTACACAGGGTGTCCTGCGGCAAATTTCCGATTTTTAAGTGAAATTACTTGAAAACTTACTCTGGTAGAAATGGCCTAGTTACCAAATTAGAAAAAGAAAAAGGTTTTTTCTGTAGATTTAATAATAATTGTTTGTTGGTTATAACATCAATAAATGGCTGCAAATTTACAGCATATACAGGGTGTCCGTATTTCGACAGAATGTATGGGAATCTCAGTTATTTGAAGAGATAGAGAGTCGGTTAAATTAGGGCAAAGTTGAGTATTTTAGGGACTAATAATAATATGAAACCAATTTTGAAATATCTTTTTTTGTTTTCGAGATATCAACAAAATACTATTTTTTTTGGAAAATCATTTTAATTTTTTTCTCAAAAACTACTGAATCTGGACATTTAGAACTTTGACATTATATAGGCACTTTTTAATGAGGAATCTAGCAGGAATTTTTTTAAGATAACTACAACATATACCCGGGGACCATAGCCATATTTTGTTTTTTTATGGGCGCTATTTTGTATTTTCATATTTTTTGAATATTTTTTTTCTGAACACAGTGATGTATCACACTCCTAATTTATTTTATATTTGATATTTAAAATTATATTTTCTTTTTTACCTTGGAAACAATGAAGTCATATCTGTTAGTCATTAAAATATTGACAGTAGTCAATCTTAATAAATATTGATTACCATCACATCTAAGCTTTATATATTTTTAAATTTACTGTAAATAAGTGGTTTATATGCGTGGCGCATGAAGTAAAATTTCGAGTTTAGAAAAGCCCCGTGAAAATTTGTCTCGGGTCGCTGCGCGACCCTCGACAAATTTTCTACGCGGGGCTTTTCTAAACTCGAAATTTTACTTCATGCTTAGTCTGGGAGTGGAAGACACTCGTTACTTTAAAATTCATCACAACTGTTAAAATATGTACCGTATTAGTATTTTGTCATTAAATCACTATATTGAGTGTATTTGATATGGTGATTTAAGTGACTTACAATCATAACATCACAATAGTTGAAATACAGTCCATAGAGAGATATAATCAGACAAAATCTTAGCATTGTCAAAAGACAGTCAGTTAAGCCACTTACAGTCACAATAGTCAAAACACGGCCAATAAAGATATAATATGACAAAATCCTGTGATAGTCCAAAGATAGTCAAGTAATTTATTAAGATTGAAAATGTCACACCAGTATTTTGTTTATGAAACAATACATTTTCTATCAGTACAGTAATTAATCAGCTGGACATGGGTCCTAGGAGTGAGTTACTCAACTGTTTCCAAGGCACTCTTTACAAATTACAAAATATTAAAATTTTACTTATAAAATGTACAATAAACTATAAGTGTGATACATCACTGAATTCAGAAAAAATATTATTCCAAAAAATATAAAAATTCAAAATGGCTCCTATAAGAAAAACAAAAGCTGGTTATGGTCCCTGGGTAAATGTTATAGTTATCTTAAAATAAAATATGTTACTAGATTTCTCGTTAAAATGTGCCTCTATAATGTCACAGTTCTAAATATCTGGATTCAATAGTTTTTGAATAAAATAATAAAAACGAAATTTTAAAAAATCAGTTTTTTGACAATATCTCAAAAACGAAAGAAGATATTTCAAATTTGTTTTTAGATTATTATTGGGCTTTAAAATACGCAACTTTGCCCCAATTTAACCGACTCTCTATCTCTTCAAATAACCGAGATCCCCATACATTCTGTTAAAATAAGAGCACCCTGTAGATTAGAGCATGTATACTTAAAAAAATTATTTTATCTTAGTACAAATTAAAAAAAAATGTAAAGAAACGTTATTAGTACTTTATACCGTGATTTTAAAAATAATCTTGGTCAAGGGTGGTCGTGGAATGAAAAACGGCCATATTAGCTTATAGCATCATTTTGAAATAATTCTATCAATGTCAAATTACATGTCATACTGACATCAATAATTTGCAATTGTGTAATTAACTTTAGGTATAATATTGTTCTGAGCTAAAAGTTATAAAAGACTAATAATGCTTTTATTTACAAGAAAACCCAAATTGAAGTAATTGTTGGAAATGTCCGGAATTTGACATAAATACACAATCAAAGCTACGACAATTATTTTAAAATCCATGACCACCTTTGGCCAAGATAATTTTTGATATCACGGTATTTCGGTTACCGTACACTTTCCCGAATATATATATATATATATATATATATATATATATATATATATATATATATATATATATATATATATTTTCCCGAATGACCTTTTTCCGAATGCCATATTTCCTGAAAATAGAAATCCCGAATCCCATTTCCCGAATCCCATTTCCCGAATCCCATTTCCCGAATCCCATTTCCCGAATCCAATTTCCCGAAAGGTATTGTTCCTGAATAAAATATATATTTTATATACAAAAGTTAAAAAAGATTCCAAAAGTGTCACAATACAATAGTGTGGGCGATTGCACCCAAAAATTCGAGAACTCATAATCGGCTGTGATACATTGAAGTTTCTCTTGAGTTGTGAGCCACTTCTTCTTTGGCGCTGCTCACCATCCGACCCAAACTTAATTCCGCGAGCATTATTTCGGTGTCCGCTTGTTCCTTCTGAATTTCCTTCAGCGCGGAATACAAATCAGGGTGGTGCTTGCCGACAACCATTTGAAATCGATTGTGCCACCCTTCGCTGATGTTATTGGTCCTGTGAGACCGGCGAGAGTCGCTTCATATTGATTCCACGTTTCGATGGGATGTCTGGCTGGCACAGCTCGTCGTCGTCCTCGACCCGGTCTGCCAAGAACGTAGTATTCCGCAAAATAGTCACTAACTGGAAGAAGCTCATCTAATACTTCTGCCCTCAGCAACTTAAATGCTTTTCGCACATCAGAGACAGGAAGAAAAGCCAGAGACAGCAGCATGTGAGTGCACGTTTTCAATTCGCGATTGTGGCGATCGTTGTATGCTTCTTGGAGTCCCTCCGACTGAACTTTCCGGTAGACCGATTGGCCCAGGTGGAAAAAGCAACACGAGACTTGTGAGCGACGGAGAACGTCACCACACGCATTAATGATTGCTTTCTCGAAGTCGGTAAGCAGTCTGTCAGGTTCGCAATTTGGTATGTGATGTTTTTGAGCGGTTGATTGTACAGCGCGGAGTACTGCAGCATACTGGATAGTTTCTTTCGACGATAAGAGAGCGTACACAAGTGGAAAAGCAACGTATCCTTCGCCTCTAATATTCCTCTTCAGGCCCAAAACAGCAAATACTTGAGAAAAAATTGTTGGGCAAACCTGAAACCAAAACTCCAGATATCAACCTAATACAACCTGGATATCAACCTAGGATGTCAGTAATAACCTTAAATGTTCCATCTAAGAACCATGTGCGACTTGCAGCCAGGATCTCCAAGTTTCTCCTTGTCGCGAACACTAGACATCGCCCTTCGCCAAAATCGTCATCAGAGTCGTTGAAGTCGAATATGAGAAAGCTTTCACTGGCAAGAGTCTGCGTGTAACGTACGGGTATATCGTCTATTTCGTTTAATGATTTCGGATTGAGTGGCAAATTCTTCCTCCGCTTCCTCCGCATAGCCTTCTTCAAATTTTCCCTCTCAGGTAATTGGCTGAGCACTCCAGATGACACGCCAGCCAACTCAACACGCAAAACTTGAGCGGGAGGTTGTTCTGGGTTTTCCTCAGCTTTCCTTTGAAAAAATGTCAAAAATGTCAAAATGTCAAAATGTCAAAGGTAACCCCTTACCTTTTCAATCTTTTCAATTACCTTTTTAATCTGTTCGTGAGAATTTCTGCGGAACACTCCTCCTGATTCGGAGGATGAGAATGAGGGGATTGCAGAGGTCCTTTCAGAACTATCACGTTCTCTCCTGGGCGACAGTCAGCGGTGATTGCCCTAGCTTTACACTCCTTTGCACGTAACCGCCGGCAGTCCCAGTAAGTGCTTCCCTTACTCTGTTTCCCTCGTAGATATACAAACCCATCAAGAACGAGTTTTTTATCAACAATTTTGGCCTCCATTGTAAATTATTAAACAACTATTGCACAATTTCGTACGGCGGTATGACGTGACTACAATTTGTTTGACGGTTGCTATGGAGCTTGTTCAAATTTATTCCATTCGGGAAAAAAATCATTCGGGAAAGTTGATTCAGGAAAGTAGTATTCAGAAAAGTGTTTTCGGGAAATGTATTATTCAGGAAAAACGTAATTCGGGAAAAATATATTCGGGAAAATGTATTCGGGAAAATGGGCGGGTACGCGGTATTTCATCAGTTAATAATTAATTATCCTTATTTTTGGGATTTTAATTTTGATAAATTCGTTGGTTGTATATTTGAACATTAATTTATTTAAGATTATAATTTGCGTTTTTTTAGGATTCTCAAAGCAAGGGGTTTAATCTTTTTGATATTTTTTTTCGAGCGCCGTCGTCTCCCTTTCTTTTCGTCCGGACGCTTTCCTGTTTTCCTTTTTCTGCACCCTTATCCTCGGGGGTGTATTTTTTTGTGTGCGTTGCAACCCCTTGTAAATCCGCGTCCCGACGCCAATTTAGTTGTCGCCGGCGACGCTTTCCATTGTTTTCCTCAAGCGCTCCTTCCTCGATAATCGGATATAGTTACAAGAAGGACAAAGGCCCGTCCAATTAAATTTTTTTTGTGATATTGCTTGTTAATTAATCATATAAACTATATCTATCACGTATCATTATTATTAAGTATACATATCCCAATGCGATGGCAGAGCGGTTGAATGGATAGACTGGACCAATCGTCCACTGCAGAAATGTGAGTTCGAGTCTCGTCTGGGGCGAATAATTTTTCTAACGAAAAATATTTGTCTCGGATGCCATGGGTGTAATTGTGTTGTCCACATTTTCATTAATATGAAAATGTATAACACTAAAATGGTCGTGACTGAATGGCTAACCGCCTAAGTCAATTCCCTAATATTCATCTCATCCCCCAACCTGATTTCCATCTATCACACTTCCTTTACATATATCCCAATTTCAATACATTTTCAAGCATTCACTGTTGCATAACTATTTTGTTACATGATATATAAAACTAAAAAAGTAATCTTCACGTCGATTGGATTATTTCGTAATTTTCCGTTTAAACGATCCCGCCGACTGTCGAGGTCCATCCATTTATCACGACCGGCCGATTGGGCAGACAACTGGAAGATGGCCTGCCGTCTCCATTCCATAAATAAAGCCCTTCACGCCTCTGCGAAATTCACAGGATCGAATAAAACCCACGTGAAAACAACAGCGCAGCGCGCATACATTGAAAGCGCAAGGCATTCCGCAGGGCTTGTTTATACCGCCACTTTTCTATATAAATTACCGAACTCGGCCGGTCGTTCGAGTGTGCGGGTTAAAGAAATTACATTTACACACATCGCGAGTTGTTTAGGGCTTCGGCTTCAGCGGCAGCGGTTGTTGTAGATAAATGTCGGCCGGGCAGGAGCAAGTGGAAATTATGCAGGGCAAGAGGGAGATTCCTCTCCTCTTGGTTAATTTAAAATTACGATCGCGCCTCTCGGAGATTTATGCACTCATATATTTTGCATGTTGCGTTTTCTGGGGGCGGCTTTAAGCGCACATTTAAACGACGTCCAGAAATATAAACTGCCATACGACGACGCCGCGATGAGAATTTACCGTACGAGTTTTGCTCAACCCAACAACAACGGTGAATTAATGGTGCAATGATGAGAATTCCACAATCGCTGCTTGTGTTACATAAATTACATCAACATCTTCAATAAAAAGTTGTTTGAAATATACATGTATATTATGATAAGGCAACGCTTTTCTTCATATTTGTTTGAATCAAAAACTACCTAAAGTGGCGTCACTAAAATTTTGGAGCCTTCGCTATTTCCGGTTTGTATACTAGTACTTAATCCGACGTTTTCAACCATTTAACATTTGTAAACATTTTCAATTTAAAAAATAAAAACTACGAAAATGTTATTCGTGATAATGCAAACAATATTTTAATTAACAAGACAACTTAAGATATATTCATTGAAACAACTACTTCCCGTGCAAATACACCTCCGGATATTGAATTATACAATGAAATATTTAAAATCTTATTTAATTTGATTTGTTACAACGCTCTATTAAAGTATATGTAACGTTTAGGTCAAATTCTCTTCAAACCAACTAACAAATACAAATTTAAAATGAAAGGAGAAATAACAAAAAATTAGAAGTGAAAGGATTTGGACTAAAACTAATGTCTTAGGCCATTTTCAATTTAATTATTTCGTGTTTTTAATTATTAAATTTTATCTTCTGTTAGTTCTGCTTACAACTGTTTCTATTTAGACAAGATTTTGGAATATCATTCTCAAAACGCACAAGTTAAATAAGAGTCTGACAGTCGCTGCCAATTTGCAATAATCGCAAGAAAACAGTTCAATTTGCGCATACGAATTGAAGTTTGCGTATGCAAATCTTTTCAAATAAACCTATTATTGAAAATTCATTCGCAAGTACATAATTGCGTGCACGTATAATTTTAAATAAACCCCCCAGGTCTCTAAAATGTTCACTCAGTTTTAGTATTTTAAAAAGTGTACAATTTTTCTTCAAGTATTTTTTCGATACTAAAAAATTCTGTCTAATACAAGCGCTTAAAGTTCAATTTTGCTGGATCGATTTATTTTCCACGATTTTTAAAAGTGGTAAAAAAAAAAAAACAAAAGAATATATTTGTCAATTGGATTGTTTGTAATGTTCATAAGAGTGTGCATTTTTCTAGATTTTTAATTGCATATTATACCCATACCTTAAAGTTACGCCGCTGACTACTTGAGATAACCTCACTTTAAAATCTGGATAGATTTTCTTTTCCTTACAGCATGTGGTTTTATTTTCAAAGTGCAAGAGCAACCAAGATTTTATTGTCAGAATCAAACAGAATCCAATTTACCCCCAACAACGGACCTAGGTCACGTAAACTGCTCCCCGTGCGGCGTATGCTGATGCCCTTTTTCCTTCCCCGCCCCCCCACCCCTGCGCTCGCTGAAAGGGAATAGAATATGTCCAACCCACCGAGACCCGACCTCCAAGACTTTCCGCTACCGAAAATGAGCATAAACAATGCCGGAGACGAGTTAACAAGTAATTTCCAGAGTACTCCCTACTTATTATAATGTACAAAGCTTCTTGGGCGTGCTAATAAGTAATGGAATATTCTGCAAGTGCGTGTGACAAGCCCGAGAAGGGTGAAGGGACTTAGGGGGGGAGTGAGTTTTAGGCATTATGCATGCATTATTCTCATTAGGTGGAGATATCTGGTGACATAGGGCTCGCAAGATGTTTCCAACCGCCGCAAGAGCGTCACGATCTGCCGCGGCGCTATTGAAATTTTAGTTATATGTTTAATCTCGCTAATGTTGATAATTGCTTATGTGTGTACTTTATGCCGGAACTTGAACGCGCCTGGATCTTAATTGGTGAGAAGCTCGCAGCGGGTACGCCGGATCTTCCTCGTAATGCGCTTTGCGGTCTTCGACTGAATCGGATTTTCAGTGTTATTTGATACTAGTCGCTCTAAGATATGAAGGAATAATTGCTGAATGACTGTATCTATGAAATGGGAGGTATTTCATTCCTTTACACGAAGGAATTACACAGAAACGTAATTTTCATCACAACTTTGGCGACCAAACTTAGTTTTCAAGCTTTTCTAAACTCAAAATTATACTTCATGTGCCACGAGTATAACTGATTTCAAGTGAAGTTCAAAATATACTGATTACGTACATTTATAAATCATAAACTTCTATTGATCATAGCGTACGTAAATGTAATTAGTTGATTTTCATGCATTTGGTTGTAGCCATCCTATTAGTTTTTAATTGCCTTCCTTAAAACTTAAATTGCCCTCTGTTGGGAACCTACTGTCTATCCAGGGGTCGCGATAAATTTTTACACCAAATGGGAAGTCGCAAATTGAAAAATAAATGCCTTAACCTACCATATCCTAAGTTACGTAACTGTTATAATAACCTAACAACCATAACTATAATTTATCACTTATTAAATCACGCACCCCTTTTAAATTTATACAAGATAGTATTTAACTCAAACATACAGAGAGTTTTATGAAACACCGAACATTTTCATAACTAGAATATTTCTTTTAAGTATATATATGCATTTCGTTGTACATTTTCCGACACTCGGTTTATCAAGAGAATTCAATTAGAACTTTAAACGAATGTTTTCCACTCCCAGGCTAAGCATGAAGTAAAATTTCGAGTTTAGAAAAGCCTGAAAATTTGGTTTGGTCGCGTAGCGCGAAGCGCGGAGCGGCCAAACCAAATTTTCAGGCTTTCCTAAACTCGAAATTTTACTTCATGCGCCACCGGTACAAAACATTGACATATTACGAAGCTTAAAACACACCGCTAAACTTTACATCAAACCAGTGCTTTGTACCGGTGGCGCATGAAGTAAAATTTCGAGTTTAGAAAAGCCTGAAAATTTGGTTTGGCCGCTCCGCGTTTCGCGCTACGCGACCAAACCAAATTTTCAGGCTTTTCTAAACTCGAAATTTTACTACATGCTTAGCCTGGGAGTGGAAAACACTTGTTTAAAGCTTCAAATTAAATTCTCTTGATAAACCGAGCGTCGGAAAATTTACAACGTATGCATATCTATACTTAAAAAAAATATTCTCGTTATGAAAATGTTTGGTGTTACATAAAACTCTCTGAATATATGTCATATATTTACCGTTAGTTTGGAATAGTTAAAAAAAACATGTTTGAAAGGAGAGAGTCTAATTATATTTGTCTTTTTAGCCAGAAAACTTTATTTATATTTAAGCCATTATTTCGCTGGATTTTTCCCAGCTTCTTCAGGGCAAGTTAAAAATATTCCTGGGCTTCTTTAGATAAAACTAAAAACTGTCAGACATCGACGTGTAAAATATAATTTTTGAATTCTGCTGCTTTTCCCCAAAAAAGTTTATAGAAGTTTTCAATAACTTGACGGCAAAACACTACTAAATGTCGCTTATAATATACTGAAATGACATACTGCTTTAGCATTATATCTTGAAGTTTGAAATGTTTCAGTGTTTTATACGCATGTCGCATGAAGTAAAATTTCGAGTTTAGAAAAGCCTGAAAATTTGGTTTGGTCGCTCCGCGCTTCGCGCTACGCGACCAAACCAAATTTTCAAGCTTTTCTAAACTCGAAATTGTACTTCATGCTTAGTCTGGGAGTGGAAAACACTCGTTTATACCTTCAAATTAAACTTTTTAAAAACAACGAATGACTGTAAATTTACAGCGTATACATCGGGATATGTATACTTATCAAAATCTTATATTTCGTTAATTGTTTGCATTTGTTTTTATAAGAATACACAAGGTTACCTTATGAAAAAAATATTACAATACAATCTTGATACTGATTAAAAAGTATAAAATTCTGAATTTAATGAATTTAATCAAAACTTCCCATCTGCTTTAGTAATGATATGAAATATTGTGGAGTTTAAAATATACTCAATAAGCATACTGCTTAAGTAATAAAATTAAATATTATGAAGTTTAAAATACACTCAATTAGCATACTGCTTTACCATTTTAATTTGAACTTAATTATATTTTAGTGTTTAATACGCGTGGCGCATGAAGTAAAATTTCGAGTTTAGAAAAGCCTAAAATTTGGTTTGGTCGCGTAGCGCGAAGCGCGGAGCGAACAAACCAAATTTTCGGGCTTTTCTTAACTCGAAATTTTACTTCATGCTTAGCCTGGGAGTGGAAAACACTTGTTTAAAGCTTCAAATTGAATTGAATAAACTGAGCGTCGGAACATGTACAACGCATGCATATGTATACTTAAAAGATATATTCTCGTTATGAAAATGTTTGGTGTTACATAATACTCTCTGTATATATGTCATATATTTACCGTTAGTTTGGAATAGTTAAAAAAACCATGTTTGAGAGGAGAGAGTCTAACCATCTCTGTTGAACGGATCGGCGGATCGAGTTAGTTTTATTTGAGTTAGAGGGCGAATTCCGTAACTCGGTAAAGACTGGAAAATGTAGGGCGTAATTGGCACAGGGGGCCCCCAACTCGCATACGAACTCCATCAATAATTAAATTCAATCCGCGCCTTTTCGGGTCACATACAATCCCTTCCCATCCCGATTTTGTTGATACTTTAAGCGGTCCTTCCAATCCAGCATCCAAAGAAAAACAACAATCACATTTATCAAGTTTAAACGAATTGAAAAAAAATGTAGCTAAAAATATAAAAAAATTCTTAAAAAAATTCATACTAATAATCGTAAAACTAAGGGCCAGTTACACTAGACACATTGAACAACTTGTTCAACTCAGAGGTACAACTTGATATTAGAAGAATAGAAGCTGTTATTTTGAACTAAAGTTCAGCTTGAACTCGAGTTCAACGTTTTTGGCCTAACTGGTCTTAATTGTCTTTTTAAATAATTAATCGCAGAACTGATCATCTGCAGAATTGACTTCAGTAAAATTAGGTGATATATTGATGCAATGAACCGTAAACCTGTTCTACTTCAGACTACAGAAGTTATGAGCTAATGATCTGTAGAATAAATAAACTGCATAACAATCTGTTGAACTGCAAATTCCATGAACTGTAGAATTCTCGACCAGTAACTGCCAGAACCAGAGGCTAAACTGGAAAACCCATGTAGATAACATCACTGCCAAAGCAGTAAGGGCAACATGGGCTTGCCGCAGGCTATTTGGCAAACGATGGGGTTTACACCCCAAGATGATATACTGGCTTTTCATTACGGTGATAAGACCAATAATCACCTATGGTTCCGTTGTCTGGTGGACGAAGACAACGGAGATCACAACCCAAGCAAAGCTCAGCAAGGTTCAACGGCTAGCATGTTTGGGCATCACAGGGGCTATGAACACCTGCCCCACTGGAGCAATGGAGGCTATGCTAAATCTCACATCTCTGCATCTGCACGTGAAAAGGGAAGCAGCACTAGACGCATTAAGAATAATCCAGATAGACATACCAAAATATGGATACTTTAACGGGCACCTAAAAATCCTCAACACTGTGTGTGAAAGAGCGATATACATGCCCAAAGACTACATGTCAACTGACTACGACTTCGACACAACGATTGAAGTGGCCATCCATGGCCGCCATGATGTTGGAGCGAGGGTCAAGCAGTTACAAGGCTCCTCGATAGTTTGGTTCACTGACGGATCCAAAACTGAGAACGGAGTCGGAATCGGTATCACTGGCCCTCGATTCGAGTTATCAAAGGCTTTGGGACGATCCCCATCGATATTTCAGGCAGAAATCGAGGCCCTGAACATATGCGCCCACATATGTTTAGACAGGGGATACAACAAACAGAGGGTTTGCATCTGCTCAGACAGTCAAGCTGCATTAAAGGCAATAAAATCGCCTACATGCAAGTCTAAATCTGTCTGGGAGTGCAAGCTATCCCTAAAGCAGCTGGCTAGGAACAACAGAGTCAAACTGGTCTGGGTTCCGGGACACGCAGGGATCAAAGGCAATGAAATTGCCGACAACCTTGCCAAGGAAGGGTCCAAGACTCCATTTGTCGGACCAGAACCTTACAGTGGAATAACTAAAGTCCGCATCAAGGGGATGATCCGGGAATGGGAAGATGCTGCCAAAAGTGCTCACCTGAGAAACACACCTGGTCTGCGGCAGGCGAAAAGGTTCATCGCCTTCTCTGCCGTAAGAGCCGGACAGTTTCTCAGGTTAAGCAAGGGCAACCTAAGGCTCATAACCGGCCTTCTAACTGGACACTGTCCTCTGAAGTACCACCTCACCAAGATGGATCAGACAACTGATGCCAACTGCAGGTTCTGCAACGAGGCACAAGAAACAGCAGAGCACCTACTTTGTGAATGCCCTGCCTTGTCCCTTCAAAGAGGGAACTACCTGTCATCGGCCACTTTAAACACCGAGGAATTGGTACACATTAACCCTCAAGTTATAGTAGACTTCATAAGAAGTCTAGACATTGAGGGACTCAAGTAGGTCAGGGATAGTTACAAAAGATCTTTTAGGTCGAGGTAACTTCGAAAGGCCCAGAGGCCATACGACCCACCGATCCCATAACATAACATAACATAACTGCCAGAACTGATTATTTGTAAAACTCATAGACTGCAAACTTTAGATCTACAGTACTGTTACTAACTCTAATGATCACCAAAACTGCCAATCTATTAAAATTGCGAACTGTAAAACTACCAAATTTATACACTGTAGTAAAAATCAAGTGTTGAACTGATAAATGAATAACGGCAGAACTAATGATCCATGTAAAACAAATCAACCGTAGAATTACTAAACTGTAGACTGATTATCATTTGAAGTATTGAACTGAGTTCTGCGAAATAAAGCAATACAATTTTCCAAAACTAATGACTGTTAAAGCTTGTATTAAACGACACTATTTTCTTGTACAAGAAAATAGTATACTATTTTATATCATGGTGTAATACACAAAATACCAACGCAAATCTTGTACAGTTTTGTATAATGGAAATAGGACATGTTCTATTTGGTACACCATGATAGAAAATAGTATACTATTTTCTTGTACAAGAAAATAGTGTCGTCTATACAAGCTTTAATAGTCATTAGTTCCAGAAAATCGTACTGCTTTATTTCGCAGAATTTAGTTCAAAACTTCAAATGATTATCAATCTACAGTTTAGTAATTCTACAGTTGAACATTTGACAGCTTAAAACTGAGGTTTGTTTAAAGTAATGAGTACTAGAACTGGTTGACTGTAGAACTTATGAACAGTAAAAGTAATAAACTGATGAACTGCAAAAGTGATGATCTGTAGAACATAAAACCATAAAATTATCATTATCATATAAAACGATGTCTTTAAACGTAGATTTTTTAGATTTAGATTTAGATGTATTTGGTTTACACTTGCAAACATTACATAAGTCATTTTATGAACTGCAAAATATATTAATTGCACTAGTTCTACAGTTGTAGCAACTGTAAATAACGTCTTCGTAATTTTATATATTATGTTTAAAGTGTGCAAACTATAAGAAGTGTAAGCTTGTTTTCTTGAATTCAAATTGTTCTGAATTTTAATTATTCTTATTTCAACTGTAAAGTTATTAACTGATGCAGTGACTATTTAAAGATCTGATGAAATGTATTTATTAACGAAAACTAAACACAAGCAGTGCATCTTAAACTTTACAATAATTTAGTGATTTATACGCGTGGCGCATGAAGTAAAATTTCGAGTTTAGAAAAGCCTAAAAATTTGGTTTGGTCGCTCCGCGCTTCGCGCTACGCGACCAAACCAAATTTTCAGGCTTTTCTAAACTCGAAATTTTACTTCATGCTTAATCTGGGATTGGAAACACTCGTTTAAATTGAACGCTTTTATAAAATCAACGAATGTCTGAAAATTTACTGAGTATGTTTTGAGATACATAGAGTTAAAAGAAAAATTCTTTGTATTGCACTATTATTAACAACAAAACGGAACAATCTTAGTTAACATTTCTGCCACTGATTTAATCTTAAAGAGACTTTATCTAAGTTTTAAAAGTAACAATATGTAAATATTATATCCCATAAGATAACGTAGGTAATTCTGAAAAGAGTTTTGAAAAATTTATTGAGTGGCTTAATCCGGCGTGGGAATTTTATATGGCGTCTCAAGGCGCAGACTGGATGAAGGGGTAAATTTGGTTTGGTCGCTCCGCGCTTCGCGCTACGCGACCAAACCAAATTTTCAGGCTTTTCTAAACTCGAAATTTTACTTCATGCTTAATCTGGGATTGGAAACACTCGTTTAAATTGAACGCTTTTATAAAATCAACAAATGTCTGAAAATTTACTGAGTATGTTTTAAGATACATAGAGTTAAACGAAAAATTCTTTGTATTGCACTATTATTAACAACAAAACGGAATAATCTTAGTTAGAATTTCTGCCAATGATTTAATCTTAATGAGACTTTATCTAAGTTTTAAAAGTAACAATATGTAAATATTATATCCCATAAGATAACGTAGGTAATTCTGAAAAGAGTTTTGAAAAATTTATTGAGTGGCTTAATCCGGCGTGGGAATTTTATATGGCGTCTCAAGGCGCAGACTGGATGAAGGGTAGGGAGGGCATCAGCATTCCGTGGGAGTAGATGGGCCTTAAGATCCTTAATGAAACCCTTTGTGCACCAACATCTAGCTTATATATTTACTTAATACACTGATATCTTCACGGTGGATGCGCTTTTAAAGGGATCCCCAAGATTTTCAGGGCCTATCCACCCCTCATTATCCCCCCACCCTGCTCGCACCCCTAATGGTACCCTAGATCCCATCAAATATTTAAACCGCCCCACCCTCTCATTCTTACAGCCTAAATACCGAAACAATTTGCCCTCTAGTTCGACTTGAGATTAAATTTGAAATTTGATACTGTATCAGTATTTAGATTATAATGTAATAATGTATATTTTTTATTGTAAGGTATACTTTTAAAAACAAATGCAAACAATTTACGTGACATAAGATTTTGATAAGTATACATAACCCGATGTGTACGCTATTAATTTACAGACATTCGTTGTTTTTAAAAATAGTTAAATTTGAAGCTATAAACGAGTGTTTTCCACTCCCAGATTAAGCATGAAGTAAAATTTCGAGTTTAGAAAAGCCTGAAAATTTGGTTTGGTCGCGTAGCGCGAAGCGCGGAGCGACCAAACCAAATTTTCAGGCTTTTCTAAACTCGAAATTTTACTTCATGCGCCACGCGTATTTAACACTGAAATATATTTAAGTTCAAAATATAATGGTAAAGCAGTATGCTAATTGTTTATTTTAAACTCCACAATATTTCATTTCATTACTAAAACAGATGGGAAGTTAACTTTAACTTTAACTTTATTTACGGAAATCTGAATTATAATGTTTACATTATACAATCATTTACACACTTGTTTATAATACTAGGTAATCCTAAATAGTATTAATGAGTAATAATGAAGTAAATCCCCAAATGGTTGAATAAATTCATTCAATTCAGAATTTAATACTTTTTTATAAGTATCAAGATTATGTTGTTGTAATATTTTCTTTTATAAGGCAACCTTGTGTATTCTTATAAAATCAAATGCAAACAATTAACGAAACACACAATTTTGATAAGTATACATATCTCTCTGTGTATACGCTGTAAATTTAGTCATTCGTTTTTTTGAAAAGAGTTTAATTTGAAGCTATAATCGAATGTTTTCCACTTCCAGACTAAGCATAAAGTAAAATTTCGAGTTTGGAAAAGCCTGAAAATTTAGGGCGCTTCGGGACGCGCGAAGCGACCAAACCAAATTTTCAGGATTTTCAAAACTCGAAATTTTATTTCATGTGCCACGCGTATAAAACACTGAAATATTTCAAAGTTCAAGGTATAATGCTAAAGCAGTATGCTATTTTAGTATATTTTAAAACGACATTTAGTAGTGTTTTACCGGCAAGTTATCAAAAACTTCTATACATTTTTTTTGGGAAAAGCGGCAGAATTCAAAAATTCTATTTTTCACGTCGATGTCTGACAATTTTTAATTTTAACTAAAGGAGCCCAGAAAATGTTTTAACTTGCCCTGAAGAAGCTGGGAAAATCCAGCGAAATATTGGCTTGAATAAAAATAAAGTTTTCTGGCTTAAAAGATAAATATAGTTTTTTAATTCTGCCGCTTTTCCCCAAAAAAGTTTATAAATATATATTATACTTCAAAATATATCATTTTATTACTTAAGCAGTATGCTAATTGACAGAGCTGGGCAGGATTCGAATCATTCACGATTCGATTCCCGGATTCGAATCTTTTAGAGGATTCAAAAGAGGTATTCGAATACTTTAGTGAAAACGGATTCGTGATCCAGATTTGTTACATTTTTTTAAAAGGATTCGTATTCGAATCCGGATGTAGATGATTCGAATCCTTATAAAAGGATTCGAGTTCTTATAAAAGGATTCCAATCCTTATAAAATGAATCGAATCCTTATAAAAGGATTCGAATCCTCATACACGGATTCAAATCCTCCTAAATAATTCGAATCATCGCTATTAAGGCTGGGATTCGAATTCGATTAATTCAAATAGTTAAATATTCTAATATGAATATTTAAATCACTAAATTATTCATATTTGAATTTTTAAATTTTCGAATAATTCAAATATTTGTGAATGCATATTTTACTTACTTAACCATGAAAAGTATCCAACGTTAATAGTATATTTTAAACTTCACTTGAAATCAGTGTTTTATACGCGTGGCGCATGAAGTAAAATTTCGAGTTTAGAAAAGCCCCGTGAAAATTTGTCTCGGGTCGCTGCGCGACCCTCGACAAATTTTCTACGCGGGGCTTTTCTAAACTCGAAATTTTACTTCATGCTTAGTCTGGGAGTGGACATCACTCGTTCTTAGAAGTTTCAAATTGAAGGATCACTCTAGATTACTAAGTTAATTTCCAATTTACAAAGGCTACAGCTCAAAGGACCAACCATGGTCTCCGGAGACCGAAGAACTACAGGGAATCAAAGTTTTTTTACAAGAAAACAACGAATATCTGAAGGTTTACAGCATGGATAGGAAAGAAAACATCTAATTTTGAAAAAATATCGAAGTTGGGTTGGTTTTCAGTGCATTTTTAACTTCACTTTAAATCAGTGTTTTATACGCGTGGCACATGAAGTAAAATTTCGAGTTTAGAAAAGCCCCGCGAAAATTTGTCTCGGGTCGCTGCGCGACCCTCGACAAATTTTCTACGCGGGGCTTTTCTAAACTCGAAATGTTACTTCATGCTTAGTCTGGGAGTGGACAACACCCGTTTGAATTTTAATTTTAACTCTTTCAAAAAATCGACGTCCGTAATATAATAAATCATTCATTGAAATCATAAAAAAAGATGCAACATTTTACCTAAAATTAACTTTTTGAGTTAACTTTATAATTTGCTCGGCTCGTAATGGGTGAATATTCTATTCCTAAAAAAAACCGTTTTTATTCAATATTAAAGTTACATTTAATACAATAACAAACTGTGAATAAATCGACATAAATCTAGAAATATCGAAAATCTCGACATTTAGAAAATCTTGACGGTCCACTCCCAGACTAAGCATGAAGTAAAATTTCAAGTTTAGAAAAGCCCCGCGTAGAAAATTTGTCGAGGGTCGCGCAGCAACCCGAGACAAATTTTCACGAGGCTTTTCTTAACTCGAAATTTTACTTCATGCGCCACGCGTATAAAACACTGATTTAAAGTGAAGTTAAAAACGCACTGAAAACCAGCCCAACTTCGATATTTTTTCAAAATTAAATGTTTTCTTACCTATCCATGCTGTAAACCTTCAGATATTCGTTGTTTTCTTGTAAATAAACTTCGATTCCCTGTAGTCCTTCGGTCTCCGAAGACCATGATTGGTCCTTCGAGCTGTAGGCTTTGTAAAATGGTAATAAACTTAGTAATCTAGAGTGATCCTTTAATTTCAAACTTCTAAGAACGAGTGTTGTCCACTCCCAGACTAAGCATGAAGTAAAATTTCGAGTTTAGAAAAGCCCCGCGTAGAAAATTTGTCGAGGGTCGCGCAGCGACCCTCGACAAATTTTCACGGGGCTTTTCTAAACTCGAAATTTTACTTCATGCGCCACGCGTATAAAACACAGATTTAAAATGAAGTTCAATAACACATATATCATCATTAATTAAAATCATTATATAATCAGATATTTAGTCGGTAAATGAACATTTTGGTTAATAGAAACTGATGGAATAAAATATTACTGGTTACAAATAATAGATTCAAATTTATTTTTAAAGGATTTGTATCCGTGATTCAAAAATGAGGATTCGAATCTTTGATTCGAATCATATTTTTCACTTACGAATCCTTTATTCGAGTATTCGTGATTCGAATCATATTATTTGATTCGGATTCGTGATTCGAATCCTGTTTTTGAGGATTTATCCCAGCTCTGCTAATTGAGTATATTTTAAACTTAACAATACTTAATTTTATTACTAAAGCAGTATGCTTCTTGGGTATATTTTAAATTTCACAATATTTAATTTTATAACTAAAGCAGTATGCTAGAAAAGTATATTTTAAACTTCACAATATTTAATTTTATTACTAATGCAGTATGCTAATTAAGTATATTTTAAACTTCACAATATTTCATTGTTTTATCCGCTGTTTAATTTTAAACTCGAAAATGTACTTCATGCACCACTGAAGTACATTTTCGAGTTTGTAATTAAACAAATGAATATTTATATAAGTGTGTAAATAGGTAGAATAAAACAAACCTGTTAATTACACATATGAACTATATTCAACACCAATACAAAAAACTACACATTAATAATTTATAAACCCATTTATTATTATCACATTTATTACCCCTACTGTCATCAAATCCATTACACAGCAATATTTACCCCTAAACTAATTTCTCTTTTTTTTTTTTACTTTCAGGTGAGTTGGTGTATACACACACGCAAATAGAAGGGTCGGTGAATCGAGCGTGCGTGAGTCGAAAACTTTTTCTCTCTTTTTTTTATTTAGCTGAAATGTGTAAGTAAAATAGATTGTCTGCAAATTACGGTCCCATTAGCGCTACGCGAATTACATAAATTCGATTTTAATTGGTCACAGGGAATTTTCAAACTTTTTTATTTTAGATGTTATTAGCGCTGGGTGTTAAATGTGTGAGTAATTTATGGCGGAGATTTCTTGTTGATAATTGTAATTATATAAAGTACTCGGTTGTGTACGGTGTGTAATTAGATTTTTATCTTAAGTGTGTACAATGTGTAACAAAATCGAAAATTTGATGGTTTTTACGTTAAATTGGGTGTTATTGAAATTGTATGTTATTATTTATAGTTAGGTGGTATTAATGTAAAAGCAGGCGAACTTAAATATTAATTAAATATTACTTTAACATACAGTGCAGGTCAAAAGTTTGGATACATTATAAGAACACACATTAAATTGGGTGTTATTAAAATTGTATGGTATTATTTCTAGTTCGCTGATATTAAAGTAAAAGCAGGCGAACTTAAATATTAATTAATTATTACTTTAACATACAGTGCAGGTCAAAAGTTTGGATCTATTATAAGAACACACATAAAAACTTAAAAGTGTTCTGATTCTATATTATTAAATAATCACTAAAATAATATAAATGTGAATTGCCATATTTGAATTTCCAAAATTTTACGTTTTCCATGCAATAAGCCAATTTTAAATATTAATAATGTTGAAATCAGTTAATAGTTTTGTGATGTTATATTTGTGGTTCGCAGTTCTATTTATTTATCAATTAAATTTGATCTTCACGTAACTCTCCCAATCAATTTATTTAAATATAGTTTAAATTTAATTATATTCATAAAATATAAAAACGAATTAAAATTAATATCGACTTTCTGCAAAAAGTTTGTCTCCAAATATTCATTGAAACAACTACTTCTCGAGCTAATACCCCAACAGATATTGAATTATACAATGAATATTTGCGTTACACGACAGCACTGCTGTTCTATGCATAATTTATATGCAAAATGCAACATCAGGTCAAACTATTCGCTAACCAAACTAAATGAAACAAAAGGAAATTGAAATAAATTGATAAAAATTGAAAAAATCATAGGGAATGAATTTTAATTGTCTTAAGCCATTAAAGGCGGTATGTCACTCTCTCTCAGGTATCAAATTGTTTGCACCTAGTAATGACTTAATCCTTTACCTATAAATAACATTCCTTCATTTTCACTCGCCCCAGTTTTGTGTACCTGTTTCGAGGACACACTTCGAAATTCCTGTAAGTTTCCTGTTTATTTTATTTTAATATTTTTGTATTGAAAGTCTAAAGCAAAGCTATACTGATGAGGGGTAAATCTCGAAACGCGTCTGTAGATGGCTTAAGACAATTAAAATTCATTCCCTATAATTTTTTCAATTTATTTCAATTTCCTTTTGTTTCATTTAGTTTGGTTAGAGAATAGTTTGACCTGATGTTGCATTTTGCATATAAATTATGCATAGAACAGCAGTGCTGTCGTGTAACGCAAATATTTATTGTATAATTCAATATCTGTCGGGGTATTAGCTCAAGAAGTAGTTGTTTCAATGAATATTTGGAGACAAACTTTTTGCAGAAAGTCGATATTAATTTTAATTCGTTTTTATATTTTATAAATATTCTGCAACCTATTGACAAACTCAATTTTTCATTATGATAAATTGTCTTTATGTTAAATATATTCGTTTTTTTGTATTGTGGAGGCTTCTATTCGTAATAGATGTTAATTTATCAATAAAAAACGTTTTAACTCTGTTTGTATAACACAATTTATTAATAATATTAGAGAATAAATTAAAATCATTTGGTTTGTTTCACTATTTATAGTGAAACAAACCAAGTGTTCAATTTATCTTTTATTATTATTTTAAAAAGTTTCACCAAGTGATAAATGAGAACGTTATTCAAGAAACAATTTATTAAATTTTTGAATTTGTGTTATACAAAGTTAAATCGTTTTTTATTGTTAAATATATTCGAATATTCAAATGTCCATCCTTGATTAATATTCTCCATTTTATACTTTTTAAAATAAACGAAATGACCTGTTTTTTCACTAATGTATTTAATTATAGTTTAAATTTAAATTTGTTCATGTTAATCTATATATTTTTTTTATAGTTATGATTGAAAAAATATATATCATGAAAATCGATACGTCCAAATGCACGTATGTAATGGAAACTCCAATTAGTGTCGTATGGCTGAAAACCAATAGACTATAATTAGGGTCGACGTAAATTGATTACCGAAATTATGTTCACTTCAAAGTGGAGCGCTGCCGCTCGTTATTATTTTTCTATGACAAAAAATGTCGATTCCAACATTTTCAATTCGTTTTATTTTGTTTTCATATTATACTTGTAACGAGTGTCAATAAACTGTCGGCATTCCAGTAGGTTCTGACTTCAGAAACATACGTCGTAATTAAATTCAGCACTGTCACACTACCCAATGACATATAATTAAATATCAAGAATATGAATTTGTGTCTAGTACTCATTCATACTTAAGCTCATGGGGAATTAGATGGCGTTTATGCTTTCGAAACATATATAATTAAATGTATTTTACGTTTCTGAGATTCACTGTTTCGTTTGGCATAATCTAAGATATGTAATTTGTTTTTCAAAGCAATCGAGATGCCGACAGTTTATAGACACTCGTTATATTAGAGTCAATAATAATCGTCATTAGAAATAACTTTACTACGTATGTTTTTTTTTTATTCAATTTTGTTAATTTAAATCGACATTATTAACTCCATAACAACCGTAATAAACAAGGTTTTATTCACTAGTGAACTAAACATTTTTTAGGTCACTAGTGAGTTAAAAAATTTGTTATATTATTTATTATTCAATTTTGTTAATTTAAATCGACATTATTAACTCCATAACAACCGTAATAAACAAGGTTTTATTCAATAGTGAACTAAAATTTTTTTAGGTCACTAGTGAGTTAAAAAATTTATTTAAAAATAAATGTAAAGTACATTTTCTTTACAATTTCGTCAAAATTGAATAAAAACATATATACGCTACGTGAATTAAACACCTTTATTCACTGAAAGAAATGATTTCACTCGCGCCGAGGCGCTCGTGAAATCAAAAATCTTTTCGTGAATAAAATCGTGTTTAATTCACTTGATGTATAATATTTATTATTTAATCAAAGCGAGAATATTTCATAACACCTTTTTTTTTGTTTAAACAGAGTTAAAAACATTAAAAAAAAAACATGTTTATGACACGTTGTATCTTATAAAATTAAGTTATTGGAAGTATCAACTTAAATAAAATATTTCAAATAAAAACCACATTTCAATTTAAAAAAAAATAATATATCTAATTTTAAATATCTTCAACTATTTTGCTAGTATTTAAAAAAAATGTACTATAAAACACCTATTGAAAAAACTTTGAATTAGTCTTTGTAAGGCAAATTAGTTATAAATTGTGAAAATAGTCGCACCTTTAATATTTTTAAACTATTCTACAAAAAAGTATCAACTGAAATATAATATTTCAATTCAAAAAACAAATTTGCATTTTATAAAAAAAATATATATATATCTAATTAGAAATATCTTCAAGTATTTCGTTAATGTTTAACAAAAATAATGTTTTATAAAACCCCCATAAAACACCTATTGAAGAAACTTGGAACTAGTCTTTGTAAGGCAAATTAGTTATAGATTGTGAAAATAGTCGCACTTTTAATATGTTTAAACTATTCTACAAAAATGTATTAACCTAAATATAATATTTCAATTAAAAAAACAATTTTGCATATTATCCTCAATTATTTCGCTAACATTTAACAAAAATAATATACTGTTCCTATTGATACAACTTTGAATTAGTCATTGAATAGCAAATTAGTTATAGATTGTAAAAATAGTCGCACTTTTAATATTTTTGAACTATTCTACAAAAAAATCAGTCTAATAGAAAATCGAGGTATATATAAAGTATGAATGAAATGGCTTTAATTCATACTTCATATTTATTTATTTATTTATTTATTAAACGGTATAACACCTGTTTACATAATAAAAACAAAAGTATGCAATATGTTAAAGTAGAGTTAAGTTAAGTTATATACAAAATGAATTAACCTTGGATCTTCTATTAGACTGGTATATTTTCGTACCCGGCGCATTCACCATTTTCGCCTATTTTTCTCGTGACTTCACTGTTTAAAACAATTTTATATTATCATATTTAGAGCAATGCATTGGCCGATTTGGCCCTGGCTTCGCCCGACCGCTTAAAAAGTTTTACAAACCCAGCCCCGCCCGGTCATGAAATAATTGACTTGAACCCGGCCCGTCCCGGCCCGGGTAAATATTAGAACAGGACCGGCCCGGCCCGGTCAATATTTTAGTCTAAATAATTCAACATTTTCACAGAGTTTCAAAACACTAGCTTATCAAGGTTTATCGCTCTAGTAAATATATACAGGGAGTTTTTCATTTAAGTATACATATCCCGATTACAGCGTATATACCTAAATCTTTGGATATTCGTAGTTTATTAAAAGAGTTCAATTTGAAATGAGTGTTTTCCACTCCCAGGCTAAGCATGAAGTAAAATTTCGAGTTTAGAAAAGCCCCGTGAAAATTTGTCTCGGGTCGCGCAACGACCCGAGACAAATTTTCTGGGCTTTTCTAAACTCGAAATTTTACTTTATGCGCCACGCGTATAAAACACACAAATATTGTGAAATTTATGTGTATTCGAACTTCACTTGAAATCAGTGTTTCAACATGTGACGCATGAAGTAAAATTTCGAATTTGGAAAAGCCTACATATGCATGCGCTGTAAATTTTCCGATATTCGTTGTTTCTTAAAAAAATCTCTTTAAAAGAGTTTTCTCCACTTCCGGATTAAGCATGAAGTAAAATTTCGAGTTAAGAAAAGCCCCGTGAAAATTTGTCGAGGGTCGCGCAGCGACCCAAAACAAATTTTCTGGGCTTTTCTAAACTCAAAATTTTACTTCGTGCTTCACATGTATAAAACACTGATTTCAGTGAATTTCAAATATACATAAATTTCTCAATATTTCAGTGTTTTATATGCGTGGCGCATGAAGTAAAATTTCGAGTTTAGAAAAGCCCAGAAAATTTGTCTCGGGTCGCTGCGCGACCCTCTACAAATTTTCACGGGGCTTTTCTAAACTCGAAATTTTACTTCATGCTTAGTCTGGGAGTGGAGAAAATTTCTTTAAAGTTATAACTTGAACTTTATTAAGGAACAACGAATATCGAAAAATTTACAGCGCATGCATATGTATACTCAAAAAAAAATCACTCTATTTACTTGTTTATAGATTCAGTTTTGCAATTACAAATAAAAACAAAGTTTAACTTGAAGCTTTAAATGAGTGTTTTCTTCTCCCAGGCTAAGCATGAAGTAAAATTTCGAGTTGAGAAAAGCCCGGTGAAAATTTATCGAGGGTCGCGTAGCGACCCGAGACAAATTTTCTGGGCTTTTTTGAACTCGAAATTTTACGTCATGCGCCACGCGTATAAAACACTGAAATATTGCGAAATTTATGTATATTTGAAATTCAATTCACTTGAAATCAGTGTTTTATACATGTGACGCATGAAGCAAAAGTTCGAGTTTAGAAAAGCCCAGAAGAAACGGGGCTTTTCTAACCTCGAAATTTTACTTCATGCTTAACCTGGGAGTGGAGAAAACTCTTTTAAAGTTTTAACGAGATTTTTTTTAAAAACAACGAATATCGGAAAATGTACAGCGCATGCATATGTATACTTAAAAGAAAAATTTCCTGTATATACTTGTTTATAGGTATAATTTTGCAACTACAAATAAAAGAACTTAAAAAAAACAGTCACTCCTGGCCCGGCCCGGCCCGGTCTCATATTTTAGACTGCAAGCCCGCCCGGCTTGCTTGAAAGAAATCAAGGCCCGGCCCGGCCCTGTAGCGTGCCAGACCGGGCCGACCAGGCTGGGACAAAGCCTGGCCCGTGCAGTGCTCTAATCATATTATTATCAATTGTGAAATAAACACTTAGTTTCACATAAAGACAATTTATCTCAAAGAAAAATTGAGTTTGTCAATAGGTTGCAGAATATTTATAAAATATAAAAACGAATTAAAATTAATATCGACTTTCTGCAAAAAGTTTGTCTCCAAATATTCATTGAAACAACTACTTCTCGAGCTAATACCCCGACAGATATTGAATTATACAATGAATATTTGCGTTACAAGACAGCACTGCTGTTCTATGCATAATTTATATGCAAAATGCAACATCAGGTCAAACTATTCTCTAACCAAACTAAATGAAACAAAAGGAAATTGAAATAAATTGAAAAAATTATAGGGAATGAATTTTAATTGTCTTAAGCCATCTACAGACGCGTTTCGAGATTTATCCCTCATCAGTATAGCTTTGCTTTAGACTTTCAATGCAAAAATATTAAAATAAAATAAACAGGATACTCACTTATAAATAATATTCCTTCATTTTCACTCGCCCCAGTTTTGTGTACCTGTTTCGACGACACACTTCGACATTCCTGTAAGTTTCCTGTTTATTTTATTTTAATATTTTTGCATTGAAAGTCTAAAGCAAAGCTATACTGATGAGGGATAAATCTCGAAACGCGTCTGTAGATGGCTTAAGACAATTAAAATTCATTCCCTATAATTTTTTCAATTTATTTCAATTTCCTTTCGATTCATTTAGTTTGGTTAGAGAATAGTTTGACCTGATGTTGCATTTTGCATATAAATTATGCATAGAACAGCAGTGCTGTCGGCTAACGCAAATATTCATTGTATAATTCAATATCTGTCGGGGTACTAGCTCGAGAAGTAGTTGTTTCAATGAATATTTGGAGACAAACTTTTTGCAGAAAGTCGATATTAATTTTAATTCGTTTTTATATTTTTTAAACACTTGGTTTGTTTTAATTTAGGCGTTTTATTTAATTTTTTACCTAAAACAATTTTATATTATCATATTATTATTAATTGTATGATACTTAGTTTGTGTCAATGTAAGTGTTTTAATCAATTTTGTTCACGACAATTTTATAATATGTGCATTATGTAATTGTTTGGGCAGCACAAATAGGGTGCATTAAACACTCAAGTACATTAAACACATTGGCGTGATAAATGTGGTTATTTAACACGAATATTTATAATTGCCTAGTTCGATTATTTGCCGCTATGCAGAAACAGCGCTGTGCGAGTCAAATCAGCTTCTTTTATCTTACATTTGACCATGGTGGTGATGACGCCATTTTGTTAAAGTACGAAGTAACGCGTCAATATCTCTGCCGTTCTCACTAGTTTAACTCGCGTAAAACGCATTTTTAAACATAAATCATTCCTAAATCAAGTAAACAATTGTGCTTCTATCCATCGCGAGTGTTTTTAAAAGCGGAACAAACGTTAACACCGTGAAAACTCGATCCAAACGGAAGAGTTCGTTTTTTGTGCAAAGAGCGTGTTTCTATGTAACTTATGCGAAAGGGTTGACTGTGTGAGTATTATTTATTGTTGAACAATTGTTCATATTTGTGTTAAAGTGGAATTAACCGTATTACACATTCAAATCATAATACCGCAATATCTTATCATTTATCTGTCAAATTATTATAAAACAAAACCGACTATTAAGATTGACACGTTTTTGATAAATATATATAATAAATGTTGTGTTATATTTTGTTTTTGTCATGAACAAAGTATAGTGTATAACTCGTATATAATGGCTATTTATCACTCGAACGACTTCCTCCATTCGCCTTCGGCTCGTTCCGCAAACCTCGTTCTCGTGATTAATAGCTATCACTATATGCTCGTTGTACAATATACTATTTAATACAAAAACATGGGTTAAGTGAAAAATTAATTTATCATATAATAAGTTTTCATACATCCCGTTTCCCACTTCCACCATCATCTTCCCCAATTCGCCTAATCCCATCCCGAGTTCCTTCTCCGTGGGTCCTTTGTTCGGTATCACACTAAAACTGTCCATTGTTGATCGGATCCAGCTAGCACACGCAGCATGTATAATCCTATTAAGATAATAGAGCGCCACTCTCTCTTTCTCTCTCCCTCGGTGGAAATCTGATGGATTTATTTCTCCAAGCAGACTACAATGCGTCTTGTAAAACTCGGCGGAGAAGACGCTCGCGACACTACTTACGCCACCTTTTCCCCATTCCCGTTATTCCCCCCACTTAATCACTTTATCTTCAGAGTATGTGTATGTGCTTACAAGGAAATGTCTAAAATGCACTGTCGGGATTGTTTATTTTAAAATGTAAGACCAGGGAGGTTTAAAATTGCGACGTGTGTTACAACAATTTTAGATTATATTTCTAAGTAGGCGGTATTTAAAATGACAAGATAGAAGGTGTTATTGAATATGCGGAAAGCAGTGGCGTAGCTGCTGATGCAGGGTCCTGGAGTAAAATCGTTGCGACCATTACGAGGCCTGTTCGGATAACAACCGAAAATTTTGAATTACGTGCCAACGGAGATATTTAATGATATGCTGTTGGCAGCACTACCTTCTGCAAAACCTCCTTTGTAAGCGCATGTTCTTGGATTCTTGAAATCTCGTTTAGTTTGCGTGATATTTTTATTTAGGTGCAACGTGTTTAAATGTTAGTAGCGATTTTTGAAATGTGCGAGTTTCTGGAGCAACGATGCAACACAAAGTTTTGCGTAAAACTGGGCTAAACGTTCACAGAAACGTTCAATCTTTTGAAACAATCTTACGGAGATGATGCTCTGGGTCGTACGCAATGTTACGAATGGTTTTCAAGATATAAAAGTTGTCAGTCAATTGAAGATGTTTGTCGATTAGAACGGCCTTCCACTTTATCTGATGACTCCCACGTTCAGAAAATCAACGATCTGGTGCGTGCAAATCGCCAGAGAACTTGCAGAAGAGGTTAGCATCCATTGTGATGATTGAACTTTTGCCATAAACCCAGCTTTTGTCTTCCGTTATGATTCTTTCCATGAATATTTCATTGTCATTTGCTTGTTCAACGAGTTGTCAACAAATGTCCACTCGATTTTCTTACTGTTGTTCGGTCATCCAACGAGAAACAAATTTTGCTACAACTCACTCTACCCATGTTCAATTTTTCAGTCAAAATCGCATGACATGGTTTCGTCAAAACCATGTCATGCGATTTTGACTGAAAAATTGAACATGGGTAGAGTTGTAGCAAAATTTGTTTCTCGTTGGATGACCGAACAACAGTAAGAAAATCGAGTGGACATTTGTTGACAACTCGTTGAACAAGCAAATGACAATGAAATATTCATGGAAAGAATCATAACGGAAGACAAAAGCTGGGTTTATGGCAAAAGTTCAATCATCACAATGGATTGGCAAAGGATCCTCACTTCTCAAGCAATTTCGTCACTGACCTTACAGGCTATCTCAAATTAGGCTATCTAGGACTGCTTCGCGAAATGGAAACACCGCTAGAAAAAGTGTGTGAGTTAGGGAGGGAAGTACTTTGAAAGGGACAAGGATCAATAGTCTGTAAAATAAATAATAAAATTAAAAAAATAAAGTTCGGTTATTATCTGAACAGACCTCGCATTTCTTAGAAAAGAGTTATCATCCTTTTTTTAAATATTGAGTGCAATTTATTCGAAGTTTAATAACGTATATTATAGCTTGTGACAAATTGTCGAATTGTTAAAAAATTCGAGTTTAGAAATGCAAAAGATATTCCCACTTTGTATTTTCGAAATCGAAGTCAGACTTTTCTCTGTGAGGGCTGAAATAGGTTGAAAAACTTCAATCATCACGATGGATTGGCAAAGGATCCTCACTTCTTAAGCAAATTCGTCACTGACCTTACAGGCTATCTCATATTAGGCTATCTAGGACTGCTTCGCAAAATGGAAACACCGCTAGAAAAAGTGTGAGCTAGGGAGGGAAGTACTTTGAAAGGGACAAGGATCAATAGTCTGTAAAATCTATAATAAAATTAAAAAAATAAAGTTCGGTTATTATCTGAACAGACCTCGTATTTCTTAGAAAACAGTTATCATTTTTTTTTTTTAATATTGAGTGCAATTTATTCAAAGTTTAATAACGTATATTATAGCTTGTGACAAATTGTCGAATTGTTAAAAAAATCGAGTTTAGAAATGCAAAAGATATTCCCACTTTGTATTTTCGAAATCGAAGTCAGACTTTTTTCCGTGAGGGCTGAAATAGGTTGAAAACTCAGACCCAAACAAAAAAAATATTTACGATCCACTATGGGCTAAGAACGCAGCTTTAATCAAGCTATTACACAAGAAATGTTTGTAAGTATATTTATCCTGACAAACTTTCTGGGCTTTTCTAAACTCGAAATTTTACTTCATGCGTCACATGTATAAAGCACGTAAGTTCAAAAGCAAGTAAAGTTCAAATATACACAAATTTCACAATATTTTAGTGTTTTATACGCGTGGCGCATGAAGTAAAATTTCGAGTTTAGAAAAGCCCAGAAAATTTGTCTCGGGTCGCTGCGCGACCCTCAACAAATTTTCACAGGGCTTTTCTAAACTCGAAATTTTACTTCATGCTTAGCCTGGGAGTGGAAAACACTCATTTTAAGCTTCAAATTGAACTCTTTTAATAAACTACGAATATCCGAACATTTAGGTATATACGCTGTAATTGCGATATGTATACTTGAAAGAAAAGCTCCCTGTATATATTGCCAGAATGATAAACGCCACGCGTATAAAACAGTGAAATATTGTGAAGTTTAAAATATACTGAAGTAGCATACTAATACTGCTAATTAAGTATGTACATAAAATAGACAAAATTTCACACGCACTGCAAGCTGCAAAATTTAATAAAGAATATCTATTACTATTAGGGCTGAGAAGTTGAACATTCGCGAATATTCAAATACTACATTACTTACAGGAAGCTTTTCTTTTAAGTATACATATCCCAATTATATGCTGTAAATCTTCAGGTATTCGTTTTTTTTAAGAGTTCAATTCGAAGTTTCGAACTAGTGTTTTCCACTCCCAGGTTAAGCATGAAGTAAAATTTCGAGTTTAGAAAAGCCTGAAAATTTGGTTTGGTCGCTCCGCGGAGCGGAGCGGCCAAACCAAATTTTCAGGCTTTTCTAAACTCGAAATTTTACTTCATGCGCCACGCGTACAAGACACTGATTTCAAGAGAAGTTTACTTGTTCACAATATTTCAGTGTTTTCAGTGTTTAATACTCATGGCGCATGAAGTATAATTTCGAGTTTAGAAAAGCCTGAAAATTTGATTTGATCCCATAGCGCTACGCGACCGAACCAAATTTTCGGGCTTTTCTAAACTCGAAATTTTACTTCATGCTTAATCTGGGAGTGGTATAGAGTCGTTTAAAGCTGTAAAATTAAATTTTTAAAGCGGATGTATATGTATACCTAAAAGAAAAATTCCCTGTATATTAAATCATTTACTTTTCACATATTTTCATTAATTTAACTCTTTGAATATTTAAATATTTTAATAAACTAGTGCTACAAATTGTGTAATATATTTTTTTAAACTAAACAATTTATAATTTTAAATAGTTTAAATATTTGTCTAATTTGAATATTTCATATTTGAATATTCACGAATATTCGAATTCCCAGCCCTAATTACTATCCTGCTTTTAGGATTTGCTCAAAATTAATATTTGTAATTAAGCCCAGACGAGTATTTCAAGAGACTAAAATTATGAAAATCTCAGCAATTAGAATGCGGTAACTCAAACAGGCATGCACTCCACCGACAAGCTACAACATAATAGACCCATAACTTTCCAGAATCGATACTAATAGGGCATTGTTCCTTTGCCTGGTACACGTGTTCGCCGTAACGTAACGTATGATTCCGTGCACTTGTTGAAGGTGGCGAATGCACTTATTAAATTTATCGGGTATCTTGTCGCGGGCCGATGTTCACCAGGCCGGGGCCATTAGCCCGAACAGACGAGATATTAATTAGCCGCCCGCAACATAATTCCGGAGGAACTGGAGCGCCGTGCGATTTTATAGGAAGATTCGGGGATTAAACTAATTTGAATTTAGAGTGCCTCCGATGCGAGCCAACTTTCTATTAAAGATTAAAGCTCTTAATAACGGCCCAACTTATTTAATACGGTACATTCGATCGATCCCAGCCATGCACATATCTTTACATGTAAATTATCTCTTAGAGCCTCCAGTTTTAGACGCTATAATAATGACATTTATTAATTAGGAACATTGAAAATACTGAGAATGTTTCTTTCAAATATACATATCCTAATATATACGCTGTACATCTTCAGGCATTTGTAGTTTTTAAAGTAATTTCAAGCTTCGAACAAGTGTTGTCCGCTCCTTGATTAAGCATGAAGGAAAATTTCGAGTTTAGAAAAGCCTGTAAATTTGAAATTTGGTTTTGGACCAGTCCAAATCTTCAGGCTTTTCTAAACTCGAAATTTTACTTTATGATTAATCAAGTAGTGGAATCACTCGTTATAAGCTTCAAATTAATCGCTTTTCTAAATCAACAAATGCCTGAAATATTACAACGCATGCATCCAGATATGTATATTTCTAAGAAAAAATCACTGTGATAGCCATTCTTATAGTTTCTATACAATTTTAGATTTTATGAACCTTTAATAATACAAAAGGAGCACATAGTCCGGCCCTTTCATGTACTCGAATCCCATCAAACTTTTCCAGTTAATACTCCTTCTCCCTTTTTTCCTCCCCTCGAGGAATAAATGAATACAAATGCCCGCCTTCAGCAAATTTCTATAAAAGATGAACCAACCTGTAATACAAGGAGAGTCACAATTTCATTTTAGGTATTTATTTTTTTGTTGAACATCTTGTAATGCATGTAGAGTTAAAAATTCGTTTTACAATTTTTTTGTAGGCCTTCTTGTAATACACGGAGAATTAAAATTTCGTTTTGTACATTTTTTAATGTGGTTTTATATTTTTTTCTTTGGCCTTCATGTAATACACGAAGAGTTAAAGTTTCGTTTTATACATTTTGTGTTGTCGTTCTATAGTTTTTTTTTTTGTTGGCCTTCTTGTAATACACGGAGAGTTAAAATTTCGTCTTATGCATTTTTTGATGTTTTATAATTTTTTTTTTTTTCGTTGGCCTGCTTGTAATACACGGAAAGTTAAAATTTCGTTTTATCCATTTTTTTTGTTGTCGTTGGGTGGTGCTAGAGCGGTCACGGCGGGGGCGGCTTCTTGAGACGACCCTCGAGACGCAACAGCCTCTCTCTCTGCCTCCTGCCCCCGTGCCCGCCGACCTGGAGGATACTGTAAATATTGCACTCCACCCGACTAGACCTGCACTTATTATTATTGATAATAGCTACGGCCTGCAATTAACACAAGTCGTACATTTGTAGACTGAAAATAAGCTAGAATAAAATAAAAAAAGAAAAACATGTTTACTGAACAATGCTCATGAAAATGCCGAGAATGGAATATAGTTTGTACTTATGTGTACAAGGAATTTTTCTATTAAGGATACATACCCTGACGTATACGCTGTGAATTTTCTGGCCGTAGGGCGTCAATTTTTCTACTCCTTTTTTTCTACTAATAATTATTTCTACCTTATTCTTTTTCCTACTGCATAAAAAATTCTACTAATTTCTTTTTCTACCAATATAAATTTATTGAATTTTCGAACATTCGAAAAACATTAGAACACTGACATCTTCATGACAACTTCACGTTCATTCATAATTTGACACATTTGTAACTTTGATAATATTCTTTCAACTTTTAAAATTATGGACGTGGAACTGATTAAAACATCTCAAAGTACGTTGTTGCACATTGGGGGATATTTGTATTCCAAAAACAATGAAAAAAACGGGCGAGTAAATTGGAAGTGCCGCCAATATCCGGAGTGCAGCGCTCGAGCGGTGACCCGTTCTTATTTAACCCACGGTCAAGCCGTTGAACTCTTGAGGCGTCCGGATGAATCGCCTCACCAGGGACATGCACCCAACATGGAAGAAGTCGAAGCCGAGAAAATAAATGTTGAATTAATGAATCAGGTTGGTGGTATGGTGTTCACGGGGTTTTTACATTCAGAATCGCCTGAAACGCAACGCGGAAGATCACCCGGAAGCTCCACCTGTGCAACTGCTCCGGAGCGAATTGCATGATGTGCCTTCCGAAATATTAGCCTTGCTTCCTGATCGACCTAACTTAACCAGAGCTATCCAATGCCAAAGACTCCAAAACATGCCGACCAACCCCACTGACATAAATGATTTGGAAGAAATTCCACAAAGGTATCGGGATACGGCAGGAGGCGAAAAAAATTTTTGCTGTACGATTCTTGGGATACGTATGAAATAGAATCGGTCGGGCGACTAATCATTTTTGCGACAAAAGAAAATTTGAGGCGCCTCATGAGAAGTTCCAATTGGTACGTCGATGGGACCTTCAAGGTAGCTTGATTGATTTGATTTAAATTTTGATTTGATTTGATTTGATTTCGGTTTATTCGGTTGATGCCGGTTAATTTTATTTTCAGGTCGCGCCTCATATTTTTTTCAAACTTTTCGCCATCTTAGCCTCTTTCCAACAAATTCGCCGTGGAGTAACCCACATTGTGGCATTACCGCTAGTATACGCCTTAATGGACGGTAAAAAAGAGGTGGCATACGAAAAAGTGTTTGCAGTGGTTAACGCTGCATGTCAAACATCTGGGATTCCTCGTACTGTGCCGGTTGTCGTTATGACAGATTTCGAAATGGCCATTATTAATGCAGCTAAATCCATCGGCAACACTACTGTCAAGGCTTGTTTCTTCCACCTACGTCAAGCAGTGTTTCGACGCATTCAAGAACATGGTCTACAACAAGCTTATAGTGACCGAAATGTGAGCGAAAAAGATAGCTGCCCAAATGATGTGCGCAACCGCATTTGTGCCAATCGAAGATGTCGTTCGAACCTTCGCTGCTTTTGAGCGACAAGCTGCGCAAGATTTCAAACCGATCATAGATTATTACGCGGTAATTAATGTATAATTAATATACAACTTCAGTTTTTTACACCTTTTTGATTCTGGCAGGAGAACTATGTACGCGGAAGAACTGCGCGAGGTAGACGACGCGCTACATCACCAAGATTTCCACCAGAGCTGTGGAATATGTACGATGCAACTCTTCAAAATTTATCCCGAACCAACAATGTTTCTGAAGGCTGGCATAATCGGTTCCAAATTCTTGTGGGCAAAAATCATCCGAGTTTATACGCATTTATGAAAGAACTTTTAAAGGAACAAGCGGACACTGAGTGTATGATCCGTGAACTGGATTTAGGCAAACGAATTAAAAAAGACAGGAATCAATCAAGACAGCAGCAAGAAGACCGAATCAGCAACGTGGTGCTTCAGTACGAAGAACGAAAAAATGAAATTTTATTGTACCTTAAAGACGTCGGACATTACATTACATTTTAATAAAAATTCAGTTTTTCATTGACGTTTGAGTATTATTATTTTGGGTAGATAATAACAATAGTAGAAAAAAAATAGTAGAAAAATCGGAGTAGAAAAAATGGAGTAGAAAAAACCTCGTACAAACAATGCCAGATAAGTTTGTACGACGTTTTTTCTACTCCATTTTTTCTACTCCATTTTTTCTACTATTGTTATTATCTACCCAAAATAATAATACTCAAACGTCAATGAAAAACTGAATTTTTATTAAAATGTAATGTAATGTCCGATTTTTATAAAAGCCTTAAATTTGAAGCTCCAACAAAATCCTATAGTTTGAAGCTTCAACAAAAGCCTCAAAATATTCAGCCTGAAAATATTCAGCTTGTGTATTGAGGGATATGTACTTAGAAGAAAAAATTCCTGTATGTATCAATGTAATATCTATATCAATTTGGGTGTATGACTTAAAAATATTCAAAGCAATTTAGATGTTCAAATTATATTGGTTGGGAATATTTATATGTATATTAAGCATATTTGAGTGAGTTGTCTAAGAATCTACCTTACAAAAATTCAAAAAATGTATAAAATGATCAGTGTTAACGAATAATTTTCCAATAAAATGGATTGTTTTATGTCAAGGTGCATTTGACAACACCTCCTATGAATTCATAGACACGGCCACCAAATCAAGAGGAATTGATGCCTCCACATCCAAATGGATCCATGCTATGCTCAAAGGTCGTAGGATCACACTGTCCATTGGCGATGAATCGGCAACTGTGTTCGCAGTAAAGGGGTGCCCACAAGGCGGGGTTCTATCGCCCCTGCTGTGGTCACTAGTTGTCGATGAGCTAATATCGGTGTTATCCAACGACGGTTTTGACGTACAAGGCTATGCTGACGACATCGTCATCATAGTTAGGGGAAAGCATGACGATACGGTGTCCAACCGCATGCAGTCAGCCCTTCGGAAAGTAAGTACATGGTGCGTGCAGAAGGGGCTCACTATCAATCCCAACAAAACTGTAATTGTCCCATTTACAGGTCGTAGAAAATTAAATCTTAAGGCACTAACCATGAATGGGACACTCATTGGGCTTTCCAACACAGTTAAATATCTCGGCCTCACCTTTGACCAGAGGCTAAACTGGAAAACCCATGTGGATAACATCACTGCCAAAGCAGTAAGGGCAATATGGGCTTGCCGCAGACTATTTGGCAAACGATGGGGTTTACACCCCAAGATGATATACTGGCTTTTCATTACGGTGATAAGACCAATAATCACCTATGGTTCCGTGGTCTGGTGGACGAAGACAACGGAGATCACAACCCAAGCAAGGCTCAGCAAAGTTCAACGGCTGGCATGTTTGGGCATCACAGGGGCTATGAACACCTGCCCCACTGGAGCAATGGAGGCTATGCTAAATCTCACACCTCTGCATCTGCACGTGAAAAGGGAAGCAGCACTAGACGCATTAAGAATAATCCAGACAGACACACCAAAATTTGGATACCTTAACGGGCACCTAAAAATCCTCAACACTGTGTGTGAAAGAGCGATATACATGCCCAAAGACTACATGTCAACTGACTACGACTTCGACACAACGATTGAAGTGGCCATCCATGGCCGCCATGATGTTGGAGCGAGGGTCAAGCAGTTACAAGGCTCCTCGATAGTTTGGTTCACTGACGGATCCAAAACTGAAAACGGAGTCGGAATCGGTATCAATGGCCCTCGATGCGAGTTATCAAGGGCCTTGGGACGATCCCCATCGATATTTCAGGCAGAAATCGAGGCCCTGAACACATGCGCCCACATATGTTTAGACAGGGGATACAACAAACAGAGGGTTTGCATCTGCTCAGACAGTCAAGCTGCATTAAAGGCAATAAAATCGCCTACATGCAAGTCTAAATCTGTCTGGGAGTGCAAGCTATCCCTAAAGCAGCTGGCTAGGAACAACAGAGTCAAACTGGTCTGGGTTCCGGGACACGCAGGGATCAAAGGCAATGAAATTGCCGACAACCTTGCCAAGGAAGGGTCCAAGACTCCATTTGTCGGACCAGAACCTTACAGTGGAATAACTAAAGTCCGCATCAAGGGGATGATCCGGGAATGGGAAGATGCTGCCAAAAGTGCTCACCTGAGAGACACACCTGGTCTGCGGCAGGCGAAGAGATTCATCGCCTTCTCTGCCGTAAGAGCCGGACAGTTTCTCAGGTTAAGCAAGGGCAACCTAAGGCTCATAACCGGCCTTCTAACTGGACACTGTCCTCTGAAGTACCACCTCACCAAGATGGGTCAGACAACTGATGCCAACTGCAGGTTCTGCAACGAGGCACAAGAAACAGCAGAGCACCTGCTTTGTGAATGCCCTGCCTTGTCCCTTCAAAGAGGGAACTACCTGTCATCGGCCACTTTAAACACCGAGGAACTGGTACACATTAACCCTCAAGTTATAGTAGACTTCATAAGAAGTCTAGACATTGAGGGACTCAAGTAGGTCAGGGATAGTTACAAAAGATCTTTTAGGTCGAGGTAACTTCGAAAGGCCCAGAGGCCACACGACCCACCGACCCCATACCATACCATACCATACCATGTCAATGTTTATTTTCTTTCTTATATCCACTAACTGAATAATGAATTAAGCTAAGTTTCAATTGTTTTTTTTTCTCTATATTTTCCATATTTTTTGCTATATACAGGGTATCCCAGAGCACCCGTATTAGGCTATTTTTGAGAAAATGGCTAGTCTTAGAGAGTTGTTACAAAAAAATGTATTACAAAAGCCGTATTAAAGAATCGAATGGTGATACTGTTTTTTTCGCAATCCTTGAGAGTTTGCTTAAAAATGTCCATAACTCAAGATTTTTAAACGGTATGGTAGGTCAACAGTGGTATCATTCAAAAGGTCTTTGAAAAATAAGCAACTTATACAAGAAAAATATTTTGGTAACTGGCGTTTGTTTTGAGTAATTCTGGATTGAAGTTACCAAATATCAATATCGCATATCTACCTTATTTTAAAAGTAGATACTTAGAGCGACTGGTATTGTGACCAGAACAGTTCAACAGTGTTTAGAAGTAAATAGAAAACAGTTTAAACCAGTGTTGTGAACTCTGAGTCAGAGTTAGGGTTAAAACAATGGAGTCAAAATTTAAGTATTTTTGTGATGAGGAAATCGGAGCTGTAGAGTTGGAAATTTCGTATAATTCCGGCTCCGAATTTCAATATAATTATTTAAATATAATCACGCTAGACATATTTTTTTTTTCTAAAATTTGAACCTAAATAGAGTTTTTAATTCTAATGAACATTTTTTTTAATTTGCATATGAACAAAAACCAAATTTTCGTTTTTTTTTTACAAAGAAACTATTAGATTGCAATTATTCAGATGTAGTAACTATAAAAGACCTTGCGGTCGCAGTGGAGGGTAGCATAACTACCCACTCACTTTCAATAGAATAGAACCATAAAAGATTCATTTGTATTACAAAAAATTGCATTATTAAGTAAAGTTTTCAAATTTTCACATGATTCGAAGCAGCAGTCGGAGTAGGCGTAGGATTTTCGAAAAATAGAGAAGTCGGAGACGAAGTTAGAGTCGAATATTTCTTTAGTGACTTCGTGGACTTGGTTAAAATATTTTTTTTTTATCTTTATCTTTTTAAAATTATTTAGCCATGAAAAATTGAAATTTAATAAATTTAATCAGATATTACTAAAAATGCCAGTAACAAAATGATGTTTTCTACAAAAGTTGCTTATTTTTAAAGACCTTTTCAATAATGCTTCTCTTAACCTATCGCGCCACTTAAAAATCTGGAGTTATTGACATTTTTAAGCAAACTTTCGGGGATGCCAGCCTTTTTGCGAGAAAACAATTTTACCATTCAATTATTTAATACGGCTTTTGTCATAAAGTTTTTTACCCCAACTCTCTAGGACTAGACGTTTTCTCAAAAAAAGCTGACACCGGTGGTCTGGGACACTCTGTATTTAATAATAATAATAATAATAATAATAATAATAATAATAATAATAATAATAATAATAATAATAAATGCCTTTATTTTGTTTAGATATGTTACAATACATGTTATATTGAAGATATGTAGGCGAAGTTCAGTCTTTAGTCTCGTTGACTACAGAACTGCTCTTCCACTTAACCTACCTTAATTTAAGCATAATTATACAGTATAATGTACTATGTACGCATTACAATCATATAAAACAAATATAAAAATAAAGCATATCCCTATAAAATATGAAATTTTAAAGTGCTAATTTACCCTCATTCAAATTATGACACATTTCACGTTTAAAATTAATCAATGTGAGATTTTTTATTTTTGTTGGTATTTTGTTATATATTTTATATATATTGTAGGAAAATGACCGTTGAAAGAGAGCTGTTTTATGCAACGGGGGTGAAATAGTACCTCTTGACCTCACATTGATATTATGAACATCCGATCGAAAAACTATCCTGTTATAAAGATATTCAGGTTTGAAAGAGTGCATAATTTTATAATCAAACGTACAGCAATGTAGTATTCGACGGTTGTTCATATTTAGCCAATTTATTTCTTTTATCTTGTGCGAAATGTAATCATACTTCTTAATAGCCAATATCAAACGAATACAAGAATTCTGAACCCTCTGAATACGAATATGTAACTCATATTTCGTAGGTTTAGATGGAAGAACAGTGATCGTAAACCCAACTGAGCCGCACCTAATGATTCACCTGTATCTTCTGTAAATAAAATTCAGGGAATTTTTCTTTTAAGTATACATAGAGGGAATTTGTCTTCATGGTATAGGTTTTCAAAACTCATCCTATTTTCTTTAAATATTTAAATATTCGTTGTTTTTTTAAAACAGTTCAATTTGAAGCTTTAAACGAGTGTTATCCACTCCCAGACTAAGCATGAAGTAAAATTTCGAGTTTAGAAAAGCCCCGTGAAAATTTGTCGAGGGTCGCGCAGCGCGTATAAAACACTGTTTTTTTAAGTAAGTTTCAAATATACATAAACTTCACAATATTGTGTTTTATACGCGCGGCGATTAAAGTAAAATTTCGAGTTTACAAAAGCCTAGAAACCCGAGTCAAGCGACCCGAGACAAATTTTCTGGGCTTTTCTAAACTCGAAATTTTACTTCATGCGCCGCGCGTATAAAACACAATATTGTGAAATTTATGTATATTTGAACCTCACTTGAAATCAGTGTTTTATACGCGTGGCGCATGAAGTAAAATTTCGAGTTTAGAAAAGCCCAGAAAATTTGTCTCGGGTCGCTGCGCGACCCTCGACAAATTTTCACGGGGCTTTTCTAAACTCGAAATTTTACTTCATGCTTAGTCTGGGAGTGAAAAGCACTCGTTTGACGCTTCAAATTGAACACTTTAAAAAAAACAACAAATATCTAAAGTGTTTCTTTAAAGTATACGTTTTCCAAATTCAGCTTATTTTTTTTAAATCTTTAGATATTTGTTGTTTTTTTTAGACTTCAATTTGAAGCTTCAAACGAGTGTTGTCCACTCCCAGGTTAAGCATGAAGTAAAATTTCGAGTTTAGAAAAGCCCCGTGAACATTTGGCGAGGGTCGCGCAGCGACCCGAGACAAATTTTCTGGGCTTTTCTAAACTCGAAATTTTACTTCATGCGCCACGCTTATAAAACACTGATTTCAAGTCAGGTTCAAATATACATACATTTCACAATATTTTAGTGTTGTATACGCGTGGCGCATGAAGTAAAATTTCGAGTTTAGAAAAGCCCAGAAAATTTGTCTCGGGTCGCTGCGCGACCCTCGACAAATTTATACGGGGCTTTTCTAAACTCAAAATTTTACTTCATGCTTAGTCTGGGAGTGGAAAACACTCGTTTAAAGCTTCAAATTGAACTCTTTAAAAAAAAAACAACGAATATCTAAAGATTTTAAAAAATGGGCTGAATTTGGAAAACGTATACCTCAAAGAAAAACTCCATGTATGTATACTTAAAAGAAAAATTCGCTGCTTTGTTTAGGAGTGGAAAACACTTATTTAAAGCTTCAAATTGAACTCTTTTAAAAAAGCAAGTAATGTCTGAAGATTTTAAGAAAATAGGCTTCATTTGGATACGTATACCTTAAAGCAAAACTCCCTGTATATATTGTAATACATAACACAACATGTGAATAAAAACTTTAAGTAAAAACACTTTCTATTTTTTTTTCACAAATTTTTGAAGGAAGGTTAAAAAGTGTTTTTATTTAAAGTTATTATCATCTTCACGTAACTCACTCATATTCATTGAATAAAAACTATTATAATTTTTAATTATTGTCGTTAATTGGACGATAATTGTATTAACAAAAACTAGTCTAGAATTTAAAGGTTAATATACACTTAATTCTATATTTTAACGTGTTTTATTTGAATTATTTTCATAGGATTTCTTGTTACAAATGTCTGTATGTCAAGAAATATATTCATATATATTCAAAGAACAATTTATCCGCTGTCTTTTGGTCGACTATTGATGATTATTCCAGAATTCGCTTTATAAAGAAATATTTTGAGAGGGGCTAGCGAGGAACGAGCCGCTGTTCGATCTTTGACAAAACGTATTTATCAAATACAGTGGACGGCCGATAAAACTCGAGATCGCACTCCGCGAAAACCGGACATAAATCAAATATTCAACAGATGGTCGCACTTGGAAAACTTAAATAAACCAAAAACTAAAGAGAAACGTCTACAAGTTAAATAAAGAAAAGGACAAATCAAAACATTCTTTTATAAAAATATTTCAAACTCAACTGTTTATTTTAATGCATATAGGGATTTTTTTTAATTATACATACCCTGATGCATATTATATAAATGTTTAGGCATTCGTTGTAATAAATTAAAACTCAACTATTTATTTTAATACATACAGGGATTTTTTTTTTAATTATACATACCCTGATGCATATTTTGTAAATGTTCTAGCATTCGTTGTATTTTTAATAGTGTTTAATTTGAAGCTTCTAACGAGTGTTTCCACTCCAAGATTAAGCATGATGTAAAATTTCAAGTTTAGAGAAGCCTGAAAATTTGGTTTGGTCGCGTAGCGCGGAGCGACCAAAGCAAATTTTCAGGCTTTTCTAAACTCGAAATTTTACATTATGCGCCACGCGTGTAAAACACTGAAATATTGTAAAATTAGATATATACTGCTAAATTAGTATTGTAAATACACTGCTGAAGCAGGATTAAAAATATACTGCTAAGCAAGAATATTTCGAATTTCACAATATTTCAGTGTTTTATATGCCACCCGCTTCGCGCTACGCGACCAAACCAGATTTTCAGGCTTTTCCAAACTATAAAGTTTACTACATGCTTAATCTAGGAGTGGAGACCTTCGTTTGAAACCAAATTAAATTGATTAAAAAAATGGGAAATGCCTTAAAATGCACACGCATCAGGATATGTATACTTGAAAGAAAATTGTCCTGTATGTTTATGTCTGCAGAGATTAAAACAAATTTTCAGGGAACACAAGTAAAAAACAGATGGAGAAACTCTCCTATAAAATGATTAGAATCCTACTAAGCTCTATAGCCGTGTATTGGAGGAGAATTCCCTGTACAACCAAACAGTTTTCCCTTTTTTTTTTTTAATTCGGAACGTAGCCCTGGGAAATTCAATAATAAAATATTGATCACTGAGTACTAAATACCAGGAAGAAAATAAATTAGGATTCAGCACAATCTGTGCTATCAGATGATGAAATAAAACGTTAAACACCGCCCTTAGATATTCAATAATAATAAAAAAAAAAACACTAAGGAGTTAATGTCATACTTGGGCAATTTCTTTCGAGCATACTACTTTTGAACACCCTTTAGTAATAATTTATGTAAGTATAAGGAGAATACAGTGAGCTTCGCGCTATGCGACCAAACCAAATTTTCAGGCTTTTCTAAACTCGAAATTTTACTTCGTGCTTAATCTAGGAATAGAGACCTTCGTTTGAAACCAAATTAAAGTGATTAAAAAAATGGGAAATGCCTTAAAATGCATACGCATCAGGATATGTATAGTTGAAAGAAAAATGTCCTGTATGATTATGTCTGCAGCGATTAAACCAAATGTTCAGAGGACACAAGTCAATAAAAGGTTAATAAACTCTCCTCTAAAAGGATTCGAATCCTACTAAGCTCTGTGGCCGTGTAATTCCTAATTTTAATAGTCCTACATTATTTTATGCCTCAACCTTAATTCCTTGACAATATATAGAGTTTTTTAAATTTGCGATTTTATTTACAAATATATTATCGGTAGTAATACACCAAGATCGAGGTTAATTATCAAAATATAGATTTTGAGTACCTTGTTACCAAGTAATTTAACGGGACAATAACAAGATAAATTCAAATTCAAAACTATTTGAATTCGATAAGATTTTAAATATTTCATTGTATAATTCAATATTCGGAGGTGTATTTGCACGGGAAGTAGTTGTTTCAATCGATATTTACCGTCTTAAGTTGTGTTATTAATTAAGACATTGTTTGCATTTTCACGAATAGTTTTTTCGTAATTTTATATATTAAGGGACAATAACGTTTGCTGTCTGATTATTAATTAGACAAGGTTAATAATCAATTGACAACAAATATTATGTCGAGATGAATTACTAAACAGGTACGGATTTTTTTTTATTTTTTTGATAATTTATCCAAGCTCGCGGTATATTTGAGTAGGTAATTTACCAAATTAAATAATAATAAGGAATTTTTGAGTATAACAGCAAGCTGTACAAGCAATGTATCGTATGAAAAAAACCTCTAGAGTGCCATGGAAAATATTGTACGCTGGCAACTCTGGTATTATACATTATAAATATTTTGTCTGACGTTTTATATGTCAATTCCTAAAGCGTGTACCCAACTTAAATTTTAAAAAAGATTAAATTATTGCACTCTAGAGGTTTTTTTTAATTAAACATACGATATTTCTATACTGAACCTAATTTCTTTGTTGGCAAAACACGTTAAACATCTTGGTGACACTTTTTATTCAAAAACTTAATGGCAGTGTAATATCATTATCAGAAAGACGGTAATTAGGCGAGTAGCGTTTAAAATGATAAAAACATGATGGTCATGTTTTTATCATTTTAAAAGCTACTCACCTAATTTAGGTTTTTCTGTTATCGATTTATTCCTAATTATTTGTTTTAGATAATTTAAAATAGATAATTTACCACATAATAATAGAAGCGATAACAGAAAATCGATAATTAGTCGAGTAGCTTGACATTACAACAAGGTGCGTTGTTGTAATGTCAAACAATGGAAAACATTGTTGTAATGTCAAGCTACTTTACTAATTATCGTTTTTCTGTTACTGCTTCTATTATTATGTGGTAAATAATCTATTTTAAATTGTCTAAAACAAATAATTAGGTATAAAATCACAATATATACCGCAGCTTTAAAACGTTTGTTTATGGTGGATGCGCCGGGCGCAATAAATTCTCCTCAATTGCAATTCCCTGCACTCTCCACCCAAGCATTCCAGTTATTTTCGTTTAGAAACAGTATTTCATTTGTGTTTTTATGATATCTCAGTGAAAGAGATATATATTTATTAGTGGACGATGTCTTCTCTGAGCGTGATATTAAGAAAGGGCGGGCAATAAAATCTTGGAAGGTGGGAGAGAGAGTAAATACCCCCGCATTCATCCGGGGAATCCCAACAGAATCATTAAAACGGTCTGCGTGACGAGAAACCGGATGACCCGATTCAATCATGCCCCCGGTGCACCGGAAACGTCCCCCCTTTCGTCCGCAAACGGGGTTTTTATTTTCGCGGCGGCACCTTTAAAAATTATGAACACTCCCTGCCCTCCCACCAGCCCCGCTCTCGCAGATCGTACGTATACTCTTATTTCCTTTGGTTGCTGTTAATGAAGAAAGTTTCATGGAGTAATAAAGGAGAGGCGCGCGGACGTGCCAATAAAGCGTAAAAATGGGCAGTAAAATAGTTTACGAGCACTGGAACTTATATCATTATTTGAATATACACCCAAAAAGGAAAAGAAAGTGTTTTGGTGGATGCTAAGGGTGGATTAACATAATCTTAAATTTATTGCGTGTAAGTTATAGTTATGGTTTAAGAATGTGATAACTGCACTATTTTCTCCTTTTACTAGCAAAAATTATTACTAAAGGGTGTTCAAAAGTTGTATGCTCGAAAAAGGCTACGCAAGTATGACATTTAGTCCTTAGTGTTTTTTTTTTGGATTGATTGAGTTACTTGAAGATAATTATACTTTAATTAAAAAACTCTTAGAACCTTTCTTCAATACTTTATTTTGTAACCAAATGTACATTTCGGACACGAAGTGTCCATTATCAATGGTTTGATACTAATACCAGTAGTATCAAACCATTGATAATGGACACTTCGTGTCCGAAATGTACATTTGGTTACAAAATAAAGTACTGAAGAAAGGTTCTAAGAGTTTTTTAATCAATAGTCCTTAGTGTTTGATATATTTTTTATTGAATATCTAAGGGCGGTGTTCAACGTTTTATTTCATCATCTGATAGCACAGAGTGTGCTGAATCCTAATGTATTTTTATTTTCTTCCTATTTAGTACTCAGTGATCAATATTTTTTTATTGAATTTCCCAGGGCTATGTTCCGAATTTAAAAAAAAAGAGAGCCAACCATGTGTTTGTTTATACAGGGAGTTTTCCTCCAATAAATTGTATACGCTGTGAATCATCGGATTTTCTTCGTTTCTAAAAAGAGTTCACATTTAAGCTTTTAAACGAGCGTTTTCCACTGCCAGATTAAGCATATATTATAAACCTTTCAAACTTTGACTTAAAATAGCAGATACATGAAGAATGATAATTATATTGAATAAAATGAATTAAAATTTTAACTAAAGCTGATAGTTTCAAAATTATTCAATAACGCAATATTTTTCTGGCTATTTTTTAAACCCAAGTATTTTCATAAATTGGGCATTTTTTTCTCAAAATGAATGCGCGTGAAACACAGAATTCATCTGTTTTTCAATGTAAGTCCTCGAACGAGTGTCTTCCACTCCCAGACTAAGCATGAAGTAAAATTTCGAGTTTAGAAAAGCCTGAAAATTTGGTTTGGTCGCGTAGCGCGAAGCGCGGAGCGACCAAACCAAATTTTCAGGCTTTTCTAAAATCGAAATTTTACTTCATGCGCCACGCGTATAAAACACTGATTTCAAGTGAAGTTAAAATATACTACTAAAGCAGAATTTTAATGATGTATATTTTGAACTTTATAATATTTCAGTGTTTTAGACGCGTGGCGCATGAAGTAAAATTTCGAGTTAAGAAAAGCCTGAAAATTTGGTTTGGTCGCTCCGCGCTTCGCGCTACGCGACCAAACCAAATTTTCAGGCTTTTCTTAACTCAAAATTTTACTTCATGCTTAGCCTGCGAGTGGAAACACTCGTTTTAAAAGCTACAATTGAAACTCTTTTGAAAAACAACTAAGGTCGCAAAATACACATATATACGAAAATAGATGTAAACTTAAACGAAAAATTGACTGTATATTTAATTGTTTAGTTAAATTCATAATAATTTTCGCAAAGGCAAATATTTACCTGGTATTTAGTACTAAGTGATCAATATTTTTTATTGAATTTCCCATAGTTATGTTTCAAATTAATAAAAAAGGCAAACGATCTGTTTGTTTATAGAGAGAGTTTTCCTCCAATAAATTGTATACGCTGTAAATCTTCGGATATTCTTCGTTTTTAAAAAGAGTTTAAATTAAAGCTTTAAACGAGTGTTTTCCACTCCTAGTTTAAGCATGAAGTAAAATTTCGAGTTTAGAAAAGCCTGAAAATTTGGTTTGGTCGCGTAGCGCGAAGCGCGGAGCGACCAAACCAAATTTTCAGGCTTTTCTAAACTCGAAATTTTACTTCATGCGCCACGCGTATAAAACACTGATTTCAAGTGAAGTTCAAAATATACTACTAAAGCAGCATGCTAATGACGTATAATTTGAACTTAATAATATTTCAGTGTTTTATACACGTGGCGCATGAAGTAAAATTTCGAGTTTAGAAAAGCCTAAAAATTTGGTTTGGTCGCTCCGCGCTTCGCGCTACGCGACCAAACCAAATTTGTAGGCTTTTCTAAACTCGAAATTTTACTTCATGCTTAACCTGGGAGTGGAAACACTCATTTAATCTTCAATTGAAACTCTTTTGAATAACAATTAAAGTCGCAAAATACACATATATACGAAAAAATATGTAAACATAAACGAAGAATTGCCTGTATATGTAACTGTTAACTTAAATTTGAAATAATTTGGGTGAAGGCAAATATTTACAAGTATTTATAATTCATGGTTTAATATATTTGGCTGTTTTCTTTTTTAATTTCTATTTCAAGTATGTCTTTTATTTCTTCTAGTTTGAAACAAGTAACTTTTACTTAATTATTAATATTGTATACATAATATTGTCAAATAATTAATGTGTACTAAATTGATGATACTGACATTTAATTTTTATATTCCATCCCGTTTTCGAGTTATGAGTGTTTGAAATTTAAAAAAAAATGATGATGTGTTCATCATAGCACTTACCCCGTTAAAATTAAATTATGATTCAATGCCAAGTGTTTAAATTAATAGTTTATGTTTTTCTTCATTCGATAGTACTAAATAAAACCAATAACATTTTCGAAATTTTATGTATTTCTATTTACTTTCTGGCATTCAGTCCTGAGTGCTTCTGTTTTATAAGTGAATCAAAAGAAACAAAAATTTAGTAAATGAATTATACCACCAATTATTCATTTACTAAATTTTTTAAAATATTAATAATTACGAAAGCCTTGTATTCTCTAAGAAATAATTGTTTCTTAGATAAACATTAGTTCAAATTTTTTGGTTTGAAATCAATTTGGGTGAGGTTCGTGACATATTTTTTCACAAGTTTGTAATGAAAGGTTTTAAAGTATCTTATGTCTTTTTAAACTGTATACGCTGTGAATCTTCGGATATTCTTCTTTTTTAAAAAGAGTTCAAATTAAAGCTTTAAACGAGTGTTTTCCACTCCTAGTTTAAGCATGAAGTAAAATTTCGAGTTTAGAAAAGCCTGAAAATTTGGTTTGGTCGCGTAGCGCGAAGCGCGGAGCGACCAAACCAAATTTTCAGGCTTTTCTAAACTCGAAATTTTACTTCATGCGCCACGCGTATAAAACACTGATTTCAAGTAAAGTTCAGAATACACTACTAAAGCAGCATTTTAATGACGTATAATTTGAACTTTATAACATTTCAGTGTTTTATACACGTGGCGCATGAAGTAAAATTTCGAGTTTAGAAAAGCCTAAAAATTTGGTTTGGTCGCTCCGCGCTTCGCGCTACGCGACCAAACCAAATTTTTAGGCTTTTCTAAACTCGAAATTTTACTTCATGCTTAGCCTGGGAGTGGAAACACTCTTTTAAGCTTCAATTGAAACTCTTTTGAAAAACAATTAAGGTCGCAAAATACACATATATACGAAAAAATTTGTAAACATAAACGAAGAATTGCCTGTATATGTAATTGTTAACTTAAATTTGAAATAATTTTGGTGAAGGCAAATATTTACAAGTATTTATAATTCATGGTTTAATATATTTGGCTGTTTTCCTTTTTAATTTCTATTTCAAGTATGTCTTTTATTTCTTCTAGTTTGAAACAAGTAACTTTTACTTAATTATTAATATTGTATACATAATATTGTCAAATAATTAATGTGTACTAAATTGAAGATACTGACATTTTATTTCTATAATCCATCCCGTTTTCGAGTTATCAGTGTTTGAAATTAAAATAAAATGATGATGTGTTCATCATAGCACTTTCCCCGTTAAAATAAAATGATGATTCAATACCAAGTGTTTAAATTAATAGTTTATGTTTTTCTTCATTGGATAGTACTAATTAAAATGTATTTGTATTTTTGCATTGCATTTGCATTTTCACGAATAACATTTTCGTAATTTTATATATTTGTATTTACTTTCTGGCTTTCAGTCCTCAGTGTTTCCGTTTTATAAGTAAATCAAAAGAAACAAAAATTTAGTAAATGAATTATCCCACCAATTATTCATTTACTGAATTTTTTAAAATGTAAATAATTACGAAAGCTTGTTGATTGTTAAGGCACTTATTTTTTGAAAATCCATTATCACTTAATATAATAGCAGACTATTTATGATTTTCAACTTTTTATTTAACTCACTACAATTGTTTCGCTACACTTTCTCTTTCTTCACCTGAAGAAGTTACAGTGTAGCGAAACAATTGTAGTGACATAATATATAAAACTACGAAAAAACTTTTCTTGAAAATGCAAACAGTGTCTTAATTAATAAGACAATTTAAGACGATAAATATCCATTGTCTTATTAATTAAGACACTGTTTGCATTTTCACGAATAGTTTTTTCGTAATTTTATATATTATGTTTAAAGTGTGCAAACTATAAGAAGCGTAAGCTTATTTTCTCGAATTCAAATAGTTTTGAATTTGAATTTATCTTGTTTGAATTGTAGTGAGTTAAATAAAAAGTTGAAAATCATAAATAGTCTGCTATTATATTAAATTACGAACGCATTGTATTCTCTAAGAAATAATTGTTTCTTAGATTAACATTAGTTCAATTTTTTTCAGTTTGAAATCAATTTGGGTGAGGATCGTGACATATTTTTTCACAAGTTTGTAATGAAACGTTTTAAAGTGTCTTATTTAAATAAAGTGCGATCGTTTAAATTATGATTTAGAGTAAGCGGCATTTTTTTGTGCAGTTGCCCAGAATGCTTATTGAATGGTGGAATAAATTTGAGGTTATGATAAACTATGTGTTAAACAGCGGCGGTTCGCAGCCTAACTATCCGTTATTGAAAAGTGACTTTATTGTATAATTTCTTGTATTTATAAAGCGCGATCCCAACCTCAAATTTTGTGTGCCTTGGCGCTCTGGCCGATCCTGAAGTTAGGCTGCGAGCCGTCGCTGGTGTTAAAAGTCATTAGCGCCAATCCAATTTATGATTCAAAGCCTACTCTAAATCATGTTTTAAATGATCGCACGGTATTAGAACATTGATTAAAACACTTGGTTTGTTTCACAATTTTTTTTATTTTTACTCCAACTACTGTAGAACCATCATAACTTGCCGTTGCGCAGTGGCAAAATTGTGGGCGGAGCGAAAGATAGGCGGTCTCGATAGGTTTCGTGAAGAGTTCGAGCGCGTGGTACATTCATTTGAAGAAGTGACAGTGCGATGGATTTTCAAAGTAAATTAACTCGTGGTCGTGCACTTGCCGGCCAATCTCGTAAAATTATTAGCAATGTATGCAAATTTACAAAAAGTGATCTTGATGCTGAGTGGAGCGACCGACCATCTACGCTGTTGAGTTATAAATGAATAGCGCGCGCGAAGAACACGTGCTTGCTTATTCCAGCGACTGTACTCGGCCGCCAGATCGCCTCTCTCTTTTGTTTCATTTTCGCTTCCTCTCTGCGCGTCTGGCCAACTTAATCTGGTTAAGCAGTAGTTTCGACCTTAGGTCATTATTATCAAGGAGATATAGATATATGTGTTTTATTTAAATTTTTTTCGTTTTATTTTGTCCGAAACGATATTATTATTTTTAATAAATGCATAGTATGTCGAGGGTGAAATTATTCAATTAACTGATGTTATGTAAACAGGGCGCGACGTCGTCCCATTTTCCCGCGCCTCCCATTTTCCCCGGTGCTGATTAATTGAATTATTATGAAAAGCGGGATTTTTGCGATTTATGCAGATTGCGCCCGATTGCCGCATTTGCATTTTGTTGATGGCTCCATCAGAAATTACGCCTTTTTTGCATATCAAAGGCGATAGCGCACGGATACTAAAGGTGTACACACTCCCTCACAAACAAATGCTAATCGTGAGATTTTTTTATGCACGGTTTGAGTGAATAGTACACATTTTTTCCTTTCGTTATTGTTCATTAAATTGTAAATTATTTGATTTTTTTCATCCTTGATGATGTTTCAACCTGTAATTTGGATTTGAACGCTTAGGTAGACAAATATATCTTTAAAAAAGAGTTGTTTTTAACACCAAATTAACTATAAATGAAATTGCCGATTCTTGGTTGCAGAATACTTCAAACATTAAAAGTGCGATTCTTTTCGCAATCTACAGGTTAGTCTTACAAAGACTATATCAAACACTTATTGAAACAACTACGTCCCGGGCTAATACCCCGACGGGTATTACACTTTTTTAATGTTTGTAGTATTCTGCAACCAAGAATTGGCAATTTCATTTATACTTATGTTTGAACGGTAACGTGACCGCAAGTCTAAGGTGCCAAATTGTTTAGAGAGAATGGCAAAGCTATACTGATGAGAGATAAATTTTGAAACGCGTTTATAGAGGGCCTAAATAATTTGACCCAAATTGTTACATTTGCAGTAGGTTACTGTATGTAACAGCAAACGTTACTGCTTAACGCGTATTATTCTCTGGATAAATACTTTGTTAGATTTAAGTGATTAATAATTATATGGATATATATTTCTGCTTTTGTGACGTATGTACCTGTGGTCATAAATAAATATTATTATTATTATTATTTTTAAACACTTGTTGTATAATTCAATGTCCGTCAGGGTATTCGCTCGGGAAGTAGTTGTTTCAATGAGTGTATGATATAGTCTTCGTAAGACTAACTTGTTGTAGATTGCGAAATGAATCGCACTTTTAATGACTAAATTAACTTACAAAAATACAATGGGCTCGTTCATCAAAATATTCAACATTCAACATTTAACATGTTTGGATTTTGTTTGTGATGTATGTTGGTATCTGATGACCGATAGTCCGGCCATTTTGATTTTGTGTGTGCTTCTTTTCATTTTGGCTGTCTATTAAATACATGTATCGATGGCAGAGAAAGTTTAGTTCCATTGCTGAATATAATTAGTTAATTACTAATTTACACAAACAATACTTTATTTACACAAACTCTATTATTTTCTGACCTTACAGTAATTCACGAATCTCCTTACCTTTAGTAATTTCATAATAGATATTATTAAATACATAATTTCGCACATCCATAACCTCGACTAGCTCGAATTGCACGATTGCAAAAATGGCGACCGCTGCCCTAACGTGTTCACGATTAACAGTCCTGTCATCAGAGAATTCCCCAACAGTTGGCAGTAAACTCCTAACTGTTGTCTCTGATGAACGAGCCCAATGAAACTAACAGTTACAAAGAACCGCAATTAAAGTCATTATTTCATGGATAACTATTTTGTTGTTGTAAATAAAATAGAATTAGTTGATAACTTAGTTTTTTTTTTTATAAATAAATATGTTAAAGTAACATAAGTGACTTTAATCAGATTAGAGAGAAAAAAAAATCTTTCTAATGATGACATAATCACCTATGATTTCTATTTAAAAAAATGTAAGTTTGTGCAATATCTCGAAAACTAAAGTGGATACAAAATATAAAGGTTTTTAATTTTAATTTACTTGGTTTGTTTTACTAATAAATTTATTTTTCAACTGGTTTCGGCTTGATTCAAGAATGATGTACAAAAAACAGAATTAGTTATATACATTGGTATTTCAGGTAATAAGCACATCAATTATCGGGGATAGAAAAGTTCTGATAAAATGTTATAATTCAGTGTAAATTTATCTAAAACTTTTGTATTTCTAGTTTTTTCTATCTCTTTTAATAACTGAGAATAATCGATTTGAAAAAATCGGCACTTCTAACGTTTTTCAAAATATCTATTTTTATAGACACGTTTCGAGATTTATCTCTCATCAGTATTACTTTGCCATTCCTTCTAAACAATTTGACACCTTAGACTGGCGGTCACGTTACCGTTCATTGATTTGAATTATATATATACATACATCTTTATTCAGACAATTACAGTAGTATAGTATAATACATATATATATTATTACACTATGGGGTTAGTCTGTCTGGGCTATCGACCAGAGGTCTTTCTGCCCTTTGAATTATATTTTATCGTTTTTTCAATTCTTCGATTCGCAATTCGAATTATATTAAATAAGATGATTCGGATTCGTGATTGTAATTGTTTTTTGAGCTCTGCAAGGAGATTTCTGTGTCTTGATTATGCGAAATTTTATAGTTTATTTAATGTATTTGATTGCAATCAAAACTTTTTAACATACTCGCATCGCCGACGACCGAATAATTATAATTATGCGGACGTAATGAATACGCTATTTAATAATGCAATTCACGGAAAATAATTAATATTGCGGACCGCAAACCGTTGCTGCCAACCGGGCGGGCGGTGCACGCATGCATATTTACCCACAAATTTGTCCGAAACTCGAAACACCAATTTCAATTCCTGACTTTGATTAGAAAATAATTTCAAACACCTGACGCGCGCGATTAATCCTTATGCGGGAGAACCCGGGACGTACATTTAATTATCAACGGGGGTGTAATTGGCGGTTGTAAAAAAAGTTGTCGGAGCAATAAATTAGGGGGCGGAAAAATCGCCCCGGTTCGGGTTTTTTTTTTGCGCTCATTCCGGAATAAAATTTATACGGACGTCCAGCTGGCGGATTCTGTTTGTGTGCGAGAAGGGCGCGCGCGTGGGAGGGGAAAATGAATTATCATCGTCGGCAATCTCCTCCGGTTTCGCAATTTGCTTGCGTCACGTTTGATTTTACACTTCGATTGATGCGAATGAAAATAATTTACTTATTTGGCATGGATAATTTCTTACTGATTATAATGAGTCATTTGCAATTAATTATTTGAACAAATATTTTTTAGACCCAATAAAATTGTTTATACAACCACAGACAACTATACAGACAGTCCGTGGGATAAAGAATTCAAGAAACCAAATTATGATTAAAACAATATATTACAGATGGCATCTCCATTCTCAATTTCATTAATGTTCCTCAAATTAATTTGATCTTCACGTAACATAATCAATCAAAATATTCAGATATATTAAATCTAAATTTAAAGTATGCTATCAATTGATGGATGTCATTATTTTATTTAAACATACAAGCCTCCTAGATTCCAAAAAGACACTCTTTGGAATCTAGGAGGAGGAGGCAATATATTCTTAATTCCGTTTTTTGGCGTTCAAATAATTACATTGGACAGACTGTCTGTAAAATTATCTGTGACAATACAAATTTGGTAACTTTGGGTAATTATAGATAAAATATGTGTTATTTTAACTTCAGAATATATCAGTGTTTTATACGCGTGGCGCATGAAGTAAAATTTCGAGTTTAGAAAAGCCTGAAAATTTGGATTTGCCGGGGCGCGACTCGCTTCGCTCGCGCGCCCCGGCAAATCCAAATTTTCAGGCTTTTCTAAACTCGAAATTTTACTTCATGCTTAGTCTGGGAGTGGAAGACACTCGTTCGAGGACTTACATAAAAAAAACAGATGAATTCTGTGTTTCATGTGCATTTATTTTAAGAAAAAATCGGCCAATTTATGAAAATACTTTGGCTATTTTAGCTTCTGAATAGATCAGTGATTTATACGCGTGGCGCATGAAATAAAATTTCGAGTTTAGAAAAGCCTGAAAATTTGGATTTGCCAGGGCGCGCGAGCGAAGCGAGTCACGCCCTGGCAAATCCAAATTTTCAGGCATTTCTAAACTCGAAATTTTACTTCATGCGCCACGCGTATAAAACACTGATGTAAGGTTAAGTTCGAAAACACCAACAACAACGATTATTGGTAACCCAATATACATCACGGAATTGCGTTGCCCTTAATCACTGCTTTAAAAAATTTGTTCGATAAAATTTTATTTTGTGAATTATGTGAAGGTCAAATTTAATTGATAATTAAAGTACTCATAACTTTTTTAAAAGGAACATACAAACAAACAAAACAATTATTACAGGCGGCGATTTGGATTTGGGTTATACAAGCGGGGAATCTGATGTTTAGAGGTGCTTAGGTAGGACATGTCTTAACAAAAAAATGTTGAGAATTACTGACCTAGATCCTCTATCCAAGTCTTCGTGAAAGAAGGACGCCAAAGCGAGGATAATTAAAAAAATATATTCCTACTAAATTGTATTCAGGCCAGGATTTGTACCTAGTATTTTCCTTCATGCGCCACGCGTGCAAAACACTGATTTAAGGTCAAGTTCAAAAACACATACAACAACGTTTATTGGCAACCCAATATACATTCATGGAATTCAGTTGCCTATAATCACTGCTTGAAACAAATTGTTTGATTAAATGTATTGTGTGAGTTATGTTGAGGCCAAATTTAATTAATAATTAACGTACTCATAACTTATTGAAAACAAACACAAAAAAAAACAATTATTACAGGCGGCGATTTTACACAGTTGTGTTATGCAAGCGGGGAATCTGATGTTTAGAGGTGCTTAGGTGGGACATGTCCAAGCAAAAAAAATGTTGGGAATTACTGACCTAGGTCCTCTATACAAAAGAAAAACAATTATTACAGGCGACGATTTTACACAGTTTTGTTATGCAAGCGGGGAATCTGATGTTTAAAGGTGCTTAGGTGGGACATGTCCAAACAAAAAAAATGTTGGGAATTACTGACCTAGGTCCTCTATCTCAGTCTTTGTGAAAGAGGGACCCCAAAACGAGGATAATTAAAAAAATACATATTCCGACTAAATTGTATTCAGGCCAGGATTTGTAGCAAGTATTCCATTTGAAATTAGAAACCTATCATAAACCTAAGTTTCTAATTTCAAATGGAGTACTTGGAACAAATCCTGGCCTGAATAGAATTTAGTCGGAAAGAATTACACCCTCAATTAGAGCAATTACATGAGCATTTAATATTTCCGCGCGGGAATAATGTGGAGGGTGGCGCTTTGATCTAATTCCCGAGGCCGGAAGTAGAGACGAAAACTGGATCTCCTTTCAGGCGCACTGGCGCTTATTAAATTACAAGAACTACTCTCGAGAAAAGTTACTGGAAAGATCGGTATCGGCCCTGAGGGGCTGATGGGGGGTGGCGAACCGTCTCCTCCGCCGCGCGTTTATTTAATTCTGTGGATCCCAGCCACTTTTTCAATTAACCGCTCGGAAACTATTGCGTGTCCGTCAAAAAATGAAGAGGGCAATTTATAACCGAGGGCTAGGGTGGTAAGGGGGAGACGTCGTCGTCGGTTTTAAAGTTTTCAAATTCAGTTTCGGGGAACGTGCACGTTTCGAAGGGCGATGAGGGGGCTCGGCGTCGGTGAAATATTAAATTTACAAACTCCGGGCAGGCGATGTTCGTGTTTAGTTGGTGTGAATGTGGAGTTAAAAATAAGTAATCGAGTTCTGGATTACTACACTGTACAATTTATTTTGTTTAACATCTTTTGTGTATATACTACCTTTCCGCTAAAACGACCAGTGGTGGATCTAGAGGGGCAGCAAAATCCGGGTGACAGCATTATGTTGGAAAAATACAATAGGCACAAGCCACAATAATAAATACATAATATATATATATATTTATCTGAATCTGAAAATTCATACTCAATAACAAACTCTAAAAATCTAGCATAAAGTCACTTCTGTAACCTAAGTTATATAAGTATAAAGCACATTTTGCTAAGAACACAATGAAGATGTTATTATTTATTTATTTATTTATCTATTAACGGATAACACATTTTTTACAAAATATTAACATTAGGAATTCACTAACAAACATTAAGTTACATATTTATATTATTATTAGACTAACTTAAACCTAAATACATTCTACCAAGTACAATTAATTAGACAGTGTACTGCTCGTGAACTGAATTTTATTTACAATATTCTTAAACATAATATGGGATGAACTAAATTAATCAAATATATCATGACTGTTCATTTGATTAGCCAATCTCATGCAGCGGTATATAGGACTGTGGTATTTATAAATCGAAGATACGGTCTGTAATTTGAAAATTGGTTTTTGTCTAGATGATCTAGTGGGAACGTGAAAGTTTAAACATTGGAGCAAATGAGTTGAAGTATGACCGGAAATAATGTTATGCAACAGAAACAGATCAAACTTTGATCTACGTACTTCCAAGTGTTCTATATTTAAATAGATACATACCGATTCATATTTCGTAATTGGTAAATTCAATTTAAATGAAATATATCTACAAAATTTCTTTTGCACAGCTTCAATCTTGTACGAGTATTTTTTATAATAGGGTGACCATATAGAAGTACAATATTCCAAATTAGATCTCACCAAACCACAATAAATTGCTCTCAATGTCTCGCAATTAAAATCTTTGCAATGTCTTAGTAAAAATTCTAGCAATCTGATGGCTTTATTGCATATTTCTGAAATGTGCGCTGCAAATGACAGTTTTGTATCCATTAAGACACCCAAATCACGCATAACCGACACTTTTTCCAGGCTTTCATTATTAATGTTATATGTAAAATCTATCGTCTTTGTTCTTTTAGTAAATGTGATCGATTTACATTTCTTAATGTTAAGAGAAAGCTGATTGAGTACACACCAATCATATAAATTGTTTAGGTCCACTTGCAAATCGAAACAATTCGATGCATCATCAATACAATTATACAACTTGAGATCATCAGCAAATAGTAAATAATTAGAGTGCAAAAAACAACTGCCGATATCATCAATAAAAATAAGAAACAATAAAGGTCCAATATGTGACCCCTGGGGCACCCCAGATGTCACCTGAATAGTAGAAGATATGAAGTTATTGATCTTCACTGCTTGACAACGTTCAGACAAAAAGCTAATGATCCATTTAACAGTTGAGTCATGGAATCCATATGCATGCAACTTAGTGAAAAGTATCCCGTGTTGTACCCTGTCAAATGCCTTCGCAAAGTCAGTGTAAACCGTATCTACTTGGACATGTGATTCAAATGCATTGTGTAAAAAACATTGGAATTCTAATAAATTTGTTGTGGTGGACTTACCTTTGATAAAACCATGTTGTTCAATGTCAAATAAGTGTTTAGTCATATACCTGATTTGGCTGGTAATTAACATATCAAACATTTTTGGAATTGCAGATTGAATTGCAACCCCGCGATAGTTTTCGACTTTATTTCTATCACCGTTTTTGAAAATTGGCGTAATGTAACTAAATTTCCATTTCTTAGGAACACAGCCAAGTCTAAGAGACGCAGAATACAATAAGTGCAATGGTTTAGACATTGAACAAACGCAATTATACAGGAAGTCACCGGGGATACCATCAGGTCCACATGTGAAACTTCTATCAAGTGAAACAAATGCGCTGAAGACTTCTTCTAATGAAATCTGCAGCTTGTCAGGAATTACGGATTTAGATGTCTCAAATGAATAAATCTGGTTATTAGTCGGACAGGTATAAACATCAGCAAAATATCGAGCAAATGCATTAACGATATCATCGCCTTAAACAAATACGATGTCTTTAAAACATAGAGATCATTCCATATAATTTACTTTTGCAGCGTTTGCATCTTGTAGATATTTTATGGCTAAACTAACAAATTGCTGTACGTATTATGTTGATTTGTTGAAGTTCATTAATTGTCTTTTGCAGCTTTTGCATCTTGTAGATATTTTATGGCTAAACTAACAAATTGCTGTACGTATTATGTTGATTTGTTGAAGTTCATTAATTGTCACACAAAGTTAACAAACCCAATTTAGGTTCTATTTCTTTAAGAGCCGATTTTAAAAAAAATAATAACACATACTTTCTTCATTTCGTCACCCCCTCAGTGAACACACCCGGGGCGGCCCGCTCCGCTCTGCACCCCCCTGCTACGCCGCTATATGAAGGTATACTCAAAAGAAAAAGTCCCTGTGTATTTTAAACTTTCATAAAATTATAGAAAACAGAGAGACACACAAAATTCGAGGATATTAATTTAATAATAAGGAAGGTAAGACATTTATTTAATCCTTTTTTAAAAATCAATTTACTTAAACCTTCATTGTTTTTAACTCAAATGTATCAATTTCTTATGACAACCTAATAAATATTATAACAGTCAAAACAATTAATTAGTATAATATATACAGGGAATTTTGCTGTTACGACGATTTTTCGATTGTAATTTTCAGACATTCGTTGGTTTATTAAAATATTTCAATTTGAATGTTCTAACGAGTGTTTCCAATCCCAGATTAAGCATGAAGTAAAATTTTGAGTTTAGAAAAGCCTGTAAATTTAGTTTGGTCGCGTAGCGCTACGCGCTACGCGACCAAACTAAATTTTCAGGCTTTTCTAAACTCAAAATTTTACTTCATGCGCCACGCGTATAAAACACTGATTTACAATGAAATTTAAAATACACTGCCTAGGTTTGATCACATGTTAATTAATTTTACAAATACTTATATGGAATATATGTAAGTATAGTTAAAAGAAAAAATCCCTTTATGGGGAAAATATATGTCTGGCTCTTGATGATTTAAATAAAAGGAAGATATATTTTTGGCTCTTGATGTTTTAAACAAGAAGATATATTTTTAGCTCTTGATGTTTTCGCATAATTAACATATTTCGTAAAGCAATTAACTTTTTTAAAATTAAAACAGTCATACAGAATTAATTGGTATAATATTTATTATTGCCTCTTGATCTTTTTCACCATCATTAATACGCTTCGTAAATAATAAATAAGTCGTTAAGTTTTCGAAATTGAGAACCACCTGCTAGACAAATGGGTCCATCGAACCGAATAACCACCATCGAGGTAATAAAACTCTGTCTCCGCAATTTCGCTCGCTTTATCATCGGCATCTGCTAATACACGAAGACCCGCAGTGCATGATGGTAATAAAATCTTCGATTATGCCATAAAAGACATTAAGCGCAATGATGATAAACACAAACTGGTTTTCCATTACAGTTCATTATGTTTCAATTAATACACATTGTTGCGTTCCGAAATTTATCCTACACAAAGATATAATTACTTTAAGCTGTATACATTTCATCGAATTACGATGAAAACTCTTAAATTTCATAAATTAACAAGATGTACTTTACGAAGTAATCGGGCTTTTTGAAGCTCGGAAAGTTAAAACAACTTTTTAATGTGTTTTAATTAACAAAAAATAAATTAATCTTTCAAATATTGATAATCGAATTTCGATACAACTCATTTATCAATGTACAGGGATTTTTTTTTAAGTTTACATATCCCGATGTATACGCTGTAAATTTTCAGGCATGCGATCTTGTTAAAAAGCGTTCTATTTGAAGCGTCTAACGAGTGTTTCCACTCCCAGATTAAGCATGAAGTAAAATTTCGAGTTTAGAAAAGCCTGAAAATTTGGTTTGGTCGCGTAGCGCGAAGCGCGGAGCGACCAAACCAAATTTTCAGGCTTTTCTAAACTCGAAATTTTACTTCATGCGCCACGCGTATAAAACGCTAAAATATTGAAAAGTTAAAAATATAGAACTTATTACATACACAGATATGTTTTAGTACACCTACATATCCTATCACAAAGGCTCGAATTTTGAAAGCGCAATGTTTGGTTAAGAAAAATAAACTTTTTTATAAAAATTTTCGACGTGAGATTAATTTTATATTTTTAATCGTACTATGTTATGTATTTTTTAAATGGACTCTGTTGACTGAATAAAAAAATAAACTAATGAAAATAATAACAAGTATATCTTTTGTTTCGTTCTCATTGATCGCTTGATAAAACATGATTAATATATATAATTCATAATTCATAATCTTTATTTCCTTAGCAGGCAAAAGCCTAATTACAAAGAAAACATATAAAAACAAAAAAAAAGAAGAGGGTGCTTCTATAAAATACAAAAATAATTTTAAAAATAACAATATTAAGAATAAGAGAAAAGTAACATACTATGTTTGTTAATTAACTTAAATTAAACAAGATCTTAATATATGTATAATTATTTGATTGAAATTTACTTGGTTTGTTTTACTAATAAACTGTTTTATTTTCAACTAGTTTCGGCTTAATGCCATTTTCAAGAATGGTGTACAAAAGAGCAAAATTGATTATATATACTAGATGTCGGAATTTCAGGTAATAAGCGCTCTAATTATCGGGGAATTCCAAAGATCTTAATGTACTCAAAAATTCTGCCGTATTGTTAGAAAATATATGTAAATTAATTTATAAAAATTAATAGAAATTGAAATCACTTGGTTTGTTTCTCTAATATTAGTGAAACAAACCAAGTGATTTCAATTTCTATTAATTTTTACAAATTAATTTACATACATATCCAGTATATTTTAAACTTCACAGCATTAGAGCGTTTTGTGCCCGTGGCGCATGAAGTAAAATTTCGAGTTTAGAAAAGCCTGAAAATTGGATTGGTCGCTCCGCTTCGCTACGCGACCAATCCAATTTTCAGGCTTTTCTAAACTCGAAATTTTACTTCATGCTTAACCAAGGACTGGAAACACTGGCTCGTGAAAATGTTACTTTCTCAAAATTCTATAATTTCGTATATTAAAGAAAAACATACATGTGCCTATTCGTGTATAATTAATTACCGTTTCCTAGTATAATGGAGAGTAATTACTGTCAAAACCGAGATAATTTCGACTGTGCAAGACCTGGAAATGTTTGATTCGATACACATAATAACGTTGAATTAATATCAAGGAATAAATCACTGTCGTGCACTTGAACTTATCCACTTCGCATTCAATTTTTTTTAAGTAATTAGGCAATCGCGTGCCGCTTAAGTATCCAACCCCTGGTGAACCGGATCAGATTTCATTCGACGCTCACGGAATCAAAAAAGGGTGTCGAACATAAAACAATTCGCCCTTTTTTTTGTTTCGAAATATACATGCAATAACACAACCAGAAACACCAATAGAAATTCTACCAGCAAATTCTTTACCAAGGAAATCTGAAAATAGATAATTAAAATATCAGCTAGATGTTTTATTAACTGTATTTTTTACGGGGTGTCTTTTAATTATTTAAAGTGCTTTGTAGATACTTGTAGATACAGTTTTAAAATTAAACTTGATCATCTACATCAGTGGTCTCCAAACTACGGCCCGCGACTTGCATGAATCCGGCCCGCGATTGTTTGTAATTTTTTTGTAAATGTCATATTTTGAAATATTGTAACAATTGTTTCTTAAATTTTTCATAATTTTATAAAATTAATCGGATCTTGGCCGACTTTATTATGTAGAATTGTATTTGTGGTACAGCAACGCTTTCTTTACTAAAACATGTATTTATGCTAAATGTATCGTATGTTCAATAAAAAAAACAACTTCTAGAGTGCCATGATTTAATCTTGACGTAAAATTGATGTAAAAAAAATTGACGTAAAAAACGTCAGACATAATAATTAAAATATAATAATTTTAAAGTTGCTAGCCCACAATATTTTCCATAACACTCTTGAGGTTGTTTTTTATTGAACATACATTTTGAGTGCTACCTTTTCATTATCAATAGATTATTGAGTAAACAATTAAAATGAGCACGTAGTGCTCTAAATGTACACTTAGCATAAATTCATGTTTTTAGAGAAGAAACTGTTGGTGATTTATTAAGTTTATATAAATAAACTTAATAAATCACCAACAGTTTCTTCTCTAATAACATTAATTTATCTCTTCACGTAACTCAAACCAAATACCTACAGTTTTATATACTAGATTTAATTGCTTGAACTTATAAAACTAATAAATTTCATAATTTGAGCCAAAAATTCCTTATCGGCGTGGGCAATTACCCCGTCTTGTTTAAACGAAATTAATTTTTAATTTAATAATAGTATCTTTACAATATCTGAGCAATAACTGTATATTTTTGAGTTTACGTGAAGTGATTATTACAGATAAAAATACTGTTATTCCTTACTTCACTTTTTATTTGTATCATTAGATGTGCATTTCGAAACACAAGGTGCTCATTATCAATTACAAATAACAAAGTTTGTTATTGATAATGAGCACCTTGTGTCTCGAAATGTACATCTAACGATTCAAATAAAAAGTAAAGTAAGGAATAACAGTATTTTTATCTAAACAATAAACTAAAAATTACAAGATTTTAATAATAGTATCTTTACAACATCTGAACAATAATTTAAAAATTATAAGATTTTGCGGTGATGCAGAAAACAATAGCTTATATCGTAACGTGTTTAAAGATTTAAAATAAAAAGCAAAGAAATATATGAATTATGACCGTGCATTTCTTTTTTTTACATCCTCATGTGTTGGTTGGGGTTTTATCCCGGGATTAAATTAGAATCGGAGTCGGGCAGGTTGGAAACTCGCCGGGCATAAACATCCCTTAGATGTATAAATTGCAGTGATATAAAAGCGCGACGTGTGTCGTTTCCGTTGTGTTCGCCGTTCCGTCGCGACGCTCGTCGTTCGTCCAATTGAAAACGTAATAGAAACATATAGTTTTACTCATTTTCCACATTTTCACGCCAGCCGCAATTTCCACTCTATCCCATTGAAAACGGGAATGGATCCCTTTATGCGATGCGATTTATCAGTGTTATTTTCCTTAATGTAAATATTGAAGCGTAAATATCTAGTGCTATTGGTGAAAATAGTAACGAGGGACAATAAAAATATATCTTAAATAAATTTTAAATAAAATGAGGTTATCGCAAGGCTAGACATTCAAAGAATCTTCAGTTAAATAATATATTTGTTTAATCATTCCATCATCATGAAAATTATGTTCTATTCATAATGCTAAATATGCAAAGAGGAGAGTTATCTAAAATCCCCGCCCACTTTTGTTTTAAAAGCCCCGCCCATTTTTGTTTTATAAGCCCCGCCCGCTATTGTCCGAAAGCCCCGCCCACTATTGTCTTAAAAGCCCCGCCCGCTATTGTCTAAAAGCCCTACTCACTATTTGTTAAATGCCCCGCCCACTATTGTCTACAAAACACGCCTAGTGTTGTTTACGGAAAACACAATAAACTTCGTAACAGGGTAATCGACCACTAATGATAAGCTAATTCTTAAATTCAATTAATTTATTAATTCCAAGCTTTCGGAGCGTTTTGGCTCCTTCTTCGGGGATTTCACTACAATAAAATATTACGTTTTAAACTGTTGTAAAATTAGTTTTCAAATTATCCAAAAATTTTAAATTAAAAATGATAAGTTAAAAGATAAAAAGGGTGAGTTAATTAATAAAACGGGTGTGAAGTGGTTACAGTGAAAAAATGAGATGTTCAAAATTTGTAGGTTGTGATTTGACATGAAATAAATTGAAATGAAGTGTGGAGTGATTATTACATTTTTAATTCTTGTGACCGGGGTCCAAAAGCCCGAAATCAAAGGTTCCCTCTGAACCATCCGCAGGTTAGGATTCTTGCATTATCAGCTCCCTCATTCCTCGTCACGCAGACTCTCGGTTTTTTGTGTTTTACGCGGGCCTAGCCGGCGATCACCATCGCTATTGCTTGAACATACCAAAACGCCATTCCAAAACCATATTATGCACAAGTTTTTTGTGTTTTCCCAACAAGTACGACCGTTACTTTCCTCCGTGGTGTCTACGGAAAATACACAATGTCATTTCTAAGATAGGCCAACTGTTGTCTATGAGAATCTCCCAACGTTATTTTTAAGAGAAATCTGCATTTGTTGCCTACTGTTGTCTTTAACACATGCCTACTGTTATTTATCATTGTATCATTATGAAAATTATGTTCTATCCATAATGCAAAATATGCAGGGAGAAGAGTTGTCTAAAAGCCCTGCCCACTATTGTCTTAAAAGCTCCGTCCGGTATTGTCTAACAAGCCCCGCCCACTATTGTTTAAATGCCCCGCCCACTATTGTTCAAATGCCCTGCCCACTATTGTCTACAAAACACGCCTGGTGTTATCTACGGAAGACACATTATGTTATTTTTAAGATAAGCCTACTGTTATCTATGAGACACTCCTAACGTTATTTTTAAGAGAAATCTGCATTAGTTGTCAACTGTTGTATATAAAATATGCCTACTGCTATTTACGCCTTATCACGATATGCCTATTTTTAAGAGACACCTACTTAGTGATGTTTGTAGTAATTTACGTTAGTAATTACCACCGGTAATTTACCTTAAATTCCGGTATATTACCCAGCTGTTTCGGCAACATTCTTTCGTGCGCATGCGTATGGTATTAAAGGTAAAAAATCCTTTTCCAGATAAAATACCACTTTATTTTTATTTACTGTTACACAATGATGATAATTATTGAAGAGTTTTATTTAAAAATATTTAATAATAGTCTATTTTAAACTTCACATCAAATTGGTGTTTTACACGCGTGGCGCATGAAGTAAAATTTCGAGTTTAGAAAAGCCCAGAAAATTTGTCTCGGGTCGCTGCGCGACCCTCGACAAATTTTCACAGGGCTTTTCTAAACTCGAAATTTTACTTCATGCTTAGTCTGGGAGTGGAAAACACTCGTTTAAAGCTTCAAATTGAACTCAATTAAAAATCAACAAATGTCAGAAAATTTACAGCTAAAATTATTAAGAAAAAGTAATGATTTTACAAAAATAATGATATACCATGGAATTGATACAATTGCGCATACTCCCTGTTTTTTTTAAGTTTAATTTACAGCTATAAACAAGTGTTTTTCACTTCCAGACTAAGCATAAAGTAAAATTTCGAGTTGAGTAAAGCCGCGTGTAAATTTGTCGAGGGTTGCGCAGGGACCCGAGTCAAATTTTCTAGGCTTTTCTATACTCGAAATTTTATTTCATGCGCCTAAAACACTTAAATATTGTGAAATTTATGTTTATTTGAACCTCAGTTAAAATCAGTGTTTTATACGCGTGGCGCATGAAGTAAAATTTCGAGTTTAGAAAAGCCCAGAAAATTTGTCTCGGGTCGCTGCGCGACCCTCGACAAATTTTCACAGGGCTTTTCTAAACTCGAAATTTTACTTCATGCTTAGTCTGGGAGTGGAAAACACTCGTTAAAAGCTACAAATTGAACTCATTTAAAAATCAACGAATGTCAGAAAATTGACAGCTAAAATTATTAAGAAAAAGTAATGATTTTATAAAAATAATGATATACCATGGAATTGATACAATTGCGCATACTCCCTGTTTTTTTTTTTAAGTTTAATTTACAGCTTTAAACAAGTGTTTTTCACTTCCAGACTAAGCATAAAGTAAAATTTCGAGTTGAGGAAAGCCCAGTGTAAATTTGTCGAGGGTTGCGCAGGGACCCGAGTCAAATTTTCTAGGCTTTTCTATACTCGAAATTTTATTTCATGCGCCTAAAACACTAAAATATTGTGAAATTTATGTATATTTGAACCTCAGTTAAAATCAGTGTTTTATACGCGTGGCGCATGAAGTAAAATTTCGAGTTTAGAAAAGCCCAGAAAATTTGTCTCGGGTCGCTGCGCGACCCTCGACAAATTTTCACGGGGCTTTTCTAAACTCGGAATTTTACTTCATGCTTAGTCTGGGAGTGTAAAACACTCGTTAAAGGCAAGTCATTTAATTAAAAAAAAAGACCTTTATTGGCATAATACTCTATTACATCCATATCTACACTAATCACTGCCCCCTCTTTTCCTTCTGCTTTCCCTCTCGTCCCCTAACTTCTCCAGCGTCCTTGCGTCTCTTCTATTCCCTCTTTTTCCCACCCATTTGAATTAGATAACATTTATTTGTCATGTTATTTAAAATTATGAGGATTTTTATTATTTTATATTGAGTTTGTCAATTTCGAATGATGTTGTTGAATTGAAACTATACATTTTGACGATTTCAATTAGTAGCTTTGTTAAATTTATGACTTTCACTTTTGTTTCAATCAATTTTTAAGATTTGGTGTTTATAAGGCACGCACGCTTTTATCTACAAGGTTTGCTGACTGTGGTTTTAACGACACATCCACTGTTGTAATTACGACATGTCCACTATTGGGTGTAAACGAAACGCCTACTATTGTCTGTGGGGAACGCCTACTGTTAAAAGAAACTATGTGAATAAGACACATCCATTGTTGTTTATAAGACACGAATATTATCGTTTCTAAGTCATGTTATATTATTTTTTATTAGGTTTTGTGTAATTTCAGTTTTATTTAAAATAATACGATATTTAACAGTTGTGAAAGGTTGCTTCAAAGGAATCCCCGGAGTTTACTGTGTAGAATATTTGTCGTTGTGTCTATGTCACGATGATTAAGTTTTGCGGAAAACAAAAATCCCTTTGTGTATTCCGTGCTCACGTCCCTCCGACATACGTGCGCAATATTTAAATAAAAATTTAATGGCACCCTTCCGGAAGCGGAAGCGCGAAAAACTTGGCCGCTACAACGATTAATCTCCTGTAATATAAGATAATACAGACAACAATTCTTTGACGTCAGAACGAATTATTCGCGACATATTTTTAGTGTGGTTAAAATTAGGAAAATTGATACTATAGTTATAATTTATGTATTTTTATTATAATCACCTAATACAGCGCTTCCCAAACTGTTTTATGTGGCGGACCGGTATTTTCGGTCCCAGTTTCTCACGGAACAATACCCATGTGCGCCACCAGGGGGAGGGGAGGGGCATGGGGTGCTCTACTCAGCTGAAAATAACTTAAATCGATTTGACAAATAAAATCAAAATATGAACGGTGGAGGCTTCTACTTTGTTATACATGTTAATTTAATAAAATAAAACAGTTCAACTTTGTTTGTATAACACAATATTTTTATTGTCGTGACTGCAGTTTTGGCAACTCAACTTGCCAGCAGAGTGACTCTGATAATGGCAAGTTGAGTGGCCGAAACTGCAGTCACGAAAATAAAAATATTGTGTTGTACAAACAAAGTTAAAGTGTTTTATTTTATTAAAATCAAATTATTCAGTCATAAAATTCAGTAAATTTTCTCAGAATGCAATCACTTTTAACATACTTCAAAGAAAAGTTAAATATCTGTACTGGTTTTTCATACAGGGATTTTTTCGTTCCAATTCACCGATCTTAGTGAATAAGTTGTAAAATAATAATTATTTTTATAATAGCATTAAATTTGAAGCGTCTAACGAGTGTTTCTAATCCCAGATTAAGCATGAAGTAAAATTTTCAGGCTTTTCTAAACTCGAAATTTTACTTTATGCGCCACGCGTATAATAATAATAATAATAATAATAATAATAATAAACCATTTATTGACCAATTAACATAAGTATACATGATTTCAGATATATAAATACATAATTATACATACTAATATGGTCAAATGGACCTAAATCAGTTCAGCTAATTCCAATTTCTTGGCGATTAAAAGAACTGTTCTGCCTTTAGGCCAATATGAAAATAATACATTTTAAGTAAAATATAACATACATACATACACGCAACTGTTACAATAAAGATTGTAGTAGGGCAAGAAAATATATTAATCAAAAATAGGTAAGGTATTAACTTAGGGTGTTAGTAATTGGTGATAGATTCACGAAGATGCTTAGCATATAATTTGCGAAAAACAAGGACATTACTTTCCTTACATTCAGGAGGTACTTTATTATACACTTTAGAGACCTGTATCGAAAATGCTCTCTCTGCAAAAGTTGATTTGTATTTAGGCGGTGTTAGCAAGCCTCTAAAGCGTAAATTTAGAGTATGCACATCAGAACGAAACTTTATTTTTTCGTACAGGTAAGGGGGTGTTTTGCAAATAATTAATTTCTGACAAAACACCGCGAAGTGCAACAGACGGCGATCACTCATATTGAGCCATTCAATTTCTTTTAGTTTATGACTTATATGTTGGTACTTTCGAATGCCGAAAATCAATCTTAAACAAGAGTTCTGTACTAACTGAATTTTACGAATTGTCTTTTTGTCTAAACAGAAGTTGAATACAACATCGCAATAATTAAAATGCGACAAGACAAGTGATTCACACAATATAGTCCTAAGTTTCTGAGATAAACAGTGGCGATTTAAAAATATGAGTCTAAGAGTAGCATATGCTCTATTAATGCACATGGATATGTGGTTATAGAATCTAAGATCAGAATCTATTTGAAGCCCTAAGCTTTTAACACATGTTTTTATTACACAATTTGATCCGTCATTATTCATAGATATTGAGATTTGAGGTAGAATTCTCTCACGCGTTTTTTTGGGACCAAAAAGTATAGCTTCCGTTTTAGAATTATTAATTAATAGACCATGATCCCTGCATTTAGTTAATATATTAAGAAGATCAAGGTTTATTTTGTTGCATACTGAGTTTACATCCCTCTCCGCAAATATGTATAACAGTTGGGTATCGTCTGCAAAGAGGTGGAAGTTATTAATATTAAGGCTAGAAAATATTTGTGAGGTATAGATGGAAAACAATACTGGTCCCAAAACTGATCCTTGAGGCACACCCCTACTTACTTCTACTTCCTTGGACATGATATTCTCAGATTTAACCATTTGCGATCGATTTAATAGGTAGTTTTTAAAGAAATTAATAGAAACTTGATCAAATCCAATAAAGGATAATATGGATATTAATGTGTTATAATTCAATGTATCGAACGCCTTCGAAAAATCTAACAGTATCAACAGAGACAAAAGGCCTTTGTCCCGAGAAAGAATTATTTTATCAGTAATATCTGTGAGGCTAGTGACACAGCTATAATTTTTACGAAAACCGGACTGTGTCTTAGGTAGGATGGAGTTATGAGACAAGTAACGTTTAATTTGAGGTTCAATAGCTTTTTCCAGTACTTTGGAAAGGGTGCAAATTAGGCTAATGGGTCTTAGATCACTCGGATCAGAGATAGTATTTTTTTTAGGTATTGGCACAATGTATGATTTTTTCCAGGCCGAGGGGAAGTATCCCTGGGCGAGACAAATATTAATAATATGCGTAATGTACGGTGTAATAAATGGACAACAGAACTTTAGCATTTTTGCACTAATTCCATCAGAACCTGGCGAGGATTCAGGTAGATTATTTATAATTTTGCTTATTTCTGACTCGCTAACCTCTGTAAATGAGAATTTTTCTGATAAAGGGTTTAGTAGATTAGATTTATAATACTGATCTAGATCATTGTTCACTGTAGTAGAAGGGATAGAGTTAATGAAATAATTATTGACTACATTTACATCCAATACATTATTTACTATGGTATTATTTTTGCGACAACTCTGTATGTTTGGTTGTTTCAGCTCTTTCCATAACTCTTTCGGCTTATTTGATTTCAGACAAAATTCAAAGTAGCTTTTTTTTTCTTTATTAATGCTTGATGTAGTCAGATTACGCAATGACTTATAATAATCCCAGTGGCTTTGATTTTTTGTTTTCTTGAACTTGTTCAACGCATTGTTTCGAAGGTTAATTAATTTCTTAACATTATCGGTAAGCCAAGGGGAATATTTTTTTGTAAATGTGGATGTTTTAATGGGTGCATGGAGATCAAATAAGTCTAATAATATTAAGGTAAAATATTCAACTTTTTCGTCAATGTTGTTTAGATAATAAATAAAATCCAGGTTGCAATAATTTAGGTCGTTGTTAAGATTATTAATATTAATGTCTTTGAAAGGTCTGTACGAAATAGTTACAGGATTAAATTTAGGCTTGGAAATTCGAAAATCGCATGATATTAAATTGTGGTCAGAATAGCCATGTAAATTTAGATTGTAAGTATTCAAAGATTGCTTGCTATTAGTTATAATTAGGTCAATAAGTGAAGATGAAGTTAGTGCTACTCTGGTAGGCTTTGCAATTATCTGTTTAAATGAAATTGTTGATATAAATTGGTCAAACAAACGTACCGAATTACTATTTATATCCAAAACATTAATATTGAAATCGCCAATGCAAAATATTTCCTCAGTACATGGAATTAAATTACTAAGACACGCTTCAATGCCGGTCAAAAAATTATCCACATTAAACAATAAAATATCGAAATCAAACGAGCCATCAGCAGGGAGGATACTGAACAATCAGCATGAGGTCAGCAACACCGACAACATCATCATTAGCTCTGGAATGTCCACTAATTAGCCTGTTTGTTTGCACATATACAGGGTGAGTCGGGAGGAGCGCACCAAACTCTAGGAGTGTATTATACACGTGAAAATAATGTAAAAAAACTCATTTGTTCTTATCCGATTTTTATTTGTTTTCAAGTTATAGCATATTAACAAATAAACAAGTTATTATACAAAAAAATTTTCTTAATCATAGCGTTCTTTCAACAAATGTTCAAAAATACCGCCATTGACTTCTAAACATTTTCTGCTTCGTCTACGAAGAGCGTTTGTTGCTCTCCCAATTGATTCATTTCTTTCTTCTTTTATATGGGCTGCAGTATTCTCAATTCGTCTAATTAGTGATTCCCGTGTGTCCACTTTTATTTTGTAGACTTCATTTTTCATCCAGCCCCATAAACAAAAATCTAGTGGTGTGAGGTCTGGAGATCTTGCAGGCCAATTAATAGGACCTCCACGACCAATCCAACGCCCTGGAAAACGTTCGTCCAAATGTTGCTTGACTTGACGAGCGACATGTGCAGGAGCTCCATCATGCTGATAGTACATCTGCATTCTAATATTTATAGGAACATCTTCTAGCAGGCCTTGTAATTCATTTTGTAAAAAATTGAGGTAGTTGCCTCCTGTGAGACGATTCTCCAAAATGAAAGGGCCGATTAAATAACTGTCAACCATACCACACCACACGTTTACAGAAAACCGATATTGAAAATTGCTTTCGACTGTTGCGTGGGGATTTTCATCAGACCATACATGAGAGTTACGAGTGTTGTTAATGCCATCACGGGTAAATGTAGCTTCATCCATAAAGAGTATACTCGATACATTACGATGATTATTATTTATCCACCGACAAAATTCCGTACGGTTAGCGTAATCCCCTGGTTGTAGGTGCTGTACTCTCTGAACGTGATAAGGATATAAGCCTTGCTCGTGTAGCGTGTTCTTCACTCTTTTTTGTGGAATTGCCAATTGAGTGCCAATTCTCCGTGAGCTAGTAGTTGTATCTTCTTCTACTAGATGCAGAATATTTTCTACTTCTACAAAACCTTGTCGAGCAGCGCGCTCATATGTTATGTTAGCACTGGGAAGCTTACCAGTCTCGCACAATTTGTTGAAAACTCTAATAAATATGTTTTTATCAGGATGTCTTTGGTGTGGAAAACGTTCACGATATTCTTCAACAGCAGCTGTAGCATTTCCATTACAGAAACCATATACAAACACCATATTTGCATATTCTAAATTTGAATAAGTATGTGGCATTTTGCAACACTAACAATCACATTCATTCGAACTTAAACGTTCAGTTACTGTTCACCGTACACTGACAATTGAGCTATTTCGAATATAAAGTTGATTTAAATGTAAATAATATAAACAAATGAAGACTGTTTAAAATAAATACGCTCGGGATTAAATAAGCTATAAATTGATATGAATAATGTATTTCTATCTTGAAAATTGTATTCATAGTGGGTGCTAGAACTTGAAATTTCATTTTTTTTATTGTTTCAAGTAATTTTAAATAGCTAATATTTTATTAAAACAATTTTTTTTTTCAAGAAAAAATTAATTCATGATATTTCTATGACCATAGAGAATACCTGAGATTTTTATCAGAATTTTTTAAAAATTAAAATTTTCATCTAAAAAATACAGTTTTTGCTATGGCAAAATCGAAATTTTCACACCTAATTTTTTAAATCTAAAGAAATCTCAAATAATTCACAGACACTCTCAACAATATTAGAAATAAAGCGAGCTATTTATTTCCATAAGAAAAAAAATATTTCTACAAACATTTCCACTTTTAAAATTTATAGAAAATTTGTAAGCCCAAAAAAAATTATTAATGACGCCCGTACTAAGCTTAATTTTGTGTTTCAAACAATGTTTATAATTTGAAAGAAAGCTTTTGAATGGTTAGTCGCCTACTCTTTAAATAAATCAAATCAGAAAAATGATTTATGAACGAGAGCATTTTAACTGAAAAAAAAAACATTTCAGCAATTTGATTTTATCGAATAAAAACTTGATTCAAACGTAAATTTGAAAAAACAATTAATATTGTTTAAAATAAATACTTTCAGCATTTAATAAGCTTTAAATTGATGTTAATAATGTATTTATATTATTAAAACTGTATTCATGGTGAATGCTAGAAATTGAAATTATAGTAGTACTAATTTTTACTTCATAGACATTAGTATACAACATATTGGTTTTGTAAATTAAATTCAATGGGTTTTGTTTTAGTACATGTATATGTATTAAGATTAAACTGTTAACTGTTGAGGCTTCTACTTCGTTATACATCATTATTAACATAAATAAGAATATAACCAACCAATTTTTATATTTTCAAGGTCTTTTAATACATTTAAAGTAATTACAAAATCAGCATATCTAACAACAAAAATAATTAAAATACTTTAAAAAATATAAAACATTAATAATACAAATAATGCAACCTAATTAAAGTTAATATTTATTTTCTTAAATTGTTTAACATTCAACTTAACTTAACTTTAACTTATAAAAGATACTGAAATGTTTTACCGGATTGAAAAATACACATTTCAAATCGTTTCCAAAAAACAGCATCAGATGCACCTAATAGAGATCATTTTCTAATTGATCACAACTAGCGTAAATCTTATTGATCAAGAGAATATTGACTGTAAATATATTTATAGAAATATAAATGAATTTTGACTGCAAATAAACTGCAGGTCATTTTTGTGAAAATGTATTTCATCTGCTGAATTATTTAATTCAAATTTACTTTGAACGAGTGTTTCCACTCCCTGATAAAGCATGAAGTAAAATTTCGAGTTTAGAAAAGCCTGAAAATTTTGTTTGGTCGCGTAGCGCGAAGCGCGGAGCGGCCAAACCAAATTTTCAGGCTTTTCTAAACTCGAAATTTTACTACATGCGTCACTCGTACAAGACACTGATTTCAAGTAAAGTTTTTATGCTCACAATATTTCAATGTTTTCAGTGTTTTATACGCGTGGCGCATGAAGTAACATTTCGAGTTTAGAAAAGCCTGGTTGCCCCGCGCTACGCGACCAATCCAAATTTTCAGGCTTTTCTAAACTCGACATTTTACTTCATGTTTTGTCTGGGAGTGGAAAACACTTGTTTAAAGCTTTAAATTGAACTCTTTTAAAAGAAAGCTTATGCATAACGTACACTTAGAAGAAAAAATTGACAGTATGTATACTTAAAAGAAAATATGCCAGAATATTTACTGTTCATCAAAACGTCAGAATTATCAAATGTTTACAAGCCTCGAACATGGCATACTTTGATAATGTTAAAATTCAGATAGAAGTGGAAAGCTAGATGAACATTTTTAATTACGCCATAACTTGAAAACAAATGAAAATCGGATAAGAACAAATGAGTTTTTTTACATTATTTTCACGTGTATAATACACTCCTAGAGTTTGGTGCGCTCCTCCCGACTCACCCTGTATAGGAACATTTGTCAAATTCAAATTAGTTTTAACTTTGAAAATGATCGTAACGGATCGAAACACGTGTCAGGCAACTGAAAATAAAAATATGGAACATAACAAGTGTAGTACTTTACCCAATTTGAAAATTTGGTTCCATCAAGAAAGTAGCAGAACAAGTATCGAACATACTAAAATATTGTGAAGTTAAAACACACTGAAAACATTATTTAAAAATTGAGCAATAATCAAAATATGTAAAAACCAAAATATTTACAGTTTTCTTTACACATTTTCAATTCAGGTTAAAAATACAATGTATTAAATTAACTTATTTAGAAATTCTATTAAGAAAAAGTTGCAAATGTTGCGTTTAAGCATCAGTGGGTTAAGTTAAGACTTATTAAACAGCTAACCCTTGGAGACCTGTAAATCGTCGTTTAAGTTTTAACATAGCATATTTCCAAAAAATTCGAAATTTAGTAATGCATACTATTGGATTTATATTTCCTTGCCATTGTGTTGGTAGCAATAGTTCATCATTCTGATGCTTGAAATAATGGAATAATCGAGGTTCTTATCATCTTCACATATCTCAAATCACAAATCTTTACATATCTCAAAACAGTTTTTTCACTCTTCTGTAAAGTAGGGAAAAAGTGAATAATCGAGGTTCTTATCATCTTCACATATCTCAAATCACGAATCTTCACATAACTCAAAACAGTTTTTTCACTCTTCTGTAAAGTAGGGAAAAGTGAGATATGCGATATTGAAACTTAAACGAGGAAATAATCTGTCATTTTTAACACATCATTATTTTTGTTAATTAAAATGAAATGCAAAAAGTATGTTTAATATTTAAAATATTGTGATTACGATTTAATTATTTAAATTAATGTAAATTACACGAATTTTATCCCAATTAATAAAATTGATTGTAGCGTTCATTACAATACTCCAAATTACATTATTGACTATATTTGTCATCTATATTCCAATGCAATTTTTTACGTACATAATTTATAAATATATTCGCACAGCATTTACATTTCCATGCACATATAAAAAAAATCTTGATGTTGATTTGAACAGCAAAAATATTTCTACAAAAAAAATTACATTCCTCTCAAGATCGAGAAAATATAATCCCCGAGGCAAACATAAGGAACCCTTTCCTTCAATTACGTATTCCTTCCCCGAGAGCCGGGACCCATAAAAATATAAGTGAATCCGCGCAGGAGAAGAAGAGACTGACTTATACACAAGAAAAGAAAAAAAGAAAAATCACCCGAAGAGAGAGACTATGTAAATTTATTGAAATCTCTCCGTGCTTTTTCAGCGCGCCGATTCGGATTTGCAGATAACTAATGTAAATAGAAATTTGAAATTTCGGAGCGCGCCCGGTGCGCGCATTAGACATATTTTCATCCGTTGATCGGATGAATATTTGAGTGCCTTCGTAAAAGACGGGGCGAATAAATCAATTACCGATCGGGTGGGTGGATGAATGAATGGACGCCCGATAATTCGATTAACATATTTTTTTTTTTTTTTTTTTGAGGATGGAATGAAGGAATTCCGCAGCGATTTGCATTTTTATGCGAACTAAAATCTACTCTGCATTTTCTTTTTGCCAGGGAAAAGTTGGCGCGTTAGGTGTTGGTCTTGATGAGAATTTTTCATAAGTCCATTTGCATTTTTTTTTAATGAATTTCCGATGCTATTAGCGAGGTGGGTTAATGGACGTTTGACTGTTTGATTGGGGTTTTATAAGAACTCATTAAGTTTTATGAATTTTACGACAATGAGCCAGTTGCATAATTATTTAAATTTTAATTTATCCGTGAACTTAAAATAAAATTTTAAGATGTGGTATCCAAGCCACGCCCATTATACTAACCAAGCCACGCCCATTATACTAACTAAGCCACGCCCATTATACTAAACAAGTCACGCCTACTATAGCTACTATTAAAAATCAACATGTAGTCGCAAAAATAGCAAACATTGTAAAGAAGGAGTAAATCAAAAGGTGCAGTTTAAAATTTATTTATTTGTTAATAGAACATGTGTGGGTTCTTATTTTTTTATCTATTTCTTAAATGATTCACTTATTTCTTTCTGATTAAATGCCACATCCTGTTTTCCCCGGATTGGAAAGCGGGGGCGGATTGCTGTAAGACCGGGAGGCGGTTCAGGATTGACCTAATGGATTCGAGCCATTACCATCAGATTATGGGGAGGCGGTAAAAAAGGGGGCCGCTGTCCGTGACGCAATTAAGTTGATATGTCTTCGAAATTTATAAAGACGGATGCGATAATTTCGGTTTTATGGGCTTGGGCTGGATTAAAAACGGGACCCAGGGATTTGTCTGTGCGTCAAAGATTTACGGCGTCAATTAATAATTCTAGAACACTTTTTGACGGAGGGTGCATACCTAGGATATAGTGGATGGTGTGAGATGTATTAAATTTTGAGTTTTAACTGTTAATGGAATTCCTTAGTGCGCAATGATTTCTATGCATTTTCTTTTTAACATATAAAAACTATGTTTTATTGTACCAATTATCTCTAATTATTAATGTTTTTATCTAGTAAATTTATCTAAAAGTTGACAAATTCACAATACATAATTAAGTTCTGTGGTAATAGAAAATTTGATTTGAAAATTTGGTTTGAAATATTAGTAAATATTGAGTTTCAACTGTTAATATTAGAAGTATTGAGTTTTTACTGTTACTATAAGTAAATATTGAGTTTTAACTGTTAATATTAGTAAGTATTGAGTTTTTACTGTTACTATAAGTAAATATTGAGTTATAACTGTTAATATTACTAAGTATTGAGTTTTTACTGTTACTTTAAGTAAATATTGAGTTTTAACTGTTAATATTAGTAAATATTGAGTTTTAACTATTAATATCAGTAAATATTGAGTTTTCACTGTTAATAATAATAATAATAATATAATAATAATACGTCTTTATTTATTATAGAAAAAATATTTTACAAAATGTCTAGTAAAAGTAACAGGCGAAGTTCAGTTAGCCTAATGACTATTAACTGTTCTGCCACTTAACCTGAAGAATATTAACAGATTATTACATAAATGGTTCATATAAATAATATTTAATTAAGAAAAAGTACTTTTTTAAAAGTAAAAGTAAAAGTAAAAGTATGTGCGATAAAACGAATTAGGATTAACACTACGATTAACATTAACACTAACATTAACATTAACATTAACGTCACTCTCAAGGCCCATCAAAACTCATCCGCAAGCAAGTGACGACGAAATTCCCGCTTAAAATTTCTTAATATCAGTAAATATTGAGTTTTAACTATTAATATCAGTAAATATTGAAATTTAACTCTTATATCAGCAAACATTGTGTATGTATAATATTAGCAGTAAAAAGTCTTGTTTCTCTTTAAGTATAATTTCCATGAAAACGGATATTGTTTGTCATTTACAGTGTCTTAAGAAGATGACAAATGTCGAAACTAGTCGGAGAAAATATAAATCAGTAAAACGAACCAAGAGTTTTAATTAAATATCTAGAATTAGTGTCTTAAAAAGGCTACATTTTAAAAGAAAAAAATAATTCAAGACACGTTCACTATACTATCTAAAACAATATTTATAGAAGGGGCGATCTTGTTGTCTAAATTATTTCAAAACAACATTAGTTTATTCCAAACATTATAAATGAAAAAGTCATTTTAAAAACGGGTTATCATCCTAACTGAAAACAAAAATCCCTTTTGCAAAATTCTGACCTTTGGTACCTCGTGTATTCCATTTATAAACGGGCTAGAACTATTATGCTTATGATGCTTACTAAACGTAAAAAAATCTACGTTGACCTAATACTGAATGGAACTTAGTAGGGATGTCCCAATCCCAAAAAAGTATCAATATTGAGTATCGATTATATCGTATACTAAAGTATCAATACGGTGGCAATGAAAAGTACGGTTATTCAAAATATCGATACTTTTCGATACCAGATATTTTAGATTTTATATTTATTATTATTTAATACTGCAAAACAATGTTTAGAGGACCTTCGCCTAAGATAAATAATATTGTCAGGAGTAGTTTAATGACGTTTATAAATTTATCAATATTCGCCTTTTACAAACAAAAAAAAAATAATAAGTCAATGTTTTATACGCGTGGCGCATGAAGTAAAATTTCGAGTTTAGAAAAGCCCAGAAAATTTGTCTCGGGTCGCTGCGCGACCCTCGACAAATTTTCACAGGGCTTTTCTAAACTCGAAATTTTACTTCATGCTTAACCTGGGATTGTAAAACAATGGTTAGAATTTCCTAAGAACTTTAAATTGAATTGTCTAGCGTTAATCACAAATAAATGACTGAATAATAAGCAAGTTTACGGCTGTAATCATAATCATAATTAAAATCATAATGATACTAAACTCAAAACTGTTGACATTTCATCATAATCATAATCGCCAAGAACTTGAAAATAACCGAAAAAGTAAAGAATTTATAAATAGCGTTGATATTTTTAAATATAAATATAACGAAAATTTAGAATTTCACGAAACTTGTCAAGATTTTTAAATTTATGAAATTAATATTTTTAAAAAAATAACAAAAAGTATACTACATTCAGGAGAACCGTCCAATTTTTTTAAAAATTAAAGAAAAGCATAAAGATTTTTAAAAATTAACTAAAAACTCGGAAAATCACGAAAAGATGCTATTTATTTAAAAATTAACCAAAATCGTGAAATTTCACGGAAAGAGAAAAACATTTTAAATCTAACAATAATTCATGATATTCACGAAATTTTTAAAATTAATAAAAATCTACGAAATTTAGGAAAACTTTGAAATTGTATGAAAAGCTTCAACATTTTTAAAATCAATAAATATTTCGTAAATTTTAGGAAAATTGCTAAGAACTTTTCAACTTCTTGGCAATGTTCGTAAATTTCCTAAACATTTGTTAATAGTCAAGTCGAAATTCGAAGTATAGTCTGTAACCTCAAAAACTCTACATCTCGAGACATATATGGAATGACTTCTGGTATTATTAAATCTGTAATTAGTGTGATCATTACACCCCTCACTAATTTAATTAATATATAGTACCTATTCACAAAAAATGTCCAAGGACGGAATTTAACAACTACAGGCCAATTTAAATTCTCCCAATTATTTCCAAATTTTTGGAAAAGGTGCTCTTCAATCAAATTGTAGACTACCTCTCGGAAGAGGATATTTTGTGTGGCAACCAATATAGTTTCCGTGGTGGAAGATCTTCTGGTGGCGCAATCGTCGCTTTGGTTAATGAGATTATGGAGGGATTTGACTCGAATCTGTAGTGTTGCGTCCTTCCTGGATCTCAGTAAGGCGTTTGATTGCGTCTATCACGATATTCTTCTTCGGAAGCTATATTTTTATAATTTTAGCCCAATTAGCTGTAGGATGTTAAATAGTTACCTGGGAAATAGATCGCAAAAAGTTTTTCTAAAGGGTGGCCTTTCATCTGCTACAGAAATAAAATATGTGGTGCCCCAAGGTTCAATACTTGGGCCCCTATTATTTTTAATATATATATAAATGACCTATCAACAGTCGCAAATAATTCATCAATTATTTTGTATGCAGATGATACAACTTGTATAGACAAAGCACGCGAACTGCATATTGCCCAGGAGAGAAATAGGGACGCTATTAATGATATCTCAAAGTGGTTTGTTTCAAATAATCTCTCCCTAAATGCAGAATAAACAGTAAAAGTGACATTTTCCCTTATAACCAATATTGAAACATCCTCAGTCCGTTTTCTAGGAATTATACTAGACTCAAAATTAAACTGGAATGCACATGGTATGCATACATCAGGAAAGTTATGCAAAGTCATATATTTACTACGACAGTTGCAGTCATATCTGCCCCTCCCAGCATTAAAATCTGCGTATTTCGGGCTGTTTCATAATAATCTTACATATGGGCTGCTATCGTGGGGGCATTTTGCTATCATCAGTCGTTTGTTTGGTCTACAGAGGCATGCATTTCGAACTATTGTAGGCCTAGGGTACAGAGATGACTGCAAGCAAACATTTATTGATCTGCAAATATTAACTCTTCCGAGTGCTTTTATATTAAAATGTATCATGTACGTAAGAATAAATATTGAGACCTATGTTAGTAATTTTCAATTGCATAATCACGATACAAGACATAAAATGGACATTAGCTCAAAACAGCTTCGATTGTCAAAATGTATGAACGGTGTAAATTATTACGGACCTCGCCTGTACACTGCGCTTCCAGACACGGTCAAATCACTACCGCATAATCAACTTAAACAAAAACTGAAGGCGTACCTTAATAATACGGCGTTTTCTCAATTCAGGAATGCATGTCCAATGGTTTCTCTGAATTTTAAATGTTGTTTGTTCCTAATTGTAAGCTTAACTTTAAGTATTGTTTAAATGTAGCTCTTATTCATTGACTATTTTATACTTAGTGTATAAGCTGATATTTCAATTTGACATGTGTAAACATTTTGTATTAACACGATGATTTTATAAATAAAAATAAAAATAAAATAATAATAAAAATGTTGAAGCTCGAAAATCCATAAAAATTATCTACATTTTTAATACTAACGAAAATCTAAACCGTTAACATTTTGATGAAAATCCCTGAATTTCATAAAAATTGTCAACAATTTTAAAAATATTGATACTTTTCATGAATATTTCGCAATTTAAAAAAAATTTGGCAGTTTCTGTGAATTTTCAAGATGTTTGTTAATCTTTAGAATTGTCACACTTCGTGGATTTCTAAGACATTAATTTTAAAATATTTTGACGCGTTTCGTGAATATTTAATATTTTCACGCCTTTTATGAATTTTTAATATAATATGTTTAATAAAAAATAATCCTCTAGAGTGCTATGATTTTATCTTTTTATAAATTTATGTTGGCTACACGCTTTAGAAATTCTCATATTAAACGTCAGACATAGTAATTATAGTGTATAATTTCAGTTGCCAACCTATAATATATTCCATAGCATTCTAGAGGTTTTATTTTGTTGAACATACGATATTTTGTCTACTTTCGTGAATTTGAGTGAAGTTGCAAAATGGCTGTTAATTTTTGATTTCCGTCAACTTTCTGACAATTTACGTTTAATACATATTTTGTTTTTCGTAAATTTCCAAGACTTCCTTTTAAATTGTTGATGCTTTTTATGAATTTTCAAGATTTTTGTAATGTTAACGCTTTCGGTAAATTTCTAAGATTTTTATAAAAATTCATGATTTGAATTATTGACAAATTTCATTTCTTTTATTAATATTCATAATTTTATTACTTCTTTTATTAATATCGCATATTTTCAGCTGTAACATAACGAGTGGTATGATTATTATTGATGATATTTTGGAGTTGAAACTGAGCTACAGATTCAACGAGTGCGCAGCACGAGTTGAATGTGCTGCTTCGGTTTCAATGACAAAATATCATCGATAAATAATCATATCACGAGTTATATTTAGTGAGAGAATATAACGAATAAAATAATGTGAGTCCCTTAACATTATCGACAGCTGAGATGTTGATGTTTCCCTATTGATTGAGAATTTTTTAACCGCACAAAAGTTCGTAAACTGCCGCCACTGTGATTCTTTATTCATGACGGTGTTTTTTGGAGTCGCACTTTTCACTTTTCTATTAATATCACTGCACGCAACTTTACCTTTTTGACGTTTCGAATGACAGGACAACTTATCACCCACCGCTTCTTTTGTTTTTTATCATCGCGGTGATAGACTACGGCTTTCCTTGCATCTCATTGGTTTAAAATTCGTTCTAGTGGGCTGAGTTGTATTCTCTTTTATATAAAACAGAAAAAGACAAAATATACCATAGACAAATGCCAAGCGAGTGTTTTCCACTCCCAGGTTAAGCATGAAGTAAAATTTCGAGTTTAGAAAAGCCTGGAAATTTGGTTTGGTCGCTCCGCGAAGCGGGGCGACCAAACCAAATTTCCAGGCTTTTCTAAACTCGAAATTTTACTTCATGCGCCACGCGCAGAAAGCACTGTTTTAAAGTGAATTTCATAATATATTACTAAATATCCTTTTCTTTTCTAAAATAGAAATAATTCTTCTTAAAAATCAACCCTGCGTGGACGTTAATTATTACTTTATGTAAAATCCGTTTCATATTTGTCTTAATTTAATACAATAGATGGTGTCTAATAAATAACGAGTATTGCATATAACGATATTAACCATATGGTATCGATACTAGCGATATATCGGTAAAATAAATATCGATTATTTTGCCTAATTTTTGTAGATTTTTGTTAATTTTAAAAATATCGACATCTGTCAATTCTCAAAATCTTGGCAATTTTCGTGAATATCTCAAATTGTTGTTAGATTTAAGATGTTCTCCTCTTTTTGTGAAATTTCACGATTTTGGTTAATTTTCAAATACTTGGCACCTTTTTGTAAATTTTTATAATCTTTACGCTTTTCGTTAATTTTTTAAAAAATATCGTTATTTCAAGATATCGAAATGTATCGAACATGTCTAGAACTTAGACAGTTTTTTAATTGATATGAACATTTTGAAATTTTCCCTTTGTTGTTAGTATATTGTTTAATAAGAGAATATAATATATTTGAATAGGTCATTTTGAAAAGGGGCTATTTTCAAAATGACCAATTCAAACATATTATATTCTCTTAGTAAACAATAATGTAACAATAAAGGCAAAATTTTAATAAAAAGATAGTCTCTGTAAGTTTCTAAAACAAAAATAGTAAACATAAATGATTGCATGTTAACACAGCTTTAAAACATCATCACTTAAACCCCCGCGCGCTGTAATTCTGACGTGGGGGCGTCATTACACCGGGGGTCGTTATAAATTCTTCCGGAACCGTCTCCGCCTTGCATTTTTAATAATCAAAAGCGCTGCTGCGGGATTTCCCCACGTTTTGTTCGAACGGTGACAACCTATTTAATGAACTGACGAGCGCGTTGTCTTTCCATCCAGTTAATGACTGCAAAAAAAAAAACATTTCCCTCGTTTCTGCTTCCTTCTTTTTCTTTGCGCAAGAAACGTCGGAGGACGGGGAAAACCGTGGCCGATTCTTGCTTTAATTGAATATGCTAATCGCGGCGCAGGATATTGTCCTCGGAACTAGAGCCGAAAGGATTAATGTCTGCAGCGGATGCACTCCTGAAAAGAAAAACAACGAAAGGGTCCCTGAGTTAATTTTAGAATGGAATCATCGCTGGTTTGTTTTAATTATTTCTTTTTGCATTTAGTAGGGTTCATCATTTTAAGAGAAATTATACCTAAAAATAAATATGTACGAGAATCATAATTCGCTTGCCAATATTAAATCGCCTTGTTAAATAAACACACGAAAAACCCTGTAGGTTTGATAAATCTGAATTACATTTTTGTTCGTTAAAGAAATAATTGGAATTATCTTTTAAATCTTGATTTCGAAACAAGTTTTCGTTATCTCCGGTGTCCCTGAAGGAACCGACTCTAGGCGTATATTGTTTCTATTTCTTATTAAAGAAACGGCTAATAACCATGTCTACTCCTTAATTAAGCATGAAGTAAAATTTCGAGTATATTAAATTGTAAAAGTTTACACGTTAAATAAATAAATGAATATACACGGAGTGGATTTTTAAGGAGCGCTTGGCGCGCGAGCGAAGTGAGTCCCGCCGGCAAATCCAAATTTTCAGGCTTTTCTAAACTCGAAATTTTACTTCATGCGCCAGGCATATAAAACACTGATTTATTCGATACTTGTTCTACTACTCTCTTGTTGGAACCAAATTTTCAAATTGAGTAAAGGTAAACACTTGTATTGTTCCATGTTTTTATTTTCAGTTGCCTGACACGTGTTTCGATTCGTTGGGATCATTTTCAAAGTTTTAACTTTAAAAATTATCGAAACGGATCGAAACACATGTCAGGCAACTGAAAATAAAAACATGCAACAATAAAAGTGTTTACCTTTACCCAATTTGAAAACACTGATTTAATGTGATGTTCATTATATACTGTTTACGTTTACTTTTATAGAGTAGTTAAGTTTTTTTTGTATATTTATTAAATATAATTTTATAATACGAGGGTTATCAGTAACTTTTTGACTAACAATTTTTTTTTTTCGACAAAAAAACGTTTTATTTCTCTGCGTAATCTTCTTTTAGCTCAATACAGTTAGTGCTGCGTTTTTACAAGTTTTTTTTATCCTTTCCAAATAATAGGTTCCCTCAAGGGCTTCAAAATAGGCGTTTGATTCATTGATGGTTATCATTCGACCCAAATCTCTTACCGCCATTTCTTCAGCTTTGGGAACAGGAAATAGTCGTAGGGGGCTGAATCGGGAGAATATTCTGGATGGGGTAACAATTCGTAGCCCAGGTTATGGATTTTTGCCATGGAGACTACACACGTGTGCACCCCTACGTTGTCCTGGTGAAACAACACTTTTTTGCCAAATGCGATCGTTTTTGCTTCAAGTCAATGTCAAATCTGCCCAACAGCTCTGAATAGTATTTACCAGTGATCGTTTTACCCCAATCGAGGTAATCGATGTGAATGACACCGCGTGGATCCCAGAAAAGATCCCAGGGATCCGCGTGGATCCCAGCGGCATGACCTTGTTGGCCCACAGACCCACCTTGGTTTTCTTTGGTGCACTTTCCTACGGGGTTGTCTGCTTTTAAATAGCCTCTAAACACAAACTAAATGACGTAGCTTGTTCAAAACTTGGCAAAAGTCTATTGACAGATGGTAAGTAACATAAACAGTATTGCATTTAATGTTACAAGGCGGGAAATTCAAAATGTCGGTGACTTATCAAACTACCCTCGTAATATTATTATTTTAATACGAATAAACAACGATATGTGCACTAAATATAAATGGTTCTTAATTTTTTAATTACCAGAAACTCTCAATTGTTGTGCCCAGGGCTACAAAAAAATAAGACAGCCCTAGATAGACATTTTAAACTGTTTTGATAAGTATGCTAGGTACGGTATATGCAGTTAAGTTGTTTGTTATTTTAAATTATTACTAGGGTGCATTTTGATAATTGAAGAAAAATACATCCATCCCCTTCAATTAAAACCAATTGCACTTAAGTCCCTTCCTGCTCGAAATTACAAAAAAAGAGCGACGCCGTGGGATGTTTACTTTTAATTAATCCCCGCGTAAGCATCTTGGACTCGATTTCACTTGCAAATGCGCGTCCCTCGCAAAACCGGATAATCCATCTTTTGTGGACTATTTATATGGATTTATTGCGTAAACCCCGGAAAGGGAGTAAAGTGGATTTCCGTCCCCCTTTTTTTGAAAAGGCGGTTTCCTTCATCCGTCCAGCTAGAAAGCGGTGGCCATAATTACGCGAAGCGCTCGGACCTTAATAATAATTATTGAATAACTTCGCCCCCCTTTTAAGATTTCGGATGCGGTGCGCTTTTGATGGATTTCGCTTCGGCAAATTGGGGCCCGATTTCTGCATACTTTGCATCCGGGGAAACTGTATAAGGCGCTCAGGGCCGGGAAAATCTCGCGTTTTCAATACACTTTGCGGTTTCGCTTGTAAAACGGCGCGCCGTCTAGGCTTTTATACTGACCAAAACGGATTGAAATTTAGATAGATTTCGATAAGGAATATTGAAACGTGCATGCTGTGCTTATATGTACAGAAATATATCTTTTAGACAGTAAACTTTTAGCCCTTTGATCGAATAAGTTTCAAAATCATTTAAAAATAACTGAATCGGTCATATTGAAAAGGGGACATCTCAATTTGAAAAAAAATCACTTTTTACAAAATACTCGTGTGTTCCATATAAAATCGGGACAGAACTAATATCCTTATGATGCTTTATAAATGTAAAAAAATCTACATTGGACTAACTAATGATGAATGTAACTTGAAACAGTTTTTTTTATATTGAAGTGAAACCCCCTTTTCAAAGTGACCGGTTCAATTTAACATACGGGCTGCGGGCTAGCAGCGAATCTTTATTATCAGGTTATTTGGTTTTTTAAACTTCGTTTATCAAAATCACACTCATATGATTTTGGTGAGGTAAAAATGTCATTATAAAAAACATAATTTACTCTTTGTCCCCCAATATTATTATAAATAATATTACTATAAAGTGTCTACAAAATAATAAATTTATTCTAAATTAAATGAAACAAGACTATTTCATATCAACAAGTTGTAGGACGCCGTTTTTAATCCTTTCGGCCATGACGCTGGCATTTGCCACCACTTAAATTTGGTAAACATACCAAGAATTTTTCTTTTAAATATACATAGATGTATGCATAAACTGTGACTTTTTCCATAATCATTTGTTTTTTAAAATAGTGAAATTTGAAGTCTTGAGTGTTTTCCACTCCCAGATTAAGCATGAAGTAAAATTTTGAGTTTAGAAAAGCCTGAAAATGTGGTTTAATATCATGTATGCATTAACTGTAAGTTTTTCTATAATCATTTGTATTTTAAAATAGTTTAATTTGAAGTCTTTAACGAGTGTTTTCCACTCCCAGATTAAGCATGAAGTAAAATTTCGAGTTTAGAAAAGCCGACAAATCCAAATTTTCAGGCTTTTCTAAACTTGAAATTTTACTTTATGCGCCACGCGTATAGAACACTGATTCATTGCGAAAATATATACTACTTATTATATTAGATAGTATAAACATCAATTGATAAATTGTGAAAGCTTTAAAATATCGATAATCACAATCTTGTCATTTCAAAATCACATTATGAAAATAATGTGTCTTCCATTCTTATAGTATATCTACCATATTCTTCCACCTTTCCATTATTTGCTTTTCGTTTTTACGGAATTACTCTATTCTCCATCTCTTGTTTACTCTCTTTGTTTACTCTAAATACTTTTATGCTCACAATGTTTTCCTTTTTTTAATGATTTAAATATGTGGGGAGGGTGATACAATATTCCCGCAACGGGTACCATCTAACCTTGCCACGCCACTGGCTTTACACTAGGTTAGGTTAGGTTAGGTTAATATGGCAACAGCCGAGGCTGTTCACTTAGGCCCATAGGGCCCGTTGTGATACCATGAGGGATCCTTCCCCTATACAACCCAATTTGAGCACCTAATGAATCTGATCAGATCTCCCACCTTTATAGGTGAGAGCTCCGCCAGTTCGCTTGCGGGGTGCAAACCGAGGTACTTCATTCGTTTCCCCTCAAGAGCAGGACATTGACCTAGATAGTGGAGTACTGTTTCTTCCTCCTCCTCATCTAGGCATTCTCTGCAGAAGTCGTTGTATTTGAGACCCATCTTTTGTGCGTGTCCACCCAGAAAACAGTGACCCGTGATGATCCCTACTGCCTTCCTTATGTCGATTCTGCTAAGTGCAATTAATCTTTTACTGTTTATAGTGTCACACACAGGCCATAGCTGCCTTGTTATGTGACACGTGTCTTCTTCCTTCCACCTAAGGTTAACCCATGATGTCATTTGGTCCCTTAATAGTCTCTTGCATTCCCGAAGAGGAATGTCGGCGGAAAGTTCAGTAGATAGGTCTCTCATTCTTGCCCCCTTCCTTGCGAGGCCGTCGGCAATTGAGTTTCCCTTGATATTACTGTGACCTGGTACCCAGATGAGCCCCACTTCACAGCTGTTAGCGAGCTTGTTAAGCACTTTTCTGCAGTCTCTGACCACCTTGGAGGTGCAGCAGGGACTATTTAATGTCCTAATGGCGGCCTGGCTTTACACTAGATCCTACTGACTGCGTCGAGTTCACTATGGATAATTTTCGACTAATAAAATTAATTCATTTCAAATTTAATAATTATTTCCACATACAATAATAATTTAATTATTTAGTTAAATCGGACAAACACGTAATCAACTAATGAAAAACTAATTAATTCCTGTAATTAGGTCGCACGTGGCGCATCCGCAATAATAATAATTAATTAGCAATTGTAAAACGGGCGTTTGTGCATTTTAACGAGGCCGAATCAAAATTTCACGTGGCCCATTAAGCGGCCAAATGCGATTTTCCAACGCAAAATGCGCAAATGAAATTCGGACTTTTCATTAAAATGCGAACCTTAATGCACAAACACACACGTATTTCAACAGTGATTTAATTTATTCCCGTGAATTATTTGTTGTGTATCGTCCATGGTTTTGATTAACGCTATTTTTAAAGCTTTGTTTAAGGGTTTTATGTACTCGTAGGTAATATTTATTTTTTTTTAACTTGAAACGCTAATACATTTTGTGTAACTGCACACAAATTAAATAATGGTGTAATAATAATTAAAATCCAGGGTCGATAGCCAGTTTACAGAATTAAAATTTAATTTATTGTAATTACTTATCGTAAACTATTGTATTTTACTATACATTCTGTAAACAAAGATGTTATATATATATATATATATATATATATATATATATATCCATCGCACGTAAAATTAGAGAGTGTTGGGTTCTACCCAATTTTAAAGACGTTTTTCCACTCTCCTGTAAGTACATCTATTTTAACTTCTGAGGTAGGTATTTAATATTTTTTCCAAGTATACGTTTTTTCAGAATTTACATTGCACGTAAAATTAGAGCCTTAAATTTCTAGCCAATTTTAAACACGTTTTCCCACTCTCCTGTAAATACACCTATATTGACTTTTGACGTAGGTATTTAATATTTTTTACAAACATTCGTTTTTTTTTATCATGTTTTATTTGTTGTATGCTATAAATGTACAAGTAGGGCATTTTTCGGGAGGCAGTAAAGGAAATTCAATAAGTTAACGTCGTTGGAAATAATGGCGGAGGCGCCGGGCGCGAGCTGTGGGAAATTCCGTTTTGTCGAATTTCACGACTACGTTTTACATGCGATTGCTTTTTGCACAAGCTCGCCGCCTCCAGAGCCAATAAATAAAATGCTCACTGAATAAACCCGACAATAACACACTCGCGCAAATGTGATCACTTTGCCTCTACATTGAATCACTCGTACAACAACAAAAAATGTACTTAAATGGACTAATTTTATATACATATACAAGGATTTTTTCTTATAAATATAAATACAAACCCGCTGCATTCTTTGTATATGTTCAGGTATACGTTGTTTTTAAAATGTGTTCAATTCGAAACTTTTACGAGGGTTTCCACTCCTTGCTTAAGCATGAAGTAAAATTTCGAGTTTAGAAAAGCCTGGAAATTTGGTTTGGTCGCGTAGCGCGTAGCGCTACGTGACCAAACCAAGTTTTCAGGCTTTTCTAAACTCGAAATTTTACTTCATGCGCCACGCGTATAAAACACTGATTTAACGTGAAGATCAAAATATACTGGTTTAACTTTAGTAATAGAATTATATTTTACATGATATCTGTATAGTTTTTTGACGACAGTTTTTTTTTTAGATTATTAGACCAGCACGTTTTTTATTAGTTTTGCCATTATTTTAATAGATGTTTCTTAGCTTCGTCAGGACATAAAATATATTTCTGGACTTTTTTTATATTTGGGATAAAATTTAATTAATTTATCCCAATATAAAGAAGCCCAGAAATATGTTAGTATTTTCATACCTCTTAGGTATAATGTTTTCACTTAATTCTTTTTTATTCTTGTCAAAAATAAATAAATTCAAACAATGCGTTTTTATAGATAATATATCTATAAAAAATATGTTTGTATTTATTTATTTTTGATTTTATACCCTGACAAAGCTAATAAACGTCTAGCAAAATATTTTTTATGTATATTTTACATTTTATAATATTTCAGTGTTTTACACGCATGGCGCATGAAGTAAAATTTCGAGTTAGAAAAGCTTACAAATTTGGTTTGGTCGCTCCGCTACGCGGAGCGAACAAGCCAAATTTTCAGGCTTTTCTAAACTCGAAATTTTACTTCATGCTTAATCTGGGATTGGAAACACTCGTTTGAAGATTCAAGATAAACACTTTTGAAATAACAACGATTGCCTAAGCATTTACAAAGTAAACTCCTTGTATGTTCAAAACAGCATGTAAAATGTGTATATAGGGTGCGGCAAAAGTTCCCGAACATATTCTTGCAATAATAACTTTTTTATCGGACACTTTTTTCTTATTAATAACTTGCTAAAACATTTTCAAAAATAATCATTTTTGATAATGGCATTAAGCCGAAACTAGTAGAAAATAAAATGCATATAAGTGAAACAAAACCAAGTGAATTTAATTTACACACCAATATAATCTTTTTATCGGCAAGTGAAACACAACAACAAATTACATTAAAAGAAAGCTAAGTCAATTCTCTACAAATTACAAAATTTCCACCGTTAGCCGCCACACAGGCGCTTCCGAAAATATTTGACAGTGGTCGTTAGTTGAGAGTTTGAAATGTTGGCCCATTTTCGCTGCAGGGACGCATTCAGAGATTTTATTGACTTGTCGCTTATTGATTTGTCGTTGGTAAAGGCTTTGTTTCTCCAGATGGACCAAATGGAAAAATACATCGGGTTTAGGTCAGAAGAATTTATAGGCCACAAACTTGATTTGAAAATTCTAGTGATCACGATTCGATCTTCCTTTGAGCTCATAATTCCAAAAAGTAATAACGATTTGACAGATATAACAAACAAATGAATATTATTTCTAGAGAATTTCAATGGCTATAAGATAGGCTACATGATAACAATGCAAAATGCTGAAAACAGTACGTAAATTTGAATTTTAAAAAAAATGTGTGGGAACTTTTGCCCCATTCTACAGGTATAAATGAAATTATTTAAATTTATGAGTATAATAAATGGTAGAAAAAATTCATAGGTACACTTCTGTGCAATAAAATTAAGTACACAAAATATGTTATAGTTTAAAACGGACAGGATGAGTTTTCTAGTTACGAAAATATGTAAATATATTATAACCTGCGTACGGCAACTCTTTGTCTGGAGGCAGGTCGTGGATTGAAATAAAAAATATTTGAAACAAAAACAAAAAAATAAAAAAATATGTTATGGGCGCCACTTGGTTTAAGCAAAATTAATCTTCCTAATTAAACCAAGAAATTAGGAAAACTTTATTATATTGAGGTAAAAAAATAGAAAATTAGAAAGCTTTTTTTTAAATTAATAAATTATTTAATAATGTCAAAGTAAAGAATTATCAACAAAAATCAATCCTAAATCCCTAAAAAGTTAACTAGATCCGGTTCATTTGGTTGTGATTAATTAAATTAAATAGAATCAAATCAACTTCAATAATAACATTTAATAACACTATTTGTTTGAAAAAAATGACGTCACCTTTCCCTTACATATTCATAATTCAATTGACGAATACTTAAACGAATATTCGGTTCGTTAAATATTAACAAAAAACACTGTCACTAAATTTACTTTGTGGATTTTTCTCGAGTGACGAAAATAAATTGTTGCACTTTTTATAGAAAAAATATTCAAAAACTTATCATTTGCGTTGCGGCGCTTCCTCCGGGTTCTCACTCCAAATCGGCCGCACTTCAGCTCCGGTAGAACGAAACGAACACCAAAATCCGTGCGATTTCCAAAGACAAGAAGATGATGAGAAAATCCAAGCCGCCCACCAATCGAGCGTCCGCAATACAATGCGATAAGGAAATACTGGTGGATAAACCTCTCCTGGTTAAATCCTCAAAAAGTAGACAAATAGGCGACAGGCCGGCAGGCCTACTCCGTCCAAAAATTAGTTAAATCAATCCATCACGGGAAGAAAATAAAACTCGTTACCTGAAGGTATTGTGTGGCCTGAAGAGATAAGCACTTAGCTAATTTAATTAATACGCCGATCACACAGATGCACTACGATTTTATTTCAACGTATTTAACGATCGATCACACAGATCGCGTCGGAAGATAATAATCAAAAATTTCCTCAAATTCACCTTCGCGACAAAAAACTCGCTGTTGCCAATATTTATTTAATTAATTCATTACTTGAATAAATATTAAAATCAATTTAAAAATAACTAGACAATAATTAGAGATGGCTTAATGATAATCAGAATTAGGTAATTGACGACAAAAAAAAGAAGAAAACAAACGAAACATTTGCTTAATTAGCTCGAAAGAATTAATTACAAATATGTATACATGGTTGTCTATGTTGAAATACTACATTGTAATAAAAATATTGTTCCAATTTTTATCGGCGGTAAAAGTGAACGTTACAATATCAATTTCCTTAATATCAAAATGCTGCGTCGTTTAGACAACAATTCAAAAATGCGAATTCTAACTAAAATAGAAAATGGTTTTTCTATTTCGGCTTTGTTGTATTTATTACGAGTGTTTTTTTCAAAACGTCATACTTTTCGTTTTTAGTAAAGGTGTTATTTTCAAGTTATGGTGTTTTATTATTTATTGAAACTGTTGCTAGGCAATTTACACAGACCCAAATTATAAAACTAGAATATAGTGAAAAGTAGTTATAAGACTTGTGCTTAATTTTATTGCACAGAAGTGTACATATATTTTTTAAAAAGACGAGTTTTTCAATTTTTACACTCACAAACTTCTAAACATCAACGAAAACACAAAAGCAATCCCCGTTTCATCTTGTTTTTAATTCAAACGAATGCCTGGGCGGATTCAGCGCAGCCCGAAAAAAGAAAAAAAAATTGAAATTAACGTAAAATTTTGAATACATTTCCCGGCGAATGCACTTCCTTAAACATTTGGGGTCTGCATCCATCAGCGCTGATTAAAGTCGACTACGGAGACAATGCGTTTTCCTTTTGCGCGCAAAAAAAAAACGTCAACAGGTTGTCACTTACATAAATTAACATCGGGTGTGTGTGTTTTTTTGCGTTCTATATACGGGCATATGCAGATGCGGACCGTGCAATTTAATTGCTCTTGTCCATTTTTCAACGCTGCGGAAGGGCGACAGCAGCTGGTGGACGCTGGCTGGTGGCCTTTTAATAATCGTGCTCCGAGTACAGCTGCTGTGACAACTTCATTTCTTTACGCTATTTATCAAGTCCGGACTATGTGTATGTATGTGTTTGTATGTGGGTGTGTGCATGGCTTAAAAATGCATTCAGAAAAATACAAAGAAATAGATTAGCAGTATTTTGTGTAAAAGTAGAATCATTCAGCGTGTCAAACAAATTATTATTAAAATTATATTTTCATTATTTCGTTCTCATGACTTGCATATAATGATAAAAACGAAAACAATTGGTTAAATGTTACTAATATTAGTGAAATTTAACCAAGTGTTTTCTTTTTTAAATCATAGTTATATATGTTTTACCACGTAAAAGATGAGAAAATTCTTTAAGGTACTTGCATACAATGTTAATTTTATCTGGAAATAGTATTTCGATTTTACCCAAAACAGCGATTGCAGTCATTCAAGTATTATATCAAAGAAATTATTTTGATACTTGGTATTGTTGAGGCTTCTACTTCGTTAAACATGTCAATTTATCAATAAAAAACACTTTCAACTTTATTTGTACAACACTATGTATTTATTTATTTATTTATTTCAATCAACGGACGAATCCAGTTACAGATTGATTAAAAGATATGAGACAATATAAAATAAAGATTGGCACTAAACAGTAAAGGAAAAAACAGTATACGCAAAATACAATACAATATGAGCGCAAATTATTCGAAATACTCAACAATCAAGTCGAAGAACGCCTTAGAAGATATGCAATTAAAAATGTCAATATCCGGATGAAGTGATAACACATTATTATATATTGAACACATTGAATACACTGGTGACTTGAGCATAATATTTGTATTTGGGATTGATAACTGGAAAAGACGTTTGTTCCTTATATTAACAGGCACATTAATATTAATTCGTGCAAGTAAGTCAGAGCAATCCATACGATTGTTGAGTATTTTATACAAGGTGGTCACTGCATGCGATTTTTGGCGACTTTCTAAGGAGTGTAAGTTGAATTCACGCAATAGTTCAATATAATTATAATCAGTCCCAGGATATGAACCAAACTTCTTAAAGTGAAGATATTTGACAAATTTCTTCTGGATGGCCTCGACCATCAAAGAATATTTTGCGTAGTATGGATCCCAAACGCAACAGGTATATTCAAGTTTAGATCCTACAAACGAATAGTATAGTATTTTAATGGCATCGATATTCTTAAAAGGTATAGTATTTCGTATTATGAAGCCCAACGAACGATTTGCGGTCGATACTACTTTCATGACATGACTATTAAAAGATAGTTTATTGTCAAATAACACTCCTAAGTCTTTGAAAGTCTCAACATGGGATAATACAGAGCCATTAATCATATAATCGAACGTTATTTGTGACTTATTCCTAGTATAAGACAATGTCTTACATTTTAAAACATTTAAAGTGATGCTGTTGTTCTTGCACCACGTTACTATCAGGTCGAGATTATGCTGAAGATACACACAATCGTCTAAAGTATTTATAGGATGATAAATTTTCAAATCGTCAGCAAACATTAACATGTTATGATTAACTACATCAGCAATATCATTAATAAAGCAATTAAACAGTACCGGTCCGAGGTTGGAGCCTTGGGGGACACCCGAAGAAGCAATAAATTGATGAGTCTTTAACCCTTTGTATTCTACAAATAACAGTATTACAGTATTAATTAATAAATAATGTTACACAAACAAAATTTAAAGCAAGTATGAATTAAACCGCCAATACTAGATTGTGTAACACTTCAAAACATTAAAGCCTAGTTGCACCAAATACGTTGAACTTGAGTTTAAACTGAACTCCAGTTCAAGATGACAGTTCCTATTGTTCTAATGTCACTTTAAACTCGAGTTCAGAGTTGAACCAGTTTAACGTGTTTGGTGCAACTGATCCTAAAAGTGTGATTCTTTTAGCAATCTAAAAGTGTTTTATGTTGGTATATTTTTTTAAGTTACGTGAAGGGTTTGTTATAAATTCAATATTGGTTATTTCCATTTTTTTTTAAATTCTACGGAGTGTACACTTCTGTGCAATAAAATTAAGCACAAGTCTTATAACCTTTTTTTCAAAAGTTGTATAATTTGGGTCTATGTTAATTGCCTAGTAGGAGTTTCAATAAATGATAAAACACCATAACTTGAAAATAACACCATTATTAAAAAACCAAAACTATGACTTTTTGAAAAAAAGCTCGTAATAGAGACGACAAAGCCGAAATAGAAAAACTATCTTCTATTTTTGTTAGAATTCGAATTTTTGAATTGGTGTTTAAATGATGCAGCATTTTGACATTAATTAACTTGCCATATTTACATATATTCGTAACTTGGTAACTCATCACGTCCGTTTTAAACTATAACATATTTTGTGTGCTTAATGTTACTGCACAGAAGTGTACATCTAGAATATTAAAAATAAAATTGTATAAAAATAAATTACCCACTAGTGAATTTACAAACATTTATTCATAGATTAAGCACATTTATGCCCGGTATTATGAAATGTTTTACTTGATAAATAAAATTTACTTTAGGAATAAATTAATTTATTCCAAAGATTTCGGTATTATAAACATAAAATAACTTTATTTTTCTAATAAATCACCTCAGTAAATTATTTGTTTGTTTTTCTACAAAGTAAACTTTATTCTCTAAATAATTTGACAGTTAAAAGTCAAAAGTGCATTATTTTATTATAATTACTTTAGATTCCACTACTTGTATTTATTAATTTTATTACGGTTATCATGTCTAACATATCATCCGTGTCAGATTTAAGTTTGCTTATAGTATCTACCCTGACAGTAATTAATTTGAACCACAAGAAATTCTAAAGCGTCGAAGATCAGAGTATTTCCAGTCAGAAGCAACCCGTTGACATAACCAGGAATTTTTATACATATGCATACGCAGATTAGATTAGTTCTATTGAAGCTTTAAACGAGTGCTTTTCACTTCCAGATTAAGCATGAAGTAAAATTTCGAGTTTAGAAAAGCCTGAAAATTTGGTTTGGTCGCGTAGCGCGAAGCGCGGAGCGGCCAAACCATTTTCAGGCTTTTCTAAACTCGAAATTTTACATCATGCGCCACAAGTATTAAACACTGAAAACTCTGAAATATTGTGAACAAGTGAACTTCACTTGAAATCAATCTTTAATACGCGTGGCGCATGAAGTAAAATTTCGAGTTTAGAAAAGCCTGAAAATTTGGTTTGGCCGCTCCGCGCTTCGCGCTACGCGACCAAACCAAATTTTCAGGCTTTTCTAAACTCGAAATTTTACTTCATGCTTAACCTGGGAGTGGAAGACACTCGTTTAAGTCTTTTATAATTTCTTATAAGCTTTCTATTTCTTGTTCTGCGTAATTCTGTTCAATTTCACGGTTATTCTCCATAATTATAAGGAATTATACTAACTTATTAATTTGATTGACAATTTTATTTGAAAGATTGACAATTTAATTTTAAAAATTGATGATTCCACCTATCGTCACAATGAAAGTGTATAATGTCGGTCAGTAATCTACTAACTAAATAATTAATTTCTAGAATTGCTATTTATTTGGTAGGTTTGCTTTATAATACGCAATTTTATTTGCCCATTAGTTTACTACGTAAATAAATTTACTCCAGAAATAGATATCTAATGATTTATTAATCATTTATAATACCGGGCATTAGAATATTTAAAATACGAGTAAAATTGTAGAAAAAGAAATTAGCCACTAGTAAATATACAAATATTTAATCATACATTAAATTGTTCAAATATAACACGCATGCCGTAAAATTTTTAATTACAACAATTTATTGTACTATCTATGGCGATTTCTGTGTGAAATTCCGCGTGAATATATAGTGGTGTGCGACGTTAATGCAAAATAAACATTGTAAACGTGCGATAATTTCAGTTCACGCAGATCAACAAACATTTATCCGAATTAAATGTTTGTTGGGGGAGGGCTTAAACTCCCAACGCTTTATTGCAAATTGCCGTTGCTATGTTTATCGCTGATTATACGCATGGAGGTTGATAACATTATATACATATATAAAAATACAAAATTTATATTAGTATAAATCATACATCGCATATAATATTTGCAAATGTTTATTTAAAGTGTAAATATTTTAATAATGTTATCAAAATACTAGTGTTTTTTTTTTATAAATTCAATTTGAAACTTCTAACAAGTGTTTCCACTCCTTGTTAAGCATGAAGTAAAATTTCGAGTTTAGAAAAGTCTGAAAATTTGATTTGGTCGCGTAGCGCGTAGCCAAACCAAATAAATAGCAATTCTAGAAATAAATAATTTAGATAGTAGATTACTGACCGACATTATACACTTTCATTGTGGCGATAGGTGGAACCATCAGTTTTTAAAATTAAATTGTCAATCATTCAAATTGAATTGTTAATCAAATTAATTATTTAGTATAATTTCTTATAACTATGGAAATTGAACAGAATTACGCAGAACAAGAAAAAGAAAGCTTATTAGAAATTATAAAAGACTTAAACGAGTGTTTTCCACTCCCAGACTAAGCATGAAGTAAAATTTCGAGTTTAGAAAAGCCTGAAAATTTGGTTTGGTCGCGTAGCGCGAAGCGCGGAGCGGCCAAACCAAATTTTCAGGCTTTTCTAAACTCGAAATTTTACTTCATGCGCCACGCGTATTAAAGACTGATTTCAAGTGACGTTCACTTGTTCACAATATTTCAGAGATTTCAGTGTTTAATACTCGTGGCGCATGAAGTAAAATTTCGAGTTTAGAAAAGCCTGAAAATTTGGTTTGGCCGCTCCGCGCTTCGCGCTACGCGACCAAACCAAATTTTCAGGCTTTTCTAAACTCGAAATTTTACTTCATGCTTAATCTGGAAGTGAAAAGCACTCGTTTAAAGCTTCAAATGGAACTAATCTGAAAAAAGCGTATGCATATGTATAAAAATTCCTGGTTATGTCAACGGGTTGCTTCTGACTGGAAACACTCTGATCTTCGACGCCTTAGAATTTCTTGTGGTTCAAATTAATTACTGTCAGGGTAGATACTATAAGCTAACTTAAATCTGACACGGATGATATGGTAGACAGTGGAATCTAAAGTAATTCTAATAAAATAATGCACTTTTGACTTTTAACTGTCAAATTATTTAGAGAATAAAGTTTACTTTGTAGAATAATAAACAAATAATTTACTGAGGTGATTCATTTGAAAAATAAAGTTATTTTGTGTTTATAATACTGAAATCTTTGGAATACATTAATTTATTCCTAAAGTAAATTTTATTTAGGAAGTAAAACATTTCATAATACCGGGCATAAATGTGCTTAATCTATGAATAAATGTTTGTAAATTGACTAGTGGGTAATTTATTTTTGTACAACTTTATTTTTAATATTCTAGATGTACACTTCTGTGCAGTAATATTAAGCACACAAAATATGTTATAGTTTAAAACGGACGTGATGAGTTACCTAGTTACGAAAATATGTAAATATGGCAAGTTAATTAATGTCACTGAAGATGCCACTATGAAGCATTAGATGGCGTTTGCTATCGAAATCCATTAATAGTTTTCACATATTGGCTTGAAATAGTCAGAAATGTTCAGTATTCCTCAGCACTGGGTCGGGACACAAATTCAATTTTAAGTTAATTAATGTCAAAATGCTGCATCATTTAAACACCAATTCAAAAATTCGAATTGTAACAAAAATAGAAGATAGTTTTTTACTAGTGTTGTTTTTTTTATAAATTCAATTTGAAACTTCTAACAAGTGTTTCCACTCCTTGTTAAGCATGAAGTAAAATTTCGAGTTTAGATAAGCCTGAAAATTTGATTTGGTCGCGTAGCGCGTAGCGCTACGCGACCAAATCAAATTTTCAAGCTTTTCTAAACTCGAAATTTTACTTCATGCGCCACGCGTATAAAACATTATAAAGTCAATATATTCGTGTTTAGCAGTATATTTTTAATTTTGCTTTAGCAGTATTTTTTTTTTAATACAGAAGTAGTATATTTTTATTTTCACAATATTTTATTTTTTTATACTCGTGGCGCATGAAGTAAAATTTCGAGTTTAGAACAGCCTGAAAATTTGGTTTGGTCGCTCCGCGCTTCGCGGTACGCGACCAGACCAAAATTTCGGGCTTTTCTAAACTCGAAATTTTACTTCATGCTTAGTCTGGGATCGGAATCTTGATTGAACGCTTTTGAAAAAAAGCTATGAATGCCTGAAATGTTACAGCGTATTAATCGAAAAACGTTTGTTTACTTAAAAGAATAATTCGCTGTATTTATAAATAAGGCGATTATTCTGAAAGTGGCCCAAATCTATTTATATTTAAATTGGTTTATTTAAGAATTTGCATTTGAATAAAATTAAAAGTATGCGTATACGATACCAAAGTGCTGAATTTCTTAAGTGTTTCCAAGAGATTTACAGTTTCTATTCAAATAATTGCTATTATTGAGTAAATAATATGTGTTTTGTAACAACAATGTACTTGAGCACTTATTCATTTGTTTTTAATTTTATAAGAATTCAAATTACTAATTTTGGAAGTGACTTAACTCCGTCACTTAAAACATTAATAATTTATATTCTTATAACATTAAAAACAGATTAATAAGTGCTCAAGTATGTAAAGTTGTTTAAATTAAAAAACTTGGTATTGTTTCAAAAATTAAAACTTTATTCCGACTAGTTTCGGTTTGTTAGACCACTTTCAAAGGAATGTACAGAAAAAATTATTATCTAGGTATATACATATTTTTGTTTCAGGTAATAGGAGAAGTAAAAATTGGGGAGTTCCAAATCTCGTTGTCGTTTACTATGTTTTTTTCCCATTTTTATGGCCCTGCTAATCTCCAGGCCTTCTTTTAGATTTAGTGTGTATCCCTTATTATGAATGCAAAATCTTAAAATTATTACTCGACATAGTTTAAAATGCTTTAAGTTAAAAAAACACCTAATTTATAATATAATATAATACAATATTAATTATTAAACGGTTTCACTATTATACAAAAACAAAATTACATATTTTCAGCAATATAAAAAAAACTGTATAGTTGAGGCTGTTAGTTGTTGAAACTCTATAATATCACAATAAAACACTTTTAACTTTGTTTGTATAACACAATTTATTTTTATGTGACTGCAGTTTCGGCAAATTCAGCTTGCCATTATCAAACATGAAGTGTTGAAGTGTTGTGTTATACAAACAAAGTTAAAAGTGTTTTATTGTGTTAAATTAACATGTATAACGAAGTAGAAGCCTCCACAATTCAAAATATCTATAATATCACTTTAGTAAAACACTTAATTTGTTTAGGTTTCAAAATTATATTAATTTTACTACAACAATTGTATCACCACACTGTGGTTTCATCAGGTAGATGATGATCTACCCGATGAAGCCACAGTGTAGTGAAACAATTGTTGTAGTACAATAAATATAATTTTGAAACCTAAACAAATTAAGTGTTTTATTAAAGTGGTATAAAAAAAAAAACAATAATTCACCAAAATAAAATAACTGAAGGCCACTGGCCGATAGCCATTTACCAGAACTAAATATTTACTTTATTTTTAAAAATGTTATGTATTACACCTTGTAATTAGTATGGTAATAAAGATTTTCACTACTACTAAAATAACTGACACATGTAATCAATTGTAAAAATATGAACGAAATATAAAAAATACATATAAAACTTCGTTAATCTCTAACAACAATTGCTTAATAAAATTAAACTAATATGGGGTGCAGCAAAATATACCCAGCTGTGGAATATAAACGATGCTACTTAAGCTAATGAGCATTAGATGGCGTTTATGCTTTCGAATATATGTATGAAATATTGTTGACATTTTATTATTCCATCGAAAACTGTCAAAAGTGAAGTTTTATATCAAGGTAGAAAGATACTGAATTTTATTATGGAGCGTTTTCGCCTTAACAACGCGCAGAAATTGTTAAATTGTATTTCGAAAACTCTTCTTCGATAATTTCCACTCAACGCGCTTCTAGGCGCGCGTATCCTAATCGAAGAGCTTCACACAGAGAAACAATTAGACGTTTAGAAAACACTTTTTACAAAATGGCGTAGTAAGTAATACAATGCATATTGGAAGATCTCGTTCTGGTCGTTTACATGAAAATTGTGAGCTTGTTCGGGCTGATGTTCAGGCAGAACCAAAAACGTCCACAAGGAGACATGCGGCGCAATTAGGATTGTCTGAGCGGATTTAGAAAATAATATTGCACTTAGACTTGCATATGTATCCACACAAAATTCAAACCGTGTTCAAACTGCGGTCAATTAATATTCAAAGAATTTTGCAATACGCCCAAATCGTTACAAACTTAATGAAAGCAGAACTCAATTTTTGATAAAATTCGATAATGAACGACGAAGCAAATATTTGCCTTTCTATTCTATTGAAAGTGAGTGGGTAGTTATGCTACCCTCTACTGCGACCGCAAGGATCTATTGTGGCTCACAATTAAGGTCGAACATCCGACCTTACAGCTCACCTTCCAAGTCCATCTTCTTGATGAAGTCAAGGATCTTGTCAGGTGAAGTTTTTTCCAGGTCCTTCAGGTTTAGCTTCGGTGTGCCAAACACCGTGGTCCTGATCTGGTCGCCAGCTGGACAGGCACATATGACGTGCTCTGCTGTTTCATCATCCTCTAGGCATAGGCGGCACTCAGTGGTGTCGCTTAGTCCTAGTTTATTAAGGTGATGCCTTAGACGGCTGTGTCCAGTGAAGAGAGCAGTTAATGTGTGAACATCTGATCTGCTCAGCTTCAACCATGAGGCCGTCCTGGCCGCAGATGGTCCACTTGTTACCGCTCTGAAATGTCTCATCCCAGGGCGGTTTTGCCAGAAATCCTGTGCCTCGTGTCTCATCCATCCGTTGTTACGGCCTCTAGCTGTTGATCTGGGTATCCCCAGAGCGGGTTCTGGTCCGATGTAAGCTGTACGCGCCCCCTCTCTGGCTAGGGAATCGGCTAATTCGTTTCCCTTCACGCCAGAGTGGCTTGGCACCCACATCAGACTGACCCCGTTTACCTGTGCCATTTGGCAGAGTGCTTCCTTGCAGTTCCGTACAGCCAGCGAGGAGCATCTAGAAGATGCCAGGGCCCTAAGGGCCGCCTGGCTGTCTGAACATATTTTTATTGTCCTGCCTTTCTGGTCGCGTTAGCAAACAAAATTATCGTTTTTGGGGAACAGAAAGCCCTTGTCTTATTCAAGAGAATATGCAGTTTAATCAAAAAGTCGTTGTTTGGTGCGCAATATGCTCGGAACGAATCATTTGCAGTTACTGTTAATGGTGAACGATATCGAACAATGATATGAGCATTTCTGCAACCACAGTTGGAAGAACTTGTCATAGAAAATTTCTGGTTACAGCAGGACGGCGCTACATGCCACTACGCCTCTGTAACCAGCGGCTTGGCTAAGCTTGGCAAATCCAAGGCATTTCTAAACTCGAAATTTTACTCTATGCTTAAGCAGGTGCAAACCTATGTTAACAATAAAATAGAGTTATGCCGGGTTTCACCAATGTCAGTTAAATCGACTAAAATCAATAAATTCACATGACATTGATGTCTATGACATGGAAAACGTCACAAGCAAAGCTATACTGAAGAGAGATAAATCTCTAAACGCGTCTATAGATGGCCTAAGACATTAGTTTTATTCCAAGTCCTTTTACTTCTAATTTTCTGTTATTTCTCCTTTCATTTTATTTGTGTATTTGTTAGTTGGTTTAAAGAGAATTTGATCTAAACGTTACATATACTTTAATAGAGCGTTGTAAATCAAATTAAATAAGATTTTAAATATTTCATTGTATAATTCAATATCCAGAGGTGTATTTGCACGGGAAGTAGTAGGTGGATATTTACCGTCTTAAGTTGTCTTATTAATTAGGACATTGTTTGCATTTTCACAATTAACATTTTTGTAATTTTATATATTATTGAAAATGTCTATTTTAATTGACAAATAAATTTAATCTACAAATTAGATTTACTTAAAGTTTAAATTGCTTGGCGTATATATTTTGAACATGTTTAGAAGTTATTCAACTTTTAGTTTAATAAAATGAGTTTAATTTGAAATTAACGCCCAAAAAGAGCATAAAAACAATTGAATTTTAATTACAACGTGCAGTTTGACTTGTTTCATCTCTCCCCCCTTCAGACAAAGTGATTAAAACGTAAAAAGGTGGACTTTACGAGTGTGCGTTTTAACTGCGCCCGATTTAAAGTGCGCAATAAAAATAAACCCGCTTTATACCCGTCCAGTATACGATGACACAATAATAATAAAAAAAATTAAATCACTAAAAAAAATCTTATTGCGAATTAATTAAATCGAATTTTATGTTATGTTAATTGCGCGTTCAATTAAGCCGGCTGCGTCTTGGCTGGAAGGGGGGCACCCCAGACGGGTCCCTGATGTTGTTCCACACACTGCCGAAACGGGAAAACGGGAGGGCTGTGTGTGCGGTGAGATCGTCCTGTGGGACAGGATGGGGGGATGTTAGAGGGTTCCCTGCTAGGGAATACATGCACATATCAGAAACTTGCTAATATACTGCTATTGTTCCATTAGGTTGCCCGTGAATTACACCACGGGTTCACCAAACCCCATTCTCAAGTCAATATACTCTTACATAAACGTTACTTACTATTTAAAAATTCTGCGCTAACCACAACTTTTTTACTTTACTTGTGTGAAATTTAAGGATTGTCATTTGTTTAATTAAGTTATGTGGAGTATTTAATGAAACGCGTTTTATTCCTTACTTCACTTTTATTTTATTCAAAATGTACATTTTATATTTTGAGTGCTAAGAACTCATTATCAATAACTAACCCCATTCATTTAAGAACTCTATTAGTCAATAAATAAATAAGCACAATGGGCCTAGTGAGACCTAAGTGCAGTGCAGAAATGCGCACTCCCCAAAGAACCAGTCAATAAATCAATTCAAGAATAATAAAATTGAGAAATCGGTTATTTACGAATTTCGTTGTGGCGACTGTGATGCATTGTATATAGGGCAAACGGGTCGATCTTTTAAAATCTATTTAGAAGAACACAGAAAAGAGGTTCTAAATAATAAAGAATCAACGGGTATATCCAAACACTGCATCACAGCCGGATATCTTTTTAACAATACCGATTTCAAAATTTTATATACAGGCAATAAGGACCGTTTACTGAATCTTAGAGAATGTTTGGAAATACAAAAGGCCGGAAAGCACGTAGTTAACGACAACGAAGAACTTTGGATTTCTTCAATATTAAACGCTCTTACTAATTGATTATCTATATACAGGAAGTTTTTGTTTTAAGTATACGTATACCAAATTCAGCCTATTTTCTGTAAATGTTTAGATATTCCTTTTTTTAAGTTTAATTTGAAGCTTTAAACGAGGGTTTTCCACTCCCAGACTAAGCATGAAGTAAAATTTCGAGTTTAGAAAAGCCCCGTGAAAATTTGTCGAGGGTCGCGCAGCGACCCGAGACAAATTTTCTGGGCTTTTCTAAACTCGAAATTTTACTTCATGCGCCACGTATATAAAACACTGATTTTAAGTGAGGTTCAAATATACATACATTTCACAGTATTTTAGTGTTTTATACGCGTGGCGCATGAAGTAAAATTTCGAGTTTAGAAAAGTCCAGAAAATTTGTCTCGGGTCGCTGCGCGACCCTCGACAAATTTTCACGGGGCTTTTCTAAACTCGAAATTTTACTTCATGCTTAGTCTGGGAGTAGAAAACACTCGTTTAAAGTTTCAAATTGAACTTTTTTAAAAAACAACGGATATCTAAAAATAATCTGAATTTAGAATTTTAGACTTTAGATATTCCTTGTTTTTTTTTAAGTTCAATTTGAAGCTTTAAACGAGGGTTTTCCACTCCCAGACGAAGTATGAAGTAAAATTTCGAGTTTAGAATAGCCCCGTGAAAATTTGTCACGGATCGCGCAGCGACCCGAGACAAATTTTCTGGGCTTTTTTAAACTCGAAATTTTATTTCATGTGCACGCGTATATAACACTGATTTTAAGTGAGGTTCAAATATACATAAATTTCACAGTATTTTAGTGTTTTATACGCGTGGGGCATGAAGTAAAATTTCGAGTTTAGAAAAGCCAAGAAAATGTGTCTCGGGTCGCTGCGCGACCCTCGACAAATTTTACTTCATGCTTAGTCTGGGAGAGAAAAACACTCGTTTTAAGTTTCAAATTGAACTCTTTAAAAAAGTAACGAATAACATGAATATATATTTTGTGTTGCTAGAATTTTACTGTTTGTCTAAAATATAAATACAGGGAATTTTTCTTTAGGTAAACATATGCATAAACTGTACATTTTTCGACATCCGTTGTTTTTTTAAATGGTTCAATTTGAAACTTTAAACGAGTGTTTTCCACTCCCAGACTAAGCATGAAGTAAAATTTCGAGTTTAGAAAAGCCCCGTGAAAATTTGTCGAGGGTCGCGCAGCGACCCGAGACAAATTTTCTGGGCTTTTCTAAACTCGAAATTTTACTTCATGCGCCACGCGTATAAAACACTGATTTTAAGTGCGGTTCAAATATACATAAATTTCACAGTATTTTAGTGTTTTATACGCGTGGCGCATGAAGTAAAATTTCGAGTTTAGAAAAGCCCAGAAAATTTTTTTCACAGGGCTTTTCTAAACTCGAAATTTTACTTCATGCTTAGTCTGGGAGTGGAAAACACTTGTTTTAAGTTTCAAATTGAACTTTTTTAAAAAACAACGAATATCTAAATATTTAAAGAAAATAATCTGAATTTAGAATTTTAGACTTTAGATATTCCTTGTTTTTTTTTAAGTACAATTTGAAGCTTTAAACGAGGGTTTTCCACTCCCAGACTAAGCATGAAGTAAAATTTCGAGTTTAGAAAAGCCCCGTGAAAAATTTGTCGAGGGTCGCGCAGCGACCCGAGACAAATTTTCTGGGCTTTTCTAAACTCGAAATTTTACTTCATGCGCCACGCGTATAAAACACTGATTTTAAGTGAGGTTTAAATATACATAATTTTCAAAGTATATTAATGTTTTATACGGGCCCGAGACCCGAGACAAATTTTCACGGGGCTTTTCTAAACTCGAAATTTTACTTCATGCTTAGTCTGGGAGCGGAAAACACTCATTTAAAGCTTTGCATTGAAATTTTTTAACGAATTTAGACATTCGTTAAAAAATTTCAATGTAAAGCTTTAAATGAGTGTTTTCCGCTCCCAGACTAAGCATGAAGTAAAATTTCGAGATTTAAGTATATACGCTGTAATTGGGATTTGTATACTTAAAAGAAAAACTCCCTGTATATTTATTCATATCTTACCAAGTGATTAATGAGAACATAGTTAAAAACATAATGCAGGTTGCATATAAAACTGTAAGTGAAGCTCTTCTAAATAGACTAACGTATCTAAAAGTATTACAAATGCACATTTATAAAGCAGATTACATTTCTTTTGAGAATAAATATTATCATACTTGATGAAATCGTGTGATTTACAAATTTAATAATGAAATTTCGCGAAGCTGAGTAAATTTCTTTGGATTAAGGAAAGCGAGACATTGTGTGTGTACGTTTCGGGGAGGGCGAGTCAAGTCAGGTGCACGCGAGCTTAATTAAGCTCACCTAGGAAGCGGCGGCGGGATGATTCCGGGCCCTTTGAAGATTAAGCCACTGATGATGTAAGAGGCTGCATCCCCGGAAAATCAAATTTGACACGAACGCCTCGCCTCCGACGAATAATTTTACGCGGACGCGCGCGAATACAACCCTTAAAATTTGCATTTTTTTCAGCAAGGAATGTATAAGAAATAAAAACATTACTAGTTACAAAGAAGCTAACTATAATAATAGCTATTAATCTGTTATTGTATAACATAAATAATTTATTTTTTAAATAGCCTAGTTAACTATTTGTGTGCATTCGCCGGATCCTATTGACTGCGCCAACTCTGCCGTCTGTGAGTTCACTGGATTTGGCTAATATACAGGATGGTATACGGTTAGAGATACTTCAATTTTCTTTTCTCCATTGATTCAAAGGGACTTTCGCTCGCGAAAATGGCTTCTTTATATTTTAGTGAGAGTAATCGAATCATTCTATTATTAAAATCATCGATTATTTAATAATAATCTATTATTATCATTAGAATGATGATCGAATGATTATTCGAATGATCATTAAATTAAAAATATTAATGATTATTCAAATTGTAATATAAATAATATTTAGAATGATAATTCTAATAATTATACAGGAAATGATTTCTTTTAAGTATACAAATGCATACGTTATTTTTAAATTCAATTTAAGGCTTTAAACGAGTGTTTTCTACTCCCAAATTAAGCATGAAGTAAAATTTCGAGTTTAGAAAAGGCTAAAATTTTACTTCATGCGCCAAGCGTATTAAACACTCAAAACACTACAATGTTGCGAACAAGTAAACTTCACTTGCAATCAGTGTCTTATACGCCTGGCGCATGAAGTAAAATTTCGAGTTTAGGAAAACCTGAAAATTTGGCTTAGCCGCTCCGCTTTGCAGAGCGACTAAACCAAATTTTCAGGCTGTACCAAACTCGAAATTTTACTTAATGCCTAACCTGGGCGTGGTTTACACTTTTTTAAAGATTCAAATTCACTTCTTTAAAGAATACAACGAATATCTGAAGATTTACAGCATATAATTTTATTATGTATACTTAAAAGCATAGCACCCTGTATGAATCATCTTTTTAGCAATCATTCATATATTTTTTTAAAACGTCATAAGCAAAGCTATACTGAAGAGAGATAAATCTCGAAACGCGTCTATAGATGGCCTAAGACCTTAGTTTTAATCCAAGACCTTTTACTTCTAATTTTGTGCTACTTCTCCTTTCATTTTAAATTTGTATTTGTTAGTTGGTTTGAAGAGAATTTTACCTAAACGTTACATATACTTTAATAGAGCGTTGTAACAAATCAAATTAAATAAGATTTTAAATATTTCACTCTATAATTCAATATCTGGAGGTGTATTTGCACGGGAAGTAGTTGTTTCAATGGATATTTATCGTATTAAGTTGTCTTAATAATTAAGACATTGTTTGCATTTTCACGAATAACATGTTCGTAATTTTATATATTATTTTTAAAGTGTGCAAACTATAAGAAGCGTAAACTTATTTTCTAGAATTCAAATAGGTTTGAATTTGAATTTATCTTGTCATTCAAATACTTGTATGAATAACAAATAATATCGATGGCCTAGATTCAATATCTTGTAAAAACATTTTTTTTAAATCAAGATTTTTGCGCTTTTAAGTTACTAATACTGCTTTCCAAGTCTTGGAAATTTCCTTTAAGTACTAGCCCAATAGAAATGCCCAAATTAGTAAGAGCTGGTTCTTAATACCCTTAGTTTAAGCGAATAGTCAGTTCGTTCATGGTGCCAAAAGAGTACATGTGGCACTTTACCATCGATAGAGGTTGAGAAAAGATCTGATAACCGTGAAGCCATAGGTACAACATTAAAACACGTTGAAAAACGAAACTTTCTTGAAACGTGATAAGACACTAAGAAAGAATATATTGCAGACAGTTTCATAATAATTAAATTTCAACTGTACAAGTACAAAACTAATTGCAAAGACTCCAAGCCTTTTAGTTCTTTTATTTTTGACAAAATTTTTGATAAGAAAAACCTAGCAATTTTTTAGCCTAAAAAGAATCAATGTGACCTATGCTGTGCCTATAAAGCTAGATTTTTCCCAATTATTACCTAAGAGGATTACCAAAATCACATTGCTAATAAAGATAGAGCTAGACTCTAGAAACAAAACAGACAAAGAAGCCTGTATTTTAGACAATTGCAATGTGGTAACTATGGATCTACAAGCTGTACAGTTATGCTCCAAGTTATATGCTTCAAAGTTATATTTCAAGATGAAATTGAGGATCAATAACTTTACAGTGTATAATGTTGCCACGCATCAGAGGACTAATTTCTGGTGGCACGAAGGAGAAGGTGAAGTAAGTGCATCAAATTTTGCTAGTTGTATAAATGCTTATTTATACACACATTTTAAAAATATTGACAAACTTACAGGGTGGCGAAAAACTACCGATATGGTTTGAATGTTAAATAACTTTTTTATTTAATGGTTAATTATTATTATAATTTTTTTGTTATACAGTATATTAATGGGGAATATTTTTGGCCTAAGTATGAAAAATTATATCCCGCAAGTGGTGGCCATTTTCGGCTTCGCACATTCGTGCTCTATCCAGTATATTTTCCAAAACTTTTCGTAAAATTTCCGGTGTTATGGCTTGAATTTCATTGCGAATGTTTTGTTTTAGCTCTGGTATGGTCGCTGGCTTATTTACGTATACACTTTCTTTCAAATAACCCCAAAAAAAAAAACAGTCTGGAGCTGTTAAATCCGGTGAACGTGGGGGCCAATTGAAATCGCTTCTGCGCGAAATAATGCGTTCGCCAAAGAGTTCCTGTAATAGAGCCATTTTGGCCCTTGCAGTGTGGGCTGTGACTCCGTCTTGTTGGAAGCACAACTGTAAATGGTTTTCTACAGCTGGCCTCAAAAAATTGTCCGTCATCGTTCGATATTCAGCACCATTAACCGTAACTGAGGCGCCATGTGCATTTTCAAAAAAATATGGACCAATGATCCTTTCAGACGATACACCGCACCAAACAGTACACTTAACTGGGTGTAATTGTCGCTGATGAACTGTTCTTGGATTCTCCGTAGCTCATATCCAGCAATTTTGCTTGTTTATAAAACCATTCAATTGGAAATGGGCTTCATCGCTCAATATCAAATTGTTAATGAAATCGCGATATTCTTATGCTTTTTGTCGGAATTAAATGGCATAATCAAGCCGTTGTTGGTAGTCTATCGGCTTCAATTCTTGCACAAGCTGAACCTTATACGGGAACATGAGCAATGTGGCCAAAATCCTCTGAACGGACCTCCGCGATAGCCCCAGTTGTGCCGAACGTCTTCTTGTTGATGTTTCTGGACTGTCCCGCACACTATCCACAACACGTTGGATATTTTCTTCCGTGTGGACTGTACGTGGTCTTCCAGTACATGGAAGGTGTCTTACTGTACCATGTTGTCGAAAATTTGCAACCAGGTGGTTTATTGTTGATGCTGAAGATCCAGTACGCATATTAAAGAAATGACGATAAGCACGCTGCGTCAAAACAATTGACCGTTGATTTTTTTTCAAAATAAAATTCAACAATTTTTGATCGCTATTTTGTGTACTGTTCCATTTCAAATTCCCCAAGTTTTCTCCACAAAATTCTGAAATAAAAATAAAATATATAAATAAATTTAAAAAGTTATTAAACATTCAAACCATATCGGTAGTTTTGCGCCACCCTGGATAATCCTGTATTCAGATGGATAGAGCTATCAGAATAGGTTTTCCGTTATTTCCCACGCCTTGATAGCTTTCACTGTAAAACGGGAAAAAACGATAGAACAAAAGTTCCTATGTAAAGGTCATACGCAAATGGAATGCAATACGGTACATAATCCTATAGGCTCTTGAACTAATTGCTTAACAATTAGCAAAAATATTGAACATACAGGTAAAAATCATACACTGTGGTTTGTTTCACACAACAATTTTTACCTACTTAAGACACTATAGTTATCTTAAATGTTTATCTAAATAAATCCAAAATCCAATCCAATCTAAAATGATTTATTTTTTTAGAGAAAAATTGTGAATTAGGCAAACGCGAGCTTAAGGTAAATTTAGTTGATGAATCTCGCGAGTTAATCGATTTATAATTACAAAAGGCCGCCAACGCACTGTAATAATTCATAGCGCATCCACGCGGATTATTTATTAACATTTTGGCACTGATTTACTCGCTATGATTATTTATGGGCTTTATTTAATCCCGCTCACTCAAATAACATGAGCTGCACTTTATACCTCTCGAATCACTTTTACCTAACTAAAGTTTAATTAACTCCACGTTGACAAAATCAAAATATCGTTTGAATAATCAATAATTGTAGCAATTTCTTGGTGTGGAGTAGAAATGTTTGGTACGATTTCGTAAGCGAAATGTTAAATTTAAAGTATATGTTATCTTTTAACCTCACAATCTAAGTATAAATATCAAATTCCGCACCTGCCTAGACTGTGATTTCAAAGAATAACATTTAGCTTAAAGAATCGGCTCGATTACAGCATTATAAGTAGGGATTGAATTGTCGATAAATTGCGTAACTAATTTACTGATAAATCGTAACGTAATGAGCTGATATATTACAATATTCTGAAACCCGAATAACTTTTTTTTTGCAAATGTGTCATTTATATTATAAGTTTATACCGGGTGTTGACTTGGCGGACGCAGCATAGGAAATCGCATGTTAATTTTAAAGTGTTCAAATATTGGCGTCCCTATTTATTTACAAAATGTATTTCACTTTTTTGTAGAGGGAAAAATTCTAAATGTATTACTGTTCACACTTAATACTTTACGTTTCTCTAAGTTAAAATAATTAAGAAAATGTAATGTGATTTTATAAAAATAATGACATACCATGGAATAGATACAACAATTGCGGATATTCCCTGTTTTTTTAAAAGTTCAATTTAAAGTTTTAAACAAGTGTTTTCCACTCCCAGACTAAGCATAAAGTAAAATTTCGAGTTTAGAAAAGCCCCGTGAAAATTTGTCGAGGGTCGCGCAGCGACCCGAGACAAATTTTCTGGGCTTTTCTAAACTCGAAATTTTACTTCATGCGCCACGCATATAAAACACTATAATATTGTCAAATTTATGTATATTCGAATTTCACTTAAAATCTGTGTTTTATACGCGTGGCGCATGAAGTAAAATTTCGAGTTTAGAAAAGCCAAGAAAATTTGTCTCGGGTCGCTGCGCGACCCTCGACAAATTTTCACGGGGCTTTTCTAAACTCGAAATTTTACTTCATGCTTAGTCTGGGAGCGGAAAACACTCGTTTAAAGCTTCAAATTGAACTCTTTTAAAAATCAACGAATGTCAGAAATTTACAACTAAATAATTAAGAAAAAGTAATGTGATTTTATAAAAATAAATACATACCAGGGAATTGATACAACAATTGCGGATATTCCTTGTTTTTTTTTTAATTTCAATTTAAACCTTTAAACAAGTGTTTTCCACTCCCAGACTAAGCATGAAGTAAAATTTTGAGTATAGAAAAGCCCCGTGAAAATTTATCGAGAGTCGCGCAGCGACCCGAGACAAATTTTCGGGGCTTTTCTAAACTCGAAATTTTACTTTATGCGCCACGCGTATTAACCACTTTAATATTTTCAAATTTATGTATATTCGAACTTCACTTAAAATCTTCGTTTTATACGCGTGGCGCATGAAGTAAAATTTCGAGTTTAGAAATGCCCAGAAAATTTGTCTCGGGTCGCTGCGTGACCCGATACAAATTTTCACGGGGCTTTTCTAAACTCGAAATTTTACTAGTCTGGGAGTGGAAAATACTCGTTTAAAGCTTCAAATTAAACTTTTTTAAAAATCAACGAATGTCAGAAAATTTACAGCTAAAATAATTTAAAAAAAGTAATGTGATTTTATAAAAATAATAACATACCATGGAATTGATAAAACAATTGCGGATATTCCCTGTTTTTTTTAAGTTCAATTTAAAGCTTTAAACAAGTGTTTTCCACTCCCAGGCTAAGCATGAAGTAAAATTTCGAGTTTATAAAAGCCCAGAAAATTTGTCTCGGGTCGCTGCGCGACCCTCGACAAATTTTCACGGGGCTTTTCTAAACTCGAAATTTTACTTCATGCGCCACGCGTATAAAACACTGATTTTAAGTGAGGTTCAAATATACATACATTCACAATATTTTGGTTTTGTACGCTTGGCGCATGAAGTAAAATTTCGAGTTTAGAAAAGCCCAGAAAATTTGTCTCGGGTCGCTGCGCGACCCTCGACAAATTTTCACGGGGCTTTTCTAAACTCGAAATTTTACTTCATGTTTAGTCTGGGAGTGGAAAACACTCGTTTAATGCTTTAAATTGAACTCTTTTAAAAATCAACGAATGTCAGAAATTCATAGCTAAAATCATTAAGAAAAAGTAATGTAATTTTGTAAAAATAATGACATACTATGGAATTGATACAACAATTGCGGATGTCAAAATAGCACAAGATATTGCTGTTACCTAATTAACGAGAAAAAATATAACGCAAACATCGTGATAACTATGGTCTGCATAATACCACTTTATCAGAAGGATTTTTTCTTGTATAGTGTAAATCATTTCGAAAACATTTACTCTAATCAAGTGAGTGCCATATCTTTTGCCATTTTGACATCCGCAATTGTTGTTTCAATTCCATGGCATGTCATTATTTTTGTAAAATCACATTACTTTTTCTTAATTATTTTAACTTAAGGAAACGTAGAGTGATAAACGTTAACGCGAATGAATTCAGAATTTTTCCCTCTACAAAAAAGGTAAATTCATTTTGTTTCTAAAATAGATAGGGAAGCCAAAATTTGAACATTTCAAAATTTACATGAGATTTCCTATGTTGCGTCTGCCAAGGCAACACCCGGTATATCAAAACATTGATTAAAACAGTTGGTGTGTTTCAGTAATATTTATTTTTATTCCATCTAGTTTCGACCTTAGGTACTGAGCATATCTCCTTGATAATGACCTAAGATCAAAACTAGTTAGAGTAAAAATAAAAATCAGTGATACAAACCCAGTTAAAACACTTGGCTTGTTTCACTGATTTTTAATTTTACTCTGAGTAGTTTCGACCTTAGGTCATTATCAAGGAGATAAGCTAAGTATTTAAAGTCGAAACTAGTTGGAATAAAAAGAAAAAATCAATGTTCTAATACTAATTTAAATATGTAATATGTACCACGGGTTAGGTGAGAAATTAATTTATCATAAATGTATATTAGAATACTCGTATGACATAAATATTTTGTACAAAAAAAAAATCGCAAATTCTATTCTTTTGATCTTTGCCGCTTTGCAAATTTTTTTTAAATAAGTCCCCGAAATCCCCATTCTTGCGTGTCCCTTGACAAGACTTGAGTGTCCCCCCTTTTTTTCCTTTTTCCTCTGTCAACTCTTATGGTAATTGGATAATAAAGTGCCGCGCAGCACAATGGCCAGGACCGGACCCGGGTCGCGATCCGCGGGAAACAGATAGTCCCGCTCATAATTGAATTTAATACTGAATGAACCTCTCGCCGGTCTTTGTGAATGGAAATATAATATCCCGTTGAGGTCTTTGTGAAGGAGCACGCCAGCAGACGTGCAGACGAGGGCCAGACACCTGAGCACTAAGCCCGACGACGAGAAGCCCCACACATAAACACACACACACACACACACACACACACTCAGGCAACATTGCATGCCCGCTTTGGCCATGAAAGTCGATGGAAGGATTAGCTGATTATGTTAATGCTTACATCGATAATTTATTTTTCAAAATAACACACACAGTGGGTCCCTTACTGAACACATCCACAAAAAAATTTCCACCCTTTAGCTGGGCCTAATTATTTTTTTTTACATAATAATTTTGATAATTTCTTATAAATAAAAACAAATAGAGTACAACTCGTATGTACTAACGTCTAGAAATTTAAATATCTGTTAATATTTCGCAGTTTCATTATTTAAAAATGCAATTTACATTTAAAATTACTGTGCTTAATGTTATGCAAAGTGTAAATATTTTATTTAAAACCAATCGTGTTGATTTTATTTTAAAAACTATTCCAAAAAAAAAAATCTATTTAGTGTAAGAAAAATCCGCTCTTTAAAATTTCATTCTTGGATATTCTTCTCTGTGGATGTCCACTGCAGAAATGCGAGTTCGAGTCTCGCCTGGGGCGAATAATTTTTCTAACGAAAATCATTCGTCCCGGATGCCATGGGTGTTAATTGTGTTGTCCACATTTTTATTAATATGAAAAATTATAATACAAACTGGTCGTGACTGAATGGCCAACCGCCTAGGTCAATTCCCTAATATTCATCTCATCCACAACCTGATTTCCATTCATCCCCCTTCCTTTTTGAAATTAAAAAAAAAAAAATCTGTAGATGTTTTAATCGTGTCCTCAAAATTTCACCTAAGGATTTAATGTAATTAAATCCGTTATTTTGTCCACATAACCAAAGGATTTCGAAGTTATTCACCAACTCATTGAATGTTCGCACAATTCTGATACAATTATAATTATCAATTGGACGAATTTCTTAGCAAAATTTCAAAATTGACTCAAAATTAGAGAGAGAAAAGGAACAAACGGGATATTTCTATTTCCATTACAGGTTATGAAACTGCATTGATTTAAAAAAAGGAGTTTTAATATTAAACATCAAAATCAATCAAAAAGCATATCGCTTGAAATCGAACCGAATCAATTAAATATAATTTTTAACATAAACGAGATACTAAGCGAGATATTTCAATTTTCATTACCAATTATTAATCTGCATATATTTTTAAGTTATGTTTGTGATTTTTAAAATGAATAAAATCGCATTGTCTCAAATCAAATGTCTCCTTAATTCTTTCAATCTTGATTCAAGTGCTATTTTTGAGTGGGTTAATTTATATGTGTATACCACATACAGAGAGTTTTATGTAACACCGAACATGTTCATAATGAGAATTTTTCTTTTAAGTATACGACGCTCGGTTTGTGGAAAGAATTTAATTTGAAGCTTTAAACGAGTGTTTTCCACTCCCAGATTAAGCATGAAGTAAAATTTCAAGTTTAGAAAAGCCTGAAAATTTGGTTTGGTCGCGTAGCGCGAATCGCGGAGCGGCCAAACCAAATTTTCAGGCTTTTCTAAACTCGAAATTTTACTTCATGCGCCACCGGTACAAAACACTGATGCAATGTAAAGTTTAGCGGTGTGTTTTAAACTTCGTTATATGTCAATGTTTTGTACCGGTGGCGCATGAAGTAAAATTTCGAGTTTAAAAAAGCCTGAAAATTTGGTTTGGCCGCTCCGCGCTTCGCGCTACGCGACCAAACCAAATTTTCAGGCTTTTCTAAACTCGAAATTTTACTTCATGCTTAGCCTGGGAGTGGAAAACACTCGTTTAAAGCTTCAAATTAAATTATTTCAATAAACCGAGCGTCGGGAAATGTACAACGTATGTTTATGTATACTTAAAAGAAACATTCTCATTATGAATATGTTCAGTGTTACATAAAACTCTCTGTATGTGGTATACACATAAATTAACTGGGAGTGGACCACAGTCATTCCAAGTTTCATATTGAACTCATTAAAAGAAAAAACACGGTTATCTAAAGATTAACGGCATATACGCTGTAATTGGGACGTATACTTGAAGAAAACTCCCTGTATGTACAATTTAAGATATTACTTGCGATTGATTGGCTACAATTTGTAATGGTCATATAGGCAATCCAATTTACACATAACTCAAAAACTAATGGTGTCTACATGTATTGGATGAACATGTTGTTCGGTGTTACATAAAACTCTCTGTATAAATTAACCTACTCAAAAATAGCACTTGAATTAAGATTATAGGAATCAAGGAGACATCTGATTTGAGAAAATGCGATTTTTTCTGATTATATTATGATATTTTTAGGATTATTGATAATTGTAATATTACAAATAAAGTTTAAAAAAAACGTATGATTTTTTAACAAAAGATTAAGTTTGGCTCAAAATTACAAAAAAATCAGCCTATGATTGAATTTTATTGCTGATTATTATTATTATTAAAGTGCTCTGAATATGTTCAACATCAACATGTTTACGTAGAATTTTATAATATTTTCGCATTTTGACACAATTGAGTTTCAGTTTAAAGGTGAATAATGAACATTTTTGAAACTGTTGTAGTTTTTAAAATAATTCGTGGAAATTAGTGAAGTAGTTAAACAAACAATCACGAATTTACAATATAATCAATAAAACAAAACTAATATTATTTTATTAAAAGTCCCTAATATCATTCTAAAGAGTGTCTTCCACTCCTTGATTAAGTATGAAGTAAAATTTTGAGTTTAGAGAAGCCTGAAAATTTGGATTTGCCGGGCTGAGCGAAGCGAGTCTGGCAAATCCAAATTTTCAGGCTTTTCTAAACTCGAAATTTTACTTCATGCGCCAAGCGTATAAAACATTAATATATGTATTTTGAAATTCAAAAACACCCATTTAATGAAGTTGAAAAAAGTAAAGTTAGAGGTGTGAAATATAAGTTAAGGATGTTGATATGAGAAAGAAAACTTATTTATTATTAGATTTTGAACTTAAATTTAAATTAATGTTTTATAAATTTCGAGTTTAGATAATCCTGAAAACTATTACTGGATTCGATAGCTAACGCCATCTAATGCTCCACAGTGGCATCGTTAGATGGCGTTAGCTATCGAATCCATTAATAGTTTTCACATATTGGCTTGATATAGTCAGAAATGTTCAGTATTCCTCAGCACTGGGTCGGGACCACTGACGAGGACCTTGAAGTCCGAAACGCGTCTGTGGGTATTTGATTCCGGAATACTGAACACAAATTCAAATTTAAAGCCTGAAAAGTTTAATATCGACTTTCTGCAAAAATTTGTTTCATTGAGACGTCTAGAAATATTTATTGAAACAACTACTTCTCGAGTTAATACCCCGACAGATAGTGAATTATACAATGAATATTTGAGTTACACGACAGCTATACTGTTCTATGCATAATTTATATGCAAAATGCAACATCAGGTCAAATTATTCTCTCACCAAACTAAATAAAACAACAGAAAATTAGAAATAAATTGAAAAAATTACAGGGAATGTATATTAATTGTCTTAAGCCATCTATAGACGCTTTTCGAAATTTATCCCTTATCAGTATAGCTATGCTTTAGACTTTCCATACAAATAATAATAAAATAAACAGGAAACTTACAGGAATGTCACAGCGTGTCGTCGAAACAGGTATACAAAACTGTGGCGAGTGAAAATAAAGGGATATTATTTATAGATAAATGAATTAAGTCATTAGTAGGTGCAAACAGTTTGATACCTGAGAGAGAGTGACGTACCGCCTTTAACGGTACAGTTTAACATAAAGGAAATTTAATATCTCAATAAGACAAAATTTTTGCAGAAAGTCATATTAATTTAAATTTGTTTTTTATATTTTGTAAATATTCTGCAAACTATTGACAAACTCAATTTTTCTTTATGTTAACCTGGAAAGTTTATTAAAAACAACTAATTCATACAAATGTATCAAATGCTATAATTATCGGGATACGTACACTTAGAAAAAAAATGCCCTGTATAAATGTGTATAATTTTCGACGAGAATATTAATAACGCCTTCTTATGTAAGCACCGTAACATTTGCGGAATGTAATCACTCTTTAAAGATAGACATAGATAGCGAACAGACATTAATCCACGATAGAATCAATCTATCATCGTGCCGGTGTATCTAGGCGTGTGCATCTATATATATCTATGCATACATCTAGCTCCGTATATCCATTAGATGAATCATTAATGTCGCTTATTGAAACAGACATTAACCGGACACCTAGCGAATTTCACTTAATCCCTTCAAACACACGTTTTTCCCGTTTTAATTCCGTGAACAACAAATCAGGCTCCGATCGCCGGTCGGATAAGGATTATTAACTGTTGTGGCAAACATATCAATCTTCTCGGCTGGATGAAAACGGTTTCAGCGGATGAGGATTTTTTCTTTTTAACTGCGACGCGTGAGTATTATATTAATTAAGGAATGGAATTACGCTGAAATGTTGGATTTAATGGATTAATCCGAGCGTGAGAGTTAATACAAAAAATAAAAGATGTTATCCTAAAGTATATTACAAACATGATGTTAATCCAAATATTCTCGAGAAGTAGCTGTTTCAATGAATATTTGGAGACTTGTCTCAATGAGACTACATTTTTGCAGAAAATCGATATTAATTTTAATTCGTTTTTCATTTTGTAAATATTCTGCAAACTATTGACAAACAAATTTTTTTTCTTCATGTTAAATATTATATTATTAAAACATTCAATTTAGTAACATTTAAATTGTGAAACTCAGTATACATAGTGCCCGTATTTCAAGAAAATGTATACGGATCTCGGTTATTTGAAGAGATAAGGAGTCGGTTAAACTGGGGCAAAGTTGCGTATTTTAGGGCCCAATAATATTCTGAAAACAAGTTTGAAATATCTTCTTTCGTCTTTGAGATATTGTCAAAAAACGGATTTTTTTAAATTTCGTTTTTATTTTTTTAATCACACCAGTAATTTGCTTGTAAACGAAATACTGGTGTGACATTTTGAATCTTAATAAATTGCTTGGCTGTTTTGGGACTATCATAGGATTTTGTCATATTATATCTTTATTGACCGAGTTTTGACTATTGTGACTGTAAGTTACTTGATTGACTTTCTTTTGACTATGCTAGAATTTTGTCTGATTATATCTCTCTATGGACTGTATTTCGGCTATTGTGATGTTATGACTGTAAGTCAATTAAATCACTATATCAAATTCAGTCAATATTGTGATTTACTGACAAAATACTAACACGATACATATTTTAACAGTTGTGATGCATTTTAAACTAACGAGTGTCTTCCACTCCCAGACTAAGCATGAAGTAAAATTTCGAGTTTAGAAAAGCCCCGCGTAGAAAATTTGTCGAGGGTCGCGCAGCGACCCGAGACAAATTTTCACGGGGCTTTTCTAAACTCGAAATTTTACTTCATGCGCCACGCGTATAAACCACTGATTTACAGTAAAGTTAAAAATATGTAACGCTTAGATGTGATGGTAATAAATATTTATAGAGATGTAGCAAAAAATGCAAGAATTACTTTTTTTGTGAATAGTTTTAAACAATAATAATAATACAAGTAAAATAAATTTAGTTTGTGCAACTTTCTTGAATTAATTTCTCATCTGGCACTTGGTGAAACATATTACACTATGTAAAGTTAATTAAAGAAAAGGCACTTGGTATTGTTTCACAATTAAATCTTTATTCCGACTAGTTTCGGTTTGTTAGACCATTTTCAAAGGAATGTACAGAAAAAAATATTTCTTAAGTATATATACAATATTTTTGTTTCAGGTAATAAGAGAAGTCAGAATTGGGGAATTCCAAATCTCATCGTTGTCGTTTACGATATTTTTCCCCATCAGAATGAAAGAACATACAAAATCTGTTTTAGATAATAAACCAACAACTGGCTTTTCCAAACATTGCATCGCATTCAATCACTTCTTTAATCCGCATAATTTTAAGATTTTGCATTCAGGTAATAAGGGATACGCACTAAACCTCAAAGAGGGCCTGGAGATTAACAGGGCCATAAAAATGGGGAAAAATATCGTAAACGACAACGATGAGATTTGGAATTCCCCAATTCTGACTTCTCTTATTACCTGAAACAAAATTATTGTATATATACTTAGGAAATAATTTTTTCTGTACATTCCTTTGAAAATGGTCTAACAAACCGAAACTAGTCGGAATAAAGATTTAATTGGGAAACAATACCAAGTGCCTTTCCTTTAATTAACTTTACATTGTGCAACTTTTCCATACTGTTAATATTTAAGTCATCTTAAACTGGGAAAGTCCTATAATGGACACACCACCATTTGTTTACTTAATGTTTTATGTGATAATCGATACTTATTATAATTATTAAATAAGATTCACAGTTATTAATCAATTTTGACTACTAACAATAATTGACTGCTGTCAATATTTTATTGATTAATAGATATGACGTCATTGTTTCCAAGGCACTCTTTGCAAAAAAGAAGATATTATAATTTTAAATATTAAATCTAAAATAAATTATGAAAGTGATACATCACTAAGTTCAGAAAAAAATATTCTCTCAAAACATATAAATATCCAAAATGGCGCCTATTAGAAAATAAAGTTGGCTATAGACCCCGGGTAAATGTTAGTTATTTAAAAAAAATATGCTTCTAGATTACTCATTAAAAAGTGCCTGTACATTGTCAAAGTTCTAAATGTCCAGATTCAGTAGTTTTTGAGTAAAAAAATAAAAACGATTTTTCAAAAAAAAAAAAACAGTTTTTTGTTGATATCTCGAAAACAAAAAAAAGATATTTCAAAATTGTTTTCAGATTATTGCTAGGCCCTGAAATTTGCAACTTTGCTCCACTCTGACTCTCTATCTCTTCAAATAACTGAGATCCCCATACATTCTGTCGACATACGGACACCCTGTATTATCAAAAGAAAGTTTTTAATTTGATATAAAGCAGGGATTAAGGAAAAAAAGAGAGATTTTCTCTTTTAGTTCAGTTAGGAATTTCAATATACTACGAGTAAAATGAATAGATTTTTAAACACAATCATCCGTCACGCCATCCATTCTCGGTCCCATATGTTAAAATTGTGTTTTAATACTCGCCTCCGGGCACGATTCCAAAACCCGCCACAGCAAATATTAAAACCACCCCCGCCGTTCACCCCCCATCCCATTTCAACCACGAGATTTCTTTATTATTAACTTAGAGATTCTTTATTATGCGGTGCAATAATCCCACCGCCGTCGCCGTCGAAAAAACCGGAAAAGGGGTGCAAAAATCAATAACACACGCGAAGTGCGTCGCGACGTGATTTACCCGCGCGTCGGTGTGGGAAGATGACGAGGGGGGCGCGAATCGGCGTCTGTATTATAACTCAATAATAACCCCTTTTATACGAGAGCAATCCATCGGCAAGTGGCGCCATTTGCGACGCGTTTGTCGCCCTCCGGGTGTTTTCTGGGGCGATTGCGAAATGCAAACAATTTATTTTATGGGCCCTGCTGGAGAAGGTGGGGCAAGGTGCAGGTTGCAGGTTACGAGGGTCCGAATGGGATCCGGGCCCCTGCGGGCAGGGGTGCAAGCTCGTAAAATCGGAATGTGTTCGAGCGTCTGCATTTCGTTCAGACAATGGATCAAATGCGACTCGAGATTTATGGCTAAATTACAATTAGAAATAAAATAGCTAGGGGAGAAATTTATAGATATTGTAGAGAATAGTCTCGTAGTTACACATTTTTATAGAAAACTAAAGGTAGGGAGAAAATATTTATACGTACATTTCTACAGTTAGAGATGCCAGACACAAAATAGTTATTACTATAGTCTGTTTAAAAACTAGAAGGAGTAAGTGCCAAAACCCAATTTACACTATAAAAAGCAACCAGAAATATCACTAGATAAATTTGGCGGCAATTTTAAATAATTTCATAATTACTCTTTAAATAAATTTATATATATTTGCATTATTATTTAACCGATTTAACCGATAAATAAAATCAAATATCCATTTTGTTCTTCTTAATCGTGGTTAAGTATTTTCTTTTTCATCGTACGATATCGTCAGTTCAATTAAAATGCTTATACGGCATCTCGCCATATATCTGTGAAATAAAACATATTTACATTATGTTCATAATATAATATGGAATTTATATAATAATGTGTCTCTATCAGAGTTGGGACGAATCCTAGTAAAAAGGATTCGAATGACGTATCCGAATCACCTAATATGATTCGAATCAGAAATTCTCGAATAAAGGATTCGTAAGAGATAAATATGATTCGAATCGAATCCTATTTTCTCGAATTACGAATGCAAATCCAATTTTTTCGAAATACGAATACAAATCCTTTAAGAATAAATTTGATTTTATTATTTTTTTTGCAACCAAAAATATAAATATCTCTACCAGTTATTTTAACAAAAATATTCAAAACCTAATTATTTATTATTACCACTGAACATCGTTGATAACAGACTAAATATCTGACTCCCTGTTACTCTGGTTAAAAATGTATTTGTCTGTTCTGAACTCCACTTCAAATCAGTGTTTTGTACGCGTGGCGCATGAAGTAAAATTTCGAGTTTAGAAAAGCCCGAAAATTTGTCTCGGGTCGCTGCGCGACCCTCGACAAATTTTCACGGGGCTTTTCTAAACTCGAAATTTTACTTCATGCTTAGCCTGGGAGTGGAAACACTCGTTCAATACTTCAAATTGAACTCTATTATAAAATCGACTAATGCCTGAAATTTACGTAAATAAAAAAATTACTGAATATCATTAGAACCGGAAAAGTGAGAGAAAAGTCATGGAATTATATTCAAATTGACCAATATACTAACAAAAAATCAGCAGGCAAATTAGAAAACACGTAAAAATTTATCATAGAAGAAAGTTATATTAAAAGGCCAGGGAAAAAATCTTTTTTCTACTCCTATTTGTGAAATACAATTTTACACATCGATAAAAATGTGCGAAATTTGATTTCATACCGATGCGTGAAGTACAATGCAATTCTTATGGGATTTATTTCACGCACCGCTGCCATAAGAGACAATACACTTTTCAGCATCGGTGAACAATTTTTAGATGGCGGTGGTTTTTTAAATGACACATGTCATTTATTTAAGTTTGTGCTGTTTTGTGTGTTGGTGAACATTGGTGAACGTTAAAATGCAGACATCACTATCTCCAGAGAGGCCTAATACCCCACCAAGGATTATTGCGGCAGCAAACGCTGCTAGTTCGTCGCTGTTGCCGAAAAAATCTCTTGATATTTATGAAAATATTTATAAAAAATTCATGGAATGGCGCACTGAACATGAAATTAATTCCTTTTCGGAAAACGTAATTTTAACATATCTCGCAGAACTGGCGACAAAATTCCAGCCCTCAACACTTTGGAGTCACTATTCAATGTTGAAGAGTACAATAAATGTCAACCATAACATAAACATTGGTAATTATACTAAAGTAATATCATTTTTAAAGAGAAAAAGTGAAGGATATACTCCAAAGAAATCTCGAGTTTTGGATAAAGAACATATCCTTAAATTTATAAATGAAGCACCCGATAATATATATTTATTAAATAAGGTAAGTGGAATGCAGCATAGTTTTCAAAATTCTTATTTATTTTCTTACTATAGGTCGTTTTAATTTTTGAACTTGCTGGTGCCCTGAGAAGAGACGAATTATATAAATTGAATGTAGAGGATATTCAAGATTTTGGATCATCTCTTCTCATAGTTGTACCAGACACTAAAACTAAAATTTCAAGAAAATTTGCTGTAACACTACATTTAGAATACGACAGAAAATACTTAGCTCTACGCCCTAAAAATTACGCGGAAAAGAAATTTTTCATTAATTATCAAACAGGAAAATGTACCCGTCAAGTTATCGGCATTAATAAAATTGGAAAGGTACCCGCAGATGTTGCAAAATGTTTAAAATTCCAAATCCTGAGCAATATACCGGCCATTGCTTCAGGCGTTCTTCTGCAACTCTGTTAGTTGAAGCTGGTGCCGATCTGTTAACTTTTAAAAAGCACGAAGTTCTGCTGTTGCAGAAAGTTATGTTGAAAATTCGATAACAAAGAAGCAAGATGTTTCAAACAAAATTTTGAATATTAGCAATAATAACAATAGTTGTCTAAATACTACATCCAACAAAAGTTCTGGTGTAATGTACCTAACCAACTGCACTGTAACAATTAATAATAATTATTATAAAGATAAATAAATACTTTATGTTAATAGTTTGTTTGTGTTTTGGAATTTATTAAATCGTGTAGTCGTAGAAAAAGTATAGTGTGTAACACGTGCGTGAAGACTTTTTTACACTCGCGTGATTGCTTCACTCGCTTTCCTCGTTTCGCAATCTTCACGCTTGTGTAAAAAAGTCTACTTCACGCACTAGATACACAATATACTATAGTCATGGAAATGTCGGAAAAATTTAACATTTCAGATTGTGGCTACCATTTCAGTTTTACTTCAAACAATATTAAACAAAATTTTGAAAACTAGAATATTATCTTTAAAAACATTTTCAATCATTTAATGTTCTTATCAAAGCATTCAGTTTGAAGTTTCGAACGAGCGTTTCCACTCCCAAACTAAGCATGAAGTAAAATTTCGAGTTTAGAAAAGCCCCGTGAAAATTTGTCGAGGGTCGCGCAGCGACCCGAGACAAATTTTCTGGGCTTTTCTAAACTCGAAATTTTACGTCATGCGCCACGCGGATAAAACAGTGATTTAACGTGAAATTTAAATATACACAAAAAAACATTTTTTATGTTATTCCTTACATTGAATTCAAATTATTTTTGACATTTCAAATCCTTTTGTAAGTATTCGTATCCTTTTACAAGGATTCGAATCCTTTTATAAGGATTCAAATCCTTTTATAAGGATTCGAATCACCCACATTTAGACTCGAATACGAATGCTCTTAAAAAAATGTAACGAATCCGGATCACGAATCCAGTTGAACTAAAGTATTCGAATGCCTCTTTTAAATCGTCTTAAAGGATTCGAATCCAGGATTCGAATCCTGAATGATTCAAATCCTGCCCAGCTCTGGTCTCTATTTTACTTAAAATTGATTTGTTTCATAAAACTATACAAGGTAGAACGACTCATCTTCGGCATGCCTGCATGATCGTTTACTTCTTTTAAAACTTTCTTCAAAGTTGGCAGTTTATTTTTATAGAAGAAACTGTGCACATGTCCTTTAAGCTGTTTAGGGCTACAAATCTCTCCGGATTTCTTATATTCGCTAATTGTACGATAGACAGTGGAATTTACAACAATTATTTGATGCATATTCTTATGGTATTTGATATCTCACCTACTGCACCAACAATGTCTGATACAACAGCAGCCATTTTCATATGTGGATCATCTGGTATCATCTGCTTATACATATATATTATGCACTGTTTTTCAGACAGATATAAATGACCCAAATCCAACTTCTTACGCTTTTTTGGAGGTGAAGCTGATATTATCACCGAGCTTGTACTGGGTCCATAATCCATCACAACAATATAAACAAAACTAACTTTTAACTATACTAAAGAAACACCGCACAAAAGTTATTACGAAACATACAAAGTTGCAACTCGGTAACACTTCGAATTAAGGTTATGTCAGCTGTTGCGTCTAATAATGAAGTAATTAGCGTAGTGTAAAATGGGCGCACAGTGGTCGGAATTTAAAAAAAAGTGGGATTTAATATAAAAAACCGTTTGTAAATCATAGAACTTTGTGGATGAGCGTATTTTGAGTGTATAAAAAATGATTCTGAATGTCAAATATTGAAAAGTCAAAAATTCAAAATGGCCGACGAAATATGGCGGACTGAGCCATAAATTTCCGATGAAATTTGTGATTTGGTACGATATTCCTGATCTGGTATGGCTAAAAAAAATGATTTACTAATTTCCAAACAATATTGAACAGGTATACTGTTTTTATTTAAAGCCATATATGACAAATGAATTTTTGTATCAAAACGTTCCGTTTTTTTGACTTATGATTTTTTTCCAAAGTCTTGCTTCACTGTGTTATCAAAATTATGTTTTGTACTGATTTTTTCAATAAATTTAAGCGCCATTTACATGAATACTTATGGAAATATTCGTTTCTTTCTAAAAAAATGCTCTTTTTACCTAGAAAAGAAGCATTTTTAAAAGGCTGCAGCTTTGACCGGAGCAGGTCGGAGCAGCTGTTTGTTTCAGGAATAAAATCTGTGAACTATATACTATTTAGTGCCATAGGATTTACAGAGGGCACGAGGGGGGCGATATTTTTTTTTCTCAGTCAATGTTAACGTTTTAAGCGAGGTAATTTGAACACATTACATGGACAAATTCTATTTTAATCGACTCTCTGCGTTTCTATAAGAATCTATTATTATTTTTCAAATATTTTCTTATTATTTATCACTTAAGAAGTTTAGAAGGCACCAAAAAGGCAATATTTTAGCAAATTTTAATTGACGTGAATAAACGCAACATAAATTACATTTTCAGAGGCTGAACAATAATAAACAAAACTTTCTTTACAAAAACTTAAACTAATTTAAATCTTAATTTAAAACATATATCACAGTTCTGATCACTTTTTAAGCGAACTCGGGTTCTTCGTCCATTTCAAAATCCGCTTCATCAAGAGCGGACCTTTCGGCAGGGAACAAGTCCAGCAGGGGAATAATGTCCGCTGAAATTTCTTTGTTCTTTTTTGTATAACAATTTCCAGACAAAGAAATGAATGGGTCCGACCGAAGCAATAGTCGATGCATAATATCTTCGTTTGTCGCCATTCGAGAATGTTTCCTGCTGAACTCTCTTCTAAACTTCTTACAAGTTTTGTGATTAGCTTCCAACTCTTCTTGGAAAAAATCATAAGTAAAAAAAAAACGGAACGTTTTGATACAAAAATGCATTTTTCATATATGGCTTTAAATAAAAACAGTAAACCTGTTCAATATTGTTTGGAAATTAGTAAATCATTTTTTTTACCCATACCAGATCAGGAATATCGTACCAAATCACAAATTTCATCGGAAATTTATGGCTCAGTCCGCCATATTTCGTCGGCCATTTTGAATTTTTGACTTTTCAATATTTGACATTCAGAATCTTTTTTTATACACTCAAAATACGTTCATCCACAAAGTTTCATGATTTACAAACGGTTTTTTATATTAAATCCCACTTTTTTTTAAATTCCGACCACTGTGGGGTGCGCTCTCGGCCAACCAGAGTTGTAGGTTTTGGCGCGTGATATTTAAAACGCTCCTCCTAGTTATTAAACAGATTATAGGGCTTCGCTACGTGGCCAAATCAAATTTTCAGGTTTTTCTAAACTCGAAATTTTACCTTATGCCTAACCAAAAAGTGGAAACTCTCGTTGGAAGCTTCAAATTGAACGTTTTTTTTTAAACAACAAATGCCTGAAAATGTACAGAGTATACATCGAGATATGTATACTTGAAAAAAAAATCCCTTCATTAATAATAATAATAAATAATATTAAATTGTCTTTATTCAAAAATTCAGGAATATTACAAAAGAGAATAACATACAGTAGTGCATTTTCTTAAAATCAAATTCGAATTATGGACATCCGCCTGCGGACTCTCTTATTATCAACCCCTGCTCTAGAGCTTTCAACGGTATCTGTTTTTTTAAAAAATTAAATTTAAAATAAAATTACTTGGTATGTTTCACTATGATATATTCCATTTGTTTCTGGATCTCGCCTAGCCATGCTTTCGTGTTGTTATGTTGCAGTATCAACATTTACATTTTTTATTAATTGCCACTCCTGATTCCTTATTTTAACAGTGTTGCAATAATTTATGATATCATAAGTAATCCTCTTTTTAATTTTCAAGAGGTTTATTGTTAATCTTGCAACAATTATTTCGCCACCATTCCTCCTTTTATTATTTCGCTTGGGGAATCTGGCTCAGAACAAACATCAGAAGATTCAGATGCAGGTTCTCTTGACTAAATAATAAAAGTGGAATGAGGGCTTAAAAATTGTTTGACATGAAAATTATCAGTATCACAAGAGGGTGGGAATAAATTTGCAATTCTACAAAAAAATACTGAGGGCCAACAGAAGAGAGAATGACCAAAATTAAGGTGGATGGATGGAGTTGATCAAAATGTGTTAACGGGAAGACCCAAGCGAGAAATACAAACGGATGACGAAATAAGTTTGCAGAGCCGAATTCATTATATTTGTTATATACAATATTATTGCTGTGTTTGTATGTACAAAAACCAAGTTGTAAATTTTGTTAATCTTAAAACTGCATATTATTATCCTTTTATATCTGAAAATTTGTAAAACAGGCAACAGTGTAAGATCACAATAGTCAGAAATTATAACCTTAAAATCGAACATCTGACAGTGACATTTAAAAACCCTGATTTAAAACACAACCAGCCCCATTTACAATACTTAAACTGTCACTTTTCCATACCTAGGCGAGATCCAGAAACAAATGGAATACATTATAATTATACGTCTTTATTCCGACTAGTTTTGGCTATCAGCCATTTTCAAGGAATGTGATCTGTTTTATTAGAATACACTCGCATTCTTTACAACACTTAAAACTTATTTAATAAACCCCTCTCTTAATTCCACAATTATTTACTTAACAAAACCCATTTAATTTTCCCAAGAATCTTCTTAAACATCTCGCGAACACAACAAGGGATCGTTAGAGATACCTCAAAGATTCCAATTCAATTACAGAATTATTACCTCCCTCTTGATGACTGTACACGCGTAATTGTCGTAGACAATGCGAAACCCCATTATCCAACAAAAACGGGGCCCGATAAATACTTTCGCCAAAGATTAATCCCTCCCCGGCGAAATCTCTCTCAGGCCCGTTCAACTCATCGACTCGAGTAATTAGATTAAAATATTTCCTTCATTAATCGTCGTCTGCGCTCTTCCCCCTTTCCCCCCTTCCGACCAGCAGAAAGCCATCTTCGAGATGGTGCTTTGGTCCATTGTGTTAACAATTTCCCGACGTCGGATTTACATATAGATTGGACTTCTATATAAAGTAAATAAGGAGAATTCGGCGGAAGGAACGAACGGGGATGTGCAGCCCGTCCCGCCAACCCTCCTTCAACTCCTCAACTCATCGATAAATAATTCCGGTTGGATGAAGTTGCTTCCGCAAGGATTACCCGGATTAAATATTTAGTATTTCAATTTTCTGCTTTCATCAAGGTTTTTTGTTCAATATTGTTAATAACGATATTGAGAAAACTTACATTTTTAAAATATAGTATAAACTAACACAAACTGATATTTTACATTAAAAAGCGAAGTCACGATATACACCGCGTGAATAATCGATCTTAACTGAAGTTGAAATGGTAAATAAATATAAGCGCTCTTGAAATCGGCGAAGAACGCAATTGTTTCCAATGTTCGCATGAGTTTTTTTGCGTGTTTTGTGATTTTTTTTTTTTGGCTTTTGCCTGGCCTTGGGAACTTGCCCATTAGCCATCATCAATCTATATATTTTTGTATCAATTAATTTATTACAATTTACAATTTGTAGTATTTAACTATTCATTCGGACAATCACACACATTCATACTACACCCAGGGTCACGACGAGATATTATTTTTGAAATAAAGTCTCCCCGTGCACAGGAATCGAACCCGAATTTGTGGCTCGCCGAGCGATACAGCCCGGCGACGTTACCGCACGGCCACCACTCATTTTCATTTTTGGAATGATAATACTCGTTAAGGCATCACATTTACCCATTAACGGCCGAGCAATTATAGAGATAACTCTAAAAGTTGATTGAATTATGCACTTCTTTTTATGATATCTATGAATGACTTATTGTATTACATACTGTGAATTTTTCGTTTAAATATACATAATGTATATGCTGAAAAATTTCAAGCATTCGTCGATTTTATATAAAAACGTGCAGTATGTGGTTTAAAACGAGTGATTCCACTCCCGGAATAAGCATGAAGTAAAATTTCGAGTTTAGAAAAGCCTGAAAATTTGGTTTGGTCGCGTAGCGCGAAGCGCGGAGCGGCCAAACCAAATTTTCAGGCTTTTCTAAACTCGAAATTTTACTTCATGCGCCACGAGCATGAAACACTGAAATATTGTGAAGCTAGAAATATACTTACATATTTTTTTTAAATGAGTGAAAATCGAAATATTTAAATAGCTAAATATTTAAATTTTTCTTGAAGCATTTTCAAGTCATGTTAAATATTATGATATATCAAATTAACTTATTTAGTAATTTAATTAACAACAAATTATTAATGTTGCGTGTATGCATCAATGGTGCATAATGGGTTAATAAATAGTTCTTCATAAAAATACTTGAAAATGTATAGCGAATACATTGGGATGTGAAAAAATCTCTGTAAGGTACGATTCACGAGAATCGTACCTTGTTTGTTTGATTTGTAGTGCTTTCTGCACTAATACCAAGTAATACGAAAATAGTTTGTTGTCATCAGATTACGTGTGTGAAAAGAGACAGAAAACTTCATATGTTTGCTATGGTTTTTAGATGGACATGCGGAAACGTATGTTCCGGTGTGCAGCTTTAAAATTTTAAGGTTAAACGTCACTATTTACAATGCTTCGTAAAACTAAATCTGCAAAAAACGCAGCCTACAAATCATTTTAATTAATGTGCACAATCGCTTTCAATGTGAGTTTGAGGGGTATAATTCCAATTTCCACATCTACTAAATAGTGCAGGTATTTACAGAAATAAATAATGCATTTATGTTGATTTTGTGTAAGCTCAATCGAAAATGTTAGTTGCATCGAATGCGAGCTCAGTAGATTTGGCAAATAGTCATCGGATTAATCTGTTAATACAAATTTTTTCTTTTTAAGTATACATACGGGGAATTTTCTGTTAGGTATACATTCAGAGAGTTTTATGTATCACCGAACATTTTCATAACGAGAATTTTTTAAGTATACATAAGCATACGTTGTGCATGCTCCGACGCTCGGTTTATTGAAAGATTTGAAGCTTTAAACGAGTGTTTTCCACTCCCAGGCTAAGCATGAAGTAAAATTTCGAGTTTAGAAAAGCCTGAAAATTTGGTTTGGTCGCGGAGCGGCCAAACCAAATTTTCAGGCTTTTCTAAACTCGAAATTTTACTTCATGCGCCACCGGTACAAAACACTGATGCAATTTTAAGTTTAGCGGTGTGTTTTAAACTTTGTAGTCAGTGTTTTGTACCGGTGGCGCATGAAGTAAAATTTCGAGTTTAGAACAGCCTGAAAATTTGGTTTGGCCGCTCCGCGCTTCGCGCTACGCGTCCAAACCAAATTTTCAGGCTTTTCTAAACTCGAAATTTTACTTCATGCTTAGTCTGGGAGTGGAACACACTCATTCCAATTTTCAAATTGAACTCTGTTAAAAAACAACGAGTATCTTAAGATTTACGGTATATACGCTGTAATTGGGGCATGTATACTTGAATGAAAAACTCCCTCTATGTACAAGGTGAGGCATTAATTGCGATTGATTGGCTGCAATTTTTAATGGTCATATAGGCAACTCAATTTACACACAACTTAAAAATTAAAGGTGTCAAATTGTATTAGATGCAGATGTTCGGTGTTACATAAAACTCTCTGTATGCATACGCTTTTTTTAAAGAGTTCAATTTTGAAGCTTAAAACGAGTGTTTTCCACTTCCAGACTAAGCATGAAGTAAAATTTGCATATGCATATGCTGAATCGGGATATTTATACTTAAAATAAACATATCCTGTATGTTTTTGTCTGCAGCCCCATATAAAAGATTCTCACAGACGCCACTGGCTAAATTAAGTTGTACGTACATTAAAAAAAGGTAAATTTTCGATGTAACTTAATGTAGAAACTTTTCGTATTAAACTTTTTCTAATGTTAATCCATCTCGTTTCTTTTTGTCACAAGCGTAATTATTTACGTTACGGCGGCCCGGTGTCACAAACCGTGAAAATGATTATTAATTGTCGAGGGCCGGAGAGAGATTAATCGGCGGCGTCTAGTATTTTTCGTTCCCTTTCTCTGGGTGAGTGTGTGTTTGCGTTTTTGCGAACCGGCGTCTCGCCGGAGGCGGCGAATGCGAGCAGACGAACCGCCGCCCCGTCGTTTTTTTATTTTATTCTGGGCGGCGGTTTGTATTCTTTCGCCCGCGGAAAGCCACCGACGCTGATTGCACCTAATTGGCCCTCTTTTCACATACAAATCCAACTAATGTCCAAAAGCACTTTTTATAAAATAAAACAAAAGACAAAATACAGCAGGGAGTTTATGTTTCCTGTAGGTTGGTAACTTAAAACGCAACTGGAATTTGTTAATGATGCTGCATAGATATTTCTAAATCAATCAATATTGTACGAGTCATCTTGAATTTGAGTTCAGCAATGAACCCAGCTTAACGTTTTTGGTGGAAATGGTCCTTAGTGTAAACTATTGTTTATTTCAAACATTAAAAGTGCGATTCTTTTCGCAATCTACAACAAGTTAGTCTTACAAAGACTATATCAAACACTCATTGAAACAACTACTTCCCGGGCTAATACCTTGACGGACATTGAATTATACAACAAGTGTTTGCTGTTACATACAGTAACCTACTGCAAATGTAACAATTTGGGTCAAATTATTCAGGCCATCTATAGACGCGTTTCGAGATTTATCTCTCCTCAGTATAGCTTTGCCATTCCCTCTAAACAATTTGACACCTTAGACTGGCGGTCACGTTACCGTTCAAACATTAGTATAAATGAAATTGCCCATTCTTGGTTGCAGAATACTTCAAACATTAAAAGTGCGATTCTTTTCGCAATCTACAACAAGTTAGTCTTACAAAGACTATATCAAACACTCATTGAAACAACTACTTTCCGGGCTAATACCCCGACGGACATTGAATTATACAACAAGTGTTTGCTTGTAGTTGTTTCAATGAGTGTTTGATATAGTCTTTGTAAGACTAACTTGTTGTAGATTGCGAAAAGAATCGCACTTTTAATGTTTGAAGTATTCTGCAACCAAGAATTGGCAATTTCATTTATACTATTGTTTATTTCATAGAGATGAAGAAACATACGAGGATTGATCAAAAAGTAAGGTTAGAAAAATGACACGTTTCATTGCAGGCTGTGTAACCTTACTTTTTCATCACCCCTCGTATGTTTCTTCATCTCTTCATAAAATGAACAATATTTTGCACCAAAAACGTTGAACTGGATTCATCACTATCATTATTATTATTTAGAATTACAATTCAACTTTAAGGGGGTATTACCATTCGGAAGTTTTAAAAAATTGAATTTATTTTTTTGCATGTATTGATACTTGATAGTATCTAGTTTCATGTCTGAAAGCCGTTTTACAATAGGCGAATTCGTTAGTTAGATTTTTGCTTGTTGAAGTAAACAATGCTGAGTAGGTGGCTGGGTGGAAATACGCAGAACTCAAACGAAAGTTTGAATTCTTGTGTCTGGAAGCTGACTTCGAAGCACCTCAACTGTGGTGCAAAAACCGTCGCTATCGCGTCTTTCATAGCTACCAGCATTTTCAACGACGGATACTCGGCAGTTTTTAAGACGATGGGAATCCATATCGGCCTGCAAGCCAAGGCTTTCCGGTGCGGACCGACGCGGAGCGCGAGATGTGGGACGAATTTTGCCCGACTCCAGCAACTCATAAGGCCATCCAACAACGCTGGCAGGAGTAAATTATTCAAACCCAGTTTTTAGAGGAAGAGGAGGGCCTAGTGTACGGTGCTGGCATAGCTGACGAAAGCCAAAAATCTCCAAAAATAGTTAAAACTTGTGTCAAAACTTTAAACGCGTTTTTCTCGAAACCTCTTATTTTTCGCTGGCCGGAGACTTTCTTTTCAAACTATGAAACGGATTGACTTGAGCTTTTAGTGTTCGGTTCTCCACATTTTCGTCTGGAGTTTGAACCACCGTCATTCAAATATATTAACATTTGATATTTTTCATAGAGCCTTAAAGTCAGAAAAAGGGGGGCAAAAAGCGACCACTTTTTTCGAATGGCCTCCATTTTGTTATTTATCGAGATTTTTTATTGTCGGTGGTTCAAACTTCAGATAATTTAATACAGATTAATGACTACTACTTCATTTTACGTTTCAAATCACAGAATCGAAAAAATCTTTCCGGCCATGAGGAAAAACACGGCGGACACGGCCTTATTTGAGGCCAGATTTAGAGGTTTAGCCGGACGATTGAAAAGAATTAAAATTCATTTTTTATAGTTTATGAATCTATAAACAAGTTGCAAGAAACCGCAAGATCGCATGTATTAAATTTCCCAAAAATAAAAATTCTGAAAAACCGTAAAAAAAAACGCTGTCCTAGTGGTAATACCCCCTTAAGTCACAGAGCACTAGAGTTATGTTTATGTTTATGCTAACATGTTATCCTGTAATAAGTTTATTATAAACTGGATAAATAAATAGATATTCAAATGTATAGAAAAGATTCGGTAACATTAGAGGGTCGATGAAAATTGCTATTCCTTCAATTCCTTCAAAGGGTGTCGATAATAAAAAAAGGTTGAGAATAACTGCTTTCAACTGAGATTTTGTAGTTTTGCTATTTAGAAAATTGTTTAACAAAAAGTTGCATCTGATAATGTACAAGTGCAAAAGCACCATTAGAATGCAAAACTTTCGTAACTTGAAGAGGAAATTTCCAGTTACAATTACAACTTACTCATAGTGTTATAAATTGCAATAATACAGTTTTCTCAGAAATCTCCTCATCACTCTATTATTGTGATTGATTATATTTTTGATTTAAGCAGACTTGAGAAAAAAGATGTTTACAACATAATCTGCTTCCTATTCTCATTAAAAGCTTAAAGTGGTTTGAGCTTTTGCAGCATTTTAAACGACACGCTCCGTTGGAGAGACGCACGGGATTTTTTCGCCGTCTAATTGATTACAAATTGGGTTTTGTGCCGAACGGGGTTTATTTACGAGAGCCGTCGCTTCCGTGTCATATTGTAAATTGGTAAGTGATTAAGCCCCGTCGAGCTATCTGCACACAGCCGCCGCCCTCTTGATGTAACAGGCATCCCGTGTGCACCTGAACGTAAATGAAGATTGACTCCGGTAATTGGGACGAGTGATCAGTCGGAAGGATGTTGCGGAGTTGTTGATTCGGGTAATTTCATTCGAAATTGAGCGATGTTTGCGTTTAATTTTGTTCGGTGTGTACACAGGGATAATCTTGATTATATTGTGTGCTTTATTCGGGGATTTTATAATAATAACTGTAACACGGGTTTTTGATATAATCATTTTGAAATTAATTTAATAATTAAAAGCTTGCGTAGGTATCAACCAGAGCTGGGACGAATCCTCGTAAAAAGGATTCGAATCACGAATCAGAATCACCTTATATGATTCGAATCACGAATACTCGAATAAAGGATTCGTAAGAGATAAATATTTATGTATTTATTTATTTATTTATTGACGGGAATTCCCTTTTTTAACAAAAACAATATAATTACATAATATAGGGATGATATATACATATATAATAAAAACTATAACAAAAAGATTATGTTCTATAACAGTATTTGTTGACACATACATATAATAAAATTGAAATAGAATTGGAATAGACAAAATGATTACAAATGTTTCCTTAACGTATACTTAAAGTGATATAAACTTGAATTAAATAAATTGAACCAGCGTTTTTCGAGAGTTGATTTGCTGTTCTCATCATTCTTGCTATTGGATTGAAATGGCAGTAGTTGCTGGTGAAGGTCTTCAACCGAAATATATGAGAATTCCTGTGGGTCCTTGAGTGAGCTGGCACGTAGAAATTGAGCTGTTCCAATAGATACGGGCTGTCTATTTTATAATTTATTATTTTCTGCAGTGTGCATAAATCCATAATAACCCGACGATCAGCTAAGCTTCTGATATTCAGTTCGCTCATTATATCGGAATAACAGCCACGTATATGTTGTCGACCCAGTTTAAACTCTATTGAGCGAAGAAATTTATTTTGGATTAATTCCAGTCTATTCGAGTGAGTTATCGAATACGGAGACCAAACCACAGATGCATACTCCATATTAGAGCGAACAACCCAGATCCAGATCTTTACCTATTCTTAATACAAAACCCCACATTTTTAGTGCTTTGTTAGAAATATTGAGAATATGTGAGTTAAATGAGAGCGTTGGATCGAAAATTACGCCTAAGTCCTTCACCTCGGATAGACTAGCTATTGGATTGTTGTCGATTTCGTATGTGTAAGACAGAGTTGATTTTTTCCGAGTGAAAGACATCTCGTTGCATTCACTCACATTAAGAAATAGACTATTATTCTGACACCAGTTGTTGATTCTGTCCAAATCTTGCTGTAGGCCAACGCACTCGTCTAAGGTTTCCACTACACGAAATATTTTAATATCATCAGCGTACATGAGGATCTTGCTGTTAGAAATTAAATTTTCTATGTCGTTGACAAACATTATAAATAGCAAAGGCCCACAGTGTGAGCCCTGCGGCACCCCTGATGTTACAGGAATTGGTTTCGATATATAGTCGTTAATTTTTACCATTTGGAATCGATTTGTCAGGAACTCCGATATCCAGTTAGTAGTCGTATTACTAAATCCGTATAGGTTTAATTTATCCAATAAAATCTTGTGGTTAACTCTGTCAAATGCTTTGGAAAAATCCAAATAAATGCAATCGACTTGGCTTTTTTTCTCCAAAGCATTCACCAGATGTTGATCAAAGGATAACAAATTAGTCTGTGTTGACCGTCCTGGGACAAATCCATGTTGATTACTAGATAAAACATTTTTGCACATCCAGTACAGCTGGTTAGCAACCATTTTATCTAATAACTTAGGTATGCATGATTGTAAGCATACTCCTCTATAATTTGTAATGCTTTCACGCCTACCAGATTTAAAGATGGGATGTATATAACTTAATTTCCACGCAGAAGGGAAAGTACCCCTCGACAAAGAAATAGAAAATAAGTCATAAATTGGATTACATAATGAGTACACGCAATATGATTCGAATCAAAGATTCGAATCCTGTTTTTTCGAATCACGAATACAAATCCTTAAAGAATAAATTTGATTTTATAATTTTTTTGCAACCAATAATATATAAATATCGTTACCAGTTCTTTTAACAAAAGTATTCAAAACCTAATTATTTATTATTAACACTGAACATCGTTGATAACAGACTAAATATCTGATTCCCTGTTACTCTGATTAAAGATGTATTTGTGTGTTTATGAACTTCACTTCAAATCAGTGTTTTGTACGCGTGGCGCATGAAGTAAAATTTCGAGTTTAGAAAAGCCCGAAAATTTGTCTCGGGTCGCTGCGCGACCCTCGACAAATTTTCACCGGGCTTTTCTAAACTCGAAATTTTACTTCATGCTTAGCCTGGGAGTGGAAACACCCGTTTGAAACTTTAAATTGATCTCTATTATAAAATCGACGAATGCCTAAAAATTACATAAATAAAAAATTCACTGAATATTAAAACCGGGAAAGTCGGAGAATAGTCATGGAATTATATTCAAATTGACCAAAACACTAACAAAAAAGTCATATGATATTATTAAATTTGTCAAAATCAGCAGGTAACTTACAAAATACGTAAAAATGTATAAAATTAACCTAAATATTGACAAAAACAATGACAGGGTTTCCCAGAAAAGAAAGTTATGTTAAAAGGTCAGGGAAAAAAAATTGAATCAGAGAAATGTTTCAAAAATTTAACATTTCAGATTGTGGCTAGCTACCATGTCAGTTTTACTTCAAATAATATCAGGTCATGTTCACAAGCAATCATCAATGAACAGCATGAATTTATGAGGGGCAGATCTACTACTACAAATCTAGTCGTGTACCAGACCCATTTATCAAACGCCTTGGAGAATGGATCACAGATCGATTCAATATATACGAACTTTTCCAAGGCGTTTGATCGAGTACAACATAGCATATTAATAAATAAATTAATAAATTAATAAATAAATTAGAATTAATGGGTTTCGGTGCAAACATTACTAAGTGGATGAGCAGTTACTTACTGAATAGGACACAACGTGTACGCATAGGGAAGCATCTGTCAAACTTTATAAGGGTAACCTCGGGTGTACCGCAGGGCTCGCATTGTGGACCCCTTTTATTTTTGTTATTTATTAACGACATTGGGTCGAATATTAAAAGCAGTAATTTTCTCCTGTTTGCTGATGACTTGAAAATGTTTAAGACCATTAATGTTGCAACTGATCAGATTCAACTTCAGGACGATTTGAACAGCGTTGCATTATGGTGTAAAAATAATGAACTGGAGTTGAATTTGAAGAAACGCAACTATATTTCATTTTATCGTGGGAAAAAAAGAATTTTGATTATTCACTAGACGGGAATGTGTTAACACAAAAATCAGTTATGAAGGACTTGGTTATATTATTTACATCGAAGCTAAACTTTTCCAATCATGTGTCACATATATGTAATAAATCATTGAAACTAATGGGTTTCATTACTAGGTTTTCGACAAATTTTAAAATGAGCACTGTTAAAAAGCTGTATGTTTCCCTAGTTCGTCCTCATTTGGAATATGCATAAAGTGTTTGGTCACCATACAATAATAACTCCATTACTCAGCTTGAAAGAGTACAGGGGAAATTCTTAAGACTTATGCATTTCCGAATGGGTGGAAGAAGTGCCAATTTTAGTCACAGTGGAATGTTAAAACAATTGAATATTAAGTAATTAGTTGATAGGAGAATGTTTTTAGATATGTCGTTTTTATATAAGATTATCAACGTTCTCATAGATTGTAGTGAGTTGTTGAAAGGCTTGAATTCAATATACCGCGCGGCCCACAGACACGACACAAACCGTTGTTTCGCATTGCCTTTCATCCCACTCGTTACGGTATGTACAGCCCTATGGGCCGACTGATGCGGTATGCAAACAAACTGGAGAATGACAACAATTTTGTTTTGTTTATTTCTTCATTTGCAACTTTATAACAAAATAATTCTCGTCTAACTAGGCCTTAATTAATACTCTTTTGTTTTTTTGAGTTTAATTGCAAGTCTGCTAGTCGGGTTGTAGATATTGATTGTTTACAAATAAAATAAATGTTTTTTATCGTATCGGGCACTCGCGCCGATTAAATGCAAGACGCGACATTTGCGATCTGCGCTCGAGAAGGAGCGGACTGGCCGTTCTGAGTGTTAATTTGCCGTTATCGTGTCTTTTTACCGAGGGGTTCTTCTTAACGAGGGTAATTACATTATTTCTCTGTCAATTTTGCAAATAAATGATGTTATGGACTAATTCTAGTATGTGTATGTATGTATATCTATAATACGTTAGTAACGCCTAAATAAATATTTAAGAACCCTTTAAGTGCGGAGTTTCGCAGCCATTTTGTACGTATAGTGTTGACGCAACCCGGGAGTTAAATCAGGGAGGAACATTTAAGTCGTTATCGACTGCCGTTGTGACCGTTGCCGCTGACACTGTGTTGTTGCTGCTACCGTTGTCGCTGCTGCCGTAGACCGTCACTGCTATCGCCGCTGTTGCCGTGCCACCGCAGCTGCCGCCATCTCCGTCGCAACCGCCCTTAATTGCTTCATACCGGATAACAGATAAGTGCATAAAATAATAGTGAAACAAAAATAGGGAAAGGAAACTTAAGTTGCGGCATTTCGAGTTTTTTTTTTATTTTTCTTCGTAATCGCGTCGCGGCGCTCTAATATATTACGTTCCAGACGTATAATTCTGGGTGGCGCCCATTTGTCAGAGTTTTGTAGGTTTAGTTTAATTTTAGTTTTTTATGGAACGCGTTTTTGTTAAGATACTTGCGTTATGTTTTTTTTACGTTTATTTACTTGAATTCATTTTTATTTCCACTCACATCCGCGAATGCAAATCTTAATTTCTAATTTGTGTTTGAATCACAAGATGGCGTTTTTTTTATTTTTTAATAAATTTAATTTGAATTATATTATTTTATTGAAGTAATTTTAATAAATTCGATTTGAATTAAAATTACTTATTTATTTTTTTGTTTTGAACCTTCACCCGCCCCGCACTAATTAGAGAAACCGGAAGTCACAACTTTCAAATCCAGACTGCACCGCATTCATTTACCCAATGTCCTTTCTGAGTGTTAATTTTAAATCGGTATTTATTAATATTTGTGTAGCTATTTTAATTTTAATTTTGTTATTATTATTATTTTTTTTTTTTGTTATTTATTTGTTATTGATTATTTGGTGTCTTATACCTGTGATATATTGCTGTTGCGTTATAACTTCTCTTGATCTGTGATACCATCTGTGATACCACATTATACATGGTATACATTTATTTATATACTTTTATTTATTTTCACTTATTTATATATGTATATTTTTGTTTATTAGTATCACTAAGATTATCGTTTCTGATGTTCCTGTTTGCATTTATTGCCGCCACTTGGGTTATTTATATGTTTTACTTTTCCGTGAATATACTTGTGACTGATGAATATACTGGTGACTTATATTTAAGAAAATGATTATCATTATTGTATTGTATAAAGGAGATTTTCCGCAAATAAATTAAAATTGAAATTGAAATTGAAATTTAAATATTAAACAAAATTATGAAAACTAGATTTTTATCTTTAAAAACATTATCAGTCATTTAATGTTCTTATCAAAGCATTTAGTTTGAAGTTTCGAAACAGCGTTTCAACTCCCAGACTAAGCATGAAGTAAAATTTCGAGTTTAGAAAAGCCCTGTGACAATTTGTAGAGGGTCGCCCAGCGACCCTCGACAAATTTTCTGGGCTTTTCTAAACTCGAAATTTTACTTCATGCGCCACGCGTATAAAACAGTAATTTAACGAGAAATTTAAAAACACACAAAAGAAATTTTTCAAGTTAATCCTCACAATTAATACGAATTGTTTTTGACGATTGAAAACCATTTGTAAGTATTCGAATCCTTTTATAAATATTCGAATCCTTTTATAAGGATTCGAATCACCCACCTTTGGATTCGAATACGAATCTTCGTAAGAAAATGTAACGAATCCGGATCGCGAATCCAGTTGAACTAAAGTATTCGAATGCCTCTTTTGAATCCTCTAAAACCTGGGTCTCCAAACTATCTTCTTCGCGGGCCACAAATACAATTCTACATAATAAAGTCGGCCAAGATCCGATTAATTTTATAAAATTATGAAAAATTTAAGGAACAATTGTTACAATATTTCAAAATATGACATTTACAAAAAAAATTACAAACAATCGCGGGCGACTCATGCAAGTCGCGGGCCGTAGTTTAGAGACCACTGCTTTAGAGACCAAGGATTCGAATCCAGTATTCGAATCCTGAATGATACGAATTCTGCCCAGCTCTGGTATCAACATATTTATAGAAAACCATCTACCAGTCCATTTTACGTTTTCTTAAACGCGTCTAGTTTCTTACTTATTCCATAAACGAGTTAAGTGCATGTAGTGTAGACAATAAAGGCGAACGACGCAATCCCCGAAAATCGTTATATCGCGAGGAAGAGAACTGGAAAGTAGCAGGCGGCAAGCACATTCTGCATAAGAAGTTGTAACGCTGCGGCATATTGCAGTTACGGCAAGTCGATGTGAGAAGGACCTTTTTGCAAACAACTCCCTTGTAACGAGTTACTAAGCCCGAGACCATTTTGCCACCGTGGAAAACTGAGACTATAGCTAGTGTGTGTTGCTCCACAATAAAACGCAACAGCGCGAAAGGCACGAACAATCGGATGTGCCACGGTTTAAATATATATGTATGGAAGGAATTGTAAACAGGATATGTACATATTGGAAGCACTTGAATAGGTTCAGTGTTGGGAATGTAGTTAATATTTTGTTGCGAGCTTTTTAACCCGAACGAGATCAATGCACTACAAAGAAAATGTTACACCTAAAATTGAACTTGCATCCATAACTCAGTAAAATATAAATATTATTAAAAATTATTACACTTTGTTTACTTCACTAAAATAAGATGTATTCATACATTTGTATATACATCCATATATTGTGATTTGTATTTGCCTCTGAACGTGCCATACTAATAATTTGCTCTGTTTTGAATTCACCACACTAGCTTGGCGTAATGTACACTGAATTGCCTGAATGCCTGAATGCCTGAATAATTGATTTACTATTGGCAACTTAATATTCAAACATATTGTTGTACGGTAGAATTAAAAAAGTTATACATATAGTGGAATTCGGGAGAGATGTCCTATGACTTATTGATGTGGAATATGTGGTTCAATTTTTTTAGAAAGACTATTAATCGAGGTGGCTGATAGTTGTTGAAAGTTCATATTCATTACTTTAAGTAAAACACTTTGTTTATAACTTTTAAAAATTGTTTATTTTGTATTCACAACAAATATTTCGCCACACTGTGGCTTCTTTAGGTGAAGAACAAGTGATTAACTTAACCTAATTACAACGTATATATAGAGCTAGCTGATAAGTAAGAGGGGTGGGGGTTACAGTTTTAAATTGAGCAATGGGGAGTTATTAATATCTGTCTGATCGTTTAGTAATTGATCGCTGAATTTTCTTTTGTTTATTTCGGTGCTTTCCAGGATGTTTAGTTTTCTTCCTTTCTTCTCGATGTGTAGTATTTGGAAGTGTTCGTTGAAGTTGTGGCCTTCATCTAGCAAGTGGTTGGAATAAGTCGAGTTGTTTTTCTTTTTCTCGAAGCTGGTTTTATGCTCGTTCATCCTTTCTTGAAAGGCTCTCCCAGTTTGGCCGACGTATACTTTAGGGCAGTCACCGCAACTTAACAAATAGACACCGCTATGCGAAACATTTGTTGTGAATACAAAATAAACAATTTTTGAAAGTTATAAACAAAGTGTTTTACTTAAAGTAATTTTTTAGAAAGTATGTCGACAGTTGTATCTACAACGATTTTTCCTAGTTGTGTCAAATTTTGACGTTACATAATAATGTTATACTGTTTAGGTCGCAAGTATTTTAGTGTTTTTACTTTTAGAAAAGCTTCAAATCATAATTTCTTGTAATTTTATTTCTTTTGAGTGTTCATATCTCAATTACCTGTTGTAGATTTTTGAATATTCGTTATTTTCTTAAAAGAAGTCGATTTGAAGTTTAAACGAGTGTTTTCCACTCCCAGGTTAAGCATGAAGTAAAATTTCGAGTTTTGAAAAGCCTGAAAATTTGGTTTGGTCGCGTAGCGCGAAGCGCGGAGCGACAAAACCAAATTTTCAGGCTTTTCTAAACTCGAAATTTTACTTCATGCGCCACGCGTATAAGACCCTGATTTCACGCGAAATTTACTCGTTTACAATATTTTAGTGCTTTCAATGTTTAATATGTGTGGCGCATGAAGTAACATTTCGAGTTTAGAAATGCCTAAAAACTTTGCTTGGTCGCGTAGCGCGAAGAGATTTTGAGATTTCTGTCAACAGTTTAGGGTTTAGTATCAATATGATTTTAAATCATAATTAAATGATCACAGCTGTAACTCCCTTATTATTCAGTCATTTATTTGTGATTACCGCTAGACAATTTAATCTCAAGTTCTTAAGAAATTCTAATAAGTGTTATACAATCCCATATTAAGCATGAAGTAAAATTTCGAGTTTAGAAAAGCGTGAAATTTTGGATTTGCCGGGGCGCGCGAGCGAAACTACTGTATACTCGTTTACAATATTTTAGTGCTTTCAATGTTTAATATGTGTGGCCCATGAAGTAAAATTTCGAGTTTAGAAAAGCCTGAAAATTTTGCTTGGTCGCGTAGCGCGAAAAGATTTTGAGATTTCTGTCAACAGTTTAGGGTTTAGTATCAATATGATTTTAAATCATAATTAAATGATTACAGCTGTAACTTCCGTATTATTCAGTCATTTGTTTGTGATTACCGCTAGACAATTTAATCTCAAGTTCTTAAGAAATTCTAATAAGTGTTATACAATCCCAGATTAAGCATGAAGTAAAATTTCGAGTTTAGAAAAGCGTGAAAATTTGGATTTGCCAGGGCGCGCGAGCGAAGCGAGTCGCGCCCCGGCAAATCCAAATTTTCACGCTTTTCTAAACTCGAAATTTTACTTCATGCGCCACGCGTACAAAACATTGACTTATTATATTTTTTTTGTTTGCAAAAAGTGAATTCTAATAATGTCATAACCGTCATTAAGCTATTTCTGACAATATTGTTGAAAAAATCAATACTTTTGGATACCAGATATTTTAGGTTTATTATTTATTATTATTATTTATTGCAAATTAATTTTTAAGAGACCATAACCTAAGATAAAGGTTTGTTTGCAAAAAGTGAATTCTAATAATGTCATAACCGTCATTAAGCTATTTCTGACAATATTGTTGAAAAAATCGATACTTTTGGATACCAGATATTTTAGGTTTATTATTTATTATTATTAATTGTTGCAAATTAATTTTTAAGAGACCTTGACGTAAGATAAAGGTTTGTTTGCAAAAAGTGAATACTAATAATGTCATAACCGTCATTAAGATATTTCTGACAATATTGTTTAAAAAATCGATACTTTTGGATACCAGATATTTTAGGTTTATTATTTGTTATTATTATTTATTGCAAATTTATTTTTATGAGACCTTAACCTAAAAATTACTTTGGAATAATTAATAATAAAAAATAATAAACCTAAAATATCTGGTATCGAAAAGTATCGATTTTTTTAACATCGATACTTTTCATTACGATATTTTACCGTATAGATACTTTGATATATGATTTAATCGATTTTTAATATCGATATTTTTTGGAATCGGAACATCCCTAATGTGGTCGAAATGAGTAGATTCTTTAACGAACGATCGAAATTCTTTTGATTATATTCAACTCGTGTATGTGTCGTTATCTGCTTCAATACCTTAAAAGCAGATAACATATTTAATTCCTCCCTCTTCGTCCAACAATTAAAACCTAGAAAGGAGGGTCGGAAGAAATACAATCTGCAATTAAATAAGATAAAAGCGCGCCCGTGAATTATCACCGAACGGATTACGCTATTTGCACGTAATTTAAGCCGGCTTTTCCTCATTTTTCCATCTTTTCGAGAGGTGGACGGATTAAGTGACGGAAGGAGAAGGCCTGATAGGGGCAAATATTTGAGTGCATGAGGAGCGAAAGGAAAAAAAAGCGCGTGCTGCGGAAAATCGGGAAAACGCCGAATAAGCAGAGATAATGTCGGTTATTACAACCGTAACATTTTTTTGGGGGGGAGCTGGATTGAGGCTTCACGATTATTGACCTGTGTTTTAATGATGACGACCGAGATTTTGTTCGCTGATATTTTTCATTTGTAATAAAGCGGCGACGGTTTTTAAAAGTGTAAATACAATGTAAATTTAATTGAATTTTAATTTTCCCGTTGGACTAAAAGTAGGTACTTGGTTTCATAGCTGTAAAAAGTAATGTAATTTTAAATGTCCTTAGCTTTAAAGCTACGTTCACATTAAAAGGAGAATCCACAAGAAATTGGCGAGCAGCCAATGAAAAGTAATTTTGAATTTATTTGAAAGATGCTGCAAAATCGGTTTTTATCATTTTGCCATAAATTCGTCAAAACACATATGGCTAGTTTTGTATGTGGGCGACTCATATGTAGTTCAAAACAAGATATTTTATTTTTTATAACCTGAAATTACCAAAATTGAAACCCAGGATAGGAAATAAAAGAATTTATTTCCTGTCTACGGCTTCACTTTTGGTAATTTCAAGTTATGAAAAATAAAATATCTTGTTTTGACTACAAATGAGTCGCCCAGATGCAAAACCAGCCATACGTGTTTTGACAAATTTGTAGCAAAATGACAAAAACTGATTTTGCAGTATCTTTTAAATAAATCAAAATAGTGTTGAATGACCGTTGTATCGAATTATGTAAAACTAAGTAAAAAGTTGGCAGGATTTGCAACTGAAAACGTATGTCAGCTTTTGCAACCGAGAAATGTAGCAGGTTTTGCATTAGACAGGATTTTTCAAACACAATTCTAAAAGATTTAGGAAGGGTTTTGAAGATTAATTTATTTTTAAAATTGTAGGGCTGGTTTTATATGTAGTTCAAAACAAGAGATTTCATTATTCATAACCTTAGGTTACCAAAAGTGAAGCTAAATCAGTGCTGCTAACACTTGTTTAAAGCTTTACATCAACTTTAAAAAAACAGGGAATATCCGCAATTGTTGTATCATTATTTTTATAAACTCACATTTCTTTTTCTTAATTATTTTAGCTGTAAATTTTCTAACATTCGTTGATTTTTAAGAGTGAAATTTGAAGCTTTAAACGAGTGTTTTCCACTCCCAGACTAAGCATGAAGTAAAATTTCGTGTTTAGAAAAGCCCCGTGAAAATTTGTCGAGGGTCGCGCAGCGACCCGAGACAAATTTTCTGGGCTTTTCTAAACTCGAAATTTTACTTTATGCGCCACGCATATAAAACACTATAATATTGTCAAATTTATGTATATTCAAACTTCACTTAAAATCTGTGTTTTATACGGGTGGCGCATGAAATAAAATTTCGAGTTTAGAAAAGCCCAGAAAATTTGTCTCGGGTCGCTGCGCGACCCTCGACAAATTTTCACGGGGCTTTTCTAAACTCGAAATTTTACTTCATGCTTAGTCTGGGAGTGGAAAACACTTGTTTAAAGCTTTACATTGAACTTTGAAAAAACAGGCAATATCCGCAATTGTTGTATCAATTCCATGGTATGTCATTATTTTTATAAAATCACATTACTTTTTCTTAATTATTTTAGCTGTAAATTTTCTGACATTCGTTGATTTTTAGGAGTTAAATTTGAAGCTTTAAACGAGTGTTTTCCACTCCCAGACTAAGCATGAAGTAAAATTTCGAGTTTAGAAAAGCCCCGTGAAAATTTGTCGAGGGTCGCGCAGCGACCCAAGACAAATTTTCTGGGCTTTTCTAAACTCGAAATTTTACTTCATGCGCCACGCGTGTTAAATCTGATTTTAAGTGAAGTTTGAACATACATAAATTTGACAATATTATATTGTTTTATACGCGTGGCGCATGAAGTAAAATTTCGAGTTTAGAAAAGCCCAAAAAATTTGTCTCGGGTCGTTGCGCGACCCTCGACGAATTTTCACGGGGCTTTTCTAAACTCGAAATTATACTTCATGCTTAGTCTGGGAGTGGAAAACACTTGTTTATAGCTTTACATTGAACTTTAAAAAATCAGGGAATATCCGCAATTGTTGTATCAATTTCATGGTATGTCATTATTTTTATAAAATCACATTACTTTTTCTTAATTATTTTAGCTGTAAATTTTCTGACATTCGTTGATTTTTAGGAGTTAAATTTGAAGCTTTAAACGAGTGTTTTCCACTCCCAGACTAAGCATGAAGTAAAATTTCGAGTTTAGAAAAGCCCCGTGAAAATTTGTCGAGGGTGGCGCAGCGACCCGAGACAAATTTTCTGGGCTTTTCTAAACTCGAAATTTTACTTCATGCGCCACGCGTGGTAAATCTGATTTTAAGTGAAGTTTGAACATACATAAATTTGACAATATTATAGTGTTTTATACGCGTGGCGCATGAAGTAAAATTTCGAGTTTAGAAAAGCCCAGAAAATTTGTCTCGGGTCGCTGCGCGACCCTCGACAAATTTTCACAGGGCTTTTCTAAACTCGAAATTTTACTTCATGCTTAGTCTGGGAATGGAAAACACTTGTTTAAAGCTTTACATTGAACTTTACAAAACAGGGAATATCCGCAATTGTTGTATCAATTCCATGGTATGTCATTATTTTTATAAAATCACCTTACTTTTTCTTAATTATTTCAACTTAGAGAAACGTAATGTGTTAAGTGTGAACATTCATAAATTTAAAATTTTGCCCTCTACAAAAAAGTGGAATACAAATTGTCTCTAAAACAAATAGCGAAGCCAATATTTAATCACTTTAAAATTAACATGGGATTTCCTATGTTGCGTCCGCGAAGTCAACACCCGGTATACAATATTGCGTTTTAACACAATAAAATAATGCCTCAAGCCGTAAGCAACCTTTTCTTGCTGAATGTTTCAAAAAATCATAATCTGCCGAAAGTGATTTTGATGATTCTAAAGAAATCGATGCAATTAATAACTATTAACAACCCAGTGTAAGAGTTTCGAAAATAACCCTATCCATTTCGATATTATCTTGTAATACATTAATTATTTAAAAAAATGTTACACAATATTAAACCTTTACTTTTAGGGATCTTGTACAGCAAAATAATATAGCATAACATATGAAAAAATGATTTTTGTTTATATACGGTACATGTTAAAAAATACATTTACCATTCAAACAAGATAAATTCAAATTCAAAACTATTTGAATTCGAGAAAATAATCCTACGCTTCTTATAGTTTGCACACTTTAAACCTAATATATAAAAGTACGAAAAAACTATTCGTGAAAATGCAAACAGTGTCTTAATTAATAAGAGAATTTGACCTAAACGTTACATATACTTTAATAGAGCGTTGTAACAAATCAAATTAAATAAGATTTTAAATATTTCATTGTATAATTCAATATCCGGAGGTGTATTTGCACGGGAAGTAGTTGTTTCAATGGATATTTATCGTTCTAAATTGTCTTATTAATTATGACACTGTTTGCATTTTCACGAATAGTTTTTTCGTAATTTTATATATTAAATTCACCATGTTGATTATTCTGAAATAATACCAAAAAACGAATACTTTTTTTTAACCTAAAAGTCAGTTTAAACAATATTTGTAAAGGAGAAATAAATATGTTACCTTGAACTGATTGCTCTTTAAGCTAATTTTTTAATGATGATTATTGACAAAGACGAGGTAAAAGGACCAAGAAAAATATGGAGAGACGATGTAATGGAGGACCTACGAACAATGCATGTCACAGAATGGAGGACACTTGTAGAGGATAGAGTACAATGGAGGCTTCTGGTAGAGCAGGCCAAGACCTACCCAGGGTTGTAGAGCCAATGAAAAAGAAGATTATTTAAGTAATACTTTTAGTTTTATTGGCATTCAAACAGGTTAAATAGATGTTTGAATTTAGGTGGAATATTTGGATTACAATATTTGGGTTTTCTTTTATTTTATGATAAATTCCAAAAACGCGATCCTTATGCTTTTAAGCCCTTTCCCCAATTTCCATCCCTCTACGTACGCTGATTTCACGCTAGACAACCGCACTGAGTTATATCCGGAGGCGAAACGGGATGACCCAAGTAGGAAACCCAGCGCATTATATCACCCCGAGAAATAAATACGTCTTCCTCCTTTTCCACCCCCATCCTTCTTTTTTTTCTATCCGGCGGTGACGTTAATATTCATGAGAATAAGATTGCTGAATAAAAATAACATTACTATCCCACCTAGTTATTATCCGACTCGGCGGATAGAATTAAAAATTCCCCATTACGAAAACTCTCCAGATTAAACGTGTCTCCAAGATCCTCGCCTCCGTCGTCCTATATTAAAAGTGGCTATCATGCCCGTATCTGCTGGCGATCTTTCGGACTAATAACGTTGCCACTTTATAACCGTAAAATTACTTTGTAACTTTACGCGCTCACCCTTGCGTCGCCTCGGCACTAAACTAGGAATGTAATAAGAACGGGCCTCGGACGCTCGATGCTCTGTTTATTGGTGATAACCATAAATGGCTTCAATTTCCCGGTACTTTTTCATACTTTCCTCAACCACTTATTACCTATCGTAAATTTTTGTAAATGCTCTTACATAATAAATCATCACAAGTATATATTTTAAATTAGGTCAATGTTAATGATGCTCTTTAATGATCATCAGTCACATGCTCATAAATATTTGAAGAGGGAAAGTTTTGCTGCAGAATTGGACACAGTTCAAAGGAGCCTCTTAGAAAACTTCAGTAGGTCTACAAAAACAGTGTATTGTCTAGGTGGTTTATGGACTTTTTAGAAGGAAGGGAGTCAATTAAAGATGAATTATGCAACGGAAGGCCGTCATCTTAAAAAATCGATTCAATATGCAACGAAAGGCCGTCATCTTAAAGAATTGACTCAAATGTCTACAGAATACGGGCCCTTGTGCGTTTAGATCATTAGTTGACAGTCAGAATGATCAAGGAAGAGTTTCATTTGACTCACACCACTGTTCATAAGATTTTGACCAATGAACTGGGGTTAAAAAAAATCTGTACAAAAATGGAAATTTTATTAAACGAATTTGAATAAGATTTTCATAAGATTTGACCAATGAACTGGGGATAAAAAAAATCTGCACAAAAATGGCAATTTTAATAAACGAGTTTTTGTGCCAGTACAAATAATTCTGTTGCTACTCAACCTCCTTATTCGCCTGACTTGAGTCCTTGTAACTTTTTAGTTTTTCCGAGATCGAAAAATCACTTTCAGAAAACTCATTTTGGGACGCTCCGAAGTATTCAAACCGTTGTCACCGACCAGCTGAAAGCTATTCCAGTATCTGAGTTTCACCTATGGTTCCGTTGTCTGGTGGACGAAGACAACAGAGATCACAACCCAAGTAAGGCTCAGCAAGGTTCAACGGCTGGCATGTTTGGGCATCACAGGGGCTATGAACACCTGCCCCACTGGAGCAATGGAGGCTATGCTAAATCTCACACCTCTGCATCTGCACGTGAAAAGGGAAGCAGCACTAGACGCATTAAGAATAATCCAGACAGACATACCAAAATATGGATACCTTAACGGGCACCTAAAAATCCTCAACACTGTGTGTGAAAGAGCGATATATATGCCCAAAGACTACATGTCAACTGACTACGACTTCGACACAACGATTGAAGTGGCCATCCATGGCTGCCATGATGTTGGAGCGAGGGTCAAGCAGTTACAAGGCTCCTCGATAGTTTGGTTCACTGACGGATCTAAAACTGAGAACGGAGTCGGAATCGGTATCACTGGCCCTCGATGCGAGTTATCAAGGGCCTTGGGACGATCCCCATCGATACTTCAGGCAGAAATCGAGGCCCTGAACACATGCGCCCACATATGTTTAGACAGGGGATACAACAAACAGAGGGTTTGCTTCTGCTCAGACAGTCAAGCTGCATTAAAGGCAATAAAATCGCCTACATGCAAGTCTAAATCTGTCTGGGAGTGCAAGCTATCCCTAAAGCAGCTGGCTAGGAACAACAGAGTCAAACTGATCTGAGTTCCGGGACACGCAGGGATCAAAGGCAATGAAATTGCCGACAACCTCGCCAAGGAAGGGTCCAAGACTCCATTTGTCGGACCAGAACCTTACAGTGGAATAACTAAAGTCCGCATCAAGGGGATGATCCGGGAATGGGAAGATGCTGCCAAAAGTGCTCACCTGAGAAACACACCTGGTCTGCGGCAGGCGAAAAGGTTCATCGCCTTCTCTGCCGTAAGAGCCGGACAGTTTCTCAGGTTAAGCAGGGGCAACCTAAGGCTCATAACCGGCCTTCTAACTGGACACTGTCCTCTGAAGTACCACCTCACCAAGATGGGTCAGACAACTGATGCCAACTGCAGGTTCTGCAACGAGGCACAAGAAACAGCAGAGCACCTACTTTGTGAATGCCCTGCCTTGTCCCTTCAAAGAGGGAACTACTACTAAGTAGTTTTGACTATGTATTGGTTTATAGTGCCTGCCAAATTTTATCACAACGAATAATGAAAATTATGAGTCCGAAGCGCGTTGTTTGTTTGTTTACACAGCGCCATGCGAATGAATGAATTGGTATTGAATTACAGAAGACACAAGTAAACTGAATAATATTCATGATTTTAATTTCTATCGACTTACATACAAATGTATAACGAAACTGATGCCTTCACTATTAATGATTTCAGTTTGATATTCCATATGAGTATATGCAGCGAGTTTTTCTTTAAAGTATACGTATTCTAAATTCAGATTATGGTCTTTAAATATTTAGATATTCGTTGTTTTTTAAAAGAGTTCAATTTGAAACTTTAAACGAGTGTTTTCTACTCCCAGACTAAGCATGAAGTTAAATTTCGAGTTTAGAAAACCACTATGAAAATTTGTCGAGGGTCGCGCAGCGACCCTAGACAAATTTTCTGGGCTTTTCTAAACTCGAAATTTTACTTTATGCGCCACGCGTATATTGTTTTGAACCTCACTTGAAATCAGTGTTTTATACGCGTGGCGCATGAAGTAAAATTTCGAGTTTAGAAAAGCCCAGAAGATTTGTCTCGGGTCGCTGCGCGACCCACGACAAATTTTCACGGGGCTTTTCTAAACTCGAAATTTTACTTCATGCTTAGTCTGGGAGTGGAAAACACTCATTTAAAGCTTCAAATTGAACTCTTTAAATAAAACAACTGTAATTGTATTCGAATACAAAATTTAAAAAAAAATCAGTCTAATTACTCTATTTACATACCTCCTATATTCAATAATATTTATTTGTTGTTCATAGTTTCTAATAAAAATCCTGATTTCAGGATTTAACCAAGCATTTTAAACACCCATAAACGTACAATTTCTTTAGACTATTAGACACGCAGAGACAATTCCGCGCTGTAACTACCGATGCACGGTGTTAATTAAATGGAAAAGCGTTCTGGAAATAATCGCGCGAATATGTTCGGATGTTGTTAAAATTAATAATGTTTCAGTTGGGTGGAACGTTTATGCGCGAAGTTCGCCTTATTTCGCAATTTCCAGCCGAGCGATTATCGTAAACGTTAACTTCTTATGGGAAATGCAACGACGCACAAACAGATACTCACACATACACACACATACACACGTCCCCCCTCGCAAAGGCATTATTTTCCTGTGGAACGTCCCTTCCTATTTTTTCCTCTACAACCCCGACAATAAAAGCTGCGACAAATTCGCACAGCCAACAAAAGGAAACGACGCTTTAAAATACCCGAGTGAATGCCTGTGTGTAGCTTGATTTTTTTGTTGTTTTTTTTTTTTCTCGCGAATTGCAACAATTTTGCTTCTTTTTGTATTTTAATCCTAGAAATGTGTTGTTTCTTGGAAAGACTGAAAAATAACTAAACTGAAAATTTTACAGTTTTTATAATTGAAGAGGCAAGTGAATGTAACAATTTGAATCTTTTTGTATTTTAATCCTAAAAATGTATTGTTTCATGGAAAGACTGAAAAATTACTAAACTGAAAATATTGCAGTCTTTATAATTCAAGAGGCTAGTGGATGTAACGATTTGATAATTGTTTTACGGACCTGGATACTAAATAGATAGAATTATAGCTGATTATACATAACAACAAATTTAATGAAATTGCACGAGCAATAAAACCGTCCGTTAATAACGTTCCCGTTGCGATTGTACTTAAAAAGATGATTTTACGTTTCCAATTTTATCCCCGGAGGGGGAGCGGGAGCGCGAACGGTTAAGGTCGGAACGTTTCCGTTCGCAGAATTTAAATTGAAATATGATTACCTCTCAGTTCTCAGTGTCCATAGTATCATTGCGATTTGCATATAAATTTAGTTAAAGATATTCGAGTGGGCCGCAGACGAGAGCAGAGACGGCGATTAAGAGCCCTCGGGCCACATTAAACGTACCGCAATAAACCAACCCAACCTCACCCCTCTACTTCAAGAGCCTCCTCTTAAATTTCAAGGATGGTTACAAATTGGAATACAGAAATTATCAGCAGAAAATATATATATGCTTCTTTTTTAGACTAAGATAATTTAGTGTACAAATTATAACATTGAATTAGCCTTATAGATTGGAATAATAATAATAATTGCATATTATATTATATTATATTATTTTCATTAATTTATAATGAAACCAAGAGATTTTGGGTTAAATTGTAAATGTAATAGTTTCGGTAGATTAAGATAAATTACTAGTGGTAAATAACGTCTAAGCGCTCTAAACAGAGCTCTGGCTGAGCGTTTTACAAGGCCCTCCTTAAAGAGTACAAAACACTCATAAGGCAATGTCAAAGAGCATCATTGCGAGCTTTCTGTGAAAGCATCGAAAGCACGCAAGAGGTTAGCAGACTCAAGAAGGCGCTATCACAAGACAACCAACAGTTTGTGGGAGTCTTGAGAAAGTAGGACTTCGATATGACCGACGACCTCCTTGAGAGTCTGCAACTGTTGCTCAAGACACTTCCCTGGCTGCACCAGACTTTCTAAGCAAGCCAGGGAGAAAACTGAAATCACTTCAGGGACAACAGAAGATTGGGAGCTGGCCCATGAAGTGATAAATGAAGAAAACATCCTGAAGGCAATTAACAGCTTTTCCGCCTTTAAAGCACCCGGACCGGACGGCATCTTTGCCGCCCTGCTACAGTGGGGACGGGAAATACTGCTTGAGCGCGTATGGATGCTGTTCCGATCCAGTCTGGCGCTGGGTTATGTCCCAAAGGCTTGGAAACAAGCTTGGGTAGTATTCATACCGAAACCTGGCAGACCTGACTACACTGCCTTCAAGTCATAGGCCTATCATACGTTCTTGGTTTCTTATGAAAACGCAGGAAAGAATTTGTGAATGGCACATAAGAGCGACAGCTCTAACTAGACAACCCCTGACAATGTCACAACACGCATACACACGGAGAAGATCTACCGACTCTGTCCTACATAATATAGTGAGCAGGATTGAGAGATCACTGGATATCAAGAAATCCGCCCTGGGTGTTTTTGTTGACATTAAAGGCGCGTTTGATAAAACGACCATACCGAAGATAAGAAATGCGCTTAACAAGCGTGATGTATCATCTAAAATGTGTGACTGGATTGGCAATGCACTGGCCAACCGCATAGTCACAGTAGAATAGGGTGGGGAACGGATCACCTGTAAAATTGACAGAGGCTGTCCACAAGGATGTGTCTTATCACTCCTACTAAGGAACATGGTTCTGGACAGCCTTCTCGAACAACTTCAGCAAGTAGGCTTCTGTGTGACAGCCTATGCTGATGATCTAGCCATGATTGTAAGTGGCAAATTCGAAGACGTTCTATGCGACCAAATGCAAGAAGCTCTAAATACAGTTTCGCGGTGGTGCAATGATCACTTCCTATCGGTAAACCCTACCAAGACGGAGATGGTCATGTTCACCAAGAAAAGAAAGGTGACGAAAAGAGCACTGAAATTATTGAATACGATGCTGCAGTACAGCGACGAGGTAAAATACCTGGACATCACTCTCGACAGAAAACTGAGCTGGAAGAAGCACATCGACATCAAAACAGACAAAGCCATAAGGGCCTTTTGGCAATGCCATCGGGCAGTGAGGAAAACCTGGGGGTTGAAACTGCGCACGACGATGTGGTTATACACAGCCATCATAAGGTCCATGCTAACATACGGCGCTTTAGTTTGGTGGTCCAGAACCAAATAACTAACTACGAGAAAGCCACTCTCGCAAGTGCAGCGGGCAGTCTGTCTAAGCATAACAGGCGCCATGCACACTACTCCAACGATGGCGATGGAGGTCATGCTATGCCTTTCGCCACTTGATATTCACGTGGAGAAGAAGGTCGTGGCGACCAAACTTCGCCTTCAAGGCAGTGGGATCTGGAACAGTAACCGCTGTGGGGAAGTCAGAGGACACCTCTGGAGGAGTATCTGCAAAGACGTACTTCTTTTAGAGGCTGGCACTGACTACTGTAGACCGACACTCCTTCGGAATGCACCCTACACGGTTACCATTCCACCCACTAAACAAAGAGAGAGTCGGCCATAAGGATATACACAGATGGATCCAAAAGGATGGATAAATCAGAGATTGGGGTCTTCTCCAGGACCCTAATAATCCAAACAAAGGTCCCGATGGGAAAGCATGCTACCGTCGCACAATTAGAGACGATGGGTATAACACCGGCTGAGAACATTATAAAGCGCAAAATGTCAAATGAAGCTATACTGACAACAGGCAAACGCTGCTGTCTCTGAAGAAATCACATACAACTTCATAGACAACATTAGAGTGCCACAGAAAACTCAGGCCAGCAGCAACGTATAACAACATTGAAGTCTGTTGGGTAAAGGGGCATGACTTGAATACAGGTAACACGAGAGCTGACGCACTGGCAAGAGTAGCGGCTGGGATGGAGATTCTCTTACCGGAGCCGCTAGTGCGCTTTGCGCCTCTGTCCCTGTGCAATATGGTACAAACCAACGCACTGGAGAAATTCAGGAAGCGTTGGGATGACATCGGGGGCTACAACCTTAGACGCATAACTGCCGCCCTCACTGATCACTGCGGGCTAAACGCACACCTATACAGGATGGGGATAGCTGACTCTCCATCCTGCAGAGGGTGTAACATGGAAGACGAGACTGCCGGACACATTCTCTGCGATTGCCCGGCACTCTCGTCAACTAGAGGCTCCTTCATGGGTGAAAGATGGCCTACATAAGGGATCTACCCACCTCGGCTTTGCTAGACTACCTAAACCAGGTAGGCTGGCTGAGCTGAGGGTGGGTAATCGACGGTAGGAAGAACAATAGGCCTAATGAGGCCTAAGTGCAGTGCAGAAATGCGTACTCCCCAAAGAACCAGAACCAGAACGTCTTAGATTACTACTTACATGATTATTTTCTCATTCATGTCTTAAAGTGCCTAACAAAAAGGAATTTAAAGAGAAAAAAGAAACCATTTACAAAAACAAAATTTCATTATATCATTATGTTGATCTCATTATGTTTCTTTGCAAACAACGACTTTTGTTTGCAATGAAACATAATGAGATCAAGAATTTGTTTCAATTTATTCATAAAATCTGTTAATTTTACAACTAATTAACTGTATATTAACAAGCTACATAAACTAGTTACACAGGGCTCAATCGATGATCTCCTAATTAGCACACATAACGCGGTCCAAATAAACAGATAACGCGTAATCACCACCCGAATAACATTTTGGTCGCATTCCAAATTCCTGCCGCGACCAACGCCCCATACCCAACAATAAAATCGCCCCAACAATCGCAATTAACCCGAAAAATGAATTACTTTGCACATACGCGCGCTGAAATTGATTTCAATTTTCGGCGCGCCGCGGAATAAAAATTGAATCCTCCGGCATGCAAATTTCTGCAAACGCCGAGTATATAATTACCCCACAGATTGATTGATAATCGTCATTAAAATTTCATCGGCGCTGACGAAAAGTGCGCCGACGCCGATCCCCGCAACCCATCCCCCGGCAAAATGGGGTTTAATTAAATAGGATGTAAAGAGGGGAACCTGCAAATTAAATTAACAAACATTCATTTGCATTTTGAATATTTATAAGTCTGCCTTTATTAATTTCTATTGTGATTCAATACGCATTTTGGCGTGTGTGTGTTCGCGGGAGTTTTGAGATATAAGCGCTTGATGTTCCATTGAGGTTCAATTTAATCCAACTGTTCGCGAACTGATTAGATAATTTGTATAAGTTCTAACATTTAGGCCCAGTTGCACCAAATACGTTGAACCTGAGTTCAAGCTGAACTTGAGTTCAAGATGACAGTTCGTATTGTTCTAATGTCACTTTGAACTGAAGTTCAGAGTTGAACCAGTTCAACTGTTTCGTGCAACTGGCCCCTATTTTAATTTAATCGGGGTTGTTAAATATAACTTTTTTTTCATTTTAATTAAAACAAACAGTTTTTTTAACAAGACGTATTTTTTTTATTGATACAGCGTTTAAAACATTCAAAATTAAAAACATGTTTAAAACGTGTTTAAAATATGGTTAAAACACGTTTAAAACGTGTTTAATACAGAACATACCAGGCATTTTTCTTTTCAGTATACAAATCCCGATAATTACAGCGTTTTTTAATTTTGCGGGAATTCGTTGTTTCAATGCGGTTAATTTGAGGCTTTTAACGAGTGTTTTCCACTCCCAGACTAAGCATGAAGTAAAATTTCGAGTTTAGAAAAGCCTAAGAATTTTGAATAGCCGCGTAGCGAAGCGGAGCGGCCAATCCAAATTAGGCTTTTCTAAACTCGAAATTTTACTTCATGCGCCACGCTTAAAAACACTGATTCACAGTGAAGTTCAAAAACGCACAAACAACAACGGTTATGTTTTTATGCTAGGGCGTAGTTCTTCGTGCTGTTGCGTAGATATCGACGCGTTAGTTGGCTGTAACTTTAACGTGACGATTTTTTTACCTAGTGTTGCCATTCTGTTCATTTTATATTCACTGGTATTTTATTGTCTAGGTCAGAAGGGTAGGTTAAAAGGTTCCCCGTTAATTGCGGGCTCCTTCTAAAGTGTTTTTTTTTTGTGGGTAAGAAGGTTAAGTGAAAAGCAGAACCTTGTATTTAAAAAAATATTTTGGAGCGGAAAAAATATTGTTTGGCAATTTAAATAGGCGAACATTTTTGCTGTCATGTTTAGCCATTGTAGTGCCATTTTTCGCGGTTCTGGTAAATTTACCAGAACCGCGAAAAATGGCACTACAATGGCTAAACATGACAGCAAAAATTTTCGCCTATTTAAATGCCAAACAATATTTTTTCCGCTCCAAAATATTTTTTAACCCATTATGTGCCATTGATGCATACACGCAACATTATTAATTTTATGTTGATTAAATTACTAAGAACTTAATTTGATATATTATATTAGCCATTGTAGTGCCATTTTTCGCGGTTCTGGTAAATTTACCAGAACCGCGAAAAATGGCACTACAATGGCTAAACATGACAGCAAAAATGTTCGCCTATTTAAATGCCATACAATATTTTTTCCGCTCCAAAATATTTTTTAACCCATTATGTGCCATTGATGCATACACGCAACATTATTAATTTTATGTTGATTAAATTACTAAATAACTTAATTTGATATATTATATTATTTAACTTGACTTGAAAATGTATGAAGAAAAACGTAAATATTTTTTATTTAAATATCTTGATAATTACTCATTTAAATAGAATGTTTTCACTGTATTTCTAACTTTCAGTGTTTTATACGCGTGGCGCATGAAGTAAAATTTCGAGTTTAGAAAAGCCCCGTGAAAATTTGTCTCGGGTCGTTGCGCGCCCCTCGACAAATTTTCTAAGCGGGGCTTCTCTAAACTCGAAATTTTACTTCATGCTTAGTCTGGGAGTGGAAATACACGTTCTAAACTTTATATTGCACGTTTTTATACAAAATCGACGAATGCCTTACATTTACAGCGTATACATTATTTATATTTAAAAGAAAACTTCATAGAATGTAATACAATAAGTCATTCGTAGAAATCAGATAAAGAAGTGTAGAATTTTACCTAAAATCCACTTTTAGAGTTATCTCTATAATTGCTCGGCATTTAAATAACCGATAATTTTTGCTGTCATGTTTTGCCATTGTAGTGCAATTTCGTGCGGTTCTGCTAACTTTATGGTTAAGCCAGCAGAACCTTATATTAAATCAAATACCGCAGCGGCACAAATCTTTTTGGGCATTTAAATAGCCGATAAAACGCCGATAATTTTGTTACATGTTACATGTAGTTTTGCCGTCAAGTGCCTGCCAGCTTTACTGACATTGAATTTTTGGGCTCTTCTAAACTCGAAATTTTACTTCATGCTTAAACTGTGAGTAGTAAAAACTCGTTTATAGCTTTAAATTGAACTCATTAAAAAAAACAACGAAGGTGGGAACATGTATGTACTCTTAAAAAAATAAAAGACTAAAAACAAAAGTATATTTTAGTTTGACTAAAGAAACAAAACATATTTTCAGAGAAATAATCCTGTAAATAATAAATATAAAAAACGAATTTATATTCTTTCTATAAAAAAAATACAAAATGTCTTTGAAAGATAAATAATTTCGTCATAACATCCATGACAAAATTATTTTTTGAAGGTTCGAAGCCTTTTATAAAGTATCTAGATAAGATAAATATACAATTTTTAACATTAAGGGATGTTTTTTAATGATTTTACCCAACATATACAAGCTTGTAGCATCTTTTGCATATATTTCACTAAAACACGACACGACACATTTAAAGCCATTTCGCGTTGTTTCCCAATTCAAAGTGGAGGAAAGTCTACGATGTTAATTCCGTCTCGTCTGGCATTGTTTACTCCACTCTCCGAAATAATCCGCATTCATCAGTACATATGAAGTGAGGGAACAGCGCGGGTTGAAATTTTCCCATTTACACTAAACAGGGTGGCCTGATTTGTGCAAGGCGAGAGATGAACGGATATAAATAAGGATTTCTGCCACCTGGAGAAGATGACAAAGTGTGATCCGACCCGAAAGGCTCGCAGGTGTAACGCGGGCCCCGGGGATAATTGGAACAAACAAATCCCGCATTTACATCTTGTCATCTCGCGTTGGAAGGGATGGTTTCGATACATATTAATGGGGATTCTTTCGGATTTTCATTAAAAGGGGGATGTCCTTCTAATTTGTACGGGTGTATACGTATGCACTTTATGAAAGTGACATGCCGACATGACATGAATGTAATTACACACTCCCTTGTCCGGGCGTGCATCCCCTAACTGAAATTGCAAATGTAACCTTACACTATTCCATGACTAAAGTTTCTTAATAAAACTTTTTGCATTAAAAAATTTATTGCTAAATTAGTTCTAGTCTTCACAGCTATATTAAATTTTTAATTCAAAAATAATAATCACAATAATAACCTGTAAAACTTTGAAATAAACAGAGTGCGTACTATGAAAATAAAACTGAATCCAAATTTTCAGGCTTTCTAAACTCGAAGTTTTACTTCATGCGCCGCGCGTATAAAATACTAAAATATTGCACTTTTAATACGAGGCGCATCCAGAAAGTAAGTTTCCCGATTTAAAAAAAAGAATACACTCTGTCAGGAAAATAAATATTGGCAACAGGTACAGCAATGTTTCAGCTATTTTTCAACATAGCTACCACTAGAATTGAGACACTTGTCGTATCGTGGGATCAACTTTTATATCCCGCTGTCGTAGAACTCTACTGCCTGTGAATGGAACCAGGGTGTAACAGACGTCTTCAGCTCTTCGTCGTTGCCAAAACGCTCACCGGAGGACAGGAATTTCTTGAGGTGCAAGAAAACATGAAAATCGCTGGGAGCAGGATCAGAACTGTAGGGTGGATTACCAAACAACTTCCAGCCAAATTTCGTCAAAATAGCTGCTGTGTGCCGAGCCGTATAATGCATTGTCATGGAGGAGGAGAATACGCGTGGCGCATGAAGTAAAATTTCGAGTTTAGAAAAGCCCAGAAAATTTGTCTCGGGTCGCTGCGCGACCCTCGACAAATTTTCACGGGGCTTTTCTAAACTCGAAATTTTACTTCATGCTTAGTCTGGGAGTGGAAAACACTCGCTTAAAGATTCAAATTCAACTCTATTATTAAACAATGAATATTTAAAGATTTCAAGAAAATAAATTGAATTTGGAATACGTATACTTTGAAAAAAAACTCCCTATATATTGCGTTTTATATATTTTGGATGTCACAACATATGCATAGGCTGTAAATTTTCCAATATCCGTTGTTTTTTAAAAGAGTTCAGTTTTAAGCTTTAAGCGAGTGTTTTCCACTCCCAGACTAAACTCGAAATTTTACTTCATGCGCCACGCGTATAAAACACTAAAATATTGTAAAATGTATGTATATATGAACTTCACTTCAAATCTGTGTTTTATACGCGTGGCGCATGAAGTAAAATTTCGAGTTTAGAAAAGCCCAGAAAATTTGTCTCGGGTCGCTGCGCGACCCTCGACAAATTTTCACGGGGCTTTTCTAAACTCGAAATTTTACTTCATGCTTAGTCTGGGAGTGGAAAGCACTCGTTTATAGCTTCAAATTCAACTCTATCAATAAACAACAAATATCTACAGACTTCAAGAAAATAAGCTGAATTCGGAATACGTATACTTTAAAAAAAACTCCCTGTATATTGCGTTTTATATATTTTGGATGTCCCAACATAAGCATAGGATGTAAATGTTCCGACATCCGTTGTTTTTTAAAAGAGTTCAGTTTGAAGCTTTAAACGAGTGTTTTCCACTCCCAGACTAAGCATGAAGTAAAATTTCGAATTTAGAAAAGCCCCGTGAAAATTTGTCGAGGGTCGCGCAGCGACCCGAGACAAATTTTCTGGGCTTTTCTAAACTCGAAATTTTACTTCATGCGCCACGCGTATAAAACACTAAAATATTGTAAAATGTATGTATATTTGAACTTCACTTCAAATCTGTGTTTTATACGCGTGGCGCATGAAGTAATATTTCGAGTTTAGAAAAGCCCAGAAAATTTGTTTCGGGTCGCTGCGCGACCCTAGACAGATTTTCACGGGGCTTTTCTAAACTCGAAATTTTACTTCATGCTTAGTCTGGGAGTGGAAAACACTTGCTTAAAGCTTCAAACTGAACTCTTTTATAAAACAACGGATGTAGGAAAATTTACAGCCTAGGCATATGTTGTGACATCTAACATATATAAAACGCAATGTATAGGGAGTTTTTCTTTAAAGTATACGTATTCCAAATTCAGCTTATTTTCTTGAAATCTTTAGATATTCGTTGTTTATTAATAAAGTTAAATTTGAGCCTTTAAACGAGTGTTTTCCACTCCCAGACTAAGCATGAAGTAAAATTTCGAGTTTATAAAAGCCCCGTGAAAATTTGTCTCGGGTCGCGTAGCGACCGGAGACAAATTTTCTGGGCTTTTCTAAACTCGAAATTTTACTTCATGCGCCACGCGTATAAAACACAGATTTGAAGTGACGTTTGAATATACATACATTTTACAATATTTTAGTGTTTTATACGCGTGGCGCATGAAGTAAAATTTCGAGTTTAGAAAAGCCCAGAAAATTTGTCTCGGGGTTTTTCTAAACTCGAAAACCTAAAAGAGAAATTCCCTGTTTATTCTATTTTGTTACTGACGATTTTATGTACACTTGAAATTTTCTCTGTAATAAGACAAATAAATGTATTATTATTGAATTGAATTTTATTGAATTTTTAGGCTTTTCTAAACTCGAAATTTTACTTCATGCCCAGTCAGGGAGTAGATAACACTCGTTTATAGCTTCAAATTCAACCCTTAAAAAAATCAAGGAATACCGGAGACTTTTTTTTGTAATAAAACCATAAAAAGGTTATTAGTGCTTTATTCATTAATTTAATTTGATCTTTACGTAACTCAATCAATCAATGGTTTGTATTATGATTTTTATTACTTAATAAATTCTTTATTATATATAAACTGTTAAAATATAACGTCTGAATGTTTTAAGGTATATCTTTACAAAAACAAGATATTTGTTAAATATTGTGTTAGTTTATAAGTAATTAAATGAGTCGTCTATTTCCAAAAAGTTTTTTTAATTAGGCGACTCAATTATAAAAGTACGCTTTCACATTTTATATTGGTTTTGAATATTACGGTTTAATCTCCGATAAGTAAATTTTGCAACATAATCCAGTCGAAGCGCAGTTAATAAACCTTGGGGTAGGAGGCTTCCGAATAAAATTGAGATTTATGATGGGCGCGCAAGTGAACACCTCCCGCCCGGTGAATTGTTCCCTCGCGCTAATTTCGTTAGGATCCGCGAAAAGTAACATTAATTATCTCGTCTAATTAATTTAAAACTCGTCGCCGGAATTTCTTCGCCTACCCCTACCACCGCTAAATTGGATCCGGGAGTGAAAAATAACCAGAAATTCGAAATTGGGGGAAGGGCCCGACTTTAATTACCTCCTTACCGGGCCCGCGTTGTGCACCCCTTTCCCTGCAAGGCTCGAATTTTATTGTTACCGAAATGATGGATTTCCACATCCCGAGGGATCCGCTTTAATTGAATCCGACACTACACTCAATTAATTATTCTTGTTAAGTTGTTTAATTTGACTTCATTTTCGATTTTGTAAAAATTTTAAGAAATAATTTACGGAGTCAATTATATTTTTTCAAACATAATTTGCTTTATGAAAATAAATTTAAAAGTGTTATATCCTTAAGAATACTATTATTATCATGACACAGTGGTGTAATTTCAAGCTCTTTGATTTAATTAGTTAAATACACTTTAGAAAGAATACTATTACTTTTATTATCTTAACATTGTGGTGTAATTTTAAGCTCTATCATTTAATCAAGCACATTTTAGCATCTTACGACTTCTATTCTTATAAAGAGGCTTAAGGTTGCGGTTTACTAGAGTGAGATAGAGTCTTTCCAGCCGTTAGCTAGTATAATATTTTCAGGATTTTTGTACAATAAAACTAAATATTTTAATCGTTTTAAATTGGTGACATTAAAATCCTACAAGTTTCAGCATTATTTTGATGTATCATGCAATGTTGTCCCGTAATCAGAACTAGTTACTACCCAAAGGAATATATGTATTTTCATGTGGTAATAAAAGCCACATCCGATCTGTGCAGCTCTTTGGCCGATTGAATTCTCAAAATCGAAAGTTTTGATTTTACCCAATATAAATCGCAACTTTAAAGTATGTGCACTTTCTAGTTCTACTACTAAAATAGTATATTTCATTAGGAGTCCAGAAAAGGGATTTTTCTGTGCGTGTGAGGCGTAGCCGAACACGGAAAGTTATGCAAGCACGGAAAAATCCATTTCTGGACGTGTAATGAACGCTATTTTTAAACGCAACTTTAAAGTACTAATCTGAAAACATTATACTTATCTAAAAACTTAAATTATTTTTTTATTTTCAAATTAGTCATTTTTATGGTAGTGAAAAAATACAACTAATTGGAACGAAAATGAAATTGAATACCAGTTTTTTTGAAATTTGATCGAGTTAGCACTTTTTTTTAAAGCCAAACATGTTTTTATCGTGGCAAATCAACACCATAAGGAGTCCGATTGTGCGGATTTAGCTTTTACAGAAAAATATAATAGAAGTTATACATCGTCACTTACAATTTTTGTGTTTTTCATAGTTCCCATTCCGCCTGCGTTCGTGTCTATATCTGGATTTTACTAGCAGTCATTCTACGCTTACTTGTGCTGCTTGGGTTAATATATCATGCGAAATATCATCTACAAAATCAATGTCTTCTAAGTCTGCGTATATTTCAACCAAACTTACGTATTTCACTGACGGAAAATAAAACTTCAGTGACAAATACATTGTTGGTATGGAAACATTTCAGAGCGCACGGAAATGCGCACAAACAAACGTTTTCCGTGCGGTGGCTTGAAAAGGCGACGTTTTCATTATTCTAGAGCAGTGGTCTCCAAACTACGGCCCGCGGGCTAAATCCGGCCCGCGACTTGCATGAATCCGGTCCGCGATTGTTTGTAATTTTTTTTGTAAATGTCATATTTTGAAATATTGTAACAATTGTTCCTTAAATTTTTCATAATTTTATAATATTAATCGGATCTTGGCCGACTTTATTATGTAGAATTGTATTTGTGTCCCGCGAAGAAGATAGTTTAGAGACCCAGGTTCTAGAGGCATTTGGAAACGAAGTATTTTCAGATAAGTATAATAAAAAATACATTTTATTCTTTCGAAAGTAATAACCAACATAAAATGTTAAATGTTTCTTAATCTTTAATTTTTGCTTGATTGTTATGTAATTAGTTAAAATTCTAAACGAATAAAAGGAGTATTTCTTAATTAGAAATAAAACTCCCACTTAAGAATTCCTAGTATGCCCTCACAGGATCCAATCAGGAAGCTTTTAAAAAGAGGCTGCAGTTTCCCCTCCAGAAATAGATTCGACTTTCGGTCAAGAAAACTCGTAAAAAAAACCGCATAGAAAATTAACGATCCGGGAATCCATCTACCCCTTCATTCACCTGCACTTCCAAATATTCGGAACGTCGTTAGCGTTTTAATAAAGCGGACGTCGTTAGACTTAGACCCCGCCGCCTCCAACCGCCCCCCTCCATCCGATTTTTTACGTCCGCAAACACCCGCGTTTTTAATTAACGAAAACTATTTTATTTACCCTCCCGCGACCGCCTCCTGTTTTTCCTTTTTATTATTATTTTTTCCAATTAACCCCGCCACTAATTTTTAATTATGGGCCGCAATTACTTCCGCCGCCTGCCCGAAACGCCTAATGTGGAGGATGAAAATAATGTAAAGCCGCAAGCAAGGGAAAAAAACAGTGAACAAAACAAAATCGGGGGGTGTACATTAAAACGCTTTCAGGGAAATTTTCAGCGTCGACAAAACGTCGCAATTAACATTGGGGAGTTCAAGAGTTGGGCTTTTATTGCCGAGTAAAAATTCTATGCTTGGTTAGTCTTGTGAAAATTTAGGTTTTTTTTGTAAATTTAATTTGAATCGCGTAATAATGAATCCTGTGCTTTTTTGGGCTGGATTTTGCAGACTGTGAAATGTATTGATTGATTGTTTTCTCTTTCATAAAAATTCTGAAATTCCAACCACTCATCATTGATTATACCTCTCATGAAGTCATATTTCTAGAATATAAGAATGTTTTAAATTTGTGAGATATCCTAAATATGTCTCTTTTATCGTTATGCAATTTTGTAACTAATTTATACATAAAATTGCTGTGTTTTTAAGAAGTACTAATCACTGATTAACTTAATCGACTTTCGTGCAAACGGGAATATATGTTTTAATAAAGAAAACACTTGATTAAATTTCACTAATATTTCACTAATATATTTTGAATTGTGGAGGCTTCTACTTCGTTATACATGTTAATTTAACACAATAAAACACTTTTAACTTTGTTTGTATAACACAATTTATTTTTATGTGACTGCAGTTTCGGCAAATTCAGATTGCCATTATCAAACATGAAGTGTCTAAAACTGGAAACAATACGGGTATATATATACAAAAAGTGATTACATGAAAACAAATTACAAATTACCATTACAAAATGGTTTGAATGCAATTTATAAAAAAAAAAAAAATATATTTTGGAAAAAACATAATATAGAAATTGCATTCAAACCATTTTGTAAAATTAATAATTATATTTTTAATATTAAAACCAAAATTGATAAAGGTAATAGATCAGGAGTATATAAATTAACATGCACAGATTGTCAAGGAGTATACATTGGTCAATCTGGTCGTAATTTCAATACTAGACTAAAGGAGCATAACCGGGCTTTTCGGTTGCGACAATGTGATAAGTCATCTTTTGCAAAACATCTCTTAGATGAAAACCATACTTTTGGAAAAGATGTACTTACTATTATTCATTGTGCCGAAAAGGGTCGGAAGATGAATCTCCTTGAATCCCTAGAAATACATAAAGCTAGCGCTAATCCGGGAATCCCCCTAATTAACGACCAGGTTGACCTACTGTATATTCCCATTTTTAAAGCCGTTTTGTAATCCGTTTTCATGTAATCACTTTTTGTATATATACCCGTATTGTTTCCAGTTTTAGACACTTCATGTTTGATAATGGCAAGCTGAATTTGCCGAAACTGCAGTCACATAAAAATAAATTGTGTTATACAAACAAAGTTAAAAGTGTTTTATTGTGTTAAATTTCACTAATATATTAGTGAAATTTAACCAAGTGTTTTCTTTATTAAATCATAGTTAAATATGTTTCACCACGTGAAAGATGAGAAACTTGTTCAAAGGAATATATGTATTTTCATGTGGTAATAAAAGCCACATCCGATCTGTGCAGCTCTTTGGCCGATTGAATTCTCAAAATCGAAAGTTTTTCCTGCAGGAGAATAAAAATCGACAACAAACTGCTCCCGATGAGGATATCAGAAAGAGGGTGCCCCCTATTGTGAAATAAGGAATCACAGGGAAATGCCGGAGGGAAATTGTTATTGCCTAAAATGGAATTAGGCCGTTTCATTTTGTGCTTCAAAGCACACGATTGAAATCCGGAGATAAGTAAATTGATTAAATGATGAACAAAACATAAGCCTATAGTTATAAGATAACATATTGAAAACAAAAATATAAAGATTATCTGGATAATTTAAAATGTTCACTTGAAATAATAAGTTTACTTTATCGTAAATGTTTGACATAAAGAAAAATTGAGTTTGCCAATGGTTTGCAGGATATGTACAAATATAAAAACGAATTAAAAGTAGTTGTTTCAATGAATATTTAGAGACTTGTCTCAACGAGACTATATTTTTGTAGAAACGCGATATTAACTTGAATTCGTTTTTATATTTGTAAGAAATTGATTAGCTGAAAAAAGGTTAATTGATGAGCTCAGTGGAAAAGTAGTACAAGGGACATGAGATTGATTTGTGTAAATTGGAGAAAAAGTTTAACTTTTATAGAAAAATCTGTGGACAATAATATTGTCCATTATATTAAGAGATACACATCGTCGGTGCACAAGAAAAGTGGCACAACTCAAAAATCCTCCTTTTTGAGTTAAATAGTGTAAAATGTGTAAAAAGATCGAGTTTTATTAGAAAAAACGACATAAAGATAGTTCATAAAATACTCGGTAAAAAAACCAAGTATCACTTTGTCATGCAAAAGAATTTATGACCCACACTCTAAATACACGTCACCGTTGGTCAAGTTTATAATATTCTTTTAAATGCCATAGTATTATGGAACCATTACAATCAAAAACATTGTATTATTCTATAAAATGTTCATTTTATAATTTCAAAATGCACAACCGCATTATTTTAAAATCGTTCTCCTGAAAACTGGGGATTTTTAAGATGTCGCTTTTCTTGTGAACCGACGACATATTCCATTGTACTATTTAGGCCCAGTTGCACCAGAAACGTTGAACTCGAGTTCTGAAATCAAGTTCAAGATGACAGTTCCTATTGTTCTAATGTCACTTTAAACTCAAGTTCAGAGCTAAACCAGATAAACGTATCTGGTGCAACTGGCCCTTATTCTTTTATCACTAAATGAATCTCACGTGTAGATATCTGTACTTATATCAATTTTTAAGAAAATAGTACTTGTACCAATTATCCACTGAGCCCCTCAATTGTAATTTTTTGCGTTTTTTCATCAATGTATTTGTATGTTCTCGTATGTGTGTAGTTTATTTGTGAGCTACATTCGGGTATAATCAAATAAAAAGTAACAGGATCGCGTTTCGGTGTAAAGTTTCCGCACTATTTTCCACTCGGATCCAATTTAAACTTTTTGAAAACGTCCTACGTGCGCAATTTCCGACGTGAAAATACGGCCATTCCGCAAGAAAAACCAACAATTCCCCACGCGGTGTCACGCCGCGAAAAACTATTTAACACAATTATGAAAGAATATGGCCACTGTAAAAGCTAATAACACTCTGTTTTTCTTTTATTCATACATATATGACTTAAAAAAAGTGAAATGTTTGAATTCAATTGAATTTCTATGCGATGTACAATGCTTGATTACATCGTTAAAACCTAAAATCAAGTACATAGAAAATCAATAGCATTTAATGAGTTTTACTTTAAACTGGCAATATCTTGATATAGCAAAATAATATACCAAGTGTTAACCACCAAACCTGGCCATTGTGTTATTTAGATTTTATTTATATTTCCACTCTTTGGTTTTGTAACCCTTGTGTGCACGGATAAAAAATCATCTGCTAATACACGGATAGGTACATGCGTATCTTTATATACTGTCAGAGGATAAGTGGACCAAAGAAAAAATCTGATATTATTCACGATTACAATGACACTAAAAGTGGAGTAGACAACATGGAACATGTTATAACATTTTTCTACCCCTTAGATAGCGTCTTATTCTATTATATAATATGATAGTATCGCATGTCTAGCTACATAATTTATACATTAAAAGTGCGATTCTTTTCGCAATCTGCAACAAGTTAGTCTTACAAAGACTATATCAAACACTCATTCAAACAACTACTTCCCGGGCTAATACCCCGACGGACATTGAATTATACAACAAGTGATTGCTGTTACATACAGTAGGTTACTGCAAATGTAACAATTTGGTTGCGAAAAGAATCGCACTTTTAATGTTTGAAGTATTCTGCAACCAAGAATTGGCAATTTCATTTATACTTATGTTTGAACGGTAACGTGACCGCCAGTCTAAAGTGTCAAATTGTTTAGAGGGAATGGCAAAGCTATACTGATGAGAGATAAATCTCGAAACGCGTCTATAGATGGCCTGAATAATTTGACCCAAATTGTTACATTTGCAGTAGGTTACTGTATGTAGCAGCAAACACTTGTTGTATAATTCAATGTCCGTCGGGGTATTAGCCCGGGAAGTAGTTGTTTCAATGAGTGTTTGACATAGTCTTTGTAAGACTAACTTGTTGCAGATTGCGAAAAGAATCGCACTTTTAATGTTTGAAGTATTCTGCAACCAAGAATTGGCGATTTCATTTATACATAATTTATACAAAAAATAATCCCGTGTCTAAATAGTCTTCCAGCAGCTGTCAAATGTTCAACCAGAATTTAGGACGTAGCTTGGCAATGCCATCAATAGAAACTAGGTCACACAACCCACATGTTGTCAGGGCATTTTGCTGTCAAATGCTTATAATCACTGTTTCAAATAATTAGTGTAAACTGAAAAGAGATCAATTTGCACCAATTATTGGAAACAGTGATTATAGGCATTTGACAGAAAATGCCATGACAACATGTGGATTTTGTGACCTAGTTTCTATTGATGGCATTGCCAAGCTACGTCCTAAATCCTGGTAGAATTGACTGTCTTTTCTACTATAAACCGAATAGAGGGGGTAATTCTAGACTGACGATCTTTGGTAAAATAATAGTATAAATATTATCACATTAAAACCAGGGTACCTTCAAATGTTAATATTTTGTGTTTGGGTGCCACTAGCTAAAAAGGTAGAGAACCACTGTTCTAGATTTTAAAATACAGTAAATATTGGATACCGGGCCTTTAAAGAAGTTTGAATGATATGAAACAGACGTATCGTTTTATAAATATTTAACAAAACAATATTGAAAATATATCCACATCAAGATATCGAACCAGAACGCGCTGTCCGTATCATTTTAAAATTTCACCTCCCCGATTCCCCGATTCCAGACGCATCCTTCCATCCCCTTAATAATTCAGGGACTCCCAAGACGCACACACGGGAATTAAAATTGAACGTCCTGCAGACCGCGCCTCTCTCGCTCTACCGACATGCATGTTCATATGTAAATTTGCACAGTGAAAAATCCCATGCCCCCGTCGACAATTTCCAGATGGGTTTATCAGCTTTTCTTCTACGGAATTTCCCCGATGGCCCGAATTATACATATTCTGGGTTAATCGACCAGCCCCCCCATTCTTCTTTCGCACACAAACTAACCGTATTCTTGAGGAGGGAGAAAAGGAATTCCCATCACGTACACGCCGCCGCTGCATTTCTCTTTTCGATTTCCCTCAACTCTGATGACTCCTTGTCAAACAAATATCGAGGGCTGCATACCGTATGTAAGAATTTTCGGCAGGGTCGGAAATAAATTTCACTCACAAGTCTGGCAAATTATACAGAATATACTATCAGAATCATCCAAATATTGTTTGAATTCTTAAAGATCAATAAAGCCCAATATGTAACATTTCAATAGAAAATACCGAAGTTGATCAAAATAATCTCAGACATGTTGTAAAAGCATTTCGTAATGGTACATATTTTTCACACATTTTTGAGATCCTTAAAGCGCCTTTTACAAAAAATAGGATCTAGTTTTAGAAAAATTAAAATGTGTAAGGCTTGAATTACAAATTAGAGAAAGCAACCTTAAATGGAGTGATAGCTGAAATTTTGAAGGATTGGGTTTGGAAAATGCGGAAGGAAGAATAAAAGGAATATACAATTAAGGTTATGTGGAATGATTCAATAAATAATCTTTATAAATACAACACGACCTTCTCAAATAGCGACTATTATTTTTTTAAATAATTTATCTTGAAGTCTTGCATTTTTAGACAATTCAACTCGATAGATCAAGCATTAATAATCAAAGATTAAAGCCCTCGAGCTAAAGCTCTCGGGTTTTAATCAGATTAGTAATGCTTGATATTTGGTCTCGTTTGAATTGTCAAAATGCAAGCCTTCTCGAAAAATTAGTAAAAAATAATAGTCGGCTATTTGAAAAGGTCTTGTTATATTGCTGTTGATTATTTTTTTAGGAAACACAAGAATTTGTTAAACAAGTGTAATATTGCTGTCGTAATTGTACAAGTTAAGCGTTACACAATTAACCCTAAACTATCACAAGAGGTCACATCCGTAACCGTCCTTGCCCTTTCGTCCTAAATTCCAGCAGGCCCACACCTAGGCCCAGGCCTCCCCCATTATTGATACTAAATGAGCCGACGGGGAAACGGGTAAATGGGAAGCGGCGGATTAATTGCCGCGTGCGAAATTCCGAAATTCCGCGGATGCCGCTCCGCCCCCCGCAACAGCAAAACAATCCGAAGACATTCACATCTGCACACGAATTACCTGCGATATTAATACAAACCAACATCTGGTTACATGATAAATTCCCAACAATACAATCCTCGGCAGCACGGCGCTGGGATTACTGTCGGCCGTCTTATTGTGCTCGAGGCGTCGGGGATTAAACTAAAACCTCCCCGACCGTGCAACCGACCAGCCAGCCAACTTGCTCTTTGTGATTATTGTAGTAATAAAGCCAAGCGTGGAACAGATTGCACCAAATCAAAAATAATCCACCCCCTGATGGAGTTACGAGTTAAAAGCGATGCACCTCTTTTGTGCCCGGCTTAATGCAATTCGTGTGTCCAGTTATGCGTGAATTTTATTCCTCTACAACCCTTAGTCCCCCAAAAACGCTCTATGAACTACAATTTTGGATGCTTGAGGCCTGTGTTTATACACTCGGATAATTTTACTACATCAAAAACAATTACCCCATCTTTTGCTATTTCTACTTTGATTCAACATATAAGCGTAAAATGAAGGATGTGCATATCCATATTCTATGATAGTAGTGTTGCAACAAATCAAAAAAAAAAAAATGAGAAATGGAGTTAGCCCTCTTTCAAAATAAACGGCTCATAGTTAAACTGTATTCCTATTATTAAAAATTATTGATATGCAATTGTAAATCGTTTTTTGTGCTAAAAATCATATTAACTGGAAACTGCCAAGAGAGAGAGAGAGAGAGAGATAGATAAAGAGAGTGAAATGTATCCATTTGGCACCATGTTTAGTCAGTGTGACACGTTTTAATGTGATCAAAGGGGCGACGTGTGGGGGGCCATTGTGAGCATATTAGTTAAATTAAACAGGAGTGTAGCAGGCCAACCGCAGGATAGTGCGCCCCATTACAGATTCTCCCACAGGGACAATCCCCTCGCTATTCGTGCTTACTCACATTCAAATCGAATAATAATTACAGAAACTATTTCGCAAGATGTAACGATGCAACACAAAATTAAAATAAAACAATCCCCGAGACATGTGGTATACCTTCGTTTTGTAATTAACAGTTGTTGTTGATTCAATATTACAGGTGTATATTTTAAATGTATCACTTTGAAACAAAACAAAAGAAAGAAGATGATGCTATTTTTTAACAACAACAAACAACAACAACAACAACAATAATTGCCTTAAATTTTACAATGTATGTATACTTAAATAAAACAAAAAACATCTGTATCTACTGCAACTCAGTATTAGTTTTCACAAATCTGAAAAATATAGACAAACCTTTTATATACCAGTAAATAAGACAATTGGAAGAGGGCAATGATTTTTTTAAGAATAACTTCCTGAAATGTTACTGTGTAATTCTGGATATTTGAAACACTTGGTTTGTTCCACTAGTTTATATTTTCTTCGACTAGTTTCGACCATTGGCGTATGTATTCCTAAGATACGATTCACGAGAGGTGTCCCATGGTTTCTTTCAATTGTAGTGCTTTCTGCATCAATACATGTAATACGAAAATAGTCATCAGATTACATGTGTGAAAGGAGACAAAAAAACTTCATAATGTCTGCTATGGTTTTTAGATGGAACATGCGAACACGTATGTTCCGGTATGCAGCTTTAAAATTTTAAGGTTAAACGTCACATTTTGACAGTGTCTTCGTAAAACTAAATCTGCAAAAACCCAGCCACAAATCATTTTAATTAATGTGCACAATCGTTTTAAATATGAGATTAAGTGGTATATTTCCAATTTCCACATGTATTAAATAGTTTAGGTATTTACAGAAATAAATAATGCATTTATGTTGATTTTGTGTAACCTCAAACGAAAATGTTAGTTGAATCAAATGCGCATTCTGTAGATTTGGCAAATAGTCACCGGATTAATCAGTTAATACAGAGAAGGTTTCTTTTAAGTAGGTATATGCATACGCTATTTTTAAAGAGTTGAATTTGAAGCCTAAAACGAGTGTTATCCACTCCCAGACTAAGCATGAAGTAAAATTTCGAGTTTAGAAAAGCCTGAAAATTTGGTTTGGTCGCGTAGCGCGAAGCGCGGAGCGGCCAAACCAAATTTTCAGGCTTTTCTAAACTCGAAATTTTACTTCATGTGCCACGCGTACTAAACACTGAAAGCACTGATATATTGTTAACGATTAAACTTCGCTATAAATCAGTGTCTTATACACGTGGCGCATGAAGTAAAATTTCGAGTTTAGAAATGCCTGAAAATTTGGTTTGGTCGCTCCGCGCTTCGCGCTACGCGACCAAACCAAATTTTCAGGCTTTTCTAAACTCGAAATTTTACTTCATGCTTAACCTGCGAGTGGAAAACACTTGTTTAAGCTGAAAAATGGCCTCTTTTAAAAAAATAATGAATATTTAAAAATCTACAACACTTAATTGTGATATGTATACTTAAAACCAAATTTTCAGGCTTTTCTAAACTCGAAATTTTACTTCATACGCCACGCGTAATAATCACTGAAAGCACTGAAATATTGTGAACGAGTAAACTTCGCTTTAAATCAGTGTCTTATACGCGTGGCGCATGAAGTAAAATTTCGAGTTTAGAAAAGCCTAAAAATTTGGTTTGGTTGCTCCGCGCTTCGCGCTACGCAACCAAACCAAATTTTTAGGCTTTTCTAAACTCGAAATTTTACTTCATGCTTAACCTGGGAGTGGAATACACTCGTTTAAACTTCAAATTGACTTCTTTTAAGAAAACAACGAATATTTAAAAATCTTCAACATGTAATTGGGATATGTATACTCAAAAGAAAAAATTCAGAAAAAAATATGATTTATAGCTTTTCTAAAAGAAAGAACACTAATATACCCGCGACTTAAACACTATGACATTGTCATGTAGCGTCAAAATTTGATACAACTCGGAAAAATCGTTGCAGATTCCTGTCGAAATACTCTCTAAAAAATTTGAACCACACATTCCACATCAATGAGTCATAGGACATCTCTCCCGAATTCCATTATACATAAAAAAATCCCTTATATCTACTGCAATCGAGTATTAGTCTTTACAAATTTGAAAAATATAGATAGATGTTTCAAACATCTGTATGTACTGCAATTCAGTATTAGTCAGTCTTCAAAAATCTGAACAATATAGACAGACGTTTTATATATCAGTAAATAAGACCATTGGAAGAGGGCAATGAGTTTTTTAAGAATAACTTCCTGAATAAATTAATTGTGTTGCCACTGATGTAATTTTAAATTAATCTTTTTATAGTTAAGGCTTATTTATTTACATCGTTGGTTTCCGGACGTGGATTTTATAGCAAATTTAGGGGACGATTTGTAACCATCACGGGTGCATCCGAGAGAGGCCTTAAGCGACGCCGGCGTCTGCGATATTTCATCGTCGACAATTCTAATCCTAAATAAATTAAGGTTTTATAAGTTGAAGCGCCCGCCGGCGAAAGGCGCTCACGATATTAAATACACACGCGGAAAACCGGAAACTCGACCCCGATTTTCCGGCTATCCGCGCGCGCGCTTCTCCTGTAAAAATTCGACGAGCGACGAGAACTTTCAATACACGTACGTTTTATACAGGGAAAACAAGAAATGTTTGCATATTCACGGAAAATATAGAAACTCGAGATAGTTACAATAATTTAATAGCATTAAAAATGAATCACAAAAAGGTACTGGTTTTCTCCTAACTTCAATGTATGTTTTTCAGTTTCGTGAAGAGTACAATATAGAAACTCGAGATGGTTTCAAAAATTTTATAACATTAAAATGGATCATAAAAAGTACTGGTTTTCTCTTAACTTCAATGTATGCTTTTGAGTTTCTTGAAGAGTGTAATATAGAAACTCGAGATAGTTTGAAAAATTTGTCACGCTTATAAAACACTAAAATATTGTGAAATGTATGTATATTTAAACCTTACTTGATTTATACGTGTGGCGCATGAAGTAAAATTCTGAGTTTAGAATAGCCCAGAAAATGTTGAGATTAGAAATGCCCCATGATAGTTTTTTGGGCTTTTCTATAAAACACTGATTTCAAGTGAGGTTCAAATGTACATACATTTTACAATATTTTAGTGTTTTACACGCGTGGCGCATAAAGTAAAATTTCGAGTTTAGAAAAGCCCAGAAAATTTCTCTCGGGTCGCTGCGCGACCCTCGACAAATTTTCACGGGGCTTTTCTAAACTCGAAATTTTACTTCATGCTTAGTCTGGGAGTGTAAAACACTCGTTTAAGGCTTCAAAGTAACCTCTTTAAAAAAAACACGAATATCTAACGATTTAAAGAAAATAAGCTAAATTTGGAATACTTATACTAACCACTAAGTTTACTTCGAAAAGTAAAACATTTTTACTAATATGCAGGGAGTTCTTCTTTAAAGTATACACAAACAGTGATAATTTTAAAATATTGTTTTGAAGTAGATTAAAACGAAACATAAATACGAGGAGTTTTTCTTTAAAGTATATGTATTCCAAATTCAGCTTATTTTCTTTAAATCTTTAGATATTGGTTGTTTTTTTTTTTTAAGAGTTCAATTTGAACACTTAAATGTGTGTTTTCCACTCCCAGACTAAGCATGAAGTAATATTTCGAGTTTAGAAAAGCCCCGTGAAAATTTGTCGAGGGTCGCGCAGCGACCCGAGGCAAATTTTCTGGGCTTCTCTAAACTCGAAATTTTACTTTATGCGCCACGCGTATAAAACACTATAATATTGTGAAATGTATGTACATTTGAACCTCACTTGAAATCAGTATTTTATAGAAAAGCCCAAAAAATTATCATGGGGCTTTTCTAAATTCAAAATTTTTCTTCATGCTTAGTCTGAGAGTGGAAAACACTCTTTTGAAGCTTCAAATTTTCCTCTTTTAAAAATTAACGAATGTCGGAATATTTACTTCGTATGTATATGTATATTTAAAACAAAAATTCTCCATATAATAAACACACTTTATTTTCATATAATAAATACACTTTAATTGTTTTATTTTCATATATTATAAATGACACAGTTGGGTTCAAAATAGTAAAGAAATATATCATCAAAGCTGCTTTTAATTTATAAAAATACTCAGAAATCTTAGCATATTACGGTAATTAATGGCTCATTGTCGGAAAAATCCATGAAGTTTAATTTAGGAATAGGAGCATCTTTCCAAATCCAGTTTAAATTGAAATATTTATTAACATTTCCATAATTGAAATATTTAAACAAAAACATAAGTTGGGCAGCCTTTTAATTTCCTAATCTGTTTCTTAATTTTTATTGCATCAAGCCAAATGATAAAAAAATGTCTCTAGAGTACCGCTGTTGTTGCATTAACTGTTAGCAATTCTTCATAAATCCTTTCTATAAATATCCATGATATATATCGTAGTATATATATATATATATATATATATATATATATATTTATGTTTAGGTTTTCGCGAGCAAAATATAACTGGCTTGAGTTTTTTGGGCTGCTTTCTCGCGTTGGTTGATTTATTTGCGCTCTACGTTTCGGCAGCATCACTTCTGCCATCCTCAGGAGCTTTTTTGTATACTGAGTGATAGATGTCACGTTCACTGTCAGTACATTTGTATTATAAACTAGGGACTTGTAGTCTAGATCTGCTGCGTGTTATTGGTCCACTCGATGTAGAAGGTGCTAAAATTTCTTGATTTGTGTCCGATGTATCTGCATTGTTGAAATTACTTGAATTTGTCTGAATATTCCGAAAATTGTTAAATATTGGAGGCAAGTAATTTTTTGTTGTTTTATTATATTCATCAAAGGTTTCTATGTGGTTTGTAATCTTGTGCCATCATCACGTTTATTCAGGCACAAAGGATGTTTTTCTATTTCTATGGCTTCCCGTACGATTCCTTCTTCAAATTTTGGGATAGAACTAATTACCGAAGTATTTTAAAAATCAATGTTATGGTCTGTATCAAATTTATGTTGGAATAATGAGGAATTTTGGTCGTGATTTTTTATGGCTAATTTATGTTCTTCTCGTCTGACGCAAATTCTTCTGTTGGTTTGGCCGATATATGATTTATGGCAGTCTTTACATCGGACACAAATCAAGAAATTTTAGCACCTTCTCCATCGAGTGGACAAATAACACGCAGCAGATCTAGACTACAAGTCCCTAGTTTACAAAACAAATGTACTGACAGTGAACGTGACATCTATCACTCAGTATACAAAAGAGCTCCTGAGGATGGCAGAAGTGATGCTGCCGAAACGTAGAGCGCAAATAAATCAACCAACGCTAGAAAGCAGCCCAAAAAACTCAAGCCAATTATATATATATATATATATATATATATATATATATATATATATCTTGATAAATATCTGATGATATATATATCGTCCAAACCCTCATAGATAGCGAAATTCCTTGTTTGATATTATTCTGTATTTGTGGTAAATATGAAGCATTAAACAAGTGTTTTGCTTCCGAAATTTCTATAAAAAGGTGGTTGTTTTTAAGAAAGTTTGAATAAGGTAGAAAAATCCATGCGTAATTTTTCGAATTATGATTATTTTTAATCAATGTTTTGCCACAATCAGGTTTAAAAATACACAAATTTTGACTCTTAGTGAAAATAACTTGAAAACTGGGTATTTTCAGATTTTTACATATTTTGAAAGCGTGTAGTTTGCTAACCATTTACGCAAAATTTTATAAAAACTCGGCGGAGATTTATTTAATTATAATTTTTAGAAAACTCAATTTTTACATTTTTAGGAAAATTTCATTTGATTTGTCTTTTAAAATAAATTTACGTTTTTAGTTTTTAATTAAATTAATTAGTCTATATTATTAGTTAGATCTGTGCAGTTTTTAGGAATTATAAAAAAATTATAAAATCATGCGAAAATTGAAACTTTTGTAAGGGATAGGCATGGAAAATAGTACATTTTTAGGTGACAAATTATATATATTTTTTTAAATCTCAAAAAATTCATGAAGATTCCTTAGACTTATTAGAAACAACTGGGTTACTTATTTTTTAAAGAAAAGATTATCGCATCTAATTCTTTTAACTTTAACAAACAAATGAAAATCATTCAATTCACTAAAAGCCATGTTTAATCGCTTATACTAATATCAATATTAAATATAGAAAACATAATTATAGCTCAAATTAAAGCTTATTTTATAACGAATTGATCTCTTTTCGTAAATAATGCATGGAAGTCTTTTAAAAAAGTTGTAACAGGAATTCTTTGTAATACAAAACCTAAGAAATATAAAAAAACAGTTTTAGTACTCCTTAATACACATACAACTCTCAGATGAAAAATGTCTCTCAAGAAAAATAGCGTTCAAGATACATCACAAGATTACATTCACACCTAAACTTTTTTACTGAAAATTTAGGTGACCTAAACGACAAATATGGTGATCATTTCCACCAAAATATTTCAACAACAGAATAGCGTTATCAGGGAAAATGAAATTTGAATATGCTGGGCACTAAAAAGAGATAATTCTACAGCAATATACAGTAGAAAATCATTAAAAATTACATTTTGATTCAGATTTATCTATGAAAGTGGGAGGTAAACTACTCCAATGCCCATTTTTACCCAAGTCGATTAAGTTAATCAGTGATTAGTACTCCTTAAAACACATCAATTTTATGTATAAATTATTTACGAAATCGCATAATGATAAAAGAGACAATTTTACGATATCTTATAAATTTAAAACATACTTATATTCTAGAATGATGACTTAATCAGAGGTTTAATCAATGATTAGTGGTTAATTAAAGTTAATCAGTCGGGGTGCAAATGGGCCTAAGTCATATTTTTGTCAATATTATTTTTTTTTACCGCTGGAATCAGATTTTTTTTACTTTATCGAGAGGTTAATAGCGTTGTAAAATTTCAAAAATGTAACTTGTTGTAGTTACCTTTATCATAATACCATACAGCATGTGCATTTTCAAAAATTCATATTTTAAAAAAATGTAATGTCTGTTTCTTACATATTTTCATTTAACCAATTTAACAGACAAAAAGTTCAATTTTAGTGATTAATGTAATCATCATCTTTATTTTTAAGGTTTTAAAATAAAAACTGTGTCAGATACATAATATCTACACGTAGATAATAAAGCATAAAAAAAGCATAAAAGCATACTTCTTATACAAACCTCAATTTTCAGCCCAATGAAAAATCAAGATATGGTTTACCTGTGGATTCAACATTAAAAATTGGATGATACTTCTGGAAAACCTTAAATAGGGTCCTTTAAAAACTGTTGCATCTTTTAATGTATCTGTTTATCTACAATTTAATCGCAATAATTTATATGAATATACAGAGAGTTTTATGTAAACCGAACATACTATAATGTACTCAATGTTAATTTTCCTATGTTCGATGTGTACTGGGACGCATCAAAGCATTGAGTGCGATGTGATTGGCTACGATTTCTAATTGTAATATAGTCAACCCAATTTACACTCTTCCCTTCAAAAATAAATGAAATCTGTCAGTTATCGCAAGCAAGTGATATTTGTTGTTCTAGCACTTGAAGCAGAAGTAGACAAAGAACGGAGAGGTAAACATATCAATAATGTATACAAAGGAGGAAAAGATTATTCTGGTAAACTTATACCATGGAGAAAACAGTTCAAGAAATTCCCATGATTTATTTTCTGAGAAATTTTCTGTTCAATCAGATTACCATTTATTTCAACCATTTTGAACGTTCTAGAACAGTTTGTTTGGATAAATTTCACAAGCGAAGATTTAGAAGTCAGTCGATATTATTGGAAGAGATGAAATTAAACAATTTCTGTTATGTCGAAGAGTGTCTAATAATATCCTTACTATTGCAAAATCTTTTAATATTTAAAAATCCTTTGTACGTAGGAGTTCTACAAGAATTTAAGTTTATATCCAACAAATTTCAACATTACTAGTTGCTGTATAACAACATTAAGCGATAACAGTTTTGTAAAATTGTAATTAATATGTTAAATTAAACAACGAAATGTTGCGAAAAAATGTGTTTACTGATGAAGCATTTATCTCCTTACCTTCTTTAACTAGTATTTTACTGATTAAAAATATAAAAAAAGTTGATAACAATTCCGTTGTACTAAAATATTCATAATACAACATATTGTGGTTGACATAATAATTGACAAATTTAATTTATTTTTGACGTGAAGAGTGTACATTGGGTTGACTATATTACCATTAGAATTCCTAGCCAATCACATCGTACTCAATGCTTTGATGCGTCCCAGTACACATCGAACATAGGAAATTAACATTGAGTACATTTTAGTATGTTCGGTGTTACATAAAACTCTCTGTATATTAAATTGTAAAAGTTTACACGTTAAATAAATAAATGAATACACAAGGAGTGGATTTTTAAGGAGCGCTTCTTTGGTAGGAATTAACGGTTAATGTTGCACACATTCTGGCAATTAATTATACGACAACGATAATCATCTCAAATTACCAACACCTGGAGAATTAAGTTCCATAACAAATATTCATATCGTACATCATTTAATTTTTTGTACATGTGTGTGGGTCTGAAGGAACTTAATCACTTTAGGCACGGAATTTAAGAAAAAGCACGCACCTTGTTTAGTTGAGTAATGTAATGAAACCATTTCTATTTTTACGTCGTTATAAATTATAAATACACAGTTTTACGATTTCTAGCATAAAAATAAAACATAATATATAAAATTACGAAAAAACTATTCGTGAAAATGCAAACAGTGTCTTAATTAAGACACTGTTTGCATTTTCACGAATAGTTTTTTCGTAATTTTATATATTATGTTTAAAGTGTGCAAACTATAAGAAGCGTAAGCTTATTTTCTCGAATTCAAAGAGTTTTGAATTTGAATTTATCTTATAAAAATAAAATTTCGAGTTTAGAAAAGCATGAAAATTTGGATATGCCGGGACGCAAAATTTTACTTCATGCTTAATCTGTTATTGGAAACATTTTTAGTAGCCTTAAATTGAACGCTAATCAAAAAAGTAACAAAGTAAATAATACTGCCTAAGTTTGATCTTATGTTAATAAAATTATTTCTTGTTACCAAATCTACCAACATAGATATTCCCATTTATTATGAAGTAAAATTTTGAGTTTAGAAAACCCTGAAAATTTGGTTTGGTCAGGCTAGCCTCCACTGGTTAGGTGCTATATACTTGAGCTTGTTAGTTAACAATTAATTAGATTTAATGCCGAGTACCTTGATTAGGTTAAATTTCAGGTTACGTTAGATAACAGTTAGGTTAGATGCTATGTTCTAGTTCACGAGAGGTGTCCTGTGACATTTAAGTTCAAATTTAAAGAAATATAATAATATGAATCTCCTAGTTAAGAGAGTTTGCCATAAGTTGCAATTGAGCACACAAAAGTAGAAAAAGTAATGTTAATATGAAAATACCTTATACTAGGTGGATCAAAAAGTTTGGAATAATCCTTAGAGAAAAAATAATGTTAATATGAAAATACCTCATACTAGGTGGATCAAAAAGTTTGGAATAATCCTTAGAGATGGCACTAATATACCATACCATACACAACAAGCTCCATCCTTCATAAGATGTCTGTCAAAATTTCAGACATTTATGTTTACGCATTTACAAGTTACAGCAGTGAAAAGCAACCAACCTCTGTGTTTTTTTTTTTTTAATAAAAATATCTGAGTTTCGTGTTATGATTTAACACTATTATTTATACAAGAAAATGATAACCGAGACCAAAGCCAAGCTAGATAAATATTTCCGGACTCAGCACCATCGATGAAGATGATTCAAAAGTGGTTTTCTGACTTTTGTTGAAGCCGTATATGCACCAATGACGCTGAACGATCTGGACGCGTAAAAGACGTCAAAACACCAGAAAACGTGGAAAACATCCATGATATTATGTTGAACGACCCTAAAGTGAAATTGAAGGAGCTAGCTGAGATCACAATGATGTTGTATGGCATTGTGTCTAATATCATACTTGATATTTTAGGTATGAAGAAGCTCTGCGCGCGATGGGTGCCGCGTTTGTTCACAGTGGACTAAAAACGAATTCGTGTTATGACTTCCCAGAAGAATTTAGCAATGTCTACGCGAAATCCAACGGAATTTTTGTGCCGATTAATCACTATGGATGAAACATTCATGCATGTCAGAACAATGGGTTTCTCCGGGTGAAAGTGCTTCGAAGCATCCAAAAAACCCAACAATGGACCGGAATGGTTTTGGGCTCCGTATTTTGGGATGCGCATGAATAATATTCATCGACTATCTTTAAAAAGGTAAAAGCATAACTGGTGCATATTATTTATCACTATTGGATCGTTTGAAAACTGAATCGCAGAAAAACGGCCATATTTAAAGGACAAAATTGTCTATCATCATGACAATGCACATGCTCATTCATCGTTAGTTGCAGCAATTGCACGAAATCGAGTTTGAACTGGTTCCTCAGGCACCGTACTCGTCAGACCTGACCCCCAGCGACTTTTACCTGTTTTTAAATCTGAAGAGATGGCTCACCGGTAAGCGATTTTACTCAAATGAGCTGAAACTGAGGCCTATTTTGGAGAGCTTCCGAAGGACTAATTTTCGGACAGGATGAAAACGTTGGACTCGCTGTATCGACTTGAAAGGAATGTATGTTGAAAATGTTACCAAAAAATATTTTCTTGTTTCACTTATTTTAAACTTTTTGATCCACCTAGTAGAAAAGTTGTACCATAGATTTTAAATCTGGAATCATAGGACAGCTCTCGTGAATTCTACCATACTTATTTTACCTAAGCAATAAATAACTGTTCATAACATAACTTCTTTATATACTCCTGTATTTATAATAATTCATGAAATTTATAGAGTTCACTTTCGTCCCCTTCCATCATGAATATTCATAAAAGAGCTTTCCACACTGTTCCCAAGACGATTGCGAAAATCTTCTCAACTTCACAACTCGCCTGAATTATTCGCATTTCGCGGCCCGGCATAAATATTAAATTATTACCAACGATTTTTTTCTCCAAGTGAGGCCATTAAAAGGCACGAAATGAACTAAAATGGGGCAGAGAATTTAACCCGGATATTCCAACAACGGATCGATTCAATGATTAATACATTCGTGCATATGGCTTGGTGATAACGTCCGTTGCAGTTTTCCGCGTTTTCGAATGAAATAGTTTTCCATTCTACGGAATTGATAACGAGAGATATTGTTGTTGATGTTTGCCGGTTTTTGTTGGATAGAAATTGATGCGGGCATTTCTGAAAAGCTGTATGTCACATTTTTAATTGGCTATATTTTCACGGAATTTCTTGCTTTAATTCAGCTGGGATTGATGTGAAATATAAAAAAGTGTAAATATTTACTTAACACCCTCAATGTTTTCATTTCCACTGAATTTTTAAGTGTTAATTTTCTAGTTTTAATTAATTTTGTATTCATATAAACGGAACGGGAGCAAACATTTCTAGGAAGTTTATTCAATCATTGTGAATATTTTCGATGCCTCGTGCCAAATTTATTAAATATCAAATATCTTTTAAAGGAGCAATTGCAAAACCACAATATTTATTTACCTTAACACAAACTTTTTATTAGAGATTTTTTCTTTCAGGTATAAATATGAATACACTATAGATTTTACGACATTCGTTGTTTTTTCTTCAAAGATTTCAATTTGAATCTTTAAACGAGGGTTTTCCATTCCCAGACTAAGCATGAAGTAAAATTTCGAGTTTAGAAAAGCCTGAAAATTTGGATTGGCCGCGTAGCCACGCGTATAAAACACTGAAATATCGTAAAGTTTAAAATATACGTCTTTAGCAATGTAATATGTAGATGTGAATAAAACGTGAGTCCAATTCTACGCCGAACAAATTGTTTATTAAAACAGTAATTATAGGCAACCCAATAACTCTAACATATATTGGGTTGCCTATATTCGCTGTTGTGTGCGTGTATTTTTTTAACTTCACTGTAAATCAGTGTTTTTAAGCGTGGCGCATGAAGTAAAATTTCGAGTTTAGAAAAGCCTAATTTGGATTGGCCGCTCCGTTTCGCTACGCGGCTAATCCAAATTCTTTTCTAAACTCGAAATTTTACTTTATGCTTAGTCTGGGAGTGGAAAACACTTGATCAAAACCTCAAATTAATCGCTTTGAAACAAAGAATTCCCGTAAATTTAAAAGACGCTGTAATTATCGGGAAATGTATACTCAAAAGTGGAAGACACTTGTTGTAACCTCAAACTAAACGCTTTTCAAAAACAAGGAATGTCGGAAAATTTACAGCGTCTGCACTAAAATATGTATATAAAAAAAACAATACCATTTGTTGATTTAATAGTATTTCTCTTGTAAAAGAATCTAAGACGTGAATGCATTTTCAAAGTTCTATTTAAATTATATTATTTTTAAACCTCGTTCAAAAGTTTTTCTTCGTCCATTTCTACAAAAATAAAAGGAAATTAACTAGAATACGTCTTAAATATTTATTTATGTTTTAATTTATACTGTGGGGAAGGCTGGGAGGTACCTAACCCATCTAACTTACTTATTAGTGCTAATTAATTAGCTGCCTTGTTCTTTAAGTTAACTTAGATAACAGTTACTTAAGTTAGATGTGATATACAGGGTGCGGCAGGGAAACTTGCTGATTTGATAGGTCAATAAAAGAAAAAGTATTTCACATATCCATTCAACTCTTTTTTTATCGTATTGTAAACATCCTGATTTTTGTTTCAAGTGGTTTTAAAAATGACATCGGACAAATGGCGGCTCTCATTAGCGCTTTTTGAAGTTTCGCTCCACTCTTTCGAGCATATCGACGGGAATGTTGGCGATGGCTTGGCGAATGTTGTCCACGGAGCCAAATCAAGGAGATTAGGCGCTCGTGGAAGTGTTCCCTCAAAAGCTCCATTAAAGTTCTCGCTGTGAGTGCCGTAGTTCCCTCCTGCTGGTACCATATGTCCGCAAGTCAAGTTATGGGAGAAAAAATACCTCAATCGACAGCCTCACCCTCTCGACGTCTTCTGGTGTTCTGGAAGTCCGTTAACCTCCAGGCCCTTATTTTACCACACTGACACTTTCCCTGAATGCGTCCACCCACAAAACTATTGATTGCCGACCAGGAACGGGACCCGTGGGATAAATATTGAACCGAGTTCAGAAGGCACGTTGGCGAACGCACGCTCCTCCTTTGTCCAACGCACGACGACAACTGGCTTGAGCGGTAACAAAACTTAAAGACCCCCTCTATCGAATGAGACCCTTCCTACCCCCTTCTGACCACGTCTCGCTCATTGGCGCCCAATTCAAATCAGCAAGTTTCTCTTCAGCACCTTGTACATAGATTAGATTTTACATATAATATATAAAATTACAAAAAAGTTCGTAGAAACTGCAAAAAATAAGTCTTTATTAATAAGACTACTAGTTTTACCGAAATAGCAATCACATAATTTAGATAACATTATTTAAGTAAACACTTCTCTCTATATTTCTTCTTCGCCCCCCTTCTTAACGAATGCATGTATACGCGTTCGGTTTGTTTGCGTCTTAAGATTTCGGTTTTGAATCACTCAGGAAATCCCGTTAAGTTATGTTTGTTTAAAGCAAATCCATTTAAAGTGTTTGCCAGTCTTGCGACGGCGGCACTCGATTCGGATTGATTGTTTGTTCTAATTAAGTTTATTGTCCTCGCTTTGTTCGCTCTGTCTCCGTCCTTGTCTAACTTACGTACCGCACGCACGCACGCCCTCCGCAGACATCTACGAAATGGGCAACTACACACACAACAGACAATTGTTTGAATTTACAATTGTTGCAGCGGGGATTACCTAATTTGGGATTCATTAGGAAATAGTGGAGTCGGATTTACCACTTCCGGTTCATTAAAAAATTATGGTGTTTGAATAATGGATTTTGCTAAACATCGAATAAAGGCTGAAAGTGTTACTTTATGGTCTTATAGCAGTAAATGCCGTTAGCCTCGAAGTGTGCCAGTATTGATATTTTAACATTTAATCTAAAGGTTACTAGAGTAAATATAATTTCTTTTATAAGTATGAATGGAATTAACTTCTTTTAAATCACTCCCTAGAGTATTAGTTACTTATGCATTGTAATTAAAGAATACGAGGCACTTAGACCAAAGGGGTGTAAGTGGAAATATGAAAAAATGGAGTACATGCAAGGGGAACAGTTTTTTTGCTAATTAGCGGAGAGATATAGAGCTTTCCCACTAAGCAAAGAAACGTTGCTTTACACGTTGCATAAATGTTACCTCGCATCACGAAACGTTGCGTTTTAAGTTGCATGAATGTTAAAGAAAAGTTGAATAAACGTTGAATGTCCGGAAAAATCGTTGAATAAACGCTGAATGTCCGCCTGCAGGAACGTTGTATGCTAACGTTCAAAGAGAAATGTTGCTGCACCGTTGACAAATAACCGCATATGCAACACGGGCGATTAATCTTATTTGTATGCAGCCAACATACGAATGTATATATGTTAAGTTGCAAACGATAAATGCATAGAATCCGTATTGTATGCAACCCGATGTGCAGCAATTAAGTGAACGTTATACGAATGTTTCTCTCGTAATCTTAACGCAAAATTCATGTCTGGGTTTAAATCTGTCAAAAAATACAAATATGTATTGGTAACAAGAAAAAAACTGTCTTACAAAAAGTAATGTTGAATCTAGGCGAGATAGTACCCCGGAACCTAAGTACCCAGTACCCTTAAACTTTGAAAACATCAAAATATTGTTAACAAGTGCATGAACTTTAATTGAAATCAGCGTCTTATACGCGTGGCGCATGAAGTAAAATTTCGAGTTTAGAAAAGCCCAGAAAATTTGTCTCGGGTCGCTGCGCGACCCTCGCCAAATTTTCACGGGGCTTTTCTAAACTCGAAATTTTACTTCATGCTTAGTCTGGGAGTGGAAAACACTCCTTTGAAGCTTTTGGTTGAATTCTTAAAAAAACAAAGAATATGTGAAGATTTCAGCATATAATTGGAACATATTTACTTTAATGAAAAACTCTCTGTATGTTCAATGTCCATGAAATGTGTAAACAACGTTGCTGTATTACAGCAACAGTTTTAACAATTATACAATGTTAAAAATGTAATGTTACTATTTTAAATATATATCTAATGTTTATAATACAATGTTGCATAAAAGTCAAATTGTAATGATTATATAACGTTGTTTTACTTTGCCGCAATATTTTTGAAACGTTATAAGACAATGTTAAATTTTTGTATCTTTTTTAACATTTATGTAATATATATAAATCAATATTGCACGGTAAACGTTTATACAATGTTTGTTACGTTGCTAAAACTTTGTTGTAATAATTTTATTACAATGTTTTATTTTAGTATTCTCTTCAATATTCGTGCAATGATTAAAATGTGTGCGTGTTCAGTGGGTTAGTTAAAGATACTTCTACTCAGTATATTTTCTCTAAAATGGAGATTCCGTTAATAAATAAATAAATAAATAAAAATACACATCACCACTTTGTTGTGGTGGTTTTAATATAACTTAAACTTTAAAACTGGGTTTCTCAATTTTTGTATTAGTCACTTATTCTCCTGTGCTTCTAGGTGAATTATATCATTAATTTCTTGAAGTAATTTCTCATCACTTGGTGAAACATTTTACAATATGTAAAGTTATTTAAATTAAAAATACTTAGTATTATTTCACAAATTAAAACCTTATTCCGACTAGTTTCGGTTTGTTAGACCATTTTCGAAGGAATGCACAGGAAAAATTATCGTCCATGTATATATATATATATATATATATATATATATATATATATATATATATATATATATATATATATATATATATATATATATATATATTTGTTTAACAAACCGAATCTAGTCGAAATAGAGTTTTAATTTGTGAGACAATACCAAGTGTTTCTAATTTAAATAACTTTACATATAATTATATCATATTTAACTCAAATAAATTGTGGATATTTTAGTAGATAATTAACCATTTTTATATTTTAACATTTTCAGGATGGAGACAGGGGTTACCTAGAAGGATTAGCGAGCAGATACGCGGATCTCTTCAGCACGCACTACGGGGATGTTTTGAGTTACTTAGAGGATCTGAGGAGGAAAGATTGGGCCGAAATGTCCCCTAGGGAGAGGATAGCCGTTACCCCAGGCACCCCTCCGGGGGGTAACTACAGTCCGGTACCCGGAACGCCCTCCTCGGCCGGACTCACGTCCTCTGTGTCGCAGCCCATTTACGTCCCCGGAAAATATTCAGTGAGTATCAAGTTTTAGTTGTAATTGTAACACTTTTTTCTTGTTGTTGAGAAAACGAATTAACGGGTTGGAAACAGGAGGAAATTAATGAATGTTTATACTCAACATTGGTATTTTGTTACTGAACACATTAGCATTAATAATAATAAAGGATACATCAAAAATAACACTTAATTTGTTTGACTATTTGCAATTAGTGAAACACACCAAGTGTTTTCGAATCTTGAAGGCGTTCACTTCGTTGTACATTTTCAATTTTGATACAAAGAAAACATTTAACTCTTTTTATGCCACTATTATTTTACTTTTCTGACTAGTTTCAATAACAAGGTATTTATTATCAAACAAAGTAAGTTTGATAATGATTACTGCGTAATTGAAACTAGTCACATAAGTGAAATAATTTCTTTATGTTAATTTTTTCTTTATGTTAAACCGTTAAAGACGGTATGTCACTCTCTCTTATATATTAAATTGTTCGCATCTCCTAATGACTTAATCCCTTTACCTATATTAAAAAAGACTGTTATTCCTTACTTCACACTTTATTTGTACCGTTAGATGTAAATTTTGAGACACAAGGTGCTTATTATCAATAATAAAACATTTTACCTATAAATAACATCCCTTCATTTTCACTCGCCCCAGTTTTGTGTACCTGTTTCAACGACACACTTCAACATTTCTGTAAGTTTTCTGTTTAGCATAGCTAAACTTATGAGGAATAAATCTCGAAACGCGTCTATAGATGGCTTAGGACAATTAATATTCATTCCCTATAATTTTATCAATTTATTTCAATTTCCTGTTGGTTCATTTAATTTGGTGAGAGATTAATTTGACCCGATGTTGCATTGTGCATATAAATTATCCATAGAAAAGTAAATCTGTGGTGTAACTCAAATATTCATTGTTTAATTCAATATCTGTCGTGGTATTAGCTCGAAAAGTAGTTGTTTAAATGAATATTTGGGGACTTGTCTCAATGAGACAACATTTTTGCAGAATGTCGATAATAATTTTAATTCGTTTTTATATTTTGAAATAAAAGTGGTATAAAAACTTTAAGTGTTTTCTTTATATCAAAACCAAGTGTTATTTTTGATTTATTCTTTAATATTATTAGTTCAAAATGTTTCAACGGGTGATAAGTGAGATGGTTATTCAACAAACATTAGAATTTTTATTTCAATCTTGTTCTTTTCTACCGTTAGGTGTAAGGAGTAACACTTTCGAATTAATAATTTGAAATTAAATGCACATATGAATATGGATGTATTTATAGAAAAATCTAGTGTATATCCATTGAAAATAAAATAATCTAAAGTTACGAAAGTTTAAATAAATATTTAATTATCTCCATTACTTATAAATAAATTCTGTAGAAATTAAAATAATTGATGGCATCAATTGTTAAGATTTAATTTATTACATTTATTTTTATTTATATATTATTAAAATTTTACTTAAATAGATTTTTTTGATTTGGTTACAGGACAAAAAGGTAGAGTGCGCGCGAATTGAAACAGATGCCACGATCGCAGTAAGCTATGGCATGATACGTGAAATTTTGTGTAAATGGATATATACGTTTTTTTTTTAAATTATTTTTGGGGAGGGGGCATTGCGAAATTCTGTGGAAACAGGCGTAAATTTGATTTTTTTTGCTTTTGTTATTACATATATGGTTTTGGTCATTGTTACATTTTTATTTGTTGTTTGGTTGATTATTGGAAACGTGGATCGGATCCATACAAATTATGCTTAAAAATTGATAAAAAGTTTTACAATCGACGTGAAACAAATTAATGTTGCCAATGCATGAGCTTACAGTGTTTTAGATTGAATACAGTTTATTTGGTAATGAAAAATTGTGCATAATTGAAAAGGAAACATGTTCATACGTAGATTATTTATAATTTAATACCTTTAAGCCCTGTGCACATTGTAATGTACATAACAGTATTTCACCAAAAATCAAAGTTTACACAAATTCAGTCAATGATTTTAAACTTGCTTGAATTTCACTAATATAATATAATATTAGTGAAATTTAACCAAGTGTTTTTTTCTAAATTCATAGTCAAAATATTTCACCAAGTGAAAGATAATTCAAATTAATTCAGTCAATTTTTCATATGTAAAGTTATTTAAATTAAAAACACTTGGTATTGTTTCACAAATTAAACTTTATTCCGACTAGTTTCGGTTTGTTAGACCATTTTCAAAGGAATGTGAAACCGAAACTAGTCGGAATAAAGTTTTAATTTGTGAAACAATACCAAGTATTTTTAATTTAAATAACTTTACATATTCTAATATGTTTCACCAAGTGCCAGATGAGAAATTAATTCAAGAAAAAAAACAATTTTTTTATAGAGTAATATCTGTCTATGAAAGATATGAACCCAATATTTCTCTTTAGATATTCTCATAATTTAGTAAAATTAACTTATCGAATGAAAATGCTTTATTTCGACAGATGTGGTGATTTAATTATTATTATTATTACTAAGAAAAACGCAAAATGTAACGATATCAATAAAATCTAATTGCAATTTACAGATTTCATAATATATTGACGAATAAAATATTCTATTTTTCAATTTAATAATTATTTACAAATTTAGTCCAATGTGTCAACTTTATGAGTCGTCATCTATCGAAATTAGTCTATCCTGTCAACTTGAAATGACATTTAGTCGAATGTATCAAACTTGACACAAATCGGCGTCAGCCGACTATTTGAGACCTATTATTTAAAATATTTTATTAGATAGACATGTTATTGTTTTTCATTATGACACTTGCGACACACATTTTGATAATTGTGACATATTTTAAAGTAACGAGTGTCTTCCACTCCCAGACTAAGCATGAAGTAAAATTTCGAGTTTAGAAAAGCCCCGCGTAGAAAATTTGTCGAGGGTCGCGCAGCGACCCGAGACAAATTTTCACGGGGCTTTTCTAAACTCGAAATTTTACTTCATGCGCCACGCGTATAAAACACTGAAATGTTGTAAGATTATTTATATTTTAATACCTTTAAGCCCTGTGCACATTATAATGTACATAACAGTATTTCACCAAAAATCAAAGTTTACACAAATTCAGTCAATGATTTTAAACTTGGTTGAATTTCACTAATATAATATAATATTAGTGAAATTTAACCAAGTGTTTTCTTCTAAAATCATAGTCAAAATGTTTCACCAAGTGAAAGATAATTCAAGATAAATTCAGTCAATTTTTCATATGTAAAGTTATTTAAATTAAAAACACTTGGTATTGTTTCACAAATTAAACTTTATTCCGACTAGTTTCGGTTTGTTAGACCATTTTCAAAGGAATGTGAAACCGAAACTAGTCGGAATAAAGTTTTAATTTATGAAACAATACCAAGTGTTTTTAATTTAAATAACTTTACATATTCTAATATGTTTCACCAAGTGCCAGTTGAGAAATTAATTCAAGAAAAAAAAACAATTTTTTTATAGAGTAACATCTGTCTATGAAAGATATGAACCCAATATTTCTCTTTAGATATTCTCATAATTTAGTAAAATTAACTTATCGAATGAAAATGCTTTATTTCGACAGATGTGGTGGGATAATTATTATTATTATTACTAAGAAAAACGCAAAATGTAACAATATCAATAAAATCTAATTGAAATTTACAGATTTCATAATATATTGATGAATAAAATATTCTATTTTTCAATTTAATAATTATTTACAAATTTAGTCCATTGTGTCAACTTGATATGAGTAGTCATCTATCGAAATTAGTCTATCCTGTCAACTTGAAATGACATTTAGTCGAATGTATCAAACTTGACACAAATCGGCGTCAGCCGACTATTTGAGACCTATTATTTAAAATATTTTATTAGATAGACATGTTATTGTTTTTCTTTATGGCACTTGCGACACACATTTTGATAATTGTGACATATTTTAAAGTAACGAGTGTCTTCTACTCCCAGACTAAGCATGAAGTAAAATTTCGAGTTTAGAAAAGCCCCGCGTAGAAAATTTGTCGAGGGTCGCGCAGCGACCCGAGACAAATTTTCACGGGGCTTTTCTAAACTAGAAATTTTACTTCATGCGCCACGCGTATAAAACACTGAAATGTTGTAAAAACTGTAAAGTACAGAGGTAATAAACTTTGAATCAAATTACATTTGCTCCTATTAATATTATATGTATTTGTTAGTGCCTATAATTTTGTTTGTATTTACAAAATCACAAAAAAAAACATCAACATAACATAATTTGATATTACTTGTACGAACTTACAGTTGCTTAAATTCGACACAAATACCTAATCTAATTTAACCTAACCCAACCCAAGATAACCTAACCCAATCCAACTCAACCCAAACCAAGTATTTCTGTATTTTATAAATCGAAAAAAATCTCGAAATATTGAAAATTTTATAAAAATGTTATACTCTGACAAATATCTAGAAACATCAAAAATCTCGTGAAAATTTTAAAAATCGACAAAAACTTAGAAATATCGAAAATCTCGACATGTTGAAAATCTTTAGGATCCACTTCCAGACTAAGCATGAAGTAAAATTTCGAGTTTAGAAAAGCTCCGCGTAGAAAATTTGTCGAGGGTCGCGCAGCGACACGAGACAAATTTTCACGGGGCTTTTCTAATCTCGAAATTTTACTTCATGCGCCACTCGTATAAACCACTGATTTAAAGTAAAGGTAAAAATATATACTGCTGAAATGTGAAAGATATAGCGAAAAGAAGCAAAAAATATTTATTTTGTGATAATAATAATAATAGTACAACAAATTTTAGTTTGAGACACATTTTATATATTCTTAATATTAAAATCATCAAAGCTATAACGATGACAACGTTATGATGTGCATATGATGAAATTGAAATGTGATGCTCTTCGCAATCTACAGCTAACTTTGTGTTTGACTTCGTTCTTCTAACACAAATTTGTTGTAGATTGCCAAAAATATTCTACTTTAACATTTTTTTACAACCAAATATTGGCAATTTTGTACATATTTTATATTTGGTGATAGAAAAATTATAAATTTCAAAACAAACTGGATTTTTTGTTTGATTTTCACCATGTAACAAATTAAATTCCCTTTTTATCAAATGAAAATCCCACATGTCAGTTTTTATCAACATGATTGTCAAATGACATTCCCCTTTTATCAAGTGAAATTCCTGTTTTAATAAAAATAATTTAGTGATGTGAAAGGACGTTAAATACAGATAATTTTTCAATCAATTAAAATTATTACATACATTTTAATACTACAGGATTTTTCCTTTGATTTGCACTATGTAACAAATTTGATTTCCTTTTTATCAAATAAAAACCCCATATGTCAGTTTTATATCAACATGTTTTAATAATTGTCTGATGACTTCCTCTTTGTATCAAGTAAAATTTCCGTTTTATTAAAAATAATTGAATAATTTGTAAGGACGTTAAATGCGGGGAATTTTTCTTTTAATATTTAATAATTTTATTACTAGAGGATTTTGCGTTTGATTTTTACGATGTAACAAATTTTTATTTTCCTTCCTTTTTTTATCAAGTGAAAATTCTACGTCAGTTTTGTATATATATCAACATGTTTCACTATTTGTCAAATGAGTTTCCCTTTTTAGTAAATGAAATTCCCGTTTAATTCAAAATAATTAAATAATGGGATTTTTTTTAATGTAGGGAATTGTTTTTTTAAGGGATAAAGTAAAATTTCGAGTTATGAAAAGCCTTAAAATTTGGTTTGGTCGCGACTAAACCAAATTTTCTGGCTTTTTAAAACTCGAAATTTTACTTTATTCGTTACCCGTATAAAACACTGATATATTGTGAAATATATAACATACTGCTAGATCAGTATTAAAAATATACTGCTAAAGCAGGATTAAAAATATACTGCTAAACAAGAATATTTGTAATTTCACGCCTGGTGCAAGAAGTAAAATTTCGAGATTAGAAAAACCTGAATTTGGATTTATATCCAAATCCAAACGTTCAGGCTTTTCTAAACTAGAAATTTTACTTCATGCCTAATTAAGGAATGGTTACACTCGTTAGTAGCTTTAAAATGAACTTTTAATATTCTACAATTTATTGCTCTAAAATACAAAGAACATTTTTATCATTACGTCTTAATCTTTTGGTACGTATCTCCAACTGGTTAAATAATTCTCCATTTGATAAGAAAGACAAATCATTTGACAAATAGTGAAATATATTGATATAAAACTAACAAGTTAGATTTTCATATAATAAAAAGATAATTTTATTTAATACATGCTGAAAATCAAACGATAAACCATGTAATATCATTATATATTTTTAACTTACGGCAAGAGAATACATTTTTTTACAAATCTATGAATTTAGTCAGAGAAGTGTGACGATTTTGATTAAAATGCATTTAGATTTCAATAAATTTCACTATTGCTCAAATTACCTAAAATGCGTACGAGTATTTGAACAATATTAAATTGAAAGATAAAATTTCTTTTCTGTGTTCGATAATTAAATTTGAATTTGCATGTGTATTATAATTTTTTGTAGGTTTTGATAAGTATTTGTGTTTGGTCATATTTTGTGTATTACACCATGATAGAAAATAGCATACTATTTACTTGTAAAAGAAAATAGTGTCGTCTAATACAAGCTTAATGCTTACAGAAACTGTAAAATTGTGAAATAATTTCTTAATCTCATGACTCATTTATCACTTGGTATTTTTTTTATAATTGTTGATGTTAGTATGATACATTTATTTCTGTAGGCTTAATATTTATTAATTTTAAGCCATTAACGGCCGAGCAATTATAGAAGTCACCCAAAAAGTTGATTTTAGGTAAAATTCTGCACTTCTCATTGTGATTTCTATAAATAATTTATTACATAATGTGCTACAATTTTTTCTTTTAAATATACGTAATGTATACGTTGTAAATTTTCAGGTATTCGTCAATTTTTCAAAAGCGTTCAATCTAAAGTTTCGAACGAGTGTTTTCACTCCCAGACTAAGCATAAAGTTTAGAAAAGCCTTAAAATTTGGTTTGGTCGCGACAAAACCAAATTTTCAGGCTTTTCTAAACTCGAAATTTTACTTCATGCACCACGCTTATAAAACACTGAAATATTAGGAAATTAGAATTACACTTAAATATACTTATTTAAAATTAGCAATAATCAAAATATTTAAATAACAAAATATTAACATTTTTCTTCACACATTCTCAATTCAGGTCATATAATACAATTTATCAGTAATACTTTAATTAGAAAAAAAAAATATATTGCGTTAGTTATTGCATCAATAAAGTCTGTGAGATTTGCGTTAAATAAAGTATGAAAAATCTAGAAAAAAATTTGTTTATGTTAAATTGACACTCCATTAGTCTTCTTTCTCGAGATTCGGTGATTATTTAAAATTAGCAATAATCAAAATATTTAAATAACAAAATATTTACATTTTTCTTCACACATTCTCAATTCAGGTCATGTAATACAAGTTATCAGTAGTACTTTAATTAGAAAAAACAAATATATTGCGTTAGTTACTGCATCAATAAAGTCTGTGGGATTAGCGTTAAATAAATTACGAAAAATCTAGAAAAAAAATTGTTTATGTTAAATTGACACTCCATTAGTCTTCTATCTCGAGATTTGGTGATTATTCTAATCATTCCACTCATATTTCTAAACACGCCTAATATTTACATAACACAGATATTTCAACTCTCTCTTGCATTCTCATAGACTTTAGTTACATTTTTTAAATAGTTACAGAAACTAAAGATGGTCACATTTTTAATAATTAGCGTGATAAATGCCTGTGGTAATTAAATCGTATTTTATTCCATATTAGGTATGATTTATAGTCTTTTAAAAACATGACATATTTGTGGATAATATTAGCCCCTATTTAAATTTTTTAAATAAAGATTAAAGGAAAAAGAAAAAGAAAGGAAGGAAATAAATGATAACTATAAGAGAAAGCAGCATTATTTTAATAGGAGCTATTTAAATAAAATCGTTTGTTTCCTCTACTATTTTTAACTAGATTAGTTAAACGCATGTCTATTTATATTAAAAAAAAATTAAGGGACAGTTGCACCAAATACGTTGAACTGGTTCATCTCTGAACTCGAGTTTAATGTGACATTTATTTATTTAAGAATGCATTCACGGAAATAAAACTTCCTACAAAAAATTGTACATCACTTAAAACTAACTTAAACTAAATATACAACAAAAGAATACTGTAGTATATAAATAAGAGCCGTGCAATATTTATATGAAAGATTGTACATCATTTAAAACTAAATTACATTAGGCAATAGAACTGTCATTTGAACTCAAGTTCAGAGATAAACTAAAACTAGTTCATCGTTTTCTGGTGCAACTGGGATTAAATCTGATTTGATTCTTTTGAAGCTCGCTTCAATAGAATTTTTGGTTAATTACACTCTTTAATTGGAATATAAGATTTAATTAATCCATATAAACACATCCAGTTGGCATTATTACGTATTGATAATTATACAGAACGAATGCTGATAATAGCACTGCTGCCAAAGTAAACAGAATTCTCCTATATCAAACGGCATTTTCAATCTGCATACGTGATCGTTACTAATGGTTTCTCTTTGAAATATCCTTCTGTAATGCAAATCCACTCAAATATACAATCCTGCATCGAATTTAAATGATACATCAGCCTTGTTAATAACTTACATAAAAGAATCGAGAAAACTGTTAATTATTGAATTTAAAAAAAAGACATATTTTCATATACAAGGATTTGTACTTGTAAAAGTAGATTCTTCCCAAAGTAAATTGCTCCAGGCGCTCGAATTTTTAAAGATTTTATTAGATAAATAAACTTTTCTCAAATGTTGTTGATTATCGATCTGCAATTTTTGTGTAGAAGCTAAATATTATACAGTGAGATTTATTTTTTTTGCTAAACATACGCTTCTTATGTTCAGTATTAGAAAGTCCATGTCAATACATTATTTCATTAAATTTAGTAAAGAAAAACACTTGTTATGTTCCGTTATTTTATTTTCAGTTTCCTGACACGTCTTTCGATCTTTATAGATCATTATCAGATCATTTTAACCTTTGATAATGATCTGTGAAGATCGAAACACGTGTCAGGAAACTGAAAATAAAATAATAGAACATAACAAGTGTTTTTCTTCACCAAATTTGAATATCCGGTTCCATCAAGAGTGTAGCGCAACAAGCATTAACTTTATAATTAAATTATTGTTGAGTTACGTGGAGGTGAACGAAGTTATTAAATAAAAGAATTGAGTCTCCTTTCTTCACAGGATTTATTTAAAAATCGCAAATGTAATTTTCGGTCACGATGTGACCATTATCAATGCTGAACTATTTACAAAAACAAACGGAAAATGTATACCATGGATACAGATTCGGATTATAATTACAATGTTTCGGGTCACAAATTTTCAATAGATAAAATGAAATTATTAAAATTCTCCAGTAATTACCGGCTTAATACCTTGGAGGCAATAGAAATGAAAAAAGTGGAAAACAGGCTATTTAACTTTGATTTAAGCCCATTAGTAAATCCTTTTCTAGAATTGATCCCAGCGCTCTAATCCCAGTCACCCGAAACATTGTAATTATAATCCGAATCTGTATCCATGGTATAAATTTTCCGTTTGTTTTTGTAAATAGTTAAGCATTGATAATGGTCACATCGTAACCGGAATGTACATTTGCGATTTTTAAATAAATCCTGTGAAGAAAGGAGACTCATTTCTTTTATTTAATAAGCATTAACTTTATTATTTCATTAATTTCACGGATTAGGCAACCAAACTTACAGATATTTTATTTCTTTTTTTGAAGGGACTGAAATTTTATTTTAGGTTTAGTACAAATGTTCAAAGTGACCACCTTCCTGCTCCAATATGCCAAGCGATTGTAAAATCTCTGTACAGTATTTCTTAAAAAACTGGATTTATTCCATTGCAGGCGGTACTTATTCTGTTTTTTAGTTCTTCTGTACTCTTTATTGCTATATTATTGTAGATTTTGAATTGGAGATAACCTCAAAAAAAGAAATCGTTTGGCGATAAATCCTGGGACCGAGGTAGCCAAGCTATTGGTCCAAATCTTCCAATCCAGCGATCCTGGAAGGTTTCATTCAGGAAACGTGTAACAGGGCCTGTGGAATGTGGTTGAGCGCCGTCGATTTGAAACCATCCGTTCTTAATATTTAAGACTTGTAGTTGTGGTATATTGTCTTTTTGAAGAAGTTCTAAAAATTTAACAGCAGTTAAGTTGCTCTCAATAAAAAAGGGACCAATAAGGGTAGTGTCAACTATTCCAGCACAAACATTAATTTTTCTATTGTATTGTGTGTGTTAAATTTTGAACATGTTCGTTTGTATATGACCAATACCTATAGAAATAAGAACAGATGAATAAGGAGAAAAGGGAAAGAGGTGTTAGGTACAAACCGACAATTTTGTGAATTAACCATCCCATCCAAACAATGTATTGATATTGACTTTCAAAAACTGAACATAGGAAACCTGTGTTCATCGAAAAAAAATTCTCACCGTATGTCATATGTCTGCTAAAATGACAATGAAAGAATAAAAATGTATTTAGATAAGATCAAACATACTAATATTAGTATCCTATTGAAAACATATGAATACATTTATTGAAAACCTATCTCCACAAAAAATAAAACACTTTTAATCTTTCTTAACAAATTTACTCTTTACCAGATATACATTTCGGATATAAAGTAATCATTATCAATGGTTTGCTGGTCATTTTGTGTCCGAAATGTACATCTGGTAAAGAATACATTTGTGAAGAAAGTTTGAAAGTTATTATTAACTTCACGTAACTAACCCAAATTCATCCATGTCCACACTTGTAACTCTAATTTTATAAAATTCACTTCTAGAGTCTCCAAATATCACTATTACGTCAATCTTTACAATAAATTAAGTCAATATTAGCTTTGCCATTAACATCCTAATTAATAAACGTTTGTAGATAATTTTCAAACGGCAGTATTTTGGTCTAACTCCACTAAATTTTGTTACTTCTTTTTACTAATTGTGATAGAGCTTCATAATTTTTCACATCCTAATTAATAGACGTTTGTGAATAATTTTTGAGCTGCAGTCTTTTTTCGAACTCCACTAAATTTTGCTACTGCTTTTTACTAATTGTGATAGAGCCTCATAATTTCTCACATCCTAATTAATACACGTTTGTAGATAATATTTAAGCTGCAGTCTTTTTTCTAACTCCACTAAATTTTACTACTGCTTTCTACTAATTGTGATAGAGCCTCATGATTTTTACATTCTAATTAATAGAAGTTTGTAACTAATTTTCAAATGCAATCTTTTTTTCTAACTCCACATAATGTTCTTACTACTTTTAATTAATTGTGATAGAACCTCATCATTTTCAACTAACGTCTATTAATTTATTTGAACATAAGTCAAATTGGTTAGAGTGGAAGGCAAAGCTATACTCATAAGAGATAAAACTCGAAACGCGTCTCTAGATGGCCTCAATAATTGGAATTGTTATATTTCGAGTAGGTTACTGTATGTAACAGCAAACTCTTGTATAATTCAATGTCGGTCAAGGCATTAGTTCAAGAAGTAGTTGCTTCAATAAGTGTTTTATTTAGTCATTTTGTTGTAGATTGCGTAAAGAATCGGACTTTTAATGTTTTGAACAGGGTTGTTAAAAAAACGTTTCTATTTTTTCATTTTAATTAAAACAAACAGTTTTATTTACAAAACGTGTTTTTTTTTTCATTGAAACAGTTAAAAACATGTTTAAAACGTGTTTAAAACATGTTTAAAACACGATTAAAACATGTTTAAAACACGTTTAAAACAGAACATACAGTGCATTTTTCTTTAAGGTATACATATCCCGATACTAAGAGCGTTTTTTTTTTAAATTTGCGTAAATTTGTTGCTTCAATGCGGTCAATTTAAGGCTTTTAACGAGTGTTTACTACTCCCAGACTAAGCATGAAGTAAAATTTCAAGTTTAGAAAAGCCTAAGAATTTGGATTGGCCGCGTAGCGAAGCGGAGCGGCCAATCCAAATTAGGCTTTTCTAAACTCGAAATTTTACTTCATGCGCCACGCTTAAAAACACTAATTTACAGTGAAGTTTTAAAAACACATACATACAACAACGATTATAGGCAACCTAATATACGTTAGAGTAACTGGGTTGCCTATAATCACTGTTTTAAACAATTTGTTCAGCGTAGAATTTGACTCACGTTTTATTCACATCTACATATTAGATTGCTAAAGTCGTATATTTTAAACTTTACGATATTTCAGTGTTTTATACGCGTGGCGCATAAAGTAAAATTTCGAGTTTAGAAAAGCCTAATTTGGATTGGCCGCTCCGCTTCGCTACGCGGCCAATCCAAATTTTCAGGCTTTTCTAAACTCGAAATTTTACTTCATGCTTAGTCTGGGAGTGGAAAACCCTCGTTTAAAGATTCAAATTAAAATCTTAAAAAAAAACAATGTCGGAAAATTCATAGTGTATGCATATGTATACCTGAATGAAAAATTTCCTGTATTTAAAAATCACATTTATGCACACACAGTTGTGATATTTTATTGTAATAAAATGTTATGTTTAATAATGTAATTTGAAATATTTTCAACAATTTAGCTAATATTTAAAAACGTAATCAAAAAATTTTAATGAAGTAGTATAACATATAATTTAGCAAATTTAAGATAATAAGAAAACGTTTTTTTACAAATTTAACCTATAAAACATATTTTAAACAAATGTAACCTATAAAACATGTTTTAAACAAATTTAAGATTTAAAACATGTTTTAAACAAATTTAAGATTTAAAACATGTTTAAAACAAAATCCTTTAAAACACGACGGCTGTTTTTAAACATGTTTTAAACACATTCTTTAAATCAAAGTGTTTTCAACATAACAACCCTGGTTTTGAATTAATTTTAAAGTGTTGCAAATGCCTACTGATGAATATTGTGCAATCCTATTTTTAATTATATTCAACTGCAGAACTCTGTACAAAAATTCTCTCTAATCAACAAATCGCAGTATAAGTAATTTAATTTTGCTTTTATTCTATATATTTTGTTGTTGTTTACATTAAATAATAATAATTATAATAAAAATAATCTTTATTCATATTACCCCATTACATAAATGGATGTGCAAGTCAGTTTAAAATATTACAATTAACATACAATATATAATTACGCAAAATTATTATAAACAAGGCACAGTTTAAAAGTAAAAGGACATTACAATATAAGATCAGTATCTGTCAAATAATCTAGAACACTATAATAACAATTGTTATTAAAAGTAGTTTTGATTTGTTTTCTAAATGAATTATCTTTTAATTCTTTGATTTGTGTCGGTAGTTAGTTAAATAATTTTGCTCCAATGGTATTGGGGTGACTTTTCAAATTTGGCCGATCTATGCGCGACGACTAACAAATAAGTGCCGTTTCTAGTGTTGGAGTCGTGGATATCTGAATTCTTAGTGAAGTTTTTCAAATTATTTTTGACAAGTAGTAATGTTTTGTATATAAATATACATGGTAGCGTAAGGATTTTGTATTGTTAAAACGCGTATAATATTATAAAACAGATAATACAGAAATTGAACCATGTGTTAACCCAGAGGCAACCATTACCCTAAAAACGCATCCACATTTCACCCTTCCATTAACAAACACAATTACACCTGCATCTGCATGTGCACCCCTTTTACATTCCCTAGCCCTCAGGCTCTAGCAAAACTTCCCTCAATTAATATATTTTGCGGAGCATATTTTGCAGAACATACCCTATTAATTTTTAAATGAATCATTTTTTATTTATAAACAGTTAGAAATACACCTAAAAATAATTACATTTAAAAATTAATAGGGAATGTACTGCAAAATATGCCGCGTACAATATATTAATTAACATCAAAACTAAAGCACTTTCCTTTAATTTATTAATACAGCAACAATTTACATTTATTTTAATAAATAACGCGTAGTGTTGCACATAGTGAAAATCCGTGTTTATTTCATGCGCGAGTGCGCCAAGGGCGCTAATTTATATTATTCATGTTTTATATCGGCGTGTGTAGGTTTTAATTATATCAGTAATCATGGCGATCATATAAATTTATTATGAGGTCATAAATATGCAAAAATTCTACGTTTCAATTTATCAAAATGAAAATGTTATTCAATTCTCATTAACGGTTTTATAAATTAGTTTTCGGGTATTTTTTATTTCAGTGCGCGCGGTGATGATTTTTTTATTTAAAATGTATTTATTGTGGAATTAATCGACTTTATAATTGATGTTTTTGAAATGTATATTTGTTTGGTTTTAATACAATTAAATTAATAATTTATATAAATTAAATTGTACAAATTTATTAAAAAAAAACACCTTATCAATCACCACCACCACCACCACGCATACAAAACAAGTTCAAATTACACCCCACTGAGCAAAAAACAAACAAATAACGTTATATCAACATTTTAGCAACACTAAACGTTGTTTTAATGTTGATGAAACATTACTTAATTAAATTTACTCAGTGGGAATAGCTGTTTTTGATCTGGAGTTAAGATTATTTATTAATAATAATAATATTTATTTACGACTAAGTTGTTTTGAACAAATGTGCTTACAATGAATATTATACTGGGTGTTTGATAAAGCACGCTTAACGCCATCACTCTTGTATTTGTTGACCGATTTTATTATACTAAAAACCAGAATCAAGCGACGTTTAGATACTAAAAAATGACATGAATATTGATTTTTTTCAATAAATACGTCTTTCTCCAATAATAGCCGACTTAAGATTTTTAAATGGCTGTCTATATATTTTAAATTTTATTATATTAGACTAGTGGTGGGGAAACTTTTTTTAAGACGGGCCATTTGTAATAACCAGACAATCGTAGCGGGCCAAAGAATAATGCTTAATCGTAGGTAGGTAGTTTTTATGCGGGTCGTCACATTACGAAGTAAGAACGCGTTCAAACATTCTCACGACGGCACTCTTAAACGGGCCGGATTAAACCTTTCCGCGGGCCGGACTTGGCCCGCGGGCCGTAGTTTCCCCATCACTGTATTAGACAATATTTTTCTGAATCTATTGGATTTAGAAAAATAATGTCTGCGCCCAATTTCTTGTTTTTTTCAAGATTTTTTTTAAATCTTCTATTTAAAATTATTTTTTTTTATTATAATTAGTGTGCCTTGTAAATAAAGTGACAAACGTCATATATTGTGAGGTTATGCCATTAATAATAACGAAACAAAAAATTAGTACCTACGTTACAACTAAATGTAAAATAAAAGTAGAGGAAAAATGTAAATATTTTGTTATTTTAATATTTCGATTATTACTTATTTTTAAGTGTATTTATAACTTTACAATATTTCAGTGTTTTATACGCGTGGCGCATGAAGTAAAATTTCGAGTTTAGAAAAGCCTGAAAATTTGGTTTGGTCGCGTAGCGCTACGCGCTACGCTACCAAACCAAATTTTCAGGCTTTTCTAAACACGAAATTTTACTTCATGCTTAGTCTGGGAGTGGAAACACTCCTTTGAACTTTAAAATTAACTCCTAATAAAATCGACGTGTGTAATGTAATAAATCATTCATTAAAATCATAAAAAAAGATGCAACATTTTACCTAATATCAACATTTAAAGTTAACTTTCTAATTTGCTAGGCTCTTAATTGGTTAATACTTTATTCTACTGTTAATTGGTTAATACTTTATTCTACTGTTAATTGGTTAATTCTTAAGAAACACAGTATTTATTCAATATTAAAGTTGCATTTAATACACTAAGAAACTATGAATAAATCGACAAAAATCTAGAAATATCGAATATCTGAACATGTTGAAAATCTTGACGGTCCACTCCCAGACTAAGCATGAAGTAAAATTTCGAGTTTAGAAAAGCCCCGCGTAGAAAATTTGTCGAGGGTCGCGCAGCGACCCTCGACAAATTTTCACGGGGCTTTTCTAAACTCGAAATTTTACTTCATGCGCCACGCGTATAAAACACTGAAATATTGTAAAGTTTAAAAAATACTAGTCTTTATTTTGTTGGGTTGGTTGACAAATTGTGTCGAATCTTCTGAACTGATTATACATATAAATTTTCATCAATACTAAAAGTCCAATCTTGATTTAAGGCACACTACTATGTATTGCCAAAAAATCATGTGAACAAGATTTATTATAATTTTTTTCTAGCATAAATATAATTTAATATTAACAAATCAAGCATAATTGGATTCAGAAAAGCAATGTCCAATATAATAAAATAAGAAAAGTATATGCTGCCATTTAAAAATTAAAAGTTGACCATTATTTGGCTATACGTTAATTTTGAAAAAAATATATAATTGCTGTCAATTTATGGTATTAAAACTGCGATTGACTTTGTTTATAAGATTATTCAAATCGATGAATTAATAACAGAGTTATGGCGTTGGGCGTTTTTTTTTTATATCGAAAACCTGGTATGTATGTTTCAATATGAACTAACTTATTCCAAAAATTCAAATCACCTGCATACTTTTTGTTGTAGCTCTTGGATTTAGGCTATTATCTTTATTATACTAGAATTAATTCCTGATTTATTTCACTGAAGAGTAAATAATACAGCCTGTACATAAATGGTCGTTATGTAACCATGTAAAATATTTTTATGCCGCTCTAGTAAAATGGGTTGATTTGTTATCTAGACAACTTAATTTACACACTATGAATTTAGCAATTAAAGTTATATTCATGCTACTGCAAATATTATTTGCTTCAAATGCAATGGATGGTTTATTGACCAAAATATAAGACAAAAGCTCGAATTCAAACCTCACATCTAGTGTTTATTGAATACATTTCAGACAAATAAAACAATCAAAATAATAATAAACATAATTGTATGTGCTGAAAATGTTCACCATTCGCCTGTAAACACATTTGAACCCGTCTTCTTTTATTGTCAAAGATATTGATCAGCATTTCAGGTGTTATCGTTTGACATGCAGTTATAATCGCTGCCCTCAATTCTTCCAACGTATGCAGTCGCTGTCGAAAAACTCTGTCTTTCAGGTATCCAAAAATAGAATAGTCCAGCGGACAGATCTGGAGAACGTGTAGGCCATAATCCTTGACTAATTAGTCTATCACCAAAAAATTCTCTAAGATAGTCCAATGTTGCTCTAGCTGTATGAGCTGTCGCACTATCTTGTTGATAATATCTGTTCTGTAATTCTTCATCGTCCAACTGGTTTATAAAAGGATTGATAAGTTGTTGCCGATATCTCTCACCATTTATTGTGCCATCAAAGATTACCGGCCCAAATATTCTACGGCGAGACACTGCTAGCCAAATTCCAACCTTCCGAGGATGTAACGGTGTTTTAATAAAAAGACGAGGGTTTTCCGAGTGCCAGAACCTATAGTTTTGCGAATTTACATATCGCGAGAGATGAAACCAAGCCTCATCACTGAAAAACGTTAAATCCAGTGTTCGATCTTCATTTAAATTTTCTAAAAACCATCGACAATAATTCATTCGGCGTTCCGGATCAACTGGAAATAATTGATGAACCACATACAGTTTATAGGGATGTAAGTTCAACCTCTTCCTCACAATCTTATGGCACGTGCTCAAAGGAATCGCAGTTTGCAAAGCCAATTTGCGAATAGATTTCTGCGGGCTTACAGCGAGTCGTTGTCTGACATCTTCGACAACCTCTTGCGACACAGAGGGCCTGCCTGACGATTTACCTCTCTGCACACTACCAGTTTGCCTGAAACGATTCACTATTCGTAGAATATGTTTTGATAACACCGAATATTCAAATTGGTGATCCGGAAACTTCTGCTGAAATTCTCGAACACACTCTGGTATTGAATAGATCCATGCCCCATTTTCTAATCGCCCATTCCGAAAGTACGACTCGATTATAAAAGCATTATTCTCATCAGAATACATTTCGATAAATTGCTTTATTTTTGTTTGTTTGACAGACGACAGTAACAGTTTAGTTCAGGTGCACAATTTTAAAAAGGCGGCAAAAGTGAATTGAAGTGATTACATAATTCCAACCATTGACGCTGTATTATATTGTATGTTCAAATAAAAAAAAAACCTCTAGAGTGCCATGGAAAAAATTGTAGGTTGGCAACTCTAAAATTATATAGTAAAATTATTATGTCTGACCTTTTATGTGTCAATTCCCAAAGCGTGTAGCCAACTTAAATTTAAAAAGGATGAAATCATGGCACTCTAGAGGTTTTTTTTTTATTGAACATGCGATAGATACATAATCATTTTTTTTTTCGCCTGGTCAATCAGAGGGGGGCTTACTGGTATTAGAAATGCGAATAAGATTTTTGATGATATTTTTACTAAATTTTTTATTCATTGTACAACTGTTTATATATATATATATATATATATATATATATATATATATATATATATATATATATATATATATATATATATATAAATTAACTTTACTCGTACACAAACCGATTTTTTAAAAAGGAATTTATTTCTTAACACCCGTGTTCACGGTTTGGTCTCTAATTCATAACTAACGATACAATAATAAAATATAATATAATAAGATAAAATAGCGAAATAAGCATGAGATAACAATTATGCAAAATAAGCAGAATAATATATAAATGGATAAATAGATAATAAGTGCTATTGTTTATAATGAAAGGAGTCTGTTGTGTTGGCGTCAGGTAACTTATATATATGTTAGCGGTTGTTGTTAAATCAAATTTATTACTTCTTAAGTAGGCATTACTTTCCGACAATACTGTTATTTATAAAACTATAAGAATTATGTATTATTATTTTCTTGTCCTGTAATTGTCCTGTAATGGGTGTTGGGCAATAAAGTTATTAATATTATTATTATTATAATTGGTATTTACAACACATTTTGTATACATTTTACTAATTTAATATGTTACTATAAAAAACAGAGACAATTAGATAATTGTACAGATTTGTAACGTCTTTTGCATACATAGCATTAAAATATATTACACACAAGAAAGTCAAATGAGTAAAACACTTTGCTTTGATTGGCTGATACAATACGCGCAAACGGTATAAAACGGCATCTGCGCATATTGTCACAGCGCACTCGCTTATACAAACATTTTAATTCCTAAATGTTGAGTATAGTCTTCCCGTGTAGGTTACTTTTTATATATAATATATTTTTTTCACTAAAATTTAATATTTAATTAATCAATTTAATTTCAGCCGTCAAGTTGCCTAAGTGACAAGGAAGAAGACGAAATCTACGGATTCGGTTACGGGGTTTATGGCGCACAAATGGCCAGGCAGCAGCAGCAGAGGTTAATGGGCGCCCAGCCCACAACTCATCAGCCCCTTTTACTGCAACACCAACAGAATTACCAAACGTAAGTGAGAATCCCGCATATTCGCCCCCCTTTTCCTTCTTATCCCACACACACACACATCTACTGATCCTCAAAGATCCGCCGTCTTTGTGCGTTTATAAGCTCGGAGAACCTTTCATCACCCACACAAATTTTATTACCGAGCCTCGCAACACGTGTCGCACCGAATTAACGAGTAGACCCTAAATTAATCATGGAAATTGGGTTATATTAGGATATTAATGTTGCCATTTATATCACGTTTTAGATGTTTAATCATAAAAGGTTAATTAATTAATTGGGTTGTATAAAAAATTCACTGCTTTTGAAGAGGTCGATACGATCCAAAACTTGGTATACAGTCTTCTTAAATACATTCTAGTTTTAGGATGAATATTTAAAATATATATATTGGGTTCTGTATTGTGGAGGCTTCTACTTCGTTATACATGTTAATTACACAATGAAACACTTTTAACTTTGTTTGTATAACACGTTTTATTTAATGTGACTGCAGTTTCGACAAATTTAGCTTGTCATTATCAAACATGGAGTGAATCACTCCATATTTGATAATGACAAGCTAAATTTGTCAAAACTGCAGTCACATTAAATAAAACGTGTTATACAAACATCTCGACACCCTAAAGGGTAAAAGGGATTTTAAATGATTATATATATATATGTTATACAAACAAAGTTAAAAGTGTTTCATTGTATATATATTGGGTGTTTCTAAACTGATACGAAAGGTTTGAGTGGGTAATTTTCTAGCATAATTTAAGGGAGGTCTTTTATAAATGTTTTTGTTCTTTTAAAATTGTTAGTTTGATCACAAAAATAGGCGCATTTGACATAATTTAGGGGATTGTTATTATTTGTTAAGAAAAATCAAGTAGGCTGACGTCAAATAAATTCATACTATTTTTTCAAATTTCTAGAGTTTTATATGTATGGACTTAAAACATGTTCTACAACTAAATAATACTTTATTGAAAGAATAACATTTTCTGTAACTTGGAGAGGAAGGAACTTACAGAAAATGCTATTCTTTCAATAAAGTCTTATTTACTTAATTATTGAATTTTGGAGGCGTTCACTTCGTGGTACATTTTCAATTTTGACATAAAGAAAACACTTAACTTTTTTATACCACTTTTATTCTACTTTCGTGACTAGTTTCAATTATACGGTAATCATTTTCAAACTAAGTACTTAAAACACGGGTTACACATATACTAAATATACTAAATCTAAAAAGCTTCGAAGAGAGGGGTGTACATCAGATCAACCTGGTCGTTAAGAATAGAATAGAATAGAATAGAATAGAATAGAACTTTATTCATGCATACAACTACAAACGGTCTTACAATCGTCAACATAAAGATATAATGAATTATATGTGTACAATATTGCCAATAATTTACAATTAACATATCACATAACAATAATAGTAATATCAATGGGATCAAACAAGTATTTCAGATTATTGCTCACTGATGGTCCAGCCGAACTCTAACGCACAAAATTAAAATATTCATCAAAACTGAAAAATACTGCATCCAATAGTAATGCTTTTATCCTAGATTGGAATTTTTCAAATGGAAGACTTATTATGCTATCAGGTAATTTATTAAAGAAATGAATTCCATAATAGTTAGTTCCAACTCTAGATCGCTGTAACCTCAGCTTGGTTGGGCAGAGTTTATCTTTTGTTCTTGTGTCATGTATATGTAAAGAACTGTGAGAGTAATATTGATCAATGTGTTTCTTAACATAAATAAGACAGCGGTAAATATATATACTAGGAAGTGTCATTATTTTTAGTTTATTGTAGGCTTCTCTACAGTCGGCTCTGTAATCTAGACCAGCGATTAATCGTAATGCCTTTCGCTGAAGGGCGAATACTCTATGTGCTGATGATGAGTGCCCCCATGTTACAATACCGTATGATAAATGAGAGTGTATTAACGAGAAATATGCCGTTCTCAGTACATGTGATGACACATTTTTAGTCAGGTTTCTTAAAATAAAAATTGACCTATTCAGTTTTTTACATAATTCACTCCCATTGTGATCCCATAGTAGGCGATCATCAATGTGCAAACCTAGAAATTTTACCGATCTACTCGTATTTTGCAAGTCATGATTTTTTAATGTCAATAACATACTTTCAGTTTTATATTCATTAAGTATTAATTTGTTAGCATGAACCCAGGATGCTGCCTTTTTTGCTGCCTCTTGATCCAATGATATGGTGGTATGTAATATAGTAAAGGACCCAGTGTGGAGCCTAAGAATGGAAATTCCCGCATTAATTTTTGTTTTGTAGATTTCAAGAGCTTCTAGTAAATCCATTTGTCTAGCTTTTTCGGTGAGATGGATTACCGAAAGTACATCCTTGCCGAAATTATGGCTTGTTTTTAACAAATGATTCGCAAAAGTTGAATTGTCATGTTTTAAATTGTACGATCTATAATGTTCCTTTAATCGGGTTTGAAAATTACGACCTGATTGTCCGATGTACACTCCTCCACAATCTGGACATGTTAATTCCTGACTTATACATAATATTAATTGGAGTTTTTGCATTAAAAATTAAGTTACAGAGTTTAGTATTCGATCTAAACACAATGTCAATGTCTCGCTTTTTAAAAATATTTTTAATTTTTAAACTAATTGAGCCAAAAAATGTTGCAATTTTATATGATTTGTTTTCTGTAGCTGGGCTGATCGCGTATATGTAATTTTAAATTTGTTTTGATTGGAATTTATTAATTAATTTGTTTATTAGTTGTATTTAGTTGTGAAACATGTTTTTAATTCATACGTATAAAACTCTAGAAATTTTAGAAAATTGTATGACTTCATTTGACATCATCCTACTTTTTTTTTTTTTTTTATTAGTATCAAACCATTGATAATGGACACTTCGTGTCCGAAATGTACATTTGGTTACAAAATAAAGTATTGAAAAAAGGTTCTAAGTGTTTTTTAATCAAAATCATCCTACTTGATTTTTCTTGATAAATAATAACCAATCTCTGAATTATGTCAAATGAGCCTATTTTTTGTGATCAAACTAAGAATTTTAAAAGGAAATGTCAAGAAACAATATTGTTGCAGATTGAATCCCTCCATTTAAATCAGTTTTGAAATAGAAAAATGTAGACGCATTAAAAAGTTCTGATGCAAACTATTACAGGGGTTGATTTTTTCACCCCCTTGTAATAATATTTTAGGGGGGACAAAAAATCATCAAAAAGTGCAATTTTATTAGGAACAGGTATCTGCCAAATTTCATTCTTCTAAATTCTTCCATAGTGGATATTTGAAATACAAACATTTTGGTGACCCAAGTGAGGTAGTGGGTAGAGGCCCTGCCTCCTTACCCAGTCGTCGCGGGTTTAAGTCCCACCGGGTGGGGTCATTTTAAAATACAAATGATTCCACCTGGTCTATAAATGTTTTTTTAACTTTTATTGTGTTATTAGCTAGTTGGCCTTTCACTTGTCAGGTTACATTGTTAACAATATACCGGGTGTTGACTTGGCGGACGCAACATAGGAAATCGCATGTTAATTTTAAAGTGTTCAAATATTGTCTTCTCTATTTGTTTTAGAGACAAAATGTATTTCACTTTTTTGTAGAGGGAAAAATTCTAAATTTATGGATATTCACATGTAACACTACGTTTCTCTAAGTTAAAATAATTAAGAAAAAGTAATGTGATTTTATAAAAATAATGACATACCATGGAATTGATACAACAATTGCGCATATTCCCTATTTTTTTTAACAGAGTTCAATTTAAAGCTTTAAACAAGTGTTTTCCATTCCCAGACTAAACATGAAGTAAAAAATCTGTATTTTATACGCGTGGCGCATGAAGTAAAATTTCGAGTTTAGAAAAGCCCAGAAAATTTGTCTCAGGTCGCTGCGCGACCCGAGACAAATTTTCACGGGGCTTTTCTTAACTCGAAATTTTACTTTATGCTTAGTCTGAGAGTGGAAAACACTTGTTTAACGCTTTAAATCAAACCTAAAAAAAAAACAGGAAATATCCGCAATTGTTGTATTAATTCCATGGTGTGTCATTATTTTTATAAAATCACATTACTTTTTCTTAATTATTTTAGCTGAAAATTTTATGACATCCGTTGATTTTTAAAATTCAATTTGAAGCTCTAAACAAGGGTTTTTCACTCCCAGACTAAGCATGAAGTAAAATTTCGAGTTTAGAAAAGCCCCGTGAAAATTTGTCGAGGGTCGCGCAGCGACCCGAGACAAATTTTCTGGGCTTTTCTAAACTCGAAATTTTACTTCATGCGCCACGCGTACAAAACACTATAATATTGTCAAACTTATGTATACTCGAACTTCACTTAAAATCTGTGTTTTATGCGCGTGGCGCATGAAGTAAAATTTTGAAAATGGAAAAGCCCAGAAAATTTGTCTCAATTCGCTGCGCAACGACAAATTTTCTGGGCTTTTCTAAACTCGAAATTTTACTTCATGCGCCACGCGTATAAAACACTATAATATTGTCAAATGTGTGTATATTCGAACTTCACTTAAAATCTGTGTTTTATACGCGTGGCGCATGAAGTAAAATTTCGAGTTTAGAAAAGCCCCGTGAAAATTTGTCTCGGGTCGCTGCGCGACCCGAGACAAATTTTCACAGGGCTTTTCTAAACTCGAAATTTTACTTCATGCTTAGTCTGGGAGTGAAAAACCCTTGTTTAGAGCTTCAAATTGAATTTTAAAAATCAACGGATGTCAGAAAATATTCAGCTAAAATAATTAAGAAAAAGTAATGTGATTTTATAAAATAATGACACACCATGGAATTAATACAACAATTGCGGATATTTCCTGTTTTTTTGTAGGTTCACTTTAAAGCTTTAAACAAGTGTTTTCCACTCCCAGACTAAGCATGAAGTAAAATTTCGAGTTTAGAAAAGCCCCGTGAAAATTTGTCGAGGGTCGCGCAGCGACCCGAGACAAATTTTCTGGGCTTTTCTAAACTCGAAATTTTACTTCATGCGCCACGCGTACAAAACACTATAATATTGTCAAACATATGTATATTCGAACTTCACTTAAAATCTGTGTTTTATACGCGTGGCGCATGAAGTAAAATTTTGAATTTAGAAAAGCCCAGAAAATTTGTCTCGGGCCGCTGCGCAACGACAAATTTTCTGGGCTTTTCTAAACTCGAAATTTTATTTCATGCGCCACGCGTATAAAACACTATAATATTGTCAAATTTATGTATATTCGAGCTTCACTTGAAATCTGTGTTTTATACGCGTGGCGCATGAAGTAAAATTTCGAGTTTAGAAAAGCCCCGTGAAAATTTGTCTCGGGTCGCTGCGCGACCCTCGACAAATTTTCACAGGGCTTTTCTAAACTCGAAATTTCACTTCATGCTTAGTCTGGGAGTGAAAAACCCTTGTTTAGTGCTTCAAATTGAACTCTTATAAAAATCAACGGATGTCAGAAAATATTCAGCTAAAATAATTAAGAAAAAGTAATGTGATTTTATAAAAATAATGACACACCATGGAATTAATACAACAATTGCGGATATTCCCTGTTTTTTTTTTAGGTTCAATTTAAAGCTTTAAACAAGTGTTTTCCACTCCCAGACTAAGCATGAAGTAAAATTTCGAGTTTAGAAAAGCCCAGAAAATTTGTCTCGGGTCGCTGCGCGACCCGAGACAAATTTTCACGGGGCCACGCGTATAAAATACAGATTTTAAGTGAAGTTTGAAAATACATAGATTTTACAATATTATAGTGTTTATTTACTGGATAATGTATATGAAAAAAATAGAAACATTTTTTTGCATTAATTTTAGAAGGAAAATTAAATTCTAAATGCACAATAGGAAATATCCACAATTTCTATAATGAACAGACTGTGGTTTTAATTATTACGCTCATTGTGTTATTGGAAAATTGGAGCAAGGTGTACTAGTTTCCGATGATTTTCCCATATCGGATGGGAAATGGTAATAATAGTGGCACATATTAAACTATTGGGCTTCTATTTGCGGCGACGGTCAAATAATCATACCGCTGCATCCACCAGATAATGCCAAAATTAACAGGCTCAAACAAAACCTATTTGTACGCCGGCATGGATGCAGGAGTTTCGGGACCGTGAGTACCGGATGCGCCCTATTAATTTTAATTAGATCCTGCGACCATTTCTGATATTGCACACGATAGGGGATGCATCGCGCATTCATTGCCGCTGCCGAGATGTGATTTTGTATACATTATTAACATGCAAATTATAATTTAGAATTATTGACGTACGAACAATGCACATCGGCACAAATTATCAACGGTTTATCTGATATTAATGTTCGGAGGTAATTCTCAACACACAATACATGAGAAATTTTACGAAAACGTTTATAATTATTGTAAAAGCAAATTACTTATTTGGCGCAGTCGGTAGGAGTCGAAGCGGAGCGACCAAACCAAATTTTTAGGCTTTTCTAAACTCGAAATTGTACTTCGCGTACCACGCGTATAAAACACGGATTTACATTGAAGTTTAAAATATACCACTAATGCTTGTTCCTTAATAATATTTACAAATATTCATTTCGTCTAAACATTTCTTACGCTTTCAAATTTTGAATAATTTGTAATACATTTCAAGGTATACTTGAAAGAATAATTGCCTCTATATTGTCACCATTTTAAAACTGGGTAAAAATATATACCTTAAATTAATTTATTTATATTCTGGATATTTAATTAAAATGTTTCAAAACGGATTAAGTGGGAAATTAATTAAACATAATTTATTTATGATTTCACAATTGTTTTCTAATAAATATTTTAATCTGCACAGCAGAACCAGATGTGTGTCAGACTAAATCTAGTTTTGTTTCATACCTACTATAAAAATGTAATAAATGACTAAAATAATAATTTACAACAACGTATATAGCAATAACAAAAATAAAACATATTTATCCCGGCGCATCCACCATAAATCAACACAGCGCGTACTCATTCACCTTTAACACACATGGTAATAAATTTCGATCAGCCGTAATTAAATCACAATACGCGCTCATGTTTCCATTTTCATGGTAGAATGTGTAATATTTAATTTCCCATTTTCCATTTTCCGCACCCGCATTTATAAATATAATAAAAAAAGAATCGAGTTGTAGTGGCGGCAGCGGCAGCGGCCTTCCACATTGTTGGATTTTTCCTTCCTCCGGGAAATCGTTTTTAATTCGACGCCGGTGAAATGCGATTTAATGTAAACTTTTTTGCGCTCCGTTCTGTTTTTTTTTTGTTTGCAGGTTATAAAATTAATAGAATAAACAATTGTTTGTACGGTCACATCAAATATTTACATGTTTACATACGCCGATTGGGTGAAATAAATTGATTGATTTTATAAATTACAAACGCGAAATGTTCGGCGATATGCAAAAAATTGCGTAGAAGGGCAGTTTAATGTTTGTGCTTTTCAAATAAATAACATTTATAAAAATTGGTTTATTGATATAAAATTTTCATACGAATAAACCAATTTTATTAAATGTTATTAGTTTATAATGAAAATTTAGTTTCTATAAATTGTTGAATTTAATTGACTACTGTTAGTTGTTTAATACTATAGCAAAGAGGATACTATTTAGTATCCTCTTTACCTACAATATGTTTACTATAATTTTAGATAAAAGGTGGCTATAGAAATTTACTTGAGTAGCAATAATATTTCTTAAAAAAAGTTGAGAAACACTGGTACAAACGATGTAAAATGTGTACATGATAAACAGTAGGATATAATTTTGGTTAAATTGAATAGTTATTAATTATTTTTGAAAAAATCACTTTAGTAGGTATACATATGTGTTGGACATACTGAGAGTTTTATGTAACACCGAACATTGTCATAACGAAAATTATTCTATTATGTACACATAAGTATACGTAGTACATTTTCCGACGCTCGGATTTTTAAACGAATTTAATTTTAAGCTTTAAACGAGTGTTTTCCACTCCCAGACTAAGCATGAAGTAAAATTTCGAGTTTAGAAAAGCCTGAAAATTTGGTTTGGTCGCGTAGCGCGAAGCGCGGAGCGGCCAAACCAAATTTTCAGGCTTTTCTAAACTCGAAATTTTACTTCATGCGCCACCGGTACAAAACACTGATGCAATTTAAAGTTTAGCGGTGTGTTTTAAACTTCGTAAACTTTAAACTTTGTAATAAGTCAAAAAAAGTTGACCATCGCTGACATGAAACTTGATTTGGTAAAGAAGTTAAATTAGGACTTGTTTGTAGATCTTGTGGAGCCATTTTAATTGTTTTTTGATTTTTTAAAATCGGCCAATATATAAAGAAGTTATGGCCTGCGGAGTTTTTTAGGAGACACCCTGTATAACAGTAAATTAAATCAGATTGTATTTTCTCCAAGAAACTATTTTTTTACCTATGATCTCTCCTACAAATGCGCAAAAAATGTTACCAATGTTACTGAAACAACTGGGTAATATACCGTAATTTACGGTAAATTACCTATGGACGTAAATTACCACTAACATCACTAGTTATACCCTTATATTCTAATCTTCTTCGCCTAAAGAAGCCCCAGTGTGGCGAAACAATTGTCGCGAGTACAATAAAGTGTTTGAAAGTAATAAGTGTTTTATTTAAACTAAAATCAAACTGAAAATGAACTTTCAACTATTAACTGCCTCAACAATTAAGTTATTATACCCTAATGTTATTTCTACTAAGTTTAAGTTAGAATATTTTGCTCTTGTGAAAATAATTGCTAATCATCTTCAAACTAAAATTCCTTCTATAAAATTATGAGTAGTAAACACAAAGTTCCACAAATTTCTAGTAGAAGAAACCTATTGAGTTATCCTCGAGATTCTTCTACTAGAAATTTGTTTGATCTTACATTTATACATTGATAATATGAGACTAACAATTTAGACTTTAAATAACAATGAGCATATTTCAAAACAAAGCATTTTAAAAATTTTATCAAGGCCTAAAAATACTATGATAACCTAACATTTTATTCATTTTTTATAACAAACATATATTTACTCTATTTAAAATATCTGACTTTATCCAAATTCGAGGACTTACTTAAAACAATCAAACACTAATTGAATTTAAATTTTATATATTATGCTTAATAAAAACGCTAATTGAATCTAAAGTTGTTTGATTGGATTGATTTATAAATTTAGTTTACGAAAATCAAAATGCAAAATTTGGTTTACGCAAAAAGTTAAACAGCAAACTGTTTTTTTTTTTAATTAAATATTTTCATTTGGGGAAAATTTATTTTTCATAAATAATATAATACATAAACTATTACGCAAAGTTTTATACAGTGGATGCGAAAAATTCGAAATTTGGTTTACGCAAAATGTTATACAGCAAATTTTTGTTTTTTTTATACAATTTATATATTTAAGTAAAACTCATTTTTTATAAATAATATAATACATAAACTATTAGGCAAAGTGTTATACGGCGGATGTGGACAATGCAAAATTTGGTTTATGCAAAAAGTTAATACAGCAAACTACTCTTTTGTATTTATTAAATTTATTTATTAAATTTATTTATTAAAGAAAAATCCATTTTTCATAAAAAATATAATACATAAACTTAACCTAATTTAAAAAGTATAAATCATGTGTATTTAAAAAAAATTAAAAAATGCATGTCTCCCAAGGCACATACTTTATTTCCAAATTGTCATCACTGCTTGTTTAAACAATATATCTAGAACAGTTATAAATGATCAGAAAGTTATAACTCTCATTTGTTATATTTTTTAAACAATATATATATATATATATATATATATATATATATATATATATATTTTAAACAATATATATATATATATATATATATATATATATATATATAATAGTGATGACAATTTGGAAATAAAGTATGTGCCTTGGGAGATATGAATTTTTTAAATTTGGTATGTGTGGTGGCCATACGCTAACAGAAATATATTCTTTCAAAAATATAACAAATAAGAGTTATAACTTTCTGGTCACTTATAACTATTCTAGATGTATTGTTTAAACAATCAGTGAAGATATTTTGAAAATAAAGTTTGTGCCTTGGGAGATATGATTTTTTTAAAATTTTGTATGTGTGGTGGCCATATGCGCGACATATTGTTTAAAAATACAACAAACAAGAGTTTGTACTTTCTGATCATTTATAATCGTTCTAGATATGTTGATTAAACAATTAGTGAAGACATTTTGAAAATAAAGTATGTGCCTTGGGAGATATAATTTTTTTAATGAGATTGTTCATAATTAGTGATATGGTGGAGGCGCCAAAATCCGTGGCTTGAAATGAGTGGCCAACTTCTCGTCGGCTAAATAATGCGCTTTAGATTAGATAGAAAATGAGAGTACAAACTGACAAATATTAAATATTATATTACTTATTACTTATGTTTAAGAAATATTTATGTAGTAGCAAACTTTAATTGAATTTAAAGCTATTTGAGTGTAATAATTTATAAATTTAGTTTATACAAAAAGTTCTACAGCAAACAGTTATTTTTCTTATATATATATTTTTATGTTTATGTTTTTATTATGTCATGAATACCTAAATGAAATTCGAATCATATGGGACGAGAAAACATAATTCGAAGACAAACAGACGTGAGGCACAACAAGCCGAAATTGAATTTAAATATATTCCCTTTTTAACTCCCGCGCGTCTCCCGACATCCCAAAACAATTTTATGATGTAAATAAACAAATAAAGGAAATTCAACCACACGCAACAAAACGCAAACAAATATCAAACCGTATAAATATTTAATGTAATCAAATTTGATATTATGTAAAACCTGTGATGGAACGCAAGCTTAAGCATACAAGTTGAAGTTACTACAAGTGTTTGCATAGAACTTGCTTATTTTAAAAAAAAACTGTACCTTAAAACAGACTTCACATTTCTATACATTTGTGATGTAACTTGGAATGGTGATGCAACTTGTAATTGTGGTGTAACTTATAATTGCGATTCAACTTGCAATTATGATGCAACTTGTAATTGAGATGCAACTTGCAATTGCGATTCAGCTTGCAATTGTGATGCAACTTGTAATGGTGATGCAACTTGTAATTCTGATGCAACTTGTAATTCTGATGCAACTTGCAATTGCGATTCAAATTGCAATTGTGATGCAACTTGCAATGGTGATTCAACTTGTAATTGTGATAAACTCAAACTAAATCTTTTTATTCAGTGCTATTCAGAAGATATCCGTTCCACAGGTCAATACAATTGAGCAAAGCTTAACCCAAAGATGCATGCATCAAAATGAAATATAAAATGTAAACAAGGCAAAATAAGTTAAAACAACACAAAGAAGCAGACATAATAAAATATAAAAGTTAAACTAGTAAAATATAAACAAGGCAGGATAAGTTAATACAAGACAATCAAACAGACATATTAAAATATAAAAGTTAAAATAGTTCCTAATCTAAAACATAAAAGTTACTTGATCAAAATAATCGAAGCAGAATAAGTTAAAATAAGACAAACAGAGAAACAGACATATTAAAATATAAAATTTTAACTAGTAAAATATAAACAAGGCACAATAATTTCTTGAATTAATTTCTCATCTGGCACTTGGTGAAACATATTACACTATGTAAAGTTAATTAAAGGAAAGGCACTTGGTATTGTTTCACAATTAAATCTTTATTCCGACTAGTTTCGGTTTGTTAGACCATTTTCAAAGGAATGTGAATAGAAAATATTTACATCTGCACAGAAGAGCCAGATAGTTGTCAGACCAAATTTGTTTTGTGTAAACAATTGCAAGTTGCATCACAATTGCAACTTGCATCACAATTGCAAGTTGAATCGCAATTGCAAGTTATTACACAATTACAAGTTGCATCACCATTGCAAGTGCCTTTCCTTTAATTAACTTTACACAAGGCACAATAAGTTAATACAAACAGATATATTAAAATATAAAAATTAAAATAGTTCCTAATCTAAATCATGAAAGTTACTTGATAAAATTTCATGTATGCTGTAGTATGCATTGGCGATAAAATGTCGCTTAATAATAGCCTTGTATTTTTTGAGCGGTAAATTTTTTACCAGATCTGGAAGTTTGTTATATAATTTAGCTCCGTAATAGTTAATCCCATTTTGATTTTTTCTTAATCTTATATAGCGCGGATAGATTTTAATTGCATTTCTGGCATTGTGTTTATGTATCACGTCATGGGTTACATATTTACTAATATTAGTTTTGACATATAGCAAACATTCCAAAGCAAATATACATGGAAGTGTTAGAATTTTATTTGTAATGAAATTGGATCTACAATCATCTCTGTATGGTAAGTTACAAATAGCTCTGATAGCTCTTCTTTGGAGCTTAAATATTTTTTTTACCGATTCCTGAATGACCCCATGCAAGATTACAGTATGATACAACTTGGAATTGCGATTCAACTTGCAATTGTGATGCAACTTGCAATTGTTTACACAAAACAAATTTGGTCTGACAACTTTCAATTGCGATTCAACTTGCAATTGTAATGCAACTTGCAATGGTGATGCCACTTGTAATTGTGTAACAACTTGCAATTGCGATTCAACTTGCAATTGTGATGCAACTTGCAATTGTGATGCAACTTGCAATTGTTTACACAAAACAAATTTGGTCTGACAACTATCTGGCTCTTCTGTGCAGATGTAAATATTTCTATTATAGATTTTTATGAAAACATGAATAAATTAATTTAAGGTTTGATTAAATTAGATCGTGGTGATTTTGTACAATTTTTTTTTCTTTTAAGTATACCTTAAAATGTATAGTATATTTTTCGGATTTTGAAAGCGTAAGAATTGGTTAGATGAAATTAACATTTGTAAATATTTTTAAGGAAGAAAAAGTTGTTTATTTTAAACTGCACTTTGAATAGAGGTTTTATATGCATGGCGCATGAAGTAAAATTTCGAGTTTAGAAAACCCTGAAAATTTAGTTTGGTCGCGTAGAACGAAGCGCGAAGCGATCAAACCAAATGTTCAGGCTTTTATAAATTCGAAATTTTACTTCATGCGCCACGCGTATAAGATACTGATTCAAGCGAAGTTTACTCGTTCACAATATTTCAGTGCTTTCAGTGTTTAATACGCGTGGCGCATGAAGTAAAATTTCGAGTTTAGGAAAGCCTGAAAATTTGGTTTGGCCGCTCCGCGCTTCGCGCTACGCGACCAAACCAAATTTTCAGGCTTTTCTAAACTCGAAATTTTACTTCATGCTTAGTCTGGGAGTGGAAAACACTCGTTCGAAACATAAATTGTAGACTGTGAAAAGAGTGATAAAGCTTAATTTTAAAAATATATATATTTAAACTGTAAATTTTACTTCATGATTTTGTATTGATGGAACAAAATATACATGTTATTAGTAAGTTTTGAACTACCGACAGATTGAACGTGGTAACTTCGAAGTTTCATGTGTACCAACTTCATTTTAGTTAAATTCTAACCATTTAAGGATGTTACATTGTTTGTGTTTATAAAAAGGTGTTTCTTTTGCTCAATTTTTTCATTGAAATTTACTTTTAACGAATAATTCCACTCCTAGATTAGGATTAGGATCTAGGAGTGGAATTATTCGTTAAAAGTAACTTTCAATGAAAAAATTGAGCAAAAGAAACACCTTTTTATAAACACAAACAATGTAACATCCTTAAATGGTTAGAATTTAACTAAAATGAAGTTGGTACACATGAAACTTCGAAGTTACCACGTTCAATCTGTCGGTAGTTCAAAACTTACTAATAACATGTATATTTTGTTCCATCAATACAAAATCATGTATGTAAAAGTTTCACAACAATTTACTGGTATTCAATATATAATGATATTAGCGGCAATTCAATAACTAACTAAACATCTTTATTTATGAATTATGTACATAATCTAGTTATAATTAGATATTGAAATCAAATATTAGAATATATTTAAAAAACAATAAAAAAATTCACAAAATGGCTGCCGACCAGGGGTCTTTCAGCCTGTCTTTGTCAGGTACATGTCGGTTTTTCAAAGGTCATGATCGTTAACGTCGTTGTCTAAGTCCGGATGATTAGATGAGATGAATTGGTAAAGCGTTGATGCTGGGAACTTGAATTTGGGTTGAATGTTGGGGTTACGGGGTATACAGAGGTGTTTAATAATGTTGGGTATGTAAGGATTAGTTGCAAATTTTAAAGATAGGAGTTCGATGCGTTCTGTAATTGGCGGGATGTTACACATTTCATACAAAAGTACATTTGAAGGGTTATATAAGGGATTATTAGGGTGTCTGATTTTGGTTAGGACTCGAAGAGCAGAGCGTTTTGCAACTCCGATGTTGTTCAGGACAGCGGTACGGGGATTGTGGTACAGGATAGCAGCATATTCGAGCAGGGGACGGCATATCATGGCGTATATATGGACAGCAGTTTTTGTGGAAATACCCTCATTTTTGTATGTCAATGCCCTAAAATGCCGAGCCCTACCCTTTATGCTAGCTTTTAGGTTTCGGGTATGTGTTTTAAAGGTAAATTTAGGATCAAATGTTATACCTAAGTATTTACAATAGTGAGTTGGTGAGATAGGGTGGTTATTAATTAAAATATGGTATGGAGAATTTGAGAGGCGGTGGAAGGGGATAAGGAGTTGCGTTTTATTTGGGTTTATGGATATGCAATTCAATATATAATGATATTAGCGGCAATTCAATAAATAAGGCTGTTAATTTTCGGAATAATACAAGATCAACTCAAAAAGTATTAACAGATGCATTTCACCTGCTTCAAATAAACATGTTTGTGTAAGAGAAATAATACAATAGCGCATTTATTTTATTGTAAAGATGAAATTATTATTATTGTTTTTATTACTAATAATATGCGCGAATAAGGCAAAAAAAAAACAAATCAGTTTTACTAATCATTATTCAAGACGATAAAACCAAGGAATCTCTTATTCCTCGAGGCGGCAATTTCTTCAGGCGAATGGCAAGAATGTCTCCGGCTCTGAAAATAATCACACAATTATCCAGTGCGTGATTATTCGCGAAGCCTCCCATAAAACGCCGTTTATTTCCCCTTATACAGCCGTATCTACCCAACCACTTTCCGGGCGCGCGGGGCGGGAAAAAGAGAAGGAAAAGGTGAGAGAATCCCTAAATCCTTAATCCCGGCGTAATAATGAGGGAACAAGCCCGGAATGACCATAATAAAATAACCTCGTCATCGTTCGCGCAGCTTTCTTTATCTTTTTTACGTCCTCGTGTCTGTTTTTTTTTGTTTTCACTGAATAAAATGAAATACCATCGAAGTAAAAAATAGGCGAATTTGCCTCATCGGGATAAAGAATCGCGTGACTGCGGGTATTTCTCGGTCTCATGAGCGAATCGACGTTTATGGGGTTCGTAAAAAATTATATGGGATCCGATGAATTATTTATATTGGCGTGCAGGTACTGGAAAGGGGTTGCATTAGGTTTTCGCAAAGTCGACGGATTTTGATTGGGGATTAGACAATGGTTAAAACAGACATTTATATTCGCTTACTCGTGGAAAGTGGTTCCAATTAGGAGTTAATTAAAAAAATAATACCGTTTGTAAGAAAATATAAAACATTTTAATGTGAATAAAAGTAATGTACATAACATATGTTAAATAAAAAAAAACCTTTAGAGTGCTATGATTTCATCTTTTTTAAATTTAAGTTGGCTACACACTTCAGGACTTGACATACAGGGAATTTTTCTTTCAGGTAAACATATACATACACTGTAAATTTTCCGACATCTGTTATTTTTTAAAAGAGTTCAATTCGAAGCTCTAAACGAGTGTTTTCCACTCCCAGACTAAGCATGAAGTAAAATTTCGAGTTTAGAAAAGGCCCGTGAAAATTTGTCGAGGGTCGCGCAGCGACCCGAGACAAATTTCACGGGGCTTTTCTAAACTCGAAATTTTACTTTATGCGCCACGCGTATACAACACTAATATATTGTGAAATGTATGTATGAAATATAAAAACGAATTATTAATAATATTATTAATAGTTTTTCTATTTTGTAAATATTCTACAAACTCAATTTTTCATTATGTTAAATTTTTCTTTGTGTTAAAATGTGTATATTTGAACCTTACAAGAAATAAGTGTTTAATACGCGTGGCGCATAAAGTAAAATTTTAAGTTTAGAAAAGCCCAGAAAATTTGTCAAATTTGTCAATTTTTCTTTAAATGTTTAGATATTCGTTGTTTTTGCAAAAGACTTTAATTCGAAGCTTTCAACGAGTGTTTTCCACTCCCAGACTAAGCATGAAGTAAAATTTCGAGTTTAGAAAAGCCCCGTGAAAATTTGTCGAGGGTCGCGCAGCGACCCGAGACAATTTTTCCGGGCTTTTCTAAACTCGAAATTTTACTTCATGCGCCACGCGTATAAAACACTGATTTCAAGTGAAGTTTAAATATACATAAATTTTACAATATTTTAGTGTTTTATACGCGTGGCGCATGAAGTAAAATTTCGAGTTTAGAAAAGCCCAGAAAATTTGTCTCGGGTCGCTGCGCGACCCTCGACAAATTTTCACGGGGCTTTTCTAAACTCGAAATTTTACTTCATGCTTAATCTGGGAGTGGAAAACACTCGTGTATAGCTTCAAATTGAACTTTTTAAGAAAACAACGAATATCTAAAGATTTAAATTAGGAATACGTTTAGTTTAAAACGCCCAGAAAAAATGTCTCGGTCGTTGCGCGACCCTCGACATTTTTTGTTGTTTTTTTTCAAGAGTTTAATTTGAAACGTTAAACGAGTATTTCCACTCCCAGACTAAGCATGAAGTAAAATTTCGAGTTTAGAAAAGCCCCGTGAAAATTTGTCGAGGGTCGCGCAGCGACCCGAGACAAATTTTCTGGGCTTTTCTAAACTCGAAATTTTACTTCATGCGCCACGCGTATAAAACACTAAAATATTGTAAAATTTATGTATATTTAAACTTCACTTGAAATCAGTGTTTTATACGCGTGGCGCATGAAGTAAAATTTCGAGTTTAGAAATGCCCAGAAAATTTGTCTCGGGTCGCTGAGCGACCCTCGACAAATTTTCACGGGGCTTTTCTAAACTCGAAATTTTACTTCATGCTTAGTCTGGGAGTGGAAAACACTCGTTCAAAGCTTCGAATTGAAGTCTTTTGCAAAAACAACAAATATCTAAACATTTAAAGAAAATACGCTAAATTTGGAATACGTATATTTTAAAGAATAAACTCCCTGTATAAAACAGACATAATAATTATAATGTATATTTTCAGAGTTGCAAAACTAGACTATTTTCCAATGGCACTCTAGAGATTTTGACATTTTAAATTTTTTATATTTCCAACAAAAAGTATTATTTGTTTGGATTGATTGAGTTACTTAAATTATAACTATAATTAAAACACTTGGAACCTTTCTTCAACAATTTATTTGTAACCAGATGTGCATTAGCAATTGATAATGGTCACGTTTTATCCGAAATGTACATCTCGTTACAAATAAGTTGTTAAAGAAAGGTTCCAACTGTTTCAACTAAAGGTATTATTTATTATTAATTGGGGCCGCATTTATTGATTTATTTAAGGATTTCTCCTTTTTACAGTATTACAAAAATGCACAACAACAAAATTGTAAATTAAAGATACATATAAATTACAATATATAAATATCGCGCTAAACACTTATTTATTTATTTAATAACCCAACAGACTGTAAAAGTCCAATAACAGGGTCATATCATTAATACAAGATAAATACAATATGGCAACAGATAATATTTTAATACAATCACTAACATTAAGCTTAAATACTGCAAATGTTGGGGTAACAATGTCTACATTATACGCGTAATTATTGTAGAACCAGGATAATCTTATAATGAGAGAGTTAGAATAATAATTATTAGTTAGAGTGTCGTAAGTAAAAGTCCTAATAAATCGTGAACAAACTCGAGGAACATTAAATTTAAGGCGACTGAAAAAGTTCATGTCATCAATCAAATTATGCAACAGTTTATAGAGGAAGCAACTATTTATAAATATAATTCTGTTATGTATAGAAATTAATTCAAATTCTGTAAGAAGATCACTGTAACGTATATCAAAACTGTATTGGCGGTATTTTACAAAAGACAGATATCTAAGAATTTTTTTTTATATTTTCGAGCATGCTAATATATTTCATGTAAAAATTATGGAGAGTTAGAATAATAATTATTAGTTGGAGTGTCGTAAATAAAAGTCCTAGTAAGTCGTGAACAAACTCGAGGAACATTAAATTTAAGGCGACTGACAAAGTTCATGTCATCAATCAAATTATGCAACAGTTTATAGAGGAAGCAAATATTTATAAATATAATTCTGTTATGTACAGAAATTAATTCAAATTCTGTAAGAAGATCACTGTAACGTATATCAATACTGTATTGGCGGTATTTTATAAAATAAAGATATCTAAGAATTTTTTTTCTGATATTTTCGTGCATGCTAATATATTTCATGTACATTGGTGTCCAAATTAGCACACAATATGATATTTTAATAAAGTAAACTAAACAAAAATGTTAACAATATATAATAATATCGAGATCAATAAAATTTCCCACTAGGTCTACTAGGACACATCGATACGCCTAATTCCCATTAGTTTCACTAGGACACATTGAATTTTTCCGGGAAAAAACAAATCAATTTCAATAAAAACTCTCCCAGAATAAACTAACAGATAAAAAATGTATTTGATTACATTGGCAACAGATTAAACACAGCCGAGTTGAACTCAAAGAAATAGGAAATTGCGAAATAATATCAAAAATGGAAACTAAAAAGTGCCCTTAAGCAAAGAGGGGAATCTCATCCGCGTCCCGTTATCAATATCGGGTGAGACGGGAAAGGTTAATAATTCCCTTTTCTTTGACTTTGCGCTCGGTTTCGCTCCGGCCGATAATTCCGAATTCCGGACGGGAATTTATAATTTAAACATTGACACAACCACCCTCCCCCACCCAGCCCGCTCGCCAATTTATCCTCGCTTTCTTTCTGCAGTTCGATAAACGCGGAATCATTCCGTCGAAATATCGGCGAGGGCCGATATTTCATTTCGCGATTAAATATTTAATGAGGTTTTTCATTTTTCAGATGTCTGAGTCCACGGTCGGCCTATTTCTACGAGTTTCCCCCGAGCGGTAAGTTTCATCAATTTATTTATGTATTGGGACATTGGGGGATTTAATTTACATGAGTTTGCTCTTTTTTAATACTGCAAGAAATATAAAAATTGGAGCTTGATATAACTCCTTAATAAATAAATGATGAACACAGAAAACTTAACAAAGTAGGATTTTATTTTTAACGAATTGTTCAAAAATATATATTAAAAACGAAAACTTGACAAGGTAGAAGTAGCAGATAATAAAAATTGGAGCTTAATATAACTCCTAGATAAATATAAGATGGGCACAGAAAACTTAACGAAGTAGAATTTTATTTTTAAGTAATTGTTTAAAAATATAAATTAAAAACGAATTAATATCGCCTTTCTGCAAACATTTTGTTTCGTTGAAACTTTTCCAAATATTCATTGAAACAACTACTTACATGGAACCAATTGTTAAAAATAGTGAATATAGACTAACCAATACTTTTTATGTGTATTGGGTTGCCTCTGTCACCGCACTAAATCTATTTAAGTATCTTGGTAGCCTTAAGTTACAAAAGATCTTTTAGGTCGAGGTAACTTCGAAAGGCCCAGAGGCCACACGACCCACCGACCCCATAACATAGCCTTAAGAATTAGAAAAATCTGGTATACACTATAGTTTGTTTAAAAACTAGAAGGAGTAAGTGCCAAAGCCCAATTTACACTATAAAAAGTTACCAGAAATATTACTAGATAAATTTGGCGGCAATTTTAAATAATTTCATAATTACTCTTTAAATAAAATCAAATATCCATTTTGTACGCCCTAATTGTGGTTAAATATTTTCTTTTCCATCGTACGATATCGTCAGTTCAATGAAAATGCTTATACAGCATCTCGCCATATATCTGTGAAATAAAACATATTTACAATATGTTCATGATATAATATGGAATTTATATAATAACGTGTCTCTATCAGAGCTGGGACGAATCCTCGTAAAATGAATTCGAATCACGAATCCGAATCACCTAATATGATTTGAATCACGAATCCTCGAATAAAGGATTCGTAAGAGATAAATATGATTCGAATCGAAGGTTACAATCCTGTTTTTTGGAATTACGAATACAAATCCTTTAAGAATAAATTTGAATTTATTATTTCTTTGCAACCATTAATATATAAATATGGTTACCAGTTGTTTTAACAAAAATATTCAAAACCTAATAATTTATTATAACCACTGAACATCGTTGATAACAGACTAAATATCTGGCTCCCTGTTACTCTCGTTAAAGATGTATTTGTGTGTTTCTGAACTTCACTTCAAATCAGTGTTTTGTACGCGTGGCGCATGAAGTAAAATTTCGAGTTTAGAAAAGCCCGAAAATTTGTCTCGGGTCGCTGCGCGACCCTCGACAAATTTTCACGGGGCTTTTCTAAACACGAAATTTTACTTCATGCTTAGCCTAGGAGTGGAAACACTCGTTAAAAACTTCAAATTGAACTCTATTATAAAATCGTCTAATGCCTGAAATTTACGTAAATAAAAAATTCACTGAATATCATTAAAACCAGGAAAGCCAGAGAAAAGTTATGGAATTATATTCAAATTGACTAAAACACTAACAAATAAGCCATATGATGTTATTAAATTTGTCAAAATCACCAGGCAAATTACAAAACACGTAAAAATTTACAAAACTAACTTAAATATTGGAAAAAACAATGAAATCTATTATACAGAATGGGGGTTTCCCACAGAAGAAAGTTATATTAAAAGACCAGGGAAAAAATCTTTAGTCAGAGAAATGTCGGAAAAATTTAACATTTCAGATTGTGGCTACCATGTCAGTTTTACTTCAAACAATATTAAACAGAATTTCGAAAACTAGATTATTATCTTTAAAAACATTTACAATCATTTAATGTTCTTATCAAAGCATTTACTTTGAAGTTTCGAACGAGCGTTTCCACTCCCAGACTAAGCATGAAGTAAAATTTCGAGTTTAGAAAAGCCCCGTGAAAAATTGTCGAGGGTCGCGCAGCGACCCGAGACAAATTTTCTGGGCTTTTCTAAACTCGAAATTTTACATCATGCGCCACGCGCATAAAACAGTGATTTAACGTGAAATTTAAAAACACAAAAAAAAACATTTTTCATGTTATTCCTCACAATTAATTCGAATTATTTTTGACGATTCAAATCCTTTTTGAAGTGTTCGAATCCTTTCATAAGGATTCAAATCTTATTATAAGGATTCGAATCACCCACTTTTAGACTCGAATACGAATCCTCTTAAAAAAATGTAACGAATCCGGATCACGAATCCAGTTGAACTAAAGTATTCGAATGCCTCTTTTGAATCCTCTAAAAGGATTCGAATACAGGATTCGAATCCTGCCCCACTCTGGTCTCTATCTTACTTAAAATTGATTTTCTTCGAAATAAGGTTATGTCAGCTGTTACATCTAATAATGACGTAAGTAGCATTGTGTAAAATGGGCGCGCTCTCGGCCAATCAGAGTTGTAGGTTTTGGCGCGTGAAATTTAAAACGCTCCTTCTAGTTATTAAACAGATTATAGAGATGTTCCGATCTTAAACAAATATCGATTGTATCGTATACGGCAAAATATCACAAATAAAAGTATCAATATTCAAAATATCGATACTTTCGCACCAGATATTTTACATTAAATATTTATAAGTACTAATTACTACAAATTATATTCTCAAAAGCGTTGATTTAAATATGTTTTGAATAAATATGCGAATATGTCCTTAAATTTTAAAAATGCCTAGAAAGTATAGTTTAAACATCACAATACTTTTATGATTTATTCGCGTGGCGCACGACCAAACCAAATTTGCAAGCTTTTCTTAACTCGTAATTTTACTTCATACTTAATCAAAGAGTGGAAACACTCGCTTGAAATTTCAAATTAAACTCATTAAAAAATGCACACACTTTCGCACCAGATATTTTACATTAAATGTTTATAAGTACTAATTACTACAAATTATATTATCAAAAACGTTGATTTAAATATGTTTTGAATAAATATGCGAATATGTTCTTAAATTTTAAAAATGCCTAGAAAGTATAGTTTAAAGATCAAAATACTTTTATGATTTATTCACGTGGCGCACGACCAAACCAAATTTGCAAGCTTTTCTAAACTCGTAATTTTACTTCATGCTTAATCAAGGAGTGGAAACACTCGCTTGAAATTTCAAATTAAACTCATTAAAAAATGCATACATTAAATCGGGATATGTAAACTTGAAAGAAAATCCCTGTATGTTTATGTCTGTAGTCCCACCAATAAAAATTCTCACGAAAAAAATCGACTGATCCCGGCGCACACGCTCTGAATTTTCAGGCATTCGTTCAAAGCTTGAAGCAATGCAAATGTTGCAACTATTCGAAATTCGTTTCATCTTTAATAAACATTTTCCGAGAATACGGAATAAGAGTGTTGAATAAGGTGTCTTTAGAGTTCACTCCGGGTCCTAAATATTTCATTATATTCCACGGAATTCCGCCGGCTCGCCGAGGAGGGGGCGGCGTCTGTTTGTTTTCCTCTTTTTTTCCTACTCAATATAAATTATTCATGCGTAACGGCGGAGAGAGGGTGGAAAGTTTTAGGCCCGGCGACCAATTTGTGCGAATCTATTCGGACCTCGCCTTTTGAAGTGGATGTACGATTTTCTTTATGCTATCAAGGATAGAAAGGGGAGGGATGGGATGAGTGGCTTTTCACTAAAAATATGTAGTTTGAAAAAAAAACTGAACAACAGTGAAACTAGAAGCATATACTTCTTGCGTGTAGTCTTATGTTAAATAAAACATACAGCTTTTATTTGGTTCTCATTAATCACTTGATGAAACATTTTATCTAGTATTGAATTTCAATTAAACGCACTTAGTTCGTTTTATTTATTTTTCTATTTCTCCAACTAGTTTTGACATTATTCTTTGAGAATGACGACAAGTCGACAATAATTGGAGTAATGAAGCATTGACGAAAAAAATAGAGGGATAAATTCTAAACTTATGAATATTCACACGTGACACTTTACGTTTCTCCTAGTTAAAATAATTAAGAAAAAGTAATGTGATTTTATAAAAATAATGACATACCATGGAATTAATACAACAATTGCGGATATTCCCTGTTTTTTTTTAAACTTCAATTTAAAGCTTTAAACCAGTGTTTTTCACTCCCAGACAAAGCATGAAGTAAAATTTCGAGTTTAGAAAAGCCCCGTGAAAATTCGTCTCGGGTCGCGCAGCGACCCGAGACAAATTTTCTGGGCTTTTCTAAAATGGAAATTTTATCTTATGCGCCACGCGTATAAAACACTATAATATTGTCAAATTTATTTATATTCGAACTTCACTTAAAACCTGTGTTTTATACGCGTGGCGCATGAAGTAAAATTTCGAGTTTAGAAAAGCCCAGAAAATTTGTCTCGGGTCGCTGCGCGACCCGAGACAAATTTTAAAGGGGCTTTTCTAAACTCGAAATTTTACTTCATGCTTAGTCTGAGAGTGGTAAACACTCGTTTAAAGCTTCAAATTGAACTCTTAAAAATCAACGAATATCAGAAAATGTACAGCTAAAATTATTAAGAAAAAGTAATGAGATTTTATAAGAATAATGACATATCATGGAATTGATACAACAATTGCGGGTACCCGAGACAAATTTTCAAGGGGCTTTTCTAAACTCGAAATTTTACTTCATGCTTAGTCTGAGAGTGGTAAACACTCGTTTAAAGCTTCAAATTGAACTCTTAAAAATCAACGAATATCAGAAAATGTACAGCTAAAATTATTAAGAAAAAGTAATGAGATTTTATAAGAATAATGACATATCATGGAATTGATACAACAATTGCGGGTATTCGGTGTTTTTTTTTTAAGTTCAATTTAAAGCTTTAAACATGTGTTTTCCACTCCCAGACTAAGCATGAAGTAAAATTTCGAGTTTAGAAAAGCCCCGTGAAAATTTGTCGACGGTCGCGCAGCGACCCGAGACAAATTTTCTGGGCTTTTCTAAACTCGAAATTTTACTTCATGCGCTACGCGTATAAAAGACTATAATATTGTCAAATTTATGTATATTCGAACTTCACTTAAAATTTGTGTTGTATATGCGTGGCGCATGAACTAAAATTTCGAGTTTAGATAAGCCCAGAAAATTTGTCTCGGGTCGCTGCGCGACCCGAGACAAATTTTCACGGGGCTTTTCTAAACTCGAAATTTTACTTCATGCGCTACGCGTATAAAAGACTATAATATTGTCAAATTTATGTATATTCGAACTTCACTTAAAATTTGTGTTGTATATGCGTGGCGCATGAAGTAAAATTTCGAGTTTAGATAAGCCCAGAAAATTTTCACGGGGCTTTCTAAACTCGAAATTTTACTTCATGCTTAGTCTGGGAGTGGAAAACACTCACGCCACGCGTATAAAATACAGATTTTAAGTGAAGTTCGAATATACATAAATTTGATAATATTGTAGTGTTTATTTACAGGATAATGTATATGAAAAAAACACAAACATTTTTTTGCCTTAACTTTATAGGGAAAATTCAATTCTAAATGCACAATAGGAAATAACCACAATTCCTATAATGAACAGACTGTGGTTTTAATTATTACGCTCATTGTGTTATTGGAAAATTGGGGCAAGGTGTACTAGTTTCCGATGATTTTCCCATATCGGATGTGAAATGGTAATAATAGTGGCACATATTAAACTATTGGGCTTCAATTTGCGGCGACGGTCAAATAATCATACCGCTGCATCCACCAGATATGTAGAATTTTTGTACAAACGTTATTTTTAAACTGTTGGTAAATGTAATGGAATTTCAATTTATAAAATTTAAACAATGACTAAATAAATTTTTAAATAAACTTGTCGTGATATTTGAATACTGTTTAAAGTAAGATAATGTGTTATTTTTTGTCTAAACTCATTAAATTTTATGACTATTAGACATGCGTTAAGTGTTAATTTTATTCGAATCAACTACAAATTAACATCAAATAATGTATTAAAAAAAGTTAAGTAAGTACATTTATGTCTCCACATTTATTTAAGTGAGCACAAATATTAGGACAACTATTTTCCACTCCTTGATTAAGCATAAAGTAAATATTTTCAGGCTTTTCTAAACTCGAAATATTTACTTCGTGCGCCAGGCGTATTCAACATTGATTCAGTGTGAAATTTAAGAATCACTTGATTTATTGTTACAATAACGTAACATTTTTCAATATGGAAAAATTATTCATGGCTAAACAATTTTCATATTGAAGAAATTGCTTTAAATATAGCAATACTGCTTTAACTTCTCAACTATTATTTATTTAAAGACAATTTTCATCATAATTAATTTATACAACTGGATATAAAATAATTTCATAAGGAAATGTCTTTAGAACAAATTGAAAATGATCTATTAAAAAAATTTAGTATTAGTTTATCTTCATATTTATTTATGTGTGCAATAATTTGAACGAGTTTATTATTTATTGCATGCAAATTTATATGTGTCGCGACATTTTTCAGAGAATAAGAAATAATAGTAATAGAATGTTTCTCATATCGGCATCGTCAGCTGAGATTGCATTACGCGGCAGATTGAGGCAACTGAACCAAAGCGTTAATAGTGATTTGTTTTTATTAGTTCATTACTTCTAGCAAAATTGTCGCAGAAACTCGATTTTTTGCGCGCTTGAAAGAAAAAAGAATGAACTTGATTTCGTGGGTGGTGAGTTGAGCCCAGGACATTATTTTTCACCCGGTCGATTTAACTTACATACCTTTAAAGAAAAAACTTTAAACCGTCTAGAACTAGATTAATTAACTAGATCAATAATTTTCGACCAATAGGAATCGAGTTATGGCTATTTGAAAAGTCGGTATTTTTGGTGCATTTTCAAGTGGTGCGTTTTTTTTTTGTCGAGAATACCGGGCGTTGACTTGGCAGATGCAACAAAGGAAATGCCATGTAAATTTTGAAATGTTCAAATTTTGGCTACCCTATTTATTTTAGAAACAAAATGTATTTACCTTTTCTGTAGAGGGAAAAATTCTGCATTCATTCGTGCTAACGTTTATCACTTTACGTTTCTCTAAGTTAAAATAACTAAGAAAAAGTAATTTGATATAGAAATAATGACATGCCATGGAATTGAAACAACAATTGCGGATGTCAAAATGGCAAAAGATGTCGCATTCACTTGATTAAAGTAAATGTTTTCGAAATAATTTACACTCTACAAGAAAAAATCCTCCTAATAAAGTGGTATTATGCAGACCACAGTTGTCACGATGTTTGCGTTATATTTTTTGTCGTTAATTAGGTAACTGCTATTTTGACATCCGCAATTGTTGTATCAATTCCATGGTATGTCAATATTTTTATAAAATCACATTACTTTGTCTTAATCATTTTAGCTGTAAATTTTCTGACATTTGTTGATTTTTAAAAGAGTTCAATTTGAAGCTTTAAACGAGTGTTCTCCACTCCCAGACTAAGTATGAAGTAAAATTTCGAGTTTACAATAGCCCCGTGAAAATTTGTCGAGGGTCGCGCAGCGACCCGATACAAATTTTCTGGGCTTTTCTAAACTCGAAATTTTACTTCATGCGCCACGCGTATAAAACACAGATTTTAAGTGAAGTTCGAATATACATAAATTTGACAATATTATAGTGTTTTATACGCGTGGCGCATGAAGTAAAATTTCGAGTTTAAAAAAGCCCAGAAAATTTTTACGGGGCTTTTGTAAACTCGAAATTTTACTTCATACTTAGTCTGGGAGTGGAAAACACTTGTTTAAAGTTTTAAATTGAACTTAAAAAAAAACAGGGAATATCCGCAACTGTTGTATCAATTTCATGGTATGTCATTATTTTTATAAAATCTCATTACTTTTTCTTAATTATTTTAGCTGTATATTTTCTGAAATTCGTTGATTTTTAAAAGAGTTCAATTTATAGCTTTAAACGAGTGTCTTTCACTCCCAGACTAAGCATGAAGTAAAATTTCGAGTTTAGAAAAGCCCCGCGTAGAAAAATTGTCTCGGGTCGCGTAGCGACCCGAGACAAATTTTCACGGGGCTTTTCTAAACTCGAAATTTTACTTCATGCGCCACGCGTATAAAACCCAGATTTTAAGTGAAGTTCGAATATACATAAATTCGACAATATTATAGTGTTTTATACGCGTGACGCATGAAGTAAAATTTCGAGTTTAGAAAAGCCCAGTTGGATTGGTCGCTCCGCGAAGCGGACCGTGCAATTTTACTTTACAGGCTTTTCTAAACTCGCAATATTTACTCCATGCGCCAGGCGTACCGAACATTGATTTAGTGTGAAGTTTTATAATCACCTTGTTCATCTTGAAAATAACATAACATTTTTTAGTGTGTACAAAAATTCTTCGTTTTTTCATTGCTCATTATTTATGGCTAAATTTGTTCACATAAATGAAATTTCTTAAAATATGGCAATATTGCTTTAACTTTACAATTATTATTCATTTAACGACAATTTGTATGATGATTGATTTATATAACTCGATATAAAAGAATTTTTATAGAAGAATATATATAAAAGTTTGATTTTGAATTTTATTAAAAAAATGGTTTGTTAATAAAATGAAATATTGGTTTAAAAAAAGTGCAAATTACCGGAGAGCATATTTTACAATTAGGTAACTTCTAATTGGTTTAGGATGTAGAAATTATTATATTAAAAATGCAATATATTCTTATTATTTTGAGCCACTACATAAATTTTCTAGGAAGAATCTCTCGCAATTAATTAATGCATTAAATTATTGAAGTACTTAGACCTGTTCACGGAATTATAAATGTAAATCTGGCTGAATGGAATTAAATTTCATTACACCCGAGCTGAAAGTAGTTAGCTGTTAAACGCCCGAGCGTACACATGTTTGGAATCAATAAAGTTTCATCAGCATTAAACATTTAATAACCGCACGACGTTAGAGTAGGGTCGTCGGCGTCGGCGGTTTTTTAATTTAAAATTTTCGCGTAAAATTTCCCGTCCGACTTTTCCTCCCGCTCCACGCGGCTTTATTTATAGCCCAGTCGCACGGGTTAATTTAAATTTAGTGCAGTTTCTACTATTCCGACATCGCTGTGTGCCATTCATCATCAACCCAACACACATTTAAATCCTTTAAGAGTTTATTAATGCAAACCACCCCCTACACACACACACACACAACATTTCCCCTGAAAACGGGAAAAACACTTTTATGAATAATTCATCAAAGGATATTAAAGACATTGAAGGCGATGCGTTAATTAACCGTCGTTAACTAATCTATTAAGAGAGAGCGCACCGGCGCGGATATTAAAATTCGGGGGTTAATGGAGGGCGATTTATTAAATTATTAATACTCGGGGCGAAGACCTAGTGCTTGATGGGGCGTCATCAATTACGGATGGTGTTTTACGATTGGCCGCAATTGACTTAAATTAATTCGATTACTGGATCGGCGGTTCGCGTGCGGGTCTAGCTTTTGTGTGCTGGTGTGTGTGCGGATGAGTGATTCGGGATCGTAAAATTTATGAGCGGCCCGTCGCTTTTTATTTATTAAATCGGCTCGGATGATTGATGGAGATGGTCATTCTCTAAACGACTCTTCGATTTGGCCTCGATGAGTTACGCTGGATTCAATTGAGAGGGGAATTACTATTTTAATAAACCCAGTCAATAAACGATATTCATAAATCTAATGAAAACCTATATATTAAATAAAAAAATGATCTTTTAATAGGAGCTTCGATGATTTTCAAAAATGATTTAGCTAAACAAAAGCAAATGTTTTTAATCATTAACAGCATTATTAATAAACGTTAGCATACTGCCTAAACACGAATGTAAGGATGATACTAATATTTTCGCATTAATACATTTTAGTAGATTGCTATTATTAGTTTACAACTAATAATATAAAAGCGTGGTAACCCTAGTTTATCGCACAAGATCCTTGTTATACATAGCCTCAATAGCCACAGCAAAGCAGGGTTATTTAGAATTAATTGAATTATAATGTTATAAATAAGCAATACACCAATTAGATACGTAGATTTATAATAATAATAATAATAATAATAATAATAATGGACGTCTTAAGATTAATTTCACAAAACAAAATAATATAAAAGTATAGGCGAAGTTCGCTCAGCATTATCTGTTACTGTTATTCCACTTAACCTAGCATTCCATACCTAATCAGTGTATTTCAAAATTTACATGAAATCGACGTTTAATACGCGTGGCGCATGAAGTAAAATTTCGAGTTTAGAAAAGCCTGAAAATTTGGTTAGGTCGCGTAGCGCTTCGCGCTACACGACCTAACCAAATTTTCAGGCTTTTCTAAACTCGAAATTTTACTTCATGCTTAACCTGGGAGTGGAAAACACTTGATCGAACTTAATTTTAATCGAATGATGCAGCAGAATAATAAACAATAATAAACAAAAACAGTGAAACATAAGTTCTAAATTACCTGATTAGAATGAAGTTTTAACACATAAAAATGTAATGCCATGTTTATGTTATCAATACTTATAAACTAATTAATAGCATGTAGATTTTGTTCTATTAATGCGAAATGTTAGTATCGTGTTTAAACGTATCTAGTAGCAATTAACTAGCATCAAACTATAATGATATTAACTGCAATTTAAATAATAAGGCTGTAAGAAAATGTTTTAATTTCGGGTGTCTGAATAAACAGTATTGATTGTTCCCGGCGCATACACCATTCACACATGTTTTGCAAATTAATGAAAGCAATTTACATGCGTTTTTTGCACTCCGTAAATTTATTTAATGGAGTTTGACCCCTCTTACAAAACGTTTTAATAAATTCAAGGCTTAATTTTTGACCGGAATTCACGAAAAAAAATATATATATTATGTATTATTTACCTCTATTAATATCGGTTGGAAAAAATTACACAAAAACGCATCATAAATTGCAAAAAAAAAATTATAAAAAACTTATTTTTAAATTTAATTTACTCGCTGAATAATTTTAGATTTTATTTCTGAATACAGAATCATATTCTCAAAATAATTTAAAATACGTCGGGTACTTAGAACTCGATAATATAATAATATCTTTATTGACAGTAAAGTGATTACAGTATATTTACAAAACAATTAAATTTTGTTATTTAAAATGGATGAATGATACGAACTGTCACTGTCACTGTCAAGTGACTATCGACCTGAGGTCTTTCGGCTTAGATTGATGACTAGTGTCGTATGTCAGTCCTTAATTAGTGTATGGGTGAAATGATGAAATGAATTCAAATACGGTTGTTAGTGGTTTTTTATATTTGGAAGTATAGTGGGATTTCGATGGAAACAGTAATGGGAAATGGTGCGGTAATTAAAATGATTTTTAGAGAATTTTTCGGAATGAAATTGGAGGCGTTCTTCTTTGGGGGTTATCTCAGTTGAGTCGTAGAGGAGTTGGTTAGATGGGTTATGTAGCGGATTTATGTGGTGACGGATTTTGGTAAGGGTTCTTAGGGATGCTCGCTCACTAACTTAGATGTGGGATTTTGGGATGTGGAAAATAGGATGGAGTCGTAATCAATCAAGGGACGACATATCATTTTATACATGATTACAGAATTTTTAGTGTTTATTCTAGATTGTTTGTAGGTCAAGTTTTCGAACAATTTTTCCAGAGTTGTTATTTTACTTTTTATGTTACATGCATGTTTTTTGAAGTTGAGTTTTTGGTCGAAAGTAAATCCAAGATATTTTACATGGGAGGAGAGGTGGATTTGGTTTTGTGAAATGGAGATATTAAATGGATAGTTATTGATTTTGCGGTAAGGAATAAGGAGTTGTGATTTACGGGGATTAATTTTTATTCTCCATTTTGTGAACCATCGTTCAAGGGTACCGATGAGTTCTTAGAAAGTTTGGAGAGCTTTAGGTAGGGTGGGAGCGTGGGATATGAGTGTCGTCGGCGAACTGTAGGATATATTTTGAGGGATTGAAGTATTTTGGGTCAGGATGGTATATGTCAGAACAGAATATATTGTATAGTAGTGGAGAGAGGGGGGAACCTTGGGGAATACCTTGTTCTGGGGAAAAGGTAGAGAAGAAACAATTCTTGATTTTTACTTTGAGGGATCTGTTGAAGAGGAATGAATGTAGTATGCGGATAAGATGTGCAGGGATATTAATATAGTTTTTTTTTTTTTATTTGCAAAACAGTTGAATTTTACTATAATTACAATCTGATCACAAATGGATCAATGAGTAATATTTATCTAACTTAATTTACTAAAGGTTTATATTAATATAGTGACATTTAAAAAGTAGACCTTTATAAAGTAGACCCTAAAGCTTTTGGGCTGTCGAAGAAGAGGGTTGCAGAGGATTTGCCTTCGAGGTGAGATATTTGTAGGTTGGAAGTAAGGATAGACAGTGGTAGACTGGTGGAGCGCTTGGGGAGAAATCCAAATCGGTAATTGGGAATACGGTCATAAATTAGTGAGAGGATTTTGTTTTTGAGGATTTTGAGGGATTCATATAGTTTGCCAAGAACCGTAGAACTCAATAATTTTAAGAAAATCTAAAAAATAAATCCAATAAAGATTTTGTGATGTAATCTAGGATATACATACAAAATTACGAAATTTTTAAAGCAACAATAAAAACGTTCAAACGAGCACCGTTATAATAAGAGGGTTCTAACGGTGCTCTTTTAAACTTTTTGATAGTTATTATCTGTGTTTTCGAGTTTAGAAATGCCTGAAAATTTGGTTTGGTCGCTCCGCTTTGTGGGGCGACCAAACCAAACTTTAAGGCTTTTCTAAACTCGAAATTTTACTTCATTCTTAACCAAGAAATGGAAATACTTGAGAAACAAATATTAAAATATAATTGAGTTTTCTTAATTGAATTATCAAAATTAATCAATAAAATTATTATTGAATCGGTGCCCGCTGAGCCCGATGCTCTTTAATGTATATGTGAGTGAATTGGAAGAGGTGATGAGGAAAGGGCAGGCGGGGGGAGTGGTGATGGGTAAAAGAAAGGTATGGATGCTGGCGTATGCGGATGATGTGGTGTTGGTTGCAAGAGAGTATGAAGGGATGAAAGAGATGTTGAAGAGAGTGGAGAGGTTTATGGATAAAAGGGGAATGAATGTGAATGTAGGGAAAACGAAGTGGGTCAAGTTTAGAAATAAAGGGAGGGAGGGGAAGGTGAAAGAATTGGAGTGGAAGGGGGTAGTTATTGAGAGGGTGAAGAGTTTCAAGTATTTGGGGTTTTGGTTTAAAGGAACGGGAGGGTATGAGGAGCATGTGAGGTGGGTGCAGGGTAAGGCGAGGAAGGCGTGGGGATTTGCGGGGTGCAAGTGGGGGAAGTGGATGGGGAACAATGTGACGGTGGCGTGTAAGATATGGGATGCGTGTGTAAGAACGGTGCTAATGTATGGAGTAGAAGTGTGGGGGACGAGAGGGTACGAGGTGAAGCACATGTTGGGGGTGGAAAGGTCCACACCGAGCTACATAGTGCTTCAGGAGACCAACAGAGAGAGGCTAGAGTGGGAGGCAATGGTGAGGGTGGTGAGGTACGAGATGAGATTGTGGGAACTGGATGAGGAGAGATTGGTGAAGGATGTATGGGTGACGAGTGTGGGTGGGGGTGAGGGTAGATGGAGGGGGGAGAGGAGGAAAATGTATGAGAGGGTAGGGCTGTCGGAGGCGAAAGTAATGGAATGGCTAGGAAATGGGGTGAAGATGGATGAGTGGGTGAGGGGGAAAGGGAAGGAGGTGGAAGGGCAGGAAAGGCAAGGGTGTATTGACAGAAGTCAGTATAATGATATGTATGGGAGGTGGCAGGTGTATGGGAGGGTGCCGAAGTATTTGATAAGGAAGGGATGGGGTAGAGAGGATAGGGTGATTGTGGCAAGGGTGAGGTGTGGATCGGAGGAGAGAGAAAGGAAAGTATGGATGGGGAAAGAATATGGAAGGTGTGTGTTGTGTGGACAGGGGAGGGATACGTGGGGACACTTGGCGGAGGAATGTGAGGGGGTGAAAGAGGAGTGGCTGGGAGCGAAAGGGAATAGAAGGGTAGTGGAGTGGATGAGGGAGGATGGGAGCGGGGTTAGGACTTTGGAAAAGCTGGGGAGGGAGAGGGAAAAGAGAAGGGAGGGTAAGAGGGATACGGGAGGGTAATGCGATAAGCAAATGTAAATGTAATGTAAAGTGTAGAGATATGCCAATAAGTCTTTTTTTTAAATTATTGAATCAAAATATTATTTAATAATTTTGATAATTCTATTAAGAAAATGACTAAATACTATGTTAATATTTGTAAATTTTATTAAAATTTTATAAAAATCCATCAAGGGGTTTTCAACGAATAGATTTTTTAACATTGAATTTATGGAATTTACAAAAATCGAGCTGGATTTAATATAATTCTATAATGTATAAAGAATAAATTGATAAATAGTCAAAATCGACAGTATCTAATTACTTTACTCATAAAGGTATCCTCCAAGTACAAGTAGAGATATAAATCATATTTTTATCTTATTCTTAAAAGAAGTTACAGACAGATTTCAATATGCCTTTTAGAGGTCAAAATTTTAGAACTTTTTTTTTCTTGAAAACTATAATATAAGTGTACATATGTATATTTGAATAAAATATGTTGCAATTTAAACATGGAATCCAAAAAATTACTAATATATAGGGTGTCCCATTTAAAATAACAAATTTGGTGCTGGTTGGCGGAGCCGGAAGTGATATAAAGTTGAAAATATTTCACACGAGGAGAACTGATTCAACGGTATGACAAGGATTTTTTTCAAATTTTTAGTGCAACGACAACCCCATAAACTTTTAACGAACGGTTTATCGTAGACACCCTGTATGTATATTCTAATTATTAGACATTTTTTCTATTAATGGAATTATTGAATTTTGGAATTATAATCCTAAATCGATCAACTGAAAGTTGAATTTTGAGGAAAATTAAGTTTATAAAATTAATTATTAATATTAGTTACAAACACTAATCAATCAATCAGTTCGAAAATTCAATAAATTGCACAGGTAAATTAAATATTACCTACTGTATTTTTTTATAAAGCATTTAATATTATCTTAAAGAGTGTTTTCCACTCCTTGGTTAATAAGCATGAAATAAAATTTAGAGTTTAGAACAGCCTCAAACATTTTCAGGATTTTCAAAACTCGAAATTTCACTATATGCGCCACGCCACGCATATAAAACGCTGATTTATAGTTATGTGAAAATCATACACACACACACACACACACACATTATTATTTTACGTATACGTAAATAAATCTTTGTTTTACAAGATACTGTATTTTTGACATATAAAAAAAACGTGAATCGTTTTTGATACAAATTGATTTCTGTTAGTATAAATTGACATTACTGACGTAATTAGTGTTAATTAAAAGTGCCCTTAATAATAGTTTCACATTTTCTTTTAGAAAATATCGGTCTATGTTTATTAGAGCTAATAAAAATTGTCTACTTTTGGCATTTAACGTAGAAATAACATTTTTTTGTATACATTGACATTATTGGCGTAATTGGCATATATTATAATAACATTTTTTTTGACAATGTGTCTGGCTATGTTTATTAGATTTATTTATATATTTATTTATTTACGGTATGTATAAACCATTTTTTCAATATCAAAAAATGGAAAGATAGATGATGAGATTAAGGACAAAATAGGGAAAGCAGGTAAATTATATAATATGACAAAAACCACCTTCTTCGGAAATAAAGAAATACCCTGCAAAATCAAAACTGAAATCGTAAAAAAAGTCATAAGACCAACAATAATGTACAGCAGCGAAGCGTGGACGATAACAAAGAATCAGCAGACAAAAATTAATGCTAGCGAAATGAGGTTCCTCAGGAAAATCGAAAACAAAACAAGAAAACACAGAATAAGGAACGAAACGTACAGACAAAATTTAGAGATCGGAGATATAAACGAAAAAATAATCGAGGGACAACTAAGATGGTTCGGACATATATGTCGAATGGAGGACACGAGAACGACAAAAAAATATTTGAAGCTCGAACAACAGGAAAAAACTACAAAGGAAGACCAAGAAAAACATGGATTGATGGAGTTAAAGAAGGAGCAGAAAAGACAGGTATACCGTGGAAAGGAATAAAGGACAAAACACAAGACAGGAAACAATGGAGAGAATTGTACTCGGCAACACAATAATAAAAAAACAATAAAAGACATAAATTCATGCCTTACACCGAAAGGTATAAAAGGCAAAAGATTAAAAAAAAATAAAAAAAAAATAAAATAAAAAAAAAACATTTTTTCAACAATAATGAAAAAGATATTCTTAGTAAACAAAATTAATATAAATGTTTCCTAAGTGTCGATACTAAGAATGATTGCTGTGCCAGTTCGCTACTACTGTCTTTTGTTAACAAAAAAAAATTGAACTTTAATGTTGTATCTATAAAATGATGGGACATCCTGTATAAAATATGTTATTTTTTTGTATTTTTTATGTTATTTAGGTGACATTTCAAATTTCGGCTGGTTATCATTATAATTAACAAAGTTATAGCAAAACAGATGATTTTATCGATTTTCACATTTTGTGTTATATCTTGAAAACAAATGACGCTAGATGAAAAAATTATATTTTTCAACCTGTATTTGATTATTAAAACTCGGGTGCCTTAATATTTTTTTTCTCAGCATGTAAAGGTTAATTTATTTAGGTAACATAAATTGTAACAGAGAAAATGTGAGCCGCTTATTTTTTTTTTTCAATACATTTAGACTCCGACTTTAAATACAGTTTTCAAAAAAGTATTAGGTATTCCTCTTATCAACATCCTATAGATTTATTTCAAATTTTGAACTACATTTTTGGCAATAATAGAGTGAAGACAAGATTCAGTAATTAATTATGCTCTGAATATCTTGATATTATGGGGCAAATTAAATTTTCCTTTTGCAAATATAGTGTTTTTGTAGATAAATTCGAGATGGCTAATTTGAAATTCCTAAATTCTGGAGTGCGATATTAATGCAAAGCGATCAGTTGGCATCGCGAGTGCGAACACAATTGCCGTAATTTATTCCGGAGTGGCGCGTTCCGCCCATGTTATATGCAAATGCCCGTGCGAGTGACAAAAATTGGCGAAGAAAGTATATTCCGATTTACATCCCATTACTCTCAACTTCCTAATATTCGTAATTCAAACAGAATCGATGGAAGCTCCCATACGATTACAGCATAATAATAATTATTTTGTTCATGTATGTATACAGGGTGTCAATTTGAAAACAAGCCAGCCAGAATATCTTTGGAACCGTAACAGTTAGAATTTTTTTTTCAAAACCGTTTCTAGGATATGGAGGGGGGACCATTTTGACATTTCTGCAATCTGTCCTATATTAACCCATCAAGCGCCATTCATGCATACAGACAACATTATTATTTTTTTGTGAATTAAATTACTAAATAAGTTAATTTGATATGTTATATTATTTAACCTGACTTAAAAATGTATGAAGAAGAAGGTAAATATTTTGTTGCTTAAATATTTCGCTTATTACTCATTAAAAACAAGTGAATGCATTTCTAATTTCACTATATTTCAGTGTTTTATACGCGTGGCGCATGAAGTAAAATTTCGAGTTTAGAAAAGCCCCGTGAACATTTGTCTCGGGTCGCTGCGCGACCCTCGACAAATTTTCTACGCGGGGCTTTTCTAAACTCGAAATTTTACTTCATGCTTAGTCTGGGAGTGGAAACACTTATTTTAAACTTCATATAGCGCGTTTTATATAAAACTGATGATTGCCTAGAAGTTTACAGAGTATACATTATGTATATTTAAAAGAAACATTCCCACTATATAATATAATAAGTTATTCATAGAAAGCATAAAAAAATGTGCAGAATTGGACCTAAATTCAACTTTTAGAGTTAATTCTATCACTATTCGGCCGTTAATTGGTTGTTATAGGTATATTTTTTTAATAAAGTAAAAATATAAACATTCATTTGCACATAATTTTTCTTTTATTTATATACCGAGTGTTGACTTGGCGCAACATAGGAAATCGCATGTTAATTTTAAAGTGTTCGAATATTGGCTTCCCTATTTATTTTAGAAACAAAATGTATTTCACTTTGTTGTAGAGAGAGAAAATCTAAATTTATTAATGTTCACGCCTAACACTTTACGTTTCTCTAAGTTAAAATAATTAAGAAAGAGTAATGTGATTTTATAAAAATAATGACGTACCATGGAATTGATACAACAATTACGGGATCGTACGACATTTTTACCACTCCATTTTTACCACCATATATTTTTTACCACCAATTCTTTTTACCACTCCGGTTTTACTACCATATATTATTTACTACTAATTTTTTACCATTAGTTATCTTACAACTGTTTCTAAAGTATTTACAAGTCTGTATAACACATTCATTCGGTTCTATTTTTGATTTTTTGATTTCCTGGTTTGACATGTGTCAAATACCCACCAAGGCTGTGGAACATGCACGAGGCCGGGCTGCAGAACAAGTCAAGAACTAACAATATGAGCGAGGGGTGGCACAATCGGTTCGCAGTAGTCGTCGGCAAGGATCATCCCAGCCTCTACGCGTTCTTGGCGGAGTTGCAGAAGGAGCAAGGGGATACTGAGACGATGGTTCGAGAGTTGGACTTGGGAAGAAAAATTAAGAGGACTAAAAATCTGTCCAGCGTCAAAGCGGAAGAACGAATTTCCAACATCGTGCGCGATTATGAAACCCGTAGAGACGAAAACGAATTTATTGCTAAGTATCTTAGGGCCGTTGGTCACAACATCCAATTTGGATGTACCCAATTATGATGTAAATCAGAAAAAATATGATTTGTAATAAAATATGATGGTAATAAAATGGTGGAAAAAAATATAGTGGTACAAAAATATAGTGGTAAATATAGAGTGGTAAAAATGGAGTGGTAAAAATGACCCTTAACGCAATTACGGATATTCCCTGTTTTTTTTAAGTTCAATTTAAAGCTTTGAACAAGTGTTTTCCACTCCCAGACTAAGCATGAAGTAAAATTTCGAGCTTAGAAAGGCCCCGTGAAAATTTGTCGAGGGTCGCGCAGGTATATTTGAACCTCACTTAAAATCAGTTTTATACGCGTGGGGCATAAAGTAAAATTTCGAGTTTAGAAAAGCCCAGAAAATTTGTCTCGGGTCGCTGCGCGACCCTCGACAAATTTTCACGGGGCTTTTCTAAACTCGAAATTTTACTTTATGCTTAGTCTGGGAGTGGAAAATACTCGTTTAAAGCTTCAAATTAAACTCTTTTAAAAATCAACGAATGTCAGAAAATTAAAGGCTAAATTAATTAAGAAAAAGTTATGTGATTTTATAAAAATAATGACATAACAAGGAATTGACACAATTGCGGATATGCCCTGTTTTTTTTAAGGTCAATTTAAAGCTTTAAACAAGTGTTTTCCACTCCCAGACTAAGCATGAAGTAAAATTTCGAGTTCAGAAAAGCCCCGTGAAAATTTGTCGAGGGTCGCGCAGCGACCCGAGACAAATTTTCTGGGCTTTTCTAAACTCGAAATTTTACTTCATGCGCCACGCGTATACAACCCTGATTTTAAGTGAGGTTCAAATATACATAAAGTTCATAATATTTTAGTGTTTTATACGCGTGGCGCATGAAGTAAAATTTCGAGTTTAGAAAAGCAATTTTAAAATCAAATAAATTGATTTAAATTGTTTCTGCATTTTTTATGTAACAATAAAAATTTTAGTTGGTACCACTGATTAACATTTTGAAAGACCTTCCTAATGATATATCACAAGTAGGGTCGTGCCATTTAAAAAAAATTAGCAAGGGTGACTACAGCCTAAGGGTTTGGTTGCAGAAGATTGCTATGTGGGTCAAAATGGTTCCCCCTCCATATCCTAGAAACAGTTTTGAAAAATTTTCTTTAACTGTTACGGTTGCAAAGATTACCTAGCTGGCTTGTTTTTAAATTGACACCCTGTATAGAATTCACGTGGTCTTAATTATTAAGACAACGTAAATTCTATATACACGAATGAATAATTTCTGTGAAAAATAACAATCTTTGTGGATTTTATTGACGTCTAAGGTTCTCCAGATATCAATATCATTCACATAAATGACTCAAAAATGATTATACGTCGACCTCGTTTTAGACAAAATAACAAAATTAAATAATTGAAATTTAATAAATCATTAAATATTGATCACCATAACATCTAAGCGTTATGTATTGTTAACTTTACTGTAAATCAGTAGTTTATTTAATAATAAAATTATCTAAGCGGGGCTTTTCTAAACACTAAATTTTACTTCATGCTTAGTCTGGGAGTGGAAGACACACGTTAGTTTAAAATACATCACAACTGTTAAAATATGGAGATCTCATTATAGGTTAATTTAAACTCGTGTCAAGTTGACACAATTAGTTAAATGTCAGCTTACGTCGACTTAGATCAACTGTCATTATAGTGGAAGTATTGGCTACCGCCAACTAATGTCAACTGTTAATATAGTCTAAATGTCGGCTAGCGCCAACTTATATGTCAACTGTCATCATAGTCCAAATGTCGGCTAACGCCGACTTATGTCAAATTGACACAATAGACTAAATGTCGGCTAGCGCCGACTAATGTCAAACTAAAACGATAGACGTATGTCAGTCAACCTAGTGATTTACAGTCATAAACTCACATTTTGACTATTGTGACATAATGACTGTAAGTCACTTGGTTAACTGTCTTATAACTATGGTAAGATTTTGTCTAATTATGTCTCTATGGACTGTTTTTCGACTATTCAGGTATTATGACTGTAAGTCACTTGGTTAGCTGTCTTTCTACTTATTAGTATTTTGTCATTAAATCACTATATTATCTGTATATGATATAGTGATTTTAAGCGTGATTTAGAGTAGGCTTTGAATATTAAATTAGATCGGCACTACTGACTGTTGATACATAGTTTAGCATAACCGCAAATTTATTCCATCATTCAATTAGCATTCTGGGCAACCGCACAAAAAAAAAATGGCGCCTACTCTAAATCATAATTCAAACGATCGCAGGGTACTTATAAACGAAATTGATTGATTTATTTATAATCTGTTTTTTTTTAATATGTCCAATCAAATTTGACATTTCAAGAATTTAGTGGTGTGATGCAGGTTGTGTGTCTTAGGTTAGGACAGGATTAATCATATGTTATGTTGTAAATCAACTTTTAATTTGTGGGTTATGTGAAGGGAAATCTGACATTAATACGACTATTCAACTAACTTACAAAGATAACGATAATAAATGTATTTAACTGGTCTGGTTCTGGTTCTTTGGGGAGCCTCATTAAGCCCATTGTGCTTCCTCCCATAGATTACCCAGCCTCAACTCAGCCAGCCTATCTGGTTTAGGTAGTCTAGTAAAGCCGAGGTGGGTAGATCCCTCATGTAGGCCATCTTTCACTCAATAAGGAGCCTCTAGTTGACGAGAGTGCCTGGCAATCACTGTATTTACATATCACCGCCTCAAATTATTTGTATCTACTACCAATTTAATTAAGTGTCTCTGAGTATCAGCTATGATATGAAAATCAGGTAAAATTCCTTGTTCAGGAATATCTTCTTTATTATTTGCCCATTTATATGTTTATATTTTTAAAAAGTTCTAAATACAGGGTGGCGCAGAACTACCGATATGGTTTGAATGTTTAATAACTTTTTTATTTAATGGTTAATTATTATTATAATTTTTTTGTTATACAGTATATTAATGGAGAATATTTTTAGCTTAGGTATGAAAAATTATATCCCGCAAGTGGTGGCCATTTTCGGCTTCGCACATTCGTGCTCTTTCCAGTACATTTTCCATAACTTTTCGTAAAATTTCCGGTTTTATGGCTTGAATTTCATTGCGAATGTTTTGTTTTAGCTCTGGTATGGTCGCTGGCTTTTTACGTATACCCTTTCTTTCAAATAACCCCAAAGAAAACAGTCTGGAGCTGTTATATTCGGTGAACGTAGGGGCCAATTGAAATCGCTTCTGCGCGAAATAATGCGTTCGCCAAAGAGGTCCCGTAACAGAGCCATTGTGTCCCTTGCAGTGTGGGCTGTGGCTCCATCTTGTCGGAACCACAACTGTGGATGGTTTTCAACAGCTGGCCTCAAAAAAATGTCCAGCATCGTTCGATATTCAGCACCATTAACCGTAACTGAGGCGCCAGGTGCATTTTAAAAAAAAATATGGACCAATGATCCTTTCAGACGATACACCGCACCAAACAGTACACTTAAGTGGGTGTAATTGTCGCTAATGAACTGTTCTTGGATTCTCCTTAGCCCATATTTTTGCTTATTTACGAAACCAATCACTTGGAAATGGGCTTCATCGGTCATTATCAAATTGTTATTGAAATCGCGATTTTCTTCTGCTTTTTATCGGAATGAAATGGCATAATCAAGCCGTTGTTGGTAGTCTATCGGCTTTAATTCTTGCACAAGCTGAACCTTATACGGGAACAATGTGGCCAAAATCATCTGAACGGACCTCCGCGATAGCCCCAGTTGTGCCGAACGTCTTCTTGTTGATGTTTCTGGACTGTCCTGCACACTATCCACAATACGTTGGATATTTTCATCCGTGTGGACCGTACGTGGTCTTCCGGTACATGGAAGGTGTCTTACTGTACCATGTTGTCGAAAATTTGCAACCTGGCGGTTTATTATTGATCCTGACATTAACATAACGACGATAAGCACGCTGCGTCAAAACAATTGACCGTTGATTTTCAAAATAAAATTCAACAATTTTTGGTCGCTGTTCTGTTGTGTACTGTTCCATTTCAAATTCCCCAAATTTTCTACACAAAACGTGAAGATCAAAGTAAATTGACGAACAAAGATAAAAAGAAGGGCTATTAGTCTTATATTCGCCAACTTATAAACTATCTTCACCTAAGGAAAGAATAAACTTGCTAAACAATTTGCACCAACATTCCACCGTTTTTTCGTAAATGACTATTAAGCGCGCGTTTTTCGTCTAACCTAATTTTGAAGGAGCAAACTTCAAAACAAATTTTACCTGGTCTGACAATGTCAAAATTCTTGTAATGGAAAAACACGCAAAAAGGAAAAAAGCACACATTAAAAGAAAGCGTGTAACCTACGTCGATGAATTCTTGGATGAAGCCAGCACAGCATCAACAAACAACGCCCTTAGCCATATGGAAGTGGATGACGTCAAAGATCAGCTTATCAGAAATTTGATCAATATCAAGAAACTAGCAATGCTAACTCCTCAAAAGACAAATACACGTAAAACATGCACGGATGATAAAGTTAACAAGTTGTTTAGCGAAATGCGCGAATGGAGAAACACCAATTTTTGCTTGAAGGCGACGCAAGTTCCGGAAAAGAAGAGTTTGGCTGATTGTATTAGGACAATGGAGAGGAGCTTAGGGCAGTACAAGACGCAGCACATGGGGCTTTGCAAGGAGCCGGAGTACATGTGGCGTGAATCTTTGATGGATATATGAAGGCTTCTAGAGGTGTTAGCTAATCTTCAAAGTTCTCATGTTAACATAGGAATGAATAAAGTGTTAACACAATTACATTCTTTACACAAAACTCTTTAGGAAATGTATACTTGATTTATATTTATTAAAAAAAAGTAATCATGAAAACATGGCTTAGCATTATTAATAATTAACATACAGGGAGTTTGTCTTTTACGTATACCTATCAGCATTTATGCTTTAAATGTGCAGAGATTGCTTCTTTTAGTGTTAAATTTAAAGCTTTAAACGAGTGTTTTCCACTCCCAGGTTAAGCATGAAGTAAAATTTCGAGTTTAGAAAAGCCAGAAAATTTGGTTTGGTCGCGTAGCGCGAAGCGCGGAGCGACCAAACCAAATTTTCAGGCTTTTCTAAACTCGAAATTTTACTTCATGCGCCACGCGTATTAAACGCTGAAATATTCTGAAGTAAGAAATACACTTTAAAAATGAGTAATAATTAAAATATTTAAAAAACAAACATTTTTCTTAACACATTCACAAGTCAGATCAAATAATACAATGTATCAAATTAACTTTATTAGTTAGTTATTGAAAAATAATATAATGATGTTGCGTTAATGTTATTTATTTTATTCTAAATTAAGTTGTAGCGTAGGTACTAATTTTTTTGCTCGTTATTATTCATGTTTGACATAACCTCATAATTAATGACATTTGACACTTTCTTAGAAAGCACACTAATTATAATTTTTGTATAATATAATTTTAAATAGAAGATTGTTGAAGAAGAAGAAGAAAAAGTCAGTAAGTACATGAAGGAAATCGCTTGGTACCGCGTAGAAATAATTTTAGTATTAAGTATTCAATTATTTGAGTTCTAAATTTATGTATGTGTATGAAAGTTCAGGAAGGAAGGAAACTCTAAAATCAGTGTAAACACAAACAGACCGTCGAACAAACACGCGACGAGAAGTAGAGGACGCGAAACGTGACACTCTTCGGTTTCACTGCCAATGTCAAAGAGACGACTCGAACGAGAGTTTCGCCGCAGTCGGGAATTGTAAATATCGGTCTACATTGTATGTATACTTACGGCAGTTCATCGGATTTACACGAGAGTTTTCCACTTCGGTGCAAATCCAACGAATTCCAATGCAATATACAACATACGTGCAACACACATGGACAATTTACTATTCGATTATTAGACAAGATGCCCAAGAAAATATCTATTCAGAAAATATATGTAGGAGTTGGAAATATCGGACAATCTATACTTTTTCAAATTCAAATTAAGAGTAATCAATATCAAAATGTTACAAATGTTTGTATGAAATATGTAAAAGTATATTTTAAAGTAAAAATACCTTTTTTTTGGGTTTGGCTTTTGCCTGGCCTTGGGAACTTGCCCATTAGCCAACATCATTTATTTATATTTTTGTATTTGTTTATTTCTTTAACTTATTACTAAATACCTATAACTATATATTTGGACGTCACAACACATTCACACACACCCATTGACTCCGGGACGAATATTTTTCGTTAGAAAAATTACTCGCCCCGGCTGGGAATCGAACCCAGATCACCGCCGTGAACGATTGGCGAAACCAGCGGCTCAACCGCTCGGCCACGGCGGGCCCTTAAAAATACCTGAATGTCAATATTTAACAAACATTACAAATTTTAATTTATAATAAAGGGTGGGCCATCGCAAGAAATCTTTCTAAAATGTTAATAAAACACAAACGGCTAGATGGAATTTCATGATCTTGAAGTTATTTTGTAGCCAAGAGTATCCGGTTATGCATGGAATATGACATCAGCCAAAAGGCTGCCACGGCTGGCCTTACAATAGTCCATTCTCTCGCCCAATCTTTCAGAACTTTTTCCAACGTCTGCGGTTCTATCTCAGCAATGGCATTTTGGATATTGACTTTAAGATCGTCAATCGTTGCTGGATCGTTGGCATAACAATTTTCTTCAACGGCACCCCAGAGATAAAAGTCCATGGGCGTCAAATCGCAGCTCCTTGCTGGCCAATTCAGGTCTCCACGACGGCTGATTACACGATTTTCGAACTTTGACCGCAATAAGTCGATAGTTTCGTTGCAAGTGTTGCATGTCGCCCCATCTTGTTGGAACCAGATGTTGCCCACATCCAAACCTGCAATTTGCTCCCAAAAAAGTTTGCTATCATGGTCCTATAGCGGTTTCCGTTGACCGTTTCGCCAGATTAAAAAAAAATTGGCCGATGATGCCGCTGGCTCATAATCCGCACCATACAGTCACTCGTTCGGGATGCATTGGCTGCTCAACGAGTGGGTTTTCCGATGCCCAAATCCTGCAGTTTTGCTTGTTTACATAGCCACCGAGGTGAAAATGCGCTTCATCGGAAAAGTAAATTTTTCGCCAAAATTCACCATCGGCTTCCAGCTGCTCTAAGGCCCAATTAGCAAAGTTGTATCGAAGTGGATGGTCAACTCTCTTCAACTGCTGTGTTATTTGGATCTTATAGGCGAATAAACAGATGTCTTTATGCAAAATACGCCTCAAGGTAGTGCGACTAATGTTCAATTGCTGAGAGCGATTACGAGTCGATGTTCTCGGGTTGGCTTGCACACTACGGGCTACAGCAGCAATATTCTCGGGTGTACGTACGGTCCACCAGCATATCAGTTTCATGAACTTTGTGCACAAATTTCTTCAGAACACTTGCATTTGGTGCAACCGAATTGTGTAGGCAATTTTCGAACTGATTCTGCAATACACGAATTACATTCAAAGTAAATTTTTAACATTTCCCAACGTTCATCGAGCGTATAGATAGCGTGCCATTTCGTTAACCGGGTGTTGTGTACTGAAGAACTGTCATACATCCGATGTCAAATATCATGAAAGTAAAAATAAAGTATTAGTTCAAAAAGATTTCAAGAGATGGCCCACCCTTTATGTATCAGGTCTGTAAATATAAAACCGGAATATTTGAATAGAAAATACACATTTATTGTATAAAAATGGTACAAAATATTTTATTCAAAGTATTGCCCATCGCTAGCTACACATTTTTCCCATCTCTCTGCCAATTTGTGGATACCATGCCAAAAAAATGGTTAATCTTTCAAGGCAAACCAATCATCGAGCCATTTTCGTACATTTTTATAAGGAGTAAAGCGCTGCTCAGCAAGTGCGTGTTCCATTGATGCAAATAAGCAGTCATCGGTTAGAGCCAAGTCTGGTGAGTAAGCCGCATGCGGAAGTATTTCATTGCCAGTCACAATTCGATAAAGAAATGATTTTTTTGTACCTGGTGAGCAGTATTTCGTAGGTGATTTTTCGTATTTCCTGCCGTCTTTCATGTGGAACCCATCTTTCTTATGGCTTTCAAACGTATGGAGACGGCTTCTTGTGTCACATTTAACTGATACGCAAGTTTTTGTTGCGTTTGAGCGTCATTCTCATCCAACACTGCTTGCAATACGGCGTCTTCAAACTTTCTCGGTGGTCTTCCACGTTCTTGGTTTCTTACGTGAAAATCGACACTTTTGAATATTTTAAATCATTTAAAGCACTGTGATTTACCAAGAGCATGCTCACCGTAAGCTTCGACAAGCATTCTGCAGCAGTTTTCTTCGAATGGTAACAGAAAATCAATGCTGTCCGGGAATCATAATTTTTTGGCTCAAAAACAGTCATCTTCAACGCTATGAAAACATTAGTAGTTGTAATAAACTTGCATTCTTTTGAGTTAAAAGTCTTTGACAAATGTAAACACAATACTAAGGGACCAATAACGCGACGTAACAGTCACTATATTGACAACTAAAGCCATTTATGAGCAAATTCCGGTTTCATATTTACAGACCTGGTAAACCCTAAGTTATAACCAGATGATTATAAAATGAACTTTTATTAAAATTTAAAAATTCACCATCCCATGCAAGATAGATTTTAAATGTTTAATACCCTAACTCCCGCTTTAAGAACATAGTTCCAAGGATAGCAAAAAAAAAACTTTCGCCACTCGCTCCACTACATCCCAAAGCTGAAGCGCTTACATGATGCAAAATGTTTTTATACCCCCATAAAAACGCCCGGCTGTTGTTAAATTCCTCACTCCGTGACATTGGACCCCTTGAAATATTTAATCAAGAGAGAGGGTCTCGATTATTATTCCAAGAGCTCGGTCTGAAAACTGAAACTGTGGCAGCAGAAACCGATATGCATGCATTCCAGCAGTTTAACGCGATTAAGGAATATGTTTTATTTCGCGATCGATGAATGTCGGGGTGAGGGTGGGTTTTAGCGGGGCGGTATCGTAAAAACATCGCCGAGACCGGAAAGCGAGGCGAAACCCGGAAAAATATCCGTATCGCGTGTTACCTATTGCTTCTCGTACGTTCCAGACCGCTTACCTGGTGTATGTATGCGCGTTGTTGGGATGTTTATTTCAGCGATAAATATTTTAGGATTACGACTTTTAAAACCGACACGATCGTATTGAACAATAAGAAAACGTCGTTCGTTTTTACGTCCTAGTATTTTCTACCGAGGAAAGTATGAGTATTGTTCGGTTGTATTGTATTTATTCATTTGTGCGAAGGGTGTTTACTTTTGCGTAACATACTCTACAATAAACTACACTGCTCAAAAGAATTGGAGGAACACTTTTTTTAAAATCTGTACTTTCTTAAATAAGAGCTCTAAATAAGTCAAATTAAGTATGCTTCAAAATCATACACTGGGTGTTGACTTGGCGGACGCAACATAGGAAACCGCATGTTAATTTTGAAGTGTTCAAATATTGGCTTCCCTATTTAAGTTAGAGACAAAGTGTAATTAACTTTTTTGTAGAAGGAAGAATTCTAAATTTATGAATGTTCACACTTAACATTTTACGTTTCTCTAAGTTAAAATAATTAAGAAAAAGTAATGTGATTTTATAAAAATAATGACATACCATGAAATTGATACAACAATTGTGGATATTCCCTGTTTCTTTAAAGTTTAATTTAAAGCTTTAAACAAGTGTTTTCCACTCCCAGACTAAGCATGAAGTAAAATTTCGAGTTTAGAAAAGCCCCGCGAAAATTTGTCGAGGGTCGCGCAGCGACACGAAACAAATTTTCTGGGCTTTTCTAAACTCGAAATTTTACTTCATGCGTTGACATAAGTCGGCGTCAGTCAACATTTGTACTATAATAACAGCTGACATAAGTCGGCGGCAGCCGACATTTAAACTATAATGACAGTTGACATAAGTCGGCGCAAGCCGACATTTAATAAATCGTGCCAACTTGACACGAGTTTGAATCGAACTTTAATAAGATCGACATGTTATTTTCTTTTTCTTTGTGACATTTACGATACACATTTTAATATGTGTGAGATATTTTAAACTAACGAGTGTCTTCCACTCCCAGACTAAGCATAAAGTAAAATTTCGAGTTTAGAAAAGCCCCGCGTAGAAAATTTGTGGAGGGTCGCGCAGCGACCCGAGACAAATTTTCACGGGGCTTTTCTAAACTCGAAATTTTACTTCATGCGCCACGCGTATTAAACACTGATTTACAGTAAAGTTAAAAATATAAAACGCTTAGATGTGATGGTAATCAATATTTACCGACATGTACCAAAAAAAATTAGAATTGCTTTTTTGGGAACAGCTTTGGAATAATAATAATAAAAGTAAAATAAATTTAGTTTGAGCAAGTTTTCCATATTGTTGGTATTTAAATCATTATATCTTTAACAGGGAAAGTGCTATGATGGACACATTACCATTTTTTTATTAAACAACCATAAAAGTAGGAAACGTTTTAATGAGATGATTACAAAGTTTGTACTTTCCTTAAAAGAGGATTAAGAAGATGAAAAAAATGGATATTTACAAAATATTTCATCCTAAAATAAGGCCGTAATTAAGACGACAATATGCTGCGTTTTATACGTTTCGATAGCGGTCGACATCCTCTTAACGTTACAATAATATAAATTACTTAATAAAATCTAAAATCACTTGAACCTAATCCTCTCTGAAGTTAAACAGTCCCTATCTCTCTTTCTTTCTATGTGTGTAACACGTGAGTAAATTCGAGCTTTTCATACATATAAAATTAACCCAAAAAGTACTTCATCAGTTGGAGAGAGAGTGGGGGAATGGAGAGTGTCTAACAAACACCATTGATTGAATGTTGGAGTGCTTAAACGTCGATCACCATTGTAATCGGAGATAAATTGGAGAATGGATTGCCGAGGGTGTGCGATATATTCGGTGTGCGCGGTGATGTATGGCCTGTATGTTCTCTATGGGCTCCGCACGGGAGAGAGGCTTGTCCGACAACCAGAGTCCACTTGAAAACGCCAAATTCAATTCCGCACACATTTCGAAATTGCGAATTATCCAATTCGATGGGTTTTGTTAATTGATTAAATATATACACTGATTGATAGCAACATTATTAACGTTGTAATAATCAATAGTATCAATGATATCAATAGCGAGACAAAAGTTTAATATTATTCAAAGATACTTCTATTGTTATTTAGATATATACAAAGATTGGCACAAAATTACCAACCGCATTGAAACCTTTAATGAATATAATAAAACAACAACATTTTCAAAGAAATGACTTGCCTCCAACATTTAACAATTTTCGGGATATTCAGAGAAATTCAAGTAGTTGAAATAATGCAGGTACATCGGCCACAAATCAAGAAATGTTAGTACCTTCTACATCGAGTGGACCAATGACACGCAGCTGATCTAACCTACAAGTTCCTAGTTTATCAAACAAGTGTACTGACAGTGAACGTGACATCTATCATTTAGTATAAAGAAGCTCCTGATGATGGCAGAAGTAATGCTGCCGACACGTAAAGCGCAACGAAACAAGTCGACGTGAGACAGCAGCCCAAGAAACTCCAACCAAGTATAATAATTATTATGTATATATCATGTAATGAAATTTAGATAAATTATATAACTACGCTAAAGCGTTCGTTAAAAGTTTATGGGGTTGCCGTTGCACTAAAAATTAAAAAAAATCCTTGTCATATGGTTGAATCAGTTCTCCTCATGTGAAATATTTTCAACTTTATATCACTTCCGGTTCCACCGGAAGTAGCACCAACTTTGTTATTTTAAATAGAACACCCTAAATATTAGTAATTTTTTAGATTCCTCGTTTAAATTGCAACATATTTTATTCAAACATATGTATACTTATCTCTTATAGTTTTCAAGAAAAAGAAAAAATTCTAAAATTTTGACCTTTAAAAGGCATCTTGAAATCTGTCTCTAGCTTCTCTTAAGAATAAGATAAAAATATGATGTATACCTCTACTTGTACCTAGAGGATGCCTTTATGAGTAAATTAATTGGAAACTGTCCATTTTGACAATAAGTATTCTTGAAATGTCAATATCTAAGTGCCCTCTTCAATATCTAGTAATTCAATTTTTTCAAATGAAATGACCCAATTTTTATCACATACAACTATACTCCTAAAGCAAGTAGTTTTCGAATTATTTCGAAAATTCGTTTTTATGAAGGGTATAGAGCGCATATTGAATTTTAGTAAGCCTAACCTAGGAGTGGACAACACTCGTTTAAAGCTTCAAACTAAACTAAACTAAACAACGAATATCTGAAAATGTACAATAGTAGTCACGTAGTTTATTGTTCATCCTGATTTTTGTAGAAGTTGTATTTAAGAAACATCACAACTCAAAAAACCAAGCATGGATTTTCATAAAACTTTCTGCGGGTGTTAAAAAAACTATGCTTTTTCAAAATATGTAAAAATTAGAAAATGCCTCTTCTGTAGTATTTAAATTATTTTCACTCAAAGTCAAAATTTTGTTATTTTAACCTGATTTTTGTGTGAATTGAATTTAAAGAAAAAAACGTAATTCATAAATTAAAATGTGAAAAAGTCATTAAACACTTAAAAAATTAATATAAATTATCCCTAACGAGTGGTGTCCACTCCCAGGCTAAGCATGAAGTAAAATTTCGAGTTTAGAAAAGCCTGAAAATTTGGTTTGGTCGCGTAGCGCGAAGCGCAGAGCGGCCAAACCAAATTTTCAGGCTTTTCTAAACTCGAAATTTTACTTCATGCGCCACGCGTATTAAAAACTGAAAACATTGAAATATTGTAAACAAATAAAATTAAATTGAAATCGGTGTTTAATACGCGTGGCGCATGAAGTAAAATTTCGAGTTTAGAAAAGCCTGAAAATTTGGTTTGGCCGCTCCGCGCTTCGCGCTACGCGACCAAACCAAATTTTCAGGCTTTTCTAAACTCGAAATTTTACTTCATGCTTAACTTGGGAGTGGATAACACTCGTTTAAAGCTTCATATTAAACTCTATAAAAAAAAAACAACGAATATCTAAAAATGTACAGTCGTCGTTTCTAAATGTAATGAAATCCCCAGGATATACGGGTGTCTACGCTAAATCGTTCGCTAAAAGTTTATGAGGTTGCCATTGCACTCAAAATTTGAAAAAAAAATCCTTGTCATACGGTTGAATCAGTTCTCCTCGTGTAAGATATTTTCAACTTTATATCATTTCCGGTTCTACCGGAAGTAGCACCAAATTTGTTATTTTAAATGGAACACTCTATATGTTAGTAATTTTTTGGATTCCTCGACAAAACAAAAGCATACTACTGGCCTACTAAAATTCAATTGCGGTTTATGCGCGCATTATTCTCTGCATAAATGCGACAAAAAACGAATTTTCGAAAACCACTTGCTTTAGGAGTATAGTTGTTAATACATTTTTGTGGGAAATCTTTCCCACAATCGTACCATGTTATAAAAAATGGGGCATTCCATTCGATATTGACATTTAAAGAACACTTATTGTCAAAATTGACAGTTTTCAATTAATATACTCATAAAGGCATTCTCTAGGTACAAGTAGAGATAAAAATCATATTTTTATCTTAATCTTAAGAGAAGTTACAGATATCAAGATGCCTTTTAGAGGTCAAAATTTTAGAAATAATTTGTTTGCTTGAAAACTATAAGAGATACACCAACGATTATACCAACGACTTGCCTTTGCAAGTAAATAAATCGGAAATAGTCCAGTATGCTGATGATACCACTCTGATTAACCGATCTAGGGATGTACATTCGGCTCTACAGAATAGTGCAGTGACAGCATTGAAGGCATCGGAATAGTTCTCATCCAATAAATTAGCACTTAACGTAAGTAAAACCGAGACATTAACATTCTCACTGCGAAACGGAAACGAGCTTAATGAGTGTGTTAAATTTCTGGGTATACATGTTGACAACAAACTAAATTGGCGTGCACACGGAGACGTTGTTTCTGGGAAGTTGTGTAAAATTATATTTTTGCTAAGACACCTGACCCATTCCTTACCCCAATCAGCACTAAAAACTGCGTATTTTGGCTATTTTCATTCGAATCTTACCTATGAAATTCTTGCATGGGGCCACTCACCTATTCTTGGTGGACTGTTTGGCATTCACCGTCGGGCCGTGAGAGTAATCTCCTCCCTTCCTTACAGGGCTGATTGCCAACCAGTCTGTACTGAAATGAATGTCCTTACACTACCTTGTGTATACATGTTAAGATGCATTGCGTATGTTAGAAAAAACATTAACCAGTACACAACGCATGATGTAATCCATAACCATCTAGGCATCTGATATACCCAGCCCAACTACGGCTTACTAAAACCAAAAATGCGATCAACTTTTATGGACCTAAACTGTACAACGCCATACCACAGGGCATAAAAGACCTGACTGATGCCAAATTCTATAATTGCCTCAAAAAATACTTTATATCTAAAGCATTTTATGCTATAGAGGATTGCTTATCCAATAGATTTACTGATTTGATTGTAAGTTGCCCACTTTCTATTGAGCCTTGAATTATTTTTGTAATTAATTTTAACGTGTCTGTATCGTCCCATAATTTATTTTAATTTTATTTACTTACAACCTTTGTATAGTTAGCTAATTAATTGATATGTATTAGACTTGTGTAAACTTCGTGTATTAGCACCAAATAAATGATTTGATGATTTGATTTGATTTTTGATTTAGATAAGTTTACATATGTTCAAAAAAAAATATGCTGCAATTTAAACGAGAAATCTAAAAAATTACTCAAATTTGTTATTTTCATGTTCCATTGAAAATAACAAATTTGTTGCTACTTCTGGTAGAACCGGAAGTGATATAAAGTTGAAAATATTTCACACGAGGAGAACTGATTCAGCCATATCACAAGGATTTTTTCAAATTTTTAGTGCAACGGCAACCTCATAAACTTTTAACGAACGGCTTAGCGTAGAAACCCTGTATATAAATGTACCTATAATATAAAATATCTTTACATATACAGGGTCTTCATTTCCAATGGAGCCACCCTGAATAACTCTGGATCTGACGTGGATAGGGTTTTAGGAAAAAACACGTTAATTTTGTTTTTAATGGGGAACTTGTAAAACAATGTTTTTTGAATTTTCACTTTCACCCCCTCACCCCCACCCACTCCAACTTTATAATTTTAAATAGCATCCTCGATCGTGTGATACCTCATTTTAAATGGCATACAAACTACTATCTAGAAAACAAAACAAAAATAATATCAGTTCACTTGTTTCACTATAAGTGTGTCCTTCAATATGAGGTACCACACGATGGGGGGTTTAATAATTTAAACTTATAAAGTTGGGGTGGCTTGCAGTGAAAGTTAAAATTAAAAAAAAAACAGTGTTTTTTAAGTTCCCCCTTGATAACAACATTGATGTGTTTTTTTTTTCTTAGAACCCTTTCTACACCAGATCCAGAATTTTTCAGGGTGGCTCCTTTTAAAATGAAGACCCTGTATATTAAGTCAGGGCGGAAATAGTTTAGTTACGCCACTGTAATGTCCATCAAGTTTTCTTTGTCTATAAAATCAATAAACACCATATGTTTAATCATTATTCATTAACGTCTCCCCCTTTTTTCTTTCGCATCTTTATCCGAGCATAGTGAACGTTGATTAAGCATCAATTGAAGCCCGGATTTCTCGTTCGCCTCGTGGACCCTTTCACGGAGTGTATCCGACGTCGACACTGAATAATCGCGAACCGATCGGGTCGTGGAGGAACGATTGAGCCCTTCGCATTATCCGTGCGTTAAGGGCGAAATTTGTTATTTTCGCCGTGTGAAAGGACGCCAGTCGCTTGTTTTAAAAGCCCCTTTCGGAAAATCGGCGACCTTTTACCGCCCAGATCTATTAGACGATTAGATACGAACGCCTCTGGCACACGTCGTGATTTTCCAACAGAAATTACAAATCGATTTTTCTAGGGGGTATTTCCGAGTTCACGTTTATTCTTACTAGTTTTATCAGAATTGCCTCTTATTTATTGTTTTTATAGAGATTAAATAAAATATTTCTAAAAAACCTAAATAAATTTCTCGATGAGTAAAACATAATAACCTTTCTGCAAAAATGTAGTCTCGTTGAGACAAGTCTCCAAATATTCATTGAAACAACTACTTCTCGAGCTAATACCCCGACAGATATTAAATTACACGATAAATATTTGAGTTACATAATTTATATGCAAAATGCAACATCAGGTCAAATTGTTCTCTCACCAAACTAAATGATCCAACGGGGTATTGAAATAAATTGAAAAATTGCAGGGATGAGGGATAAACCTCGAAACGCGTCTATAGATGCTTGAGACTTTTTCTTTAAGATCACCTAAGATTCTTTCAATTAATATTCATTCCCGGTAATTTTTCAATTTATTTCAAATTCCTGTTGGTTTATTTAGTTTGGTGAAAGAATAATTTGACCTGATATTGCATTTTGCATATAAGTAAGTAACAGTAAATCAGTCGTGTAACTCTAATATTCGTTGTATAATTCAATATATGTCGGGGTATTAGCTCGAAAAGTAGTTGTTTCGATGAATATTTAAAGACTTGTCTCAATGAGACTAAATTATTACAGAAAGGTTATTATGTTTTACTCATCGAGAAATTTCTTGAGTTTTTTTAAAAATATTTTATTTAACCTCTATAAAAGCAATATATAAGAGGCAATTCTGATAAAACTAGTAAGAATTAACGTGAACTCGGAAATACCCCCCTAGAAAAATCGATTTGTAATTTCTGTTGGAAAATCATGACGTGTGCCAGAGGCTTGTCTAAATTAGACTAAACTTTTCCAGAAAATCCATATTAATTTTTATTCGTTTTTATATTCTGTAAATATTCTGGAAACTGTTGTCAAACTCAATTTTTCTTTATAATAACCTTTATTGAGGTTAAATAAAATATTTCTATAAAAAACGAATTAAAGTTCTTGGTGAATAAAATATAATATCCACGATGGTTTCAATGCAATAAATATAAAAACTAACTTCAAAATAAATACATTTTACTTATATTTTTATCGCAGGTAATAAATAATTTGTAAGCGCCGAGATGTTTTTCCAATAATTTATCATTTTCCGAGAGCAGACTTTATAGTATTTTTTGCCTCTCTCTCTCCCTGGGCAAACCGAGCGGACGTGAGCGCCTTCCAAATGGAAAGATGGGAAGGGAAAAGGGAGAAAGGAGCGGAAAAAAAGCATAACGCAAGAAGGGCAGACAGACTGGCCGGCGTTAGAATCACTGCCCTGTACATAACACGTCTGCAGACTCGTAATTACACATTTTTACTTTACTGCCCTTAAAGGTTTTATACGTTATAATTAAAAGAAACGATATATCCCAGTACCAGACTCATCGATATTAAAAAGATTATTATTGGATGGATATAAAATAAGATACTAACATTTTATTTCAAAGAATTTTAGAGGTTTAAGAATCAATATACACATAAATTGCAGATAATAAATGTAAAATAAAATTATTCAACATAAAATATATCTCTAGCCAAGTGAAATTCTCGTGGTCAAGTGGGTAAAGACCCTGCCTACAGAACCAGAGGTCGCGGGTTTGAATCTCATTCGGTGGAATAATTTACGAATAATAAATAATTCCATTCGGGTCCATGGATATAGTGTAAATGTATTGTTCTTACTGTTCTTATTCAAACTGGCATTCTTAGACTTGACTGTACAATTTTGAGAATATTCATGAATGTCGCAAAATCATGAATATCCTCAAAATTGTACAGTCAAGTCTAATTTATTGTTTCATGTTAAAATAATTGACATTTTGGTATATACATATTTTGTCCCGTACCTCTCCCTTATAATCATTTCTACGCCCATGGGAATAAACGGAAATTTTGGGAAGAATTTACCCAACCGTTTGGAGTAAAATGACCTCATTTTAGTGCAAGTTCGCACTGGGGACAAATTGCATCGGTACATTGAATACCGTATTCACAGTACCAATGCAATTTGTCATCAGTGAGAAGTGCACTGAAATGACGTCATTTTACTCCAAACGGTTGGGTAAATTCTTGCCAAAATGACATCATTTCAGTGCAACTTCCTAGGAGTTTTTCACTATCTTCACGATTTCTTCTAAAAAAAGTGTTATCTTCAACTTTTATCTAAAAACATTTTATTAACTATCTTTTATTATTGTGTTTTATTTGATTTTTTAAACACAGGTGTCCACTCCCAGACTAAGCATGAAGTAAAATTTCGAGTTTAGAAAAGCCTGAAAATTTGGTTTGGTCGCGTAGCGCGAAGCGCGGAGCGACCAAACCAATTTTTCAGGCTTTTCTAAACTCGAAATTTTACTTCATGCGCCACGCGTATAAAACATTGCTTTCAATTGAAGTCCAAACGCTCGATCACATTCAGCAAAATAAAAATAAAATTACTCTGTCGCGTACATTAGTAGTGACATTTTTGTTTAATTAAACTATTTAAAAAAAAATGATTTTAAAATATTTATCTTTGAGTGTATCTACAAAACATAGTGTTTAAATAATAAAAATGTGCTTTAGTTTAAATTTAAGCTCATTCCAAAGTCGCTAACATAAATTAATGATGTTGACATTCAATTTTTGCACTATATAAATATTTTAATATAAATAGTCTTTTCAGGAGTTTTTCACTATCTTCACAAACTCTTTGCGTATATAGCGAGATATGTATACATGAAAAAAAATTCTCTTTATGTTATTACTGAAAGTTTTTCCTGTACATATACATATATAAACTTTTATTTTATAGTTCCTAGTCTTTGCTCTCTCGACCCTATAATTCTCTGTCCCGGGTCGTAACCAGCATCTGTCCAGTCTTGAAAGCCTTATATATTTAGTGGCCGGTTCGTTCCACCTGGCGCGTCGCGACGCCCTCAAATCCCCTTATCGCTGGGCGCCGTTATCAGCAGGACGGACAGCCGCTAAATCACCCGGAATCCGATTTGTCACCTGGTGATCGTTTGACGCGCCAGCCCAGTCGACACTGTCGAATTGAAATATCTGCGCCGAGATAAACACGAGACGCTGATTTATATTCGCCGCACTCCCATTTAAATTATCGCCATCTCGCAGGCCTGGGAGGGGGGTCGGGGGTGGCGCCCCCCAGGAAAGTAAATCGAAATAACGTCAATTTGCTATTCATTACGTTGCCGTGCAATCTCCGCGGGATGAATAATTTAAGGCGGCGCTGCACCGCATTAGCGGATATTTACTTTTCTTGGTCGACGCTTGCATCTTCATATATTTTGCATTTTTCACAGGTTTTTGTTGTAAAAATACCAACAACACGTTTTTCAATTTTAAACTCAAAGTTTTTGCACAAGAAAAACCATCAACAAAGCCAGTGATCGCGCTCTGTGGGAATTTGTTTTATAGCAATGTGTAACACTTAACATTGATTAAAGTTTAATTATTAGTCTACTTTCTACTAATTAGATATTTAGGTTTATTATATGAGTCGCCTATTTCCAAAAACCCCTAAATCCATTTGATAACAATGGATTTAGGGGTTTTTGGTAATAGGCGACTCATATGTTGCGTTTCCTTACAGGCTCTTATTTATAAAGGGTTTTCCAATACGAGGTTTCATTTTGAATAGCCCGCTATCTGGGCAGCTATCACTTTTGCAGCTGTCATCTTTTGACACTTGACAAGTAAAAACGATGCCATTAATAAAAATGCAACGATGCAACGTATTTTGCATAAAGACTTATGTTTGAAGGCTTTTAAAGTTCAGTTAACACAAGAACTCAAGCCGGTCGATCACCAGCAATGTCGTATCTTTGCTGATTGGGTCCTTGAAATGCATCAAAATGATCCGGATTTTCATCGAAAAATCATCTTCAGTAATGAGGCCAATTTTTACCTGGGAGGCTACGTGAATAAGCAGAATTGCAGTATTTGGGGCTCGGAAAATCCAAGAATGCTTATTGAAAAGCCTCTCCATTTTCAACGTGTCACTGTTTGGTGCGGTTTTTGGGCTGGCGGTGTGACCTTACTTATTCGCAAATGAGGCTGGTGCTGGTGCAACTGTTACGGCGAATGGATTGCGCTATCGAGCTATGATTAATGATTTTTTATCTCCGGAATTGGAAGATATTAATGTGGACGACGTTTATTTTCAACAAGATGGCGCTACATGCCATACAAACAATAAAACAATCGCAATTTTGCAAGAAAATTTTCCTTGCCGTGTTATTTCGCGAAGAGGTGATCACAATTGGCCCCTGAGATCTTGTGAGTTGACACCTTTAGACTTTTTTCTTTGGGGCTACGTGAAAGATAAGGTCTATGCAAATGCTCCACAATCGATTCAAGACCTTAAAGATGAAATTCGTGAAGTTATCGAGGATATACAGCCGCAAATGAGCGAATTGGTCATAGAAAATTTCATAAAAAGGATATGGTGCTGCAACCGTAGTCGTGGCGGCCATTTGGCTAATATCGTTTTCCATCGTTACCTTTCTCTTTACAATGAAATAAATATCCATTGATTTCTCTTAAAATATACTCGTTTTGTTAAAATATCTAAATGAAAGTTCTTATTAGAAAACCGTTCATATAGTGGAATTAAAGAGAGATGTCCTATTACTCATTGATATGGAATGTGAGGTTCAATTTTTTTAGAAAGTATGTCGACAGTTGTATTTGCAACGATTTTTCCTAGTTGTGTCAAATATTGACGTTACATGACAATGTCATACTGTTTAGGTCGCAAGTATATTAGTCTTCTTTCTTTTAGAAAAACTTTAAATCATAATTTCTTTAATTTTTTTCTTTTGAGTATACATATCCCAATTACGTGTTGCAGATTTTTAAATATTCGTTGTTTTCTTAAAAGAGGTCAATTTGAAGTTTAAACGAGTGTTTTCCACTCCCAGGTTAAGCATGAAGTAAAATTTCGAGTTTAGAAAAGCCTGAAAATTTGGTTTGGTCGCGTAGCGCGAAGCGCGGAGCGACCAAACCAAATTTTCAGGCTTTTCTAAACTCGAAATTTTACTTCATGCGCCACGCGTATAAGACACTGATTTTAAGCTAAGTTTACTCTTTCACAGTGTTTCAGTACTTCCAGTGTTTAATACGCGTGGCGCGTGAAGTAAAATTTCGAGTTTAGAAAAGCCCCGTGAAAATTTGTCTCGGGTCGCTGCGCGACCCTCGAAAAATTTTCTACGCGGGGCTTTTCTAAACTCGAAATTTTACTTCATGCTTAGTCTGGGAGCGGAAAACACTCATTTTAAGCTTCATTTTGAACTATTCAAAATAAAGCGTATGCATATGGATACCTAATAGAAAATTCCCTGTATGTATACTTAAAAGAAAAATTCCCTGTATTAACAAATTAATCCTATGACTATTTGCCAAATCTACTGAATGCGCATTCGATTCAACTAACATTTTCGTCTGAGCTTACACAAAATCAACATAAATGCATTATTTATTTCTGTAAATACCTGAACTATTTAGTAGATGTGGAAATTGAAATTATACCACTTAAACTCACATTTAAAACGATTGTGCACATTAATTAAAATGATTTGTGGCTGGGTTTTTGCTGATTTATTTTTACGAAGACATTGTCAAAATGTGACGTTTAACCTCAAAATTTTAAAGCTGCATACCGGAACATACGTTTTTGCATGTTCCATCTAAAAACCATAGCAGACATATTATGTAGTTTTCTGTCTCTTTTCACACACGTAATCTGATGACATCAAACTATTTTTGTATTGCATGTATTGCACCACAAATCAAGAAAACCATGGGACACCAGTCGTAAATCGTACCTTACGGGGAATATTTATTTTAAGTATAGATAGCGTATCTATACTTAAAATAAAATTCGCTGTAAGTAAATACAAGCGTATAAGGAAACGCAACATATAATAAACCTAAATATCTAATTAATTAGTAGGAACTAGACCAATAATTAAACTTTAATCAAAGTTAAGTGTTACACATTGCTATAGAACAAATTCCCACAGAGCGCGATCATTTACATGTCGTCCTAAATTACTGAATCGAAGGTGCACAAAACGAAAAAGTGTCCCACGCCGTTAAATCGCCACTTTGTTTTCCTTTTTTCTGGTAATTACTGCTCACCACAATCCAATGCTGTATATATACGAGCGTAGTCCACAATCAAACGTCCGCCCGGAATGTAATTAGCCGGCAATTTATTGCCGAAGTAATCATTCCGTGCGGAAGGTGGTAATTAGCGCGGGCATTACTTTCATTATTAAAGTATCGAAACACGTGAGGATCACCTTAAGTGTGTGTGTGTGTGTAAGGGAAGACATTAATTAGGGGAGGAATTTCCCTCGTCACACCCCAAACTCCCGAGCACAATGTTCGACTAGTAGTGTGCGCTCAAACTCGCATCCAATTAAACTTTGCCGAATGAACAGGTTTGCATAAATAAATTACACACACACATATAAATGAATAGCGTATTGATAAAACTCATACAACTATAAAAATAGTAATTATGTACATGTGAAATTACAAAAAATGTATCAAAAGCAAATATACTTTTTGCACGATCGACCCTTGTTTAATACTTACCATATCTGTTTCCAGGACGGTAGGTTGTGTTTATCAAATTGCTATGAATAACTCATCGGTAACTGGAACTTAAGTTTTACTTACCGTTCGGTGAATGGTAAATGAAACTTTGTGACGATTGGCAAAGAGAACGACTAATGGTGTTTAATTCGATTTATTTACAAAATATGTACATTCAGATATTAGTTTTTGCTGGGCTTTTGGGTCGTGTAAAAATATATTCTTTCTCGTCGATGAAGGATAATGACTCGACTAGAAGCGGCAACGGTCGGTGGAGAAACCGGGTCGCGTTCTGGTGGAGGAGCCGCGTGGCATCCTAGTGGAGGAGCCGGGTTGCGTTTTGGTCGAGGAGCCGGGTGGATCCTAGTAGATGAACCGGGTTGCGTCCTGGTAGATTAGCCGGGTTGCGTCCTGGTGGAGGAGCCGGGTGGCGTCTTAGTGGAAGAGCCAGTTGCCTGCTGGGGCGTCGGGAATCTGGTGCGTTCGTTGGGACGTCGTCAATGATGAACAGGAGTCTTCTCTGTTCACTCGATATGGTAGCGTATTTGGTTAGCGTACCCGTAGCTTCGGAGGGTCCTGTTCGGAACGAAGACAGGGTGCGGCGTAATTTATTTCCCTTCGAATTTGGGTCGTGGTGTATCTGTGGGAATCACTTTTCTTCTACGGATGGATATCGCTAGATCGACTAGTGATAGGCATGTGAATTAATTTCAGCTGTGCACTTCTCAGAGTCTCAAAAGCAACTAATTTTTACTTGTTGCGGGTGCGTTTTTATGTCATTTCAACTATTGGTATCCGTTTCCAAACACCTATTGCTTTTTCTCTTAGGAAGGAAGAACTTTTAAAAAAGATGTACGTATTGTGGTAATTCTGAATCTTCCGTTCTATTCTTGAGCGAAGGCGTAATGAGTGTCCCTTCGCTGTGGAATGACGACCTACATGGATGGTTGAAGCCGATTTTGTACAGTTTTAAAAAGAAAAACTTTATGTGGTGTTTAGGATGTTACAACTTACGATTCATGGCAACTGATAAAAACAACTCAATTTGAATTGAATAGAGACAAATTTTAGTAATTAAATTTGACAAAACGTCAGTGACACATTCATAATAATTGCGACGAAATTGTGTCCGTCTTCTCTGATAGTGCAAAAAGCGTCATAAGCATCTCGAACAGTAAGTACAATACAGGTCTCAGACAATAATTGGAGTCGTCGTTCGCTCTGCTCGCTCCTCCTCCAAACAATTGTTTTCGACCGGTAACAAATTCTTACTGTTCTCGATACTTGGTATACTATTTATTAAGATAATTATTTGTTGCTGACATATCTTTGAAATTTAATGTTTTTAACGTCATAAAATGCATTTAACTTAAAGTCCCATGTTATAAACGATGTAACTGTACGTTTCCGAAGAAATTCTGATATACACGCTAGGGTTTAAATACTTAATCCAACTTCTTAAATCCTTCATAATTATTAATTATCCTAGAAGGCATGAGGGTAGCTAAGGGAGGGCATTTGCCCCCGCCCATGGGATATATATTTCTGTGGATTTGAGGAAAAACTAGTTAAGTCAAGTCACTTTTTTATGATTTCGAGCTATTCGCGTTTAAAGTTTTACAAGTCAACTTCTTAATAAGTACCTTAAAATATCTCCAAATATCCATCTCATTTCATTTATATTTCATAAAACCATTGATCATGGTTAACTCGTAAAAATAATTGTTATTAATTGAACGTGCATGTAAATGGAACATAACTGGGTTTTCCTTAAATTAATATCACATAACTAGTTTTTCCTCAAAAATGGCACTTTACTGGTTAGGTATTGTTCAAATTACGCGAAACCTATGTCAGATTACATCGTTTCAAGGTCAGAAAATGAAAATATAGAGACTTAACTGGTTTTTCCTCAAAACCACAGATTTAAAATTCATAAATAAAGCAAAGTACTTATGAATATTTAAAACATTAAAAGTGCGATTCTTTACGCAATCTACAACAAATTAGTCTTACAAAGACGACATCAAACACTTATTCAAACAGCTACTTCCCGAGCTAATGCCCCGACGGACATTGAATTATGCAACAAGTGTTTGCCGTTACAAACAGTAACCTACTGCAAATGTAACAATTTGAGTCAAATTATTTAGGCCATCTATAGACGCGTTTTAAAATGTATCTCTCATCAGTATAGCTTTGCCGTTCACTCTAAACAATTTGACACCTTAATGATAAATATTTTATTATTATTAACGAATTATGATGATTATTAAATTCAAATCTAAATAACGGATTTTGATTGGTTGTCACCAAAAGACCGTAATCTTTTGGTGAAAACATTTGCTATCGCAGTGGTCTTTCCAAATTCGTCTTACCAAATTTGTCTTATCGATTTTTTTATCGCGTATGTAAATCTGTCACCTATCATAATTCAACTCGATGAAACTGTCAGAAAAAATCACTCGCTCTACTAGCTTGTGCCTTTTTCAGAGATAGTTTCATCTCGTTGCATTGCTAGGCATCTGAGGTTTCGTTAAAAACACAGTTTTTCCGAAAATTTCAAGCAACTAATGGTATTACATGTGATAAGATGTTTTAATAAATGATAATTACGAAATAAATACAGCAATAAAACCTAAGACTTTCACTTTGGAAATCCCTGAAACTGAAAACGGTGCACTCGTTCGAGTGAATTGCCAACTTATAATACAATAAGCCCGAACAAACGATGTATTAAAAAGAGGGATAAAGTTATGCCTCATTATACTTTCAAATCGGCCGGGATGGCGATATTAGAGACATCAAAGTTTCTCCTGCTCCCCGACCCCTTTTGTGTAACGTCTAATTTTTTTAATTAAAAACTTTCCGACCGCCATTCAAACGTCGCCAATTTTTCATCGGACGTGCACTTTTTGATTCCAGACCAGAACTACACCAATACGAGCAAGAAGAAGACGACGTTTTCCAGGTTTCTGCGAGGGCTCAAAACATCGCATAGGAAAGAAAAACACGGGAACAGCTCACCTAGGCACGGAAGAGCTGCTACGACTACTAGAGGTGTACCCCAAAGAGTAAGTATATTTTATAAATATATTAAGAGTACTACATACGAGGGGTGATCAAATAGAAAGGTTATAAAATGTACACGCTTCATTGCAGACTTAATTTTATCTATTTTTGTAATTTTATTTTGTTTTGTTTATATATATTATTTTAAGAATTTTTACTTTTGTAATATTACTCTGTGATTGGGATGTCCTGTTGGGTAATAAATGTTATTATTATTATTATTATTATTAATAGCCTCACTTTTTAATCACCTCTCGTACATAATAATAATATTAAAACAATGTTATACAGGGAATTTTAGTTTTTAGTACTACATACTAATGTTTTCAGTGTTTAATACGCGTGGCGCATGAAGTAAAATTTCGAGTTTAGAAAAGCCCCGTGAAAATTTGTCTCGGGTCGCTGCGCGACCCTCGACAAATTTTCTACGCGGGGCTTTTCTAAACTCGAAATTTTACTTCATGCTTAGTCTGGGAGTGGAAAACGCTTGTTTAAAGCTTCAAACTGAACTTTATAAAAAAAGCTTATGCATATTAAAGCTTTTTTTTATAAAGTTCAGTTTGAAGCTTTAAACAAGCGTTTTCCACTCCCAGACTAAGCATGAAGTAAAATTTCGAGTTTAGAAAAGCCCCGCGTAGAAAATTTGTCGAGGGTCGCGCAGCGACCCGGGACAAATTTTCACGGGGCTTTTCTAAACTCGAAATTTTACTTCATGCGCCACGCGTATTAAACACTGAAAACATTGGAATATGGTGAACAAGTGAACTTCAATTAAAATCAATGTCTTATACTCGTGACGCATGAAGTAAAATTTCGAGTTTATAAAAGCCTGAAAATGTTCAGGCTTTTCTAAACCTTGAACAGAACAGATTTTGATTTTTTTTATATATTAATTTTCAAGCGAATGTAGTCTGAAATCCTTACTGAAAAATATAAATTGGTTTTCTTAAGGTGCCCCTAATTCTATTTTATGCTTTCCAATTATTGAAACTACATGTATTGATTTATACCGAGTGTTAACCATCAAAGCGAGCCATAGTGTTATTTAGATTGTATTTATACGCCCAGGGACGGGTGGGCTGTTGGTGGAGTTTTAAAGTTTGGTCGAGCCAGAAATTAAAAAAAGTGGTAAGTGCTTTGTAATTACTTTCGATGATGGGCGGACTGGGGTAGAAATGTGAAAGCGATCGAGGCGGCTTAAACGCGATGCATTCGTCGCCGGGGGAGGCTATTAAGGGCGTCTGGCGGCTTTAAAAAATGAAATATCTCGCTCGCGCGGATAATCCCCCCCGGAGAGATACACGGGGCCCCGAAAAGCCGCTGTCTGCGGTAGATAAAAGGTGGTTGGAAAAAGAGGAGTGCTGAAGAGTTTATCATCGGTCCAAACGGCGAAGAGAAGCAGGATGTCGACTCAGCGCCGTGGCGCTCTCCAACCACCCTGCACATTAATTGAAGCTGCAGACGTTCGTTCTATGGTCGGATGGTTGACTGTCTGCGCTGACAGGATGCTGCGAGCACGAAAAACACTTGCTCGACAAAGTATTTGAAGATTAAAGCAAAGATACTTTTGTTCATTTTTTTTTTCAGTGCTGTCTGCGAGTTTTAATAAGTGTATATGCGCGCCTGGAACGCCGGATCATCTCACAGGACCAAAAGTGGCTTTGTTATGAAATGTTTTATACCTGAATTTTTCTCTGGCACTTTACTAATTATTCCTTAACTTAATTAATAAATACGTACATGATATCGTATGTTTATTAAAAAAAACCTCTAGAGTGCCATGATTTCATATTTTTTTAAATTTAAGTTGGCTACACGCTTTGGGAATTGATATATAAAACGTCAGGCATAATAGTTTAAATATATAATTTCAAAGTTGCAAACAATTTTTTCCATGGCGATCTAGAGGTTTTATTTTAATTGAACATACTATATTATACCTAAGGGTTTAAACAAACCGGAGTAAAATAATTCGATTGAATATTTTAAATATCTTTCACAATGTTCTCATTAATCAGTTGGTGAAACATGATTAAAATAAAATTTCAAATAAAAACACTTGGTTTGTTTCACTAACGTTTTACTTATTATTCCGACTAGTTTCGGCTTCTAGCCATTATCAAGGAATGTACAGAGAATACTTTTTTACACGATATTTATATACAAAATCAGGTAATAAGGGCGTTTATTATTGGGTAGATCCATAGCTCGTCATGTGGTCAATGCCAATGACGAGCTATGGATCTCCCCAATAATGAACGCCCTTATTACCTGATTTTGTACATAAATATCGTGTAAAAAAGTATTCTCTGTACATTCCTTGATAATGGCTAGAAGCCGAAACTAGTCGGAATAATAAGTAAAACGTTAGTGAAACAAACCAAGTGTTTTTATTTCAAATTTTATGAATATTTTTATTTCATAAATAAAGAGTCGATCGTCCAATCTTACTCAAAATTTCGGGGGTTGAAATTGGTTAATTTCATTGGTTGCATCGATAATCGCGATCGCCGATACAACCAATGAAGTGTAAATAATGACACTATAGTGAATAAGAAGACGATCGCCTTTTTATTTATGAAATAAAAATATTCAATCCAATTATTCAACCTATTTTATTATCCGGATGCTGCGTAGCGTTATTAAAACGAAAATAGCTATTTACCCGGCCGTTCCCTCTTGATCCCCGTTTACGACATACAAGCCCTCTCTTTTATTTATAAAGGCAGTTACAGTAAAAAAGATAGGCAGGGGGGGGCGCTCGTAATAGATTTCAAAATTTCGGGGGTTGCTGTTTGCACGGGGCGTTAACTTTTATTGCAATTCCTGGCTATGTGTGTGTGTTTGTACGTATCCGAGGAATGCGGTTCCTCCTAGTTATAGTGCGTCGTTATTTTATGCAAATGCCCATCTCGAAGCCGCATTTACACTTAACGCGCATCGAGAATAATTTATCCGAACTCTTGGCACCTTAACCCCTCCATTACTTAGTCTGGAAACTTGGGGTAATAAACGCTAATGTACAATTTCCCTCGCGGTCTACGCCTAGAGATAAGATTTGTATTTTTTCCCTTTTAAATTGGGTATTTGATTGTAGGTCGGATTTATTTACTGATACACTTTAAAAAATTAAATGTTAAAGCCACAAGTAGTGATTTAAATTTAAAATTAAGAAAAATTCTCGGTAATACGTGGATGGATCAAATATAAACGAGTCTATTTTTTACAGATGGTACCTAATAGAAAACATCTATATTTCTATAAATTATTTTTCTACATAGTATCCTCTGGTATCTGGTATAGGGGGGAGTGCGCATTGCTGCACTACACTTAGAGACCTCATTAGGCCCATTGTACTGCCTCCCACTACGGGTCACCCATGCTTAGCTCAATCATCCCACCTTGTCTAGGTAGTCCAGTATTACTGAGGTGGGCAAATTCCTGATGATGTCCATCGTCGATCTTCTCTCAACCAGTATAGACCCTTTCGTAGACGAAAGTGCCGGGCATTCGCTAAAGATGTGCCTGGCAGTCTCGTCTTCCATTTCACACCCTCTATATGACGCTGGGTACAATAATGTCTTCTTAGAGAGTTTGTCGCTTTCCGTATCATCCCAACGCTACCTGAATTTATCAAGTGTGTTGGAATGTAACACGTTACATAGTGACCGGGTCGTCAATCACAGCAGGGGCTCTGGTGATGACGTTCATGCCAGCCGCTGCTCTGGCCAGTAATATCCTCTATTTAAAATACATGTTTTCCAAAGTTTTGAAAGTTTTTTAACTCCGTTATCTTAGAATGAAGCTAGGCTGGTATGTAATTAATTACGCACAAACGTTTCCACTTCCTCGTTGCTGTCAAATCGGTTGCCTCAGCACTCTTTTGGGGGGTCCAAACAAGTGGAAATCGCATGGAGACTGGTCTGGGTTGTAAGATTGATTGTCAAGTGTTTCTCAGATAATTTTGATAATTTTCTGCTGCCTTAAAACTCTTCTATAGAGACTAGCATTGTGACGAAGGAGCAATACTTTGCAGATTGGACAATCTCGTTTTTTGTGTCGATTTCAAAGCCTAATTTGACCCATGAGGTAGCAGTAGCAAATTGCGTTGTTGTTTTGACGACAGTGTAAGAAATCCATCAGAGGAATCCTCTCCAGTCCTAAAAAAAACAACTCAGACAATCGAATTTTGGCTTTCCCAGTTTTCCCTTGGATTTTGCTTCCCACTTGATTTCGATGCACCAAATCTTCTTCTTAAACTTTTTCCATAAAATAGTATCTATTTCAACCTGGACCTGCAGTCTGCGGTAAATTTCGACTTGTTTCACATTTTTACGGGTAAGGAACTTTAAAATTACCCGTTGCGCAAAAGAGACAGGCCAGGCCCACTCTTCACATTTATTGTTATAGATACTAAGTAAAGGATAGAACAAGCTGGCTGATGTGGTTCCCCAATTCTAGACTTCTCAACCTAAAGACCTCAACAGTTAAATCACAAATAAATACCATTTCCAACGCTGAGAAGACAAAGGCTCGTTTATATTTGATAGACCCACGTATTACAGGAAACATGGTAACAATTGGTAATTTAAAGTTAGACTGTATAGCAAACATATATGTCGCCTATTTCCAAATAGCCCTAAATCCATTGTTTTTAAATGGATTTAGGGGTTTTTGGAAATAGGCGACTCATATATCATATATTCCCAAAAAATAAATCTATCTATATAAAAAGTAAATGTATAAGCATATATAATAAGTTCAATTTTATTCTAAAATGTATAAAAATGATATTGATAAAAATATTAGTGATTTTCTTAAGAATCTATAAAATTATTAAAAATACTTCACATCGATTTTTTGTATATTCGATGGAATCTTTTAATATTTTTTTAATTTGAAAAAAACATATCTTTGATTTTGTAAATAATAAACTATTTTATTTCGTGTAGAAAACATATTTCTGAATCAAAAAAAAATCAGATATTATAAATAACTAGGAAATGAACTTAACTTTATCTAAAATCAGCGTTTAGAGCGCCTGGCGCAAGAAGTAAATATTTCGAGTTTAGAAAAACCTGAAAATTTGGTTTAGTCGCGTAGTGCCACGCGCGTTATTTTGAAATAATTAACTTACATTATTATGTAACAGTAAATAATCAAAAAAGATTACTTTTCTGAGTAAATAAAAGCGGTATAAAATACGTTAAGTGTTTTCTTTATATTAAAAATTAAATTTAATTTTCTCTAGGAAAGTCTTTTTGACATTCTATCTCTTGCGTATGAGCACTAAAGAATATTACCAATGTTACTGAAACAGCTGGGTATATCCCAGCTGTTTCACTAAGATTAGTAACATTGGTACCGTAATTTACGGTAAACTACCAGTAGTAATTACTGACGTGATTACTTATGTAAACTACCGACGTAATTACCAAAAAAAATTACCGTAAATTTCCGTAATTTGAAGTACGTAATTTGTGGTAATTTACGGTAATTTTCGTTGGTAATTACGTCGGTAGTTTACGTTGGTAAGCACGTCAGTAATTACTACTGGTACTTTACCGTAAATTACGGTACCAATATTACCAAAGTTACTGAAACAGCTGGGTATTGCCCAGCTGCTTTAGTAATTTACCGTAATCAGTAATTTACCGTAATTCACGGTAAATTACCAGTAGTTATTACTGACGTGCTTACCATCGTAAACTACCGACGTAATTACCAACGAAAATTACCGTAAATTACCAACGTAAATTACCACAAATTACGTACCACAAATTACGTAAATTACATCAGTAGCAACAAGTGTAATAAATAACTGTTCATACTGGGAATTTGTCATTTAAGTATACATTCCTCGTTGTGTACTTTGTACATTTTAAGGCATTCGTTGTTTTTGGAAAAGCGTTCAGCTTGAAACTTCTATTAAATTTCAGGAGTCGGTAGTTTTTACAATAGCACACTTTTAACTATGTTTGGATAGCACTTTTTGTTTTTACTTGACTATTGGTTCGGCAAAATTAGCTTACCATCATCAAACCTAAATTGTTTCATGTTTAATATTGGCAAGGTAAACTTGCCAAAACTGCTACACATTACATAAAAGTAAAAAGTGTTATATAAAGTTAAAAATATTTTATTGTTAAATTACATGTTGTTAGTAATTCATTTGATTCCACTATACTCAGGTTTTTTCCATTCCCATATTAGACCCTAATTCCACCCCTTTTTGATACAAAAGGGGTGGAGTTAGAGTCTCTCCGCCAATCAATATTGTTAATTACGTAATCGTAAATAGCATGATTAATGTGCACTTAATTGGTAGTTAATATTGATACAATAAAATACGTTTTAGCCCATAAACAAAAACGAATTAGAAACTAGTGCACGTATATCATAATGATATTACCCTCGTAACCATAGCGACGCTATAAATAAATGCATTAAGTGTAGTTCGTAGGTAGTTGCGAAGATACGTTCGTTCTCTCTCCCCGACTATCTGTTCTATGTGCCGAGATAATAATTAGGTTCCGGCGAGTCCTAAATAGGAATAAGGCAATTGTAACGCGATTAATTGGGGCGCGAGATACGGGGCGAAACTCACGTTTCAGGCGAGGTGGCGGGGGGAGGGATGAAAGAGAGATAAATCCCCGGCGTGTACACACGGCGAGGGGGGGATGACCGATGTTTCCAACTTGCTCTCTGTATTTTCCTCCGGCGGGGGTAATTGCGTTAGATCCGCCGGCCTGTGCGTAATGAAATGGTGGAAACGTGCACCGCCGAAAATAGATAAGAACGGATCAGCCTGGAATTGAGAAGGTGGTAGAGGTAATATTGGGCCGGACACGTGGAAGTGCGTGTTTTTCAGATAAAATAAAATGGTTCACGTTAAATTCTATCAATATTAACACAACAGGGCATATACAGGGTTATCACAAAATAAATATTACTTTAAGTAAAACACTTTGTTTATAACTTTCAAAAATTGTTTATTTTGTATTCACAACAAATGTTTCGCCACACTGTGGCTTCTTCAGGTGAAGAACAAGTGATTAATTTAACCTAATTACAACGTATATATAGGGCTAGCTGATAAGTAAAAAATAAAAAATAACCCCCAAACAAATTATTCATCTTTCACATACACAGGCAAATAAACTAATATTATCACTAAAAAATTAGAAAAACTAAATATTAAAATTGTGTATAAAACAGACAACAAATTAGGAAAATACATAAAAAATAATAAAGATAGAATATCCAGAGCTCGACATAGCGGTGTCTATTTGTTAAGTTGCGGTGACTGCCCCAAAGTATACGTCGGCCAAACTGGGAGAGCCTTTCAAGATAGGATGAACGAGCATAAAACCAGCTTAGAGAAAAAGAAAAACAACTCGACTTATTCCAACCACTTGCTAGATGAAGGCCACAACTTCAACGAAGACTTCCAAATACTACACATCGAGAAGAAAGGAAGAAAATTAAACATCCTGGAAAGCACCGAAATAAACAAAAGAAAATTCAGCGATCAATTACTAAACGATCAGACAGATATTAATAACTCCCCATTGCTCAATTTAAAACTGTAACCCCCACCCCTCTTACTTATCAGCTAGCCCTATATATACGTTGTAATTAGGTTAAGTTAATCACTTGTTCTTCACCTGAAAAAGCCACAGTGTGGCGAAACATTTGTTGTGAATACAAAATAAACAATTTTTGAAAGTTATAAACAAAGTGTTTTACTTAAAGTAATTAATATGAACTTTCAACAACTATCAGCCACCTCGATTAACAAAATAAATACACTAATTAATCAATATTGAGACGTGTTTCAATGTTTTTTACCATTTTATTTTAATAATTCTACGACTCGAGTTTCGACATACAAGGTGCGGCAGTAAAACTTGCTGATTTGAATTGGGCGCCAATGAGCGAGACGTGGTCAGAAAGGAGTAGGGAGGGTCTCCTTCGATAGAGGGTCTTGAAGTTTTGTTACCGTTCAAGCTAGTTGTCGTCATGTGTTGGACAAAGGAGGAGCGTGCGTTCGCCGTCGAGGCCTACTTTTCCAATGGCCGTTCGGTGGTCGCCACCCAACGTGCCTTCCGAACTCGGTTCAATATTTATTCCAGGGGTCCCGTTCCTGGCCGGCAATTAATCGTTTCGTGGGTGGACGTATTCAGGGAAAGTGGCAGTGTGGAAAAAAAAAGGGCCTGGAGGTCAACGGACTTCCAGAACACCAGAAAACGTCTAAAGGGTGAGGCTGTCGCTTTTGCGCTCTCTAAAACTTGAATAAATGGAACTTGGCGACGTATGGTTCCAGCAAGACGGAGCCACGGCACACAGCGAGAACTTCAATGAAACTTTTGGAACACTTCCACGAGCGCCTAATCTCCTACGTACTGTGGCCGGCGCGCTCCCCCGATTTGGCTCCCTGTGACTTCCTTTTATGGGGATATCTCAAATCCATTGTTTACAATGACAAACCACGGACCCTGCAACACCTGAAGGATAACATTCGCCAAGCCATCGCCAACATTTCCGTCGATATGCTCGAAAGAGTGGAGCGAAACTTCAAAAAACGGGTGGATCAGTGTATCGCTAATGACGGCCGCTATTTGTCCGATGTCATTTTTAAAACCACTTAAAACAAAAATTCAGGATGTGTACAATTCGATAAAAATAGAATTAAATCGATATATGAAAAAATACTTTTTCTTCTATTGACCTTTCAAATCAGCAAGTTTCCCTGCCGCACCCTGTATTTAGTGTCATTTTCAAGTTTTACAAATTTACAGTGTTTCTATGGCTAAAAAGTAAATTTCTCAAACTTGAAAATGACACTAAGTTTGTCGAAACTGGAGTCGTAAACTTATTAAAATAAAATGGTAAAAAACATTGAAATACGTCTCAACATTAAGTATTTATCACGTAGCAGGGTTGTTAAAAAAACATTTTTTTTTTTTTATTTGAATTTAAGGAAACTGCGTTTTTTTTTTAATAAAACGTGTTTTTTCATTTAAACAGCATTTAAAACATTAACAATTAAAAAAATGTTTAAAACTTGTTTAAAACAAAACATACAGGGCATTTTTTGAGTATACATATCTCGATAATTGTAGCGTTTTTAAATTTAAATTTGCGGGAATTCGTTGTTTCAAAGCGTTTAATTGAAAATTCAGGTATATGCATACACTGTAAATTTAAGACATTCGTTGTTTTTTTAAAGGATTTCAATTTGAATCTTTAAACGAGGGTTTTCCACTCCCAGACTAAGCATGAAGTAAAATTTCGAGTTTAGAAAAGCCTGAAAATTTGGATTGGCCGCGTAGCGAAGCGAAGCGGCCAATCCAAATTAGGCTTTTCTAAACTCGAAATTTTACTTCATGCGCCACGCTTAAAAACACTGATTCACAGTGAAGTTTAAAAAACACACATACAACAACAATTATAGGCAACCTAATATACTTTACAGTTATTAGGTTGCATATAATCACTGTTTTGAACAATTTGTTCAGCTCACAATTTGACTCACGTTTTATTTACATCTACATATTAGATTGCTAAAGCGGTATATTTTAAACTTTGCGATATTTCAGTGTTTTATACGTGTGGCGCATGAAGTAAAATTTCGAGTTTAGAAAAGCCTAATTTTGATTGGCCGCTCCGCTTCGCTACGCGGCCAATCCAAATTTTCAGGCTTTTCTAAACTCGAAATTTTACTTCATGCTTAGTCTGGGAGTGGAAAACCCTCGTTTAAAGATTCAAGTTGAAATCCTTTAAAAAAACAACGAATGTCTTAAATTTACAGTGCATGCATATACCTGAATGAAAAATTTCCTATATTTAAAAATAACATTTATGCACACACAGTTGTGATATTTTATTGTAATAAAATGTTATGTTTAATAATGTAATTTGAAATATCTTCAACAATTTAGCTAACATTTAAAACCGTAAGCAAAAAACCCTAATGAAGTAGTATACAATATAATTTAGCAATTTTTTTTTTTAAATTATTTTCGGCTTTTGCCTGGCATTAGTTTCTACTATTGGCCAACATTACTCTATAAAATCATAACCATATCATTATTTCTATTTATTTAAATTCCAACCCATTCATCTTATTCATACTTAGAAAAAAGGTAAACATAGACATTCTTCTCGCCTAGGGGCTCGTCAAGGCATTTTAAGTAAGACAAACAAAACTAAGCCACGGGTAAATGGGAAACCCACACAGGTAAAAACATAGGATTCACATTCATATTTATCATTCATTCACACTTTTAACTTATATCCTAACATTAATACTTTGAAAGAATTCAAAAACCTTCATATAAACTTTTAACTTTTTTGATTCCAAAATAGTCATATAATTAAATGGAAGCGTTAAATTCATACTAATTGATTTAAATAGTGTATCTCTCTCTCGACAAAATCTGCTGCAGTTCATAACGACGTGTTCTAGTGTTCCCCTCTCGCCACATTCACAACATGCATCATCTTTCCGATTCATTTTATATAAATAGAAAGGGCATAAACCATGATTACATCGAAGTCTACAAATGGTTTTAACGAATAATTTTGAGATAAACTCTGTTTTATAAAACCAAGGACTTGCTGGTACAATAGGGTTAATACTTCTATAAAAATTGAAACGGTTTTTTTTTTGGAAAAACTCCCTAAATTCTTTATCAAGTACCTTTTTTACTTTATTATACAGATCAGTTGGTGTTGGTGGGTAACTTACCCTGTTTATACCTTGTAGATCATTTCTTGCTAATAAGTTCGCCCTTTCATTGCCAGTAATAGCGGCATGGCCTTTCACCCATAATAGAGAGATATTTTAATTGAAAGAATTAAAATATCTTATGATTTCTGTTGTGATTAAATTTAGAATGGAGGAAAAATTAAAGTGTTTATAAAAATCTACAATGCTTTTATTATCGGTGAGTACTAAAATATGTGAGTAATTTGTGAAATCAACCTGAATTAGATATTTGAGCGCTTCTAAAATTGCATTTGATTCCGCTGTATATACCGACTCACAACTATCCAAGGAGAAGCATATCTCCGTATTCTTTTGTGGATCGTAGTATGCTCCACCATATTGACCGTTACAGTGAGATCCGTCTGTAAATATTTGATATGAATTCGGCCATTTTGTGTTAATATGTCACAAAAAGTTAATGTTTGTCAATTCTTTACAATTCGAAGACGATTCATAAATATATTGGCATTCAATGGGTTTTATGAGTATATTATATGGAATTGTATATATTAGATTCTTATCTCTGCTAATACCTGTTGTGTCATAATCTGAAAGAGATCTGTAACAATCAACTAGGATTGGGCTCTTTTTAACAATCCAATAGCGTGCCGTTAAATCCAGCATATGAAGTTGAATAGCATTGTTGAATAACTTAGACTTTCTACTTTTTAATTTTATTAAAAATTTTAAACCTAATTGTTTGCGTCTAATTGAGAGTGGCCTCTCGTTATTTAGCAAATTTAAGATAATAGAAAAACATAAAGAAAATTTAACATAAAGAAAAATTGAGTTTGTCAATAGTTTGCAGGATATTTACAAAATATAAAAACGAAATAAAATCAATATCGACCTGTAAGTTTCCTATTTATTTTAATATTTTTTTTGTATTGAAAGTCGCGTGTATAAATAGCTTAAGACAATTAATATTCATTCCCTGTAATTTTTTCAATTTATTTCAATTTCCTGTTAATTCATTTAGTTTGATGAGAGAATAATTTGACCTGATGTTGCATTTTGCATATAAATTATGCATAGAACAGTAAAGCTGTCGTGTAACTCAAATATTCATTGTATAATTCAATATCTGTCGTGGTATTGGCCCGGGAAGTAGTTGTTTCAATGAATATTTGGAGACTTGTCTCAATGAGACAAAAATTGGTGGTTCGAGAGCTGACCCCGAGCAGTCCGCCCCGCTGCACAATTAAAACGTGCGGCCTCCACGTGGTCCACCATATCCTTAATCATCCTTTCAATCACATCCTTTTCAATAATCCTTTTCCCAAATTCCCTTCCATTGAACCTTTTCCTTTAAAAATCCACGTGTAATTCCTATTTCCTATCCCTTGGGGAGGGCAGAGGGCGCAGCAATGGCTGTTTAACTCTGTCCAGATTTTAACCTACGCTTAAGACCTAGATTTAAGATTTCATTACTCATCCCTTCATCCACTCATTTATTCATTCATACAATCGACACTCCAATAAATTTAAAACAATTTTAATTATTATTTCATAATTACTGTGACTGGTCAACAGAGCATTAATAGCTAAGGCCATTAATTACGCAAAGAAGAAGAAGAAGAAGAAGAGACAAAAATGTTGCAGAAAGTCGATATTAATTTTATTTCGTTTTTATTTTTGTAATAAAAAAAACGTTTTGAACAAATTTAACGTTTAAAACATGTTCTGAACAAATCTAAGATTTAAAACATGTTTAAAACAAAACTGTTTAAAACACGACGGCTGTTTTTAAACATATTTAAAACACTGTTTTAGACATAACAACTCTGCCACGTAGTAACACTCAATACTATACAAATATTTAAATAGACACTTTTAGTTTTCTATAAAATAAAAGTTATTTGTGATATCGACATGCATTTTGCTCTGTTAGGTTAAGAAACTAGAAGTTTTCTCAGACGAAGTATAATATAGACAAGACCTTAATCTTGCGTTTCGGCGTTTTTCTATCCTAAAATTATCCGTTATTCTCAAATATTGTTCATTCCTAATCATTTACACATTTTAAAAATCATTTCCAAATTCAAAATATAATTTTACTAATCGAGATTTAAACTCGAAGATCAATTACAGAGTAGTGCATTTAATTTTAGTAATTATACGTTGAATCTAAGGGGACTTTAATTTAAATTTAAGGATGAAATGCAGTACAATTTTCTCGACCGCAACTCTAGGTGTCCAGGGAGGAAGTAGTTTTAGTATGCGGACGTCCGAGAAAAGTTTTTAATTAGTTTGACGGTCTCGAAATTGAAACGAGAATGTGATGACTGAGATTGTGCAGATGATTATTAAAGTTGTTTTAACCCTATAAAGTAAATAGTGAATAATAAAGTTTGCAAAATATGTATTCATATTTCATCTATAAATAATTTGCTAAGAGCACACTACCTCTATCTAAACTTCTTAAGAGTTTTGATATTTCAAAGAAATTTGCTATTTCAAGTTTATTTATGAACAACGTAAATCCATTTAGGGTCGGAAATTCACATGTTATTTATCCATAAGAACTAACAACGATTAATCTTCCACAATAATGAAAATTGATCTTTGAAACATACACAAATTGCACATTGGAGCTTTGCCAATAAATTGACACTATTCTTTTAAAAAAAAATGTTTCTTAGATTATATACAAATCAACTAATAGAACACTCTTAAATGATCACATAAATCCGTGCAATACTTCCACAAAAAACATTATTTCTTCTTCATATTGCTTTAATTTATTGAAGTAATTATTATGAATATGTTGTATTAAATAGATAAATCTAAAATCAATGATAAATAAAATTAATCGTTGCTTAGGAATCTCGGCAAGAACAATGTAAATTTTGATTATGCTTTTAATAAATAGGGGGCAGCATCGTGCTATTTTAGTAATATTTTGAAATTATATTGTAATATTCGTATATTTTTAAAAAAACTGAATTTTTCTCTGTAAATAGTATTTATTCTGCTGAGAAATAAACGATTATTATTATTATCCAAAAACATGTGAAAAGAAATTGGGCTTGATATGTACAATTCGTGTACGTCATTTGTCGCGACACGGGTTCTTGGTGCGGGGCCTCGAATTGTGAATGTAATTTTTCTGCTGCGGACTGTTCATTGATTATATTGTTAATACGCAACAAAGAAAGACATTATTAAAATATTTCCCAATACATTCTTTAAATATAAGTGCATTTCTGGATTAATGTTTTGATCAGGAATGTGGAATGCCGTTATATATTGATTCAAGTGATGAATCAGAAAAATTCCTTTTTAATTTATTTACCAAATTGAACGTGCGACACTGGGCGATTTGATTACCGAGGCACTTAGTCAGCAGATTGTAATTTCTGATTTTTTTTTACGTCTTAGCCTACTCAGCTTGAAGTGTCGCCTACCCAGCTTAGAGGGTAGACCTCCTCTCGTGTTCGCATCTATTCCTTTTGTGTGCTGCATTGCAATTTACCAAATTAAAAAGCGCAGCACTCGACATTCATGTACGATATTTGACTTTTGATAGTAATCATTTAAATCACTTATGTAGTTGCAAATAACATGAATATATATTTTATGTTACCAGTATTTAACTGTTTGTCTACAATATAAATACAGGGAATTTTTCTTTTAGGTAGACATGTGCATAAACTGTAAATTTCCCGACATGCGTTGTTTTTAAAAGAGTGCAATTTGAAGCTTTAAATGAGTGTTTTCCACTTCCAGACTAAGCATGAAGTAAAATTTCGAGTTTAGAAAAGCCCCGTGAAAATTTGTCGAGGGTCGCGCAGCGACCCGAGACAAATTTTCTGGGCTTTTCTAAACTCAAAATTTTACTTCATGCGCCACGCGTATAAAACACTGGTTTTAAGTGATGTTCAAATATTCATAAATTTCACAGTATTTTAGTGTTTCATACGCGTGGCGCATGAAGTAAAATTTCGAGTTTAGAAAAGCCCAGAAAATTTGTCTCGGGTCGCTGCGCGACCCTCGACAAATTTTCATGGGGCTTTTCTAAACTCGAAATTTTACTTCATGCTTCATGCACTAAAATACTGTGAAATTTATGTATATTTGAACTTCACTTGACACCAGTGTTTCCTACGCGTGGCGCATGAAGTAAAATTTCGAGTTTAGAAAAGCCCAAAAAATTTGTCTCGGGTCGCTGCGCGACCCTCGACAAATTTTCACGGGGCTTTTCTAAACTCGAAATTTTACTTCATGCTTAGTCTGGGAGTGGAAAACACTGGTTTAACGTTTCAAATTAAATTCTTTTATGAAACAAAAAAAATGGTCGAGGGTCGCCCAACAAATTAATATCTTTAAATATTCGTTGTTTTCCTAAAAAAGTTCAATTTGAAGCTATAAACAAGTGTTTTCCACTCCCAAACTAAGCATGAAGTAAAATTTCGAGTTTAGAAAAGCCCCGTGAAAATTTGTCGAGGGTCGCGCAGCGACCCGAGACAAATTTTCAGGGCTTTTCTAAACTCGAAATTTTACTTCATGCGCCACGCGTATGAAACACTGGTTTCAAGTGAAGTTCAAATATACATAAATTTCACAGTATTTTAGTGTTTTATACGCGTGGCGCATAAAGTAAAATTTCGAGTTTAGAAAAGCCCAGAAAATTTGTCTCGGGTCGCTGCGCGACCCGAGACAAATTTTCACGGGGCTTTTCTAAACTCAAAATTTTCCTTCATGCTTAGTCTGGGAGTGGAAAACACTCGTATAAAATACCAAAGTGATTTTTTTTAAAAACGACAAAAATCTTAATATTTAAAGAAAATAATTTTAATTTAAAATAGGTATAATTCTGGATATTTAATTAAAACACTTGGTTTTGTTTCACTAATTTATATTTTCTCCGACTAGTTTCGACCATTGGTCATCTTCGGGGAGGAATGTACAAAAAATATCTAAACAACTATTTATATACAAATACAGGCTATCATAAAATATCGACAATAAGGGCGGACGCTATCGGAGAGTTCCAAAGCTCTTCCATATTATTTACAATCGGCTTTCCCCGCTTTAGCGCCTTCCTAATTTCTAGTCCCTCACGGAAATTTAAGTATCGACCCTTATTGCCTGGGTATAAAATTTTACAATCTGTTGTGTTGAAAATATGATTTTCTTCTATGCAATGCTGTGCGAATCCGGTTGAACACTTTTTATTAATTATTGATTTTTTATGTTCTTCTAGGCGTGTTCTAAAATTTCTTCCAGTCTGACCTACGTATATGTTATCACAATCACCACACTTAATTTCATAAACGCCGCACTTGTCAAGTTTACCAATGGTCGAAACTAGTCGGAGAAAATATAAATTAGTGAAACAAAACCAAGTGTTTTAATTAAATATCCAGAATTATATTCAAAAATGTTTCACCGCGGGTTAAGTGAGAAATTAATTAAAGATATAAAATAGGTATACTTTAAAGAGAAACTTCCTGTATATACTCATATGGAATATCAAACTAAAATGGCTTCTGATTCGTTATACAGTTGTATGTATGTCGATAGAAATTAAAATCATGAATAATAATCCAGTTTACTTGTGTCTTTTGTAATTAAATACCCATTCATCCATTCGCACGGCGCTATGTAAGCGAGCAAACAACGCGCTCCGCACTCATCACTTTTATTATTCGTTGTAATAAAATTCGGCAGGCACTATAAACCAACACATAGTCAAAACTGCTTTCTGCAATTTTACTATATGTGCGCCATCTCGTATCCCAGAAACACACAAGCAGCAAAAATTGACAGTCTTATAAGTTTAATTATTGCAAATAAATTTGCTATTTTAACTTCAATTATGAACAACTTAAATCCATTTAAAACTCACGAACTTGCTTATTTTTTATTAAACCCGTTTAATTTTATTCAATCCCTCAACCCTGTGTAAACGAACCCACCCGAAATAAGAAATAAATCACGAAACTCTCGCGCTTAATATAAAAAAGAAAACGGAGATAAGCTCAACAATAAGAACTGTTAATCTCTTAATTAAGCGCGGAAAAGGCGGATTAATTCATTTTTTTAATTGCGCTTCCCCTCTTCCCTCCGCTCGGCCGTCCCGGTGAATGGCTAACGAGGTCCCTTATCAGGGGGCGGATTGAAGAATAAAAAGTTAATATTTCGTAAAGTTTACTTTTAATTTAGAAGCGAGCGGTTATTAAAGAGAGCACCGCGGGGTTGTTGAGCGGGGGGACGTAATTTAAAACGAAAATTACCCATAGATTATCTCCATAAAAATTAAGATCGTGGAAGGAACAAAAGTAAATGGCGAAAAAAAAAAATGTGAGTGGTTTGTTTTTTTTACGTCGGATTGGATTATAATTTCTTTTCTTTCTCTTGGTTGCGACTCTTAGTTGAATGGAACTGAAAATTGGGAGAAATAGTTATGGGGTTTCCTTATTTTTATAACAATGATAATAAATTTTAATGAGGAATTAAAATGAAAGCGTTTCTGTGTTTCTTTTGGTTTATATAATTTTAATAGGACACCCAGGCTAATAAATATAAATGATATACAGCCTTATTAATAGAATTGCCACTAATATAGTTATAGTTTAATGCTTGAAGTTATGTTGTAAATTTGAGTATTCAAAAACATATGCAAGTATATGAATTATTATAAAATTAATAATAATTATAATTAATTCAAGAAACAAATCGTAGCACACCGCATTGAGATGACAGCTGTCAATTGGATTTTCCGGGCGACTTGTCATCTAGCCTAACTTAAATAACACCTATCGTATCTAACCTAAATTGTATAGTTGGGTTAAATGATAAACTAACGGAATTCCGCAAGTTGCCCTCTAACCTATCTTTACGATTTGCCATTTATGATGACTCTGTTACTCCAAATTGTGAAGTTAGGTTAGGTTGTAAATTATTTTGTAGAAAATGGTTTATAGAAACTTTTTTTAGAAAAGATGTTTAAGTTTTCGAGGACCGGCAGCATGCCACAAGTTGAAAAACATCTTACCTAATTTCACAATGATCAACTAACCCAATCTTATGATTTGTTATCTAACTTAACCTAGCTTTACGACTTGATAGCTAACCTAACCCAACTGTACCAAATTAGAATGAAACATAGATTCCCTTATCTCACACATCGAGAATCAAACAATTTGTCCTCTAACCTAACGTAACAATCTGTCATTAACCTAATTTCACAATGTGTACTCTAACCTAACTTTACGATTCTCCATCTAAACTAACCTAATATCACAACTTAATAAACACTTGTGATAGTGTTTTAGATTAGGTTAGTTAACAATTTCGTGGGTTAAACTATTTTTTTTACCTAGCTTTACAACTTGATAGCTAACCTAACTCAACTGTACCAAATTAGAATCAAACACAGAATCCCTTATCTCAGACATAGAGAATCAAACAATTTGCCCTCTAACCTAACGTAACAACCGGTCATGTAACCTAATTTCACAATGTGTACTCTAACCTAACTTTACGATTTTCCATCTAAGCTAACTTAACATCACAACTTTGTAAACACTTGAGATAGTGTTTTAGGTTAGGTTAGTTAACAATTTCCTGGGTTAAACTATGTTTTTTATCTAGCTTTACAACTTGATAGCTAACCCAACTCAACTGTACCAAATGAGAATCAAACACAGAATCCCTTATCTCACACATAAAGAATCAAACAATTTGTCCGGTCATGTACGGTCATGTACGGTCATGTACTCTAACCTAACTTTACGATTTTCCATCTAAGCTAACCTAACATCACAACTTGGTAAACACTTAAGATAGTGTTTAAGGTTAGGTTAGTTAACAATTTCCTAGGTTAAACTATTTTTTTACGTAGCATTGTTACATAACCTCAATTTTCCTTTAACATCTGGTGTTTTAAACTTAACAAACGAACGTATTTGTTTTAAACATTTTTTTTGCACCTCGCAATCACAACAAATTCCTTCCTTGTAAATACGCGCGATCGAGTCAAGTCTCCTTTTGTGTACTTAAGTGAGTTGCTTTAGTACGGTTTTGGGAATATATCCCGAATTCGCGTGCGACAATAAAGCCGTGGAAAAATAAAATAACGTACAAAAAAGGCATCGGCAACGCAAAAGAAGAAAAAAATACGAAAATACTTATCGTTAAATCCTGCTGCAGTCGCGGATGCTACAAAATAGAAAACAATAAGGGAAACGTGTCTGAGGGAATATGGGAATATAAAGAGCGCGGGGCGCGCGCGAAAAATAAGCCCTTCTCGCCCTCCGGCGACGAACGGTTTTAGGGCTCGGAAAGGAGGGGGGAGGCCATAAAAATAAAGGCGCGATAGTTTCCTTCCTTAATTTAGAAAATAGCTCCATTGTCTATATACGAGGAGCTTTGTCTTTTATCGTCCTCGCACTGATACACACTTGATTTCGCGCCCGTTAACGTTTTAGTTTTGCTTTAATTAAATTTCATTGTATCATATTACATTTTACGAGTTACAAACGGATTTAATAAAAATAATTGGATACTATTAAAGACAAACTAATTTATTGTTAATTTTAAATAAAATGTTACATTTAACATTTGAAGATTAACATTTTGAAATTCTCTAATGCTAGTTTTTATCAAAGTGAAACAAATTAAATAGTAAATATTTCATGAAAAAGCTTTCTAATTGAACCTTCAAAACTGTTAAATTAATTTAATAATCTATAAAAAGAATATTAAATTGATTCAAAATCCATTACAATTTTGTGATAATTAAAACTGTGTGTATATTTTCATGCATTCATTGATTTTATAAGAACTGCTAACGAGTGTTTTCCACTCCCAGACTAAGCATGAAGTAAAATTTCGAGTTTAGAAAAGCCTGAAAATTTGGTTTGGTCGCGTAGCGCGTAGCGCTACGCGACCAAACCAAATTTTCAGGCTTTTCTAAACTCGAAATTTTACTTCATGCGCCCCGCGTATTAAACACTGATTTAAAGGGATATTTAAAATATACGGCTTATTAATAATTATTGTAGTAATTCCTTTCTTGACTGATTACTTTTATTATACTAAATATGAATATACATATAAATATAAATACGGTTTATATTCCATTACTCGTTAATACATTTTAAAATATTTATTTAATCTAAATAAATATTGCGCATTCAAAATTCATGCAATTTGCTTTGGGATATGTAAGACGCTTAAATTTTGGAAGATGTTCAAATGTTGATTAGGCACATGAAATAAGCTGCAAAAAAGTGCTCTGGAAGTATATGTTGGTTTTTGTCTACCATTCATATTTATGGTACTTTACTTGAAGAAACCATCGAAAATGCTGCACCCTTTGCAGCATACTTGATGGTTCGACTATATCTGGCCATATCAGATTTGGTTTAAAGTAGACGTTTGTAAATATGAAATTAAGATGTATTATTTTGAATTCGAATCATAGTTTGCCATGGCTTCAGTCGATTGCAATCTTTGTAATCTTTCTAAAAATGTTTAACGTATTTTACTTTAAAAAAGTACATAATACAGTGTTTACCGCATGTCAATATATTTTTTAATACGGAAGTTAATTTGTTTATAAAAATGGTACTTTACGTGAAAACACCATCGCAAATGCTGCACCCTGTACAGGCTGGCCCAAATTGGATGTTACTATAGGGAATCTCGGTTATTAGAAGAGATAGAAAAAAATCGATGGCGCATCCTCGAGCTCTTTTTTCGAGGAAAACTCAATGTCGAAAACAGAAATTAGCTATCGTCTTTTGTTATAGTCAAAAATTCAATATTTTCCACATTCGATTTTTATTAAAAAGAAAATGTAATTTTTTTCCCTTTTCATTGATATATAACATGTTGATGTTTAATTTGAAACTTATTGATATATATTATATTTTATTAAGTTTTAAATATTTATATTTATAGAAGAACATACAATTCTTATCTTGATAAAATAATAAATGACTGAGATAGTCATTTATTATTTTATCAAGATAAGAATTGTATGTTCTTCTATAAATAAGAATATTTAAAACTTAATAAAATATAATATATATCAATAAATTTCAAATTAAACATCAACATGTTATATATCAATGAAAAGGGAAAAAAATTACAATTTTTTTTAATAGCACAGCCAACTATGACTTCTATTTAAAAAAATATAACTGGGCTGTATCTCTTTTATTAATGAAGATAGAAATAAGCTGAAAATTGCATTCGATTCTCTTCAAAAAAGTACCTCTAGAACATATAAGTCTTATATTGATAAAATAATAAATGACTGACATATTAATAATAACCGAAAATGGAAAATATTGAATTTTTGGCTATAACTTGAAAACAAAAGACGATAGCTAATTTCTGTTTTCGGCATTGAGTTTGTCTTGAAATAGAGCTCGAGAATGCCCCATCGATTTTTTTCTATCTCTTCTAATAACTGAGGTTCCCTATAGTAACATCCAATTTGGGCCACCCTGTACAGTGAAAAACTATGTACAATTTAATTATTTATACAACTAGCAAACAAATACTATAAAAAACATACAATATTATTGCTTAACAACCTATTACACAGATTGTATAAAATAAAACTACAATTCAAATATTTATACAACTGAAACACAGACAGTACGAAAAGCATCAACAATCATATTTATAAATTAACATTCCATGTTTGTGTTTACGGTTGTTCTTGTTAAAATACAGATTGCCAATTAATATTAAAGCAAACATTTTGCCATATTGACTGATTGTTAAAAATGACTAGCAAAGTATTTACTATTGTAACGATCTTTAATAATGTATAAGATGAATTCTATTCATAACCGGCTGAAATATTGAACACTCGCCGATGATAATTACAAAACGCGAGTTTATTTTCAGTTAAATCGATGTCGGGTCGCCGGGCGTATAATGAAAATGCTAATAATTCACAAACCTGCCGCATTCGAAACACCGATGCAAAAACGCATCTCTCCCCCATATTTCACTGTTAACACACTGCGACCCCTCTTCAAGGGGGTGCGCCCTTGCCCACCTGTCACCGCGAATAAATAATAACGGATCGCGGGGCGTGCACAATTTTCCGCACAATTTGATCTAGTGAATTTACAAAACAAACACCAAAGGGTCTTTCATTTACTAATAACAACATTAATATTAAAAAAATATTAGTGTTTTATAATTACTACTAGAAGTACTCGGTGTTTTCCTAGCAGTAATTTACTTCAATCTTCTATTAGATAGAGATACCTGGCGCATTCACCAATTTTGCGCTCTACGTGATTTTAGTGCATATTGGATTGTTCTCATCACAAAGCAAACTTTTTACAACAAGAACTGCCTGAGTTGTAATCGAAAAATATATTTGATTATTTTGAAGCAGTTGGAAAAATATGGGTGATTTTATTCACTGATTTCAAGTTCAAGTTTAAAATATGCTGCTTAAGTTTAGTTTCCAACGCTAAATTTAAAAAACGCACTAATGTATTTTTAGTGTGTTTTTTTTTTTTATTTAGCGTTGGAAACTAATCTTAAGCAGTATATTTTGAACTTGAACTTGAAATCAGTGTTTTATACGCGTGGCGCATGAAGTAAAATTTCGAGTTTATAAAAGCCTAATTTGGCTCGGTCGCTTCGCTTCGCTACGCGCCCGACGCAAATTTTTAGACTTTTCTAAACTCGAAATTTTACTTCATGCTTAACCTGGGAATGGAAACACTCGCTAGAAGCTTCAAATTGAATGATTATTTAAAACAACGAATTAGTAAAAATGTTCAATGTATAAACTGATTATTTATTTTATCGTGCTCACCACTGAGATCTCGTTAACTATTACATACACTAAGATGGTTGAATTAAAAAAAAGTTTGCATTTTTGATACAAAATAAAATGACATAAACAAATATCAACTAGCCATATTTGCAATATGGCGAAACAAAATTAAATTGACAAAACATTTTTTTTATTGTAACTATGTTAATATGAAAATTTTAAATGTAGCCCGGGTACAACAACAAACCAACAAACACAACAAAATTGACAGATTTTATAAAGTGTCCTATTTTCAAGATACGACATTAAAATATACAATATTTGATAATTACTCCGTATTTCTAACGACTCATTTAAGTTATGTATAAAATTGCAGCTTAATATTTCTTGAATTTATCAATAAAAAATGTTTTAACTTCGTTTGTATCATATGTTCAATAAAATAAAAACCTTCAGAGTGCCATGATTTTTTTTTTAGTTTAAGTTGGCTATACGCTTTAGGAATTGGCATATAAATTGTCAGACATAATAATTATAATATAAATTTTAAGAGCTGCCCACTTACAAAATTTTCCATAGCACTCTAGAGGTTTTTTTTGTTGAACATACGATATAACACTATTTATTTTTACGTGACACAGTTTCGGCTTTAATTGACAATATAATAATAAGAATAATTGTTAGCGATTATTATTTAGGCTGATTTAATCAAAATACGATAGATAATATAATAGTAAGAATAATTGTTAGCGATTTTCACTTGTTTTCATCATATCTTTAAAATCAAATACAAATTTAACTTTAAATAGTTAAATTTGTATTTGATTTTAAAGATATGATGAAAACAAGTGAAAATCGCTAACAATTATTCTTACTATTATATTATCTATCGTATTTTGATTAAATCAGCCTAAATTGTTTTAGCAAAAAATTAATCCAAAATTAAATTATATTCTAAAAAAATATTCAAAGCTAACTAACTAAGTTCATAAAACTGCAAGGCATTTATATTTTATGTTTTAACGAATTAGAATAAATCAATAGGATGGAATTACTATTTTGTTAAAATCATCAGATAACAAATTTTAATTATTCACAAGAAATTAGATTAATTGGTTCCAGTGTTTAGAAAAGCAAATTAAGTATGAATGAATGAATAAATAAATAAATATAGGTCAAATACGAATAGATTCTTGCGCACTCTTACAATATTTGTATTTTGTTTTGAAACTTTAAAGTAGATATCAGCTGAATTTAATTTTATTATTGTTTGAAGCTATCCTTACAATTTAAATATATTCTATTCAGTTTAGACTATTTTAATTATTCGGCAATATAAAATAAAAACCTCAAAAAAAATAGGGTAATAGAAATTATGTTTTTATGTTAGTTTTAAAACTTAGAAACTAGAAATCAACTGAATGTAATTTTATTATTATTTGAAGTTTGCCTTGCAATTTAAATATATTCTATTCATCCTAAACTATTTTAATCATTCGGTAATTTAAAATAAAATCCTCAAAAAATACGCTAATGGAAATTATGTTTTTATGTTAGTTTTAAAACTTAGAAACTAGAAATCAACTGAATGTAATTTTATTATTATTTGAAGTTTTCTTTTTAATTTAAATACCGGGTGTTTCACACCACCCGTCGTAAGCCTTTTACTCGAAAATTTAATGGGGGTAATTTTGTCTTCCGGAAGTTACCGGAAGTAGGCGTAACTGCACTCAACTTTAGAATTTTAAATGGCAACCTAAGTCGTGTGGGGTATCGTTGGATAGGTATTTTAAAAAGTTTTAATAATGTTTTACTTGTAATGTACGTATTCATGTGGCCTGTTTGGAAGAATTAACTATGGATGATGTTGCTTACTACCTTGCCGAATCTAATAGGGTAAATGGTGATTTTTACAAATGCAAGTATTGCGCGGCAAATAAGAACGTGTAGCATACTTCAGTCTACCAAGCCAATCATGATAATGAACCGAGCGCCGAGGAGCGATCGCATGCGCCAGTACCTATTGCTGCTGATCCCGCTCTCGTCAATACAATTCGGGATTTATTCAAAAATGAATTTATGCCAATTTTTAGAGATGAATTGCGATCCGTACTAGGAGATTTAAGAGTCGAAATTTAATCTCTAATTGATAGGATTAGGAAGCTTGAGACTGCAGCTATTTCTAATGATTCGCAAAGTTCTCCTGACTTGTCAACAAAATCAGATATTGTTTGTGAAGTAGAAGAGCGACAAATGTGTTCCCGAAATGTTATGGTTTTTAATGTACCAGAGCCAGTTGGATCTCGCCAAGAAATGATTACTAAGGATGTTGCTGCTTTAAATGATTTGATTAGGTCACAAGTCAAATTTGATCCAATTAAAGTTATTCACCAGTTATTTGCTACTGCTCAAGAATCACTTGATATTCTAAGGGTGACTCATGCAATTGATACTGGTAATATTATATTTAACAATGACAAAACTGAAATGCAGCGTAATCACACGAGGACTCTCAAAGATGAACTGGATATGCGGAAAAAGGCAGGAGAAACCGATATAACGATTAAATATGTCAACGGCCACCCTTCCATTGTTAAATCTGCTTCTGGGTGCAAAAAAACTAAACATATATTTCCAAAATGTAGGTGGCATCAAAGGCAAGTTAAAATCGTTTAGGCTGAATACACACTCGTCCATCTACGACGTCATTATCCTTGTTGAAACGTGGATTAGTCTTCAGCAGCATTTTGAATATCTCAATGCATCGTGCAAGTGGCGTTTTATGCTCTTCTAGTTTTCATCATATTCAGTATTGCTTAAGTTTACCTATGTTACCTATTAATTGTGTTAATGTAAATGAAGACTGGGCATTTAATTTTAAATTAGGGGATTACCCGGCAATTAATGATTTTATAGCTTCAGTTGACTGGGACCAGTTTTTTCTGGTTCTAGTATTGATGAAAATGTTCAAGATTTCAATAATATTTTATATTACTGCTTCAATTAATTTATTCCACTTAAATTTTGTTGTTTGTCTTATTTTAAGTCAGTTTTATATTCATATATTTTTTTTATATAGAGTGCTCATTGTAATATATCTATTAATATTGTTAAAGTTTTACATATACTGTTTTATACTCACATGTTTATTGATTGTTCAAAAGTGATACCGTAAATAAATGAATTAAAATTGAAATACTTTCATGTTGATGAATTTTCATGATTTTTTATTTATTTCAACATTCGCCGTTTTCACAACTTCGTTCAAATTGAAATGTCGAACGAGTGTTTCCACTCCCAGACTAAGCATGAAGTAAAATTTCGAGTTTAGAAAAGCCTGAAAATTGGGTTTGGTCACGTACCGCGTAGCGCTACGCGACTAAACCATTTTCAGGCTTTTCTAAACTCGAAATTTTACTTCATGCGCCACGCGTATAAAACACTGAAATATTGTAAAGTATTCGTTTTTACGGTTTATTCAATTTGAGTGAAATATTGCATTGTCTTAGAATAATTCCGTTTTGTATTGAACGAATAAGAAATTAACTGAATGCATTGTTTGAATTCGCAGAAATTGCAATCAAGTTAATTTTTTTGTGTTAGAAACACACCATAAAATTATAAAATAGTTATAAAACTTGTTGTAAACTAGTTTTATAATTATTTTATAATTTTACCAGATTTTTACTTTATCAATTTGTATTGTTCTCTATTTTTTTATATTATATTACTTTTAAATATTTATACAATCTTCAATCTTTAATCTTTACAATCTTCAAAATCAACAATACATAAAATCTGTATTAATTACTTTAGTTATGTTTGAAAGCGTAAACGCCATCTAATGCCTATTAGTTTAAGTAGCTTCGCCAATAGCTGGCAAATTAAACGTTTTTATACAGCAATTGTTCGTTTATAGAATAGAAATATCAAGAATATGAATTTGGTGAATGAATGAGTACTGAACGCAAATTAATATTCTTGATAATTACTTTAGTCTCCACATTATACATTTTAAAATTGTTTGTACACCAGAAAAATTGTATTTTTAAGCTTATATACAGTCGGCGCAACCCAAATCTGAACGCCAAAATTTAATGATGTAATTCACACTTTGCATCATAGTAATTAAATTTGACAGCTCTCAAAAAATATTGACAAAAATTTCCGATGACGCCTCTCTTTGTAATGCCACTGGCTAAAGTCAGAATTAAAGGAATGAATTTTAGTAAAAAATACCATGACAACCAAAAAGCGTTCACATTTGAGTTGCGTCAACTGTACATTACAAATATATAAAATTACGAAAAAACTATTCACGAATAGTTTTTTCGTAATTTTATATATTATGTTTAAAGTGTGCAAACTATAAGAAGCGTAAGCTTATTTTCTCGAATTCAAATAGTTTTGAATTTGAATTTATCTTGTTTGTACATTACAAAGCTTTAAAAATACAACTTAACCCTTTCAGCCCTATAATTTTTATGGTGTCCAAATAATTGTTTTGTACACTGCACATTATTTGTTACTATCTCAGATATCTCAAATGTTAGTGGTGGCAAACGCCACCGTCAGAGCCAAAAGAGTAAATTGACAGATTTTTCCCATACAGGTTGTCGCATAATTTTTTATATATTACTTTTTTGACATATGACAAACGATTTCTAGCTCAAATTTTCTATTCTTTTCAATGGTATAAAAATCAAATATGGCTGCCATAAAAAAAAATAATTTTGATATCGTATCTTAAAAATGCGACATATTATCAATTTTAGTGTATTTCTCGATTATTATTTTGGACATATTCCAAATTTTAGATTACCATCTTTCTAATTAACAAAGATATAGCTCTAAAGATATAGATATAGATATAAAGTTTTCAATATGTCAAATTGTACAAATGTTCTGTTTGTACAATTTGACATATTTCGGGATATTTTGAAATGAAATGATGCTATTTTAAATTTGTTGAGTTAATTTTATTTTGTAACAAATATGAAAACTTTATATACATGGAAAATATTCATTAGTAGTAAGACTATCCATAAGTGACTCAATTGATTATTTAATCAACACATATATATATATAGTAGCACTACACTCCATGTGGAGTCTGGCTGCTTCTTTTCTGCAGCTTTCATGATCCGATTTCTGGGGTGGATCAATTCCCATTGAGTCTATTTCTTCTCTTCCTATTTTAATTTATAAAAGTCCTTTAACTTTGTTCATTACTTCTCTTCATTCTTTTCTGTTTTTTATCTTCTCTTTCCAATTCTTGATTCCCATTCTCCTAAGATCTTCCTCGACTTCATCTATCCATCTCGATCTGGGCCTTCCTTTCCTCCATCTTCCTCCGGGGTTCCATTCAGCTATAGTTCTTATTGTCGCTGTCGATTCTGACCTCCACACGTGCCCCAACCATCTTAATCTTTGCATCTTTATGTGACTTATTATATCCTACTCCCCCATTTCTTGTCTTATTTCCCTGTTCGTCCTTCTGCGATATTCATTGTCATTTTCCATTATGGGTCCAAGTATCATTCTCATTATTTTTCTCTCCATTATTAGTAATTCATTTTGTTCTTTTTGCGTCATTGTCATTGTTTCCCCAGCGTAAGTCGTAATTGGTTTGATCATAGTTTTGTAAACGTCCATTTTTATTTTGTTTGTTGCTATATTGTTCCTCAGTATGTTAATGTTAGCGTATACTGCTCTATTAGCCGATTGTATTTTTTCTTTAATTTCTTCTTGTCTTTTTCCGTTGCTTGCTATCTGTACTCCTAGATATTTAAATTTATCAACAACTTCAAATTTATATTTTCCAATTTAAACGTGCTCATTTTCTTCTTTTTTTCCACATTTCATAAATTTGGTCTTGTTGGTGTTAATTTCCATTCCCATTTTCTTTGCTTCTTTCTCTATTTCTTCCAGTACTGATATCATTAGTTTTCTTTGCTTCGCGACTACTACTATATCGTCTGCATACGCTATTATCTGTTTGCCTTTTTTTCTCAATGTTTTTTTGTCAATATTTCTCAGAATATAGTCCAGAACTAGATTAAACAACGTTGCCGAGAGAGTGTCACCTTGACGTACTCCTTGATTTATTGGAAATTCTTCTGTTTCACCATACTGTGTTTAAACACTGGCCACCGTTTCTTTCATTGTCATTTGTATTAATCTTCTTCGTTTACCATTAATCTTCATTTCTTTTAATGCTGTTGTTCAATCAACACATATGTATGTAATATATACAATTGCGAAAATGTTTTTCGTGTAAAATGCAAACAATGTGTCTTAATTAATAAGACAATAAATATTTATGTATAACAGAAATCTTGTAAGTGCTTTAAACTTTCACAATTTTTAAGTTTTAAGTTGATTAACAGTTTAAACTACCGACGCAGTTTTGTACTCGTACTTTCAAAGTCAATGCCAAGTATCGAAAATCCGGAGAAAATCGCAGACCGATGCATCACATGAGTAAACAAACAAAATTTATCGCCAACACGTAATACAAATAAATCTCCGACATTTATTTCCAAAGTGATAATCCGAAATGCTGCACACAAAACCGAACGTCACGCGCACATTGACAATCAATATTGTCCGACGCCTACAAAAAAGTCAACCTCATCCATTTCCACCCCATCCTATTATGTATTTTTTGTTTGTTAACAATCGTGCATCTGACGCAGAGATGTATTTATGTAATTGGATTGATTAGAGCGTTTTCTTTTTGTTATATTTTTTCGTGCGCAAAGGGTTGATTTAAAAGCTGAGGTTATTTACATTATGGAGTGTCGAGGGATGGACGCTCAACACGGCCGTTAGTTTAAGGGATGGAGTGCTAAACGGCGCAGAGTTGAATGTTAATTATCCATTCGCGTAAATATGAAATACCCCTCGCGAAATGAAAAAATACTTCCATTAACAGGAATGTGTGTAAAGTTGTGATCGTGACATTGCCTCCAACCCTTTGTACTCCATTGATGCGTGCACCACCAGGAGAGAAGGGTTACGAATGTCACGGCCCCGGCTACTAGAATGCTAGACTATTCTGCCAGTCTGCATGTCCCTATTGTCCCTATCCGTCTCGAGTAGAACACTTATTAGCCTCTCTTCCTGTTACACACAATAGGGGATGAATCACCCCCCCGTACCTTCTCTACGAATTACTAGCAAAATATTAACAACGCTCCAATCAAACCGAAAATTAGCAATTCTCTTTCAATTTTTGGCTTTATTGCGTTTCCACCGCGTGCTATTTTTTCTTTCCCTCCTTACGGATCGTCCAGTTTACATTTGGAGCACGTACTTCCGCCGTTAGGGCGGCCACAAAAGAAAATCAATTACACTTAATCTCTCATGTCGACGTTATCCGGGGGGCGGCGAGGGGGGCGGCGAATATCCGCGCGCCCGTTGAGCCCCTGATAAATGCGGCAATCAGAAATTGGTATTTATAAAGATAAAAATTGTGTGTGTGTGTGTGCACGGGCTCTCCCTCTAATCGGATTAATTTGGCCAGGGATTACATTAAAAATGCGATTGCGTCCCAAATTTCTCGATTCCGGCACAAAAAGGCTAATCCCGCAATTGATGCACAGCTGAAACCGTCCCTTGATGTATGAGTGTCGTGATTACAACATTATTGCCAATATTTTATCAGCCATAATTTTAACTAAATTATATTTAAAATTAAATTTGTGTTCAGTATTCCGGCACCAGAAACCCACAGACGCGTTTCAGACTTCAAGGGCCTCTTCAGTGTGGTTCCGACCCAGTGCTGAGGCATTAGATGGCGGTATCTATCGAATCCATTAATAAATGATATTTATCTAAACTCTGTTTTTTTTTAATATGACCAAGCTTAGTGTGAATATACTGCAAACAGTTGCAGACCTGCTTTAACAGTGGGGTATTTTTAACATCAAATTTTGATATGTTGGTAAATGATTATCAATGTGACAAATAAATCATAATTTGTCGAATAAATTGTCACGATGCAGAGATTTTCAAAAAAGAGAAAGCTACAACTTGCAACTTTACAACACACACAGGGATTTTTTCTTTTAAGTATATTTTTAGTTATTCCATATAAACATTTGTAAAATTAATGAACTAAACAAAACTAAGTCGAAGTATATTTTGAACTTCACTTTAAATCAGTGTTTTATACGCGTGGCGCATGAAGTAAAATTTCGAGTTTAGAAAAGCCTGATTTGGCTTGGTCGCTCCGCTACGCTACGCGACCAAGCCAAATTTTCAGGCTTTTCTAAACTCGAAATTTTACTTCATGCTTAGTCTGGGATTGGAAACACTTGTTAGGTCTTCTAATTGACATGTTTTAATAAGAACACGAATGTCTGAAAATTTATATTAAATAATCGTAACATTAGGTATACATGTTACGATTATTCAATATAAATTTTCAGACATTCGTGATCTTATTCTTATTCCATGTATTTAGAACTTTTAAAAAATTTGAACATGTAAATGGGCCGATGAAGAAGAGCTAGGAGCATTTACCTGATCCTCAGAGTTGGTAGTAAAGACAAATTTGAGGCGGTGATAGGTACATATGTAATCGTAATCTTTGTTAAATTAATTATCTATTTTATGAGCTAATTGAATCCTCATACTACTGTCATATTTCTCTTCACATAACCTACAAATTAAAAGTCGATTTACCACATAACATCTGATTAATCTTGTCCTAACCTAAAACACACAACCTGCATCACACCACTAAATTCTTGAAATGTCAAATTTGATTGGTTATATTAAAAAAAAACAGATTATACAGGGAGTTTTTCTTTCAAGTATATGTGTCCCAATTACAGCGTACATGCTGTAAATCTTTAGATAATCGTTGTATTTTCAAAAGAGATCAATTTGAAACTTAAAATCAGTGTGTTCCACTCCCAGACTAAGCATGAAGTAAAATTTCGAGTTTAGAAAAGCCTGAAAATTTGGTTTGGTCGCGTAGCGCGAAGCGCGAAGCGGCCAAACCAAATTTTCAGGCTTTTCTAAACTCGAAATTTTACTTCATGCGCCACCGGTACAAAACACTGACATATTATGAAGTTTAAAGCACACCGATAAACTTTACATTGAATAACTGTTTGGTACCGGTGGCGCATGAAGTAAAATTTCGAATTTAGAAAAGCCTGAAAATTTGGTTTGCCCGCTCCGCGCTTCGCGCTACGCGACCAAACCAAATTTTCAGGCTTTTCTATACTCGAAATTTTACTTCATGCTTAGCCTGGGAGTGGAAAACACTGGTTTAAAGCTTGAAATCGTAATCTTTGTTAAATTAATTATCTATTTTATGAGTTAATTGAATCCTCATACTACTGTCATATTTCTCTTCACATAACCTACAAATTCTCTTCACATAACCTATCAATATATAAATTGATATAATCACGTAACATGTGATTAATCTTGTCCTAACCTAAAACACACAACCTGCATCACACCACTAAATTATTGAAATGTCAAATTTGATTGGTCATATTAAAAAACAGGGAGTTTTTCTTTTAAGCATACATGTCCCAATTACAGCGTATATGCTGTAAATATTTAGATAATCGTTGAATTTTCAAAAGAGTTCAATTTGAAACTTAAAATAACTGCGTTCGACTCCCAGACTAAGCATGAAGTAAAATTTCGAGTTTAGAAAAGCCTGAAAATTTGGTTTGGTCGCGTAGCGCGAAGCGCGAAGCGGCCAAACCAAATTTTCAGGCTTTTCTAAACTCGAAATTTTACTTCATGCGCCACCGATACAAAACACTAACATATTATGAAGTTTAAAGCACACCGATAAACTTTACATTGAATAAATGTTTGGTACCGGTGGCGCATAAAGTAAAATTTCGAGTTTAGAAAAGCCTGAAAATTTGATTTGGCCGCTCCGCGCTTCGCGCTACGCGACCAAACCAAATTTTCAGGCTTTTCTAAACTCGAAATTTTACTTCATGCTTAGCCTGGGAGTGGAAAACTCTGGTTCAAAGCTTGAAATTAATTCTTTGAATAAACCGAGCGTCGAAAAATGTACAACGTATGCATATGTATACTTAAAAGAAAAATTCTCGTTATGAAAATGTTTGATGTTACATAAAACTCTCTGTATATATATATATATATATATATATATATATATATATATATATATATATATATATATATATATATACCGTAATACCGATTATAATTACATTGTCAAAATATATATATATAGAAACAAAATCATAATTTGTGAAAAAACCAACACCTCTTAGATTTTATTAAAAAAATTGTCAATACATGTGGAATTTCAAGCAAATCAATGTTTTAAACTGCTGGCGCATAAAGTAATAGGTAACTAACTTTTAGGTTAGGTTGGTTCTCAATTTGTCGAGTTAAACTAGTCACAAGTTACTTAGATTAGTTTATAAAAGTGTTTTGAAACTTCTATTAAGTGTTTCCATTCCTCGATTAAGCGTGATATAGTATATAGTATCTAAAATCGTGATATGCTAACTCACGCATATCTAAAATCGTAATATGCACGTCAAATCAGCATAGTGATTTTACCTTACCGTCTCAGATTATGATGAAGTTGTGTGTAATGAATGCCTTTTTACCGGGTGAGCATTCAATATCCGGAACATATAATATAATTAAACGTGAGCGTTTTCAATCCAGAACGTAAGAATTCACAATAAATAGGGAAATTATTCAATTTAATTGCATTTTAATTCCAACCTAAAAATTAAAAACAAACTGAACATCTCTTAAAAATAATAGTATAAATTAAAATGGGCAGGTGGTGGCCGAGCGGTAACGTCGTCGGGCTGTATCGCTCGGCGAGCCACAAACTCGGGTTCGATTCCCGTGCACGGGGAGACTTTATTTAAAAATAATTTCTCGTCGTGTCCCTGGGTGTGGTGTTAATGTGTCGTGACGTCCAAATATATGTTAAATTAATTAATACAATCATCGTTAGTGGCTGAATGGCTAGAACCTATGCCAAAACAAACAAAAAAAAATAATTATAAATTAAAATAACAGTACCCTAGCCCAGGGGTCTCTAATGGACCGCGCCATTATGTTTCTGGCCCGTGACCAGAGATACATTTTGTGTAAATGAAATATTTTATAACAATTTAGTGTTACCATTTTTTTTAAATTAATATACAATTAGTGATGTAAAATTACCGGTAATTTCAAATTAGGTAATATTCTCGGTAATATTATTGGAACATAGTTACAATTGGTAAACATTCTAAGTTATTCTATGATTTTAAAAAGTATAAGTTTTTATGAATCTATCAACAAACTCTCATTGTTCTCTAAGAATGAAGATAGTTACGAAAAAACTTGTAAATAGAAAAATTGTCCAAAATTGTGTTATCTAAAACTTTTGTTTAAACCATTTTTTCTATTCCCATTAGTTATTAAGTTACTTGCAACTTTTGCGAAATACAAAAAAAGCGAGCGCACTCGCGTAAATTCTCGACATTTTTCAATTTTGACAAAATACGTAATAACTCAAAAACTATTCGAGCTACAGAATAGTATAATACATGCATTTCAGCTATCACATCTACAAGATGGGCGTATTTGTTTTTATACAGGGTGATCCATAAAGTAGCTAAAAGAAAAGGTCAATTTTTTTTTTTTTCTAAATCAAGAAGGCGAGTGCTTAATAAAGTTATCAATATTATATATAAGAGTGTTTTCCACTCCCAGACTAAGCATGAAGTAAAATTTCGAGTTTAGAAAAGCCTTAAAATTTGGATTGGTCGCGTAGCGCGGAGCGCAACGCGACCAAACCAAATTTTCAAGTTTTTCTAAATTCGAAATTTTACTTCATGCGCCACGCGCGTAAAACGCTGACTTATCCCGAAGTTCGAAAACATACACAAATTCCAATAAATAGTTGTAAAAAGTTATTTCATTATTTGTGAAAATTATAAGTTTTTACGAATCTTTCAACAAACTGTCGATTTTCTCCATCAAAAAAGATAGCTACGAAAAAGCTTGAAGTTAGAAAAATTATCCAAAATTTTATTATCTAAAACTTTTATTCTAACAATTTTTCTGTATTCCCATTAGTAATTCGCAACTTTTGAAAAATATACATACACAAATTCCAATAAATAGTTGTAAGAAGTTATTCCATGATTTTGTGAAAATTATAAGTTTTTAACTATCTTTCAACAAACTGTCGATTTTCTCAAAGAAAAAAGATAGCAACGAAAAAACTTAAAGTTGAAAAAATTATCCAAAATTGTATTATCTAAAACTTTCATCCTAACAATTTTTCTGTATTCCCATTAGTAATTCGCAACTTTCGCAAAATACAAAAAAAGTGAGCCACTGACGTAAATTATGGACATTTTTCAATTTTGACAAAGAACGTTATAAGTCAAAAACAATTTGAGCTACAAAGTATAATACATGCATTTCGGCTATTGCGATGAGATCTACAAGATGGGCGTATTTGTCTTTATGCAGGGTGATCCATAAAGTATCTAAAAGAAAAGGTCAATTGTTTTTTTTTTCTAAATCAAGAAGGCGAGTGTTTATTAAAGTTATCAATATTATATATAAGAGTGTTTTCCACTCCCAGACTAAGCATGAAGTAAAATTTCGAGTTTAGAAAAGCCTTAAAATTTGGTTTGATCGCGTAGCGCGTAGCGCTACGCGATCAAACCAAATTTTCAGGCTTTTCTAAACTCGAAATTTTACTTCATGCGCCACGCGCGTAAAACGCTGATCTATCCCGAAGTTTAAAAACAAACATAAATTCCAATAAATAGTTCAAAGAAGTTATTCCATGATTTTGTGAAAATTATAAGTTTTTACGAATCTTTTAACAAACTGTCGATTTTCTCCAAGAAAAAAGATAGCTACGAAAAAACGTAATAAGAGAAAAATTATCTAAAATTTTATTTTAAAAAACTTTTATTCTAACAATGTTTCTGTATTCTCATTAGTTATTGAGTTATTCGCAACTTTTCGAAATACAAAAAAAAGAGCCACTTGCGTAAATTCTCGACATTTTTTCAATTTTAACAAAAAACGTTATAACTTGAAAAATATTCGAGCTGTAGAAAAATATAATACATTCATTTTGGCTATTTCGACGAAATACCAAAAAAAAGAGCCACTCGCGTAAATTCTCGACATTTTTTCAATTTTAACAAAAAACGTTATAACTTAAAAACTATTCGAGCTGTAGAAAAATATAATACATGCATTTTGGCTATTTCGACGGGATCTACAAGATGGAGGTATTTGTTTTTATATGTTCTATATTTATGTGAAATGTCAATTGTTTTTTTCTAAATGAAGAGGTCGAGTGTTTATCAAAGTTTTCAATATTATACAAAAGAGTGTTTTCCACTATATAATTGATATTCATTTTTTAAATTGTTTTACAACTTAAAACAATAGACAAATTTAAAGTCATTTATATAATTCATTTTATTACATGTTCCAGATTTAAAATGCGCACCCTTAATTATATTGTATGTTCCGGATTGAAAATGCTCACCCGGTATAAGTAGACTTTTCCTAAATGGAAATTAAACTAAGCTTAAGCTAAGCAATTATTAAATAACTGGTCCGTAATAAATAATACCCACATTAGTGTTTATTCTGAAGTACATTTCTTTTTGTGTGTTTTTTTTTTAGGCACTTGGAAATTTTAATTACTTGAAACTTTTACCAACTCTGTGCATTTTTTCGAGAAATTAGCTTTGTGGTAATTTTTCTTGTGTCTGATGGAATAAGCCGCACACGCCGGGGAATAGTTTCGCGCGACTTGGCGCGCACTTGAATTATGGAAAGCGCGCGTTTGCGGCGGACGTTTATCAAATTCCCCCGGAGTGAATTGTAGTAATAAATTATTTTTTAATTGCTCCACTATCCGGAAATTGTATGGAAATTTATGCGCTGGTAAATTATTAATATTGTGACTGCGCCCCGGAAATTACGTTAATACGCGCGTAAATTACAGACGGCAGTCGCGCGATTGGTCCTCGAAAAACAACTTTATCTTCAGACTTAATTCATTCAAGAAAAAAAACTGCACGTTTTAATTGCTCCCCAATTTTTAAATCTCAGCATACCGGGTGTAACACAAAACAGTATCACCCCCTTTAGTTCTTTTATTAATTGACATATCAATATCAAAGGAGATATCCGTAAATATCAATTTGAAATTTTCTGGATTTATACTAAAGATAATTTCGAGTTCAGTGGTTATTAGGAAACTTTAATAGCATATCCGGTGTTACCGGAAGTGACATCAATTTTGAAATTGTAAATGAGACACCCTATATATTTTTTTGTTTCGGATACAGAATCTCATTTTACATACAAATCAATTGTTTTTTACAGAAAAAATGACTAGTGTCATATATTTTATTTTTTCAAAAAATAAAATTTCATTTAGGTGGCTGTGATCGCCTTCATATCTGTTGTTTCGTATGATAGACGTATACAAAACAAATATTATAAAGTTGTGTTTCTTAATTTGTCCAACACAAGCCTTTAAATTGTAATTTGATCGTTATTTTTAAATAGCTCAATTTTTTCAATTGACATCACGGCGGATCATTATGATTTTTTAAAAGGTTAGCATACCACCTATTCAAATGTATTTATTTGAGACTTATGAAACTAGTGAATAAAGAAAAAATAGGTAAAATCAGGAATTTTATTTATAATTGTTTTAACCAAGCAAGCTATAATTTATTCTTGTACAAATAACAAAAACAAATCTAACAGAAATGTCCACCATGAACCTGACGACACTTCCAAATTCTATCAATTGTGCCCCTAATGACATTGTTGATTTGCTGAGTACTTATGTCTACCATTTGAAAAAAAAGAGTTATTTAAAAAAACGACCGAATTACAATTTAAAGGCATCTGTTGGCCAAATTAAGGAACAACAGTTGGTAATATTTGTTTTGTACACGTCTATGATACGAAACAAAAGATATTAGGGCGATCACAGCAATCTAGATGCACTTTTTTTTTTTTAAACACTAGTAATTTTTTTAAACAATTGATTTGTATGTAAATCTCATTTTACATACAAATCAATTGTTTAAAAAAAATACTGTACCCGAAAACAAAAAAATATATAGGGTAGTAATCATAATCACCACTGAACTCGAAATTGTTTTTAATATAAATGTAGAAAATTTCAAACTTACACCTCAATTAATAAAAAAAAACTACAGGGGGTGATCCTGTTTTGTGTTACACCCGGTATTTTTTGAATACACTCAACCAGCAATTGCTGTTTATGACAAAAAAAAACCCAAATTATGAAGATTGCATCAACAAAAAGTTGAGAAATAGAGTTAGGCCACTTTTAAAATAAATGGCTCATGTATACCGTGATATCAAAAAGTATCAAGTGTGGTCGGTCATGGATTAGAAAATAATTGTCGTAACTTTGATCGTGCATTTATGCCAAACGGGACATTTCCAACAATTACTTTAATTTACAATTAGAATTACTTTAATTTGGTCAGATCCAGAGTTATTCAAGGTGGATCCTTTTGAAATGAAGACCCTGTACACCCGAGATTTTGATATATCTTGAGATTGACACACAGTGGTACATAGTGACTGAGGAAAGAGAAGAAGAAAGGTTTACTAAGAAGATACTTGGGAATAGAAGTTGAGTTGCCTGGGAGGAAGAGTGACAGGATCTTACGAAGACTAGCCGAATCTTAGAGAAACTGACAGGATCTTAGGGAGATGACGAAGACTGGCCAGATCTTAGACAGACTGACAGGTTTTACGATGACTGGCCGGATTTTAGAGAGACTGACAGGATCTTAGAGAGATGACAGGATCTTACGAAGACTGGCCAGATCTTAGAGAGACTGACAGGATCTTACGAAAACTGGCCGGATCTTAGAGAGACTGACAGGATCTTAGGGAGATGACAGAATCTTACGAAGACTGGCGGGATCTTAGAGAGACTGACAGGATCTTAGGGAGATGACAGAATGTTACGAAGACTGGCCGGATCTTAGGGAGATGACAGAATGTTACGAAGACTGGCCGGATCTTAGAGAGACTGACAGGATCACCCTTAGGATACTTGCAGGATCTTAGGATACTGGCAGGATCTTAGGGATGCTGGCAGGATCTTAGGGAGACAAGCATGATTTGGAAGAAACGAACAGAATCTTAGTCCAAGCAATTTTTAGGTTACCATCTGGTATAGGGGGGAGTGCGCTTCGCTGCACTGGACTTAGACCTTAGACCTGACAGGTTTTACGATGACTGGCCGGATTTTAGAGAGACTGACAGGATCTTAGAGAGATGACAGGATCTTACGAAGACTGGCCAGATCTTAGAGAGACTGACAGGATCTTACGAAGACTGGCCGGATCTTAGAGAGACTGACAGGATCTTAGGGAGATGACAGAATCTTACGAAGACTGGCCGGATCTTAGAGAGACTGACAGGATCACCCTTAGGATACTTGCAGGATCTTAGGATACTGGCAGGATCTTCGGGATACTGGCAGGATCTTAGGGAGACAAGCATGATTTTGAAGAAACGAACAGAATCTTAGTCCAAGCAATTTTTAGGTTACCATCTGGTACAGGGGGGAGTGCGCTTCGCTGCACTGGACTTAGACCTCATTTGGCCCATTGTGCTGCTTAGGTTACTATAATTTACTTCCTAATCGTGCTAACGTATCATTACAATACCACATTATTTATTTAATATATGCAGTGAAGACAATAATTCCTCACGAAACCTCTAGTTGCCAAAATTGGAGTCCATAATTATTGATACCCTGCAATCTAATTCAATTTCAGCGCGTATACCTATCATAAAGCCTTCCACACGATAAAAAAATAACCTGAATGGAACAGTAATTTACGCCTTCCTTCCGCCATTCCTCCGGTCAAACAGATAACCAGCGGTCTTAATCCCCCCGGCACGCACACCAGTCTATATCTGTTTGGATCTACTGCAAACGTAGAAAACCCTCTAATTTCCTGGGCGCGGATAATGTTGAATAGGATTTACCAAACGTACACGTATAAACGTATAAGCTGTTTCGAGGAGCTCCCGATGAATCAGACGTAATAGGGTGTGACAGGGCGGGAGGAGGGCTGATTGAGAGGGCGAGATTAAGGAGACAAAAGACTGCCGACGACGGTATATTACCAGTAATAACATATTATCCTGAAATATATGGAGTGCGGGACGTGACTGACTGTCTGTCTGACAAATTCGGATCAATCGGCCTCTGTACGTAAGGCGGCTTGTCCGACACGTACTTTTCCTATATATTCGCGCTCGCGCCCCGAGATAAGGGCGCCGGGATTGATACGGTCCAATAAAACGGAAATGGGCTATTTTTATAATGTCACATCCACTTTATTCACACTCTTTTACATTCAAATCGTCGGGGAATTTATTGTTACATAAATGGTGAAACATATTTTTCAACGAACAAAGGCTTCAAATAAGAAATACAAATTATTACTATAGTTGAATTCGGGAGAGATGTTCTATGACCCATTGATGTGGAATATGTGGTTCAAATTTTTTAGAGAGTATGTCTGCAACGAGTTTTCCTAGTTGTGTCAAATTTTGACGTTACATGACAATGTCATACTGTTTAGGTCTCGAATATATTAGTGTTCTTTCTTTTAGAAATGCTTTAAATCATAATTTCTTGTGAATTTTTTCATTTGAGTATACACAATTACATGTAGATTTTTTAATATTCGTTGTTTTTTTTTAAAGAGGTCAATTTGAAGTTTAAACGAGTGTTTTCCGCTCCCAGGTGAAGCATGAAGTAAAATTTCGAATTTAGAAAAGCCTGATAATTTGGTTTGGTCGCGTAGCGCGAAGCGCGGAGCGACCAAACCAAATTTTCAGGCTTTTCTAAACTCGAAATTTTACTTCATGCGCCACGCGTATGACACTGATTTCAAGCGAAGTTTACTGATTCGCAATATTTCAGTGCTTTCAGTGTTTAATACGCGTGGCGCATGAAGTAAAATTTCGAGTTTAGAAAATCCTGAAAATTTGGTTTGGCCGCTCCGCGCTTCGCGCTACGCGACCAAACCAAATTTTCAGGATTTTCTAAACTCGAAATTTTACTTCATGCTTAGTCTGGGAGTAGAAAGCACTCGTTTTAAGCTTTAAATTAAACTCTTTAAAAAAAAGCGAGTATACATTAATTACAATTACATGTTGTAGATTTTTAAATATTCGTTGTTTTCTTAAAAGAGGTCAATTTGAAATTTAAACGAGTGTTCTTCACTCCCAGGTTAAACATGAAGTAAAATTTCGAGTTTAGAAAAGCCTGAAAATTTGGTTTGGTCGCGTAGCGCGAAGCGCGGAGCGACCAAACCAAATTTTCAGGCTTTTCTAAACTCGAAATTTTACTTCATGCGCCACGCGTATAAGACACTGATTTCAAGCGAAGTTTACTGATTCGCAATATTTCAGTGCTTTCAGTGTTTAATACGCGTGGCGCATGAAGTAAAATTTCGAGTTTAGAAAATCCTGAAAATTTGGTTTGGCCGCTCCGCGCTTCGCGCTACGCGACCAAACCAAATTTTCAGGATTTTCTAAACTCGAAATTTTACTTCATGCTTAGTCTGGGAGTGGAAAACACTCATTTTAAGCTTCAAATTGAACTCTTTAAAAAAGCGTATGGACCTAATACAAAATTCCCTGTACTAACAGATTAATTCGATGACTATTTAATAATAATAATAATAATAATTTATTCATGCTAATAACAATATTGTTTTACATACGTCAGGTAGAGATTCTGTGATAGCAAAGCCATACAATGATTAAACATAGAACATATTAAAATAGTGACAACAGTGAAACGTATACATAAATATTAAAATTTTAAACATAACGTCAGGTAAGATAAGAAAAATTAAAATAAGAATAAATATTATAATATAATAATAAAGTGGCATATTAGTGTATTGTATGAATTGATATAAATTATTGACTAGTAGTTTATAGCTTAATAGTGATAGTTGGAGAAGGATGCTACTCTAGGTCTGTCTTGGATTCTGTCTTCCAAAGGTATTATTCCCAGGTAAAGAACGCATTTACCGTCAAGTATTTTTTAATTCTTTTTTGGAACTCATTTGGTGGCAGTTTTTTTATAGTTGTCGGCAGAACGTTATAAAATTTAGGTGCCCAGTATCTTGTCCCATTGAATGATTTAGACAGTCGCATCGGTTCAGTTCTTAAGTTGGATGTTTGTCTTGTTCCATAGTTATGAACTGTTTCGCTTGTTATATAGTTGTGTCTGTTTTTAGTGATATGAGTCAGGCAACTGTATATATAAAGACAAGGAAGAGTCATGACACCTAGCTTTTTATACAGAGGTCTGGAGTCATCTCTATATTTTGCACCTGCCAGAATTCTAACGCATTTTCTTTGCAGGCTGAATATTCTGTGCCTACTTGCGGAATGACCCCACACAAGTAGACAGTAAGTCATTATAGACTAGCAGGTCGCAAAGTAACATGTTAGTTGCATTTGTTCCGAGACTGAGTTTCCCAGGTTTCTTAGTAGAAATATATTTCTATTGAGTCTGTTTGCTAGTGCCTCACCATTTACATCCCATCTCAGTCTCTTGTCAAGATACACTCCAAGAAACTTTGTCGATTGAGTCATGTGTAAGTCATGATTTCTGAGTGTAAATAGCATATTGATAGTTTTGTTTTGGTTTAGGTGTAACTTATTCGTGTGGAACCACTCAGTTCCTTTAGCTACAGCTGTGTGGTTTTCTCTTAGTACTTCATTTATGCACGAGTTGGACGTTTTAATTGATGTGTCATCAGCATACAGCACAGTAGTAAAGTTTTCCAGGTGAATTACAATATCGTTAATATATATGATAAAAAAATATTTGCCAAATCTACTGAAAGCGCATTCGATTCAACTCACATTTTCGTTTGAGCTTACACAAAATCAACATAAATGCGTTATTTATTTCTGTAAATACCTGAACTATTTAGTAGATGTGGAAATTAGAATAATGCCACTTAAAGTCACGTTTAAAACGATTAATTAAAATAATTTGTGGCTGCGTTTTTACAGATTTAGTTTTACGAAGACATTGTCAAAATGTGACGTTTAACCTTAAAATTTCAAAGCTGCATACCGGAACATACGTTCTTGTATGTTCCATCTAAAAACCATAGCAGACATATTATGAAGTTTTCTGTCTCTATTCACACACGTAATCTAATCATCAAACTATTTTCGTATTACATGTATTGGTGCAACAAGCACTTCAAATCAAGGAAACCATGGGACACCTCTCGTGAATAGTACTTTAGCTAATTCTAGCATACTTACAAATAATATAAGTAATTTATTGACTGACAGCCAAGCCGCCATTAAGATACTGAATAGCCCGTACTACACCTCGAAGGTGGTCAGAGACTGTAAAAAATCGCTAAATAGGCTTGCAAATAACTGTGAAGTGGGACTCATGTGGGTACCTAGTCGACAACCTTGAAAGGAAGGGGGCAAGAATGAAGGACCTGTCTACTGAACTCTCCGCCCACATTCCTCTTGTGGAATGCAAGAGACTACTTAAGGACCAAATGATAGCATCGGTCAACCATAGGTGGAGAGAATAAGTTACGTGTCTCATAACAAGGCAGCTACGGCCTATATGGGATACTATAAACAGCAACAGATTAATTGCACTTAGCAGAATCGACATAAAAAAGGCGGTAGGCATCCTTACGGGCCACTGCCTCCTAGGCAGACATGCACAAAAGATGAGTCTTGAGCACAACGACTTTTGCAGAGAATGCCTGGATGTGGAAGAGGAAGAGACGGTACTCTACTATCTGGGACAACGTCCTGCTCTTGAAGGGAAAATAATCAAGTACCTTGGTATGCACTACGCAAATGGACTAGCGGACCTTACACCTCTAGATGTGAGAAATCTGATCGTGTTCATTAGGTGCTCGGATTGGTTTGTATAGGTGGGGAGGGGGGGGGGGGGGGAGATCTGACTCCTTTTTATCCTTATGGTATCACAAGAGGCCCTTTGGGCCTAAGTGAGCGGTCTAACTGCTGCCATTGAAACCTATCCTAGCCTAAGTAATTTATTTGTTACATTTAGTTCCGGTGCACGCATCCGGTTTTATGACGTCGTAATTGTGTGAATATGTTAGGAATAATCACAGCAAGAAGTAACAGTCGTTAGGAATATTAATTTCAAATTTATACACTTTAATAAAAAAAAGCTTATATTTCACTACATATACTATTTGTTAGTGGTGGTGAAATTCCAACCCTCCCGATTTACATATTTTATTGCATTGCGGTTTCTTGGCATGCAGCCGGCGTGCGTCGCCCCGGCGTAATGCAATTTTATCCGTGTCGGGGTTCATTATTCCCCGCAGTTGAGAAATGCAGCTGAGGGGGATGAAATTTATTTTTCGACAGCTAGATTGATTCAGTTTTATTTTTGTTGCAGGTCGACACGCCGGATAGTGTGCTACAGAGCGGTCTGGGATTAACGGATCTCGGCCAGCACGCCGTGCTGAGATCAATGGTCGATCCCAGGGATTATGACAGGTTAAGGCATCTGCAGATGAATGGCGGTGCACCGAATACTTTCGAAGAGACAATCTATAAGGTTAGTGTACAGCAGCTTAACTATGGGGTACAAGATCTCGCAATAATGTCGCCTTACCGTCCTGAATGTCAAAGTTGTTATGTTATGTCAAAAGTAGTTTAATAGCTCTACCAATGTCGCCTGAACTTGAGTTTAAAGGTGACATTAGAACAATAGGAACTGTCATCTTGAACTCAAGTTCAGCTTGAACTCGAGTTCACCTTTTTTGGTGCAGCTGGGCCTTAGAGTAGGAATTGGAAGAATAATCGTTAGAAAAACTGAAAAAAAAACTATAAGCGAAATTAATAATTATTTCTTATAATTTTTTTAATTTATTTCAATTTCCTGTTGGTTCATTTAGTTTGGTAAGAGAATAATTTGACCTGATGTTGCATTTTTGCAAATATTATGCATAGAACAGTAAATCTGTCGTGTAACTCAAATATTCCATCTGGAATAAATGAATATAAAGGGTGTCCCAAAAGTATCTAACATTTTAAATTTGCCGCCATTTTTTCCGCGGTAAAACTAGCGTAGAGATATTTATATACTGTGATTAAATAACATTGAGGTTAAGTTATGGAAAAGTACACCATCGAACAACGGGTATAAATTGTAACAAAAAACCCTTCGACGGGGTGAGAATTTTGGTGAAACCGATGCCGTACTTTGTTCGGTCATCATAATGCTCTTACTCGTAACACCGTGGTGAATTTAATCAATAAGTTTGAGCCAACCGGTTAAGTTAAAAACAAAAAATGGTGATGTGTCCATCATAGTACTTTCCCCCGTAAATTGCGTATTAAATAACTTTTAAAATATTTGTAGCATTATTATTTTTAAAATGTCTTCAACTTTTTGATAACTACAACTTTTATTTGAAACATTTTTCAATTGGATCAACACATACTGACACAAACCAATGACTAGATAAAAACACTATTTATTGAATATCTCAAAAACTAAGAGTGCTATGACAAAAAGTGAAGATACAAAAAATCTTTAATATTTCATTACCTACAACTTTTATTTGAAACATTTTCCAATTGTATCAACACACACACTGACACAAATCAATGACTAGATAAAAAACACTATTTATTAAATATCTCAAAAACTAAGAGTGCTATGACAAAAAGTGAGTCCACAAAAAATCTTTAGTTTTTCATTTCCTACAACTTTTATTTGAAACATTTTTCAATTGTATCGACACATACACTGTCACACACCAGTAACTAGATAAAACACACAACTTTTGAAATATCTCAAAAACTAAGAGTGCTATGACAAAAAGTAAGTGAACAATACATCTTCATTTTGTTATTATCTACAACTTTTATTGGAAAGAATTTTTTGTTTGATGAACATTTATTGAAAAAATCTGAAAAAACTGAAAAACGCTAAGAGTAAAGTACCACTTCCGGTTTTCCGATTTTCACCAAAAGCTTTTCAGTTCTTTCGATTGTAACAAAAAGCCTAAGTCTCAAGTTTCATCTCGATATCTTTAGCGGTTTTTGCGGTACAGCGCACACAGACACACAGACAGACAGACAGACAGACAGACAGACAGACATTTTTCAAAAATGGTCTTATTCGACTCAGGGGACCTCAAAACGGATATTTCCGCAAACATTTTTGATTCGAAAATTTTCACGAAAACAATACTTTCCCTTTGTATTACATACGGGGGAAAGTTAAAAATCAGTGGCCGTCCTCGTACGGCTCGTTCAAATGAAATCATAGGCAGTGTTAGTGAAAGTGTCGAGAAAAATCCTTCAACATCAATTCGTCGTCGCAGCCAACAATTAGGCATTTCCAGGAGCTTTCTTCAACGAGATTTGACGAAAGATTAGAAATTGTTTGGTTACAAAGTTCAATTAACACAGGAATTGAAACCACAAGATCATGCAAGTCATCGGGCATTCGCAAACTGGGTTTTGGAAACACAACAAGCTGATGGTGAGTTTTCGAAAAAAGTCATCTTTAGTGATGAGGCGCATTTTCATCTAACCGGCTATGTTAATAAACAAGATTGCCGAATTTGGGGATCCGAAAATCCAAAAGTAATGACAGTTTTGTGCGGATTTTGGTCTGAGGGAGTGATTGGACCTTTTTCGAAAATCAAAATCAAAATGCGGTTACTGTCAATGGAATGCGATACCGTGAGATGATTTTAAACCATGCAGTTATTGCAAGAAACATTTGATGGTCGTGTTATCTCTAAGCGAGGTAATGTGAATTAACCACCAAGGTCATGTGACTTGACACTGTTAGACTTCTTTCTGTAACGTTATCATAAGGATAGAGTATACAGCAATTAACTACAAACAACTGAGGACCTTAAAGATGAAATTCGACACAACATTGCGAATATTTTCCTGCAATTATGAGAAAATGTGAACATTTTTATTAAAAGAGTGAATATGTGCTCCAAGAGTAGAAGCGGTCATTTGTCAGAAGTTTTGTATCACATATAACCTCCATGTCTCTACTTTCTAAATCAATAAAAATATTATCAGTTATCAAATATAAAATGTGTTTTATTAAAAATTTTAAATGTCAGTTACTTTTAGGACACCCTTTATTATTATCATAATTAAATATCTGTCGAGGTATTAGCTCGAGAAGTAGTTCTTTCAATGAATATTTGGAGTAGTCTCAACGAGGCAAAATGTTTGCAGAATGTCGAAATTAATTTAAATTCCTTTTTATATGTTATAAATATTCTGCAAACTATTGGCTAATTCAATTTTTCTTTATGTGAAATTAATTTATTGGAGTAACTTTGTTGATAAAAGTAAACTTCTGAATAAATAATTATATTTACAACACGAGACACATGCATACATAGATTAGTATAAAAGTCTTCACATCAAACATTTTATTTGTATGTATTATCCGCGTCCTGCACATTTTCCTCCCCCAGTGTTTACTCAGCCAGTAGTACACTCGCTCGAGTCGTCGTCGTCGTCGGCGGGGATGGATAATATTAAAAATTATATGTTTGCTTTCCTTATACATGGAAAAAAGCGGCAATAATATAAAATGACAGGGTGCGCCAGGGCAATTTTTCAAATCATTAAATTTTCCCCAGGGACGTTTCGCGAAATTTAGTTTGCTCGGATGAGGAAAGTGGAAGGAACCGAGAGAGAGAGAGGGAGAATGAGATGAGGCTGGTGTGCGGGGGATGAAAGCGGGGAAGTTATTTTCTGTCTAATTAATTTTAAATGGAAAACGCACGAATTCGTTCGAGTGCGCTAGCTAGGCGGCAATGGCAGCAGCCACTGACTTCGTGGATTTAATCTTTTCTTTTTTTTCGGTCTTCTTAAAGCTTAGGGAATTTTACGTCGTCAGTGTCACGAAAATCATAAATTTATTTAATAAATGTACTCATGCTAAACAGAAATTATTATACATGAAATTTAATTTATTGAGCTACTGATTTAGGGTAAAGACATACTCAAGCAGCAAGCAATGGGCGCATTAACCAGATACAATTTATTAAAAGGTGTCTCAAAATGACCTGACAGATTAATTTATTAATAAAACATATTATTTATTGGAAAAGTACGAACGTTTTTATTTTAATATAAGGTACAAACATGGAGGTTGTGGATTTTTATACCATTAAAAAAATCAAGAGAAAACAGTGCGTAATCATGTGCTGCATGTCAATTAGTTAAAACAATTGAATAAAATATGACAGATTTTGTAGATAAAATTTGGTTTGGAGCGCTACACGCCCAAATTTTCAGGCTTTTCTAAATTCTAAATTTTACTTCATGCGCATTAAACAATTATTCAAAGTAAAGTTTAAAATATACTTGTAAAACAGTACGTTAAAGCAGTATAGTTTAAACTTTACCTCAAATCAGTGGTTTATACGCGTGGCGCACGAAGTAAAATTTCGAGTTTAGATAAGCCTGAAAATTTGGATTTGCCGGGGCGCGCGAGCGAAGCGAGCCGCGCCCCGGTAATTCCAAATTTTCAGGCTTTTCTAAACTCGAAATTTTACTTCATGCTTAATCCAGGAGTGGAAACCCTCGTTAGCAGCTTCAAATTAATCACTTGTAAAAAAACAATAAATATATATGAATATTTTCAGCGTGTGAATCAGGATATGTATACTTAATAGAAACATTTCTTGCAGATCTAGCCTAGTCTTTGAAAAATAGTTGAATAACGATTGATCAAACTGACAGACTTATTCTTCGGCTCCGTCATAACAAAAGCCTTATTCTAAAAAAAACTACAAATCGTTAATGCAACCAGACACGTAAAATCGTAAAACCCTTACCTCCCCCCTAGCAATAAACTGACCTCCGGCTATAAAAACGCGACATTTTGATTTAGAACGCCCCCCGGCCACTATCCGGAGCAACATGCTAGACCCAGACCCCCCCACCACCATAAACTTAACAGCCCCCTTGGGAGTCTTAAGCGGTCCCCCTGAAAGGCTGCGGGGCGTACTGTAAATAAAACTCATAATCCGTTTCCGCTTAATTGGATTAACGCGTCGACAGGCACATTTGCAGAGTCCGGGATGAGTTTTATTTTTTTTCCTGTGTTGTTTTCGACGCGGCCGGAATGCGAAAAAAAGAGGAACGCGCCGTAATTGAATTAAGGGGGGCGACTTTCCGGTGGGAAGAGTGAGAGTGATCACGGGGGCCGTAATGGGGTCGTTGACAGTTCATCAAAAACGTAATCCGACTTTTAACTCGATTTTTTCGCGGGGATTACCGGCCCGGATAAAAACACGCAATAAAAGTAGTAACTTACACCCCCCTCGTTGGAAAAAAGTTTTTTAATATAATTGCCGTACTTTCGTGATTATATTTCTTTTCAGTGCTCTTTTTTAGCTTTCATACTGGTATAATTAACTTTAACTTTCTGCATTCGATCCAATTTTATATGATATTGAATACCTACTTGAATACCTATACTTGTCAATGTATTAAGACAATTCAATAGCTCGATAATCACAATATTTATCAAAATTAAATATTCATTGTATTAGTTTTCAATTGGCGCCTTTATATTCAAAACTCCCTTCCTGTTGGGGGAACTGGTCTACTTTCTATTCAGGGGTCGCGATAAATTTATACAGAAAATAGGGGGTCGCAAATTAAAAAAGTGTGCGTACCACTGCCTTAAAACGTAGCACATATAACATGCTTATGTTTGGAATCACCCTGTACATCCCAAATTCTATTTATTTTTCTCTTATTGATATAAATATAATGTTTATAGCAGGGTTGTTATGTTTAAAACACTTTGTTTTAGAACAATGTTTTAAACATCTTTAAAAACAGCCGTCGTGTTTTAAACGGTTTTGTTTTAAACATGTTTTAAATCTTAAATTTGTTTAGAACATGTTTTAAACGTTAACTTTGTTTAAAACGTTTTATTGTTATCTTAAATTTGCTAAATTATATTATATACTACTTTATTAGAATGTTTTGTTTTAATTTTTAAATTATAACTACATTGTTTAAGATATTTCAAATTACATTATTAAACTTAACATTTTATTACAATAAAATATTACAACTGTGTGTCCATTAATATGATTTTTAAACACAGGGATTTTTTCTTTCAGGTATACGTAGCATACACTGTAAATTTTACGACATTCGTTGCTTTTTTTTAAGATTTTAATTTGAATCTTTAAACAAGGGTTTTCCACTCCCAGACTAAGCATGAAGTAAAATTTCGAGTTTAGAAAAGCCTGAAAATTTGGATTGGCCGCGTAGCGAAGCGGAGCGGCCAATCCAAATTAGGCTTTTCTAAACTCGAAATTTTACTTCATGCGCCACACGTATAAAGCACTAAAATATCGTAAAGTTTAAAATATACAGCTTTAACAATCTAATATGTAGATGTGAATAAAACGCAAGTCAAATTCTGCGCTAAACAAATTGTTTAAAACAGTGATTCTAGGCAACCCAATAATTCTAACGTATATTAGGTTGCCTATACTTGTTGTATGTGCGTGTTTTTTGAACTTCACTGTAAATCAGTGATTTTAAGCGTGGCGCATGAAGTAAAATTTCGAGTTTAGAAAAGCCTAATTTGGATTGCCCGCTCCGCTTCGCTACGCGGCCAATCCAAATTCTTAGGCTTTTCTAAACTCGAAATTTTACTTCATGTTTAGTCTGGGAGTGGAAAACACTCGTTAAAAACCCCAAATTAACCGCTTTGAAACAACAAATTCCCGCAAATTTAAAAAACGCTGTAGTTATCGGGATATGTATACTTAAAAGAACAATGCCCTGTATGTTCTGTTTTAAACACGTTTTAAACGTGTTTTAAAGATGTTTTAAACACGTTTTAAACATGTTTTTAATCGTTAATGTTTTAAACGCTGTTTCAACAAAATAACACGTTTTGTTAAAAAAAACTCTTTGTTTTCATTAAAATAAAAAGAACGTTTTTTAACAACCCTGGTTTATAATAATTATTCTGTTCTCGATATATAAAATTAACTGTTTATTTTGTATTATGAGTAGAAATATGTATGATTTGTGTTAGAAAAAAACTAAAAGATGATTTTTTTGCAGCTAAAACTTCAAGAAGCACTGAGGAAACGAGAGAAATTCACCAAGGAACATGAAGAGGTAATTTATTTCAACTTTCCAGCGCACACTTGCAGTAATTTCGAGTAGTCCTCGCGTATAACGGTTTGTGATTGTTATTTAGTGCAATATTATCATAGAAGAGGCCAAGTAAATTTCAATAATAAACGAAGCAATTTATATCACGAGGAATATATGATAACAAGGATAGGGCGGAAGATCAAACGGATCGATAATGGCACATCCCGGGTCCCTATATTAACCTTATGGCGTAAATTATGAGCCGTTTGTTGTATACTGCACACGCATAATTCCCAATTACTATTCAACGTGTGTACACATCCACTTACTTACCGATGTAAATCTCGAGAAAGGGGGGGTTGATTCAACCCCCGCATCCAGGCAAATACGCACTGAAGTACTGCCGGGGACAAATTGAAATATTCCCCCGTGACAGATACGTATTTCCATGCAATCGGACGGTTTTCGCGTGTGAAACGAATGGGGACGGCCGGACGCGTCCCTTTTTCGTATATTTTTACCAACCCCCTGTCAGGACCTTCAAGACTTATAACCGCACGCTATGGAAATTTCTTGCGGGAAATAAGATGGAAACTCGCCGCCCCCCTTTTCTCCCTCTCTGGAGTCAGTATAAAACAAATATCTGCACACGTTCGGGGAAACCCTAATAAATAATGTATTGCGCGAGGTAGGGGGAGAAAATATAATTTTCATGTTTTGTGGGAAGGGTGAAAGCGTGGTTCTATTAAGATTCAATTGGGGGTACGGTTTTTATGTTTTTTTTTTTTTTTCAGAAAATATGAAATATACAAGGATTATTTTGTTATGGATATTATACACTGTACATCTTCAGGCATTCGTTGTTTTTAAAATGCGTTAAGAGGGCCAATTTTTGCTAGTTGTGTGTTTCTGGGATAAGAGATGGCGCAGAAATCGCGAAATTGTAGAAAGTAGTTTTGACTATGTATTGGTTTATAGTGCCTGCCGAATTTTATCACAACGAATAATTAAAATGATGACTGCGGAGCGCGTTTTTTGTTTGTTTACATAGCGCCGTGCGAATCAATGAATGGCTATTAAATTACCGAAGACACAAGTAAACTAGATATATATTCACGATTTTAATTTCTATCGCCATACATACAACTGTATAACGAAACAGATACCTTTTTAGTTTGATATTCCATATGAGTATATACAGGGAGTTTTTCTTTAAAGTATACGTATTCTATATTCAGATTATTTTCTTTAAATATTCAGTTATTCGTTGTTTTTCAAAAGAGTTTAATTTGAAATTTTAACCGAGTGTTTCCACTCCCAGACTAAGCATGAAGTAAAATTTCGAGTTTAGAAAAGCCCCGTAAAAATTTTCTGGGCTTTTCTAAACTCGAAATTTTACTTCATGCGCCACGCGTATAAAACACTAAAACACTGTGAAATGTATGTATATTTAAACCTCACTTGAAATAAGTGTTTTATACGCGTGGCGCATGAAGTAAAATTTCGAGTTTAGAAAAGCCCAGAAAATTTGTCTCGGGTCGCTGCGCGACCCTCGACAAATTTTCACGGGGCTTTTCTAAACTCGTAATTTTACTTCATGCTTAGTCTGGGAATGGAAAACACTCGTTTAACGTTTCAAATTAAACTCTTTTAAAAAACAAACAAAATTGTGGAGGGTCGCGCAATGACCCGAGACAATTTTTCTGGGCATTTTTAAACTAAACGTATTCCATTCTTCACATATTCGTTGTGTTCTTAAAAAAAGTTCAATTTGAAGCTATAAACGAGTGTTTTCCACTCCCAGGCTAAGCATGAAGTAAAATTTCGAGTTTAGAAAAGCCCCGTGGAAAGTTGTCGAGGGTCGCGCAGACAAATATTCTGGGCTTTTCTAAACTCGAAATTTTACTTCATGCGCCACGCGTATAAAACACTAAAACACTGTGAAATTTATGTATATTTGAACCTCACTTGAAATCAGTGTTTTATACGCGTGGCGCATGAAGTAAAATTTCGAGTTTAGAAAAGCCCAGAACATTTTCACGGGGCTTTTCTAAACTCGAAATTTTACTTCATACTTAGTCTGGAAGTGGAAAACACCCGTTTAAAGCTTCAAGTTGAACTGTTTTAAAAACAACGAATGTCGGAAAATGTACAGCTTATGCACATGTTTACCTAAAAGAAAAATTCCCTGTATCTATATTGTAGACAAACAGTTAAATTCTGGCAATATAACATGTATAATCATGTTATTTGCAACTACATAAGTGATTTAAATGATTACTATCAAAAATCAAATATCATACATAACTGTGGCGTGCTGCACTCCTTAATTTGGTAAATTGCAATGAAGCACACAAAAGGAGTAGATGCGAACACGAGAGGAGCTAGAGGGTAGAGCTCCTCTCGTGTTCGCATCTAGCTGGGTAGGCGACACTTCAAGCTATGTAGGCTAAGCCGTATAAAAAATGAGAAATTACGATAACCCAATCCGAACTCTAGACGCTGAGCTGAGTAAGTAATCAAGTCGCCGAGTGTCGCACATTCAGTTTGGTAAAAACAAAAAAGGAATTTTTCTGACTCATCACTTAAATCAACATATATTATATATTCCATTTGTTTCTGGATCTCGCCTAGCTATGGAAAAGTGACAGTTTAAGTATTGTAAATGGGGCTGGTTGTGTTTTAAATCAGGGTTTTTAAATGTCACTGTCAGATGTTCGATTTTAAGGTTATAATTTCTGACTATTGTGATCTAACACTGTTGCCTGTTTTACAAATTTTCAGATATAAAAGGATAATAATATGCAGTTTTAAGATTAACAAAATTTACTACTTGGTTTTTGTACATACAAACACAGCAATAATATTGTATATAACAAATATAATGATTCGGCTCTGCAAACTTATTTCGTCATCCATTTGTATTTCTCGCTTGGGTCTTCCCGTTAACACATTTTGATCAACTCCATCCATCCACCTTAATTTTGGTCATTCTCTCTTCTGTTGGCCCTCAGTATTTTTTTGTAGAATTGCAAATTTATTCCCACCCTCTTGTGATACTGATCATTTTCATGTCAAACAATTTTTAAGCCCTCGTTCCACTTTTATTATTTAGCATTGCAACACTAGAATAATTTGATTTAATAATAAAATGCTCGAAGAAGCGACCGCGTGGCGAAATAATTGTTGCAAGATTAACAATAAACCTCTTGAAAATTAAAAAGAGGATTACTTATGATATCAAAATTATTGCAACACTGTTAAAATAAGGAATCAGGAGTGCCAATTAATAAAAAATGTAAATGTTGATACTGCAACATAACAACACGAAAGCTTGGCTAGGCGAGATCCAGAAACAAATGGAACGGTGTATACCGGCATACCACATTCTTATTTAAAACATGAATCCAGAAATGCACTTATATTTAAAGAATCTATTGGGAAATATTTTAATAATGTCTTTCTTTGTTGTTTATCAACAAAATAATCAGTCCGCAACAGAAAAATTACATTCGTAATTTAAGGCCGCGCACCGGGAACCCGTGTCGCGACAAATGCCGTACACGAATTGTACATATCAAACCCATTTTCTTTTCACATGTTTTTGGAAATTACAGTATTATTTTAAGATATTACTAAAATAGCACGATGTTGCCCCCTATTAATTAAAAGCATAATCAAATTTTACATTGCTCGTATGGAGATTTCTAAGCAACGATTAATTTTATTTATCATTTATTTTAGAATAATCTATTTAATACAACATGTTTATCATAATTACTTCAATAAATTAAAGCAATATGAAGAAGAAATAATGTTTTCTATGGAAGTATTGCACGGATATATGTGATCATTTAAGAGTGTTCCATTGATTGATTTATATATAATTTAAAAAACATTTTTTCTAAAGGAATAGTGTCAATTTATTAGCTTCAATGTGCAATATGTATAAGTTTTAAAGATCTATTTTCATTATTGTGGAAGATTAATCGTTGTTCGTTCTTGTGGTTTAATAACATGTGAATTTCTGACCTAAATTTTAAAACTTCTGACAGATTTTTTCACTCCCAGGCTAAACATGAAGTAAAGTTTAGAGTTTAGAAAAGCCTGAAAAGAACAATGGGTAAATTTGAGGTAATATGCCCAAGAGGTGGCGGCAGATATAAAGTTGATAATAACATTCGCCATCAAAAATGACTTCGACCACTTCAAGGTCAAGTCGATATTCAGTAAGCATCAGTCTGAAAAACGATCATTGCTCTATTTCCGTTTTTAGCGTTCTACACGACACGTGTTGACATTTGAATCATGAACTAAACATTAAATAAAATATTGAGCTTTAGGAACGGTCCTTAAGTTCTTTGTTTGGTTTTTTATAAGTGACGTTAGCTAGTTTTTCACTTTTTGAAGATGTCTTCATCAAATTTGAACGTTTATTCTCGTTCTAATTGTAACAATCGCCTAAATCGAGTCAAAACTGGATTTCAAGGATGGACATTAGTTGAAGGCGAGCGTGTTTGTAACAAATGTGTTTCTAAATCAAGAGATCGAAGACGTTCAAGTTTGAAAACAAGCAGAGAGACGCTAAGTGCTGATTCAATTGTAATCAATATACCAAAAGCAAGACATTCGAAAGGTATTACTGATTGCATTTTTGAATGTCGAGAAAAACAAGATTGTAAGGATATCAAGAAAAAGGTTCTTTGCTTAGTATATATGAGAACAGGAATCGTGGTTGACATTAGATCAAGAGCGTGCGTCAAACATTTCCATAAAAATGGTCAGTTACACTTCGAAGAACTACCTGGTTTGACACCAGCAACAAATGAAGCTCGACTCGATTATAATTTAATCGTTCAGATACTAGACAATTTCTTTAAATTGTTGAGATTCAAGTATGAAACCAGTGAAGCTTATTTCGTTAATATTCAAGACGATTCTTTAAGATATGAAACTGGTTTGACCCGTGAACAGTTTAACTATTTTAGTGATCGAATTGGTACAACACAGAAAGAACGTTTTTCATTTGGTTTACTTATGATGCGATGAAGATGAAATATGACGTAAGAAGCTCTTGGCATTAAATTCAATCTCTATCGGATCAGTAGAAGAATAGAGAAAGTACGAAACCTTTTGTATGAAGAATTTGTACCTTTTATTTTACAAATCTTGGCAGTTTTTGTGAATTTGAATTTTCAAAGATTAGACGCCACACGCATTTTTTTTTTTTCATCAATTTCATTAATTTTAATAATACTGACGGCTTTCGAGGAACTTCTAAGATTGTCGTTAATAATATGCCGCCTTTCATAAATTTTCTAAGATTTTCCCAAATTTTAAAAATTATGACGTATATTCGTGAATTTCCAAAACATTCGTTAATTATTAAGATATTGATATTTTTCGTACATTTCCGTTTTCTTCCAAATTCTTGACGGTTTTCGCGTTTGTTAATTTTTTTCGTGGATATCCAAGATTCCCGTCGATTTTCAAAATCTTGATGTTGTTGGGAATGACTGAAGAGAGACGTGCGTCGCTAATAGACGATCAATCATCATTTGAAAAAGTATTATTCGAACAAGTAACAACTGATGTCAACTCAAGTTTAATTGTCATATGCGACTTAACTTATTTTAAATGTGAGAAAAGTTTTAACTATAACTTTTAAATCGATTTCTAGTATCCATACAAAAGCTATAACTATGTGAAACCTTTCATGATGGTCACTAGTTCAGGACGTATAGTGTCTGTTGCGATACCATATTCTGGTAAAAAGTCAGATAGCTAGCTATTAGTTGAGTTCCTTCGAACTGAGAAAGCCAAGCAATTCTTCAAACCTGGTGATATATTTGTTTTAGATCGAGGATTTTGAGATGCTGAGAAATGGTTGCTAGAAAACCAATTTAAGGTTGAAATGATACCATGTGTTAGTAAACGAAGACTGACTGCACTTGAAAGCAATAGACAACGCTTCATAAGAAAAATTCGATTTGTGGTTGAAACAGTTAATGGTCATTTGAAGAGCAAGTTCCATTATTTTCATGACATCATCAAGAATACCAACATCGAACATGCGTCCCAAGATTTCATGGTTGCCTGCGCAAAATATACTGCCTTTCAAAAAAATCAGAACACCAAGTATTTATTGCACGATTTTAATAAAATTTACACAATTTGATCATGTAAACGAACTGTATCGATGATCAAAAAATCAACTTGAAAAACAAAAAAACAAATGAATAAAAATTAATAATGTGTTGGGCCTCCACGATTTCCCAAACACTCATTAACACGTCGAGGCATGCTAGAAATCAGGCTGTCAATATCGACTTGGGGTATTTCATTCCAAACTTCGATAATTTGACCTCTAAGTTCCATTAAAGTGTTAGCGGGGCGCTGTAAGGTACTTATTCTAACACCTATCATATCCCAAACATGTTCTATTGGCGATAGATCTGGAGAACGAGATGGCCAAGGTAACAAATTGATTTCGGCACTATCAAAAAACTGTCTTGTAAAGGCCGCTGTGTGAGGTCGAGCATTATCTTGCTGAAAAATGGGGTTCTGCAAGCCATTTACATTAGGGCACTAACACTGGCCGTAAAATGTTGTCAATATACCGAATCGCGTTAAGACTTGCTTCTAAAAAAACTAGAGGAGACCGACTACCATATGCTATCGCCCCCCAAACCATAACTCCCTGTGTAAGAGCCGTATGTCTTTCAACAGCAAATTGTAAAATTCTGCGTTCACCGCGTCGACGTCTCACTCTTCTGCAACCATCATGAGCCCATAAACAGAACCGAGACTCATCGCTGAAGATAATGTTATTCCATTCATGGGTCCAATGTTGTCTTTCCCTGCACCAATCAAGTCTTGCTCTGCGATGCTGCGGAGTAAGAGGTAGACACAATTGTGGACGGTAGGATCTTATACCAAAACTGCGGATTCTTCTGTAAACAGTAGCCATGGATACTCGTTGGCCATTTAGAGCCAACCAGTCATTTCCCAATGCCCGCGACGTTGTAAATCTGTCCCTTAAAGTTGTAAGACGAAGAGCTCGATCTTCACGCTCAGTGGTGCTTCTTGGACGTCCTGATCCAAGTCTACGTCGATTCTCCCCAGCTTCGGACCATCTAGACCAGCAGCGTACGATCACCGATACACTACGGCCTACCCTTTCAGCAATAGCACGAAAAACCCGCTTCTCGCATTCCAATAATGCGACCCCTTTCAAATTCACTTAGATGATGATATTGTGCACGCCTACGAACACGGGGCATCTTTTTATGTTTTACAAACTTAAACGTCAAACTACTCAGAGGCTACTTGGATATTAGAAGCAATTACATTAAAAAATCAGCAGCTCTTCATAATGGTGAAATCAAGGAAAAATACCATTAAATAGTAACCAAAACAATTGATTTTTTGATCATCGATGCAGTTCATTTACATGATCAAATTCTGTAAATTTCATTAAAATCGTCTAATAAATACTTTGTGTTCTGATTTTTTTGAAAGGCAGTATATATTTATACTCGCAATTCAATTGAATCTGATCAAGGACATCAACTTGAATATGCTAGCACTTTAAACAACAGATTACATATGCCAAACAAGTTAGACGAAGTGATGGAAACAAAGAATATCAATGGCACTAAGTCCTGGTTCATAGAGAAATCGATGGAGGAACTAGACATACCATCACTTACGCTAGATCAGCTCAGATCATTTGCACTTGGAACTTATTACCTTCGACAAGCGGTGTCATACTATTTTCAAACTATTAAACATAATGGTTCATTCAAGTATCGAGTTCTAAAAGGCAATATTATTGACTACGATGATTACTTTGATATCGATAACGCTGACTATGTTTGGATAAATTGTCGTTTGTTCTTAAGACACACGAAGAACAAAAGGTATTATTAAAATGTACTTCTTAATTTGAACGGTTCTGATCTTGATTTGATTGTTGGTTATACATGCGGTTGTTTCGCAGGAAGTAGAACTGCTGGTTGCTGCAGTCACATCACGACAGTTATCTGGTATCTTTTACATGCTTGGAAAATTGACGATCTGAAGTCTCCTGCAGCAAATCTTGACCACTTTTTCGACAACTTAGCTCCAGTAGATATTGGTGATGAAAATTATGATTAGTATGAGTTGTTAATAGTGTTTATAATGATGATTAAATAATATTTACAATTGCTGATTTTGAAACTGATGCTCAATGAATTTTGGGTTGACCTTGAAGTGGTCGAAGTCATTTTCAATGACAAATGTTACCATCAACTTTTTATCCACCGCCATCAATCGGGTATATTATCTCAAATTTGCCCATTGTTCTTTGGATTTGCCGCAAATCCAAATTTTCAGGCTTTTCTAAACTCGAAATTTTACTTCATGCGCCACGCGTATATAACACTGATTTAAAGTGAGGTTCAAAATATACTGATTTTGTTTGATCGCCCGTTAATAAATTTTACGAATGTTTATTTTATCCTAGCATATCTTGCTTTTACAAATTGCTTTTGCGTATGAATGAAATATCCAATACTGGGTTGTAGAATACTTCTGTTTACGCGGTTTGCGCGATTTGATTACAAAATTACTTAAACACGATACTTAGGAACAAATTTCTTTATTCATATAAATATGTGCATCGTTAATAATAAAACAAATAGTAACAAATATTTACAAATAAAATTAGACAAATTGAACAAAATTAAGTAAAGAAACAAATTAAATTAGATAAGAAAATATGCACGAAAGATTAAAATGAAATGAAATACACAAGTGAAATTATACATGAAGTTAGAAAATGAATAAAGCAAAGTTTAAGTTGAAGGAACACAGACAAAAAATATAAGTACAAATATGACACAAAAATACAAGTTTCACGTAAAGAAGGAACAACTTACTCGATTAGAAGATGGTGAGAGAATGCTTGAGTTCTCCTCATTGAGGGAACAAGTTAACACGAAAAATAGAAAAGTAGGGATGAAGGTAGGGGTGAAAGTAGGGATGAAAAGTAACAAGGACAAGAAAAAACACGCCATATGTAAGAAAGTGATAGAAGAAAAATAGATAGAATTCGAAGAACACAAATTTCGCTTTTCCCAGGGACGCACTTTACGACTCATACCCATAAACTCAAACTCTGGATTATCTCCTAGTGCCCGTCATCGGTCACGTACCCGCGGAACACCATTGCCGGCTAGAAATTTTGAAGAAAGAGTTTATGGTCTGTTTGCTCGGGATTCAGCATGTACTGGCAATAAAGTGCACACCCTGGGTGAAAGCAAGCAATAAAATACAGGCTAAAAAATAATTTCTAATTCTAAAAGGTTATTTCAAATTTTACCAAAAGGTTCGCTTTCCCGAAATTAATACGATTATTTATTCGCGCAATTGTTAGGCGCGAACAACTTCAAAACAATAAAATTGCGATTCTTTGCGCGATCTGCAACATTTGTTTTACAAAGTGTTTCAATAAGCTATACTGATGAGAGATAAATCTTGAAACGCGCTTATAGATGGCCTGAATAATTTGACACAAACTTTTACATTTACAGTAGGTTACTGTATGAAGCAGCAAACACTTGTTGTATAATCCAATGTCCATCGGGGTATTAGCTCGGAAAAGAAGTTGTTTCAATGAGTGTTTGAAATAGTTTTTGTAAGACCAACTAAGTTGTAGATTGCGTTAAGAATCGCACTTTTAATGTTTCAATAAGTGTTTAGTTTGTTTTTGTAAGAAAAATTTGTTGTAGATCGCGCAAAGAATCGCACTTTTAATGTTTTAAATTTGCATTGGGATATGTACTCGTACGTATACTTAAAAGAAAATAACCCTGAGTATATGAATACTTTAATAAAATTTGACAAACATCGATAAGAGTAAAAGTGAATTGAAAGTAATTCACAAGAAAACAGACGTGAAAATATGATCAACAATTTATAACAATACGCGGAAATTCCCATCCATCAGCCCTTCGTCTCGTCCGAATATTTCCGCATCTGTTTCAGGAATATTTATGGGACAACTTTTGCGAAAACTGTGCCGTCGCGATAATATTGCGAAATTCCACGATCAAAACAAATAAATACGGACCTGGGGGGCGGGGGTAAATGTCCGTACTTAGTGGCTCCAGTCGAAATATTTATTTATGTGCTCGCAAGGGTTGCGCCGTCGGCGCTCGTTACGGTTTTTATTGAGTAAATAAAGTAATATTTCACGGCGGTAAAAATGCGCAGAATTTTAATGTTGTCGGGCGGTTCATAAGTTATATCGCTCTTTATATTTATGGGGCCGGGCGTAGACGCCGTGGAACGCGCGGATTCGCTTTCGGCGTGTTTTGAATGTGCTACTTTAAGATCATCCAGATTTATAAAATTTTACAATATGTTCCACAGTTTATACGCGAATGTTATGATACATACATACGTTATATGAATAATAATTTTATAGTCCGATTTATAAACATAGTCAAATGACAAAATGAAATGTCTTGAATAATTTTCTCACATGGAAATTTGGAATTCCCCAATTATAAAATCCCTTATTACCTGACAATATATAAGCTTGTCGGTTTCTTTTGTAATTCACTCCTGATAATGCTGTAAAACGCGAAACTAGTCGAGTAAATTGTGAAACAAACCAAGTGTAATTTAATTCAAACCTTCATCAATATGACAAAATGAATGTTAGAATTCCTAATTTCTTAGCAATTTCTGCTATAGATCATTTCATTTAACTAGGCGAAGAATGCGGACATCTGGATGGATATTTTAATGTCGGTAAAGTTTATCTGTGTGACTAATTAAATAATTTTCCTAAAAATAATGACACCGTAATATACTTTTGTTAAATTAAACAAACCGCTTCTAAAAACGGTTAGTTTTATGTAGACTTATGTATTCCAATTTCTCGCCTAGCTAAATGAAATAATACAGTAAATACTTTGTTCACTGCACTCTTGATGAAACGAACTTATAATATTAGGTAATTTTAAATTCCTTTGAGAATGGTCATTGACCGAAACACGTGTCAGGAAACTGAATACAACAATATGAAACTAAACAAGTGTTTTAATTTGAAATTACCTAATATTAAATGAAATAAGTGTTGCTTAATTTTAAGTATACGTATTCTAAATTCAGCCTATTTTCTGTAAATCTTTAAATATTCCTTTTTTTTAAAATCAATTTGAAGTTTCAAACGAGTGTTTTCCACTCCCAGACTAAGCATGAAGTAAAATTTCGAGTTTAGAAAAGCCCCTTGAAAATTTGTCGAGGGTCGCGCAGCGACCCGAGACAAATTTTCGGGGCTTTTCTAAACTCGAAATTTTACTTCATGCGCCACGCGTATAAAACACTAAAATATTGTGAAATTTATGTATATACGAACTTTACTTAAAATCAGTGTTTTATACGCGTGGCGCATGAAGTAAAATTTCGAGTTTAGAAAAGCCCAGAAAATTTGTCTCGGGTCGCTGCGCGACCCTCGACAAATTTTAACGGGGCTTTTCTAAACTCGAAATTTTACTTCATGCTTAGTCTGGGAGTGGAAAACACTCGTTTAAAGCTTCACATTGAACTCTTTAAAAAAACAACGAATGTCGGAAAATTTACAGCTTATGCATATGTTTACCTAAAAGAAAAATTCACTGTATGTTGCTTGTATTAGGTTTTTGCCAAGGAAATTGAGGATACCATATTCATATTTTATATTTTTGCGGCAAAACCATACAAGATATCAAACATTATTAACGGACAAAAAAGCTTTCAAATGAATAAATCTTTGAAGTAATATTTTTTTTAATGTTTACAAGGTGCGCCAGTAAAAACATATTTTAGTTTTTATATTTATTTATTTATTTATTTATTTATTCATACAAAAACCCAACAGACAAAGTCCAGTTACAGGGTTTACATTAATCTACAATACAAGTAACATGGTTATGCAAATCAACATACATATATTGTGGAACTACTGTTTTTTATACTTCTTGTCAATCAATGATCAACTGAATTTCTTACGAGTTCAAAACAAAACAAAAATATTCAAGTTTTCAGGGTTTCCTAAACTCCAAATTTTACTTCATGCTTAACCTGGAAGTGGACACACTCATTAGACATTGAATTTAATAAATGACATTATTATTTTTAAACGTGTTCAATTTTATCAAAGTAAATCAAACTAATTAAAACAGCATTCCGCGATGATGCATATAATAAACTTTTTCGCCTGTTAAATCGTGATATAATTTTATTGGGCAATCAAAAATCGTCCTCTTGATAAAAAAATCCGCTTTTACTGTCAAAATACATCTCCGCTTTATCGCCTGTAAAATATAGAGTTTTTAAAGTATTTTACTGCGCCCCGACCACCGGCAGATATGTATTTTTTTAAATCAACAATTCCTTTTATGATCCCCATTTTTCAAGTGATCGTAAATGTCGCATTCATGTGTGCTTAATGAAACCCTTTTTTTGTTGCAGATCCTGAGAGATATCAAACAGGGGTTGCTGCAGCTGGGGAAGGAAGGTGTTAGAGGACCCCTATCATCAGGTTAGAAATAATTTATATACCTATATATACATCATGTCGTTAATATTATATTACACTAGTTCTGAGTTAATTACCGTATTTAATTAAACAATTTGTAATTCGTTTAATAAAGAAAACATTAAACTTACTGATACTATTTATGTGATATGTCCATTTCCTATATAGATAATGTACCACGAAGTTTCTGCCTTCAAGATACAAGATTTATTTGTAATTCCACTCAATAATATTATGAAAATAATGAGTTTATTTGTAGTTCCGCTTAATAATAGTATAGAAATAATGAGTTTTCTAAACGTCTTCGTTTATAGTAGGATGTAATTCTGTAAACAGAACCAGAAGTTTTGTTTGATGAGTAGGAAAATGTTGCGATAGAAAGCGAGCTTTTGGATCTGCATGTACCCTAGGGCAAATTTTCGACTAAGTGCGAACTTTAGCATATTCTTGAATACAGAATGCCAGTTTTAAGATGTTGCGAACGAAAGCAGATCTTTAAATATAGAAAACTTCAAACATAATATATAAAAGTATGATAATGTACAGGGTAGGGCGTGATAACCTTCTCTATTTGAAAATAAAATTAAAACACTTTGCACATTTCAAAACCACTTATTGTTATTTTTATCTTGTCACACAACACGGCAAATTTGGTTTTATGCCGTTTACCAAAAAAAAAAAAAAACATTTTGTAAATGTCGCCTTCAATTGTCAATACACTGATTCAGTCGAATTCTGAAGTTTCGGTCCACTCTTTCAAGCATCCCGATTGTTATAGTGACAATTCTGGCTAGGATTTTTTCTGTAGGTCTTCCAGGGTCTGTGGACTATTGTTATAAACTGAGAGTTTGAGATTATTTAACCGGAAATAATCACAAGGGGTTAAATTAGGCGAGCGTGCCTCTCTCAGGAAGTCAGCCGCACGGAAATCACATCTTTCAACGAATTCATTGAAATCCTAGCTGTGTGGGTTGTGGTCCCCTCTTGCTAAAACCACACACACATTGTCTAGTTTTTCGAGACCAGGCAAAAATAACTTCTGAATCATTTTCCAACAAAATTCTAAATTCACATTTTGCGACTTAAATGACTAGAGACACAAATTTACCATCCAGGCCCTTCTATTGAGTCCTTCCCTACCTTTTTGTGACTCTCACTAACTTCACTCCGCCCTTTTCAAAAGAAGAAGTTTCCATCAACTGCAAACATTACGTCTTAATAAGACTACTAAGATAATAAATATCCATTGAAACAACTACTTCTCGTGCCGGATATTGAATTATACAATATATTATGTTTAAAATTCTGAAAACTAAAAGAAGCGCAAGATTATTCTCTCAAATTTAAATAGTTTTGAATCTGAAATATTCATAGAAATATAAATATTCATAGATATCTTAAAGCTTGCATCTTCTCACAAGAGGTATAAGCTCGCAATCAAGCGCTAAGTCTTTCGTAAAAAGAAGCGAGCTTTAGAATATCCATGAATATTCGAAACCGATAGGCAGTCTTGCGAGCTAATTCGAGCTTAAGATGACCATGAAAATAATACTGCTCAAGGGTGAGTGATAATGAGCTTTAGAGTATCTTGAAATTTAGTTTTAAGTGATAGTGATAGCGAGGTTTAGAATATCTCGGAACAAAAAATCACATTAGGCCCAGCCTGCGAGTAATAGCGAGCCTTAGTATATCCTGGTACCTAAATAGAAGAAACTACCTCAATATACAAGAATAATATAGCTAGCTTTAGGATACCACTAGACATAAAAACAGGTAAGGGTAAGTTTACCGGCGATTGCGAGCTTAAGCATATCCTGGAACATAGATGAAGCTAACTGAAGAAAGTTGCGAGCGAAAGCGAGCTTTGTGGTATTTCGTATCAAACAAGGGCAGTGTTGTGAGTGAAGCGAGCTGTGGGTTGTCTATGAATATAACACGTAATGGCTAAATTGTGAGCGATAGCGAGCTTTAGTAGATCCTGGAAAATTGAGGAAACTAGTTAGGATATTGCCAGCGAAAACGAGCTTTAGGAGTATTTCTCAATAAGGAAGATCCATGAATATATATAACCCAAGGTTAAGTTTTTGAGCATAAGCTAGCGAACATAGGTAAAGTGATTCCTGGAACATAAAGGAAGCTAGCTGTAGACTGTTGCGAGCGAAAGCGAGCTCTATGATACTTCCTGTCAAATAAGGGCAGTGTTGTGAGTGAAAACGAGCTGTCGGTTGTCTATGAACATAACAGGTAATAGAGAGTTCGTGAGCGACAGCGAGCTTTAGTATATCCTGGAAAATTGAAGAAACAATCTAGGATATTGCGAGCGAAAACAAGCTTTAGGAATATCTCTCAATATGGAAGGTCCATGAATGTATAATACCCAAGGTTAGGTTTCCGAGGATAAGCGAGCTTTAGCATCCCTAATGTAGATCCTGGAAAGTTGAAAAAACAAGCTAGAATATTCCGAGCGAAAAAAAGCTTTAGGAATATCTATCAATATAGAAGATCCATGAATATATAATACCTACGGTCAAGTTTCTGAGCACAAGCGAGCTTTAGCATCCCTGAACATGGGTAAAGCGATTCCTGGAACATAGAGGAAGCTAGCTGTAGAATGTTGCGAGCGAAAGCGAGCTTTATGATATTTCCTGTCAAACAAGGGCAGTGTTGTGAGTGAAAACGAGCTGAGGGTTGTCTATGAACATAACCCGTAATGACTAGTTCGTGAGTGACAGCCTGTAAACATCCTGTATAATTCAAGAAACTAGCTAGGATATTGCGAGCCAAAGCAAGCTTTAGGAATATCTCTTAATATGGAAGGTCCATGAATACATAATAGCCAAGGTTAGGTTTCCAAGCATAAGCGAGCTTTAGCATCCATAATGCAGATCCTGGAAAATTGAAAAAAATAGCTAGGATATTCCGAGCAAAAACGAGCTTTAGGAATATCTCTCTATATGGAAAGTCCATGGTAATATCTGTGGCTTAGAGCTAAATAGATCAGTGTCGAATATTCCGCATTTAAGGAAATCGCATTGAAAATGTATTTTTATCGGCCGCACTATGTGTAAGGTTGTGGTCGGCCAAAAATTGACCCCTCATTTTTTCTACAGAAATATCCGTTTTGGGGTCCCTGGTATCCGAATCAAGTGTTATCTCAACGATGTCGGTCGGTCTGTGGCATTTCAGCGAAAATGGCTAATGGGATTGTCATCAAATTTTGAATTTGGGTTCTATTCCATTATATCTAGCGCCCAGTGAAAAATGGGTGGACCTATTCAGTCAAAGTTGAAATGATCTAATTATATTCACGAATACTCTAATAGGTCGCATCTATTTCTAGGTGCATTTATTTCTGAGTAAAATTAGTAAATTTAATATAGAAATTCTTTATTTATTTCTTTACTTATTTAAAAAATATACCTATTTCAATATAGGTATACAGGGTGTCCCAACTAAAAGTTGCACCTCATATAATCTCCGATTCGGTCCAACTTTGGAAAAAATGCTGAAACACTTTTTTTTATTTAAAGGGGGGTACACATTTTAATTTCTGCATCCCTCTAGCGCCTACAGCCACCACTTCAAAAAATGTAAAGAGCAAGAGGGATCGAGTGACACATCATTTTGAAGCTGTATTCATTGTCTATACAACCACGAATATATTTTCACGTTTGAATCATGGTAGAGTGATACCAACCCTCACATTTTCAATGAAAGTTGTACCCAAATGCCCCAAAAATTTAACGGTTTGCAGGTATTCTGAATGAACACATTATCAGACCACCTATTGTTGAAAGCGATTTGACTAGTGATAGTTATATGCAGATGTAAGATCTTATTAACCCTTAATCACCCAAGCACTGAAAGATATAAATCTCCAACAAACAAAATTTTCTTTTACCTGATTTAATCCGTTTAGATTTCTTTTTGTGCGGCCACTTAAAGTCCAAGATTTATTCTACGCCACCTGAATCTCTTAAGTGCTTCGAGAAAGAATCGTCGCAAAGTGCCGTCTAATCACTGAGAAAATATCGCATAACGTTAGACAAGTTTTTGAAAATCGATTATACTATTGTATGGAAGTTGGAGGTAGTTGGAGGTAGTTAAATTTCGAGTTTAGAAAAGCCTTAAAATTTGGTTTGGTCGCTCCGCGAAGCGGAGCGACCTAACGAAATTTTCAGGCTTTTGTAAACTCGAAATTTTACTTCATGCGCCACGCATATAACACACTGATTTAAACTAAAGTTCAAAATATACTCCTCTTTATGTTTGATCTCGTGTTGATTAATTTTACAAATGGTTATTTTGATTAATTAGAACGTCTGAAGCAATTTGTTTTGGAAGTATACTTAAAAAGAAAATATCTCCGTATGTTTCTTAAATGTAATTTTAAATCGTGAGTTAAGGGATTAAAATAAGCTTATTTTTTACACGTGTTTTGTTGGGCAGAAATTCCTTTCTTTAAACTCATCATCTATAATTTTTATATCTGCAGCGATCGAACATTTCGCTCAATGTTGCTTTTTTGTAATAGCAACAGACGAATTGCAAACTAAACAACAATATTTTTCACCAATCATAGTAAAAAAATATATTTCACAAAATCTAGTCGGAGATTAAAAAATGGTTAAGCGATCGACCGGGCGATCTCAATCGATGGCTTAAACACCGGTTGGGTTGGGTTGGGTTGGGTTGGGTTGGGTTGGGTTGGGTTGGGTTGGGTTGAGTTGGGTTGAGTTGGGTTGAGTTGGGTTGAGTTGGGTTGAGTTGGGTTGAGTTGGGTTGGGTTGGGTTGAGTTGAGTTGAGTTGGGTTAGGTTGAGTTGAGTTGGGTTAGGTCCGGTTGGGTTGGGTTAGGTTTAGGTTTAGGAAGAATTTCAATATTACGAGAAAAAGCAAGTATTACTGAAATCGCGAACAAATAATATTACGAATAATATTGTGAGCGAAAACGAGGTTAGCGTCAAGAAGTAAGCAAAGAGGGCTTTTGGTTGTTTTGTAATAATCAAATATGTACATAGAGCAGTCATAGTGTTTAAACAAAATTCTAAAATATTTTTATAATGCATGTTTAAGTGCAACAAATCAAAGTTGTTCAATTAGGTAATTAATAATAACGTAGCGTGTAGCCATTTGAAATTCATAGTCACGTTGAAATAGTGAAGAGCCCCTGAGGGCACAATCAAACTCTCCCCCATTGACATTAATTACCCGATTACTTTTACCAGCAGATGACACTTACATGTACGACGAGGACGCTCGAATGCTGGCTCCGGGGGCACACGGCCACGACCGGGGTCACTGGTACGACGAGCCCCCCTACGAGAGCGACCCCGAAGACTTCCTCATGGGCGGCAGCCCCGGCCCCACCGCCACCATCCAAAACGGCCGCGTCTGTTTCACCCTCAACCTCCGGCAGGAGCCCCGCGGCGAAGGCGTCATCTCCCTCCGGAGCGCCGGCGACATATCCCTACCCCGAGACACCCCCACCGGCTCCGCTCCCAGGGGAACCCCCAGGCGAGGGCTGATTCTACCCCAAGCCGGCTACCCTCCGACCATCATACCCCTCACGCATTCGAGGTAATGTACAGGTATCGATTTTCCTCGTGAGGGGTGGATTTTAACTGTTTTGTCCGGCAGGACGTGCAGGGACAGGGAGAGCGGGGATTACGCCGGTTCGGACGTCCAGAGCGTCAGCTCGAGACTTTCCACTTTATCGGTGGACACAAGCAGATCGGAGCAGCAAGATACGTCTCAGATGGTTTCCCCGCAGTACTATACGCACTTGGAGGAGAAGATTAGGCATTTCAGGAAAGCTGGGGCGTACGCGAGGAGCGAGGACGGCTTATCGCCCAGCCAGAGTTCAGATTACGAGGATCAGGATGACTATAATTGTAGCCAACAAGTCGCCACCGTCCATATGGTAAATATTTATACAATAAAGATATACAGGGCATTTTTCTTTTAAGTATACATATGCATCCGCTATTCCATGCTTCTTAAAAGAGTTGAAGTTGAAACTTTGAACACTCCCAGATTTAAGTATACATATCCCAATTACAGCGTATATACTTAAATCTTCCGATATTCGTAGTCTATTAAAAGAGTTCAATTTAAAGCTTTAAATGAGTGTTTTCCACTCCCAGGCTAAGCATGAAGTAAAATTTCGAATTTAGAAAAGCCCCGTGAAAATTTGTCGTGGGTCGCGCAGCGATCCGAGAGATATTTTCTGGGCTTTTCTACACTCGAAATTTTATTTCATGCGCCACGCGTATAAAACACTAAAATATTGTGAAATTTATATATATTTAAACTTTACTTGAAATCAGTGTTTTACACGCGTGGCGCATGAAGTAAAATTTCGAGTTTAGAAAAGCCCAGAATATTTGAAAATTTTCACAGGGCTTATCTAAACTCGAAATTTTACTTCATGCTTAGTCTGGGAGTGGAAAACACTCGTTTATTGCTTCAAATTGAACTTTTTTAGGAAAACAACGAGTATCTAAAGATTTAAATTTGGAATACGTTTATTTTAAAAAAGCCCAGAAAAATTGTCTCGCGTAACAACGCGACCCTCGACATTTTTTGTTTGTTTTTTAAAAGAGTTTAATTTGAAACGTAAACGAGTGTTTTCCACTCCCAGACTAAGCATGAAATAAAATTTCGAGTTTAGAAAAGCCCCGAGACAAATTTTCTGGGCTTTTCTAAACTAGAAATTTTACTGCATGCGCCACGCTGATTTCAAGTGGAGCATAATAACATAACATACATACATAAGTTTCACAATATTTTAGTGTTTTATACGCGTGACGCATGAAGTAAAATTTCGAGTTTAGAAGAGCGCAGAAAATTTTTCTCGGGTTGCTGCGCGACCCGACACAAATTTTCACGAGGCTTTTCTAAACTCGAAATTTTACTTCATGGTTAGTCTGGGAGTGGAAAACACTCGTTTATAGCTTCATATTGAACTTTTTAAAGAAAACAACGAAAATCTAAAAATTTAAATTTGGAATACGTTTAGTTTAAAAAAGCCCAGAAAAATTGTCTCGGGTCGTTGCGCGACCCTCGACAATTTTTTTTTTTTTTTAAAGAGTTTAATTTGAAACGTTATACGAGTATTTTCCACTCCCAGACTAAGCATGAAGTAAAATTTCGAGTTTAGAAAAGCCCTATGAAAATTTGTCGAGGGTCGCGCAGCGACCCGAGGCAAATTTTCTGGGCTTTTCTAAACTCGAAATTTAACTTCATGCGCCACGCGTATAAAACACTGATTTCAAGGGAAGTTTAAAAATACATAAATTTTACAATATTTAGGGTTAATACGCGTGGCGCATGAAGTAAAATTTCGAGTTTAGAAAAGCCCAGAAAATTTGTCTCGGGTCGCTGCGCGACCCTCGACAAATTTTCACGGGGCTTTTCTAAACTCAACATTTTACTTTATGCTTAGCCTGGGAGTGGAAAACACTTATTTAAAGCTTCAATTTGAATTCATTTAATAAACTACGAATATTAGAAGATTTTTTTTTTGCCCAGAAAAACTGTATCGGGTCGTTGCGCGACCCTCGACAATTTTTTTTGTTTTTTTAAAGAGTTTAATTTGAAACGTTATACGAGTATTTTCCACTCCCAGACTAAGCATGAAGTAAAATTTCGAGTTTAGAAAAGCCCTATGAAAATTTGTCGAGGGTCGCGCAGCGACCCGAGACAAATTTTCTGGGCTTTTCTAAACTCGAAATTTTACTTCATGCGCCACGCGTATAAAACACTGATTTCAAGCGAAGTTTAAAAATGCATAAATTTCACAATATTTAGGGTTAATACGCGTGGCGCATGAAGTAAAATTTCGAGTTTAGAAAAGCCCAGAAAATTTGTCTCGGGTCGCTGCGCGACCCTCGACAAATTTTCACGGGGCTTTTCTAAACTCGAAATTTTACTTCATGCTTAGTCTGGGAGTGGAAAACACTCGTTTATAGCTTTATATTGAACTTTTTAAAGAAAACAACGAAAATCTAAAAATTTAAATTTGGAATACGTTTTGTTTAAAAAAGCCCAGAAAAATTGTTTCGGGTCGTTGCGCGACACTCGACAATTTTTTTTGTTTTTTTAAAGAGTTTAATTTGAAACGTTATACGAGTATTTTCCACTCCCAGACTAAGCATGAAGTAAAATTTCGAGTTTAGAAAAGCCCTATGAAAATTTTTCGAGGGTCGCGCAGCGACCCGAGACAAATTTTCTGGGCTTTTCTAAACTTGAAATTTTACTTCATGCGCCACGCGTATAAAACACTGATTTCAAGGGAAGTTTAAAGGGTTATTTAGGGTTAATACGCGTGGCGCATGAAGTAAAATTTCGAGTTTAGAAAAGCCCAGAAAATTTGTCTCGGGTCGCTGCGCGACCCTCGCCAAATTTTCAAGGGGCTTTTCTAAACTCGAAATTTTACTTCATGCTTAGCCTGGGAGTGGAAAACACTTATCTAAAGCTTCAATTTGAATTCATTTAATAAACTACGAATATCAGAAAATTTAGGTATAATTGCTGTAATTTGGGATATGTATACTTAAAAGAAAAACTTCCGTGTATATTTTTACTAAAATAATGTTTAAGTTAAGATCAGGATTTAAACAGTTTTCTATGTATTTACCGTAAACATATAACTGTTTAGTCAGGAGATGGCAGAACAGCCGGCGTATCGACGCTGGTCGGCAAAGTGAGGGGCTTAAGGGAAGACGTCCAGAGGAAAATATCGAGATTGAAAAATGAGAGCGTCGATCAAAGGCGATCGGATCAGGCCTTTCCCTGTTCAGCCAGTTCTGTGGAGAGTCTTCCAAGTGGGTCAGGATCTAGTAAGTAGAAGCATTCGCATTTATCTGCATCGATAAATTCCCGAAGACCCCCCTCCTCAGCCCCTCGTGGGTCCATTGCAATCCTCTTTAAATCGCACACAGAGAGAATGGGAAAAAAAGAGGAAAAGATCCAGAGATAATAGGCTCCCAGAAAAAAAATTAAGGGGTATAAAAAGATCTCGGGGAATAATCGACGTTTTAAATAAATGATTACGACTGGAGTAATACTGAATGCTTCACAAAAAAAGGAATCCTGATAAAAAATCTCTATCTTGTATTGTATAAACACTTTCTCTATTATAGAAAAAATAGATAGAATTGAAAAAGTCGGTAAATGTACAATCCCTAGTCTGTAACTGTCAACGTTACTTCATTCATGCACAAAAACTGTACTTAACGAACCATTTACCTAAATAATAATAATAATAATAATAATCTTTATTTATTTAAAATACTATTTAGTTACATGCATTTTTACACAAAAGATAATAATCGAGTATTTGGAATCTAATGGCGAAGTTCAGTCTTTGGCTGGGTCGCCGCGACTGTTTTTCAACTTAACCATTGAAAACATAAATAAATATCAAAACAAGCGCAGAAGTTTGTTTCAGTGCGTTTCATATATCAGTAATTTAAATTATTCTATAATTAAATCAGCAATATTGAAATACAAAATATACATCTATCTGTCTTTAAGATGTTTGGCATAATGTTTACGGAAAGTTAAGACACATTTCGCTTTGCATTCTAGTGGTACCTTATTGTACACTTTAGAAATTTGGATTGAGAATGATCTTTCTGCAAAAACAGATTTATGTTGAGGTGGAGTTAGTAATCCTCTATAGCGTACATTAAGTGTATGAAGGGCCCGCCGTGGCCGAGCGGTTGAGCCGCTGGTTTCGCCAATCGTTCACGGCGGTAATCTGGGTTCGATTCCCAGCCGGGGCGAGTAATTTTTCTAACGAAAAATATTCGTCCCGAAGTCCATGGGTGTGTGTGAATGTGTTGTGACGTCCAAATATATAGTTATAGGTAATTAGCAATAAGTTAAAGAAATAAAACAAATACAAATATAAATAAAATGATGTTGGCTAATGGGTAAGTTCCCAAGGCCAGGCAAAAGCCAAACCCAATAAAAAAAAAAAAAAGTGTATGAACGTCAGAGCGGAATTAAATTTTGTGGTAAAGATAAGGTGGAGTCTTGTCTTTAATTATTTTGTGACAAAAAAACAAATAACTATCAAGTGTACGTCCTTACCTATTTAATTACTTACTTAAAATTTCAAAAGAATGCAAATTTGATATTAATCAGAGAAGAACTACTGGATATTGTTCAGAGATGAACCACTTGATATTAGATATAGGTCCTTCGTGAATGATTCGTTTGAAAAGAACGATTCTGTACGGTGATTTGAATGAGCTGATTCCGTATTTCAAGAAGAATTGATTCGTTAATGATTCATTCACTCGAGACGACCGACCGAACGATTTTGATCGAGCAGAATCGTATTCCCGATTCGGATTTATACATGCGATCTGAATCCGCCCGAATCGGATGACTAATTCGTTCGCTCGAATCCGCGCACAACTTCAACTCCGCTTATACATGCGATCTGAATCTGAAACCGCCCGAATCGGATGACGAATTCGTTTGTTCGAATCCGCGCACAACTTCAACTCCGCTTTATATATGCGGTCTGAATCTGAATCCGCCCGAATCGGATGACTATTTTGTTCGCTCGAATCCGCGCACAACGTCAACTCCGCTTGTACATGCGATCTGAATCTGAATCCGCCCGAATCGGATGACTAATTCGTTTGCTCGAACCCGCACACAACTTCAACTTCGCAAAATAGGGTTTTCTTGATTTTTAACTTTAATTCGTACCTTGCGTAATTTGTGAGATAGATAAAAACTATAAATACCTTCTTGAGACACTTTTTCAAGTAGAATCCAGTGGCATAGGCATTTTTTTATTTTATGCACACATTTTCGAGTTATAGCCAAATTATTTTTTATTTAAATAGAAATCATAGTTGGCTTTGACACAGTTAAAAAGAGTGTTTTTCACTGATTTCAAAAATATATACTTTTGTTAATTTATCTTGAAAATAGTGTTCCTATAGAGTTGAAACTAAATTTTAATCTGCTAAATAATAGAATACGGAAGACAATAGCCATTTTTAATCATTTGCATGCTCAATTTTAATTAATTATTCCATTGAAACAAAATAAGTTCTGTTCTTCCAACAAGATGGAGCAGATTACTTTTGAATGCAAATTTAGGGAGCGATTGGTTGGGAACATTTAGACCAGTTAGGTGGCCTGCTAGATCTCCAGATCTAACACCGTTAGATTTTTTTTGGGATACCTGCAGGATAAAATTTACAAGCAGCCTAAATTAATTTAGACGTATTGGAACATATTCATGATTTTCATAGGAACTGTTCCCAACATTCAAATTTGTATCGCCATTCAAGCTGTAAGAGGTAGATGCCAAAGATGCATTAAAAATAATGACCATCAGTTCGAATATTTAAAATAAGATTTTTTTCAATATATAAAAATTTTAATAAATAATAAAAATAATAAAATACATATTACTCAAAAAAGAATTATTATTATTAAAAATATCATTAACTTATAATGTTTATCATAATTAAAACTGAGCATGCAAATGATCAGAAATGACTATTGTCTTCCATATTATATTATTTAGCTGATTAAAAACTAGTTATTACTCTATAGTAACACTGTTTTTTAAGATAAATTAACAAAAGTATATATTTTTGAAATTAGTTAAAAACACTCTCATCATCTATGTCAAAGCCAACTATGATTTACATTAAAAAAAAAAAAAATGATTGGGCTATGACTCGAAAATGTGTGCCACTGGATTCTACTCAAATATGTGTCTTAAGAAGGTATTTATTGTTTTTGTCTATCTCAGAAATTACGCAAGTTATTAATTAAAGTTAAAAATTAAGAAAACCCGATGTTGCCCTATAACTTCTGAAAAAAACAAGTTGGTGCATTTTTTGTTTTCGGCATAGTCCTAGTCTCAAAAAAAGAGATCGCGACTGCGCCATCGGTTTTTCTCTAACTCTTATATTTACCGAGATGCCCATAAGCAACATCGAAATTAGACCACCCTGTACATGCGATCTGAATCTGAATCCGCCCGAATCGGATGGCTAATTCGTTTCCTCGAATCCGCGCACAACTTCAACTCCGCTTTGCACATGCGGTCTGAATCTGAATCCGCCCGAAACTCGCTGCGCCAGCCTTTATTGGTATTTTGTACGACTCGACGCGTAATTTTATCAGTTGTTATTTACTCTCTACTTATGAGACAAATCACAGAATATTTGCAAGATGAATTCAAGCCACCGAAGTCTAATTTGGAACAGCTTTACTAAACTTTCGACTGATAAGGCAAAATTATTTGATAATTTAAAAATAAATATAATAAAACATTTTGAACTATAGTTAAATTTGTATATGCTTGCTCTATTTTTTATAAACACATATCTTTTGAATTAATCTATCATCTTTGCTAAAATTATACAAGTCGTCCAAGTCAATTCCTTTAAAACGGTATTGGCTCGTTCAACTGATATCATTAGGTCGGTCGTCTATCTCGGCGCCGTTTGGTATGGAACGAACATATAGGATTATTATTATTATTAGTAGTAGTAGTATTATTATTCAATTTTGTAAGTAGTTAATTGCCAGTAAGTAAATGGTCACGGTTTATGAAACACGTGTTTATAGTCACTATAGAGGGAGATTGAGGCGAGAACTATAGTTCGTTCTCGCCTCAATCTCCCTCTATTGTGACTATAAACACTTGTTTCATATTATTGTTATCATTATTATTATTATAAGTAATTCGTTTACGAACGATTCATAAAGAACGAATCACTTTTAAGAAATAATTTGGTTCATTCGAATCACCTAAAAGATCCGAACTTCCCATATCTACTTGATATTGTTTAGAGATGAACTACAGTTCAAGTATTGTATATAACTGGCACTTATTCACAGAATTAAGAAAAAAAAGATAAAAGAATACATTGAAGTATAAATAATAATCCCTAAAGATTAATTTTTCACTCAACCCATTTATTAGTTATACACAATCATTAATCTTTTCTAAACGTATAGTGTGTGTAATCCCTTAATAAATACCTTGACTAATCTGGAAAATTAAGTACGACGTGTGACATATTTCACATTCTCTAGATTTATCAGAGAATAGATGTATGCATGCATGCGACGTGTGTGTGTATGTGTGTGTGGATGTGTGCGTGTTGTCCGCTCCCTCATCAATCATTTTGGCGTTTGTGACGTGTCAATTATTCAGGCGACGTCGCCGGTTCGAATTCAATCAGGACCAAATTGTCATCCTCTGGTCTATTAATAATTGAAAAACACGGGAAAGACCGCAATTTGCCCGCCTGCCAACGGGGTGTAAATTAGACAAAGCCACAAAATGTAATCCAGTTATAGCCAAGAGAAGAAAAGAATTATTGAGTAAAACAAAAACACTGCGCAGAAAAGCCTAAACTTAGTGACAAATTAGTTGTGGGTTTATTGAATGAGTGTCTAAATAAAAATAAATTATCATATACACAGGGAATTTTTCTTTCAAGTACAGGGTGCCACATATGAAAAAGTCTTTTATTTGAAGAGATATTGCAAAACAGTTTTCGCAGGCCAGGGTCACCTTTTTGTGTTCTAATCAATGGTAAAAAGAAAATTGATCTATCTCTTACCGTTTCCGAATTGCATCACCCTGTACACATATATATATAGAAAAGAAAGTTATAGCTATAGCCACGAAAAGAAAGGAATTATTGAGTAAAACAGAAATACTGCGTAGAAAAGCCTAAACTTAGTGATAAATCAATTTTACATTTATAGAATAAGTATCTAAATAAAAATAAAATATTATACAGGGAGCCCGTATTTCAACAAAATGTATGGGGATCTCGGTTATTTGAAGAGATAGAGAGTCGGTTAAATTAGGGCATAGTTGCGTATTTTAGGGCCCAATAATAATCTAACAACAAATTTGAATTTTTTTTTCGTATAATATATAAAATTACGAAAAAACTATTCGTAAAAATGCAAACAGTGTCTTGATTAATAAGACAATTTAAGACGATAAATATCCATTGAAACAACTACTTCCCGTGCAAATACACCTCCGGATATTGAATTATACGATGAAATATTTAAAATCTTATTTAATTTGATTTGTTACAACGCTCTATTAAAGTATATGTAACGTTTAGGTCAAATTCTCTTCAAACCAACTAACAATACAATTTAAAATGAAAGGAGAGATATCAACAAATTAGAAGTGAAAGGACTTGGATTAAAACTAGTTTTAATCTAAGTCCTTTCACTTCTAATTTGTCAAATTTGTTGTTAGATTATTATTGGGCCCTAAAATACGCAACCTTGCCCTAATTTAACCGACTCTCTATCTCTTCAAATAACCGAGATCCCCATAAATTCTGTTGAAATACGGGCTCCCTGTATAATATTTTATTTTTATTTAGATACTTATTCTATAAATGTAAAATTGATTTATCACTAAGTTTAGGCCTTAGGTTTAGGTTTAGATCCCCATACATTCTGTTGAAAGTGTGCAAACTATAAGAAGCGTAAGCTTATTTTCTCGAATTCAAAGAGTTTTGAATTTGAATTTATCTTGTTTTTTTTTCGTATTTGAGATATTGTGAAAAAAACTAATTTTACAAATTTCGTTTTTATTTTTTTATTCATAAACTATTGAATCCAGACATTAAAAATTTCGACATTATAATGCATTTTTAACGAGCAATCTAGTAACATATTTTATTTTAAGATAACTATAACATTTACCCAGGGACCATAGCCAACTTTTGTTTTTCTTGTGGGCCCTATTTTGGATTTTTATATTTTTTGGAAGAATATGTTTTTCTGAATTCAATGATGTACCACACTTATAGTTTATTGTACATTTTATATGTAAAATTTTATTCTTTTGTTTTTTGTAAAGAGTGCTTTGGAAACAGTTGAGTAAGTCACTCATTTGACAACTCCTAGAACTCATAATTTGCTTACATATCCAGCTGATTAGTTACTGTACTGATAGAAAATGTATTTGTTTATAAACGAAATGCTGGTGTGATATTTTGAATCTCATAAATTGCTTGACTATTTTTGGACTATCAAAGGATTTTGTCATATTGGCCGTGTTTTGACTATTGTGACTGTAAGTGGCTTGATTGACTGTCTTTTGACTATGCTAAGATTTGACTAATCTGGATTTTAAGTCACTTAAATCTTGAAACGCATTTTGTCTGATAGCCATTAGACACAACGCATTTTGTCTAAACAATGTGCACCTGCAACTGACTGTATTTCGGCTATTGTGATGTTTTGATTGTAAGTCACTTAAATCTTGAAACGAGTTTTGTCTGATAGCCATTAGGTACAACGCATTTTGTCTAAACAATGAGCAAAATGACAGACGAATGCAATTTTATTCGGCTATTGCCTAAAAATATTGGACAATTCGCGTATTGTCTAGACCAGTGGTGAGGAAACTTTTTTAAGACGGGCCATTTGTAATAACCAGACAATCGTAGCGGGCCAAAGAATAATGCTTAATCGTAGGTAGGTAGTTTTTATGCGGGTCGTCACATTACGAAGTAAGAACGCGTTCAAACATTCTCACGACGGCACTCTTAAACGGGCCGGATTAAACCTTTCCGCGGGCCGGACTTGGCCCGCGGGCCGTAGTTTCCGTAGTTTTTCACAGGTCTAGACAAACCGCGTTTTGTCCGTAACATATACAGAGAGTTTTATGTAACACCGAACATGTTCATCCCATACAATTTGACACCTTTATTTTTTAAGTTATGTGTAAACTGGGTTGCCTATATGACCATTAAAAATTGTAGCCAATGAATCACAACTAATGCCTCAACTTGAACACACAGGGAGTTTTTCTTTCAAGTATACATGTCCAATTACACCGTATATATCGTAAATCTTTAAATACTCGTTGTTAAATAAAATCAATTTGAAACTTGAAACGAGTGTCTTCCACTCCCAGACTAAGCATGAAGTAAAATTTCGAGTTTAGAAAAGCCTGAAAATTTGGTTTGGTCGCGTAGCGCGAAGCGCGGAGCGGCCAAACCAAATTTTCAGGCTTTTCTAAACTCGAAATTTTACTTCATGCGCCACCGGTACAAAACACTGACATATTACGAAGTTTAAAACACACCGCTAAACTTCACATTGCATCAGTGTTTCGTATCGGTGGCGCATGAAGTAAAATTTCGAGTTTAGAAAAGCCTGAAAATTTGGTTTGGCCGCTCCGCGCTTCGCGCTACGCGACCAAACCAAATTTTCAGGCTTTTCTAAACTCGAAATTTTACTTCATGCTTAGCCTGGGAGTGGAAAACACTCGTTTAAAGCTTCAAATTAAATTCTTTTAGTAAACCGAGCGTCGGCAAATATACAACGTATGCTTATGTATATTTAAAAGAAAATTTCTCGTTATGAAAATGTTTAGTGTTATATAAAACTCTCTGTATATATGCAACCGGGAAATCAGAATTCTAGATGGGGCAAGTGCCCCTCCCTTACTCATATGTACGGGCGCCTATGAAAGCGTGTGTATGTGTATACTTAAAACTAGAAATGTTACTTCATGCTTAATCAAAGATGGTAAAACTCGTTTGAAGCATCAACTTGTTTTTTACGAAGGCTTTAAAATATACAACTTATCTATCGAAAAATCTATACTTAAAAGCAAGGCCAGGGGGGGGATATAGGGGTTCAAAAACTTAACGTTATCAACATTTATATGGTATTTATTAAATGAACAAAGCTACATAAGGTTTGTTCATTTAATAAAAACCATATAATTGTTGATAACGTTAAGTTTCCTCCTCATTAAATCTATGAGATATGCAATTTGTGAGTGTAAATTTAATAATAAAAAAAAACTCATAGAAATTGAGTTTATTTCTTTAAGATTAAATTTACACTTACAAATTAAACTGCTAATCTATTTTTTTTTCTGATAGATTTAATAAGGAGGAAACTTAACGTTATCAACAATTATATGATTTTCATAAAATTAACAAATCTACATACCAGGAGTTTTTCTTTCAAGTATACATGTCCCAATTACAGCGTATATACTATCTTTAGATAATCGTTGTTTTTCTAAAAGAGTTCAATTTGAAACTTAAAATGAGTGTGTTCCACTCCCAGACGAAGCATGAAGTAAAATTTCGAGTTTAGAAAAGGCTGAAAATTTGGTTTGGTCGCGTAGCGGGATGCGCGGAGCATCCAAACCAAATTTTCAGGCTCTTCTATACTCGAAATTTTACTTCATGCGCCACTGGTATAAAACAATGACATTTAACGAAGTTTAAAACACACAGCTAAACTTTACATTGAAGCCTTCGTTGATTTTTTTTATATAAAAAACAAGTTGATGCTTTCAACGAGTTTTAATACTCTTTGATTAAGCATGAAGTAAAATTATAATCAGTGTTTTGTACCGGTGGCGCATGAAGTAAAATTTCGAGTTTAGAGAAGCCTGAAAATTTGGTTTGGCCGCTTCGCGCTACGCGACCAAATCAAATTTTCAGGCTTTTCTAAACTCGAAATTTTACTTCATGCATAGTCTGGGAGTGGAACACACTCATTTTAAGTTTTAAATTGAACTCTTTTATTAAACCGAGCGTCGTAAAATGTACAACGTTTGCATACATATACAGGGAGGGGCAGACAAAGCTATCCGATTTGAAATCCCTTTTTCTCAGAAGAGGGAACAGGTAGAGTAGTGGGGTAAAAACCGTTAGAAAGCCGGTTTTATGCCATTTGTCATTAGTCAACATGCCTTGGTCTGGTGAACATCGTGCTTTTGTTATTGAGCGGTTTATCGAAAACGGCGGTTCGATAATTGCTACACAACGTGCTTTTCGAATTCATTTCGGACTCGGGCGTCATGATCCTGTTCCACACCACGCTACGATTAAAGTGTAGGTGTCAAATTTTCGACGGACGGGTTCAGCATTGAAAAAGAAGTCGCCTGGACGTCCCAGGACAGCAACAGGACCTGAAAACGTGGCCAATGTGAGAGCCGCGATTGAACGTTCCCCGCGTCGTTCGGCACGAAAACATTCGCTCGCTTTGGCGATTTCCAACCGCAGTATTCGGCGAATTTTGCACCGGGACCTCAAAATGCATCCCTACAAAATGGTTGTTGCACAGGAATTAATTGAAAGGGATTTTGAAACCCGTATGAACCTGTGTCGCGATCTCCGAGAACTCCCAATAGACGATGTTGTGCTCTTCACGGACGAAGCCCATTTTCACCTTTGTGGCGCCGTAAACAGGCAGAATTTTCGATATTGGAGTGACGAAAATCCTCGGGAAATCCATCAGAAACCCCTCCATAGCCCAAAAGTGACTGTGTGGTGTGCTCTTTCCCGCCTAGGCGTCTGGGGGCCTTACTTTTTTGAAGAAAATGGGCAAACCGTAACGGTCAACAGCGAGCGCTATTATTTCATGCTGGAAAATTTTCTTCAACCCAAAATGGAAGAAAATGGCGTGGAAAATGTGTGGTTTCAACAGGATGGTGCAACCGCGCACACATCGCGACGATCAATGGACATTCTCAGGGAAATGTTTCCCGGACGCCTCATTTCTCTGAGAGGTGATATTGGCTGGCCGCCGCGCTCACCGGATCTCACTCCATGTGACTTCTTCCTTTGGGGTTACCTCAAATCGAAGGTATTCCAGCATTGACCAAGGGCCCTTCTTGCTTTGCGAAGGGAAATTGCTCGGGCAATTGAAGAAATTCCTGTGGAAATGACGGTGAAAGTCATGGAAAGCTACCACGAGCGCCTAAATCAGTGTATCCGCTCCCAAGGACGACATTTGAGTGATGTGCTTTTCAAAACTTAAATTTAAAAATGGCATAAAATTTGCGATATGTTAATAAAAAAAAAAATTTGTCAAGTTGAGTGGTTTTAATTTTATAACGTTTTGAAATCGGATAGGTTTTTCTGCCCCACCCTGTACTTAAAAGAAAAAAATCTTGTTATGAAAATGTTCGGTGTTACATAAAACTCTCTGTATATTTGTATAGTATTGAGCGTTACTATGTGGTAATTTATATTATTGAATCAATATTGAAAAAATGATAAAATAAAGTGGTATAAAACATTGAAACCTACACATGAAAACAGTATAATATTTTTAGTTGAAAATAGTACTTGATAAGTGTAAAAAATTCCAATTCATATGCAAATATTCAATTTTCAAATTGTTATTATTATAAAAACGAATTTATTTACAATATGTATACATAAATATTCTAATAAACTATCAAATCACTAACGCTATTGTTCAAATTAAAATTTCATCGCAAACAAATTTCATTCAACCCAATTTTAATCCATAAATATTTATAAACACTATTCAACGGAATAATTCCATTCACACCGGATTTTAATAAAATTTAATACACATCTAATTCGCTACGCTCGGCCCGCCCATACAAAATGCAATCCAGAATTCATAATTAATCCCATCAATAATAATTTAATGCTAACAGTTGGCGAATACTAATTTGATCAAATCATCCGCTAGATTAATTAATTAATTAAAAGTTGATGACGATCGTCGAGTCAGGTTTATTTATACAAATATAGAAATTTACTAGCCGAATTACAACTAATTAGTTTCGAATTTGGCAAAGGGTTAGGGTTGAATGGACTTTACTGGCGTTTGTTGTTTGTATTATTAAATGCTCATTAAATGGATAATAGTTTACATTGGGTTCGTTTAATTGTGGAAAATAATACGATTTTGGGGATTGTTGTCATTAAATTTTAAATTGTATACAGGTTGTCATGTGGAAGTTGAATAATTTGTGTAGTTTTTCTGCAATCAATTATTTTATACTTTTTTAAGATTGTTTTGTTTTCAAATTCTAGCGAAATAGTTGAAGATATTTAAAATTAGATTAGACAATCACTGGGTTAGCGTGTGATTACTTGTTTAAGTATCTATACAATTCTAGTCCAGGTAAGATAAGCTTTGGTTAGTTCAACTTTGTTTACTATTTTAAAAAACATTGTAAACGATCAAAACTTTCCGGCTCGGGTGCTTCTGGTACCCGGATTGAGGGTAGTTTCTAAAATGTTTTGAGTTTTAAATCTAGACTTTACCTTTCTTCTTAACTCAACCCAATAGAGGATCTAGAATCAGTTAGAGCAAAGTAGCTTATTTTATATTATACCGGTATTGCTTAGAAAGGAACTAAACCTACCTTAACCTCACATAACCTAAAATAAGTCAAGTTGACGTTATTTTTGGACTAACTATAAGGTTACTCGTACTTTATAAAATATGAACAAAGCTACATAACCTAAAATAAGTCAAGTTGACGTTATTTTTGGACTAACTATAAGGTTACTCGTACTTTATAAAATATAGTTGGTAATTTTTGTACTAATTACAAGCTTATTCGTACCTTATACAATTATGAATATTCTTCTATTAATAGTGAATTAAATATATTAATTCTTGAGAGGTGCATGTAACATACCCACATTAAATTACCCTTGTGTTCCGCGAAACTGTTAATTACTGCGCAAACAAACCGCGATTAATTAGAATTTGAATAGTTGCGAACTAAGGTTAAACATCAATTTGGTAAATAACAACAATCCGTCTATTGTTGTTGTTGTTTTTGCAAGAGTGCGGAGGTGAAGGGTAAATTAGGCGCCCCCATGGCGGCGAAGTGCAAATAAACACGGTTTCAAAGGTGAGGCGTTGAAAAGAGTCACAAATGAGAGTGTGTGCTCGCCTATTCAGACTACACCGGCATAATCACGCACACGCGAGTGCCAAGTGTAATTAATTTGTGAAAACTACTCGTGTTTCAATGAGTTGAAACACACCACCACACAAGAAATAAGATACCATGTGATATAAAGTATAATTATCTTTCAAAAATTATATTACTAATAAAATAAAAACAAAAATGTTATTAATTTGTATATCGATCAACTACTTCCGAAACCTCGTCGATTTTACAAAAAAAAAATCTGGTAATTCAGATATTATTAATTAACTAATATTAGTATAATCACTTATTTAAAATAATAATTACAAATCGCTCATGATGAAGTTATACGTAACATAAGAAAAATCAGAAGGATTACGCAGCTCATATAATAATTAACTAGTACCGTCCGATCGTTTAAAACAGTGATGGGGAAACTACGGCCCGCGGAAAGGTTTAATCCGGCCCGTTTAAGAGTGCCGTCGTGAGAATGTTGAACGCGTTCTTACTTCGTAATGTGACGACCCGCATAAAAACTACCTACCTACGATTAAGCATTATTCTTTGGCCCGCTACGATTGTCTGGTTATTACAAATGGCCCGTCTTAAAAAAAGTTTCCCCACCACTGGTTTAAAACATGATTTAGAGTACGCTTTGAATTTTAAATTAGATTGGCACTACTGACTGTCGTCACATAGTTTACCATAACCTCAAATTTATTCCATCATTCAATTAGCATTCTAGGCAACCACAAAAAAATGCCGCCTACTCTAAATCATAATTTAAATGATCACACAATGTTTTATACTTCTGTCAAATTTCACATTTTGCATTTACGAGGTTTCGGAAATAATGGATCGATATTTAAAAAAAGAACTTAATTATTGTTTCCATTATCTTTTTATAAAACAAAACTCTCTCTATACACCATTCCATTTGTTTCTGGATCTCGCCTAGCTATGGAAAAATGACAGTTTAAGTATTGTAAATGGGGCTGGTTGTGTTTTAAATCAGGGTTTTTAAATGTCACTGTCAGATGTTCAATTTTAAGGTTATAATTTCTGACTATTGTGATCTTACACTGTTGCCTGTTTTACAAATTTTCAGATATAAAAGGATAATAATATGCAGTATTAAGATTAACAAAATTTACTACTTTGATACTGTAAACATTTTCTAAGGAAAATAATTTTAGCTGCAACAACATGTTTTTGTTCACAGAGAATTTTGCGCCCATTAATTAATTTGAATTTATACCCCATACTTTTAACAACCCTATAAAGTGTTGTTCTACTCCCATGGAACTCATAATTTTCTTTCATATCATTCAAAAGATCTCTCAAAGTAAAATACTGATTTCTAGAGTTATATTGCCAAATTAGTTGTTGCAGATATTTTCTAGCTAGGTGATTCCAAAAATGGCTGTTTTTAGATCGTTTGCCAGAAGTAGTAGATTTCAATTCGTCAGGTCTTTGTCGTAAAATTAATTGTAATGAAGATCTCCCTACCTGAAACGTAATTATCTTTAATTAAATATATATGATAATTAAAATACTAGACATACCCCAAAAATATCTATTAAAATCGTAATAATATTGTGATGCTGTAGATTTGGATTACTTTGCCTAAAATGTTTGTAGGATTTCAGAATTTGTAACCTTTTTGATTCAGAGATAATCTTTGGCATGTTAATATTTAATATGTGCCTGAAATTATTTTTCACTTTGACATTGACACAGCATTGCAACACTAGATTAATTTGATTTAATAATAAAATGCTCGAAGAAGCGACCGCGTGGCGAAATAATTGTTGCAAGATTAACAATAAACCTCTTGAAAATTAAAAAGAGGATTACTTATGATATCATAAATTATTGCAACACTGTTAAAATAAGGAATCAGGAGTGCCAATTAATAAAAAATGTAAATGTTGATACTGCAACATAACAACACGAAAGCATGGCTAGGCGAGATCCAGAAACAAATGGAATATATTATATGTATTTTAAAAAAAACAAGATATGAGGTTTTTTTATATATAAAAGAACGGAAATAAAAAACTGTTTATGTTTGTCAACTCATTTTGAATTATACCAGATGAATCCTTGTATTTTCCCTTGTTCTTCCGTATGCTGAAAATGCTCGTATTTAAAGATGTTTCTTCTTTAGGTACGCAAGCTTTAGTTAGAGCTGGAAGCAATCATAGTTCAATATCAGCAGAAGATGCAGAGCCTAGCCCAACAGAACCACACGTTATAGGAAGAGCCAAAGCTCTCGTTGACTACACTCCAAGTCCATATGATAAAGAAGCTTTAAAATTTAAGGTAAGAACCTCAGATATCTATTGGAAAATTACATTTCTAAATTTGTATGTGGGAGGTAAACTACACCAAGTAATTTTTTTTTCAAAATACGTTTTTTTATATTGTTGGGGTCAGGATGTTTTACACTATTATTATCGAGTGGTAAATAGCACTGTAAAATTTCAAAAACCTAACTTGGTGTCAATAACGTAGATAGCTTTTTGCGATGGAGAAGACTGTCTATTTAGTTTCATAAACGTATTTTTCTAAAGTACGAATAATGTTTTTGTTTTACTTAAATGCAGGGGCGCCATCGAAGCCAAAGATCCGAAAATTCATAAATTTAAGTTAAAATTCCTGACTTAAATTATATAAGTAATCTATATTTTAATTTTACTTTAATTCGTTGTTTTGTACGCGTGGCGCATGAAGTAAAATTTCGAGTTTAGAAAAGCCTGAAAATTTGGATTTACCGGGGCGCGACTCGCTTCGCTCGCGCGCCCCGGCAAATCCAAATTTTCAGGCTTTTCTAAACTCGAAATTTTACTTCTTGCTTAATCTAGGAGTGGAAAACACTCGTTCGAATTATATTTTAATAACATCAGATTAATCCGCTCTCGGGAGGTATTCCTTTAACATTATTCTCGATCAATTTACATTATCATAATGTATCTCAACCTAATCAATAGTTTTTACCGCTCCGAAATATTCAATACAAATACTATTTAAAATTTTAGAAAGGCGATATAATTGAAATCCTATCAATGAACGCTAGTGGACAATGGAAGGGTATCTGCCACGGAAGGAAAGGCACCTTTAAGTTCATTAACGTGGAACTCTTATCAGAGAGGCACATCAAGGCTAGGAGGGAAATGAAATGGCATAGGAACATCAAGGGTAAACCAAAATCGGTGGAAGACCTTCTGCAAAAAATCGGCCTGCAGGAGCACATATCCGTTTTCGTGCTGAACGGCTACGAGGATTTAGAGCTGTTCAAGGAGATCGAACCCTCGGATTTAGATTACTTGGGAATTGTTAATTGTGATCACCGGGCGAAAATTCTGACGGCCGTACAACTCCTACACGATTTGGATTGTAAGTAATGAAACATTTTATCAATTCGTAGTTTTCTAATCAGTTTTTCATTGACATCGACTCGACGCTCTACTATGTTTTCACCCTAACTTAATGAGTTTAATCTTAAAACCGTCCTAATTTAATAAGTTTTATCTTTAAACCGTTACATCACACAGGAAATTGTTCGTTTAAGGATATATATCTCGATGCAATTTTTTTTTTGTCATTTTTTTCAGGCCTAATTAAGGTTCAAAACTCATTAAGGCCCAGTTGCATCAGAAAACGTTGAACTGGTTCATCTCTGAACTTGAGTTCAATATGACAGTTCCTATTGTTTTAATGTCGAGTTCAGATATGAACCGGTTCAACGTGTTTGATGCAACTGGACCTAAAAATTAGCCCAGTTGTACCAAACAAGTTTAACCGGTTCATCTGTGAATTCAAGTTCTATATGACAATAAAACAATAGGAACTGTCATTTTGAACTCAAGCTCAGAGATAACCCAGTTCAATGTTTTCTGGTGCAACTTGGCCTTCTGAGTTCTGAGCCAAGAAATTAAATTTTAAAAACCTTATCAGTTACGAATTTAATTATTTGTTATCATTCTAGCATTCATTTTAATTTCGACATTTACATTTACATTTATGATTTCCTATTTTTCTAGTGCTATCTTCATTAGTATTGGTCGACTGACAAAACGTCAGTCCGACCAATTTCACCGCATTGCCGTTAATCTTGTAAAAACAAATACAGACATGGAAGTAAGTGTGCAAATGAGAGTAAATGAAAACTTCCCTCCCCTTTAGAAAAAATATTTAATAAAAAAACTAGCTGCATTGAGCGCATTCGTTTAGATGCATGAAGTATCGTAAAGTGAACACCTTGTTACAGAGTTTTGCGTGCACATACCTTTTGATCATGAATATTTTTTTTATTTCATTATTTATATTAGCAAGTATAATTATGATTATTGATAACTAGAGTACTGTAGTTGATAAAAAATGAAGAAATATAACTGGTTGAGGTGTTAATGACAACAGAATACTCGTATAGGAGCATTGTCAAGAAAATCATCATGTTCAATACTAGATTTTTTTTGCTAAGCTGATTAGAAGTTCGTGTCGTGGATTCTAGTACCTACGTAATTCATTCGAGAAAAACTCCTTTTGCAACTGGAAGAAACGTTAACCTTTGTTCATTGAAATAAGCTTTGAACTATTCTTTGATTTGACTTCTGTTAACTGAATGATACCTTTGAAATTTTCGCAATCACCTAAAAGAACGTTTTTTTTAATCCTTTAATAACCTAAAACCCAGACCCAATTGGATCTGTGTTTAATTAATTTTGAAATAGTGGCAGTTCTTTAAATTTTTCTGATTTTTTTAAACTCCGCTGGGCAAGAGCATAGGTTAGGTGGGCAAGGGCATAATAAAGTTAAAAGAAATATAAACTGTGTAAACACCTATACTATGTACAACAGCACTAACAATCTTTGGATTTTTGGAAGATGGTACAACTAATTTACAAACTCTCTGCTATAAATAGTTTTACTAAAATATTAACAGTGAAGTAAATATGTAGGTAACTTTTATTAATACTTTCAGCCGGTAGTGAAGGAGATATAGCGGGTTCAAGTAGTGAAGGTGACGACCATAGCAGAGCTCTAATGCGCGAACCTGGAGGGACGTGCTCGCCATTCGGCCGACGCCAATTCCCAAGAGATTCCGGCTGCTACGACGCGGCGCTGAAATCCTCTAGACAGATCCAGCACACATCCCCGCAGGGCGAATCCGACAACAGCGACAACAACACCCAATTTTGTGATACCACCAACAACCTCGACTCCGTCGTGGAGCAGTGCAACAACGAAATCCTCGCGCGGATGCGCCAGGCCCAGAAGAACGCCCTCAACCTCAAAGAAGACCCGACCGCCGTTTACCAACCGAACATCCCGATAAACACCGCCATACCAAACTCTTCGAGCGTCGAAATGATGCGGAAAACGAAAGACTCATACGTAAGCATGCATGGCCATACAACATTAATCGATCCTTGCAGACGCAACCTACTTACTCGTTCCAGCAGCGGGAGAAGAAACACGGCGGAAGATAGCTGCGAGGCGGATCAGAAACTTGCCGCTGTTAAGTTTGTTGTTGGTGGTGGTGGTGGTGCTGGTGTAGGTGGTGGTGTAGGGGTTGAAGGGGATGGCATTTCCGGCAGAAGCTGCCCCAGCGAAAAGTCGAGCGACTCTGGTGTCAGCAGCAGCTCGATATCCTCCGCCAATCCTAAAGACAACCGTCTCCCGCAGAATATCACAGAAAACCCCGCTCACAATATCCTTACTTTTTCTAACTGTGCCAATCGATCGACTACGTCCAATACTGCCAATAAGAATATCGCTTGAAACGCAAGGTACTGAATTTAAACTAGTATGTATATTAACAGAATGTCTGCAGTATTTTTAATAACTCATTTATCTGCAAATAAGTTTATTATTGATGTAGTAATTAATAATGTAAATAAACTACCACTCTCAAATAATGTGCCAATTTCAATCGCATACACAAATCTAGAACACACTTGAAAGACGCCTTTATTAATCAAGCATACACAGATAATCGAGGGGATATTAAATTTCAAACTTATTTAATTTTTTAAGGAAAGCTCCTAGAGATTTGAAATTTAGACAGCATGCAATAAACACAATTCAATCTATAAAACAATGGTTTTCCAAATGTAGTTACTTTCGATGATACGATTGAAAAGAATTGCAATTCTTGGAAATTAAGACACTTACAGCAAGTTACTGAAGTATTATTATAATAAAACTAGATGTCAAATTTCATAGTGATACGATGACCTATTCTTAATGAAATCTGTTTAACATTGTCTTATTTTGGGCCCGTCTAACAGAATAAATCAAAATTTGAACAAAGTACACTTCTCGCGAAAAATAATCGGTATTTTAAAGGTCGGGTCAATGCAACTTCTTGCAAACCTGGTCCCCTAGGGCGAGTTTATTTTTTATGAGGAGTGTCATCATCATCATCATTATCATCTATCAACCCGTTTCGTTAACTGCTAGACATAGGCCTCCTCCCTAGCACCCCCATCCTTTTTAGGTCATCGGTCCAACACGTAGATGGTCTTCTTCTGCTGTGCTTGTCCGCTCTTAGTCTCTAAACTAATAGCTTCTTTGTCCGTCTCTTATCCTCCAGTCGACCTACGTGGCCAGCCTATCTCCACTTGAGTTCTTTTGCGCTTGATTACGTCTACCACTTTAGTTTTCCTTTATAGGTCCTTATTGGTGGTATGGTGTTGTGTGGATACTCTGGTCATTGATCTTTTCATTTTACTGTGGGTTGTTTTAAATTTCCTTTCCGTTTTGGTGGTTAAAGTTAAGGTTTCGCCTCATACGAGGGGGTAACGGGAATTTCATTATAACTTCTGTATTAATCAATATTTTCACAATCAATTTTGATCATCTTCACAATAATTCCCATTGATTTATGGAATTGTTATGTTTTTTCATTGTTCAAAACAGTTTGTAAATTCACATTTTGTTATGTTATTTAGTCCTTACAGTTTTGTTTTACCTCCTCTACAGTCGAAAAACGTTTTCCTTTCATGTCTCTTTTAAGTCTAGGAAACAAAAAGAAGTCACAGGGGGCCTGGTTTGGTTAATAGAGGGGATGAACAATCATCATGCCGTTTTTGGTCAAAAACTGCTTCACAGATAGCGCAGTATGTGCAGGTGCGTTGTCGTGGTGGAAGAACCAATCCTCTGTGCACCGAAGATTGCACTTTTTTCCGGATGTTTTTCCTCAACCTCCTCAAAACCCTCAAGTAGAATTGTTGATTGACTGTTTGGCCTGGAGGAACAAATCCCCTGTGCACCGAACATCTGCGTTTTTTTCCGGATGCTCATCCTCGACCTCCTCAAAACCCCCAAGTAGAATTATTGATTGACCGTTTGGCCTGGAGTAACAAACTCCGTGAGCACAACACCTCTGCAATCGAAGAAACAAATGAGCGTTTTTAAGACGAGGAGAGAGAGCTGTCTTCCACTGGGTTGTTTGCTGCTTTGTTTCTGGTCGTACCCATAGCACCACGATTCATCAGCTATAATGACCTTAGAAAAAAAATCTGGGTCCTCTCCTAACTGATTTTTCAGCTCAAGACAGGACTGAAGTCAACGCTCCCTTTGGTCGTCAGTGAGAAGGCGAGGGACAAATTTTGCTGCAAATCTTCTGATAAAATCCTCTGAATTAAACTCCATGACACTAGAGACGTCTCTCAAAGTTGATCAATTTTTTAACGACGGTTTCACAAACAACACCCTTGTTCGTGAAAACCGTCGTCGAACCATTGATCAACTTTGTGAGACTTCTGTAGTATCATGGAGTTCAATGTCAACGTTGTCGTCCGTTCTTGAAGATGAGGGGTGCCCAGAATAACTGGTCTTCAATCGATAACTCTCCATTCTTGAAACGCGAAAACCAGTCGTAGACACTTGTTTTACTTAGAGCATCATCCCCATATGCTGTTTTAAGCATCATAAGGGTTTCTGCTGGCGTTTTTCCCAACAGAAAACAATATTTCACGGCCGCGCGTTGCTCCCGGCAGTCAGCCAAGTTGTTTTACTGACAAATATCCCACGGATATACAGATACACTCACAACGACTAGACTTCGCACACTGCCTTAGAAAGAGTTACTGGTCAGAACCCTCACTGGAGAACCCGATCGGGTTTGGCGGAGTGGGGGATCTTCCACTCCGCCTCGCCCCCGCCTCCCCATTCCCCTTACTTTTGGGTCCCATCTTGTATGTAAAAACAGAATACATTAGTCGTGTACTTTCTTCTTCAGACATATCGGAATTTCGCTTTAAAGAAATGGCTGAGTATTCCACAAGTTGCCCAAGCTAGGTTGCTTCTCCTGTGTAGTTCACAGGTTTGGTTATCTCAGGATATCCTGATTTCATGACCAAGGTATATGTATTTGTAGACAAGTTTTACGTTTGTGTTTCCGATGTTAAAGCATTCGCTCGGTACCAAATCAGTCATTGCTTTTGTTTTCGAAAAGTTGATCTAAAATCTATTTTTTAAGCATTCGTTATTAAGTTGTTCTAGCATCTCTCTTAACTCTCCTAGGTTGTCGGTTATGAGGACTATGTCGTCCGCGAAACTAAGATGACTAAGTTTTTGTTTATCTACGGTGTCCCAATTAAGTTTGTTGAGGGTGTACTCCAGGACCATTATGAACAATTTTGAGGGCATGGTATCCCCTTGTCTTACTCCTCTTCCGCACTCAATAGGGTTGGTCTTTTCATGTAACTTCATAGATATTGTAGCGTGTTCTTATATATTATAGATTAGTTTTGAGTATTTATTATCAATGCAACACTCTCTCAAAGCCTCTATGATGGCATTTAACTCGACTGTATCAAAAACTTTATGGAAGTGCACGAATGCAAGGGCCAGTGGTCTGTTGTACTCTGCTGACTTTTTGATTAGAACCTTGATGTTCTGCAGATGGAGTGTGTTTCAAACCCAGAGCGGAATTCTGCTTGTTCATTAGTAAAAATACAATTTCCTCTCTAGTCTTGATGTTATTATTTTTGTAACCAGTCTCTATAGTTGGCTCAAAAGTATTATGAATCAGTAGTTTTGCAAGTGGCAAAACGCAATTACTATCCTGCTCTACAAAAAAAGGGGATATTTTGTAGAGCAGGATAGTAATTGCGTTTCGCCACTTGTCTAGGATTGTGCTATGGTGTAGACAGAGGTTAAATAGCGTTTGTATTTTCTTCACCAAAAATGTGCCTCCTGCTTGTATTGCTTCTTTGACTATATTGCCTTCGCCGGGTGATTTGTTGTTTTTCGATTCTGACAGAGCGAGCTCGATTTCTTTAATAGTGATATCTAGAAGCTCCTCGGATCCTTGGTTGACGATCTTTTCGTTTGGTGTTGGTATTTAATTGTCCGGGTCTTCTACTTAACGACTTCTGTACAGTTCGTGGTAGAACGCAGAATTCTGTTCGTTACGTTATTTCCTTACCTGTTCTTCAATTTTGTTATTTCTCTCCTCTGCTCACTAAGGTTACTGTGTAACACCCTCATGCTTTAGTTTCGCTCGATTGTTTGTTGGATCTTCTCACTACGGTAACTTCTGATGTCCCGTTTGATGGTTTTGGAGATTTCCCTATCTATGTCTTTTAATTCCTGAGAAGTGTATAGCGCCTAAATTAGAATTTATTCCGACAGGCGGCAGCATCATACGAGGCCAAAAGAAGACCACTTTGAACGGATGTTTCTTAAGAAAGGGTCACTATAATATTTGATATTTAGTTGTATTATAGTATTATTTATCCATTCATGCAAAATCTTTTTTTATTTTAGAGAATTGCAAATCATTTTGATCATATGTCCGAAAGTACTAAATTTGGAAATCAAATCATAGATGGAATGAAAATGTATTTTATAGTAGTAATTTCAAATTTCTAGAAGCTTCCCTTCAAAAATAAAGCGAATTTGAAATTATATTCCTTAACTCTATCCCAGTGGCGGCTTGTCTATAAGGGTTGCAGGGCAGCATTTTCTAGATTACCACCAAATAAAAAACAAACAACAGTAGCTGAGGCTGTTACTTGGTAAAATTCCATATCAACACTTTTAGTAAATAACACACTTGATTAAGATTTCACTGTTTATTAGTTGCGACTGCAACAATTGTTTCATTAAAACCTTGAGGCGTCCTGCATTTAATAAGCAAAAAACAGGACTAATCTGCTAAATATTCAAAAAGGATGCGTAATTTGGGTACCTATTTAAATGATTTATACATATATGGAATATTCTTTTAAGTGTACATATTCCGATGCATGCGCTGTAAAATTTCAGGTATTAATTGCTTTTTTTAAATCGTTCAATTTAAGATTTCGAACGAGTGTTTTCCACTCTCAGATTAAGCATGAAGTAAAATTTCGAGTTTAGAAAAGCCTGAAAATTTGGTTTGGTCGCGTAGCGCGGAGCGACCAAACCAAATTTTCAGGCTTTTCTAAACTCGAAATTTTACTTCATGCGCCACGCGTATAAAACACTGAAATATTGTGCTTTTAAAAATATACTGCTAAATCAGTATTAAAAATAAACTGCTTACGCAGAATTAAAAATACACTGCTAAACAAGAATATTTCGAACTTCACTTTAAATCAGTGTTTAATGCACGTGGCGCATGAAGTAAAATTTCGAGTTTAGAAAAGCCTAATTTGGATTGGCCGCTCCGCTTCGCTACGCGGCCAATCCAAATTCTTAGGCTTTTCTAAACTCGAAATTTTACTTCATGCTTAGTCTGGGAGTAGAAAACACTCGTTCTAAATATTAAATTGAACGATTTTTTAAAAAAGCAATAAATACCTGACATTTTACAGCGAATGCATCGTGATATGTACACTTAAAAGAAAATTCCATAAAAAATGACGAATGTCTAAAAATGCATCAGGATGTGTACATGTACACTTAAAAGAAAAAAAATCTTGTATGATTATATCTACAGCCCCATTAATTAAAATGTTGACAAGCCGCCACTGCTATTTCCCCATTAGAACAATTTAAGAAGCCTAAAGCTCAAGTTGCGATCTTACGATCAATATTTAAAAACATACACGCTTTATCAGTTTTTCTTTTGTTTTTCAAAACTTTGTATATTGTGTAATATAACTATTGTAAGACTTGTTGGCTTAATTATTGCCTCACCTATTTTACAAATATACATTCTATCAACTTGCAGAGTCTAAATAATTGGCTGTGACTAATATTAATTATTAAATTAATAATAATTTGTAATCCAAACATCACAATAAACTGAAATGAATTAAGATAGTATGTTAGCTAGGCACTGAGTTTAATTTTATTTAAAATAATTAAAAATATACTACAATAAGACCACAATTAAGTGCGTAAACATTTTAAACTGAGTCCATCTCTGAACAATTGTTCAAAATATTGTACAAAACTACAGTTCATATTTGAAATCTATTCCTCGCACAATCATATTTAAATTACATTTGAACAACATTACAATTACTGTTTTTGTTGTTGTAATGTTGATGAAACATTATTTACATATTTTCTTTTAACTCACTGATTCACTCTAAAATGTTTATGTAACTGTGATAAGAAATGCAACCCAATACACGTGTATGAAGGACGTATATTTTGCAACCCAATATACGTTCAGGTTCATTGGGAGGAACACCCACTTTATTTTTTTATTTTTTTTTTAAACATAATTGAAGGGTTAATGGAAAAAAACAAATTAGTCCTGATTTTGAAATGTTACAAAGGAAGAAATGGTTCAGGTTCATTTGGAGGAACACCCAGATTATTTTGTTTATTTTTCAAAAACATTATAATAGAAGGGTTAATTCGAAAAACCAAATTAATCTTAATTTTGAAATTTTCCAAGGGAACAAAATAAAAATTCAAAACTCTGTATGTTTCATAGGTTATTTCTTTCGTCGTGAATAACTGGTGACCCTTTTGTTTGTTTCCCATTAAGTTTGCCTACGTAAAAATACTTGCTCTGAGCTACACAATGGCGTCAAAAACGATTTTCAGTACTTTTTGGACTTATTTGTTTTTTTTTTTCTTTAACCCTCCAGTTGTTGAAATACTGAGCTGGAAAACTAAGGCAGAAGTTCAAATACTATCAAATTTTAATTATAATTAGAAGTCAAAGTTACGTCCGTAACCAATACAATCAATCTTGTGAAATATTCTTTCTTAACACACTTTAGTTACGTTTTGATCCAAATTACATTTATAATTACTACATCACAGTATTCTCAAAAACGCAATAAGAAACCTGAATAAACGAAAACGAACCTTCCTTCCGCCTTCTCCCTGCAGACATTTCCCGAATGAAAAAAATAATAACTAATAATAATAATAACGCTGTTCTTTTTTATAAACTTTTTTACATTTTATATTCACACCCTCCGACACTGGTTTCTTTTATATTTATACAATTTTTATATATGTAATATATTATAAATATGAATTTTTTAAGGGATTAAAAGAAAAGTGATAGCCGAAAAGAATCAAATTCTATATCTCTGTTGTAGTTTGTTTCTTGGATATAAATTTAAATAAACGATGAATAATGAATAATATAAAAAGAACACGACGGATCTCTGTATATATTAGAATTGTTGTACATACTGTTGTAAATACATTTATTTATTTCGGAGAAAGACCACTAGTCTTGTTTAGCGATAATTTGTACATAAAAGGCTTATATCTGTATATTATGAAAATATAAATATATAAATATGAAAGAAAATATTATATATACATAATCATAGATTTTTTATTATTGACTGGAGATTTTATGTAATTATACCTTCTGGTTCGTTTTTATTTTTCCTCTCGAAATAGGCATATCACCTATTATTGTACATGTTACATGTATTTAGAATGTGTTATATACATGTCAGTCAATAAAATAGGACGATTTATTAAATAAAAATTTTAAAAATCTATTAGTATTTATTTATTTATTTATTTTACCTTTCCTTTCAACCTTAAAAAAATTAAATGTTAAATTAATTAGAAGTAATTTTCTTTGTTTCACTACTAGTTTTAATTCTCTTGAACTAGTTTGGACTTATTGTCATTCTCAAGGAGTTATATAATATCTGGACCTCCCTAATTTTTAAATCCCTTATTTATCTGGCCGTTTAAAAATGTATGAATATACATCTTGTAAAATATTTGTCTGTATTACACCTTGAGAATGACGATAATACAAAACTGGTCGAAGAAAATAAAAACAGTGGTGAAATAGATAGACCAAGTGACTGATTGTATTATTAATATTGTAAACATTTTTAATCAAGTTATTAATAAGAACCAAATTAAAGATATTAAAAAATAAACTATTCATATTACACAGAATCTTGCCCACTGAGCAAAAAACATTACAACAACATGAAATGAATTGTGAAAACCATATATTGACCTAAATTCATACCTATAAGTAATTATTATTAATAATTCAACCAATCGTGTTGGAAGTGTATATTAGTTAGTTTCAGTAAACTGTAACTTTATCGATCGTTGGATGGAAGTAAGTTCTTTTTTTTAAATTAAATACCATTAAAATGAGTAGAACAATGTTGTACTGTCAATTATTGCAGACAATTATTTCCTACAATACATGTAAATCAAATAAATATTTTAATGTTCCTAAAATAAAGAAACGAACAAATAAATAAAGTACTCGATACTTGTTCTGCTGCTTTCTTGATGTAACCAAATTTTCAAACTAGGTAAAGTAATAGACTTGTTTTGTTCCATATTTGTATCCTAAAATATGGAACAAATGAAGTGTTTTAATTTGCACAATTTGAAATAAATAAAGCATGTAAATTGTTGAAAAAATTTATCAAATGGTATACAAACGCATTTCTATTCGAATATAGATGTCACCTACCAACCCAGTGGTAAAAATATGAACTAATTAATAATCAATAAATGGTAACACTCTATAAACTCAAGAAATGGTTTGTATGCTGGCTAAGCTGACTAAACTATTGAAGTATAGATGTCACCACCAATATTACGAGTATGATGGTCAAAGGATGAACTAAGGGAAAATCAATTAATGGAAATTAATTACTGTGCCTAAAAGATATTACGCCATCTGCTGGATAATAGATACATGTGTATTGTTTATAGATGCCAATAGAGAACGTCAGGCAATTCGTATTCGGGCCTGTTTAGTGAACAAATAACGTCCATGTTAACATGCTTTGTCCGATACTTCTACAGCTATATTACATGATATGTTTTATTGCTGATTTGAATACATGTATTTACGTGACATTAATTATAGCCATTTGTCAAATGTGTTGCTCAAAATAATAATAGCGTGTCTCTAATATTAATAAATTTTAAATATATTTTTTGGGAGGTGTGCCTACCGTACTGTGATAGTTTAACAGTATAGATTTGTTTTTCAGTGAAACAATCCAAACCTAAACTTGCGTATATTTAAACAATATAACAGTACTTTATTGAATAATTATGAATAAATTAATAAAATTTCATTAGAAAATTATAAATAAATCACATATTGTGCATATATGTGATTTATTTATAATTTTCTAATGAAATTTTGTTAATTTAAAGTTTGTCACATGTAGAGTGGGGCAATATTTGAGTACTTTTGTATTTTGATAACAAATTTACTCAACATTTTGAGTAAATTTGTAATCGAGGACAAATTTACTCAAAATAAATTAATACAAATGTACTTTAGTATTAATGTATTTTGAGTACAAATTATGAATAAAATATAAAAAAAAGCAATTAAAATTAATATCGACTTTCTGCAAATAATGTTAGTCTCATTGAGACAAGTCTCCAAATATTATGAATACATATTTTGAGTACGGAATATGTATTATACAGGGCAAACTTGCTTAGATAGAAATGTATTTATTGGATAGATGAAGTAAATGTATTTTTTAAGGAGTCGAAATTGAGAAATACACAATCTCTCAAAGGTAATTTTACATCAATGCATTTTGAATGAATATTGAAATTTTATTTCAATAGCAACATTTTACGTCAAACATTGCAATTCAAGTTTATTAAGAAGAAAAAGATGAACGAAGTCAATATTGATACCTTATGTCAAAAGTGATATTTGCCGTCAAAAATTGCAATTCAAATTTATTACAAATTAACGAAACGAAAAATATAAATCAATTCAATATTGACACTTTTTACACAGAGTGCCAATATTGACTTAATTCATCTTTTTCTTTTTGGTAAACTTGAACTATAATGTTTTGCGTGTCAAATATTTCTTTTGACATAAAGTGTCAATATTGACTTCATTTGCCTGTTTCTATTCGTTTGTTTGTAATATACTTGAATTGCAACTCTTGACCTAAAATATCACTTGTGGCATAAGGTGCCAATATTGACTTCATTCATTTTACTCTTTTTGTTTATTTGTAACAAACCTGAATTGCAATTTTTGACGTGAAACGACAGTATGCATTTAAAATGCATTGATATAAATTGCCTTTAAGAGATTATCGTTTTCACAATGTTAGCCATGTGTGTTTTATTTTTCATGTCAATTAGGTTAGATGCCTTATAATTAGGGTTGAGTACAGGGTGGTATATTTTGAAAGTGCCACATATGAAAACGTTTTTATTTGAAGAGATATTAAAAACCCGTTTTCGCGAGCCCGGGTCACTTTTTCGTGTTTTTATCAATTGCGAAAAGAAAATTGATCTTTCTTTTGCCGTTTCCGCTCTATAACCGGAAGTTGATAAGATGTCGTTTTTATAAAGTTACTGTAACTCATTTCTTTTTCAAGTTATAACCAAACTGTAAAATATTTCTTATAGCAACTTTTTACGCCCATTAAAATGACGCACGTGTTTTATTTCAAGGACGTTTTGTTGTTGTTTTCCTACACTAACCTCATTTTTGTCTTACGGGCGCATATGGAAATATGCATATCAATGAACAGCATTTTTTATGCTAATTTCAACGATGTGCTATTTGTATAGCTTTGTGACAAAAATATTTTATGTTAAATAAATCTATTACTATGCTTTTTACCACTTTTATTAATTTATATATATATATACAGGTATTACATATAAATATTTTTACGACTTAAGTTTCGACAGTGTGAGTTTCGTTATCAAGTATAATATAATGATATGATAATGACACTCACACTGTCGAAACTTAAGTCGTAAAAATATTTATATGTAACACCTGAATCAATAAATAGAAGTGGTAAGAAACATGGTAATAGTTTCATTTAATTTTGATATATACCATCGTGATATTTTTCTTTATTTATGACAAGCAATTAAACACTTAATGTCAATCAAGAGTGCTTATTGATTAAATAAAATACGCCACATCGATAGTAGTCATATTTTCAAACAAATTGCAAGTATCACCTAGTAACAAAATTGTTTACCGGTTGTCATGGCAACTTTGCGAATGGAAATTTTTTGATAAAAGTATGTATTTGGCACATCATTGAAATCAGGGTTAAAAATGTTGTTCAATGATCTGCATATCTTCAATGATATGCATATCTCAATATGCGCCCATAATTTAAAGTTAACTGGATATTGTTTTCAAAATAACACACATTGCATTTTTATCTGCTTCAATTTGATTCCCTGATTAAACTTGAAGTAAAATTTTGAGTTTAGAAAAGCTCTAAATTTGTATTTGCCGTCTCGAAGCAAAGCGTAGCGCGCCAACAAATCCAAATTTTTAAATGTTAAAGGAAATACAATAAAAACAGCCACTGATCATGAAGTTCCAATACTATACACAGACAAAAATAAAAAAAAATCTTACTATGTGACCTATAAGGCATTAAAACAAATGTTTATACTAAAAATACAAATAAAACAGCCACTTATTATGAAGTTCAAATATTATACACAGACAGAAATGAAAAAAAATCTTACTATATGACCGATAAGGCATTAAAACAAATATTTATATTACATGTTTTATTTGATTTGGGATCACGAAAAAATACGTTCCCTTTGTATTAAAGAGAGAATATAAAAAGAGAAAAGCAAAAGTCATTATTTGATTTCTCAAAAATCTAGTTAATTTATACGTGCTGTGAAATATTTAAGATTAAACTAGTAAATTGATTTAAATAAGCACACAATATTACAAAGAAATGCTTTATATTTTTTTATTGGCATATCCAATCTTTTAAATTCTAAATATTTAAAAAAAACTTGATATTAGTCTTTGTAAAACTATAAACAATTTCGATATAATTAAAGTTTCGAAGAAAGGCAATTACTTTTCTTTTTCATTTGAGCTTCTAATTATCAATCATGGATAATATAAGCTATGATATCGTATGTTCAATAAAAAAATCTCTAGAGTGCCATGGTTTTATCTTTTCTTAAATTTAGGTTAGCTACACGCTTTAGAAATTGACATATAAAACGTTAGACATAATATTTAAAATATATAAATTTAGAGTTGCCAACCTACAATATTTTCCATGGCACTCAGAGGTTTTTTTTTTTATTGAACATATGATATTTTATTTTTTAGTATTGTAAAAAAGCGTAAATATATAATACGCAATTATAACAATTATTTAACATTAATATAAAAAAATAAAATAGAAGTAAAGTAAAATAGCGAACAAATCCGATAACATAAATAAATATAATTTAACAAAATAACTCAAGAATAATTTATTTACTTATTACGTAATATTTTCATTAACGACATTAACTTTTAAATGGCGCAACAATTTGTTTGGTGGCATCGAAAATAAATCAAAACTGGAAATAACTGAAAAATAGTTAGCAAGATGTGAAAATTTACTAAAGCAGCTATTCATGATATAATCAGTTCTCTAAAATGGAATTCGGAATAATGGGCGGTAGCGAGTTAATCTATTTTCTGCATTGAAATAAAAGTCTAATTGTAAGACAATATCTGCACAATCAACATCTCCATTAATTATTGGATAGATGAGGCTGTTACTTGGTAAAATTCCATAATATGTAGGAAATAAAACACGATCGTTTGAGAATATTCACAGTTTTTAATGTCGAACACTGCGACAATTGTTTCGCCACACAGTGGCTTCATCAGGCAGATGAGTAATGATTACATGAAACTACATATGAAACTATACAGGGTGTCCGTATTTCGAGGAAATGCATGGGGACCATAAGAAAAACAAAAGTTGGCTATGGTTCCGGGGAAGATATTAAAGTTATTTTAAATGTAAGTACACTACTAAATTCCTGATTAAAAAGTGCCTGTATAATGTAAAAGTTGCAAATTCCTAGCTCCAATAGTTTTTGAATAAAAAAATAAAAACGAAATTTGAAAAAAATAGTTTTTTGGCAATATCTCGAAAACAAAAAAAGATATTTTAAATCGCAGTGTTCGACATTAAAAACTGTGAAAATCTCAAACGATCGTGTTTTATTTCCTTCATCTCCATTAATTATTTTATGTAACATCAACATCATCGCAAAAACTCTTCTATTACCTAAACTATCGAGGCTAAAGTTAGTCATCAGTGTTTCAAGAATAGAATTATCTCTATTTCATAATTTGTACAAAAGAGATTTATGATTATTAAGAAATTTATTAGCATTTACAAAGATGTTGTTTTTTCTATTTCTTTGTATTCCTAATCTTCTTAAATCTAAATAATTTTAGAAAAGAAATAGGAAAACTGTTAATACATTACATTTTTTTTTTAAGTGTACATATCCCGGTTACCGTACACTTTCCCGAATATATTTTACCGAATGACCTTTTTCCCGAACGCCAAATTTCCTGAAAATAGAAATCCCGAATCCCATTTCCCGAATCCAATTTCCCGATAGGTATTGTTCCTGAATAAAATATAAACTATTTAGAACAGAATATCATCGTATGGTTTACACCTATAGCAGTCCACTTTCGAGAATAATGCGTTTTGCAAATTTGTTACAGCGTTTTGAAAATTTGATTTATTTGCTGATTCTATAAATACTTTAAACGTAATTTGCTGCGTACCAATTTAGAAAGTATTTTTGCAAAACTCCATCACATTAATATTTTTTGTTCCTCATTAATGTGCATAATGTACCTATTTTTAGGTAAATAGACTTTAGGTATAGATATAAGTTATATTTTGTAATCATTGTATAAAATTGAAGATTTTCCGTTTTCGAAAGAAATAAATACAATAAATACAATTTTGAAACCTAAACAAATTAAGTGTTTTATTAAAGTGATATTATGGAGTTTTAACAACTAACAGCCTCAACTAAACAGTAAATATGAGCTAAATTCTGACTTCAGTTTCTGGAAGTATTCACCTAAACTAGAAAAACCCTATTTGGGTTTTGATAGTTTAGTTCGGGAAAAACATCATTCGGGAAAATTGATTCAGGAAAGTAGTATTCGGGAAAGTGTTTTCGGGAAATGTATTATTCAGGAAAAACGTAATTCGGGAAAATGGGCGGATACGACATATCCCAATGTATACGCTGTACATTTTTACGTTCGTTGATATTTGATGAGTTCAAGTTACTACCGAGTGTTTCCACTCCCAGACTAAGCATGAAGTAAAATTTCGAGTTTAGAAAAGCCTTAAAATTTGGTTTGGTCGCTCCGCTTCGCGGAGCGACCAAACCAAATTTTCAGGCTTTTCTAAACTCGAAATTTTACTTCATGCGCCACGCGTATAAAACACTGAAATATTATAAAGTTAGAAATACACTGAAAACATTTGTATTTTTTTTTTTAATGAGTAATCGAAATATTTAAATAACAAAATATTTACATTTTCTCCATTCATTCTCAAGTCAGTCAAATAATACAATGTATTAAATTAACTAAATAAAAATTAAATAATTAAAAACTTTATAATGTTGCGTTATTTCTTCAAAGGCGCTTAATGGATTAAATTGATTAATAGGCTGATAAATGTTGAACGATCATTTTTACATTTATATTATTAAAAAACGTTAAGATACTTCTAAATACATTCTGTAAAAACGCTACAAGTTCTTCCTATAAGTGTGATGATCAAGAAAATGATTTCTACTGATGTCCTAGAAATAGTGAATGCGCCGGGTAAATTTCGCAAAATTGTAGCTAATATAACGTTAATGCATTCGTACTCTCTCTTTAAAACTAATATATACCTCATTAATTGCCGTTTGAATCAATTACGATTCACACTAAATAAAAATCTGGATAGGTACCTACAAAAATTGCGGCAGTCAACGTGTTAGAAATTTTTTACAGTGATAGCATCTAATTTATAAATAACACAAGTGAAATTAAACAATGTTGTAACTATTACCTTGTCAGTTGAACTTTACTGTTCTTATTTCTGATACATTTAAAAGAAGAGGGAATTTTTCTTTTAAGTATACATATCCCGATATATATGCTATATTTGTTCAAGCATTAGTTGCTTTTGAAAATCGTTCAATTAGAAGTTTCTAACGAGTGTTTCCACTCCCAGACTAAGCATGAAGTAAAATTTCGAGTTTAGAAAAGCCTTAAAATTTGGTTTGGTCGCGTAGCGCGAAATGCGGAGCGACCAAACCAAATTTTCAGGCTTTTCTAAACTCGAAATTTTACTTCATGCGCCACCCGTATGAAATACTGAAATACTATGAAGTTTAAAATATACTTGTAAATCAGTATGCTAAAGTAGTATATTTTAAACTTCAAAGTAGTTCAGTGTTTTACCCACCTGGCGCATGAAGTAAAATTTCGAGTTTGGAAAAGCCTGAAAATATAATAGTAAAAAGTGATCGATGAGATTTCCAATTACCTTCCACAAATATAATGGGTTTGCATAGGCTTCTCTTTATATGAGAAAATTGTAGAACTTATACATACATAAATTGGCAACCTCCCTACGAATGGAATTAGTGAATTTAAGCATCTCTGATCTATAATCAGTGAGCTTCGTGTGCACTACATGACATGATGGCGAGGGGTCGACGGGATGTTGACATCAACAGGCCGCGGGTCAGGCCTGAAGACACGTCCAGGGGATTACCTCGGACAACTGCGGCCTCCCAACACCCCCATACCACCGACTGGGCGGGTTGTTCATCCCCCGTTGTTTATACAAAACCAGATCAATTCTTATCACCTACTGCTTTCCCATTACCTTCTATAAATATTACGATCAAACATCCGCACACGCACAATGTACAGATATACCGGACCGGGTTGGGTTTAATCGCAACCCCCCTCGCCCAATGTCCAATTTACAAATAATTATTATCGGGCGCCGTGTCCGCTCGTTGTTCAAATACCAATACACGTTCCATTACGCCCCGAGCCTCATCACCAATTTGTAAACTAAATATCCCCGTAATACTATTAATAATTCCCCGTACTATGTTTATAATTGTGTGACACACCTAATTATGTCAAACGCGTTATCGGCATTAACGTTGCACATCATGGAAGCATGTTAATATTAATATTAACATCCATCCCGCAAATCAATCTAAATACACGTTTCAGATTTATTGCATTCTAAAAATACATAATTCCATGTTATATTCACCAAAACATATTATGTTACTATAATACAGATTTGAATTAACTGGTTTTAAAATATTACACATATCAGATAATTACCTAACTGCCAATTTTAGGCATTCGTTATGGGCGAAATAGTTCAATTTAAAGTTTCTAATGAGTGCCTTAAAATTTGGTACCTATTTAAAGTGTAAAATGTTGGAAGGAAATTTAGGGCTTTACGGATATTTAAGCATTACTAAATATAGTAGCTGCTAAGTCACTGCTTATTATCTAAATCTGTTAAGTCTCAAAACATTAATTCAGTTCAACATAAATGTTTATACCACAAACAAAAAAATGGTGATGTGTCCATCATAGTACTTTCCCCCGTAAATTGCGTATTAAATCACTTTTAAAATATTTGTAGCATTATTATTTTCAAAATGTCTTCAACTTTTTGATAACTACAACTTTTATTTGAACCATTTTTCAATTGGATCAACACATACTGACACAAACCAATGACTAGATAAAAAACACTATTTATTGAATATCTCAAAAACTAAGAGTGCTATGACAAAAAGTGAAGATACAAAAAATCTTTAATATTTTAGAACCTACAACTCTCATTTGATACATTTTCCAATTGTATCAACACACACACTGACACAAATCAATGACTAGATAAAAAACACTATTTATTAAATATATCAAAAACTAAGAGTGCTATGACAAAAAGTGAATCCACAAAAAATCTTTAGTTTTTCATTTCCTACAACTTTTATTTGAAACATTTTTCAATTGTATCGACACATACACTGTCACACACCAATAACTAGATAAAACACACAACTTTTGAAATATCTCAAAAACTAAGAGTGCTATGACAAAAAATAAGTGAACAATACATCTTCATTTTGTTATTATCTACAACTTTTATTTGAAAGAATTTTTTGTTTGATGAACATTTATTGAAAAAATCTGAAAAAACTGAAAAACGCTAAGAGTAAAGTACCACTTCCGGTTTTCCGATTTTCACCAAAAGCTTTTCAGTTCTTCCGATTGTAACAAAAAGCTTAAGTTTCAAGTTTCATCTCGATATCTTTAGCGGTTTTTGCGGTACAGCGCACACAGCCACACACACAGACACACAGACAGACATTTTTCAAAAAAGGTCTTATTCGACTCAGGGGACCTCAAAACGGATATTTCCGCTAAAATTTTTGATTCGAAAATTTTCACGAAAACAATACTTTCCCTTTGTATTACATACGGGGGAAAGTAAAAATCACATCATAAAATGGACTTTTGACGGACATTTTTCGCATGCTAGGTATTTCCGACTTATTTAGTATACATTTTGATCAACATTTTTAGGCTTTTCTGAGCTAGAAATTTTACTTCATGCGCCAGGGGTATGAAACACTGAACTACTCTTAAGTTAAAAATATACTACTTTAGCATATTGATTTAGAAGTATATTTTAAACTTTACAATGTTTCAGTGTTTCGTACGCCTGGCGCATGAATTAAAATTCGAATTCGAGTTTAGAAAAGCCTGAAAATTTGAATCAAAATGTATACTAACTAAATAAGTCAGAAATGCCTAGCATGCCAAGAATATCCGTCAAAAGTCCATTTTCTGATCTAATTGTTTTGTATGTGGTATAAACACTCATGCTGAATTGAATTAATGGTTTGTGACTTAGCAGATTTAGATGACAAACACTGACTTTTCATAGTAGAAATAGGCGAAATGGTTTTTTTGTGAGCTGGATCACAAGATCTAACTCACTTTAAAGAGCTGGTTCAGTGAGCCGGCTCAAAAGAGTTACATGACTCAGTTACGAGCTAGCAATCCGCTAAGAGTTTTGACTCTTAGAGATCCATCTGATTTGCCAACTCGTTGAATTGAGCGTCGCACAGTGGTATGAAACCGACAAAAATGCGACAAAACACCACCGATTTCTTTTGTGATCGATATTTGAAATTGGGTGGGCTTATACAAAACACAAATTCGAGTTTACAGATCTTCCATAAACCTTATTTGCACTTCACCGGAAATGACATCAATTTTAAAAATGGTGATCTAGCATAGCACTTTCCGCGTTAAAGATATGATGATTTACATTTCAACAATATGGAAAACGTGCTCAAACTAAATTTATTCTACTTTTATTATTATTTCAAGACTATTCCATTTTTTGCCACATCTAGGTAAATGTTGATCATCACATCTAAGCGTTATATATTTTTAACTTTGTAATGATTCGACCCTAGGTATTGTACAAATTTATAATTTGTATTATTGTTTACGCTGTGTTGTGTATGTAGTAACCCTTTTATTTATTTACCAGGTTCGTTGTTTGTGTCAATATGCATTATCGTAAATACTGTGTCTTTATTCCCTTTTAATTTGACTAGGAGGATGTGTGGACAATAAATAAAACAGGATATGAGCTTAACGTATGCAACGTTTATTGACCTTTCATGACATTTCTAATGAATTGGTATGTCTTATATTATTATTTATATTTACAAAATACATTATCAAACGTTTGTGCTTAGAAGCCATGTGCATTTTAGTTAAACTCAAAAAAAATGTATGACTCTACTTGTGAGAGCAAAATTAACTAGCCCCTGCATTTGCATTACGAGATGGGAACCCACAAAAACCATCCCGGAGTTAGCCTCGCACACTCTGCACACTTGCGATTAGTTAGTAGGACACTTAGCGCAATACTGACTCGGATTGGCCTTACACATCAATCGACTGGGTCAATTAGTTAGTAGGACATACCTCGTTTTCTCGCTCAGTTCGGCCTTACACATCAACCACCATGCACCCCTCACTCGTGTCACATTTACTCTGCACTTTTTTCTCTCTTTTTTGTTCATTTAAACTTTTCTTTTAGTCACACATACTTTCGCGATTAGTGAGTGGAATGATCTTTCACTTCGTTCCACTCATAATCGAATTTGGCATTTTAATTCTTTACCCTTTTTTTTAATCACTCATCCCATTCATTATTCCCAGAATTTCCAAATCAAAGGCAGAACATCTATCTACCGTTGATTTGCAACAGCTCTTAATCTCACCTGATGTCTTTCTCCACGTTCTTCTTCTCGAAACTTGTCTGTTCTGATCCCTTTTTTGATGCTCCTCAATCTTTTATAACCTTCGCTCCCCACCCGAACGTGGAGATGGAAAAATTTATGCACTACCATATATGGTCGCAAAATCTTTGCCTTTCTCTGACGTCAGTGTAATTTTCCGTTCTTTGCACACTTATTGTGTTTGCGCTCGCTAAACCTTGAACCGAATCTTTCTGTATATGTCGGCATTTCTCCACGCGCTCGGACTTGTTTGTTATTTTAAGGCGATACCGCGTTCGTTATTTCTATCACCCAAAATGATGATTGACTGATGTTATTCTCGTATTTACAGGATGTTGATTTTTCTTTATTAATTTCTTAGGTGATTTTTGTATTAATATTTTAATTTAATTTCACCGAAAATAATATTTACACATGACCCCTACTGACCTATTACAACTTTACTGTAAATTAGTGTTTTATACGTGTGGCGCATGAAGTAAAATTTCGAGTTTAGAAAAGCCCCGTGAAAAGTTGTCTCGGGTCGCTGCGCGACCCTCGACAAATTTTCTACGCGGGGCTTTTCTAAACTCGAAATTTTACTTCATGCTTAGTCTGAGATTGGAAACACTCGATCGAGCTTGAACTCTTTTATAAAATCAACGATACGGCTGTAACCTTAGTTAGATTTAACTAAATTTAATAAATTTAGGCTCATTTTATTGATAATTGAATGCACTTTAAAACGTTATTGACTCTAATTCACTTTCGTTTTCATATGAAGCGCCAAAGGGAACAATTAAAGCAATCACCGTAATATTTCGATTTTCCTAAAATTTTCAAACTAGAAGTCCCACTTTAGTTACGTTAGTTAATTTAAGTAACAATTATTGTGAAAACTAGTAGCATCCCGATATCTTTATTCTAGCCGAAAATATAATGAATATTTGACAGAATGGGGGAATTCTATACCACGCACTCTAGAAAAATAATATAAAATCTAGTAGGCTGTTGGGTTAATTAACAATATATTCTTGTTTTATGTTGTTAAAGGTAAAACACATTTTTTTTAAATAATGGGCTGCGTGAAATCTTTAATATTTTATTAATCTAAGATATGAGTAAATCAATGATTGTCTAAAACAGTGATGGGGAAACTACGGCCCGCGGGCCAAGTCCGGCCCGCGGAAAGGTTTAATCCGGCCCGTTTAAGAGTGCCGTCGTGAGAATGTTTGAACGCGTTTTTACTTCGTAATGTGACGACCCGCATAAAAACTACCTACCTACGATTAAGCATTATTCTTTGGCCCGCTACGATTGTCTGGTTATTACAAATGGCCCGTCTTAAAAAAAGTTTCCCCACCACTGGTCTAAAATATAGGTTAACCAACATTGTTAACCCACCAGCCTACTGGATTTTATATTATTTGTATAGAGTGCGTGGTGTAAAATACTTCTCATCTGACAAATTTTCTCTATATCTCCGGCTAGGATAGATATCGCGATGCGGTTTTTACTAGTTTTTACAGTATTTTTTATATTAGTTAACTAACATAACCAAAGTATACCTTACAATTTAAAAATTTTAAGAAAATCCAAATAATATGGTAATTGTTCCCTCCCCCGGCGCTTCATATCAAATCTAAAGTAAAGCAAACTAAATAAAGTTTTAAAGTACATTTAATTATAAATAAATGTGCCCCGGTTTATTAAATTCGGTGTAACCTAACTAAAATTACAATCATTTAAATTAGTAGACGTTTCCATTCTCCCCTGCGTCTTATATGAAAGCCGAAGAAACGGTAAGGTAGTTGAAATTAAGTAAAATTAAGCGAAATCCCTTGTAAACTTTGAAATGTTCAAATTTTGGCTTCCCTATTTATTTTAGAAACAAAATGTATTTACCTTTTTTGTAAAGGTAGAAATTCTGAATTCATTCGTGCTACCGATTATCACTTTACGTTTCTCTAAGTTAAAATAATTAAGAAAAAATAATGTGATTATATATAAATAATGACATGCCCTGGAATTGAAACAACAACTGCGGATAACAAAACGGCAAAAAATATCGTAGTCACTTGATTAAAGTAAATGTTTTCGAAATGATTTACACTATACAAGAAAAATGTCATTATTTTTATAAAATCACATTACTTTTTCCTAATTATTTTAGCTGTTAATTTTCTGACATTCGTTGATTTTTAGAATAGTTCAATTTGAAGCTTTAAACGAGTGTTTTCCACTCCCAGACTAAGCATGAAGTAAAATTTCGAGTTTAGAAAAGCCCTGTGAAAATTTGTCTCGGGTCGCGCAGCGACCCGAGACAAATTTTCTGGGCTTTTCTAAACTCGAAATTTTACTTCATGCGCCACGCGTATATAACACTAAAATATTATGAACATTATCTATATTTGAACCTTACTTGAAATCAGAGTTTTATACGCGTGGCGCATGAAGTAAAATTTCGAGTTTAGAAAAGCCCAGAAAATTTGTGTCGGGCCGCTACGCGACCCTCGACAAATTTTCACGGGGCTTTTCTAAACTCGAAATTTAACTTCATGCTTCGTCTGGGAGTGGAAAACCTTCGTTTACAGATTCAAATGGAACTCATTTAAAAAACAACGAATATCGGAAATGTACAGCTTAGGCGTATGTTTACATAAAAGAAATTATTTTATTATTTTCTTTAAATCTTTAGATATTAGTTGTTTTTTTTAAGTTCAATTTGAGGCTTTAAACGAGTGTTTTCCACTCCCAGACTAAGCATGAAATAAAATTTCGAGTTTAGAAAGGCCCGTGAAAATTTGTTGAGGGTCGCGCAGCGACCCGAGACAAATTTTCTGGGCTTTTCTAAACTCGAAATTTTACTTCATGCGCCACGCGTATATATCACTAAAATATTATGAACTTTATGTATATTTGAACCCTACTTGAAATCAGAGTTTTATACGCGTGGCGCATGAAGTAATATTTTGAGTTTAGAAAAGCCCAGAAAATTTGTCTCGGGCCGCTACGCGACCCTCGACAAATTTTCACGGGGCTTTTCTAAACTCGAAATTTAACTTCATGCTTCGTCTGGGAGTGGAAAACCTTCGTTTACAGATTCAAATGGAACTCATTTAAAAAACAACGAATATCGGAAAATGTACAGCTTAGGCGTATGTTTACATAAAAGAAATTATTTAATTATTTTCTTTAAATCTTTAGATATTCGTTGTTTTTTTTTTAAGTTCAATTTGAGGCTTTAAACGAGTGTTTTCCACTCCCAGACTAAGCATGAAGTAAAATTTCGAGTTTAGAAAAGCCCCGTGAAAATTTGTTGATGGTCGCGCAGCGACCCGAGACAAATTTTCTGGGCTTTTCTAAACTCGAAATTTTACTTCATGCGCCACGCGTATAAAACACAGATTTTAAGTGAAGCTCGAATATTACTAAATTTGACAATTTTATAGTGTTTATACGCGTGGCGCATGAAGTAAAATTTCGAGTTTAGAAAAGCCCAGAAAATTTGTTTCGGGTCGCTGCGCGACCCTCGACAAATTTTCACGGGGCTCTTCTAAACTCGAAATTTTACTTCATGCTTAGTCTGGGAGTGGAAAACACTTGTTTAAAGCTTTAAATTGAACTTAAAAGAAAATAAGGAATATCCGCAATTGTTGTATCAATTCCATGGTATGTCATTATTTTTATAAAATCACATTACTTTTTCTTAATTATTTTAACTTAGAGAAACGTAAAGTGTTAAGTGTGAACACTAATAAATTTAGAATTATACCCTCTACAAAAAAGTTAAATACATTTTGTCTGTAAAATAAATAGCAAAGACAATATTTGAACACTTTAAAATTAACATATGATTTCCTATGTTGCGTCCGTCATTTTTGTTTTCTTCCTGTTACTAAAAGGTTTCAGAATTAACTATGTCCAGTTAACTTTTGCCGATTCAAGGGAATCAGCGAATTTAAATCCAATTTTAAAATTGGTATCTTCTTGGGAGTATGCTTTTACATATCCCTGCCGCAAAATTCAAAATCGAGGTCCTTTCCAGAACCTCCACTTCGAGAGTGGGTATCATTGGGGTTGGTTGGTGATAGTTCTGCCGGGTGCCATCGGATCTTCCGTAGAGGATCAAAGTCGACACCCACAACGGCTGCACACCGATGATGATGATGGTGATGAAGGTGTGGTGTGGGCACTAACCGTTGTGAACTTGAGTCCGTCAAGTCAACACCCGGTATATATATTTTATGTTAGGGATTGCGCCCTCTAGCGGCGAAGCTAGAAACTTAAAAAATATTTCGAGCGATTTCTCTTGGCCTCGTTTACTGTGAAATTTTTCACCGGAACATTCTACAATGCTCAGTTTCTGAAATACAGCCGGTGGCCACGCTTAATCAAACACCCGGTACAATCAGCACGGAAACATCGCGACCCAACTCCGAGCCTCGGAGTTGGATCCGGATGAGTAAGCTATAGCGTAGTTGAATTCAAGAGCTCCGTAAAATGAGCTAGTTCAGTTGGATTCGAGAGCCGTTATGAATCATCGCGATCAAACTCCGAACCGCGGAGTTGGATCCCGATGAGTGAGCTAGCTCAGTCGGATTCAACAGCCGCCGTGGCTCTTTTAGAATCGACTCGCCAACTCAATGGGTTTATTTAACTTCATTCGCACGCGTCGTAATTCGAATCAATGCTGCTGCAATAAAATGATAGAAATCTAACGATAGCTATTTTCTTACTACAATAACAAACACTACTTATTAAGTTCACATTTGTAATGTTTACTAGATAGTAAACAACGGCGTTTGCTTATAATATTTTAAATTGTAGTATCTGTGAAGAAGAGGCGAATTTCTATCTGAATAAATGAATAACGCAGGTTTAGAAATTGGAGAACTGTTAATACTCAATGCATTGCGAATCTACATTCACTCTAGAAGAGCGGTCGAATCAAAATAAGTCATGGCTCAAAAAGAGCTACATATTTCGAACTAAGTCAATTGGCTCACCAGCTCACTTCACTGAGCTGACTCTTTGAGCTAGCCCAGTCGGATTCAACAGCCGCCGCGGCTCTTTTAGAGTCGACTCGCCAACTCAATGGGTTTATTTAACTCCATTCGCACGCGTCGTAATTCGAATCAATGCTGCTGCAATAAAATGATAGAAATATAACGATAGCTATTTTCCTACTACAATAACAAACACTACTTATTAAGTTCACATTTGTAATGTTTACTAGATAGTAAACAACGGCGTTTGCTTATAATTTAAATTGTAGTATTTGTGAACTAAGAAGGGGCGAATTTCTATCTGAATAAATGAATAACGCGGGTTTAGAAATAGGAGATCTGTTAATACTCAATGCATTGCGAATCTACATTCACTCTAGAAGAGCGGCCGAATCAAAATAAGTCATGGCTCAAAAAGAGCTACATATTTCGAACTAAGTCAATTGGCTCACCAGCTCACTTCACTGAGCTGACTCTTTGAGCTAGCTCAGTCGGATTCAACAGCCGCCGTGGCTCTTTTATAGTCGATTCACTAACTCAATGGGTTTATTTAACTCCATTCGCACGCGTCGTAATTCGAATCGATGATGCTGCAATAACATGATAAAAATATAAAGATAGCTATTTTCCTACTACATTAACAAACACTATTTATTAAGTTCACATTTGTAATGTTTAATAGATAGTAAACAACGGCGTTTGCTTATAATATTTTAAATTATAGTATTTGTGAACTAAGAAGAGGCCAATCTCTATCTAAATAAATGAATAACGCAGGTTTAGAAATTGGAGATCACTTAATACTTAATGCATTGCGAATCCACATTCACTCTAGAAGAGCGGGCGAATAAAAATAATGAGTAATGAGTAATGGCTTCACTGAGCTGACTCTTTGAGTCGATTCGCTCAAGACATTTGAACATACCTTTTTTTTATTTTGGGTTTTACGTCATCTATTTCCGCTGCTAAGGCCAATTATGACGCCGGAGATTAGGTCTACAGCTATCCGGGAATTTTGCCGAACCCGGTGGGAGTTCCAACCCACCGGTAAGGATCTTTAACGTGCACGCAACATCCAGGCAGTACACGGGTCCTACATGCATTTAACGTCATATCCGAGAAGACAAAGTGTTTGGCATTTTTATCCTAACCTATATAAATGCAGTCAACTTGTTAGGCCGGTGAACATACCTATTTGAAGTGTAAAGAGTTGGAAAGAAATTTAAGACTTTCAGGATATTTAAGCATTACTAAATATAGTAGTTAATATTAAATAGAGTTACCTATTTCTATTTCATAGCAACTACTATATTTAGTAATGCTATCCTGAAAGTCTTAAATTTATTTCCAACTCTTTACACTTCAAATAGGTATGTTCAAATGTACAATAATATATCTCTTATACAAGTTGAATGGGTCTCTAATCTATAACTTCATTTCCCAAAAATTACAGCTATTGAGGGCTTTATATTGCAGTCGGTGGTCTAAGCTGTCATGGATTAATCCACTCATTCGCAAGATGCTATATATCTCCTTTGACGTCCTAGCAAAGCCATTTGATGCAAGCGATCCTTCGTCGGCGTTTAATCCGCAACAAACTGGAGGTGACTCAATGGGAACCATCCAGATGATTCGAGATGAATTTTGGCCCTCGCACATGTTCAGCCTCTCACTCATACATAACTTCCTGATCACTGCTTGTAATGACGTAATTTGTGATAGATTAATACCCATAGAGAGGAAACTGCGTGCAAACGCAGATCAAGCACATCCGGCTCTTTCACACAGGTCGAAGAGGGTGATCAAAAGGTACGCCCCATGAATGGATTTGATGAAATTTATCAACGGGTCGTCGACGTGTTTTTTAATGCTAATGTACACCACCCCCCGCCGTTAAAATTAATAAAGATTGTTTTCCCGTTTTCCCCGATTTTCGCGGGGTGTCTTCGCCGGCCAGGTGAGCGGCAGACGTGGCCCCGGGCGGAGGTGAGCGCCGAGATTTTTGTGATTTTTAGCGAACGCAATTACCGGCGCCGGTTTTTCCGCCCCCGGGCGCCCTCCACTGTTTTTACAAGGTATATTATAGACGGGAGTCTCTTTGCAAAACTCCCCACCTTTTTCCATTCGCTAGACAAACACAAACAGCCACCCTCCAGAAATGATCGATAAGATACACATTTAGTGCGTGACGACCTAAATATGTATACAAATTAAAAAAAAGCGCTCGAAGAATGTTAATGGAACAGAGAGAAACTCATTAGATTGGAAAAACATTGCGTCGAGGTTGATTGAAAAAAGTAAATTGCCAAATGGGGCTAAAAACAGCAACGTTAATTTAGTTTAAGGGGTGAATTACTAACCAATATCTTATATTGTTGTGATTATATCGTATGATCAATAAAAAAACAACCTCTAAAGTGCCATGAATTAATCTTGTTTTAAAATTTAAATTGGCAACACGCTTTAGGAATTGACATATTAAACGTCAAACATAATAATTAAAACATATAATTTCAGAGTTGCCAACCTACAATATTTTCCATGGCACTCTAGAGGTTTTTTTTATTGATAACATGATATGTATGTACCAGTGATTACTCTGTACATTTTCCGGAATTCGGTAATTTTATAAGTGTTCAATTTAAAACTTCTAAGAAGTGTTTTTCTACTCCTTGATTAAGCATAAAGTAAAATTTCGAGTTTAGAAAAGCCTGAAAACCAACTTTTCGGGCTGTCCTACACTCGAAATTTTACTTCATGCGCCACGCGTGTAAAACACTGAAATATTTAAAATATACTGCTCAATTTTACGTTAAATCAGTGTTTTATACGCGTGGCGCATGAAGTAAAATTTCGAGTTTAGAAAAGCCTGAAAATTTGGTTTGGCCGCTCCGCGCTTCGCGCTACGCGACCAAACCAAATTTTCAGGCTTTTCTAAACTCGAAATTTTACTTCATGCTTAATCTGGGAGTGGAAACATTGATAGAGGTTTCAAATTGAACACATTTATAAAATCGACAAATACCTGAACTTTTACAGAGTGAGCATCGGAATATGTATACGTAAAAGGAAAAATCTCTGTATATCCGCAAATCACATTAGAAAATCAGTTTATTTAAATAAAATCGTTACGTTTTTGCTATAACTTAAAATATATTTGTCTGAATCGCTCTGTAATAAAATTAATAATTAGTAACTTATTCCACTAATTACAAATTTAGGAGAAAGCAACTGACTTAGTCACTGTCAAAATAAACCTTTACTGAATTTTGTGCAACGTCACTAAAACTAACTCGATTAAATTCTGCAAATTTTACAATTTAGCAAACATTGTTTTAGATTGAAATTTTCTTTTAAATCTACGATTTTAAGAAAACTTTTTGTTTGGAAAATTGTAAAAAAATCAGGGGATTGTTTAATCAACACAAAGTCATAGAATATATACAAATATAATAATAATAATAATATCTTTATTTACGTAAACTCCTTTATTACAAAATACTACAATTTCAAATTCATATACGAATAAATAAAATACAATAAAACTTAAATTAAATTAAATAAAATACGAATAAATAAGTCAATTATTACATATTTGTCACTGCATTCATGTCAACAACTTTTAAATAACGCATCAATTCCTGCTGAGACATAGAAAATAAATCAAAGTTAGAATTGCGTGAAAAATTATTAGCATAGCGCATAAATTGACTGAAACAATATTAATATATTTTGAGCTGCTTTATAAAAAACTAAAGTATTTTGATTTATTTTCTAAATTATTGAACCAACGTTAAAATTTCGTCCATGAATATTGGCAAACATTTCGTTTAAAAATTCTAAAAACTGTCCAATCAACATAAAACTCACCAAATTTGCTTAGAGTTAAACTAAATATTATCTGCTTTTAAGGAATTGAATATATCTTAACTGGTGCTTTTACATTTTTCAAGAAAAGTTAAAATTTTGTTATAAAACTAAATTAAAATAAAATAAAAAAGATATATTATCGACAGGGTTGTTATGTTTAAAACACTTTGTTTTAAAACAGTTTTTTTGTTTTAAATATGATTTAGATCTTAAATTTGTTTAAAACATGTTTTAAACGTTAAATTTATTTCAAACGTTTTTTTTATTAACTTAAATTTGCAAAATTATGTTTTATACTACTTCATTAAGATTATCTGTTTACGTTTTTAAATTTTAGCTAAATTGTTGAAAACATTTCAAATGACATTATTAAACACAACATTTTACTATAATAAAATATGACAACTGTGTGTGCATAAATGTGAATTTTAAATACAGGGAATTTTTCTATCAGGTATACGTATGCATACACTGTACATTTTCCGACATTCGTTGTTTTTTTTAAGATTTCAATTTAAATCTTTAAACGAGAGTTTTCCACTCCCAGACCAAGCATGAAGTAAAATTTCGAGTTTAGAAAAGCCTGAAAATTTGGATTGGCCGCGTAGCGAAGCGGAGCGGCCAATCCAAATTAGGCTTTTCTAAACTCGAAATTTTACTTCATGCGCCACACGTATAAAACACTGAAATATCGTAAAGTTTCAAATACACGGCTGTAGCAATCTAATATGTAGATGTGAATAAAACATGAGTCAAATTCTGCGCTGAAGAAATTGTTTAAAACAGTGAATATAGGCAACCCAATAACGAACATATATTAGGTTGCCTATAATCGTTGTTGTATGTGTGTTTTGAACTTCATTGTAAATCAGTGTTTTTAAGCGTGGCGCATGAAGTAAAATTTCGAGTTTAGAAAAGCCTAATTTGGATTGGCCGCTCCGCTTCGCTACGCGGCCAATCCAAATTCTTAGGCTTTTCTAAACTCGAAATTTTACTTCATGCTTAGTCTGGGAGTGGAAAACACTCGTTAAAACCCTTAAATTAACCGCTTTGAAACAACGAATTCCCGCAAATTAAAAAAACGATGTAATTATCGGGATATGTATACTCAAAAGAAAAACGCGCGCTATGCTCTGTTTTAAACACGTTTTAAACGTGTTTTAAACATATTTTAAATTGTTAATATTTTAAACGCTGTTTTAATGAAACAAACACGTTTTGCAAAAGAAAACTGTTTGTTTTAATAAAAATGAAAAAAAAACTTTTTTTCAACAACCCTGATTATCGACAATGAAACAATGACAAATTTTTCATGATAATAACTGTAAAACTACTGAAATTGTACATATTATTGTTTAGGTTTAACGCCTTTTATTATGGTTTTTGTCGCATCTGCCGTTCCAGCGATTTTAATCCTCGGAGCCTTCTTTTTCTGGACTTTGATCCACGGATTAAGATTGTTGGGTTCGTTAGATTCCTCATCCACGATGGGCATTACCGGCGTTTTAGGTTGTTCATCTTCTCGTGTTAAATTTGTGTGTATACTTAAGTTGCTTTTCGAACTAACCTTTTTCGGCTTTTTGGCATTGAGTGGTTCGGTCGTTGTTGGTAAAACTGTATTAGTCACAGTTTGTTTACTAATCGATGAGGCGGGAAAGGTGCCTTTATTAACCTCCAATTGCAATGCATCATATTTCTCAAGCAAATGTTCATATTTAGTGATAAGTAATTGATTATTTATGGTGAGTTGTTGAATTAATTGCTTTTGGTACATGTATGCCTCTAGTTTAAAATCAATTTCGCGCGGTACAGGTGACATATCAGTGTCGGTTGATTTGGGACAGCAATTAATTTCTTTCTCGTTAATAATACTTGCCCCCTTAAGCAGCTTGGCACACCCCGGGTGGATAAGTGCACTACATGTTATACAGATATATCCCGATCTTGGTAGATTTTTGCAATAACGGCAAACTTTCACAAAATTTGAATTTAAAGATGTTAACTCGGTCGCCATCTTTTGGTACCTGAATTATTATTTGTTGCCCGGCTCTTCTTTCTCGCATGTGTTTTTCTGTAAACTTTGACAATCGCCTATGTCGGAACCCGCCGCTGTTTCGCATACCGTTCCATAACACAAATTATGGTTTCCACGCTCCGACTACACGTCTTATGCGTACAGCTAATTCTTTATTAATTTATCCTGACTTTGATATTTTTTTAATACATTTCCCCAGTATATGAGAATTGTTAAAAGATTACTCTGTTGTCATTAATGTTTTTGTTTCTATCTTTTGTGTGTTAAATTGTTATTTTGTAAAATATTTATATATTCTGTAAAATGATACATCCGTGAATAAAGGTTTATTTATTTATTTATTTATTTATTTATTTATGTTAAGTATTATATTATTCTATTATATTATTGTACATATTGCCTTGTAATTAGGATTTTTTCCTGTTGGGTAGTACATATTATTATTATTATTACGTACAAAAGCTTTTTTAATAAATTAAAGTAATATGGTGTTAAAGAAACGGAAAAAATTATAAAAAATCTATGAATAAATCACAATTACATACATAATTTAAAAAATGCTTCATGATCAAATTTAGTGTCCACAACCGCAATAGGTTTATATTTTGTACAAGCCAATAATTTCTCATGGGAAACTTATAAAATTTAAAAATTCAAAGTCAATGTTATTCTAAAATTAATCTCGACGTTAAAATAAACAAGGTGGTGAGAGTGGGAGTTGTATGGGGTGTGCAGTTTGAAGTGGCACTCGATCGGCATACACCGCCAGTGAAAGTGTTATTCTTAGCAACTTCCGACAAAGCCACCAACTAAACACTAATAAATTGTTAATCCCTCTCAAAAAGCGCTAATAGAAGCCACGCGGCGTCGCGACGCCCCCGAACTTTCAATACGGGGGGGCGCCGAGAGTGCGGCTCGCACGTGACCTTACAACCACTCACGCACGTACGCGCGTAAGCTCGAATTATGTGGGATTTTGATTTTGTTCTTGTATTAGATCGTAGTATTTAAGTAATAATATGGTTGATAAGCTTAACTAAATAAAAGTTATACCATTTCAACAATAGATACAGGGTGTCCGTATTTCGACAGAATGTATGGGGATCTCAATTATCTCAATTATAAAGAGTTGGCAAACTTGCGTATTTAAGAGTCTAACAATAATCTGAAAACAATTTTGAAATATCTTTTTTCGTTTTCGAGATATCAACAAAAAACTGATTTTTTGAAAAATCGCTTTTATTTTTTTATTCAAAAACTATTGAATGTGGACATTTAGAACTTTAACAATATACAGGCATATTTTGAATTGTGGAGGCTTCTACTTCGTTATACATGTTAATTTTACACAATAAAACACTTTTAACTTTGTTTGTATAACACATTTTTTTTTTATATGTTATACAAACAAAGTTAAAAGTGTTTTATTGTGTTAATATGCAGGCACTTTTTAATAAGGAATCTAGTAGTAATTTCTTTTTAAGATAACTATACCATTTACCCGGGCACGATAGCCAACTTTTGTTTTTCTTATAGGCTCCATTTTAGATTTTAATATTTTTTGAAAGAATATTGTTTATTTTTTATTTTATTATTATTACAAAAGATTGACAGCTATCAAATAATTTTGACTGCTAACAATGATTGAGTGCTGTCAAGATTTTATTGAATAATAGATATGACGTCATTGTTTCCAAGGCACTCTTTACAAAATAAAATATTATAATTTTAAATATCAAATCTAAAATAAATTATATGTGTGATTCATCACTTATAATTTATTTTAGATTTGATATTTAAAATTATAATATTATTTTTTTGTAAACAGTGCCTTGGAAACAATGACGTCATATCTATTAATCAATAAAACCTTGACAGCAGTCAATCATTGTTAAAAGTCAAAATTATTTAATAGCTGTCAATCCTTTGTAATAATAATAACAAGTATCGATTATTACACAAAACATAAATTAATAAAATGGTTATGTGTCTATTACACCACTTCCTCCGTTAAAGATATGATGACCTAAATATCAACATGGAAAAGTTTCACTAACTAAATTTATTCTACTTTTATTTTTATTATTCCAAAACCATTCACACAAAAAAGTAATTCTTCCATTTTCACTACATCTCAATAATTATTGATCAACATCACATTTAAGCGTTATTATTTTTAACTTTAACTGTAAATCAGTGGTTTATACGCGTGGCGCATGAAGTAAAATTTCGAGTTTAGAAAAGCCCCGTGAAAATTTGTCTCGGGTCGCTGCGCGACCCTCGACAAATTTTCTACGCGGGGCTTTTCTAAACTCGAAATTTTACTTCATGCTTAGTCTGGGAGTGGAAGACACTCGTTAGTTTAAAAAACATCACAACTGGTGATGTATTTTAACAACAATTATCGGTCTTAGGAGTTATCAAATGAGTGTGTTACTTAACTGTTTCCAAGGCACTCTTTACAAAAAACAAAAGATTAACAAACTATAAGTATGATACATCGTTGAATTCAAGAAAAAATATTCTTCCAAAAAATATAAAAATCCAAAATGACGCCCATAAGAAAAACAAAAGTTGGCTATGACCCCTGGGTAAATGTTATAGTTATCTTAAAATAAAATATGTTACTGGATTTCTCGCTAAAAAGTGCCCGTATAATGTTAAAGTTGTAAATGTCTGAATCCAATAGTTTTTGAATAAAAAAATTAAAAGGAAATTTCAAAAAATCAGTTTTTTGACAATATCTCAAAAACGAAGAAAGATATATATTTTTACATTATTATTGGGCCCTAAAATACGCAACTTTGCCCCAATTTAACCGACTCTCTATCTCTTCAAGTAACCAAGATTCCCATACATTCTGTTGAAATACGGCCACCCTGTATATTTGGGGCGATTTTGAAAACGAAATGTTAAAATAACCATATACGAGGTGTGATCAAAAAATAACATTACAAAGCCTGCAATGAGACGTGTCCATTATGTTACCTTACTTTTTAATCACGTATCGTATGTTATTTTTAACTTCACATTTTAATTGAATTTTGTACTTGTTATAGTTTACATAAAAAAAACAAAATTTACTTAAAATGTGAAGTTAAGAATAACATATACTGTAGAAGGTTGATATAACGAATAACATACGTTAGATTAAAAAATTTGCTTACAGAATCAGGGGCATTATGTTGATTGAAAGACTATTCCATTCCCACAATAGAGACTTGTTGAAGATTTAGGGATGCTTGTAAGAAATCAATTCTATATTTCTAATTATCAACTGAAACACAACATTAGGTGAAAGCATAAATTTGCTTAATAAAGTGTCTCGTGTTTAATTTTTGCCAAATATGAAGTTAAATATTGATTTATTATATATTTCGAACAATATTGTCTTCGTCTGAGTATTGTTTTTTATTTTTCTTTATAGATTATTGTTAATTAAGTGGTGTTAATAATGTAATTAGTAGGTATTATCTATGTGTATCAAGGAAGCCTTTGTGGCAATATCAGCAAAGGTCGAAATATCTACTTGTCACGCCGGTTCTGTGTAATGTTAATTCAAGGGGATCTCGATACGTGCTTGTGCTGCTAGTTGACTTAATTACATTATAATTGAACCTTAATTAAACCATCCAAATTAATTATTCAGCATAGTTGATAATATAACCATACACTAATTACTAATAGTAATTGATTAATCCTCTTAATGCAATTCTTGTTTTTTTTTTTCTTAAAAGAATTGATAAAATACAGAAAGTATTTCTTTTAAATCAAATGGTCATCACATCTATAAATAAATTACTGGATATATACAATCTGAATCATAAACCCCATCCTGCTATATTAGAAAACTATGAAATTTCCTCTTCTTTCAACATTTTTACCTCATTTAAATTACCTTGTTATCTTTCTCCCTACTTCTCTAATTTTCTCCCTATAAAAAGCACATTCAATTTGGATATTAACAGCCCTAATCTTAATCTACATAATAAAAACGTAATTTTTTATAATATAGCTCGAGAAAAATGGCCAGACTCTGTTTTTTGCTTTACGGATGGTTCATTTACATCTTCTCATACTGGTTGTGGAATATATATAGAAAACTCTTTATCTTACTCTTTTAGAATCCCTCATTCCTCTTCTATACATACAGCAGAGCTTTCAGTATTACTTGAATGCCTAAAATTAATTACAGAACTCAGTATAAATAAGGTAGTAATATTTACAGACTCTAAGTCAGCTCTATATTCAATACAAAAATTAGGAATAAGCCCTAATACATATTTATTAGTTTCGAATATTAGGACTATAATCTTTGAATTGTTCAATAAAGGTTATAAAATAAATTTTTGTTGGATACCTAGTCATGTAGGCATTATGGGGAATGAAACTGCCGATTTATTAGCTAAATCTTCAGAGGATAGCCCTTTGTCTGAATATTCATCTCCTAATAAGGATTTCTTTAAAACACTCATATCCAGCCTTAAATTGAAATGGCAATCTATTTGGTCCTCTTCTTCCTCTCATATTAAGTACTTTTCTTTACACCCTGTAATCCCTACCAGTGTTTGGTTCTTTGATCCAAAAGTTAGAGGAAGAAGATTCGTGACTTCCATTATTCATATGAAGATGGGTCACAACTCTTTTCCCAGTCATTTATACAAAATAGGAAGCATAAGTTCTCCAAACTGTTCTTGTGGTGACATTGGGGATTTGAATCATATATTCTTCTCATGTAACAATTTTTCTGAGAAATGTAAAAATGTGTACTCTCGCCTTATAGCAACTTGTCACCCAGCCCCTCTTTCTATTTTATCTGTTTTATCTAAATATTGTATTAAAACTTATATGATTCTATATTCTTTATTACACGAAACTGATACATTTATTTAATTATTAATTCATTTTTTCAAGGGTTATTCCTTTCCATCTGTCCTAATCCTTTTTTCACTTTATCCTATCCCCTATTTTCTTTTCCGCTGTGGCTGGTCAACAGAGCTATATAGCTGAGGCCATTAAAAACGCAAGAAGAAGAAGAAGAAGTATTTACATTGGATTAAAATAGATACTAATATTTTAGAGTAGCAATTACTTGAAATTTTCTAACCACCCCTTTTGTTTTGAATTTCCCTATTCAGCGTGACTCCTCCTAGAATTCCGCTAATTAAAAAGAAATAAAAATGTTTACTTATTCTAAAATAATTGAAAAACACGCAGTTTAAAATGAAGCCAGAATGCTTTAGTGAACTTTTATTTATTTTATTTAAGCCTGACGTAAATCTATTTCAAAGTAAACGCTGTATCACGATTTTAAATTACCGCTCCCAGACCAAACAACCACTATCCTCACTAAATCCAAAGAGGGATGGATTAACATTAAGATCCCATCCGGGGGCGTCTTAATCCAAAACACCGGCGACGACCAAGGAGCGTCGGGTTTCCTCCATTGATAAGCTAGGTGTTCATTTGTCACCTGGGGGGCGGCGGGGCGAGAGACAGTGTCGTGAGTGCGGCAGACAATGGGGGCCGGCGAGGGGTTGAGGAAGTGCTCCACTCAGACCTAGTGACAGCAGCGTCTTCCATTAGCTCCCTCGACATCATTATTTAAATGGATGTGCACACCGAGAGATGCGACAAATTACCCTTAAAATGCGCCCCGCGCATCACCACCCGCTAACCGTATTCCTCCCTGGGGGCAAACACACCCCGTATCAATGGTTTTAGCTCGATCAATTTCACAATTACATATTACAAAAAATTCTAGTATCATAAATTACAACTTAAAGATCAGATATCACTATAGTGATAGACTATACAGAGCCTTCACAAATGACCGAACGTTTTTAAATAACGGGCAACATCATCACAAGTTATTTGGGGGTGGCAGTAACCGGTAATTTCTCATTGCTCGCATTCAGCAAAAAATTCGGTTGCCACCGGTGGAACGTTCAAATCGATATACTTTAGTAAAAACAAGATAAATCTACAGTAAATGAATTGTATTAGGTAATTTAGTAATCGAAGAATCATGTATGTTTATATTTATCAGATATTTACTAATTTGTTTGGCCACCGGTTTGCTCTGCTGAATGCGGTCACTGGCGTTCCGATTTCAATTCGTATATTTTACTTTTCTCTGATTTATCTTGTTTTTGCCATGACAAATAACTGGCGTTGTTTTGATGCGTTTTTTTAGAAACGTTAGATCATTTATTAAGGTTAAGAATTTATAATTTTTTTACAGGATTAATACCTTGATAATTGTTTTGCATTATAGGCGTTTACTTTGTGGTACATCTTGTATACACTTATAAATAAAACACTTTTTACTTTGTTTAACCATTATATTTTGCACTTAATTTGTGACTATAGTTTGGACTATCTAGTAGTCATTATCAAACTAAAAGTTTTAGTTTGATAATGACTACTAGATAGTCGAAACTATAGTCACAAATTAGGTGCAAAACATAGTGGTTAAACAATGTAAAAAGTGTTTTATTTAAAAGCAACTTGATTAAGCATGAAGTAAAATTAACTGAAATTCTATTAATAACACTAATAAAACTCAATATTAATTCACCATCAATATTTTTCGCAAACTGCAAATAAGACTTTCATTAAAATAACTATGATTATTTGTGAGCATTTATAGAGTGTGCGGGTGGTGTTTGATAGAAAGGGTTTGAGCGATGGGGTTGGGAGGTGCGGGGACGGTTCGTTAAGTTCGCAAATGGAAGACAGTCGGCACGGATACCCACTTTAAATAACTTCCAACCCTAGCAATAAGTTAGTAATCCCGAGTTTGATGGTGCGGCGAAAGGGTTGCACGGACCAAGTTTGCAGAGAGATCTTGTCACTTGAAGCCGCCGACGCCGCCGACGACGGCAACGACTCCCTTTTCTTGTAAATCCCTCACGCACAAAATTCCACAGGGAAAACGCACTTTCGAAAATATAAATTGCAAAAATTAAAAAGTAATTTATATATTTCATTGGCGAGGCGGATACATCATAAAACTCCATAATACTATTTGAAATAAACACAACACATTTGGGGGGGTTTTACTTTTGTTGTTGAACACTGCAACATGATTCACCACACAGTAGAGGTAGAGGTAGAGGTAGAGGTAGAGGTAGAGGTAGAGGTAGAGGTAGAGGTAGAGGTAGAGGTAGAGGTAGAGGTAGAGGTAGAGGTAGAGGTAGAGGTAGAGGTAGAGGTAGAGGTAGAGGTAGAGGTAGAGGTAGAGGTAGAGGTAGAGGTAGAGGTAGAGGTAGAGGTAGAGGTAGAGGTAGAGGTAGAGGTAGGGGTAGAATCAGTTAAATTGAGGCAAAGTTTAATATATTAGGGGCCAATAATAAGCGGAAAAAATAAGAAATATCTTCATTTCATTTTCGAAATATTGTCAAAAAATTGCTGCAACGTTAATCAATCGAATAATCGTTTATAAACGGTGAATGCGCCAGGATAAAACAGTTGGAAATTTTTTCTGTATATAGTATGTAACTAGGCACGAAACTAAAACACATTTGTGCTCATAACACCAAAAGTCATGAGATGAGAGTTGTTTAACTTATCAAAAGTAATTTACGGTATCTAAATTACAGACATTTTAGGCAAATCATCTAATTAGTTGCTCTAATAAACTCGACACGGATACAAATATCGCTGCATTTTTGTTGTATATATCGCCTACTTTAATGGAATAGTTTTGTATCCCGGCGCATACACCATTTATAAAATACAATTTCCCACATTTCGCTCATTTTTATCATGAAATTAGCACTTACGAGCCCCGTCCGACTTCAGTTTTCACAGTCTTTAAAACTTTACTTATTAAAACTACCACCCTTGGTAGTTCTAATAACACAATACATTTTCTGACATTCGTTTTTGTTTAAAAGAGATTAATTTAAAACTTTAAACGAGTGTTTTCCACTCCCAGATTAAGCATGAAGTAAAACTTCGAGTTTAGAAAAGCCTTAAAATTTGGTTTGGTCGCTCCGCGTAGCGGAGCGACCAAACCAAATTTTCAGGCTTTACTAAACTCGAAATTTTACTTCATCCGCCAAGCGTATAATACGCTGGTTATAAGTGAAGTTCAAAATATTCTTTAGTACACTGCCTTAGTAGCATATTGTGAACTGCACATTAGTTTAGTGTTTTAGCCGCGTGACGCGTGAAGTAAAATTTAGAGTTTAGAAAAGCCAAACCAAATTTTAAGGCTTTTCTAAACTCGAAATTTTACTTCATGCTTAGTCTGGGAGTAGATAACACTCGTTTAAAGTTTTAAAATGAACTCTTAAAAAATAAACGAATGACAGAAAATTTGCTTAAATACAGGAAATTTTTGTTATAAGTAGTCTCTACCTCTACCTTTCTACCTCTACCCCTCTACCTCTACCCCTCTACCTCTACCCATCTACCTCTACCCCTCTACCTCTGCCCCTCTACCTCTACCCCTCTACCACTACCCCTCTACCTCTACGGGGCTCGTATATCAACCTAATACAATCAGTAAATAATAATAGTGAAAAATAAGGGTTGGGTTAACAATAATTTAAACTCTATATATTGAGTTAAACTTTATAAGGTAAAGCTTTCCTATGAAAATAAATTATACAAAAATGTAAATTCTTCAACCTTCAAAGTAAAATTTAACTGAGATATTTCTAATTGTTTCTTTGTTTAAGTGAAATTGCCATGTAAGTAGACCTTGATCAGGTAAAACAATAATAATATATTAATAATATAAATTTTAAAATTGTCGACTGCTAAAACTGTGTATAAGTGGCAGTCTTTGTCGTTCAAGGGGGGTGTAATCCTATTGTTATGTGAGAGAGGATTTTGTGTCGAAAATGAACTCCAGTTGAAATATTTAACCAGAGCACATTTCAGGCTTCAGCTGAACCGAGAAGCTATCTGACTGTAAGTGACGTTCACCTAGGACCGGCGCACTGATTGGCCAGCGAGGGGGTGAGGCCACGCCCACCACGAAACTACCCCGCCGAGTCGTTACGCCCACCTGCCGGTTCCCACACTTTACAACCACGGCTCACTAGCCACCGGTCCGATTTACAGCCGTCTCCGCACCGCACACACACGTACATATATCTAGACACCTATTTTATACACCCTCTCGCCTTACTAATAACCTTCAACCCCTTTTTTTATTCTGTACGGGCTCTGGAGAAGAATAATGAAATCACACCAGCAGCAGCACGTAACAATACATTCGTTTAATAAGGGTAAATTAATAATCATAAACAAGATCTGTGCACGATTTTTCTGAACTTGAAGAATACAATAAAATAAAAAAATATTAAAGATAAAAATCGTAAGCCCCGAATTTGAAACATCCTATACAGGGTTCGTAAAAAGTTCCCGCGCACATGTTTAAACCAAAATTTAGGTACAGATTTTAACATTTTGTACCGTTACTCTACAGCCAGTGCTGCCAGGCCTTCTATTTTAGCTGTAGATCTACCACTATTATTGATGAATTATCGTGTGTTCAATAAAAAAAACTTTAGAGTGCCATGATTTTATCTTTTTTAAATTTAGGTTGGCTACACGCTTTAGGAATTGACATATAAAACGCCTGACATAATATTTATAATATATAATTTAAGAGTTTGCAACCCACAATATTTTCCATGGCACTTTAGAGGTTTTTTTTATTGAACTTATGATACTTTTATTGATAAATAAATAAAATATTTAAAATCTATTTGATTTGTTACAACTCTATGTGATGTTACATTTAATTTAGGTCAAAGGTGTTAAGTGTCGTTGTTGTTCAAATATCGGCTGGTAGCGATTACTGTCAACTATCATTGTTAGTTGAAATATCGGCTGGCGCCGACTTATGTCAAGTGTCATTATTTTCAAAATGTCGGCTGGAGCCGACTAGTATCTGCTGTCTCGATGAATTTATGTCTGAGTCGATAAATGTCAAAAATGACATATCAAATGTCAAAATTATTGAAACTATCAAAATTGTCAAACATTTTGAAAAGTGTTGAAATCAAAAAATGCGACAATTGTTAAAGAAAGTGATTAAAAATTTCAAAAATTTCCATTTTAATTAATGTTGCTATTATATTTTTTTTTTAGGAAATGAAAAGAATATTTTAAAATATAGAATAAATCAGTGTTTTTGTACGCGTGGCGCATGAAGTAAAATTTCGAGTTGACAAAAGCCAGAATTTGGATTTGGATCCATATCCAAATTTTTTAGGCTCTTCTCAACTCGAAATTTTACTTTATGCTTAATCTTTGAGTGGAAGACACTCGTTCAACAATTGTCAATAGCTTATTTTGTGTTTTTATGTTTTATACAAAAAATGCGATATTAAGAAAATTCGTGAAATGGTAGATATTAAGAAAAGCAATGAAAGTTGTTAAGAATAAAAAGACAAACTTTGACTTTTTCTATTCAAAGTTGAAATCATCAATCTTTATAAAAAATCGATAAAAATCTTGTAAATTCACGAAAAGCGTCAACATTTTAAAAATCGAAATCTTTAAAATTCGTGTAAAACGTTCTAGAATTTGTAAATCAACAAAAATCTATGAAATTCACTAAAATCCTCAAAATTATTTTTTTTTTATAAAAATCTCAAAAAATCATAAAAGACGACAAGTTCTTACATCTTGGAGATTTGCAAAAGATGTCGAAATTGTAAAATGAATGAAACATTTGTAAAATGAATTTGGATTGATCGCTTCGCTTCCTACGCGGCCAATCCAAATTTTCAGGCTTTTCTAAACTAAAAATTTCACTTTATGCTTAATCAAGGACTGTAAACACTCGTTAGAAGCTTCAAATCGAACGATTTTATAAAACCAACGAATATCTGAAACTTTACAGCGAAAACTCGTAATAAGTATACTTATAAGAAAAATTCCCTGTATGTTTTTTGAATTTCCGAATCTAAAATTCAATCATATTTATTGAACTAACACACTTTACTTTCAGAGACAATTTCAGTGAAAATATTAAATCAATTGCTATTCAGCTTCTAAAAATTGTATAAGGACAGATGAAATTCTTCGTCAAGTGTTTACCCATCGTTTTATATATATATATATATATATATATATATATATATATATATATATATATATATATATATATATATATATATATATATGTATATATATATATATATATATGTATATATATATATATATATATATATATATATATATATATATATATATATATATATGTAGATATATATATATATATATATACATATATATGTATATATGAATATATATATATATATATATCAGAGCTGGGACGAATCCGAATCACCTAATATGATTCGAATCAGGAATACTCGAATAAAGGATTCATAAGAGATAAATATGATTCGAATCAAAGATTCGAATCCTGTTTTTTCGAATCACGAATACAAATCGTTTAAGAATAAATTTGATTTTATTATTTTTTTACAAACATTAACATATAAATATCGTTATCAGTTGTTTTAACAAAAATATTCACAACTTAATTATTTATTATTAACACTAAACATCGTTGATAACAGACTAAATTTCTGTGTTACTCTGATTAAAGATGTATTTGTCTGTTTTTGAACTACACTTCAAATCAATGGTTTATACGCGTGGCGCATGAAGTAAAATTTCGAGTTTAGAAAAGCCCCGTGAAAATTTGTCTCGGGTCGCTGCGCGACCCGAGATAAATTTTCTACGCAGGGCTTTTCTAAACTCGAAATTTTACTTCATGCTTAGTCTGGGAGTGGAATGTATTGTCGGATGCCCGTCTTCAGGGGTGATATGTAAGCAAATTATGGGTCCTAGGAGTTGCCAAATAAGTGAGTTACTCAACTGTTTCCAAGGCACTGTTTGAAAAACCAAAAGATTAAAATTTTACATATGAAATGTACAATAAACTATAAGTGTAATACATCATTAAATTCAGTAAACAATATTCTTCCAAAAAATATCAACATCCAGAATGGCGCCCATAAAAAAAAACAAAAGTTAGCTATGGTCCCTAGGTAAATGTTATAGTTATCTTAAAATAAAATATGTTACTAGATTTATCGTTAAAAAGTCCCTATAATGTCAAAGTTGTAAATGTCTGGATTTAATAGTTTTTGAATAAAAATATAAAAACGAATTTTCAAAAAATACGTTTTTTGACAATATCTCATTAAGGAAATTAGATATTTCAAACGTGTTTTTAGGTTATTATTGGGCCCTAAATTATGCAACTTTGCCCCAATTTAACCGACTCTCTATCTCTTTAAATAACCGAGATCCCCATACATTCTGTTGAAATACGGACACCCGGTATAATAATAATAATAATATAAAAGTTATTGTATTGTTATTTTCTAAGTATTTTAATTAAATAAATATTTTAGATTGTTTGCCGTATATTTACGAATATATTAAAAATAAATACTTATTTCAGTAATTCAATATTAATTATACCATCATATGTCTAAAAGTCTTGTGTTAAAAATCACCAGAAATAATTAGATGTTTTTTTATTTAACTAATTTAACTATGGCTTTTGACATATAAGTCAAAAAATGTTTAAAACAAAAGTTGTAGCCAACGAAAAAATAAACCTCTTTTACCTAAAAACTTTTCACCTCAGCTCTTTTGTTTTTGAATTAGAAACTAAAAAATCTAGTGGAGATTTGTTGATCTTCACCAGTTTTTTTAGTCACCGATTATGGCGTTCGACGTCTAAATCAAAAAATGTTTCAAACAAAAGTTGTTGTTGCCAACGAAAAAATAAACCACTTTTACCTAAACACTTTTCACCTTAGCTGTTTTGTTTTTGTTCAATAAACCGAGAAAGATTTTTTTGAAAATAAATACACAACTTTATGACAACTTTATGATAATTCGAAAATTTACGAACGAATGTCTTCCACTCCCAGACTAAGCATGAAGTTAAATTTCGAGTTTAGAAAAGCCCCGCGTAGAAAATTTGTCGAGGGTCGCGCAGCGACCCGAGACAAATTTTCACGGGGCTTTTCTAAACTCGAAATTTTACTTCATGCGCCACGCATATAAAACAGTGATTTAACGAGAAATTTAAAAACATACAAAATAAATTTTTCATGTTAATCCTTACGATTAATTCGAATTATTTTTGACGATTCGAATCCTTTTGTAACTATTCGAATCCTTTTATAAATATTCGAATCCTTTTATGAGGATTCAAATCCTTTTATGAGGATTCGAATACTTTTACGAGGATTCGAATCCTTTTATGAGAATTCGAATCCTTTTATGAGGATTCGAATCACCAGTATTTGGATTCCTTTTAAGAAAGTGTAACGAATCCGGATCACGAATTCAGTTTAACTAAAGTATTCGAATACCTCTTTTGGATCCTCTAAAAGGATTCGAATCCAGGGTTCGAATCCTGCCCAGCTCTGATATATATATATATATATATATATATATATATATATATATATATATATATATATATATATACATATTTCACTGAAATGGCTTTTTTTATGAATATAAAATAAAATAAATTTTGTTAAACCTCACTTTCAAGGGAAAATTTCTTGTGGAATCAATAGGCTTCAGAATGAGTAAATATTAATCTGTCCGTATTTTCGATCTTGTGTTTCCTTTAATATTTTTATAGTTGTCCATGGATAGACAAAAAGATAAGTTAACTTGGTAGCAAAATAACACGATCATTTTCGTAATTTTTGATATATTATAAAAATAACATTATTTAACTTTGAATAATAAAATAAAGTTGTAGATTAAAATCAGCTTCTGTAACTTCTTTAATAATGAAGAGCTAACGCAAAAGCTACTTCAAATCTATCAGTCGAGTTACACTACTGTAAAATTTAAAAAAAAAAAACGATTTTTCTATTACTTTGAAAGATACTCTAAGCCAGTGGTGGGGAAACTTTTTTTAAGACGGGCCATTTGTAATAACTAGACAATCGTAGCGGGCCAAAGAATAATGCTTAATCGTAGGTAGGTAGTTTTTATGCGGGTCGTCACATTACGAAGTAAGAACGCGTTCAAACATTCTCACGACGGCACTCTTAAACGGGCCGGATTAAACCTTTCCGCGGGCCGGACTTGGCCCGCGGGCCGTAGTTTCCCCATCACTGCTCTAAACCATCTAGAATAAAGTGAAAAAAGTGTTATACCTGCCCGAAATCGTTTTTATTAAAGTTTCGAGCTTTTTCCCAAGCGCTTCGGATTATTCTAAGCGACTACTTAAATCCAAATACATTTTTCTTGAAACACGTTTTTCAAAACGCCACGCAGCATAACTCAAACAAGTTTAATTTTTTTCAATCCAAATTTTTACCATATCTTTAAAACAACAGTCCGTGTAGAAATACGTACAGGATTGTCGATAAGTTGCATTTTAGATTCTATATCTACAAATTAATTCCTTTTTTTTGTTCAATAATTGAGCTTTTAACTTATAATGCTCACCAAATACACAAAAATTCATATTTTTTAAATCCTATACGTATTTCTTTAGCTATACTCATAGAGATTAAGAATTTTTTTTTATTTTGTTCCAAATTGAATTTTACGGCACTTATGCTGCGGAGCCGTGGAGCGCCTTAAAATAAACCTGACTAGCGGAAACGGCTTTAGCGCCGCTATTTTGTAACTTTATATAATATAAGAAAATGAGAACACTTTAAGAAATTGTTAACAATATCCTTGAATATTATTTTCTTTCCTCCAAAAAAAATCGCAGCATAAGCTTTATTTTAGCGGTCTACAGTGGTGTAACCTCTTAAAGTAGAAGTAATACGTTCTACTCTTAATATTTTCAATAAAGTTTCTGGCGAATACGTTTTCACATAACAACTTTAAACCCCCCTATTATCCGCCAGCTAATAACTATGAACATTTTAATGACCTGAAATGCTTTTTAAAGATCTGTTCTCCAATCGATTTGTTTGTTAGAAAAATAGCACATACCATACACATGATTTCTTGCGAGTTTTACATTCACTGCCACACTGAACCTCCATCAACCCTCTTTATCCCTCCCTGAAAGATCCCACTTGATCGCTCTCTCTCCCTCGTTCACTCCTGCTAGCTAGCAGGAAAGGAGGGTGGTTCGTTTCGTCCTGGCGCTCTGGTGGGGATGACTCCCCCTGAGGTAGGGGCATGACAAAATGGCCTGCGGACTGGAGACCTGTGCTTCGGTGCCGATCAGTCGGATAGTCGCGTTCCCGCCACAACTGCAAACGGTTTATCTGATCGCAGGATTTTCACGCCTTGCCCTGTCATTTCATCACGGCGGTTTGGGTATTTTTGTAAAGTCAGGATTAAAGCGGGGGGATCGGTGATTTGTCGCGGTGGAGGCGCCGGGCTTTGTTGGTTTTTTCGAAAATCGGGGTACGGACGGCAAGATTGATTCCTCCATTTGGGGAAAGGTACGCTCTGGCCAGGGCCGGAGAATGGGTACAGGTGAGATGATTTTATTTTTAAATCATTGGACATAGTAAAAACTATTAAAAAAAATACTTATGTATCTTCAGAGCTGGACAATTCATAGAAAACAAAACCTATAGTTTTGTTATAGGTACTTAAAATAGATCATTATTGTTGGTTTTTTATTAATTTTGTAGCTTTAACAAAAGTCGACTTAATAAAGTTTAATTAAAGTAGATAAAAGGCATATTGCGTTCGATTTCAACCACACACGATAATACAGATGTAAAAAAATGGAATCAAGGATTAGGTTGCGTAACACATCAATTGATAGCATACTTTAAATTTAGAATAATAACTAAATTCTGATTAGTTATTTGAGGTACGTGAAGATTTTAAGTCACTTAATTCAAACGAAGTTATATTCTTTTCTTCACTTTTATTTTTCGATGCTAGATGTACATATGGACCCATTATCAATAGCTAACTGAGCTATTGATAATGGGTACATAGTACCCGAAATGTACATCTAGCATCAAAAAATAAAAGTGAAGAAAGAAATATAACTGCGTTTTAATTAAGTAATACTATCTGATTATTAATGAAATTGCGAATTGAGATACCATCTGTAAGATTTTATTTTATTCATAATCGTAATCATAATTTTAATCATAATTTGGTTTCCTGTATTCTCTATCCCATGGACAGTCAATATAACTTTCTATGATTTCAACTGAATGCCCTAGACGCCAAGGGGTATAAGTGCAAAGTTTATAAATTTGGAAATAAATTTCAATCACTAAAACTCCTGAATAAAAGGATTTACACGGATTATCCTTATGTACAGGGATTTTTTCATTTAAGTATACCTGCACAACCCAAAGAAAATTGCTCGAAGTTTGAGAGCCCAAGATTTGGTTAGACGAAATAAACGTTTGTAAATTGTATTAACGTGAGATCAAAAATAAGCAGCATTATATGAACTTCACTTTAAATCAGTGTTTTGTACGCGTGGCGCATGAAGTAAAATTTCGAGTTTAGAAATGCCTGAAAACTTGGATTTGCCGGTGCGCGATTCGCTTCGCTCGCGCGTCCCGGCAAATCCAAATATTCAGATTTTTCTACACTCGAAATTTTACTTCAGCCATTAAAATGTTGATTAAATGTTACTCTATAACATTTTTAGGCCTTAACATGTTAGTTAAACGTTACTCTATTAATATTAACATCCTCGATATGTGTATAATAATAACATTTATACACATATATGTACTAAAGTTAAAGGTAATCCCAAATAATGAGTATAATCTAGAGTTATTGTTTTGTATAGCATACAAATGTATACTTAAAAGATAAATTCCCTGTAGATAAGAGGATAATATATAATAAAAATCCTTGAGCGGTATTAAACCCGTTGTACTTAATAACCCTTCCCTTATTTCAATATTATGCGAGTTAAATTAGAATAATACATTTTATGCAAAACCGTCTATGTTTACTTAATCAGGTTAATTAGGAGAGGAGACGTAACATTATATATGTAGAAACATCACTCTTTCTTTAAAAAAATGTTACGTAAATAATTTGTGTATATTTCATGTAGTAATTTTCGTCAAAATGTGGAAATTGCGAGTTCTTGTTTAGATCCCTTAATTGTACTATGAAAATATAATAACAATGGCTTTTGGTGTGAAATATAACTATTTATATAATTTAAAAAGTATGGTCTTCATTATGGTAGAAATACTCTATGTTAAAAAGTACAGTAAAAATCTATGAAAACATCAATATTGGCACATTTGGTAAACTGTAAGCTTATTTGAAGCGACAAAATGAAGGATTCATGCCTAACAAGGCCAACAAATACGAATCAAATACAATAAGCAAGAAAAATTAAACATTTTGTGGTTCTGCATAAAGTATAGTATTCTACTCGCACATAATGGCTATTTATCGTTCGAATGATTTACTCCAGTCGCCTGCGGTTTGTTTCATAAGGCCTATTCTTATGATTAACAGCTTTCATTATGAATAATATACTATTATTAATCACTTCTCGATTTTTAATATAAGCTATATACATATTTCAAACATGATCTGCCCTTTATCAATAGCAAAATGTCATTCTTATTTATTTAATTCATTGATAGTCAGACGATTCATTCATCTTATTCATATTTTCATGAAAAATATTTGTGAATCTGTATTACGTGAGCCTTCCTATAAGTAATCAAAATAAAATATAAATATTTGGTTAGAAAATTAAATTTCATATTTTTTATACCACTTATGAAAATAAACCTATATTAAATCTCATTTAGCGCAAAATCCCGGCAAATTCACCAAAAGTACGACAAGGATTTGGTTTTGGTAAATGCACTTTATATTTTATTATTGTTTATTTTAGTTTCTCATTAATTTAAATGTGTTTTTCAAACTATAACAATAACCTGTTTTGGGATTTATTTGTAAAGGATTTATCGCCAATATAAAAATTAAAGTCATTAAGTGTCTTAGAAATTAAATGCTTATTACTAGTGATATGATTATTTGAAGGAAAATAATCGATTCGGTCGATTATAAAAGAAAATCGAACACCTCGAGAGTGATTGATCGAGTGATTGCTCGAGAGATCGTTCGAAAGATTTCTCGACAGAAAGATATCTTGAACGGTTACTCGAGAGATCTCTCGAATGGTTGCTTAAGATGTATATCGAATGATTTCTCGAGAGTTATCTCGAATAATTTCTCGAGAGTGATATCGAATAATTATAAGAGAGTTTATTTAAATGATCACTGGAATGAGCATTCGTATGCTCATTTCATATTCAAATTGAATTTGTTCGAGTGATTGATCGAGAGATCGGTCGAAAGATTTCTTGAGAGAAGGATCTCTCGAATGGTTACTCGAGAGATCTCTCGAATGATTGCTTAAGGTGTATCTTAAATAATTGCTCAAGAGAACTCTTGAATGATTGCTCGAGAGTTATCTCGAATAATTTTTCGAGAGATATTTCGAATAATTACACGAGAGTTTATTGATATGATCGCTGGAATGATCACTCGTATGCTCATTTCATATTCAAATTGAATTTGCTTAACGTTTTATGCCATATATTTGTTTGCCAGTAGATTATTATTTTATTGGGATAAATTATAATCTGAATAATCAACCAGTGCTCATACAAGCAACCATTCGAGCAATCATTCGAGCAATCGATCCAGCAATCATTTCGGCTACCGAATCATTCGAGTTATCTCTGGAGTAAATATTTCGAACGATCTGTCGAGCAATATGTCGAACGATCTAGCGAGCAATCATTCGAGCAATCGATCAATAATCAATTTCATTCAAATCAAATAATATAATTGATAATAACATTTGATTATGACTATCACTGTTTTTAACGATTTTTATTTTATCTTCAAAGCGAAAATATCTATATTATTATTATTGTATTAATTATACAGGGTAGCACTTGGTAACCTAGTGCAATTGGAATGGCTGGTTCTAGGGTACTAGGGCGATATTAAAGTTCAAACTGCTATAAGTACCTGCATACTGTAGAAAGCTGTAGCACTGATTTGTGCAACAACTTAATGATTATTCCTAAGCGGCTTTACACCAGTACCCGGCACATTCGCCATAATATTGTACAGATTATTTAACATAAAATGAAATTGAATTTGCCAATTGTTTGCACAATATTTATAAAATATAAAAACTAATAAAAGTAATATCGACTTTCAGCAAAAATGTCTCGTTGAGATTTTTCTAAATATTCATTTTCTAAAACCTCCCGATCTAATTCTGTTAGAGTTATGTGGATCGGTCTTAACGCTTTTTATTATTTTTTTTAAAATTAACTAATATCACAATACATTTATTTACATGTATATTGACGTAACTAACAACAACTGGTAATGTGATCCCTTGCCTCGCTGACATCATGTGGTATGATTTGTTCCAACACGCCCCCTCGAGTCAAGGTTCATATTATTTCCTCTTTCTTTAAAATCATTTGTTCGTGAAATGCACTTCAGTCCAGCTAGTTCCATGCATCGGTCATGTTTTATTCTTTGAAGACCTTTCGTAAGGAAATCAGCTTTCTGGTCCTGTGTAGATACGTGCTTTATTGAAAACAGTTTATTCTTGATCACGTCTCTCACAAAATGATGACGTATGTCAATGTGCTTGCTTCGAGCGTGAAAGATTGGATTCTCTGCCAACAGAATGGCGCTTTGGTTATCGCAGAAGACTGTCAACTTCCCGAGAAAATCCAAACCTAATTCAGAGACCGTTCTCTGTAAGTAAATAGCTTCTTTAGCACATTCCGTCAGTGCCATATACTCTGCTTCTGTCGATGACAGTGCCACTGTTACTTGTTTCTTCGAATCCCAGGATATTGGACTTCCTCCAAGTAAAAACATATATCCGGTATGGGATCTTCTGTCATCTACGTTTCCTCCCCAATCGGCATCTACAAAACCTGTTATGGGTTCTGTGCTGGCTTTATATACGAGTCCAACTTCGAGCGTCCCCTTTAAATAGCGCAGAACACGCTTAGCCGCTTTCCAATGTTCTGGACCAAAGCAATTATTAAATTGCCCTAGGTAGCTCACTGCGAAAGCGATATCTAGACGTGTTGACGTAGATAAATATGTGAGAGCACCCACCAGCTGTCGATAAGGCACGTTTTCTTCATCTTGGTAAGGTGTTTTATTCTTCTTGAGGCTTACACCCATTTTCATTGGAGTTGCGACGCAATCGGCCATGGAGAACCTCTTCAACAATTGTTGAATGTATCCATGTTGACTGATCGTAACTTGATTTTGTGATTGGGAAAATTCCATTCCTAAACAATAATTTGCACGTCCTAAGTCTCTCAGCTCGAATTCTCGCGCCAGCATTTTTCCTACTTCAGAAATTGCATTTGAATCTTGCGAAGCTATTAACAAATCATCCACGTAAACAGCAATTAATGTGATGTTTGTTCCCGAGCCAATTTTGAATAAGCAAGGATCCGATTTTGTAGGCACTGCACCTAATTTCCTAAGTGCTTCATCTAATTTGAAATACCACCTTCGTCCGGATTGTATTAGACCATGTTAGAGTTATGTGGATCGGTCTTAACGCTTTTTATTATTTTTTTACCCACGCAGCAGCTCTTTCGTCTCCAGGATCAGGTTTCATTTCCGTACCATCAACGTAGTCCCAAAAGTCTGCTTTAACCAATACAGCTTCCATTTGAAGTTTCCAGGTATCATAATGTTGCTTGTTAAGAGGCTCAATCTTTGAGTATCCACTCATACTTTCCCGTTTTTATTGCGGTATCTTTCTCTAAGAACGATAATGTCCTGCTAATGTTCTGCTAATATTCTGCTAATGTTCTGCTAATGTTCTGCTAATGTTCTGCTAATATTCTGCTGATGTTCTGCTAATGTTCTGCTAATGTTCTGCTAATATTCTGCTAATGTTCTGCTAATGTTCTGGGCCCATATCCTGTTAGAGTTATGTAGATCGGTCTTAACGCTTTTTATTATTTTTTTTAAAATTAACTAATATCACAATACATTTATTTACATGTATATTGACGTAACTAACAACAACTGGTAATGTGATCCCTTGACTCGCTGACATCATGTGGTATGATTTGTTCCAACAAATTCCCCGACAGATATTAAATTAAACAATGAATATTTCAGTTACACAGCAAAGTTACTATTATATGCATAATTTATATGCAAAGTTTAACATCAGGTCAAATTATTCTTTCACCAAACTAAATAAACAAACAGGAAATTGAAATAAACCTTAAAAAATTACAGGGATCACGATTCATTCCATGTAATTTTTTTAATTATATTTGTTTATTTAGTTTGGTTAGTCAGTTCTTGAGAGAATAATTTAACCTGATGTTACATTTTGTAGAAAGTCTATATTAATTTTAATTCATTTTCAGATTATTTAACTTAAAATAAAAGCAAATTATTTTAAATCTATCTCGAATGTAAAGTTAATCATACATTAATTTTCAGGTGATAGATTGTTGGATATCCCTTGCAAGGTGTGCGGAGATAGGAGTTCAGGAAAGCATTACGGAATCTACAGTTGTGATGGTTAGTATGATTTTAACAAATTTATATATATATATATATATACCTTTATATTTTTTTATATTTCTTCTAAGTAAAACTAGTAAAGAGAAAGGAAAACAGATAGTCGGATAAATTAGTCAAAATTAAATTGGATTAACAAGGGTCAGTTGCTTTAATGCAGGTTTCAATGATGAACTTACTTTAGTCCAAATCTAGTATGCAACTGTTCCTGATTGATAGGCAATTTTTAAAAATAGCAGAAGTAAATCACTCAAACAAGTATAAGTATCAAAATTGAATTTGTGTTCAGTATTCCGGCACCAGATACCCACAGACGCGTTTCGGACTTCAAGGTCCTCTTCAGTGTGGTCCCGACCCAGTGCTGAGGAATACTGAACATTTCTGACTATTTCAAGCCAATATGTGAAAACTATTAATGATTTCGATAGCTAACGCCATCTAATGCTTCATAGTGGCTTCATAGTGGCAAGTATAAGTAATTATACAAAAATTATGTTAGAAGTATTGTAAGATTATTGATTTCATGTAGCAGCGACTCGCAACCTTCTGTTTATTATGCTGCTCTAAACCAAACTTATCTGCAGTAGTGACTCGTAATAATTTTTACCTACGCCCTATCTAGTAACCGCATCATACCACACTGTCATCTTGACAAGTATGATTGACATTACGTACACATGCACGTAATAGCTTTGACAAGTACATTATGTGCTGACAGCTGAACAGCTGATTGCTTACCGTTAAACCAAATAACATATTTTTAATGTACAGAGAGTTTTTTTTAAAGTATACGTATTCCAAATTTAGCTTATTTTCTTCAAAACTTTAGCTATTCGTTGTTTGTTTCTAAGAGTTCAATTTGAAGCCTTAAACGAGTGTTATCTACTCCCAGACTAAGCATGAAGTAAAATTTCGAGTTTAGAAAAGCCCCGTGAAAATTTGTCGAGGGTCGCGCAGCGACCCGAGACAAATTTTCTGGGCTTTTCTAAACTCGAAATTTTACTTCATGCGCCACGCGTATAAAACACTAAAATATTGTGAACTCTATGTATATTTGAACCTCACGGGAAATCACTGTTTTATACGCGTGGCGCATGAAGTGAAATTTCGAGTTTAGAAAAGCCCAGAAAATTTGTCTCGGGTCACTGCGCGACCCTCGACAAATTTTCACGGGGCTTTTCTAAACTCGAAATTTTACTTTATGCTTAGTCTGGGAGTGGAAAACACTCGTTTAAGTTATCCACTCCCAGACTAAGCATGAAGTAAAATTTCGAGTTTAGAAAAGCCCCGTGAAAATTTGTCGAGGGTCGCGCAGCGACACGAGACAAATTTTCTGGGCTTTTCTAAACTCGAAATTTTACTTCATGCGCCACGCGTATAAAACACTAAAATATTGTGAACTCTATGTATATTTGAACCTCACGGGAAATCACTGTTTTATACGCGTGGCGCATGAAGTAAAATTTCGAGTTTAGAAAAGCCCAGAAAATTTGTCTCGGGTCGCTGCGCGACCCTCGACAAATTTTCACGGGGCTTTTCTAAACTCGAAATTTTACTTCATGCTTAGTCTGGGAGTGGAAAACACTCGTTTAAGGCTTCAAATTGAACTCTTAGAAAAAAAACAACGAATAACTAAAGTTTTAAAGCAAATAAGCTAAGTTTGGAATACGTATACTTCATGCTTAGTCTGGGAGTGGAAAACACTCGCTTAAAGCTTCGAATTGAACTCTTTTAAAAAACAACGAATTTCGGAAAATGTACAGCTTTATGTATATGTTTACCTAAAAGAAAAATTCCATGTATATTGATCAAGTAGTCATTTAGTTTTCATCATTATCATGGTACTATTAAAAATGATTACAATAAATAAGTTGATCTTTCATGCTCATTGTTTATTTTGTTAGGGCGTAAGTAAAGTATCGTAAGTTTCTCGAGTAGTATGGCAATTACATGCTCGCAGAATACTGCACTCGCAACATGTCCGTTCATATGTAATATGCTGCATACCACTCTCGTTACGTAATATACTATTATTGGTGCATTTTGAGGCATTCGATGTGTTTTTAATAAGTGCAATTTGAAGTTTCGAACGAGTGTATCCACTGCTTGATTAAGCATGCAATTTCGAGTTTAGAAAAGCCTGAAAACTTGGTTTGGTCGCGTAGCGAAGCGGAGCGACCAAACCAAATTTTCAGGCTTTTCTAAACTCGAAATTTTACTTCATGCGCCAGGCGTATAAAACACTAAAATATTGTTAAATTCAAAATATTCTTATTTAGCAGTATATTTTTCATCCAGCTTTAGCAGTATATTTTTAACACTGATTCAGCTGTATATTTTTAATTTCTCAATATTTCAGTGTTTTATACGCGATGCGCATGAAGTAAAGAGTTTATTAAAGCCCTAAAACTTGGAAAAATAAGTGCTGTCGTGTATTGAGAAATTCTAGTTCTGCTAACGTAGCCTCAATGCTCAGCAGATTAGATCTATATTTTTACGTTTTAAATGTAGAAAGCCCCAACATTTTAATTAAAAGTTTTTTCATGCAGTCTGAATCTAGCAAATTGTATACTATGATATTTTGCCCAATTTTTCTCTTCGACAAAAAATATATTACTAAACAGAATTAAACTAAATTACGTTCTAAATTATTTATCCTTAAGTTTGTACTGAGAAGAGGTTGTAGCCCTACACCCCTTATAGACATTAAATTAAGAAAAAAAAAAGAATATTCAGCGTAAATTTTATAAATACTTGTGGTATAAAATGCATGGTACCTACCCCCCTCAAGGTTTCAGTCATGAATTACTTTTAGAAGAGTTTGATGCAAGTACTTTGGTCGAACGTAGGAATATTCACGGTCAAATCTTCTTATTTAAGTTACTACATAACTCAGTTGATTGTTCGGAACTTTTGCAAAGGATACATTTTTAAGGATGCATTTTTATGTACCTATACTCTCGACACGTCATTGTACCAGCTTTTATGTTCAACAAGCTCAAACTAATGTCTTGGAACTGTCCCCAGTGCGTCGCATTTGTGTGTATCACAACATATTTGCCACTCATTGTGATATTTTTCACTTGGACTTACCTGAATTCAAGAACATAATTTCTGGTACTTGATATTAATAACAACAAACGGCTGCATAGACTAACTATTGTTATTTCTTAGTTATTTTGCCAGTATTTTATTATTATAATTTCTAAATATTTAATATATTTTGTTTAAATAGAATCACGTGATCTTTATGTTTATTTTTGTAATTTTATTTTGTTTTGTTTATATATATTATTTTAAGAATTTTTACTTTTGTAATATTACTCTGTAATTGGGATGTCCTGTTGGGTAATAAATATTATTATTATTATTAACGGCTTGTCCATAAGGGCTGCTTTCGTTTATATTATTCAATTCAAACTAATTTTTTTTTTCTTTAGCGTTTTTCTTTTTCAAAATTGAATCAGTTAAATCAATTCGTGAATTTTCACCACAACACTTTAAGTGCATGTTCTCTTAATTGTATTAAAGGATGTTCGGGGTTCTTCAAACGAAGTATACACCGCAACAGAGTGTATACTTGTAAAGCGACTGGAGACATGAAGGGCAGGTGTCCTGTCGACAAAACACACAGAAACCAGTGCAGAGCTTGCCGCCTGCACAAATGCTTTCAGGCCAGTATGAACAAAGACGGTAAGTCCCAAAACCTATCCTTTGAGTATTACTATCTTGACTTGATTTAAATTAATGTTTAAGTAACAATAATATGCAAATACTTGGGTAAAGAACTAAAAATAATTGATTTCTTTTGCAAACTGATTCATTCCAGTTGAGTAATTTTCTCTCGAGAAATCCACATTTTTTTGTCTAGACGTCGTTTTATGAAAATTATAGGCCTGACAGGGGCGTAGCTACTGTGCGGCAGACTACTCAAATTCGGTTTGGCGCAATATATATTTGTAAAACATTTGGTAAATTTGCAGAAATCTAGCAATCTAGCTGAGTAGGTTGTCACTGCTTAATCCCCCGATTCTGTACGCGAAATGTTAAATTTAACCTCGACATCATAGTCTAAGCGCGTTTAGTACTTGATTTGTACATTTAGATTGTAAGGGTAAACATTCACGTTTAATTGAACATTTCGCGTACGGAACCAGGGGGATTATCTCATAAATTCCTATAAAAATCTGCATGCGTTTGTCTTTATTTTAACGAAATTATATTCTGATTACGATCTAATTACAATTAATACAAATAAAATGAAAAAAAATCGAATTTTCAACGTAAAGACTTTAATACTATCCGCACAATTGGTAATCGTGTGTTTCACTAATTTCCACGTCCGGCGCGATTAAAGGCAGGCACGCCTTATAATACCCACTGGAAGCTGTCGGTGTCGTCCGTCCATCTCCCCCTTTTCAAATAGATAATTCCTAATGCATGCACACTCGATAAATCCCCGATATCCGACGGTCCGCGCGGTGTGAATCAACAGAGGGTTGATCCCCATTACGGGGAAAAGGTGCAAAAAGCGGTGCTCACGACGACACATACACAGAAAATTCTCTCTGCGGGGTATTAATTACATTATTTCACAGCACAAAGGGATTCGATTCGTTCAGGTATCGATAATGTCCATCGGACGCATTGTGCTCCGCGGACGTAAAGTGTACTCCCGGGGTTTACCAGCGGCGAAGCACTTGCTTTTTTATCGTTTTTTCGGATGAATAAATCATCCTTTTCGATATCTCGATGCTGGTGGTGTTATTTATTTGACGGGATTTGTCATTTGGAAAGAAATTCCATCACAATATATACTAAAAGCGAGTAGCGCTATGAGACCAAACCAAATTACAGGCTTTTCTAAACTTGAAATTTTACTTCATGCGTCAGGCGTATAAAACACTGATTATATGTTAAGTAAAAAATAAGTAAATTAACAAAGATCTGCCTGCTCAATTGGCCTAATTTTAATACATCTCGAATTCATTAAGTTAAATAACTGGAAATGAACCTAAGATATGATTAGTAACTAGTCATTTACTTAAGTAAGCAAGTTCGAGTTCTCTGAAATTACACCAGTTATCATAAGTAACCAGCAAGTTATTACTAGGGTTGTTAAAAAAACGTTTTTTTTTTTTCATTTTAATTAAAACAAACAGTTTTTTTTTACAAAATTACATTGAAACAGCGTATAAAACATAATTACATTGAAACAGCGTTTAAAACATTGACAATTAAAAACATGTTTAAGAAATGTTTAAAACACGTTTGAAACGTGTTTAAAGCGTGTTTAAAACGTGTTTAAAACGTGTTTAAAACGTGTTTAAAACGTTTAAAACGTGTTTAAAACGTGTTTAAAACGTGTTTAAAACGTGTTTAAAACGTGTTTAAAACGTGTTTAAAACGTGTTTAACATACGTTTAAAACGTGTTTAAAACGTGTTTAACATACGTTTAAAACGTGTTTAAAACAGAATATACAGGGCATTTTCTTTTGAGTATACGTATCCCGTTATTTACAGCGTTTTTTTAGATTTTTGGCAATTCTTTGTTTTAAAACGGTTAATTTGAGGCTTTTATCGAGTGTTTTCCACTCCCAGACTAAGCATGAAGTAAAATTTCGAGTTTAGAAAAGCCTAAGAATTTGGATTGGCCGCGTAGCGAAGCGGAGCGGCCAATCCAAATTAGGCTTTTCTAAACTCGAAATTTTACTTCATGCGCCACGCCTATAATCATTGATTTGCAGTGAAGATCAAATACACACACATACAAAAACAATTATAGGCAACCTAATATACGTTAGAGTTATTGGGATGCCTATAATCACTGTTTTAAACAAATTGTTCAGCGCAGAATTTACCTTACGTTTTAATCACATCTACATATTAGATTGCTAAAGCCGTATATTTTAAACTTTGCGATATTTCAGTGTTTTATACGTGTGGCGCATGAAGTAAAATTTCGAGTTTAGAAAAGCCTAATTTGGATTGGCCGCTCCGCTTCGCTACGCGGCCAATCCAAATTTTCAGGCTTTTCTAAACTCGAAATTTTACTTCATGCTTAGTCTGAAAGTGGAAAACCCTCGTTTAGGGATTCAAATTGAAATCTTATAAAAAAAACAACGAATGTCGTAATATTTACAGTGTATGCATATGTATACCTGAAAGATAAAGATAAATACCCTGTATTTAAAAATCACATATATGCGCACACAGTTGTGATATTTTATTGGAATAAAATATTATGTTTAATAATGTATATGAAATATCTTCAACAATTTAGCTAACATTTGAAAACGTAAACAAAAAATCTTAACGAAGTAGTATAAAATATAATTTAGCAAATTTAATATAATAAAAAAAAGGGGTTGTTGTATATCGATTTACTTTGATTTTTAAGATTCTGAAATCGGAATCGAGATAAACGTGTATGGGACGCACGAACCTAAAGTTCGTTGGTTAAGGCGACTTACCGTTTGGCCACAAATTAAGTTCCATTTTTGAGGTTATATATGGTCGTATTTTCGGCTAAATAAGTACATTAGGGATACATATTACACACATGATAAAATTGTCTCCAAAATGATGACGTAAATTATCCAATTTGTAGTGTTATCTTCATTAATTTAGTCAATATCACGATATTAATTTTACACTAAAATTGGCGTCTACTGACGTTTATTTAATATAATGTATATATAAATCAATATTGATTAGTAAATCATATGTATTCTAATTTACGATATAAAAAATAGATGGCGCTAGATGTATTAAAATGTAATAAATATTAACTATTTACGAAAACTTTCATCGACATCTTTGGGAATGATGTAAAATATTAATGTTATTATTTAAATATTCAGGGGCTATTCCGTACACGCAAAGAGACTTACGCAATTTATTCTATTGCAAACTTTTCTAATAACCTAACCTAACCTAGCAGTATGTAGAATAATTAATGTGCGCAAAGATATTTAAGCAATTTATTCTATTGCAAATCTTTCTCCTAACATAACCTAAGTATGTGGAATAGTCACCGTGCGCAAAGAGACTTACGCAGTTTATTCTATTGAAAACCTTTCTCCTAACCTAAGTAAGAAGTATGTGGAATAATCATCGTCTGCAAAGAGACATACGCAATTTTTTCTATTGCAAACCTTTCTCCTAACTTAACCTAACCTAGAAGTATGTGAAACATTTAACTTCCGCAAAAAGACTTCCGGAATTTAATCTATTGCAAACCTTTCTACTAACCTAACTTAAAAACATGTAAAATCGCCTAAGCATAATAAAATGTTTATCTGCATCTTATTATTTTATAAAAAAATGTGTGGCTTGGTTATGTGGTTCTATTAAATTATTTTAATTGTATTTAAATTTAGCTGTGTATCTACTAAACAAACTGGATATGCCGTACAAATTAAATTTTAGTAAAAACAGTGAACTAAATATAAATGTAATATTTGTAGGTGTTATTATATATTGTTGAATTATTTGGTAATATTTGATATATATATATATATATATATATATATATATATATATATATATTATCAAAAACCCCGTCTACCCATAAAGAGTGTGGAGTGTGTAAATTAACATATTAATTCTAAAAATAATTCTAAAAATAAAGTTGTATATAACAAAATAACATTTCTTGATTATAAATAGTTATGTGATTCTTTGTAATAATTCTGTTGTTATGTTCTGCATATGAAATTTGTCCAATTTTTCCTGTGTTTTGTCCATTCTTTGGCCTCTGTCCATGATGTTCCTCGGTCTTCCAAGATCTTCTCTATAGCGCTGTTCCATGATCGTCTAGGTCTTCCCCTTTTTCTGTTTTTGTATATTCGCGCTTCCCATATCTGTCTGGTTACTCTTCCTGGATTTAGTCGGTGCAGATGGCCCCGCCATCCCAGCTGTCTTCTCTCGATGTACTCTAAAACTGGCAAGGTATTCAAGTCATTTCTGATTATTTCGTTCCGTATTCTGTCAAGTTTGGATACTCCCTTAACTCTTCTCAAATATTTCATCTCTAATGCTTGTATTCTGCTTTTTAATTTATTGTCCAGGATCCACGTTTCACAGCCAAATGTGAGAATAGGTCGGTATATGGATTGGAATACTTTAAGCTTAGTCGATTTCGATATTTGTTTATTGTCTATAAAGTTCTATTTCATTGTATAATATAGTTTAGTCGTTTTTTCTATTCTTATGTTCAGTTCAAGGTCATATTTTCCGTTGTTATTTATCTGTACTCCGAGATATTTATATGATTTCACTTGCTCAAGTTTGTCGCCTTCTATGTATATATTTATTTGTTCTTCTTCGTCTCCTATTGTCATGACTTTAGTCTTAGTTTTGTTGATCTTCATTTTGTATTTCTCGAGTATTTCGTTCCATATCAGTAGGTTGTGTTGTAGATCTTTTTCTGTACCGGCAATAACAACAACGTCGTCTGCAAACGCACCTTCTGATATTTGTATTCTCTGTAGATGTCTGAATCCCACATGATATTTTTCTTTTCTCTGCTTTCGCATTCTTTTATTATTTCATTCATATAAATGATAAAAAGAGTGGGGCTCAGACTACCACCTTGCCGTAGACCCGTGTATGTTTTGAAATATTTAGCGTATTGTCCATTCTTTATAATTGCACTTGTGCTTGTCTCATATATGTTCTTTATAAGTCTAATCAGATTTGTGTTTATACCTCTCATGGTAAGAATTTCCCACAGTTTCTTTCTATTAACTTTATCGAAGGCTTTTTCTAGATCGATAAACCCTAGGTATATTTTTCTATTCTCTTTGTTTACCTTTTCTGTTATTTGCTGTATGATGAATATATGGTCTTGAATACTGCGGCCAACTCTAAAACCGCATTGTTGTTCCGCCCATGTGTTTTCTAGTTTGTTTCTCAGACGGTTACTTATTAATTGTTCTATTAACTTTATTATGGTGTTTATTAAAGTTATGCCTCTGTAGTTGGAGCACAATAATTTATTTCCTGTTTTAAATATGGGTACTATAGTGTTTTTTGTCATATTTGATTATTGCAGTAAATATCCTAGTTATCGTACGAAGGTGCCATCTATTTTTTATATCGTAAATTAAATTACCTATGATTTAATAATCAATCTCGATTTATATATCCATTATTTTAAATAAACATCAGTAGACGTCAATTCTAGCGTAAAACTAATATCGTGATATTGGCTGAATTATTGAAGATAACACTACAAATTGGATGAATTACGTCCTCATTTTGGAGATAATTTTATCATGTGGGTAATTTGTATCTGCAATGTGCTTATTTAGCCGAAAATACGACCATATATAACCTCAAAAGTGGAACTTAAAATTCGATTTACGGCCAAGCGGTAAGTCGCCTTAACCAACGAACTTTAGATTCGTGCTTCCCATACACTTTTACCCTGATTCCATTTTCAGAATCTCAAAAATCATGGTAAGTCGATATGCAATGAATCCAAAAAAAAATTTTAAACAAATTTAACGTTTAAAACATGTTTTAAACAAGCTTAAGATTTAAAACATGTTTAAAAAAAACCCTTTTAAAACACGACGGCTGTTTTTAAACATGTTTAAAACAAAGTGTTTTAAACATAACAACCCTGGTTATTATACATGTAAGTTTGTTAAGTTTGTTTTTTTTTCTTTTCTCTTCTTTCTCTGCGCACTGTATGTATGATTTAAAATTATGTTACATAGCATTATATTAGATTAAGTTCCCTGTAATTGGATATATGTATATCTGTTGGGAAAAATAAAGAATAATAATAATGTAAGTAACTGATTGAGCTGCTTGAAAAGATCGAGCTCCCGGAATATATCGAGCTGCTCGATCTTTCTCAAGAATCGAGTAGTCGATCTATTTTTATCAATCACTAATAAATATCATGGGCGTAGACAAGAAGAGGCAGTAAAAGCTCGTATGGTTTGTTTGGAGAAGGCAACATATAAACATTCGAATAACGTCGGAGGATTTCTTCTCAACTTCTTCTCAACCGCAAGCTTGATTTAAAATCTGCCATGCTAGTGAAAACAAGGTTTGCAATGTTCTTTTATACAAGTGTACACGAGGAGGAGATTATCTTATATTGCATTTGAGTAGTTTACTAATCAGAGCTGGGTAGGATTCGAATTAATCAGGATTCAAATCCTGGATTCCAATCCTTTCAGAGGATTCAAAAGAGGCATTCGAATACTTTAGTTCAACTGGATTCGTAATCCGGATTCGTTACATTTTTTTAAGAGGATTCGTATTCGAATCCAAATGTGGGTGATTTGAATCTTTATAAAAGGATTCGAATATTTATAAAAGGATTCGAATACTTACAAATGTTTTTGAATCGTCAAAAATATTTCTTATTAATTGTGAGGATTAACTTGTAAAATTTCTTTTGTGTGTTTTTAAATTTCTCGTTAAATCACTGTTTTATACGCGTGGCGCATGAAGTAAAATTTCGAGTTTAGAAAAGCCCAGAAAATTTGTCTCGGGTCGCTGCGCGACCCTCGACAAATTTTCAAGGGGCTTTTCTAAACTCGAAATTTTACTTCATGCTTAGTCTGGGAGTGGAAACGCTCGTTCGAAACTTCAAACTGAATGTTTTGATAAGAACGTTAAATGACTAAAAATATTTTTTAAAGATAATAATCTAGTTTTCAAAATTTTGTTTAATATTATTTGAACAAAATTTTGAAAACGTTTCTATTTTGTGTTTCTATTGTTTGGAGTTGGTGATCTCACACTTCTTCTCACATCTGACATCTGATTTTAATTTTTTTAAATTTTTTGTCACATAGGTATAGATATTATTATTCATATTTACGATTATTATATATATTGTTACTACTACTATACTACTACTATAAAAAAGTAAAACTGTCACAATCTGAAATGTTAATTTTTTCAGGCATTTTCCCAATTAAAGATATTTTTCCCTGACCTTTTAATAAAACTTTCTTTTGTGAGAAACCCCCATTTTGTTAAATTATTTTCCTTGTTTTTGTCAATATATAAAATAATTTTATAATTATTACGTGTTTTGTAATTTGCCTGCTGATTTTGACAAATTTAATAATATCATATGGCTTTATTGTTACTGTTTTGGTAAATTTGAATATAATTCCATGACTTTTCTCTGAATCTTCCGGTTTTAATGATATTCAGTGAATTTTTTATTTACGTAATTTTCAGGCATTTGTCGATCTTATAATAGAATTCAATTTGAGTTTTGAACGGGTGTTTCCACTCCCAGGCTAAGCATGAAGTAAAATTTCGAGTTTAGAAAAGCCCCGTGAAAATTTGTCTCGGGTCGCGCAGCGACCCGAGGCAAATTTTCGGGCTTTTCTAAACTCGAAATTTTACTTCATGCGCCACGCGTACAAAACACTGATTTGAAGTAAAGTTCAAAAACACACAAATACATCTTTAATCAGAGTAACAGGGAATCAGATATTTAGTCTGTTATCAACGATTTTCAGTGTTAGTAATAAATAATCAGGTTTTGAATATTTTTGTTGAAACAACTAGTAACGATATTTACTTTATATATTAATGGTTGCAAAAGAATAATTAAATAAAATTTATTCTTAAAGGATTTGCATTCGTGATTCGAAAAAACAGGATTCGAATTTTTAATTCGAATCATATTTATCTCTTACGAATCCTTTATTCGAGTATTCGTGATTCGAATCATATTAGGTGATTCGGATTCGTAATTCGAATCCTTTTTACGAGGATAATGACAGCATACGATTGTATGTGTATATAATGTTTTTTAAAAAAAAATCCCGAGAATTAATTAATTCCGCGTATCTATAAAAAACTTGAAACTGTATTTAACTATTTTTAATGAAAAATTAATTAGTGTGATTGATATTTAGCGCATTAAATTAAAGTATTTAATTATTCCGCTGCGAAATATTTTTTTTCCGCACACGTGTTTCCATTATTTAATTCATTTTTTAAATTAAACATAATGGAACGTCATATACGCCGGAGGGGGGGTGGCGGCGGTACGCGAAACAGTGAAATGAAATTATTGGGTACAGGGAAATTAGGCAGGTTTAGCGTGTAGTGTGCAGGGTGTTGTAGTGCTGTGCACAGGATAGTAGTGTGGATGGCGGCACCTACAATCAGCGACGTGTCGACAGGAGGCGGTGGCGGCGGCGAGGTTGGGGAGGCGGCGGTGGCTCGGCTCAGCCCCGGAGGCTGCGGGCTGTGGGAACCGCCAGCTGGGAGCATCAGCCCCGCTCATTAATGATGATGTGCTACCATCGGCCTCAAGACTACTTCACTTCTCGCTACGTCCCCCCCGAACTCGCCTCCCGCACACCACCCCCCACATGCTACGCTCCCTTGGATTCACGTGAATTCACATTATTCAATTTTCTTAAAAAAAATAGTTCAATTTATTTTTAAACTATTTGAATAAAACAACGCAGTTGGGAGGGTTTCACTTTTATAAAGTGAAACCCTCCCAACTGCGTTGTTTTATTCAAATAGTATTATGGAGTTTCATCATGTATCCGCCTCATCAATTAAATTTTATTTTTAAACTATTATCAAAGAATAAATATATTCTATACTTGTTCCGCTACTTTCTTGATAGAACCAAATTTTCAAATTAAGTGAAGTAAAATACTTGTTTTGTTTCATATTTTTGTTTTTAGTTGCCTGACACGTGTTTCGATCCATTACGATCATTTTCAAAGTTAAAACTGGATCGAAACACGTGTCAGGTAACTGAAATTAAAAATATGCAACAAAATATGCGTTTAACTTCACTTAATTTAAAGAATAAATACTTTATATTTAGTGGCGGCTCGTGCTGTTTTCTCGTAGTGAGGCAAATTAATTAGAAGAAAAAGTGTGAACGATTTTTAATAACTGAAAAAAAGCTCAACAAGTCGATCAAAAAATTTATTAATGCACATATAAGACTGTTTTTATTAAATAGGCAGTATATTTTGAACTTTACTTAAAACTAGTGTTTTTATGCGGGTAGCGCATGAAGTAAAATTTCGAGTTGAGAAAAGCCAGAAGAATTTAGATTTAGACGCGCAACGTCCAAATCCAAATGAAGTAAAGAGCAAACCCAGAAGCCAGAATTTGGATTTGGACACTGCGCGTCCAAATCCAAATTCTTCTCGCTTTTCTCAACTCGAAATTTTACTTTATGCTTAACCTGGGAGTGAAAATCGCCTGTTAGAATAATATTTTAATAAACGGTAAAAAAATGTTTTTTTTTGCAGTAAAATCTGTACAATGAAAAGTAATATCATATGTTCAATAAAAAAAGAAACCTCTAGAGTGTTTTTTTATGTTGGCTACACGCTTTAGGAATTCTCATATAAAACTTCAGACATAATAATTATAATGTATAATTTCAGAGTTGCCAACCTACAATATATTCCATAGCACTCTAGAGGTTTAATTTTATTGAACATAAGATATAACTTCGACATTTAACAGATTTCATCCGTATAATAGATCTATAGAAGTTTATAACTGTAATCTAAATCAGATTTTTGATTGTTTTATGTATTGTACAGGGTGGTGCATTTTGGAGGTGCCACATATGAAAAACTATTTTATTTGAAGAGATATTGAAATGCCGTTTTCGCAAACCATGTTTTATCAATGGTGAAAAGAAAATTGATCTATCTCTAACCGTTTCTGCTTTATAACCGGAAATTGATACAACGTCGTTTTACTGAAGTTACTGTAATTCATTTGTTTTTAAAGTTATAACTAAACTGTAAAAAGTTTCTCATGGCAACTTTTTGCGCCCATTAAGATGACGTACCTGTTTTATTTCAAGGGCGTTTCGTTTTTGTTTTCCTTTATCAAAATCACGATTCTCTTATGGGCGCATATAGAGATATGCATATCATTGAGAATTTTCACTGATTTCAATGATATGTCACATGCATACTTTTGTAAAAAAAAAAGTCATTGTCAAAGTTGCCATGACAACCGGTAAACAATTTCGTTACTAGGTGATGCTTGCAATTTATTTGAAACTATGACTACTATCGAGTTGGAATATTTTGTTTTATAAATAAGCACTCTTGATTGACAAAAACTGCTACTTTGCTTGTCGTAACAAAAACATTATTTTTTTCACAAAAGTACACAAGTGGCACATCGTTGAAATCAGCATCTAAAATGCTGTTCAATGATGTGCATATCAAACAAGAATAATTTCAATTCAAAAACATATAGTTTAAATTTTACACGAAATACATTTTCGTAATGATGTGCATATATCCAAATGCGCTCATAAGAAAAAATGATCAATTATTATTATTGAATTTGGTGTAAAAAAGAAAAACGAAACGTCTTTGAAATAAAACACGTACGTCATTGTAATATCGCCTATTACAATGACATACATATTTTATTGCCATAAGAAAGTGATTACAGTTTTATTATTACTTTCAAAACAAATGACTTACAGTAACTTCACATATAATCAACTTTCAGTTATATAGTGGAAACGGTTAGAGATAAATTAAATTTCTTTTCGCCATTGATTAAAACACAGAAATGTAACCCTGGCTCGCGAAAACGGTTTTTCAATATCTGTTCAAATAATAAAGTTTTCCACAAATAAGACAATTAACTTTGTTTGTATAACTAAGGATTTTATTGTGACTATAGTTTCGACAACTTTAACTTGTCATTATCAAACATAAAGTAATTTAAAACAAACAATTCGTCAGGTATTATTACGAAAAAATTACGGTTACCAAACGGATTTAAAATGGGGGTGTATATTAAAGTGTTCCATATGTGGCACCTCCAAAATGCACTACCCTGTACAATAAAATAAGATAATTTTACAAATAATCTCTTTTACTTCTCCAACTAAAAAGTTTACTAATTTCAAACTAAAGGTTTTTTTTAATGTTTACTTTAGACTGTTATAACTTTAATCTAAATCAGATATTTTTTACTTTTTTGTTGGATAATCAAATAATAATCATTATTAATTAAAATTAATACATTTTGAACTCATTTTGAACTAATGTCTACAAGAAAAAAAAATTAATACAAAGCCCCATTTTAATGAGCTTAAGTCAAATAAATTAGTTTCAATTTATTTGACTTAAACTCATTAAGAATTAATACAAAGCCCCATTTTAATGACTTAAATCAAATAAATTAGTTTCAAATTATTTGACTTAAACTCATTAAAATGTAGTTTAAATATAAATATGTTCATTATAATTAAATTAAAAATATCCTTAGTTTAATAAACGTTAATTTCAGATATAATTAATTCAAAATTGAATTTGTGTTCAGTATTCCGGCACCAGATACCCACAGACGCGTTTGGGACTTCAAGGTCCTCGTCATCACTGACGATGCCACTATGAAGCATTAGATGGCGTTAGCTATCGATATCCATTAATAGTTTTCACATATTGGCTTGAAATAGTCAGAAATGTTCGGTATTCCTCAGCACTGGGTCGGGACCACACTGAAGAGGACCTTGAAGTCCGAAACGCGTCTGTGGGTATCTGGTGCCGGAATACTGAACACAAATTCAATTTTGATATTTGTTTTCTGGTTTCACAAACAGAATTCTGCTCGTTCGTGGACGAAACAGTGACCTGTATATGCACTTTGTGCATTCGTGTCACTGACGATGCCACTATGAAGCATTAGATGGCGTTAGCTATCGATATCCAATAATATAATTAATTGCTTTCTACATTAGATAATTAAAAATAGTCAATTCTAAAATATTGCTGACGCTGAAGACGAAATAAATTTAAATATATATAATGTATAATTAATGTTTGTAATAATACCTACAAAGAAATCAATTATTTTCACATAATATTATGTTTTAATTTTAGGATTTTATAACAATGAGACTGTTAAAGTTGATTTGAATGTCTGTATTAAATAGTAAATATATGCTTATGCAAAAATAGATACTGATAATAATCAATTTTCACTTCCGATACATGTCCGGTTAATCTCTAAATAAAATGTGTATTCATTTTCGAATAATTGTTTTCTGTTCTTCATCATGATGTTCAGTTAAATAATCCTAAAACAATTGCACGTTCACATGGAAATTAGTTAAATATGTTTTAGTCAACTTCTATAATTCCGCACAAAATTTGTGTTTGTTCCAATATTAATCACAAAACGTAAGATTTTGATAGATTTTAAAATATTATTTTGATATTTTTTTTATTGTATAATAATTCATCAAGTGAAATAAATGATATTGATGACACTTCTACTTAGTGGTTCCAATCCTTGATTAGGCATGAAGTAACATTTCGAATTTAGAAGAGCCTGAAAGTTTGTTTTGGTCGCGTAGCGAAGCGAAGCGACCAAACCAAATTTTCAGGCTTTTCTAAACTCGAAATTTTACTTCATGCGCCACGCGTATAAAACACTGAAATATTGTGAAATTTATATGTATTTTAAACTTAACTTGAAATCAGTGTTTTATACGCGTGGCGCATAAAGTAAAATTTCGAGTTTAGAAAAGCCTGAAAATTTGGGTTGGTCGCTCCGCGAAGCGGAGCGACCAACCCAAATTTTCAGGCTTTTCTAAACTCGAAATTTTACTTTATGCTTAATCTGGGAGTGGAAAACACTCGTTTATAGCCTTTAATTAAACTTAAAAAAAGCAAATATCTGACAATTGTTTTGTAGAAAGACGATAAAGTCGTATTTTAAATTTATTCTTCACGGAATTATTTTTCTGAAATTAATTATCGTTTCTTTAATCAAAAAAAGAAATAGTTTTTTTGTCTATTTTTCTTTTAAGTGTACATAATTTTTAACATTAGTTGGTTTTTTTAAAAAAGCTTAATTTGAAGCTACAAACGAGTGTTTTTCACTCCCAGATTAAGCATGAAATAAAATTTCGAGTTTAGAATAGCCTGAAAATTTGGTTTAGTCGCGTAGCGCGTAGCGCTACGCGACCAAACCAAATTTTCAGGCTTTTCTAAACTCGAAATTTTACTTCATGCGCCACGCGTATAAAGCACTGATTTAAAGTGAGGTTCAAAAACACATACAACAATTACAGGCAACCCAATATACATTAACGGTTTTGGGTTGCCTATATTTTTACGGAAAAGAACAATCAATGAAAACCATAAGTTACGCTAGTGCTTCAAAAATGTGTATAAACGGGAAAATTGTTCTCGCACTTGTTTCGTAACTTACTCTTATCTTCTTCTATAACATGATCATAGCAATTACCTCTACTATTAATGCAAATTAGTAGCTTTGGATATAATATGTGTAAATCTACATCTGTGCATCATCCGGATGTAAAAGGGCGCGAATGGGTGGTCTCTGCAGGGGGAGTGCGAAATATATAAGCGAGGGGGTGGCGGATCGCTTTCACGCGGATTTGCACTCTCCGTCCCCAGGCCACTGATCCTCGGCAGCTCTGAACGTCGCTAATGGGGATTGGCGGCTCCGCAAATAGAGCGGCATTGAGCCTTCTTACCAATTCGCACACTGTCACGAATTTCTGCAGACGTACACCATCCGAAATACACACCGTTTTCACTTCAATTTGATGCGACATCACAATTTTTAAACATTACAACTAACAAATACTACAGATACTGAAATCAAAATTACTTATTTAGTTAGTAACATAAATCTCAGACCTTAAACAGGGTATACGTTGTGGAGGAGCAAACTTGAGACCAATTATTTTTGATGATACAAAATTATCAATATGTAGAGCCAAACTTGTAGTAAAAGTTGCTAATTTTCTAATTCTAGGAAGAAGTGCATAATATAATCACACTAATTAGGAGAAATCAAAACAACTTATTTAGTTAGTAACATAGATCTCAGACTTCAAGCAGGGTATACGTTGTGAAGGAACAAACTTGAGACCAATTATTTTTGATGATACAAAATTACCAATATATAGAGCCTAACTTGTAGGGAAACTTGTTAATTTTCTAATTCTAGGAAGAAGCGCATAATATAATCACACTAGTTAGGAGAAATCAAAATAACTTATTTAGTTAGTAACATACATCTCAGACTTTCAACAGGGTATACGTCATGGAGAAACAAACTTGAGACCAATTGTTTTTGATGATACAAAATTATCAATATGTAAAGCCTAACTTGTAGGAAAAGTTAATAATTGTCTAACTCTGGGAAGAAGTGCATAATATAATCAAACTAATTAGGAGAAATCAAAATAACTTAGTTCGTTAGTAACATAGATCTCAGACTTCAAGCAAGGTACACGTTGTGGAGGAACAAACTTGAGACCAATTATTTTTGATGATACAAAATTATCAATATGTATATCCTAGCTTGCAGGGAAAAATGCTAATTTTATAATTCCAGGAAGAAGTGCATGATATAATCACACTAGTTAGGAGAAATCAAAATAACTTATTTAGTTACTAACAAAGATCTCAGACTTCAAGCAGGGTACACGTCGTAGAGGAATAAACTTGAGACCAATTATTTTTGATGATGCAAAATTATCAATATGTAGAGCCTAACTTGTAGTGAAAGTTGCTAATTTTCTAATTCTAGGAAGAAGTGCATGGTCTAGATGCCTGATCCCTAAAGCCTTCTCAAGTCATTTCAGTAGGATTCTGTGTAAGCAAGCTTTATTATTTTTAAAAACAAGATTTAGCAGACAATATTTTTTTCGGTGAATGAATATAACCGTTCATTGTGTGAGGGTTCATTTCAATTTTACATAAGGCGCAAAGTTTGCAAGTTAGTGTGACAGTGTGTAAAGTTGTAGGTGATGTTGGGAACTTCGGGGCTGCCGAAACGGTGTCATGTTTGCGGCTGAACAACTACGAAACTTGTCGGGGGAAACAACACCCTTGTATCACAAGACGCTATCTTGCCCTCCGGTACAGAAACGCGGAAGGGTGGAAGAGGGTATCTATAATTCATGACCGCCCTTCCCTCGGTGCGAAGATGATCACGTCATCCCCACGCTCCACTATCGGAATTGTTTCGGTAAAGGAATGACCTCACCTGGTAGCTTTTGGGAGGTATGGATTTTGCGATGTTGGTGGGTGGCGCGCGTGTGCAGTGCCCGATTCTCTCTCTCGACGTGCTGATGCCGGTGTCCGGTCGACTGGGCTGACAGAATGACATGACACTATCGGATGATGGGATTACCGCGCTAATCCGTGCCCTACACCCAGCATTTCCCGTGTGAGGATTATACGCTGTGAATTTCCTGTTTCCGATGGCCGGCATCGATTTTCTACCTATTCCATTTTCATACAAAATAATTTAAACTTCACTAACAAACTCCTTTTCTATCAAGATCTTCTGTTACACATAATGTCAAAGAATCTCACAATAAAACATTTTCGTTGCTATTAAAACGAGTATTACCAGGGCCCTGTTTCTCGAAAATAATAGTTAATAGTTTAATAGTTAATAGTTCAATAACTATTAGTACTCATAAAACATGTTTCTCGAAAAAAAATGTAATACTCTTAAAATGGACCACTATTATTAATAGTCTACTGATGTCACTTATATGTCAATCATTATAAATAATAATGAAAAAGAACGAAGGCGCAAAAATTGCAATGTTAAGAGAAATTTTTAAAGAAAAGGCAATTCTGTTTGCGGCCTTTTCTGATAAAGTTACAAAAGAATTAAAACAAACCACATGGAAGAATGTGGCCAACATAGCGAAGAGTTTAAACATGATAGAAAGTGATAAACCTTACACGTACATTCGAGACACTTTTTGGCCAAACATTAGAAATTCGACTATGGTGAGTAGTAAGCACTTAATTTTTACAAATAATAACAATTTAGAATTTATTTTATTCAGAAAAAAATTGATAACGCCAAACATACCGGCACTGGAGGAGGAATCCAAGCTAAGTTATCAGATATCGATAACTTAGTCTTGGATATTATAGGAAAAGAATCACCGGGCGTAGTTGGATTGGGAAAGGAAGATTCCTTAACGGAAGAAAACAATCCCTCGTTATTGATATTAGAATATAACTCAAGTGTTGATGATGTGCAAAGCATTAATAATGCTAATGAAGCAGAAACGTTTAAATCATTAGAAATGCCATCAACATCCAAAGGTTGTAATAAATGCAGTTCATATACTAATTTTATTAAACTACTACTGTTTTAGGACAATCTTTTCATACAAATTCAAAAAGAAAAAATGTTGAGGAAGAGAAATGTTTAAACAAAAGAAAATTAGAACTTAAAATTGAACAATTGGAATTACAAAATTATAAACTTAAATTAGAAATTTTCGAGAAAGAAAGAAATTTAGATATAAGTCATTCAAAATATGTTAATGAAATTTTACCAAAATAATTATATTTTCAAAATTTGTTAATGAAATTCTTCGAACCCATTTTTTTTATTTTCATGTTATTTGTTATTTTCATGTTTATATAAGAATAATTAGTAAATAAAAACTCAATTTTACTATCTTCTAAAGTGTCTAATAATATCTTGAAGTCTAATTTCTGCTTGGATTTGGATGGGATCGGGATCAACTATTTCTCCATGCTCCTCGTCCTGGTTATTTTCTTGCAAATTATTTATTTCATTAAATAAATTATCCTTTAGAAAATTATGTAATGTTACACAACAGTTGAAGACATCACAAGCAAAGCTTGGATTCACTCTTAAATGATTTAAGCATGGAAACTTTTCTTTTAAAATACCTATAGAGTTTTCAATTATCCTTCGTGTACTCTTGTGGCTTCTTAAAAATCGAGCTTCTAATTCATTGTTATTCCTAATTACTGGTGGAATTAGCCATTGTTTTAGGGAATACGCACTATCGCCAAGTATAATCCCATTAGGGATTGGTGTCCAACCATTTTCCATGCGAGCGTATAAACCACTTGTTCGTAATACACGAGCATCATGCACACTACCGGGCCAATTTGCAAATGAATAAAAAAACTCAAAATTTGGTCCACAAACTACCATGGTATTTATTGAATGTTTACCATGTCGATCTACATATGCAGCTTCATTATTTGAAGGAGCGTCAATATTAATTAATGTCCCATCAACACATCCGCAAACCATAGGCATACCAGCAATTGCATGGAAACGTTGAACAATCTCTTGTACATTTTCTGGCCATTTAACATATTGTACAGCACGACACACACTTGCCTTTGATACGCCATGCATATCTGCAATTGCATGGTATTGTGCCCCTGTACCCAACCAATGCAATCCTATCTCAACAATAATTTTAGGTGAAAGTGCTCTACTTCTTTCAGTTACTCTGATAAGATATGGACGTAATATCTCCACCAAATTATAAAACTTATCTACCTGCATTCTAAAACTTTCGTTAAATTGATATGAATTTTCCATAAATTCATAATTAATTCTTGTTCTATATACTCTTGCATTTCGTATATGTATAACAGCTTCTTCATCAGAACTTTCACTTGAAGACATTTTTATCAAATTAAAAACTTACAAGTCAATTACTACTTATGGAAATAAACAATTATTATGAAAACAATTATAATAGTTTTCAATTTTAAGAAACAGAACTGAATATTTGACAGATATTAGTCAATAAAATATGTCATTAATTTTCACTATTAAACTATTAACTATTAAAATAGACTAATATATTTGAGAAACGAGTACTCATACATTTCACTCATATTAATATGACATTTACTATTATTAATAGTTAATAGTGTTTTGAGAAACAGGGCCCAGAATGTGATCAATAAATAGTTCCACGCTGCTGCAACCAAACCAATTATTTCAATCTCCCACAGATTAATTTGAATTAATCGGTATGAAAAGATTCAACAATTATTGCAATCAAACCACTCTCTCACAGCAGACTCTACGACTACCAGGAGCTAGGAGACTCCACCCCCACCAATACTCCTTTTTTCTTGGATTTTCTTCTCCATAATGATTTTCAGAAGGCTGTATTTGGGACCTCTTACTATATGGCCTAGATACTCTAGTTTTGTTATTGATGAGTCTTGTCTTTAGTCAGTTTTAAAAACAAGACATTTTTTGTAATTAAGTTCTGTTTGTCCAAATGATAAAAGGTATCCATTATTTGAAGAAAGGGACATCAATTATAAAGATTGTCTTGTCTTCTAAACTGACTGATGGTATACTAAGATTTACTGTAGGTCTTTCGATGTTACCTCGACCAAAATAACTTCTTTTTCCTTATAAAAATTGGTACCTGTCGTCAGGTATATAAACATAAAAAATATGCCCAATGTTTAGCAAATTTAGATGTCTTATGAGATAGATACAAATTCCTTACAGAGGAGTATCAGTTAGTATACAGAGAATTTTTCTATTAAGTATACATATACATACGCTTTTTTAAGAGTTCAATCTAAAGCTTTAAACGAGTGTGTTTCACTCCCCGATTAGGCATGAAGGAAATTTTTGAGTTTAGAAAAGCCTGGAAATTTGGTTTGGTCGTGTAGCAAAGCGGAGCGATCAAACCAAATTTTCAGGCTTTTCTAAACTCGAAATTTTACTTTATGCGCCACGCGTATGAAATAATGAAAACAATGAAATATTGTGAACAAGTGAACTTCACTTGAAATCAGTGTCTAACGCGCTTGGTGCATGAAGTAAAATTTCGAGTTTAGAAAAGCCCAGAAAATTTGTCTCGGGTCGCTACGCGACCCGAGACAAATTTTCACGTAGCTTTTCTAAACTCGAAATTTTACTTCATGCTTAGTCTGGGAGTGGAAAACACTCGTTCAAAGCTTTAAATTAATCTTTATTAATCTTTTAAAAAAACAAAGAATATCTGAAAATGTACAGCACATAATTGGGATATATATACCTAAAAGAAAAACTCCCAGTATGAATCCTGATTTTTAGAAAAATAGAAATCAAAATTGATGAGATCTTTACTACGTGGTATTCCATTTTAAATTATAAATAGAAAAGCTGTACTATGTTTTATACCGAAATATTTTTTATTGTCTCTATAACATTGATTGATTTTAACCGTAGAACCATAGCATGTCAATTACTTGAAAATGACACTAAAAACTTAAGTAGTGCTCAATAACAAACAATAACAATTAACAAACTCCCAATTCAACTGAGAAATATAGAATTTAAATCTTTTAAATCTATAGTGAAAAAATTCCTAGTCAAGAATGCATTTTATAATTTTAACGATTTTTTAAACTGTAATTTTAATATGTTATGTAATTGTTTGTAACGTATACTGCTGCTAAGAACTAGAATTCTTAAAATGTTAATTTATTTATGTTGCCTTGTTAAATCAAGGTACTGTGTTTGAATCTATATCTATAACTTGACCTATGTAAACTATGTATATGGTTTTGGCATTAATAAACATATTATTATTATTATTATTATTATTAATAAAATATATTGTGGCATAAAACATAGTACAATTTTTCTATTTATAATTTAAAATAGAAATATCAATAGTTATATTGATTTTAATTAACATGATATCCTAATAAAAATAAATAAGAAAACTGAAATCCACAGCTTCTTGTTTTGTCAACTCAGCAGCAATGGCGCAACTACAATTTTACCATATATACGCGATATATCTTGAGCTTGCCAATAGTTCAGTGTTTTACACGCGTGGCGCATGAAGTAAAATTTCGAGTTTAGAAAAGCCTAAAAATTTGGATTTGCCGGGGCGCGACTCGCTTCGCTCGCGCGCCCCGGCAAATCCAAATTTTTAGGCTTTTCTAAACTCGAAATTTTACTTCATGCTTAATCTGGAAGTGGAAATCACCTGTTTATATTTATTTTCATCTGAATAAATAAATGCAGAAATAAAATCATAATTCAAAAGGCTTCTTTCTGTGAATTTTTATGAAATTTATTGTGAATGTTGAGTAAATTTGAATTTTTCAAAACGTGTTAAAATAGTAATTTTAATACGTTTTCAAAAACTCAAATTTACTCATCTTTCACAATAAATTTCATAAAAATTCACAGAAAGAAGCCTTTTAAATTATGATTTTATTTCTGCATTTGTTTATTCAGATGAAAATAAATATATACAGGTCATTTCCACTTCCAGATTAAGCATGAAGTAAAATTTCGAGTTTAGAAAAGCCTAAAAATTTGGATTTGCCGGGGCGCGCGAGCGAAGCGAGTCGCGCCCCGGCAAATCTAAATTTTTAGGCTTTTCTAAACTCGAAATTTTACTTCATGCGCCACGCGTATAAAACAATGAACTGTTGGCAAGCTCAAGCATTAAGCTTGAAGTAAAATTTCGAGTTTAAAAAAGCCTAAAAGTTTGGACAGAGTAAGATCATAATTTAAAAATCTTTCAATGATATTAATCAGGTCTTAATTTGGCTTAAAATTAAAATTGTTTTTATATACGCCTGATTTTGACCGAGTTTATTTTGCTCAAAAAATGTATTCAAAAAGTCCTTGACAGATTTCCATGCAATTCGCTGTGAATGCGAAAAATCAAAAATACCTTATCAATATTTTGTGTGTTATGTTCGAATGAAGCCGTAATAGTGCTTAATATGCCCCAATTTTCATTGAAATTGGTCTTTTGAAATGCCATAACTCAAAAATCTCTTCATGAATTATGACGAAATTCGCTGTGAGTATTAAGCAAACTTAGCTCTTTTAAAATATATGAAAAACCAAAAATACCCCATTAATAGTTTTGTTGTTATTTTCACTTGAAATTGAAATTGTGCTTATTATAGTCTAATTTTCATTAAAATTGTTTTTTTCGAGAAGCGATAACTCAAAAATCTCTTTATAAATTATTACGAAATTTGATGTAAGTATTAAGAAAAGTTAGCTATTTTAAAATATGTAAAAAACTAAAAATACCCTATCGCTAGTTTTTTCGTTATTTTCACTTAAAGTAAAAATTGTGCTTATTATAGTCTGATTTTCATTGAAATTGGTTTTTCGAAATGCCATAACTCAAAATTCGCTTTATGAATTATTATGAAATTCGTTGTGAGTATTAAGCAAGCTTAGCTCTTTTAAAATATGCGAAAACCAAAAAATACCAGGTCAATAATTTTGTTGTTATTTTTGCATGAATTCGCAATTGTGCCAAATTTTCATTAAATTTTTTTGTTTGGTGTTGTAGGCGTTCACTTTGTGGTACATCTTAAATACACTTGTAAATAAAACACTTTTTACTTTGTTTAACCACTGGATGTTGAACATCCTGAACATCCAGTGGTTAAACAAAGTAAAAAGTGTTTTATTTACAATTGAATTTTTTTTTTTTTTTCGAAAGGCCTTAACTTAAAAATCTCTTTATAAATTATTACGAAATTTGGTGTAAGTATTAAGAAAAGTTAGCTATTTTAAAATATGTGAAAAACAAAAAATACCCTTTTGATAGCTTTCTTTATTTTCACTTAAAGTAAAAATTGTGCTTATTATAGTCTGATTTTCATTGAAATTGGTTTTTTGAAACGCCATAACTCAAAAGCTACTTCATGAATTATTATAAAATTTACTGTGAGTGTTCGTCAAACTGAGTTCTTTCAAAATATGTGAAAACCCGAAAATAACCTATCAATAGTTTTTTTGTTATTTTCACGTAAAATAGAAATTGTGGTTATTACAGCCTGATTTTCATTGAAATTGGTTTTTCGAAATGCCATAACTCAAAATTCGCTTTATGGATTATTATGAAATTCGTTGAGAGTATTTAGCAAGCTTAGTTAGCTCTTTTAAAATATGCGAAGACCAAAAAATACCCTGTGTTGTTATTTTTGCATGAAGTCGCAATTGTGCCAAATTTTCATTGAATTTTTTTTTTTCGAAAGGCCTTAACTTAAAAATCTCTTTATAAATTATTACGAATTTTGGTATAAGTATTAAGAAAAGTTAGCTATTTTAAAATATGTGAAAAACAAAAAATACCCTTTTGATAGCTTTCCTTTATTTTCACTTAAAGTAAAAATTGTGCTTATTATAGTCTGATTTTCATTGAAATTGGTTTTTTGAAACGCCATAACTCAAAAGCTACTTCATGAATTATTATAAAATTTACTGTGAGTGTTCGTCAAACTGAGTTCTTTCAAAATATGTGAAAACCCGAAAATAACCTATCAATAGTTTTTTTGTTATTTTCACGTAAAATAGAAATTGTGGTTATTACAGCCTGATTTTCATTGAAATTGGTTTTTCGAAATGCCATAACTCAAAATTCGCTTTATGGATTATTATGAAATTCGTTGTGAGTATTAAGCAAGCTTAGTTAGCTCTTTTAAAATATGCGAAAACCAAAAAATACCCTGTGTTGTTATTTTTGCATGAAGTCGCAATTGTGCCAAATTTTCATTGAATTTTTTTTTTTTTTCGAAAGGCCTTAACTTAAAAATCTCTTTATGAATTATTACGAAAGTTACTGTGAATGTTAAGCCATAACTCAAATTTCGCCTTATGGATTATTATGAAATTCGTTGTGAGTATTAAGCAAGCTTAGCTCTTTTAAAATATGCGAAATACCAAAAATACCCTACCAATAGTTTCTTTGTTGTTTTCACTTAAATTAGAAATTGTGCTTATTATAGCATGATTTTCATTGAAATTGGTTCTTCGAAACGCCATAACTCAAAACTCGCTTCCTGGATTATTATCAAATTTGCTGTGAGTGTTGAGCAAACTTGGATCTTTTCTGAAAAATTAAAAATAACTTCTTCCATAAACATGTGTTAATAATTCTTCCATAAACATGTGTTTCTTCAACTTTTTTTTAAAACATTGTTCAATATTTATCTTCTATTGTAGTGTTTTATTATTTAATTTTTTAAACATAGGTTTCCACTCCCAGACTAAGCATGAAGTAAAATTTCGAGTTTAGAAAAGCCTAAAAATTTGGATTTGCAGGGGCGCGCGAGCGAAGCGAGTCGCGCCCCGCCAAATCCAAATTTTCAGGCTTTTCTAAACTCGAAATTTTACTTCATGCGCCACGCGTATGAAACATTGATTTCAATTGAAGTCCAAACGCTCGTTCACATTTAACAAAATAATAATAATATTGCTCTGAATTAGTTGTGACATCTTTGTTTAATTAAACGATTCAAAAAAGTTATTCTAAATTGTTAATCTTTAAGCCTGTCTACAGAACGTAATGTTTAAATTACAGAAATGTGCTTAAGCTTCAATTAAAGCTTCAAATTCGCTTATTTAAACAAGATTGATTGTATTTTTTTGTTGGCATAAATATTAAATTAAAATCAACAAATCTGGCATAATTGGATTCAGAAAAACAATGTCTTGTATAATAAAATGAGAAAAGTATATGCAGCCATTTAAAAATTTTAAGTTGACTACTATTTGGCAATGAAGTTGATTTTCAAAAAATATAAGTATCAATTTACGGCATTAAAACAGTCATTAACTTGTTTTTTAGTTTATTCAAATTGGTCTCAACAACTAACGGAGTTATGGCATCAGGCGTTTTTTATCGAGCATACCGGGTGCTCGATAAAAAACGCCTGATGCTATAACTCCGTTAGTTATTGAGACCGATTTGAATAAACTAAAAAAACAAGGTAATGACTGTTTTAATACCGTAAATTGATACTTATATTTTTTGAGATAAAGACGTATTTTTAAATAGCCAACAATTGAAAATCGCCCGATATCTCCCAAACTAATCAAGCTAGCCATGATCTGTTAATGCCATTGTTACTTTTTAGAAAAAGAGGTTATGATGTGTAAATCAGATTTTGTCTAACTATTTGGGTTACCGAGATACCCTATAAAAACATAAAATTTGGGTATTTTAACATTTTTGAAATATTCTACAACAAAGTATTGGCAATTTCATTCATACTTTATGCTGTTATGTCTTTAGATTATATCTTTAAGGTATTAATAAGTTATAAAGATAAAAATTCTTTTGATTTAATAGCATTAACAAAAGAAGTTGAAATCTTTGAAAAAAAAAGCTTGCGAGCTTGGACAACAAAAGGGGTGCGAAAGTAGCTTTTTTACGCTGGCCACAACGCGTCACATAATAAATCCCCGACGAAGAAAAGGAGTTTGGAAAAGAGCAAAACGTCCGTAGACATAGCTGCGCGCAGAGTTCACCTCTCGGCCGGGGCGTGATTAATGGGCTACCTCTAATCCCGTCAGGGATTACCCCCAGGTACACCCCCGCGAACACGCACCGCGAAACCGAAAAATTGCCGCAACATCCCCGACCGACGTTACAATCTTATTAAAAGCGAGCACTCGGATGATTTATAATGCCGCTAAAGCTTTTCAGCGAGCTTTGCGTGTCTCCATCACTGAAAAATATCTTCCTCTCTATCCTTTCAAAGTTGTATCCATGACCATACAAAGCTACGCTTCACATGAAAGCTGTCTCTTTGCCCGGAGCTTACTTACTTATTGCTGGTCTTTCGGGGGTGGGGGCGGAGTGGAGGAAGCTCCGCTTTCTCCTCCCCGGCAGCTGATAAAAAGCTTATTGAATCACATCACGGAATCTCTCTGTGGTTGCGAATCGAGGGAAATGATTGTTGGAAAGAGACAGACTCGCGGAAAATGATCGCTGCAGGAAAAGCGGTTGCTATAGCAGAAGGAGGAGGGAGAGAGAGAAGAAGCGTGCGTTTCGTGTCGGGTACGAATGAAGATGTGCTTGAGTGACGGAGATGAAATTACGCCACGCAACCCGGGTTTTCTGTTATTTTAATGTATTCCTTGTTTTCTTTGACTAAATCGCATTAGCAGTCGTTCGTTTCGGCCCAATTAGCACGACATCAAACGCGCTCTCGATTTTGTTTAATTAATTGAATCAGCGGTAATTTGCATGCGTGTACACGGGATGAAGTAATGCGGTGGTTTTGTTCGTTGGTCTATTTTGTGGTTGTTGCGGATGAGCTCGTTTCCGTCTGACCGCTTGAGCCGCAGAAGGAAAAAAGATGTGCCGGGAGGAATGTGGGAAATAGTTTCTAGTTTGAAACTAACTGAATAACATTTTATTTGGTCAATGAAACTCTTCGCACTCCTTTTGTATTGTTTACTCGCTCATTCTCTTGATCAACAATGTTAATTAGTAATATTTTCATTTAATTTTTAATTAGTAGTGCTAAAATTAATCCAGTATAGTTCAAGCTTCTGAGCATTAGCGTAACAGAGCTAGGCAGGATTCGAATCATTCATCATTCGAATCCTGGATTCGAATCCTTTTAGAGGATTCAAAAGAGACATTCGAATACTTTAGTTCAACTGGATTCGTGATCCGGAGTCGTAACATTTTTTTTTAAGAGGATTCGTATTCGAACCCAAATGTGGGTGTTTAAATCCTTATAAAAGGATTCGAACATTTATAAAGGGATTCGAATACTTACAAAAGGTTTTGAATCGTCAAAAATAATTGGAATTAATTGTGAGGATTAACTTGAAAAATGTATTTTGTGTGTTTTTAAATTTCTCGTTAAATCATTGTCTTATACGCGTGACGCATGAAGTAAAATTTCGAGTTTAGAAAAGCCCCGTGAAAATTTGTCGAGGGTCGCGCAGCGACCCGAGACAAATTTTCGAAATTTTACTTCATGCTTAGTCTGGGAGTGGAAACGCTCGTTCCAAATTTCAAAATGAATGCTTTGATAAGAACATTAAACGACTGAAAATGTTTTTAAAGATAATAATGTAGTTTTCATAATGGACTTGAAGTAAAACTGACATGTTAGCCACAATCTGAAATGTTAAATTTTTCCGGAATTTCCCTGATTCAAGATTTTGTTCCCTGAACTTTTAACATAACTTTCTTCTGTGGGAAACCCCCATTTTCTTAAATCATTTCCATTGTTGTTGTCAATATTTAAGTTAACCTTATAAATTTTTACGTGTTTTGTAATTTGTCTGTTGATTTTGACAAATTTAATAATATCATATGGCTTTTTTTGTTAGTGTTTTGATCAATTTGAATATAATTCCATAGCTTTTCTCTGACTTTCCCGGTTTTAATGATATTCAGTGAATTTTTTATTTACGTAATTTTCAGGCATTAGTCGATTTTATAATAGAGTTCAATTTGAAGTTTAAACGAGTGTTTCCACTCCCAGGCTAAGCATGAAGTAAAATTTCGAGTTTAGAAAAGCCCCGTGAAAATTTGTCGATGGTCGCGCAGCGACCCGAGACAAATTTTCGGGCTTTTCTAAACTCGAAATTTTACTTCATGCGCCACGCGTACAAAACACGGATTTGAAGTGAAGTTCAAAAACGCACAAACACATTTTTAATCAGAGTAACAGGGAATCAGATATTTAGTCCATTATTAACGATGTTCAATGTTAATAATAAATAATTAGGTTCTGAATATTTTTATTAAAACAATTGGTAACGATATTTATATATTAATCAGTGGCGGGTCGTGGAACATTTTGATGGTAGAGCCATAAAATTTCATTACCCCTTACCCCCCCCCGCCTAATTTATTATGCCTTTTTAAATAGAAAGAACGATTTATCTTTCTAATTCAAGGTTACTTTGAGTTGTTAAAGAAAGGTTTATGTATCGAACATGTTTTAAAGCAATTTATTTATAAGCCAGGGATTAGAATCAAAAAAGTACATATTGTAAAAAATATTATAAAGAGAAGGTTAAATAGTACGATATATGAAGTCCATTCGACGTTCCTTTTTATTAGCAAATAATTCAATGACTCGTTTATTAAAGTTCTCGGTATTAGTAACGCTTTATCAGTTGACAGCATTCCCAGCGCACTCAATCTTTCTTCCTCCATGGTATTTCGTAAAAATGTCTTAATTCTTTTTAACATTGAAAAGCATCGCTCCGCTTCAGATTTTGACATAGGTATTGTCACTAACACTTTTAAAAGTTTTAGAGTTTCTTGAAAAGTGTCACACATTTCTTCTTTTATAACTAGTGATAAAATTAAAACTGCTCCAGAAACACCCAGCAATTCTTCTCGTTCGTAAAGTACCTGCAGTTCGGTCTTCAATCTATTTTTTTCCAAAGAAGGATAAAAACGAATTATTTCACAAAGAAAAGGTTCAGGAAATTTCTTTGTATATTCTGTAAATTTTTCCACCATGAATAAGTTTGCAGCTACTAGATGCCCAGTAAAACTAAATCTCGTTCTTATTTGCTGGACAATAGAATCACAAATTTCTAGGGCTTCTCTCTTTCTATTTTCAGAAGCAATTTTTCTCTTCCTGGGAGGTGGTCCGTCTTCTGAGAATTCCAATTCGAATTCTGCAATAATTTGATCCATTTCGTCACGAATTTTCTGTATTGCATTTTCAAATATTTGTAAGTCATGCTTAACCTTAACAGCGTCGGTGATTTTCTTTTGCAGTTGGTTGAAAATGATCTCAACGTGGGGCATTATTTTATGGAAAATTGTCAACCAAAATAAAAAACCCTTGTCTCTAAGTCTAAGTTTATAAGCACCCGCTTGTTCAATCGTCGAACCCAACTTGATATTCTTGTCATTTTCCAAATTTTCCATATCGTTTATTATTTCATTTCTGTATTCAAAAACAGTGTTGACTCCCCGTGATTGGAAATTCCATCTCGTCTGTGGCGACCGCGGTAAGCGTCTTTGAACAATTTCATCCAGTACTCTCGTTCTTTGCGGCGACGAAGAAAAAAACGAACAAATCCCAGACAAATGTGCAAAAAATATTTCGGCTGATCGATTAACTGTCGCCGCACTGTTCATAATTAAGTTAATTTGGTGAGCGTAACAGTGTACATAGTACACGAAAGGATACTTTTCTTGTATTATTTTTTGAACCCCGTTTAGGCCTCCGCTCATGACTGAAGCCCCATCATAACTTTGTGATATTAGCTTTTCTGGAGTATCACTAATTAGCGGAGCGATTTCCTTCAAAATGCAATTTGAGATTGAAACAGCATCGTGACCGATAGGATTCACAAAATTCCAAAATCGTTCTACTGGTTCAGTCCCAACAATGTATCGCAATAAGACAACAAGTTGGAATTTGCTCGCCACATCCGTAGTTTCATCCGCGATAACTGCAACACAGTCTGTATGCTTTATTTCTTTGGACACTTCTTCATGATAAACATTAAGCATGCATTCTAGTAAATCATTTTGAATTGTTTTAGAAGTCCCTTTAAATACAGCCGCTTTGGACAAATGATCGTTTAAATCTCTGTCCAAAACTGCACTAAAATTTATCAATTCTCGAAATACTCCTTTATTGTATGATTCTTCGGTTTTATCATGACCCCTTAAGGCCAATTCTAGTGCACCACAAAATCGAATACAGTTAATAATAATATTTAACACGTACCTATTTTTGTCCACTTGCTCATTATGCGCAGCAATTGTTTGTCTATAAGCCGAACTTAATTGAGTTAATATGTTTGTCTTTCCAAGCATAGACAAACTGAAAACATTACTTATATTCACTTTCGATTTATCGTGTGTTTTAATTTTGTCCCAGATATGCACTAAATCGGTAATACCGTTCTCCGTCCAAGTAACCTCGCCTCCAAACAAAACACATAGAAAGCAAAAAAATGCGTTTTTTTCATCACGTCCGCAAAGCCAATTGTTTTTCAAGTATATATCTGGATTAAATGTTCTCGTTCTGGTTCTACGAGTATTTGAAGTTGACGCACTAGAGCTGGAACTTGTTGCCAAAGTCTGTTTTTTTACGATAATCAAATTAGGCAAAGGTCTGCCTAACTGTTTAATTTCCCCTTTTTCTCAATAGTACATGAGCGAAAAGGCTTATTCTGTAATGCACTAATTTTATTCATCCTTTATGGCGCGCAACGGCGGTTAGTTTTGTCTTGGCGTTATCAAAATAAAATTGCACGTCAGCGTCGCACGAGATGAGCCAGCTCTGCCCGCAGCAGCCCATATTCAATGGAAATGCCGGCCACAACCAAGATGGCTCGGACGCGCGGCCTGGCGTTGCGTTGTGATTTTTCTCTACTTGTTAAACTGACGCAGACATTATTGAACATTTGAACTAAGGAAATAGAATTTTTACAATTAATTTAAAATTCTTGCTGGGGTTAAAACTCAGGTAGTGCCATGGCTCCTTGGCTCTATAGAACGGGCCGCCCCTGATATTAATGATTGCAAAAAAAATTTAAAATCAAATTTATTCTTAAAAGATTTGTATTCGTGATTTAAAAAAAAACAGGATTCGAATCTTTGATTCGAATCATATTTATCTCTTACGAATCCTTTATTCGAGTATTCGTGATTCGAATCATATTAGGTGATTCGGATTCGTAATTCGAATCCTTTTTACGAGGATTCGTCCCAGCTGTGTAGCGTAACTAGGGCAAGACTCTGCAATAAGGAGGAGTGTCCCCAACCAATGTCTTCTTAAGGCATAGGTATAATGGACATCAAGATGCAACGCTTCTAAATCTAAAAAAATAAAAAACGCAGACATCCCTCAAAACATTAGAAAGAATTGCCAAAGGAAAAACGTATTCTCCTCTTTCTTTACCACTTTTAAAAATCGAAGAACATCAGGTATTGTGGTCATTAACCAGCAATTCAAAATCTAGAAAAATTCACAGACTCTCAAACAATACAAATAACTGTTAAGGAAACAAATATTTATAAAATCGTGGAAAATAAATTAATCCAAAAAAATGTAACTTTGAACGCTTGTATTAAACACAATTTTAAAGTATTATGGTCATTAACCAATAATTCAAAATCTAAAAAAATTTCACTCCTATAAATATTACTTTATGCAAAAATAGCAACAAAACTATTGATAGGGTATTTTTGGTTTTTCGCATTTTTATAAAGAGCACTCACAGCACATTTCATATGATTCAATGAAGCGAATTTTGAGTTATGACATTTCTAAATACCAAATTCAACAAAAATCAGGCTACAGTAAGCACAATATTTACTTTAAGTGAAAATAACAAAAAAACTAATAGTAGAGTATTGTTTGTTTTTAGCACATTATGAAGAGTAAAGTTTGCTTAACACTCACAGGAAATTTCGTAATATTTCATGAAGACATTTTTGAGCTATGGCATTTCGAAAAACCAATTTCAATCATAATTAGACTATAATAAGCACAATTTTTACTTTAAGTGAAAATAACAAAAAAACTATTGGTAGGGTATTTTCATAAATAAGACACTTAAACTTTGTATAACTGAGGTTTTTTTATTGTGACTATAGTTTCGACAACTTTAACTTGTCATTATCAGATTACAACACTACTACACTTGTAGTCTGATAATGACAAGTTAAAGTTGTCGAAACTATAGTCACAATAAAAAAACCTCAGTTATACAAACAAAGTTTAAGTGTCTAATTTATGTTAATAATGATGTATAACGAAGTAGAAGCCTCAACAGTTAACAGGGTATTTTCAGTTTTTCACATATTTTGAAAGAGCTAAATTTGCTTAACACTCACAGCAAGTTTCGATATAGTTCAAGCAGGCATTTTTTAGTTGGCATTGCGAAAAACAAATTTCAATGAAAATCAGGTTACAATACAATTTCGACTTTAAGTGAAAATAACAAAAAAACTATTCCTAGGGTATTTCTGGTTTTTCGCATATTTTGAAAGAGCTAAGCTTGCCTAAGACTCATAGCAAATTTTGTCATAATTCATGAAGACATTTTTTAGTTATGGCGTTTCGAAAAACCAATTTTAATGAAAATCACGCTACAATACAATTTCGACTTTAAGTGAAAATAACAAAATAACTATTGCTAGGGTATTTCTATTTTTTTCGCATATTTTGAAAGAGCTAAGCTTGCTTAAGACTCATGGCAAATTTTGTCATAATTCATGAAGACATTATTTAGTTATGGCGTTTCGAAAAACCAATTTGAATGAAAATCAGGCTATCAGGCTATAAGCAGAATTTAGATTTTACGAAATAATTTTTGAAAATTGTTCTATATCTGAATAAAAATACTGAAAGTCTGATGAAAATTTTAAAAATTGACGAAATATTAAACATTTCATGAACATTTAATAAATGAATGAAAATCTCGATATGTTGAAAATCTAACGAAAATTGAACGAGTGTCGTCCACTCCCAGCAGACTTAGCATGAAGTAAATTTTCGAGTTTAGAAAAGTCCCGCGTAGAAAATTTGTCGAGGGTCGCGCAGCGACCCGAGACAAATTTTCACGGGGCTTTTCTAAACTCGAAATTTTACTTTATGCGCCACGCGTATAAACCACGGATTTAAAGTAAAGTAATGTTTACTAAGATATAGCGAATAAATGTGAAAAATGTTGTAAAGGCGATAATAATATTAAAAGTTGAACAAATTTAGTTTGAGACACTTTTCCATATTCCTAATATTTAAATCACAATATCTATAATGAGGATAGTGCTATGATGGACACATCAACATTGTTTGTAATATGAAATAAAAACATTTGAAAAAGAAAGACAATCACTTTTAGCTGAACCGTAAACCCAAAACCGAAAAACCCGTTATTCGAATCTCTTGATTAATTAACTCGATGGCATTTACATTCAAAAACCAGGCAGTATCTTTCATTGTGTGTACTTTCAATGGTTTGAACCGTGAGACTTTAGACTTGTTCAGCATCACAACAACAGGAGCACGTCCGAATGCGGACCCTAGACAAGTGCGGACTGAATAATATTTGGGCCGTTTCATGGGTAGGTATGGCCCAGCTAGAGAGAATTCGTGAGAATCTTGAATTTTCGGCCAGCGACGACCTGACCAAATCCCTCCCAGTGGATCTTGTTCAAGGCCCTGCAACTTAAGTTTGCGCCGGGCCCCGCTTTTGTTTGAGCCGGCCCTGTAGGTGATTCGGATTCTTGTAAAATGATTTAAATCCTTCTAAAAAAGATTTGAATAGTTACGAACGGATTAGAATGATAGTCATAAAAAATGATTAAATTTGTAATAGATATGAATCATTGAAATGTGTGGGTGTTCGTGCATGAGTATGTTATTTCAAGAGTAGAGAGGTAAATAGGTATTTGTAGTGCCACCCCTGTGGCCTAATAGGTTTTCAAATGGAGTAACATCTGTTTTGTGCAAGAGGGAGCGGTGTTATTAATTTGTTTTTGGTCCGTCAATATTTTTATTCGAGCAGGCTCGCATTAGATGCGCCCGCTCTATGAATGTCTATGTATGTGCGAGAGCGGAATAGCTCCAATGTTGGATGTTAGGTAGGTAGACAGACGAGAAGGGGCGTGAGCCACCCTTATACCCTATTAATTCCCTGAATCGCCGTGAGCACGTCACATGTCCGGACAATAGCCGCGTTCCCACACTATCATTCAGATGGCCTATTTATTCAGAACCGCTGATCTTTTGCTCCCTTTAAAACGCTGAATCAATAGATTAAATTGAATGTTCCACCCCGCACCCCCCGAGAGGGGCGGAATCAGTGCGCGCCGAGCGCGAAAAGTGATTAAGATTTTAAAGATCCCCTCGCTAAAGCCCGTATCATTTTAACTCGAAGTTAAACAGTATTTTTTGGTCGCTTTTGCATTTTTAAAAGAGCTAAAAAGGATTTATTCTTTTATTAGCAGAAGCTTTGCGTAGATTTGAGCAATCGTGCTCGAGTTTTAATTTCCCTACTTTGAGCGATTTATTTACGCCCGGTTTCCCTTTGTGTGTCGCAGCCGTGCAGCACGAGAGGGGCCCGAGGAAGCCCAAGATGCAGCCGACCAACCCCCAGATGCACCCGCCGCCGGGGGGCGCGGGGGTCGGTTTACACTTGTCTGTCACGGATAAGCTCACCGCCAATCCGCAGCTGCACTTTCCCCCCGGATTGTTCGGACCGGCACATCCGCACCCATTGAAGGGGTTCACGCTGCCGCCGCCGACTTCTTTGCCTAGTCCGACCCAGCACCTGGATTCGCTGCCGCCGCCGCTTTTCCATCCGCAGGCTTTTCCGCCACCGCCGTTGCTCAACATACTCATGTCGGCAGAGAAATGTCAGGTAAGGCGCAATTCCATGCAAAAGATCAACCCGCATTACAATTAATTTTAATTAATTATAACAGGAACTCGTGTGGAACACAAAAATGCAACCCCCGGAAGCAGCTACCAGCGAATCCAGTTCCGGTATTTCTGTCTCCAGTACTGGATTATCAAGCGTACCACCTTCCAGCCCTCCATTGGGATTACCTCTATCACCTACATGGGAGATGCTACAGGTAAAATTAAATAATTTTAAATAAAAATACAATGAATATTTAATGTGCAATAATACTGCACACTAGGCGTGGCTCGTGGCTAACTTCAGGAGAGACAGTGAACCCAAAGTACAAAAACTGAGGTTAAATTCTCTTCGTGTTCATGTCGTTATTCAAAGCCCGTTACGTCATAAAACATGGATACTGCCAGATAAGTCTTACGAGTAGGCCATGCCCCACCTTTTAATAATGATCAGCTTGTTGCCTCACCTAAAGAAAGCTCACGAGCCGCCCATGTTGGACAGATATTATTTCATATGGTTAAATGAATTTTCTTTCAATCAGAATTCTTCATATAGTATTGTGCAGTGGCGACTTATCTATTAGGGCTGTGGTCAGAGTTAAGCATTGTTTGACTAAATATTTAGTCATAATTAAAACTAATGACTAAACTAGTCATGAATAGTTTAGTCATGACTAATTTAGTCATAAATCATCATAAATCATGTTATTATTTGTCTGTTAACTAAATGTTCAATCATGACAAGTTTCGAGTGATAAAATTGAATTATAATAAATCTGTATATGAATATTTAAAGGAGAATGTCATCTGTCATATTCTGCATCTGTATTAATCGTTTGCTTGTTATCCATTCTATATCTGAATTTTACGAGAAAAAAATGGCAAGTGCTTAACATCGCGTTATCAGAAACTCATATTGTATCAACTACTAAAATAAAATTTGAACATTGAGTTGTTTCTTTTTGTATTTAGGTACCACAAGTATTTATATTAGTTTTAAAGTAGTTAATGGTCAGAGTAATTTAGTCATTGACAATAAGTCATATGTTATTATTAGTCTGTTAATCAGACTAAAAAAAATTCATTGACTAATATGTCAATGAATTTTTGAAGAATAATGTCATCTGTCATATTATGCATCTGTGCTGATTGTTTGCGTGTAAATAGTTATCCATTTTATATCCACTCCGAACTTTTGTAGAAAAATTGGCATTATACCCTGTGCGTTTTATTGTGCTTGCCATTGGGATCTCGAAAACTATTAGAAATAAGAAAACGGTTAAATTGTCAAATAAAATTACATTAACCAATTTCAACTAGTGTCATTTGTTTTCACAATATGGTGATGAATGTCAAAATCGGTAAAATTTTCTTTTTGCCATAACTATGTTAGTTATATGTGCCTTCTAAATATTATAAATCATCAAATTATCCAAAATGGTTTAATCGTGAACTCATTGATTTAATTATATCTAAGAAAAAAGCCCATGTCGCTTTTAAAAAAAAGTGGTCGTGTTACTGATTATGAAACATTTAAAAATCTTAGATCTTCTTGTTGCAATTTAAGTGAAACACTTTATGAATCCTATATTCGGAAAACTGAGGATACCATAAAAGTTAATTCTAAAGTATTTTGGTCTTTTGTTAATGAGTGCAAAAACATAAAAGGTTTTCCAAATAAAATGAATTTTAATGATACACAATGCAATGCTGGAAGTTCTTGTATTGATTTATTTGCTGACTATTTCTGCACTGTTTACAATTGATGCTCCATTATTCAATTATGATCATTCAATTATGATCATAAAATATCTTGCTCAAGGTTTAGTCTAAAAACTTCCGATATATTTAATTCAATCAATGAGTTAAGTGACTCACTTAGCTCTGGGCCGGATGGTTTACCCCCTTATTTTGTAAAACAATGTATTTATTCACTGACTACCCCGATTGAAACATTATTCAATAAATCTATTAATACCGGGGTGTTTCCTACTTTTTGGAAACATTCTTACATCAACCCTATTTTCAAAGAGGGCTCGAGGGAAGTCATACAAAATTATAGGGGAGTTTCTATCCAGTCCGCAATTCCTAAAATGCTAGATAAACTAATATCCGATCAACTCATTTGGTGCTGCAGGAATATTATTTGTGACGAACAACATGGATTTTTAAAGGCCAGGTCTACAACGACTAATTTGCTTTCCTACCAGATGTATCTGATGAGTGCTTTGGAAAGGGGTCGTCAGGTTGATTCTGTTTACACTGATTTTTCCAAAGCCTTCGATCGTGTTAGTCACTCTGTTCTCTTAAATAAACTTGAAGGCTTGGAATTTAGTGATTTTGTGACAAAATGGTTCGCAAGCTATTTACGGGAACGTAAACAGTTTGTTAAGATTGATAACTTCGTCTCCAGAGCAATCAACGTTACATCTGTGGTCCCCCAGGGCTCACACTGTGGGCCAATTCTGTTCTTGATCTTTATAAATGACATTGGGAGTTATATTAAAAATAGTCAATTTCTGATGTTTGCTGATGATGTTAAAATATTCAAAGTAATTGAGAGAAGTTCGGATCATGCGCTTTTACAATCTAGCAATAATAGCAAGTTTGAGTATTCAATTAATGATAATAAATTGCCCCTGGTCGAGACAGTGCGTGATTTGGGTATTATATTTGATTCTCGCTTAAATTTTGTTACCCATTTGAATAAGATCTCTAGTAAAGCTCTTTCTATGCTCGGTTTCATTAATAGATTTTCGAAACACTCTGGCGTGGATACGTTCAAAACCCTTTACGTCAGTTTGGTAAGGCCACATTTGGAATATTGTTCTGCAGTTTGGTCTCCTTACCACAACTGTAACATTGAAATCATTGAAAAAGTTCAAAATAGGTTCTTACTACTAGTATCTTTTAAAATAGGGATCGCACGCATTGACTATAGTCGGTAACACATATTGAATTGTCTTAATTTAAAATCTTTAGAATATAGAAGAATATCACTTGACTTATGCTATGGGTTCAAACTGATTAATGGACATGTCAATTGCAGTTTTTTATTATCATTGTTGAACTTTAATTTTTTTTAACAACTCCAGTTCGTTGTAGGCCCTTATTTCGTTTAAACTTCCATCGAACATTGTATGGTTCCCATAATCCTGTGGCACGTATAATGCGGTATTGTAATGTCCTTATGTTGTATCCCAACTTTCACATTTTTAGTAATTCTTACAGTGTATTCAAACGCCATTTACAGTTTATTAATCTGGTTATTGTTAATTAGTGTATTTTTGTTTGTTGTATTATATTTCTCACTCTATTTATATGTTTTTCAAAGTAATATTATGTTTATCTTATATCACTATTTTTTAATGTGTATTGATGTATAAAGGAGATTTCCGTTGATAAATAAAATAAAAAATAAAAAAAATAAAACTACAAAGATAGCAGCTGAAAATAGAAATGTACCTAAAACAACAATTTAAAAACACAACAAAAATATCAAAGTTTATACAAGGTGTCCCATTTTCGAGGTACGACATCAAATTTGAATTTTTGTTATGGCATTTCCACCATTAAAAAGAACAGAACATTTGAACTGTAAGCCATGTGTCGTGTGCCTAATAACAATAAGAGTCATATCTTAAGAAAATGGGACCCCTTGTATAAAATCTGTCAATTTCTAAAGGCCAATTTCAGTGAATTTGAGGGCGCGATATTCGCATAAAATATGTTTTAGGATTATTATAGAGTTGTAAACATTAACATCAAATCAACTAGAAGAGTTAAAGTTGGAAGAAAATTATCTAAATTTAGAAAACTAGGATTTTATGTTAGAGGGTAATTTCAGCTTCAATTATTTAATTTTGAATTTTAAATCTGAAATCGAACAACGTGAAGTTGAAATTTGACGAAAATTGAGTAAGAAATGATTTTTAATATTAGTTACAAAATTCTAATCAATCAATGAATTTAAATATTCAATAAATTGTACATTCAAATAAAATATTACTTACTGTATTTTTTATAAGGCATTTAATATTATCTTAAAGTGTGTCTCCACTTCCAGATTAAGTAATGAAGTAAAATTTCGAGTTTAGAAAAGCCTGAAAATTTGGATTTACCGGGGCGCGCAAGCGAAGCGAGTCGCGCCCCGGCAAATCCAAATTTTCAGGCATTTCTTAACTCGAAATTTTACTTCATGCGCTACGCGTATAAAACACTAATTTATTCTAAAATTCAAAATTATACACACACATATCGACGTTTGACATTTTGTCGAGAAAATCACAAAAAACATCCATCGTTTTTGATATAAATTAACTTCTGTTCAAATAACATTATTGACGTAGTTTGCATAAATTATAAGTTGTAGTATAATAGTTTAAATTATTTGAAAAGTATCTGTCTACGTTTACTAGAGTTAATCAAAATTGTTTTCTTTTCACGCTTTGACGTGAAATAACCATTCATTTATATAATTTGACATTATTGACGTAATTAGCATAAATGATCATAACATTTTTTTTACTTTCCCCCGTATGTAATACAAAGGGAAAGTATTGTTTTCGTGAAAATTTTCGAATCAAAAATGTTAGCGGAAATATCCGTTTTGAGGTCCCCTGAGTCGAATAAGACCATTTTTGAAAAATGTCTGTCTGTCTGTGTGTCTGTGTGTCTCTGTGTGCGCTGTACCGCAAAAACCGCTAAAGATATCGAGATGAAACTTGAAACTTAAGCTTTTTGTTACAATCGGAAGAACTGAAAAGCTTTTGGTAAAAATCGGAAAACCGGAAGTGGTACTTTACTCTTAGCGATTTTCAGTTTTTTCATATTTTTTCAATAAATGTTCATCAAACAAATAATTCTTTCAAATAAAAGTTGTAGATAATAACAAAATAAAGATGTATTGTTCACTTACTTTTTGTCATAGCACTCTTAGTTTTTGAGATATTTAATAAATAGTGTTTTTTATCTAGTCATTGATTTGTGTCAGTGTGTGTTGATACAATTGGAAAATGTTTCTAATAAAAGTTGTAGGTAATAGGATATTAAAGATTTTTTGTAACTTCACTTTTTGTCATAGCACTCTTAGTTTTTGAGATATTCAATAAATAGTGTTTTTTATCTAGTCATTGGTTTGTCAGTATGTGTTGCTCCAATTGAAAAATGTTCCAAATAAAAGGTGTAGTTATCAAAACGTTAAAGACATTTTGAAAATAATAATGCTACAAATATTTTAAAAGTGATTTAATACGAAATTTACGGGGGAAAGTACTATGATGGACACATCACCATTTTTTTACAATGTGTCTGTCTACAGAGAGTTTTAAGTAATACCGAACATGCCAGAAAATGTTCACTGTAAATTTTCCTATGTTCGATTTGTTCTGGGACGCATCACAGCATTGAGTGCGATGTGATTGGCTTCTGGGTGCGATTTCATTGGTTACGATTTTTAGTAGTTCTAATGCAAATTAGGACTAATGTAAATAGGGTACATGTAACTTCAAAATAAAATATGTCAGTTATAAAATCTTGTGCGTTTATGGTAAGTGCGGTGTGTGGACATATGGAACATATTTTTTTGTCCAAAGCGAGACAAGACAATCAAGATTAGTACTGTCCTGAAACATACAGAGAGTTTTTCTTTTAGGTATACGTATTTCAAATTCAGCCCATTTTCTGTAAATCCTTAGATATTCCTTGTTTTTTTAAGCTCGATGTAATGTTTTAAACGAGTGTTTTCCACTCCCAGACTAAGCATGAAGTAAAATTTCGAGTTTAGAAAAGCCCTGTGAAAATTTGTCTCGGGTCGCGCAGCGACCCGAGACAAATTTTCTGGGCTTTTCTAAACTCGAAATTTTACTTCATGCGCCACGCGTATAAAACACAGATTTTAAGTAAAGTTCGAATATACATAAATTTGACAATATTTTAGTATTTTATACGCGTGGCGCATGAAGTAAAATTTCGAGCCCTCGAAAAATGTTCACGGGGCTTTTCTAAACTTGAAATTTTACTTCATGCTTAGTCTGGGAGTGGAAAACACTTGTTTAAAGCTATAAATTAAACAAAAAGAAAACAGGGAATATCCGCAATTGTTGTATCAGTTCCATTTTTTGTCATTATTTTTTATAAAATCACATTACTTTTTCTTAATTATTTTAGCTCTTAATTTTCTGACTTTAGTTGATTTTTAAAAGAGTTCAATTTGAAGCTTTAAACGAGTGTTTTCCACTCCCAGACTAAGCATGAAGTAAAATTTCGAGTTTAGAAAAGCCCCGTGAAAATTTGTCGAGGGTCGCGCAGCGACCCGAGACAAATTTTCTGGGCTTTTCTAAACTCGAAATTTTACTTCATGCGCCACGCGTTTAAAACACTAAAATATTGTGTAATTTATGTATATTCGAACGTCACTTGAAATCTGTGTTTTTTACGCGTGGCGCATGAAGTAAAATTTCGAGTTTAGAAAAGCCCAGAAAATTTGTCTCGGGCCGCTGCGCGACCCTCGACAAATTTTCACGGGGCTTTTCTAAACTCGAAATTTTACTTCATGCTTAGTCTGGGAGTGGAAAACACTCGTTTAAAAAATCAAATTGAACTCTTTCAAAAAACAACGAATGTCGGAAAATTTACAGCTTATGCATGTTTACCTAAAAAAAAATTACTGTATCTTCAATTCATTATAAGTTACGCAGTCAATAAAGTAATAAATACACCTACATTATCTTCATTCAGTATTATGTTAGCAAATAAATGAAAATTGCAATGTTTGCCAAATAAAGCAGCACACCTAACACCCCAATGTTGTTGTGCTGACAGCAGTACTAGGTGCGGTACTTGCAAACCTGACTCGCCACGCTCTTTAAATTTGGAATATTTATATTTAAAGCTGCCTAAAGGCCGTTTTGTTAGTACAATGGGCCTAATAAGGCCTAAGTGCAGTGCAGAAATGCGCACTCCCCAAAGGACCAGGCAGTTTTTGGACGGCATTTTTGCTGGTACACCCAAAGCAACGTACTTGGGGTGGTCCTGATCAAATGGTTTACACAATACGCTGAATCGAAGTTCTTAATAATCTCCAGTGAAATTGAAGCAATGTATAAACTTATCTTGAAATATTAGCAAACGGAAGTAACAGGAATCTGTTTTTCTATTATTTTTGCGATTAAGCTAAACCTGTTCTCCTCTATCTCATTTTTCTTTTCTGTTTAATATTAATATTCCATTAGTGATGTAGGCGATTATTGAATGACACATTTCATTTTGACGTTAAATGTAAGTTACGTTAGAGCCACTAAAAACTAAAATTGCGTCAGAACTACTAAAATCAGCCAATGAAATCGCACTCAATGCTTTGATGCATCCCAGAACACATCGAACATAGGAAAAATTACATTGAATATAATATTATCTGGCATGTTCGGTGTTACATAAAATTATCTGTATGTTTATTAGAGTTAATCAAAATTGTTTACTTTTGACGCTTTGACGTGGAAATAACCTTTCTTTTATATAATTTAACATTATTGACGTAATTAGCATAAATGATCATAACATTGTTTGACAATGTGTCTGTCTATGTTAGTTAAAGTTGATAAACATTTTTGCTAAGTGCCGGCGCTAACAATTTTTGCTGTGCCAGTCCGCTACTACTGTCTTTTATTTACAAAGAAATATTGAACTTTAATGTTGTATCTTAAAATTGGAATACCCTGAAAAAATAGTATATTATGCAACGATCATTTAATGGCAGCTATTAAGACACGAGTATGAGAATTACGACACGAGCGACGAAGGAGCGAGTGTCGTAATGAATACGAGTGTCCTAATAGCCATTAAATGAGAGTTGCATACACTATTTTTTCTACGACTACTTGCAATAGAAAAATAATAAGTTTTATTTTCAAAATTTATTAAATTTATATTCAACTTATAAATTATTTTTATACACTACATTATATGAAAAAAAATTAAATTACAATATATGAGAACTTTGCAAACAAAAATGACAGGTTTTTAGTCATTCTTTTTGATTTATACTAATATTTTGAATTGTACAGTTATTAAAATGAATCTGTGGCACTTTCGGTAGTTCTGAAACAATGTTGGTGGATGTTGTTATTGATGCTGATGGAGTAATGTTTATAAAATTGTTTGTTTGGCTGTGTTCTATCGAATTCAAAAGTTGATTGGCTACGTTGACTTTATTTTGGATTGACTCGTCAATATAGTTTTCAGCCACTGCGGTGGATTTCCACCCACCGTGGCGTTTTAGCGAGGTGATGTCACCACCAGCATCAACCAATATTGTGGCAGAACTGCGACGAAAGCAGTGTCCGGTGTATAAGTTGGGATATGGAAGATTTAAGTACCTAGCAATTTCTTTGCCCATGTTTCCAAACTTGTTTATTCCTACGTTTTGTACTGTACATTTTCCATTTGTATAATTTGTAAAAAAAGATGGGGTTATACAATGTTGTTGACGAAGATTCATGTAGTTCTTGCATATACCGGAATATTTTCCGGTAACTGAAAATTTTCGCGTTGTTTTTGTTTTAGTATCATTAATTGTGACTAAAATAGTTGTTCCAAAATCATTTACGTCTTTTAATTCCAACTTGTGCAGCTCATGCCTTCTACAAGCTCCCATAACACCAAAGATACATACTACCTATAAAAACAACAGTTTAAAATATAAATTTTAAACTAAAATTAACTTACCTTGGTCAATAAATATTTTACGTCTGGGGCTTCACCAATAAATTGCTTTATTTCATCAGTGGTAAAGGTGTTAGATTTTTTGGGTACATATCCTTCAGATTTTCTTTTTAACAAGGCAAGCAATTTGAAATATTTGGATATGTCCACTTTGTGTTTAATGGATAAAGTTGATTTAATAATGGAATAATGAGTCCATAAAGTTGTGGATTTTAATTTCTTGCACAATTCATCGAAATAAACTAATAATACATTTTCAAAAAAGCTGCTAACCTTATTTTTATTCCTCCATTCCATAAACTGAGAGTAACATTTTTCATAAATTTTTTCCGATTTTACTGGTAGTAAATTATTTGAGGTTTTTGAGGCTTGTTCTACAATCTTCGGAGGAGTTAGATTTTCAATTTCACTATCACTATCGCTCATTTTTGTCGATGTTTATACAATTACGTGCGTTGACAAATTGACAATTTTAAATTGTCATTCCATCATACCCAGCATGAGCTTGCTACGATGTGAATGAAAATATGAAAATCTGTATCGAAATGAAAATCTGTATCGAAATGACCCTCCCTATCTGGGAATGGAAACACTCGTTCGAAACTTCAAATTGAACTAATAAAAAAACAACGAATATCTCAAAATGCATACGCTGAATCGGAATATGTATACTTGAAAGAAATTCCCTGTATATTTACATCTGCAGGATCAAACGCCTATTTATTTCCCGACTAGAAATTTTGCACCAGCAATCAACAACTTCATCAATTTACAATATAATAATTTTCTACTTATCAAGTGTTAATAATAATGAATAAGCTTACAAAGGGATCGATTGTATTTTCTATCATAACAATAATTTCATGTGTTTTTATTATATGTGGGTGAGTAAAATGTGTAGGCGTTTCCTTTTTCCTGATTGGCCAGCCAACGGAGGGAAAGCCGGAAAGTCAGTGGAAACGGAGGAAAGTCAACATTCGACTCCGGCAGTTAAAACTGGCAAATTGTGTCTCAGGGGTGGGATTTCGCCCTATTGTGCGGTGTGTTATGAATAGGGAGCGTGTACCGGGTTGGCTGCTTGAAGTTAGCACAACTCATTTAAATATCACTGCTGGTATTTTACAGCAGATCCAACCTTAGCATTTTCAGCATCTGAATAAAACAAATTATATTGAAACACCAGAAAACACACACATTAAAAAAACACTATTAGAATAAGAAATTGTAAATTAGGTAGGGTACTGAATTTACAAAAAGAAAGCACAATTAAAAACCGTAATGATTCGACCCTAGGTATTGTACAAATGTATAATTTGTATTATTGTTTACGTTGTGTTGTGTAGTAACCCTTTAATTTATTTACCAGGTTCGTTGTTTGTGTCAATATGCATTATCGTAAATACTATGTCTTTATTCCCTTTTAATTTGACTAGGAGGATGTGTGGACAATAAATAAAACAGGATATGAGCTTAACGTATGCAAAGTTTATTGACCTTTCATGACATTTCTAATGAATTGATATATCTTATATTATTTATATTCACAAAATATATTACCCAACGTTTATGCTTAAAAGTCATGTGCATTTAGTTAAACTCAAAAAAATGTATGACTCTACTTGTGGGAGCAAAATTAACTAGCCCCTGCATTTGCATTACGAGATGGGAAATCCACAAAAACCATCTCGGAACTAACATCACACACTCGACACACTTGCGATTAGTTAGTGAGACAATCTCTCACATCGGCCCTACACATCAATCGCCATTCATTTTCGATTAATGAGCGGAACTACCTTTCACCTCGTTCCACTCATAATCGAGTTATTTTTTTCTTGTGGTTAGTTAGTAGGACACTTAGCGCAATACTAACTCGGATTGGCCTAACATATCAATCGACTGTTTCGATTAGTTAGTAGGACATACCTCGTTTTCTCGCTCAATTCGGCCTTACACATCAACTACCATACATCCCTCATTCGTGTGATTAGTTAATAGGACACTTAGCGCAATACTAACTCGGATTGGCCTAATACATCAATCGACTGGGTCGATTAGTTAGTAGGACATACTTCGTGTTCTTGTTCAATTCGGCCTTACACATCAACCACCATGCATGCCTCATTCTCACGCCCCCCTCTTTCATCTTCCCCCTTTTCCCAGATGTTTAAATTATTTCGCTGGTTTTGTTTGTTTCATTTCAACTAAGTCGGTTTGATGTAGAATTAATTTTACTCTTACGTAATAGTCTCTCCAGCGCTGTTATCCCTAACTCCATTCTCCATTTTCTAACTCCATTCTCAATACTTAACTCTTTTTATCAACATTACTTCACTAACTCACATCCCACTGAAACTTCCTATTCTCAACTGTCCCCATTTACATTCAAATACTGATTGTCCCCGTCCCGGTCCCAAAACTAACTGATTTTTAGAATCGTTTCTTTGCTGCTCTCAAAGTTCTCCCCTCCCCAAATTTTGTTGCTTAAATTTTATCTACTACCATATATGGTCACAAAACCCTTCCCTCTCTGACGTCAACTTCATTTCCCTGACTTTGCACACTTGTTGTGTTTGCGTTCGTTAAACCCTGAACTGAATCTTTTTGTACGTCTTAGCACTTCTCCACGCGCCGGTACTTGTTTATTATTTTAAGGCGATGCTGCATTTGTGATTTCTTTCAGATAACATTTTTTGATCGACTAATGTTATTCTCGTATTTACTGGATGTTGATTTTTATTTATTATTTTCTTGGGTGATTTTTGTATTAATATTTTAATTTAATTTCGTCAAAAATAATATTTGCACATGACCCCTACTGACCTATTACAAAACCAATGGCCAAGAAATGGTTATTATAATTAATTTATCAAAAATATGATTTTGTGTTCAGTATTCATTAATTCACCTGTTAAATGTATACGCGTTTTAGGCTTCAACGCCATCATCACCAGTGCTTGAAGAATACCGAATATCTTTGACCATTATATCACGGTCTATGAAATGTTCATAAAATACGACGACGTAAACGCCATCTGTTACCTATTTTCCAAGTGGCATCGTCACTAGCTGACCAAGCTTACAATGACTTAATTAAACACAGTGGCTTAATATAAATTAAGAGAATAGGTTATAATACAAATATCTTATATTCAATTGTGACAGCGAATGTTGTCATCTTTTACTTAAAGCGTCATCCATGAGCGGGAGCTATTTCCTTAATTTTGAAATAGGAACATATGATGATTAATACCTTAAATTAACGTGTTTAGGTTGATTCTATTTGCCTTCGCGAATTTTTGAGATACGATTTTGGGCTAAGTGAAATAAAACACAAGCTTTAGACGAATTTGCTGTGACCGACTTAAGACATTTTAGCTACGCCACTGTTTGTCCGCCATATTAGCTCAGAATTACTAACAACTAATCAAAAAGAATACTACAGTCGTTGCCACTGTGTTTAATCAAGGCACTGTAATTAAGCTGAACGCTTGTATACAGCAACTGTTTTTGATATTTGTATTCTATAAAACATGGCCCTGTTGTGGACCAGCAGCTACCGTATACAAGCGTTCAGCTTGGTTAACTACTAACGATGCCACTTAGCAAATGGATAACAGATGGCATTTACGTCGTCGTGTTTTGTATAATTTAGTTGTCGATCACTTAAAAGTGCCTATTGTCTACCCTAGAATAATGTCTTTTTTTTAATAAGCAGATTGCATTTCCAGTAAGAGTTAATTATTGACAAGTTAAGAGATTACAAATTTAGTTCAAGAATGTTCTAGTAATTTTATGATTTTTTTTTATTTTTCAGGAAACAACAGCTAGATTACTTTTTATGGCAGTCCGCTGGGTGCGTTGTTTAGCTCCGTTCCAAACCCTAAGCAAACACGATCAGCTGCTCCTCCTGCAAGAATCCTGGAAGGAACTATTCCTCCTGCATTTAGCCCAATGGTCGGTTCCTTGGGACCTTTCAGCACTCCTGGGCTGCACGCAGGCAAGAGACAGACTACCACAAGATATCCACACCGCAACAGAAATCAAAACGATACAGGTTAGTACAAATATTTTTTAATGTAGATTATACTTCATCCATAGTAATGGTTAAAGGTAAACTAAACGAGACGATTCTTGCAGGAAATTATGTGTCGATTCCGACAGATATCTCCAGATGGCAGCGAATGTGGATGTATGAAAGCTATAGTACTCTTTACACCAGGTAATGATACAATAACTTTTTATTAAATTTTATATAATAGAAAAGCTCAATAGAATATTAAAGAAAAATAGAGGTGTAGTCAGATGGAGGTCAGGTCGGGTGGTGCCAAATCCAGAAAAAAATTCTCCATAGATCGATATATTTGCTCTACGTAGAAGATATTTTGTTGCATCTAAGACGGGGGTTACACAATCAATCTGACGTTAGTCCATTGGGCCCGTTCATCAAAATGTTCAACATTAAACATGCTTTGATTTGTTTTCGATGTATGTTAGTATCTAATGAATGGTACTCCGGCTAGTCTGTTTTGTAGGATTGCAAACATCTCAAACACGTTCACGATTAACAGTTCGGTCACAAGAGCATTTCCCAGCAGTTGGCTGACAACTCCCAACTGTTGTATCTTATTAACAGGCCCGTTGATCGTGTAAGTCGTTGATTGACTGACGGATTATCAAATATTTAATTAATAAGACAACTTAAGACGATAAATATTCATTCAAACAACTACTTTCCGTGCAAATACATCTCCGCATATTAAAGAATACAATAAAATATGTACAATATTATTTAATTTGATTTGTTACAACGCTCTATTAAAGTATATGTAACGTTTAGGTTTAGGGCTAAAGAAAACTATAGTATTTGGATTTTGAGTAGAATGATTTATTTCCAGAATTCTTAATACAACACTTTACTTAAGGGGAAATCACTCGTTGAAAACAAAAATTAAGTTAGCTAATAACATCTTACAATCACAATATTTATACTGCTTTGTCGAAGTTTTAATACAAGTAAGTCAATGAATGCTGTTAGACTTATTATTATTATTTTGATTTTTTTTCGAAAACGGTATTTTAAGTGGTGTATAATCATTTAAAAAATGTCAAAAGCATATTTCACCATATAATTCAACATTATAAATGAATTTCTTAATTTTAAATAATAGAAAGTCCAATAATTATTGAAGAAAGTCTAATTATACGTTTTGTTATTAATATCATATTCATGGCTGAAAGACCCACGTCAATGACCTGGACGAACGTGAACAGATATTTTCAGAGCTGCGGCCTCTCGCACAATAATAGCCAATTGGATCACCAACTTTCGTTTGAAGTCGGCGTCCTAAGAAGAAGACAACTGTTGCAGTATCAACTAATAAACAGTGAAATCTTAGCCAAGTGCTTTATCTACTAAAAGTGTAAATTATTAAATATTATGATCTCCTGTCCGTCAATCTGTCGTCAATCCAAATAGATGCCAGACTGATGCCAGATTGATCGTGTAACTTTCGTCTTACCCTGCTTAGATATGAAAGTTTATGATTCATAGCCAACTCAGTTTGATTTTATGGTTGATCTCATAAATAATTAATAGTTAATATTGATTTATAAAACGACGAGGGTTGGCGCATCCGATTACGGAACCGCACTGACGTACGCTAAAGTCAAGCAACGTTGGCCCGGGTCGGATGGGTGACCGGTACCATTCGTCATTGGGATACAATTAATGAAGTAACAAGCTCAGTTACACACACACACACACAACTTACACGGTTCAAGGATTTCGCGGTTGATGGTCAGTTAGGAAGATCCTAACAAATACATTAATACAATGGGCCATTATAAGAGACAACAGTTGAGAGTTTACTCTAACTGTTAGGGAATTCTCTGATGACCGGACTGTTAATCGTAAACGTGTTTAGGATATTTATAATCGCATAAAATAGACCGATCAAAGTACCGTTCATTAGTTACCAACATACATTCCAAAAAAATCCAAACATGTTGAATGTTAAACAGTTTGATAAACCCATTCACTCATTGGATGGGCGATTCATGGGCGGTTATTCAGTCGTATTCATTCATTCATATTCATATTCATAGTTATTGAATGTGTTCCAGGGTAATTACGTATATGCGAGGCTATTCACAACACCGATGCAATTTGTCATCGGTGAGAAGTTGCACTGAAATCACGTCATTTGACGAAACCGTATTCAGACAAATTACCTTATTTCAGTGCAACCTCTCATCGATGAAAATTGCATCGGTGTTGTGAATAGCCGCCTGATCACCATTGATTTACGTATAGTAATATGTTAACAATATCGCTTTGAATCAATATCAATGTAAATATACAATATTATTATTGTTATAGAAACTGCTGGTTTATGCGATGTCCAACCAGTGGAAATGCTCCAAGACCAAGCCCAGTGTATCCTAGGAGACTACGTACGAACACGCTACCCAAGACAACCCACCCGTTTCGGTAGACTTCTTCTGCTGGTCCCAAGCCTAAGAGCCATACGTCCGTTAACCGTGGAACTCCTCTTCTTTAAAGAAACCATCGGCGAAATTCCCATTACGCAACTTCTAGGCGACATGTATTACATGGAGAAATGCTCCACGGGCTAGGTCCAAAAACCTACCTTAGACGTCCCTTTACACTTCCACTTCCACAAAAAGTTAAATGTATCATATATAAAAACAAAAAAAGAAGGAAAAATGCTTTGCTCGTGTGTGTTGCACGCGGGGAAAGTGAAAGGTTTAGTCTTAAGTATTTGTTTCTGTGATATATTTATTTTGTTTCTTTCTGTTTGTTCAATTCGTTTTAGAGTGATTTTATTGTTGAAATATGCTTGATTATTATATTAAGATTATTGGTGTACATCCATGGAAATTATATAATTAAAAAATAAACAATAAAATTTCGATTGTATGTACTCACTGATTTTAAATACTTTTTACCTTTCTGAAAATTTATCAGGAAAAAAAAACAATAATTTAAGCTCGCGTTAGCGGCTGAAGGGTCTAATCCACGGGGTTCTCAATCAATTTTAGGTCGCGAATCCCCTCATAACTCGTGAACATTTTCAACACAACCTTTTTTTATAATTTTCTAATATTATTTTTAATTTATGCAAAAATCATTGAGGGAACCATAGATAGTGTCTACCTTATGTTATAGGGGAATCACTCGCTGAAACCAATAGCTGAAATTTGATTGTTGGCTCATAATTGCTTAGGCTTGTATTAGATGACACTATTTTCTTGTACGAAAATATTGTAGAAGAAATTAGCAAATAGAACATGTTCTATTTCCATTACACAAAGTTGTACAAGATTCGCGTTTGGTTATATATTGTGTATTACACCATGATAGAAAATAGTATACTATTTTCTTGTACAAGAAAATAGTGTCGTGTGATACAAGCTTTACAATCACAAATCACAATATTCATACTGCATTGCTGACATTTTAATAAAAGAAAGTTAAAAAATGTTGATAGACTGATTATTAATTATTTTATTGAAAACAATATTTATTAAGTGTTGTAAATAGGTTTTAGCCTATTTTGTCGTATAATTTAACCGCATTTAAAATGCATTTCGATATTTTTAAATAATGGAAAGTGTAATGACAAATTTTGTGATTAATTTATTGAATTGATTGAATTATAAATATATAAGTGTTCGTTCAGCCAAAATAAGTTATGAGCCATAAAACTATTTTTTATTTTCAGCGAACTTTTCATTTATTTAGCTCGAATTTGCAAGGATAGACATTTGTAATTTCTAATGAACTAAATATAGACATACAGGGAATTTTGCTTTTAAGTATACATATCCGAATTATGTACTGCACATTTTCCGATATTCATTGTTTTTTTTTTTTAGAGTTCAATCTGAAGCTTTAAACGAGGGTCTTCCATTCCCAGGCTAAGCATGAAGTAAAATTTCGAGTTTAGAAAAGCCTGAAAATTTGGTTTGGTCGCGTAGCGCGAAGCGCGGAGCGGCCAAACCAAATTTTCAGGCTTTTCTAAACTCGAAATTTTACTTTATGCGCCACGCGCTTAAACGCTGAAAACACTGAAAAATTGTGAACGAGTGAACTTTACTTGAAATCAGTGTCTTATACGCGTGGCGCATGAAGTAAAATTTCGAGTTTAGAAAAGCCTGAAAATTTGGTTTGGTCGCTCCGCGCTTCGCGCTACGCGACCAAACCAAATTTTCAGGCTTTTCTAAACTCGAAATTTTACTTCATGCTTAGCCTGGGAGTGGAAAACACTCGTTTAAAGCTTCATATTGAACTATTTGAAAGAAAGCGTATGCATATGTCTACTTAAAAGAAAAATTCCCTGTATATGAATCATTAACCCATTAAGCGCCATTAATGCAATAATGCAACATTATTAATTATTTAAAAATTATTAACTAAATAAGTTAATTAAATACATGACTTGAGAATGTGTGAAGAAAAAATGTGAATATTTTGTTATTTAAATATTTCGATTACTATACATTTAAAAAAAAATCTAATATTTTTCAGTGTATTTTCAACTTTACAATATTTTAGTGTTTTATACGCGTGGCGCATGAAATAAAATTTCCAGTTTAGAAAAGCCTGAAAATTTGCTTTGGTCGCGTAGCGCGAAGCGGCCAAACCAAATTGTCAGGCTTTTCTAAACTCAAAATTTTACTTTATGCGCCATGCGTACAAGACACTGATTTCAAGAAAAGCTCACTTGTTCACAATATTTCAGTGTTTTCAGCGCTTAAGCGCGTGGCGCATGAAGTAAAATTTCGAGTTTAGAAAAGCCTGAAAATTTGGTTTGGTCGCTCCGCGCTTCGCGCTACGCGACCAAACCAAATTTTCAGGCTTTTCTAAACTCGAAATTTTACTTCATACTTAGTCTGGGAGTGGACAACACACTTTTTAGCTTCAAACTCTTTTCTAAAAAGAACGAATATCGGACGATTTACAGCTTATAATTGTGATACGTATACATAAAAGAAAAACACACTGTATGTATTTGCTACACATTATTTTATGAATCTTTATAATCGTTTCTCGGATTTTCGGTAATCCCGCATCCAAAAAATGAAAAAGTAGTGGATTCAGTATTAAATGAGGTTTAAATTGATGTCATATTTATTTTTTTAAGATAAATAGTGAATTTTTGGAGGATGCTTAAGTTAGATTTTCTTTGTTTTCGAACAGATTTTCAGTGATTAAAAAAGAGCGGAAAGTTATTGAAACAATTTTTTATAAGAAAATAATTAGCTAACGTGGTTTATGACATCCTGGAGAATATCTGCGTTTTTTTGCAGAATTTATAAAAAAAATTTGTATCGAAATTTTACAACTTAAAAAAAATCGATTTCCGAATATTTTTTTAAATCAAAAAATGTACAGATCTACATAGAACTAAATGACCTTTAAATTGATGAAATTTTCATTTTTAATAGTGAATTTTTGGTGAATGCTTGAAGTTGGATTTTCTTTGTCTTCGAACAGATTTTTAGTGATTAAAAAAGATCGGAAAAGTATGAAAACATTTGTTTTTATAAGAAAATAATTACCTAACGTTGTTTCTGATATCATGGAGAATATCTGTGATTTTTTTCAAAATTTAAAAAGACAATTGTATCGAAATTTTACAATTTAAGAAAAAATCGATTTTCTGATTTTTTATAAATTTTCAAAAAATGTGCAGATCTACAAAGAAGTAAAGGAGCTTTAAATTGATGAAATTTTTATTTTTGTGAGATAAATAGTGAATTTTGGGTGTGTTTAATGTTGGATTTTCTTTGACTTCCAACAGATTTATTGTGATTAAAAAAGACCTCAAAGTTATGAAAACAAATTTTTAGGCTTTTCTAAACTTGAAATTTTACTTCATGCTTAATCTGGGATTCGAAACACTTGTTTGAAACTTCAAATTGAACTTCAAATTGAACAAAATTCCTAATGTGTAGTAAAATAAGTAATTAATAGAAATCATAAAAGATTCGACCTCTTTTATGATTTCTATTAATTACTTATTTTACTACACATTAGAAATTTTGCTTTTAAATGTATAATTGTATAAATGTATACGCTACAAGTTTTCGCTGACTTTAAAAAAGCGTTCAATTTGAAGTTTCGAACGAGTGTTTCGAATCCCAGATTAAGCATGAAGTATAATTTCAAGTTTAGAAAAGCCTAAAAATTTGTTTTCATAACTTTGAGGTCTTTTTTAATCACAAAAAATCTGTTGGAAGACAAAGAAAATCCAACATTTAACACACCCAAAATTCACTATTTATTTCACTGTACTTCTTTTTATGATTTCTATGAATTACTTATTACTAAAAATCATCTTTTAGAGTTAACTCTACAATTGCTCAGCTATTAATGGGTTAATTTCATCTAAACATTATAAATACGGCCGCAGAAAAAAAGTGGAATCTCCTTAATCACAACCTTTTTTTTACTAAAACAGGATTTAGCTAAAGGAAGAAAAAAAAGGTATCAAAAACGTTGCCACATAAGTTTGAACTATAGTTTATTTCAACAACAATCAAGACGAAATGGAAAAATACAAGCCGAAAATATGGGCCTCTTAATTTAAGCAATATTTTAAAGCTTACCTAGAAGTTATTTTGGAATATTTTGAAGAACTTATCGAGTATTAACCAACAAACCTCTCCATTGTGTTATTTAGATTTTATTTATACTTCTAGCGAGTGTTTCCACTCCTTAATTAAGCATGAAATAAAATTTCGAGTTTAGAAAAGCTTGAAAATTTGGATTTGCCGGGCGTAGCGAAGCAGAGCCCGGCAAATCCAAATTTTTAGGGTTTTCTAAACTCGAAATTTTATTTCATGCGCCAGGCGAGTAAAACACTGAAATAATTTGAAGTTCAATCAGCTTAGATAGGCGCGTTTATGTTTTTAAACCCACTTATTGCATTTTATATTGATTAATTCTAAATGACCCTATTTTACAATGGTCAGGTATGTTGGTAAACACTCGGTATAAAGCAGCCAATTATTTTTGTATAAACACGGATTATTTTTAAATTTTAGAATTTAGTATAACGACAAATTGAGTTTTTGATTTTTTGTGTATAGATCATAATTACCCTTTTAATCTTTTTTATTAAACACAATATAAAAATTATTATTTCGAGTACACAGCTCAACATCAAACAATTAAAAAATCAAGTATACATCAACAATTGTATATGTTTGGAAGCCACATCACGATTAGAAATAAACAAATCCCCGATTTTAATCCCACCTTTCAAATACCTTTCAGGAATCTCGACGAAGACACAAGTAGCAGTGGTGTGTGGACGCTGCCTCCTCTTCCCCTTGCTAACAGGGTAATAATCCTCCTTCCTGCTGATAGCCATCGACGTTTTCGGCCTGTTTTTCCCATTAATCACTTGGCACTGCTGCCGGAGCTTCCTGTCCGATATCTCCTTCAACCACTGGCAGAAAATTAATTCGTTTTGCTCGATCCGCCTTTTTCTGTACTCCTCCTGCAACTCCAGGCGTTTTTCCTCCTTCCTCCTAATTGCCTCCTTCCGTTTTTGCAACCTCTCTATTTGCGAGGCGCTCAGCCCGTACTCGGATCTTAATCCGGTGTATAGGGGCAACTTTTGTTCTATCCTGTTGTTAGTCTCGCAGCATTTCCTACGGTGTAATTTCAGAGGAGGGCACGAGGGTTTTTCATCCAGGTGCAGTTTACTTATACAAATATCCAAGCGCGAATCCAATTCTTCAATACAATGACTCTTACAATCAACTTGGAAATTTCGACACATTTTTGAGGTACATGAAGAACGTGGAGATTTTCGCCTAGCGCTTTTCGGCCGGACTGTTTTATCTCTCTCAACTTCATAATCAGCTTCAACAACAACAGTTTCCTCCTCACTAATACTCTTAACCTCATCCATCGAATCATCTTCTTTAACATCCTCTTCAATAACCTCTTCCACCGAATCCCCTCCTTTAATATCCTCATCAACGAAATCCTCCTCGCTCTTCTCGTTCTCAATTTCATTCTCCGCTTCCTCGATGATGTCGTATATCTCATTATCCTTCTGTATGACGTATTTTAATTCCTCGATTGGATTTTCGGCGATACTGTAATCGACTGCTTCGTTGTAGCTTTCTATACTTTGAACGTCGTCATCGGTTAAATCAGGCTCGAAATCGACCAAAGTTTCACGGAATTTCACGCGTTGCTCGCGCGTTGAGTTTTCGCAGATTTCATCCAATAACATTTTGTTCGCCTCCTGGACTCTTTCAGCTATGTTGTATGGGGAAGATGCTGGTTGTAAAACTGAAAAGAATTACTTTAAGGGCCAGTTGCACCAAACACGTCGAACTGGTTCAACTCTGAACTCAAGTTCAAAGTGACATTACAACAATAGGAACTGTCATCTTGAACTTGAGTTTAGCTTGAACTCGAGCTCAACGTTATTGGCGCAACTGGGCCTTAATGGAACAGGCTTCGAAAATTTAAACATGTAGTGCAAAAAAATAACAAATCTTTCTACAAACACTGCTCATTAAGAACCAACTAAACAACATGCAGTGAATTGTAAACACTGAGTTAGTACACAATTTTTAGACTATACTGATCATATTACATACATATAGGGTGGTGACTTGGCGGACGCAACATAGGAAATCTCATGTTAATTTTTAATTGTTCCAATATTGGCTTCTCTATTTATTTTAGAGACAAAATGTTTATTTACTTTTTTGTAGAGGGAAAAATTTTAAATTTATTAATGTTCACACTTAACACTTCACGTTTCTCTAAGTTAAAATAATTAAGAAAAGGTAATGCGATTTTATAATAATAATGACATACCATGGAATTGATACAATTGCGGATATTCCCTGTATTTTTTTTAAGTTCAATTTAAAGCTTTAAATAATTGTTTTCCACTCCCAGACTAAGCATGAAGTAAAATTTCGAGTTTAGAAAAGCCCCGTGAAAATTTGTCGAGGGTCGCGCAGCGACCCGAGACAAATTTTCTGGGCTTTTCTAAACTCGAAATTTTACTTCATGCGCCATGCGTAAAAAACACTATAATATTGTCAAATTTATGTATATTCAAACTTCACTTAAAATCTGTGTTTTATACGCGTGGCGCATAAAGTAAAATTTCGAGTTTAGAAAAGCCCAGAAGCCCAGGAACTCGAAATTTTACTTCATGCTTACTCTGGGAGTGGAAAACACTCGTTTAAAGCTTCAAATTAAACTCTTTTAAAAATGAACGAATGTCAGAAAATTACCAGCTAAAATAATTAAGAAAAAGTAATGTGATTTTATAAAAATAATGATACCATGGAATTGATACAATTGCGGATATTCCCTGTTTTTTTAAGTTCAATTTAAAGCTTTAAACAATTGTTTTCCACTCCCAGACTAAGCATGAAGTAAAATTTCGAGTTTAGAAAAGCCCCGTGAAAATTTGTCGAGGGTCGCGCAGCGACCCGAGACAAATTTTCTGGGCTTTTCTAAACTCGAAATTTTACTTCATGCGCCATGCGTAAAAAACACTATAATATTGTCAAATTTATGTATATTCAAACTTCACTTAAAATCTGTGTTTTATACGCGTGGCGCATGAAGTAAAATTTTGAGTTTAGAAAAGCCCAGAAAATTTGTCTCGGGTCGCTGGGCGACCCTCGACAAATTTTCACGGGGCTTTTCTAAACTCGAAATTTTACTTCATGCTTAGTCTGGGAGTGTAAAACACTCGTTTAAAGCTTCAAATTGAACTCTTTTAAAAATCAACGAATGTCATACCTAAATAATTTAACGATCATTGTCTCGTTATTGAATAAATATTGTAACTCAAGAGTGAGAATTTTTACATTCTGTTATTAAAAATGATATCGGAATTATTACATTTACAAATGGTCGTGGACAAACTATATTAGACAGATATCCTGACTCAACAGTTCTTATTTGCGGCGAATATAATCTTCCTGATGCAGAATGGTCTAATGATGATTTTGGCCTTGTCAATAACAAAACTTCGTCAAATCTACCACAATTGCTTACTGAAACGTTTAGTTTCTATAATGTTATACAAATCTGTAATATACCAAACAAAAATTATGATGATTTTGGCCGTGTCAATAACAAAACTTCGTCAAATCTAGCACAATTGCTTACTGAAACGTTTAGTTTCTATAATCTTCTACAAATCTGTAATATACCAAACGAAAATAATGTCTATCTTGATCTAATATTTGGCTATGACTGATTTTCAATCTCTAGAGCATCCGATTTGCTTTTTGATGTCAAACAGCACCATGTGCCATATCTTATTACCATGTCTTCAACCGAACCACTTAAATCACTTTAATTTGATGAATACAATTATGACTTTGCGCGTGCTAATTATTCAGACATTGATATCCAGCGATCAAACCAAATTTTAAAGCTTTTCTAAACCTAAAATTTTACTTCATGCTTATCCAAGGTTTGTAAGCACTCGTTAAAAGCTTCAAATTGAATGTTTTTGTAAAACTACAACGAATTTCTGAACATTTGCTCAGTATTCATCGGAATATGTATATGCAAAAGAAACATTATTCATTCAAAGCATAAAATTTTACCAAAATCACTGCATATTTTTACTTGGTGTATTAATCTTTGTTTGCGTTTTGTAATATTTGTTAATTTTATCCCGACGCATTCACCAAACATTGATAAAACCTTATGCCTAAATGCACCAAGAGAAATTGCTCCAGCTCAATGTAAATATTTAATTAGGTTTTAATGTTTAATTTTATATTTTTAGTTGTACAATATTATGTATTTTTTTAATGGACTTCGTTGGTTGTATAAATAAATAAATAAATCAATTATTGATGTAAAACATAATTCAAGTTATGTGGTTGTATTTAATTAAATCTTACAATATTTTAGTGTTTTATACGCGTGGCGCATAAAGTAAAATTTCGAGTTTAGAAAAGCCTGAAAATTTGGTTTGGTCGCTCCGCTTCGCGGAGCGACAAACCAAATTTTAAGGCTTTTCTAAACTCGAAATTTTACTTCATGCTTAGTCTGGGAGTGGAAACACTCGTTAGAAGCTTCAAATTTACCGATTTTATAAAGACAGCGAACGCATAAAAATTACATTTCAATAAATAATTTCAATTGCAGTAAATGTTTAAAATGAGTTTAATGAGAGACATACAGGGAGTTTTTCTTTTAAATATACAAATTCATGCGCTGGAAATTTTCCGATATTCGTTGTTTCTTAAAAAAAATCAAGTTGAAACTTCAAACGAGTGTTCTCTACTCCCAGATTAAGTATGAAGTAAAATTAAGAGTTTAGAAAAGTCTTGATACTTAAAACGAGTGTTCTCTACTCCCAGATTAAGCATGAAGTAAAATTTAGAGTTTAGGAATGTTCCGTGAAAATTTGTTTCACTTACAGCGAGTATATTTAAATCTACGGATAACCGCTAAAAAGTTTAATGTGAAGGTTTAAATTAGTGTTTTCCACTCCCAGACTAAGCATGAAGTAAAATTTCGAGTTTAGAAAAGCCCCGTGAAAATTTCTGGGCTTTTCTAAACTCGAAATTTTACTTCATGCGCCACGCGTATTACCACTGATTTAATGTGAAGTTAAAAATGTACTAAATAAGTTTAATCCCGGGTTAATAGATATTACAAATATTTTTTTTTCACTCCCAGACTAAGCATGAAGTAAAATTTCGAGTTTAGAAAAGCCCCGTGAAAATTTTCGGAGCTTTTCTAAACTCGAAATTTTACGTCATGCGCCACGCGTATAAAACACTATAATATTGTCAAATTTATGTACATTCAAACTTCACTTAAAACCTGTGTTTTATACGCGTTGCGCATGAAGTAAAATTTCGAGTTTAGAAAAGCCCAGAAAATTTGTCTCGGGTCGCTGCGCGACCCTCGACAAATTTTCACGGGGCTTTTCTAAACTCGAAATTTTACTTCATGCTTAGTCTGGAAGTGGAAAACACTCGTTTAAAGCTTTAAATTGAACTCTTTTAAAAATCAACGAATGTCAGAAAATTACCAGCTAAAATAATTAAGAAAAATTAATGTGATTTTTTAAAAATAATGACATTTTTCTTATACAGGGTCCTGCAACAGTGTGTCGGGCTTTCCTAGCGCCATTTCCGTAAAAAAAACAAAAAAATGTTTCGTACAAAAAATTATTGATTTAAAAATATTTATGGCGTAAAATTATTTTCAAACATACAGGGTGTCCCAATTTCGCAGTATGTTACCGGCACTTTTTAACAAGTTCCGTCAACTGCTATTTTGTATATGTATTCATTATTTTCCAAATGAGAAAAGTTCGCGCCATACATTGATATTATTTAAGTTAGATAGGTTGCCTATCTAGGTGGAATCTCGTCAAATAGCGCCCTCGAACATCAGACAGCTCAACTCAGCTCAAAACTCCTCTCGGCCACCCATGGTAGAACTCTACGGCATCCGCTATTTCCAGTTTCAGGGTTGTCCAAAATATATACGGATTTCCCGGTTATCCCCGAGTTCACCACATCTTCGAAGGGTCGCAGCTACCTGGAGCCGAGCCGACCGTGCCAGCGAAATGTACGTGCGGGGAACAAGATAATCGGGCATGACGTCAGAACGTAATAAAAGCGGCAAACACAAAGCCCCCTACGATGTTCGCGAATCGTCGCGAAAGGGGCACACGTCCGCGAACACCACATACGTCATCGGATAGTTGAGAGGAAGACCATTCCAATGACACTAAACACGAGGGGGTTATTTCAATTTTGTACGCTATAGAATACGAGCTGTCAAGAGGATTAATTGTTATTAATTAAGATTCAAGCAAGGTTTAGTGTATCCCATATGTATAGGAACTAGAGCAAAAGTTGCACATTGACTTTTACTTACATTTTGACAGTTGTTTCGTCTCAGCATGGCCTACTGGAGTGCATAGAAATGTAATTAAATGGATACTTTTGTGAAAAATATTGAATATCTCAACAACTATGGGGCTTAGACATAAGATATGCCCCATCAAATTGAAGAGAAGAAATAGACCTTTCGAATAGAGACATAAAATAGGGAGCATTCCATTTAAAAAAAATGGATTATACCGCTTTGAAATTTGCAAAGTTTGCCATGTTTCTCTGAACACCCTATATTACTAAATTTAAATTGCTCATTAATAAAACGTTGCTTATTAACTACACTGAGATATTTGCTAAAAGTTATTCTCACCTTCAAAACACGAGGTCGCTACGATTTTTTAAAGTTGAGCTTGCTTAGGCATGATACTTGGAGAAAAAAATTGTAAATTGGCAACACTGTAACATAATAAAAAACTAAATGGATAACAATGTAGAGGTTGAAAAATGTCATTAGAAAAGTTGAATAAATACAGTGTGTTCAAATATTTTTGTTATACCGCAAAGTTGGAACACCCTGTATGTTTGAAAATAATTTTACGCCATAAATATTTTTAAATCAATAACTTTTTGTACGAAACATTTTTTTATTTTTTTCACGGGAAAGGCGCTAGGAAAGCCCGACGCACTGTTGCAGGACCCTGTATAGTGTAAATTATTTCGAAAACATTTACTTTAATCAAGTGACTACGATATATTTTCCATGTTGACATCCGCAGTTGTTGTTTCAATTCCATGGCATGTCATTATTTTCTTAAATCACATTATTTTTTCTTAATTATTTTAACTTAGGGAAACGTAAAGTGATAAGAGTTTACACGAATGAATTCAGAATTTTTCCCTCTACAAAAAAGGTAAATGCATTTTGTTTCTAAAATAAATAGGGGAGCCAATATTTGAACAGGAAAGCTCGAAGATCAACCTGGAGGAGACATTGTGAGGACATTGAAACTGTCCCAGACGGTGTCAGACTCTACAAGATTCTCTCGAACCCCCAATGTGCGCTTCAAACTCTCGAACTCGATGACGGAGTGTATACAAAAAACGAGAAGGAAACCCTGGGTGAACTTCTACGGGTACACTTCCCCGGAGGGGAAATCTATGATGGACCACTTAATGACTGGGTCAGCCAGGGACCTGATGCAACTGGCAACAGAACATCTAAGGAAGACTGGCAGGCTGCCAGGAGAGTGGTCACCTATGACAGAGTCAAATGGGCAATAAACTCATTTGAACCTTTTAAATCGCCCGGGTCTGATGGAATCCTACCCATCATGCTACAGAAGGGATCGGAACTACTGTGGCGAAGGCTTTGCGAGATCCTAAGGGCCAGCATGGCCCTACGATATTTGCCAAGAATATGGAGGCTTATCAGGGTGGTTTTCTTACCAAAGACCGGTAGAACAGACTATTCTCGTGCAAAATCGTACAGGCCCATCAGTCTCATGTCATTTGTACTGAAGACAATGGAAAAAATTATGGACAGGCATATTAGAGAGGGGGTACTGGTGACCTACCCACTATCCCAAGATCAATATGCCTACCTTCCAGGTAGATCAACAGAGACAGCTCTCAGCCGACTAACAAGGAGTGCCGAAGCTGCCCTGGAACACAAAGAAATTTTACTTGCTGCCTTCTTGGATATAGAAGGAGCATTTGACAATACAGCCTTTAACTCTATAACTGCTGCCCTGAGAAAGCGGGGGTTGGAGGAAATTAGCTGCAGGTGGATAGACTGCATGCTAAGACAAAGGATGGTCCACACAACGTTCGCTGACCAGACACTAGCATCCAGGGTGGCCGGTGGTTGTCCGCAGGGAGTTCTCTCACCCCTGCTGTGGAACCTGGTCATGGATGGCCTACTAGTGGATCTTAGCAACGAGGGATACTCTTCTCTAGGATACGCGGATGACCTAGTCATACTCGTTGAGGGAAAATTTAACAACACGATCAGAGAGCGTATGCAACGTGCACTAAACGTGGTGAGCAAATGGTGTGCTAGAGAGGGACTTAAAGTCTCACCCTCGAAGACCACCCTGGTACCATTTACACGCAGGAGGAAACTGGCGGGCCTTGGACCGCTCTTTCTAAATGGTGGCAACCTGAAAATGTCGGGTGAAGTGAAGTACCTAGGAGTAATCTTTGACTCCAAACTGACCTGGACCCCTCAAATCTCAAAAATCAGACTCAAATCGGAAATTACCCTTGCGGTAATTAGACGAATGTACGACCGACAATGGGGGCTCAGACCAGGAATGGTATACTGGCTGTACACCAGAGTGGTCAGACCCGCAATCATGTATGCTGCTTTGGTATGGTGGCCTAAAGCCACACAGCATACAACCATACAAATACTCAGCAAGGTTAAAAGACTAGCTTGTATTAGCATAACGGGGGCTATGAGAACTACGCCTACTGCAGCCATGGAGACGGTTCTAGACCTCACACCACTTCATATTCTGATAGTGAGGGAGGCAAAACTGGCACTCTATAGGCTGCAATTATCATCGGTCAACGTAAGAGTTGATACCCCACACAGAAGACTCTTGAAAGACATAGGGGGACCTCTCCTGAAAATGAGGTCGGATCATATGGTAGTCAGATATCTTGAAAAATCACTCTTTAAAGTCACTATTCCAGACCGCAACGAATGGAACGGCTTTAGGGAAGATATACACAAACAAAGTGTGATCTGGTACACGAACAGTTCTAAATCAACCACAGGTACTGGATCAGGAATCTATAATGAAAACATGAGGACAGGCTATGCTCAACCATTGGGTAGCCTGGCATCAGTCTTTCAAGCAGAAATATTCGCAATCATAGAATGTGCGAGAACCAACATAGAGAAGGACTGTCGAAACAGGCAAATCTATATCATGTCCGATAGCCAGGCGGCACTGAAGGCTCTCCAGAGTCAAAAGACTTCATCCAAACTGGTATTGGAATGCTTCAATACCCTGAATGACCTAGCGAGACAGAACAAGGTTAAGCTTGTCTGGACGCCGGGTCACTCTGGTATTGCGGGTAATGAAAAAGCTGACGAGCTAGCAAGGCAGGGAGCCACCATTTCATTTATGGGACCCGAACCTGCCTTGGGCATAACAAAAAAGTCGAGTCGCCTTGAAGTCAGGAAGTGGACTCGCAACAAACACAAGGAATATTGGGAAAACAGACCAGGCCTTAACCATAGTAAGGCCCTTATAAAAGGGCCTAACTCAAGCCAAGCTGCAGGACTACTAACATTGAGTAGGGCACAGCTGAAAACAACCATAGTACTGCTCACAGGCCACATGACTGTTAAAGAGCATCTAAGGAAAATCGGGCTATACAACGGCGACACCAACTGTCGCCTCTGTAATACGGCACCGGAAACAGCAATGCACGTTCTGTGCAGGTGCAATGCGCTGGAGAGCAAAAGACGGCTCATATTTGGGAACAGACAAATGGAACCAAATGATTTCCACGCGCAACCTCTGAAGAACCTGCACAAGCTAGTGCAGGGCATCGAGTTCGGAATAGTTGCGTTAGTGTAATAATATTGGGGCAGTACAATAAGCCACTTAGGCTGCAGTGCATCCGGATCCGAAAGGAAGACGGCCCCCAAAGGAAAAACAAAAAAAATTTGAACATTTCTAAATTTACATGGGATTTTCTATGTTGTGTCCGCCAAGTAAATACAAAATGGCCACTACACTACATGACACAAGGAACACACTCATTAAAAACAAAATGTATTTATTTTCTATTAATTATACACATGCATAAATTACAAAATATTAGTGTTTAAATAAACAGTACTTTATTGAATACCTAAATGTTTATTGATTTTATAATCAACTAAAAAATAAGTATCATTAGTTTAAAAGCAATAACAATAATTTTATCCACATTCCGGGTCAGTGCTTAATGACAAATGCATAACCGCATTGCCTTGTTTGATCAATACAATCAATACGTAATAAATAAACAAATAATTAAATTAAAACATCAATAAAAACGCGTACTTACAGAAGCTCTCGTAATCCTCCTCGTCACTTTCCACTTTATTCCTAGTTTCTTCTTCTTCTTCCATTATTTGAACTGAACTTTTTTTAAAACACACACGAACAATGTGGATGAAGAGTCCTCTACCGTTTCTGGGGGTTATTTATTCGTTGCCATGGAGATGAAATAATAGATGGCACATATTTTGTATTAATAATCTTCAAATTGTAATCAAATAAATGTAAATAATTACTTTTACAAAAAGGAGGAAACGTGATTCAGACGACGCATATTATTAGTAGAAATTTATTTAAAATGTTATTTATTTCTTTGGTTTATGCGAGTAAAACATGTTGTCTGTATTGACAACTTTCATTTAAGAAATTACAATAAAAATCGCTCTTAAAATACATAGTTTCTGAAATATCAAATTTCTAAATAAACACAGTAAATAAAATTGTATAACTTTATAGGTATTTAATTAATTAATCGTAAAATAATTGGAATTTATCATCCGTACCATCTATTGTTGCAAATAGGAACTATAAAACACAAATTAATCGGAAATATTAGATTTAAGTTATTAAATAAGTAACAAAGTAACTTTTCCAAGTAAATAGTAATATTTTAGTAGTAATTCATGGAAGTATTTCAAGAAATAATTTATTTTAAAACATAATTATTTTAATTTTACATCAACCGACACCTATTGCCGATATATTTAAACAAAAATAAAGAAAATAATTTTACAAAGTATTTATTTTGTAATAATTACAAAACTCCGATTGCTATTTAAAATAGCATACATGAACATTAAAAACGCCATAGATTACTGAATAATTAGTAATTTTCAATATAACAAAAAAACGTTGCAACCTGTATTACCGACCATTCCTTTATACAGTGGCGGTCCTAGCAAAATTTTTAGGTGGTGCGAGATCTCATGGCGGTGCCCCACTCCCCGCATTTCGTTTTCCGCTTTCGGCGCTCTAAATTTTCAGGTGGTGCGAGATCGATATATTTAAGCAAAAAAAGAAAATAATTTTACAAAGAATTTATTTTATGATAATTACAAAATTCGGATTTGCTATTCAAAATAGCATACATGAATATTAAAAATGTTATTGATTACTGAATAATTAGCTACTAATAATTAGTGATTTTTTTACTGTCAATATAATAAAGAACGTTGCAACATGTATTACCGACAAAGGTAATGACTTAATATAAATTTAAATAATAATTAAAATATTAAACTAATTATAGGTATCTATATTGATTTAAGTGATAAAAATATTTATTTATTTTGTTTCTGTAGATAATTAAAAACAGTCATCTGTAATACCGACATTAATTTTTGTAAGCAATAAAAATGTTTGAATACTAAATTTGACTTTAAATGATATTTAAGTAAAACAACAAGTCATGTGTTTAATTAATATTAAGCCTACTTTAGTCAAATTTAACTGTTTTTGTATATGCAGCTATTTACCCACATTTATACAGGTTTCTGTAATGTTAAAATGTAGGACATGAAATGAGTAACGTTTTTACCGCCAATTATACGCGTGATGCTTAGACCCCGTCGACTCCATATGATTCTGTAAGTTCACATACAGAGATTTTATATAACACCGAACATATTCATAACGAGAATTTTTCTTTTAAGTATCCATTTATTAAAAGAATTCAATTTGAAGCTTTAAGCGAGTGTTTTCCACTCCCAGACTAAGCATGAAGTAAAATTTTCAGGCTTTTCTATACTCGAAATTTTACTTGATGCGCCACCGGTACAAAACATAGGTTCAATATTTTTGCTTTGACTATGAACTGTTTGGGATTGAGAAATAACCATTTTGACGTGTGTCTTGTGCCATTTTGTTTTTGTTTTTAGTGTTGGGCACACTTTTCTTGTATATTTTTAATATGTATTTCTTGCATATTTTCAATATGTATTCATAGATGTATTTTGGAAATGGAGATTCCGTTAATGAATTGAAATTGAAAATTGAATATAAAGCTTAGCGGTGTTTTTAACACTTCGTAATATGTCGGTGTTTTGTATCAATGGCGCATGAAGTAAAATTTCGAGTTTAGAAAAGCCTGAAAATTTTGTTTGGCCGCTCCGCGCTTCGCGCTGCGTGACCAAACCATATTTTCAGGCTTCTCTAAACTCGAAATTTTACTTCATGCTTAGTCTGGGAGACAAAAAAGCGACAGCGTACGAAGTTATCTACTAAATAAAAAAAAAGAAAGAGTAAAAAAAGTGCAAGTTAAATACTCAACCTTCTGCATACATCAAGTGATCTACATGAACGCTTTCCTAGTTATAAATTATAAAAAATGTGATAATTATTTATAATAAACTCCTGTGCTTATAATTATAAAACTGTCACATGATGATGATGATTGAATAGACAACAAGAATATTACGTTTAAAAATTAAAATAAAAACAGATGTTTACAAAAAAAAAAAGAGAGGTGATCTGATTATAAGGATGATTTGATTTAATAATTTTATGATCCCCATGACATTACATTTATGCTTATTTCAGAAATGTAAATATTTATGAAAACATAATATTTGTTTTTTATATACATATATATATAAATATGAATATATAAAAGTGAATATATTTTACGCTACTGATAATTACTTAACTAATGCATTTTTTTATGGAAAAAAACAAATTAAATATATTATAAATAGTCCTTTTTCTCTTCGTTTAAGTTCTGACTTTTTAAATACAAGAAATCACTGCACTTTGTTTATTATTTTTATGTTTGTTGTTTAATATTTAGCGAGACATGTTTTTTCGGTTTCAGCAGGGCTTAAAGATGCGGGGTTGAAAAATAATAGTTTTTAAAAATTAAAATTGCAACAAACAAGCGATTGTTCGATTATATGATGAAAAAATTGTAGATAAAATATATTTTTTACAAAAAAAAAAACGCGCGCTATTTCAAGAAAGAATAAAAATTATCTCGAATCTTTTCGCCCTGCTAAATGTTAAAAAAAGTAAACGAACACAAATGTATATTGTCTTATATTTTTGTAAGGAATATTCAGTGAAACAGGAACAGAAATGTTAAAATAAAGCATCTAAATGTTGCCTACACAAATTTGCTCCAATTTTGCATGTGCAAAATAAGAAACATGAGAGAATTAAACAAAATAAAAATAAAAAACATTAGGTACCTTTGTGTAAAATCAATGTTATTAATTTACTGTATATTTAGAAAGATGAAGAAAAACATGGAGATGATGAATGAAAAAAAACATATGAAACAAATTCTTATTTATGTTAAATAGAGAAAAATTTAAATAACAAAATTTATATCATTGTTTTCAGTTTACTTTCCAGAAATTTATTTAAACAAGCGTAATGCAATTACGCCCCTTAAACAAAATAAGCAAAACAAAAAATATCAATACTCAGTATATTTCTACTTAAGGACTGTCTTTAACTTTAACGAAAGGTAAATCATATGGCCCATTGTTATTATTCATTTGGTTTGTAACAAATTAAGAAAACACAGTTTGAAAAATTATCGATATATATTTATTATATTAATTATTAAGAGAAGTATTTTCAATACAAGATCAAGATCACTTTGGCAAAAATCCTCACCGTCCATACAACCCTAACAAGCGACACGGGCAAAAACTTGCACTATGTTAATATAACATATTTGTTTTGTTTTGTAACGTTCTTTAGTTTCAACAACGAAGTCCTCATATAATTTTATTCTGGATTTTAATAAAATACATGGATTCTTTCATGTTTTTTTTTTTATTAAATGTATATTTACAATACAATCTAACGATTTGAAATCTTCACGTTTTTATTTATACACAGTATATTCACGAATTAATTACACAACATGTTTTACTTGAATAGCTTTTTGAAACTCACATTTTTTCATCTATTGAAAATTAATTTCACAGCATGCACAATTTTTTAAAATAAATGTAAATAAACTAGGAATACACTGTGAATAAATACAGGATGTTTCAGAAGCAGCAATGGAATGTGTTTTTCGATGCTACTTTAAAACATCCTATATAAATAATTAATTAAAATTTCATTTACTTCATATTTAAAATTCTTATATATTATGCATTCATACGAATTGTATAATAAGTGTGTGTAAGAAATAGCGTTTTGTTTTTATGTTATTTTGAAAAATAATAAAACAGGAGATAATAAGGCTCACTCGACTTATACTCTTACCGACATGTAAAATTGTACAAAAAAATAACGTCTTGGAGATCACACGTGTGTAAAAGCGATTTTTTTTTCGTTTTTAAATACAAAAACGTACGTCGTGGACCCTTTATTTGCAAATTTAAATTAATCATACCCTTTCCGAGTTTCTTTTTCATTTGTAACAAGTGGATATGTTTATGTTTAGTTGAAAACTTCTATTTTCGTAGAGTAAGTGTGCGCATTTTTTCTTTTAGCTCGGGTGGAAAATTAGTAAACGAGAGAAGGTGCGCTAATTAAGAAGAAGCGAAATTAGCGAAATATATGTAAAGATTGTGGTTTTTACTATCAGAAATATAATGAAATTAAATTTGTAACTGGAATTCTCTAGGATAGCTGTTTAATAGTGGCTTAAATCAAGTTTCACTTAAACTTTAATTCACATATGCAAAAGGTCGTAAGTGCCAATCTTTAAGTAATGCATTTTATATACGGAATATGTTCTAAATGTGATGCTTTACTTGTACAATAAATGCCGAGGCGATAGTGCTACTACAAGTAGCAGAAATGGGGACTCAATTATTAAAACGTCAAAAGTGCCATAGTACATTCATTCACGTTTTATGTTTCTCCTGTAAAATATGTCATTTGGTACTTAAGACCTTTTGCATATGGCACGCTTCATTTATTACTATATATTTGAACTAAACCTAACTTAAGCCACTGACCCTTTGAGTATCCAATTTATTTAATACTGATTGAAATTTAATTGCTGCAATTGGAGTGGGCTTTCAGGCCTCTCGGTTTCGAATAACCCTTAATAGGATTTATTTATGAGATTCATTTTTATTACAAAAAGTTTTATTTGATTAATAAAAACCACAATGATGTCTAATTAATTAATTACATTTGCCGTTAACATTACAAAAATTAAAATCAGTCGAATCGCGGAAGTTAAAAGTTCATCAAGGAATCCTAATTTTTTTTTCATGAACTACTAAAACTATGAGTATCATTAGTAAGATCAACAATTTTTTTATTTGTATATATTTTTTTTTAATAAGGCTAGAGAAGCCCCGTGACGGATCGGCAACAATAGGAGGCGCATCCTTTAATTTTATTTTTTAATTCATTAGTTAAGTAGCACTCTATTTCCCCCCAGCTGCTACAAGGGTTACAATTGACTAGCATGGTCGTATTAAAAATAGTTAAAACAATTCAGTCCGCTTTCTTGCCCTCAAGCGGCTGCCGTTTTTCTGCGTCTTCCAGTTTCACCAGACCTCTAGCCACCATCAGATGCTCGGTTGGGAAATTGTAGATGAGGGTCAGGTGGAAGGCCATGTTCGCCGTAGCTACCAGGTACTCGCAGATCGCAAACCAACTGAATGCTAAATTTAATTTAAGATAAGTTTGCATTGGAAAACATTTTCTATTATTTTGTAAATGATTGTAAATACAATTATTAAGATGATGAATTATTACTTACCCATGTTGTGGCATAAGAGTCGGTGCTTGAGGAAGAAACCGATCATCCCCACAGTGCACACGATGGAGAGAATAAAAAGTGTCTTTTTGTAGTAGAGCTCCTTCTCTACGATTTCGGTGTTGTTGTTCGTCACAGCAATCAACTGTATCGCCTTGATGCAGGCCACCATGTGGAAGAGACTTGTCACCATAAAGGTGATAAATAATTTTTCATGTATAGCTACAGAAAAAAATATAAATTAAAAAAAAATGTAATCTCACTAACCAAATTATTTTTGGTGAAAGTATGTAATAAAAAAATATGTATTTCTATTGTTGAATTATTATACAATTGATATAAAAGTAAAAATCATTAAGTACTTATGAAATTTACATCTTACACTTACGATAGTTTTCCAAGTTGGAAATATATGTCACACCACCGAGTGCTGAAACTTCGATAACATTCAGCCAAAAGGCAGTGTCCAACCAGAACCTCGCCTCCCTCTGAAACTGAACAAATACCCATAAACAACCTTAAATTAAAAAAAACAATTCAACCAACCCTTTTCTCCGCATTTTCGTTGATTAAATTCAACTGGAAAGCCCTGTAGACTGCCGCGATTATATACCTAGGTCCGATGTGTATGGCCACACTCGCCCTCCATAAATACCTCTGAGGGCTCACACCCGTTATGGCACTTATTGATGGTATTATATTATACACCTAAATATATAAAATCATAAATAAAACAACTGCCTTTGAAAGATTTAAATATTGAAATCATGTTTACAATCAGTTCTGCCAGACCTTCCATTTTAGCGATAAATCTATCACGTTTATTGATAAGATGTCCTACTACTACAGGCAGCTATATACCATTATTATTTGCTCATTTACTTCTTTAAGATAACTACAAATTATTTATTTTTTCTAAAATTGCTATAACTTATAGGAGTAATATTTTTAAAATAAATTAAGAGTTTGGGGTTTATGAAAAATATTTATAATTATCCCTATCACGTAAACAAAATGTTAAATTTAGCAGCCTATTATTATTCAAGATTACCGGAAATGTCGATTTGGTGTTTCGGTTTTTTATTATTTGAAGTCTACGATATTTTTCAAAAAATTAATCCAACAAAAATGTTGTAAGGTCATTTATACAGCAAGTTTTTCTTTCAAGTATAAGTATGTCAATTATGTGATGAAAATATTAGTAGTTTTTTTAAAAGAGTTCAATTCAAAGCTTTAAACAAGTGTTTTCCAATCCCAGGTTAAGAATGACGTAAAATTTCAAGTTTAGAAAAGCTTGAAAATTTGGTTTGGTCACGTAGTGAAGAGGAGTGTTCAATTTGAAGCTTTAAATGAGTGTTTTCCAATCCTAGGTTAAACATGAAGTAAAATTTCGAGTTTAGAAAAGCCTGAAAATTTGGTTTGGTCGCTACGCGACCAAACCAAATTTTCAGGCTTTTCTAAACTCGAAATTTTACTTCATGTGCCACGTGTACAAAACACTGATTTCAAGCAAAGTTCACTTGTTCACAATATCTCAGTGTTTTCAGTGTTTAATACGCGTGGCGCATGAAGTAAAATTTCAAATTTAGAAAAGCCTGAAAATTTAATTTGATTGCTCCGCTTCGCTACGTGACCAAATCAAATCATCAATCATTTCTAAACTTGAAATTTTACTTCATGCTTAATCTGGGAGTGGAAAACACTAATTTGAAGCTTCAAATTGAACTCTTTAAAAAAAAGCATATACAAATTTTTAATTGAAAGAAAAGTTGCCTGTATATAATAAAAATGATTTTTAGGCCCCGTAAGAAGAAAATACGGTAGCAAGCGGTAGACTTTTATCAATCTACCGCTTTCTACTGCTTTTTATGTATGTCATCTACCGCTGATAAATTTTTCGACCTGGCAGCACTGTTAACAATTCACTTAGACCATATAATGAAAAGCAGTAGTAAAAAATTAGAGTTAAGTCAATTTAGAAAATTAATTGAGCTGGATTAGTGATACTTAGAAAAGCAGAAACTAATCTGTATGTACCTAGAAGAATAATTCAAATCCAAAACTGTTCCAAACAATAATATTAATATTAATAGACATAAAAAAGTTTTAAAATGATCTGATTAGCAGAAATAGTATTTAGTATTCTCCAAAATTGTCTACCATTAAAAGCTAGTTGATAGACGTAACCTAAGACTTATATAAGATTCAGATTATCAGAGTCCCAACAAATTGCACGATTCACAAACAGTATATTATACTGGACAAGTTTTACACCAAAGAACAGTTCAAATTAACATATATTAAACATTTTAATAATGCTATCAATTGTTTATATTGATTTAAACATCAGCACTGTGCATAAATGTAAATATCTGTGTACTTACGCGGCAGTGTGTTTCGTGAATAGCGTCATACTGAAAAATATACGCGGTAATGAAGCACACGAGGAGCGAGAAGAAGGGACAGGCGACAGTGACCATGCAGAGCTTCTTGAAGCTCATAGAGTAGTGCACGACGACACCACCGGCCGCCCGCCTGCGGTTGTTGAGGGTGTCCCCTTGCTCCAGCTCGTTCCCCTCAGCCTCCAAAGCCATCGCGCGACAACACTCACAACCACCTAAACCGAAACCAACCCGCCGTGTCACCAACCACCGCAAGCAAGCAAAAGCCACACAAAAACCACACACTGGATATTAATAAATCACACACACACATCAAACCAGTCAATAAAACTGAAACATAATCCCTATCAATAATCTAAGTCTATTTATAGCTGACATGCTAGATTAAGGGGGTTATATGTTAAAGGGCTCACCTGGTGATAAACTTGTCCAGCATCGCAGTTGATCAAAGTTCGTGTGTTTATAAGCAATTTTATACCCTACCGAAGAGCTAACACCTCGAAAGGCATTTCCTCAGCAACCAAGTGAAACTATCGAAATTCCAAATCCGCAGACACACTCACGTCGATGAATTAAAATTGAAACACCGTTTTTTATTGCAGACCCACTTATTTTTGTGTTACAATTTTTTTTGCTGCCCGGAATTTGTGGGTTTGATTGACAAAGCTGCAAAAGTCGGTCGTCGGGATTTCGCTTGTGAAAGTTGGCAATGATTTTCGCGGATTATTCATAATTTCATTGGATTTTTTAAGCAATGGAGTTTTTCATGTGATTTTCATGTGGGAAACGCATCGAAAATGTTGTTTAAATATGAATAAACTGAAAATGTTTATTAGAACTGAAGGGGGTTTAATTACTATAATGTTTGCTTATGTTAGCAAGTGCTACCAATACTGAAATGCATACAATAAATATCCCTAGTATTACATTTAAATGTAATTATTAATAGTGGGAAAAGAGATTCCATAGAAAAATCAAAATCATCAAAATAATCAAGATTCAACATGTTTGGGTTTGTTTGTGATGTACGTTGATCTAATGAACGGTATTTCGGTCGGTCTATTTTGTACGATTGCAAAAATCCAAAACTCGTTCTCGAATAACAATCCGGTCATCAGAGAATTCCCCAACAGTTGGCAGTAAACTCCCAACTGTTTAATTAATTTCAATGATCCGATCGGAGTACCGTTCATTAGATACCAACATACGTTACGAACAAATCGCAATTTGTTGAATGTTGAATATTTTGATGTACATTTGTTTACTATGCTGAGTATTTTAATTCAATAAGGGTCAGTTGCACCAAACACGTTTAACTGGTTTAACTTTGAACTTCAGTCAATGTGACATTAGAACAATAGGAGCTGTTATCTTGAAGTCAAGTTTAGCTTGAACTCGGGTTCAACGTTTTTGGTGCACCTAGGTATAAGACAGTTCATTGAATAAAAAAAATTAATGTTGGCAAAACTGCACAATAGTAACTTCTTCCTAATGCAGTATTTTAATTCTTTACGGGCCAGTTGCACCATAGATTAAATTAGATTGATAACTCATAGGGGGCTCCACGTATCATGATTTTAGTTAACCGACCCACTCGATGAGACGGCGCTGCAATCGCAAAAGACGTCATTAGGCGCGGGGAGCGGGCAGGATTTTGCTAAGCGGGGTGTGCAGTGCACAGATATTAGTTTTCTATGGTTCACCTCCCATAACATTGAATGGTGGGTGCGGTGCGGGGAACATCGCACGGTATTAAATTACCGTGCGATGCGAAAAATACCAAAGACCTAATAAACATGTTAAATGTACCGGGCTTTCATTAATTCCCGAACCCCACGTGACCAAAAATAATAGGCAACCAAATGTACAAGGTGGTATGGCTCACACAAAAATTCCCTAGATTTAAAAATATTTATTCGCCGGCGTATTTTTATGACGACTGAAAATATTATATTTAAAATGATTAAAAAATAGACTCATCTTCAAAAATGTAACTAATTTTTATTAATTTTTTTTCTTAAACACGAACAGAACATACAAAGTTACCAACAAATAAAGAAACAACAAATATTAAACCTAATAACTAAAATGATTAATAGCTTAAAATTAAAAAAAAAAATATAATAAGTGTTCTATATGTCCTCCTTCTTCTCTTACACATAAATTTATCCTACGCCGCATATTATCAAACACATGATGGAGTTCATTTTCGGTGATATTTTGTACCTCTTGCATAATTGCTACTTCTAAATTTTCGAGAGTATGGATCCTATTTTTGAAGATATTACTTTTTATTCGACCAAATAGATAATAATCTAAAGGTGTCAAGTCTGGACTGCGAGGAGGCCACACACCTCTACTAATTATTCTGTTTTCATAAAATTCAGCTAAATACCGAATGGTTGCATTTGCAGTATGTGCTGTGGCCCCATCTTGCTGAAAATAGCCCAATCGAAGCTCATCGTCGTGCATTTGTCCAATAGCTTCTTCTAAAATTAACCGATACCGTTCAGCAGTGATAGTTTCTCTAAAAAACATTGGGCCAATTATCCTTCTCCTAGACATAGCTATCCAAATTCCTAGCTTTTGGGGATGCAGAGGTGTTTCCTCCAATACATGGGGATTTTCTGTCGCCCATGTCCTGTAATTTTGGCTGTTCACGTACCCAGATAAATGTATCCACGCTTCATCAGAAAAAAACGTAAGATCAAGTACGTCATCATTATTTAACTGTTCATTAAACCACTGGCAGTATCGTACTCGCTGAATAAAGTCTGGTGGATGTAATTGATGCACTACTGAGACTTTGTAAGGATGCATATTTAATGATTTTGTGAGTGCTTTATGGCAGGTTCCAACAGAGAGTCCTATAAAGAAGCACATTATTAATTCACGGTTAATTTATACTGGAATTTTTAAATATAAAAACCCCAAACAATAGGATTTGTTTTACCTGATTGGGCTGCCAATTTCGGTACGGATTTCTTAGGACTTCGTTCCATCCTCACTCGAATATCTTCGACAATATCATTAGTTAAGACTGTCGGTCTACCAGTGGATTTTCCTTTGCAAATGCAATGTTTGTCTTCATATCTTTTAATAAGAACTTGCTTATGATGTTTAAAAGTATCATACGCAATTACCGCATCTGGAAATTCTTCATGAAACTGCTCAATGCAAGACTGCAGAGAATAACTCCAGTTGCCGTGAATATTACGTGAAGCACTACGAAAATGTGCCATCAAAATAAACGCGTCTTGCTCCGTTGTAAATACCATTTTCGCAGTATTTGCTTATCCTAGCAAATTGACTCTGCAAAATAAATAGAAATAAAACTCAATGTTTCAGAATAATTAAACAATTTTTGCTTACCTGAAAATTCCGGGCGAATCTTGTAAGATCTCAAAGGTTGGTTTAACGATGCACCGCGCATAAACGTTTATGTCAAATTTGACTTTAGTAACGTTTGGTTACTTTTTTCAAAGCCTCCAACGTACAAATACAATAATTTACGCGGCAATTTTAAATTTAGTCACGTGGGGTTCGGGAATTAATGAAAGCCCTGTATATTTAAAGTTATTAAATATATATTTCGCTACATGTCAAAACCTAATTACATTTCACTTCTCAACAAAATGTCTGCAGTTCGTCAAAAAATGCATCTTAGAAATGAAATAAGAAGTCTCCTTCTCCGGATAAGGATGTTGGCGTAAGTAGTGTTCCATACAGTGAATTTTTCTTTAAGGTAAACATATGCATAAGCTGTAAATTTTCCGACATTCGTTGTGTTTCAAAAGAGTTCAATACAAAGCTTTAAACGAGTGTTTTCCACTCCCAGACTAAGCATGAAGTAAAATTTCGAGTTTAGAAAAGCCCCGTGAAAATTTGCCGAGGGTCGCGCAGCGACCCGAGACAAATTTTCTGGGCTTTTCTAAACTCGAAATTTTACTTCATGCGCCACGCGTATAAAACACTAAAATACTGTAAAATTTATGTATATTCTACTTTCACTTGAAATCTGTGTTTTATACCATGGCGCATGAAGTAAAATTTCGTGTTTAGAAAAGCCCAGAAAATTTGTTGTTTGTTCACGGGGCTTTTCTAAACTCGAAATTTTACTTCATGCTTAGTCTGGGAGTGGAAAACACTCATTTAAAGCTTCAAATTGAACTTTAAAAAAAACAAGAAATATCTAAAGATTTACAGAAAATAGGTTAAATTTGAAATATGTATACTTAAAAGAAAACTCCTGGTATGTATAAACACAAATAAAATATTTCCAGAAGAAAGTTATTGTTACTGCAAAAATGTTTAGCAAAAATATTAAAGGGAAGTATTTGGTATAGGGTGAAACTTATTTCGTAAATCGGGAAATCTTTTGACTTATATTTGACAAGGTGAAAGATATTTGGGATATAGTGAATCTCAATTGATCAATAGTGAAATGCAATAGAAAAACCGTGTAATTGAATTTAAGACATTATTTTATGTTCTGAGATTGTACTTTGTGACTAGATGAAATTTCAGAATTGCTTGATCCAACAGCAACGGGAACATTCTCCATGGAAGTATGCTCCTAGCCCGGTGTGAAGAAAATCTCCACGTCCGTGGTTATTTCATGCATAGATCATTCACGAATGCTAGGAAGAAATAAAGAGAAATAATGTAGACACACTGGTTTTAAATGTGTTTGACTGCAGATTTAATTAAAAGAATAGACAATGGCTTAAAAACTTACAATATTACATAAACTTACGGTTTTAATTATTAATGTTAACGCCCATCCCCAAAGATTCAGAATTGCTTAATCCAACAATAACGGGGATCTACTCCATGAAAAAATGCTCCTAGTTCAGTATGATGAAAATATCCACGACCATGGATATTTAGTATACTTGAAGATCATCCACATGTACTAGGAAGAAATAATGTAGTAACACCCTGGTTTTAAATTTGTTTGACTGTACACTTATTTAAAATAATACACAATAGGTTAAAATTTATAAATATTTTACATACTTACGATTGTAATTATTTATATTTATTAACGCTCATCTCAAGACGATTTCGTCTTATCAGCATTTTTGTGAGTTCAGATTCGACGGATCTGACAGCTGTTGAATGAAAACGAGCCCACGTTAGAAATTGCGGGAAATTTGAAATTCCGACATATGCGCCCTCCCATCGAGTGGGTCGGTCAACTATATATGTGAACTTATAGAATCATATGGAATCGACTGGGTCTGAGTTGCACCAAACAAGTTGAACTGGTTTAACTCTGAACTTTAGTTCAAAGTGACATTAGAATAATAGGAACTGTCATCTTGAACTCAAGTTCAGTTTGAACTTGGGTTCAACGTTTTTGGTGCAACTAGGCCTAAAACAGTTCCTTGAATTAAAAAAAATAATGTTGGCAAGACTGCACAATAGTAACTTCTTCTTAATGCAGTTGGTACACAGTAACGAATTTATTTGATATTTTTCTTTGAGAATACTTCAAAAACTTTATTACCAATGCAATCTAAATTATACAATGTATTTTAGGTACTCAGTTTGATAATGACTAGCTTGTAGTCGAAACTATAGTCACTGTAAAAAGTTAATTAAAGTGGTAAAACAAAGTTAAGTGTTTTAATATTATTTTATAAAAATGTACCACAAAGTGAACGCCAACCAAATCAAAGATTTTATATTATATAATTATTTTCATTGCAAGTCTTTACAAATAAAACAAATATATTGACAGATTTTCCCCCAAGTCGCTATTTTTACCAAACACATGTCTATCATTAGAAAGAAAAAAAGGTATTTCTATTTCATACAAAAATTCACAAAAACAAAAAAATCATTCGTTCTAGTAACATTTATTGGCAGAATAAATTAACTTGGCATCACTGATAACCAAAATGTCAATTCAATCCGCGAGTTTATTAAATATGCAAGTAGAAGAATAAATTCCGCGAAAACAGAATATTAAAGGGCGTTAGTTGAATTTAGTTGGTTTGAATAGTGGTTTTAGTGTTGTGTTTATAGGAATATTAAATGAAACTACAGTGTAACAGTGTAAGTTAATGTTTTTTTCCCTCAAGAAATTCTTTCCGTGTTTCCACTAAACATTAGCAGACCGTTGTAAGAAACTACTAAGCATATATTTACTTTTAGAAAAAGCCTTAAAACCTTTGTCATGTCATTTCAACAATGTTATTGAGTGTTTGTAAGAAAGATTTCTTTTTATATTAATTTTTGGTTAATTTATGGTAATTATTTGTAGTTTATCCTAACTGCTTTATTCTTACGGATTTGTTGGTATTATGTCTAAGGCTTGTACAGAGAGTTTTTCTTTTGAGTATACATATTATAATTATGCGCTGTAAATGTTCAGATATTCGTTGCTTATTTTAGAAGTTCAATTTGTAGCTATAAACGAGTGTTTTCCACTCCCAGACTAAGCATGAAGTCAAATTTCGAGTTTAGAAAAGCCTGAAAATTTGGTTTGGCCGTGTAGCGCGTAGCGCTACGCGGCCAAACCAAATTTTCAGGCTTTTCTAAACTCGAAATTTTACTTCATGCGCCACGCGTATAAGACGCTGATTTCAACTGAAGTTAACTTGTTCACAATATTCCAATATGCTTTTAGTGTTTAATACGCGTGGCGCATGAAGTAAAATTTCGAGTTTAGAAAAGCCTGAAAATTTGGTTTGGTCGCTCCGCGCTTCGCGCTACGCGACCAAACCAAATTTTCAGGCTTTTCTAAACTCGAAATTTTACTTCATGCTTAATCTGGGAGTGGAAAACACTCGTTTAAAGTTTTAAATTGAAATGTATTGAAAATAGCGTAAAAGAAAAATTACCGGTATATTGCTTTGAGCTCAAAATTATTCTCAAGTCATAATATATAATATATATTATGTTTAAAGTGTGCAAACTATAAGAAGCGTAAGCTTATTTTCTCGAATTCAAATAGTTTTGAATTTGAATTTAGCTTGTTTATTCTCAAGTCTATGCTTTGAGGGGGATATTTGAATTTGAATGTTTCGCGCTTAATAAGTTCCAAGCAGTTTTTGTATGAGTTAATAGATGGCGTACGCTGGCTTTGAAGTGAAAAGTGAGCGGTGTTGGGTGAGGTGCAGGGCGAGGGGGGCCCCAGAACAGGCTCTACATGAGCGTATCCATGCGCGTGTTCAGGTGCGCCGTGACCGTTGCGTTGTCTAGATTCTTTGTACCATTCCTGGCATACCAATAACAGACAAACTCTTCATATTTACGGATTGAAATCCGTCCTAATTAGTGCGAAACACGGCGGGACAGCGCGGAAAACACCACCTGGTAAGTAAACAGTGCGCCCACAACGGTTTTCATACAATTCGCGCGGTGTTTTCCCGTGAAACGGCGACCAGAATGCGAGAAATGTGTCCACAATTCCTACAATAGTTTACATACTTGTCGTGCCTGTGCTGCTCCGCTCCTCCGCTCAACACACAACACCGACCGCACAACGATGCTCTCTGCTTCTGCCGCCACCGAGGACGGGACGCTGTGTTTGTTTTTGTTTATTTATTTGCTCGCTTGGTGCCCCCTTAATTGGATTTTCCGAGCAACTAGTTGTTAAAAACAACGAGTGCCCCCTCGCATTCGGAAACGCGCGACCTTTAAAAAGTGCTCGCTCTCCAGTTTACAGTGACAAATGAGAACGGTGTTTAGTGCTCGACCCCGCGCTTTATTTCCACTATTTATTTACGATTTAAAAAAAATCAAAACAAAAATCCAGCAGTGCCCGTCGGATTAAATCCCCACCTCTCTATTCCCATTCATTCACACCCCCCGTAAGTACACACACACACTCATTCTTAAGAAAAACCTAAATTCTTATTAGAAAATTCAAATCTGACACCTTTTTTTGTCTTCATTTGTTTGCGCGCCATGCGATCCAGCCTATATATCCGTGCATCTATTGTTTGTTTTGTTGATGATGGTGTCAATTAGCCGGTGCCCGCGTACATAATTATTCCCACTCATTTCATAATATTATCACCAAATTACAGCGACAGTGTGTGTGTATGTGTGTTAAAAGAGGGGAAATAAACAAATTACTTAAAATAGGCGAGCGATTTGTCGGGAATTGATCGACATTTGGCCGTAATTTGTTTACACTCGTAACAATCACCGTTTTATACAAACAACTGAAAGAAATTCGTGTTTTTTTGTTTGATTAATTAACTGTTTAAAAACACCTAACTTGATAATTACATGAATATTTTACAAAACGTTCCTAATGTGAAATAAATACAACTAGAAAAACAACTTAGTTGCAACAAAATAACGTGCAAAAATATTTCGATCTGTGTTAAATGATACTAGAATTACATAAAATGTCAGTCTGAACTTCAGAAAAGAAATTCAGTGCAAAATGTTTACGCAAGTTAAACCAAGTTTAAATTATTTATCTACCCGATAATTTATGCTAAAGCTGGCAACACATTGGTCCGTATGATTTCCCCTTCGTTAAAGTTAGAGACAGTTGTTAATTTTTGTCATACATGTTAATTTTAATATATGTACAGGGTGGCCCAAATTCGATGCTTTTATAGGCATTAAGAGATCATGGCTAATTTGATTAGTTTGGAAGATATCAGGTGTTTTCAATTGTTACCTGTTTTAAAATATGTCTTTATACCAATAACTATAAGATGTACAAAAAAACAGAGCAATTGTTATTTGTGTAGTTTTCACCGTAAAGTGCATTTTACGTACTTAATTTGCATTTGCTTTTACTTAATTTTTTATTAGAACTTTTAATTTCCATGTAATGTTGCTTTTTTTAAAATTAGAACACCCTATATATATTTATTACATTAAATAGCACATTAAATTTGCTTTACATTTATACAGGGTGCCCGTTTTTCGAGCGGATCCAGTTTTCGTTTTGCGAAGTGCCTGTATTCACAGCAGCAATGCAATTTGTCATCGGTGAGAACTTGCACCAAACTGGCGTCATTTTACTCTATACGGTTTGGTAAATTCTTCCCAAAATCACGTCATTCCAGTGCGACTTCTCATCGATGACAAATTACATCGGTGCTCTGAATAGAGGCCTAGGATGCGATGATTTGAAAATATTCCACTTTGACGTTTCATTTTTAAATGTAACGACACTTTAATTTTTCTAATCGCCCTATTAGTTTGATAAATGAAACAACAGGAAATTTACAGAATTACATTTAAAGATATTGCAAAGTTGCCAACTCGTCCAGCCTTTCTAGATCACAATACAATAATTTAAAAAATTCTAAACAATCGTGATTCACAAAAAAATGTATGAAAATGATAATGATGATAAGAAATTAACTTATCAGTAAAAATCCATCTTATAATATCTGTTAAAATTATTACTAATTAATATTTTTTAAGAATTGTTTTGAGACGACATGTTTTCACATTAAGCTTTCGATTTAAACACTTGTATTTTACAGAGTGATCAGGAATTATTGTTTTAGTTGGCAGAACTGATTTTTTTTTAATTTTGTCAGTTTTAATTTTAAATAAAACTAATTTTATATTTTTATGATTGACATTAATTGACGAATTTCTCATATATCAACAGGAGCGAATGAGCCATACGGGAAATCGGGAAATTTCCCGTTGGGCTGATGGCTCGCTCATCTTATGGCCCGGTAGAAATACCAAATGATTACCAGTTTTATCCTCTAAAAGGCTATGAGATTATTTCAAAAAAATATTATGTAGGTAACAAATTATTGAAAGCAATAATAATTCTCACTGTCACTGTCACTGTTAATATTTGTCAGTGATACCAACTTACATTTAAATGGAAACAAAAGTCATTGCATGCTAGAGGATTAAACTTTTCGGCACCGTGCGACCATTTATAACCAGGGTTGTTTTTTCATTTTAATTCAAACAAATAGTTCATTTTTTTACAAAATGTGTGTTTTCTTTTTTGAAACAGCGTTTGAAACATTAACAATTAAAGACATGTCTAAAACGTGTTTAAAACATGTTTAAAACACGTTTAAAACAGAGCATACACGGCATTTTTCTTTTGAGTATACATATCTCGATAATTACAGCGTTATTTTTAAATTTGCGGAAATTTGTTGTTATCGGTTAATTTAGGGCTTTTAACGAGTGTTTCCACTCCCAGACTAAGCATGAAGTAAAATTTCGAGTTTAGAAAAGCCTAAGAATTTGGATTAGCCGCGTAGCGAAGCGGAGCGGCCAATCCAAATTAGGCTTTTCTAAACTCGAAATTTTACTTCATGCGCCACGCTTAAAAACACTGATTTACAGTAAAGTAAAAAAACACACACATACAACAACGATTATAGGTAACCTAATATACGTTAGAGTAATTGGGCTGCCTATAATCATTGTTTTAAACAATTTGTTCAGCGCAGAATTTGACTTACGTTTTATTCACATCTACATATTAGATTGCTAAAACCGTATATTTTAAACTTTACGATAGTTCAGTGTTTTGTACGTGTGGCGCATGAAGTAAAATTTCGAGTTTAGAAAAGCCTAATTTGGATTGGCCGCTTCGCTTCGCTACGCGGCCAATCCAAATTTTTAGGCTTTTCTAAACTCGAAATTTTACTTCATGCTTAGTCTGGGAGTGGAAAAGCCTCGTTTAAAGATTCAAATTGAAATCTTAAAAAAAACAGCGAATGTTGTAAAATTTACAGTGTATGCATATGTATACCTGAAAAAAAATCCCTGTATTTAAAAATCACATTTATGCACACACAATTGTGATATTTTATTGTAATAAAATAAATTGATTGTGAGTTACGTGAAGATCAAATTAATTTGACGAATAAAGCACTAATAACCTTTCTTTACACTTTTATTTGAATTACCAAATGTACATTTCGGACACAAAGTGGCCATATCAATGGATTAACACCATAGTATTTTGTCTTACTAAGACGAAATTTGTCACTACTCAATAAATGTCGAATTCGTGATACTGATAAAGTAATGTAATAATATATATCAACAATCTTTATTGACAACAAGCAATACTACATAGTATGTACCTATATATATATATATATACATACATATTATTACTATTGCCAATCGGCTATCGACCCGTGGTTTTTCCTCCAAAATTGTCAATTGTCATGGTATTGTCTGTAGGTCCGTCAGTTAGTGTCTTGATGAAATGAATTTAAATATAGTAGTAGGCGGGTTTTTGTATTTAGGATCGATGTCAGGATTACGTGCAAGGCACATGTGGGATAGGATGTCTAGGTTAAGAGGGTTGGTTGCGAATTTTTTAGCAAGGTATTCGAGGCAGTATTCAATAGGTATCATTTTTGTTGTTTCGTAGAGGAGGAGATTTGAAGGATTGTGTAGGGGATTGTTGGGGTGTCTCATCTTAGTTAGTGTGCGTAGGGCTGAACGTTCAGCAACTTGTAGGTGTTTTAACACGGATGGACGAGGACTGTGGAAAAGGATGGCTGCGTAGTCAAGAAGAGGGCCACAAATCATCTTGTATATGTGAACAGCGGTGTTGGTCGTAATTCCCTGTTTTTTGTACGTGAGAGTTCTGAAATGACGCGATCTCTTCTTGGCTTTGTCTTTAAGGATTTGGGCATGGGATTTAAATGTAAATTTCTGGTCGATAATCACACCGAGGTATTTGCAGGTTGAGGAAGGTGTAATTTGGTCATTGAATAGGGAGATTGACAGTGGGGAATTGTTTGGGCGGTGGAAAGGAATCAGGAGTTTGGACTTGTTCGGATTAATAGAAATTCTCCATTTTGCGAATGTAATAATATTAAAGGATAAATTAAAAACACTTGGTTTGTTTCACTATTTGTAATATCGTATGTTCAATTAAAAAAAATCTGAAAATATACATTATAATTATTGTGTCTGACGTTTTATATGTCAATTCCTGAAGTGTGTAGCCAACTTAAATTTGAAAAAATATTAAATCATGGCACTCTAGAGGTTTTTTTTTATTGAACATATGATACAAATAGTGAAACAAACCAAGTGTTTTTAATTTATCCTTTAATATTATTTCAAAATGATTCACCAAGTGATAAATGAGAAAGTTATTCAAGAAAAGAAAAAAGTTATGTAATTTAACAGAAGATCATTTTTTCCTCTGGCAAATTTAACTGTATTTTTCAATCACACTTGAACATTTTTCGTGATTATTTTTTTTCCTTTAGCAACTTCAAATTTTCTTTTCAATTATCCTAATGTTGGTCGTTAAGTGTATCTAGGAGTGCATCTGTAGATCTTCTGTAAATCCTGAATGAATATTGTTTCATCTAGCAAATGCAACTTATCTTTACAATAAGGTCTGGAAATACTGTGCGATCATTTAAAACCTGATTTAGAGTATGCTTTGAATTTTAAATTAGATTGGCACTGACTTTTAACACCTAGTTTACCATAACCTACAAACTCAATTTTTCTTTATGTTAAATTGTCTTTATGTTACCATAACCTAAAATATATTTCATCATTCAATTAGCATTCTAGACAACCGCATAAAGAAATGCCGCCTACTGTAAGGCCCAGTTGCACTATAAAAGTTAAACTTGAGTTCAAGATGACAGTTCTCATTGTTCTAATGTCACTTTGAACTAGAGTTCAGAGCTAAACCAGTTCAACGTGTTTGATGCAACTGGCCCTAAATCATAATTTAAACGATCGCACGGTATTTTCAATCATCTCAATGTTGGTTATGAAGTTTATCTACGAGTAGATCTACTGGTAATCTTCAATGACTATTGTTTCATCTGGAAAATGCATAATTCTTTCTTCTTTGTTACTTTATTAAATTAAACTTTTCTTTCAATCATCTTATTACAAATAAAACAACTTCACGCAATTAAAAAAAGAGAATTTCTTATTGTAGTTCATGAGCAGCATATCTACGAGTACATCTTCAGATACCATCTTACTCTACCTTATAATTATTTAAAACCAATGTAAAACTAATTAATTCACAATTAATAACAACAGTGCAAGATTTTTCATGTCGCAACAGAGGCTTCCGGTTTTGCCCAACGTTCTGCTGTTTTGCCGTAGTCCAATTTCGAAACGAGGAAGATCCACGGTAGAGAGGACGGCACCTCAAGCGCGAACGCGCATTGCCTGCAATTGCCTCCGATTGCCTATCGTCCGTTAATCATTCCGCACATTAATACCCAACTCCTCCGCAAAACTTGTTTTTTGTTATTATTATTATTATCGCCCATCCAGGTGAAAGTTATTGCTCATTGTTTCCAACCGGCGTGAGACAATCATTTTTCCAGCGATGTTTGTAAATGCTGGGTGATGCGCACGTGCTCTTTGTTTGTTTAATATTCACATTCGTGTAAACATAAGTCTTAAATAATTAATTTTTTTTACAGAAGTTACGTAAACTGAAAAAGAAGGGTACAGTTCTATTCAATAAAAAAAGCGTACAACTATTGAACCCGATTTCAACAGTAGATTAGATTAGATAATTGTTGGGGTGGCCTTTTGGCCTGACTACCGCGACCTTTGCAGATCTATTGTGGATCCCTGTTTTCTTAGACGACGTGCTCGAGCTTCGCCTCTTTGATTAGCCCTATTAATCCTGACAGTGAGCCTTGGGTGTAGCTCTCTGCGCTTGGTTTAGTGTTGCCCAGCTTTAGGTATCTAACCCTTGCTAGGGCCTCACATTGGCACAGGATGTGGAGAGGGTACTCCTCTTCTTAATGACAGAATCTACATATCGTAACCTCTGCCAGACCTATTTTGCTCATGTGTCTGTTGAGCCTATTGTGTCCTGTCGGTAGACGTAGTAGGTATCTAACCCTTGCTAGGGCCTCACATTGGCACATGGTGTGGAGAGGGTCCTCCTCTTCTTCCTGGCAGAATCTACATATCGTATCCTCTACCAGACCTATTTTGCTCACGTGTCTGTTGAGCCTATAGTGTCCTGTCAGCAGACGTACTATAGCCTTAACCATTTTCCTCTCTTGGTATTTTAACAGTATTTCGCTAATGTAAATCAGGCTTTTTGCAGCTGCATCAGTAGGTTATTAAATTTGAAACAAATTACCACTTATTATTATAATCAACATTTACAATATAAAATAGAAAGTGTACGCTTTTTTATTGAGTAGAACTGTACATCATTTTGTTTACTTTACTTCTGGGGTTCCTCGAGGAGCCCGCTCTAGGCCCATATGAGTTTTACTTTATGTGAATGAAACTTCTAACAATTGATTTAAAGTAAGTTTGGCTTTTGTTTTTGTCTCGTGCCGCTTCCTGGTTAAAAGCTTTACTTTAAATGCATGCCACATATTGTTTGTTTGAATTATCCAATGAAAAGTCTTATAGTCATCACTTATTATTATAATCAACATTTACAATATAAAAAAGAAAGTGTACGCTTTTTTTATTGAATAGAACTGTACATCAATTTATTACTTTACTTCTGGGGTTCCTCAAGGAGCCCATTCTAGGCCAATATGAGTTTTACTTTTGGTGAACGAAACTTTTAACAATTCATTTAACTAAGTTTGGCTTTTGTTTTTGTCTCGTGCCCCTCCTTGGTTAAAAGCTTTGCTTTAAATGCATGCCACATATTGTCCGTTTGAATTATCCAATGAAAAGTCTTATAGTCATCACTTATTATTATAATAAACATTTACAATATAAATAGAAATTGTACGCTTTTTTACTTTCCCCGGTATGTAATACAAAGGGAAAGTATTGTTTTCGTGAACATTTTCGAATCAAAAATTTTAGCGGAAATATCCGTTTTGAGGTCCCCTGAGTCGAATAAGACCATTTTTGAAAAATGTCTGTCTGTCTGTCTGTCTGTCTGTCTTGTGTGTCTGTCTTGTGTGTGCTGTACCGCAAAAACCGCTAAAGATATCGAGATGAAACTTGAAGCTTAAGCTTTTTGTTACAATTGGAAGAACTGAAATCCTTTTGGTGAAAATCGGAAAACCGGAAGTGGTACTTTACTCTTAGCGTTTTTCAGTTTTTTCAGATTTTTTCAATAAATGTTCATCAAACAAAAAATTCTTTCAAATAAAAGTTGTAGATAATAACAAAATGAAGATGTATTGTTCACTTACTTTTTGTCATAGCACTCTTAGTTTTTGAGATATTTCAAAAGTTGTGTGTTTTATCTAGTTATTGGTGTGTGACAGTGTATGTGTCGATCCAATTGAAAAATGTTTCAAATAAAAGTTGTAGTTATCAAAAAGTTGAAGACATTTTTAAAATAATAATGCTACAAATATTTTAAAAGTTATTTAATACGCAATTTACGGGGGAAAGTACTATGATGGACACATCACCATTTTTATTGAACTGTACATCATTTTTTTTACTTTACTTCTGGGGTTCCTTAAGGAGCCCATTCTAGGCCCATATGAGTTTTACTTTATGTGAATGAAACTTCTAACAATTGGTTTAAACTAAGTTTGGCTTTTGTTTTTGTCTCGTGTCCCTCCCTGATTAAAAGCTTTGCTTTAAATGCATGCCACATATTGTCCGTTCGAATTATCCAATAAAAAGTCTTATAATCATCACAACACAAAAAACAAAACACAGCATCACAAACGCATGTTTACTTTTTTGTTTGATTTTATTACTTCGTTTATTTGACAAACCTATCAATGGGCAATCAAATTATTTATATACAGGGATTTTTTCTTTTAAGTATACATGTACATTTGAAGTTAAGTTACCGACATAGGTTGTTTTTTTAGAAAAGTACAATTTATAGCTTTAAGGTTGCGATTTATGATTGGTAAAATCCAACGTTTTGAGTAGTCACTAGTTCCAACATTATTGATGTTCTGATTACGGGACAACATTGCATGACCTATAATGCTGGAACTTGTAGGATTTTAATGTCACCAATTGATGTTGAGCTAATTAAACGCAGAATTTACGGACCCCTTAAATTTTACCTAGCACAAGTTTTTGTTGCCTAAAAATAGCTAAATAAATGACGCAAAAATAGCTATTTCAAGATTTTTTTTACGCAAAAAATAGCTATTTCAAGATTTTTTTCTTATAAAACGATTAAGATTTTTAGTTTTTTTCGTAAAAAAATCTTGAAATAGCTATTTTTGCGTCATTTATTTAGCTATTTTTAGGCAACAAAAACTTGTGCTAGGTAAAATTTAAGGGGTCCGTAAATTCTGCGTTTAATTAGCTTCACATTCATTAAACAAAAAAATCTGTATATCTTACGTTTACGCTTTTATGCTGGAAATGGCAATACAGGTCTCTCTCACTCTAGCTAACAGCTGGAAAAAGTCTGTCTTACTCTAGTAACCACAACCTTGAACGAGTGTTTTCCACTCCCAGGTTAAGCATGAAGTAAAATTTCGAGTTTAGAAAAGCCTCAAAATTTGGTTTGGTCGCTCCGCGAAGCGGAGCGACCAAACCAAATTTTTAGGCTTTTCTAAACTCGAAATTTTACTTTATGCGCCACGCGTATAAGACACTCATTCAGAGTGACGTTCGTAATATACTGCTCAAGCTTGATTAGTGTTTTATACGCGTGGCGCATGAAGTAAAATTTAGACTCAAAATTTTAGTTTATGCTTAACCTGGGAGTGGAAAACAATCGTCTAAAGCTTTAAATTTAACACTAAAATAAACAATGTCTGAAAATGTTATGGATAAATGCTGTAATTTGGATATGTATACTTAAAAAAAAAGAAGGAAGGTAGAAGGAACGACAAACAAGAAAAAACGGAAATCAAAATTGAATTTGTGTTCAGTATTCCGGCACCAGGTACCCACAGACGCGTTTCGGACTTTAAGGTCCTCTTCAGTGTGGTCCCGACCCAGTGCTGAGGAATACTGAACATTTCTGACTATTTCAAGCCAATATGTGAAAACTATTAATGATTTCGATAGCTAACGCCATATAATGCTTCATAGTGGCATCGTCAGTGACACGAATGCACAAAGTGCATATACAGGTCACTGTTTCGTCCACGAAGCTATCGAAATCATTAATAGTTTTCACATATTGGCTTGAAATAGTCAGAAATGTTCAGTATTCCTCAGCACTGGGTCGGGACCACACTGAAGAGGACCTTAAAGTCCGAAACGCGTCTGTGGGTACCTGGTGCCGGAATACTGAACACAAATTCAATTTTGATATTTGTTTTCTGGTTTCACAAACAGAGTTCTGCTCGCTCGTGGACGAAACAGTGACCTGTATATGCACTTTGTGCATTCGTGTCACTGACGATGCCACTATGAAGCATTAGATGGCGTTAGCTATCGAAATCATTAATAAAAACGGAAATCCCTAGAACACTAACTTCAGTTAAATTGGGCATTAAAATGGATTAGTCACAATTTTCAAGAAAATATGCGTTTTGATTGACAATAATTTCCTCTTGGTACTGCGACAAATTGTAATTTTATAGACTTTGCCAGCGGCACATGTACCCACTGTCGTCGTCATATGCTGCTATATTCAGTTCACAGATGTGTATTATGACAATGACAGTGAATGTCTACATGTTTACTGTCATTGGATATATGACGTGTCATTTAATACATTATAATTCTTCATCCTTTGCATAATTAATGGCCCTGGCGGCTTTCACAGCAATCAAAATCAAATTTTTATCATTACAGAAAATCGTTATAATATATCTAGGGCGTTACCCATTGACGTCATGCTTCCCCTTCTCTAGGGAAAACGTCAAATTGTGTCATACGTAGCCACTTCAGCGACGGCTCGCAGCCTAACTTCAGGGTCGGCCACAGCGCCAAGGAACACAAAATTTGAGGTTGGGATCGCGCTTTATAAATACAAGGAATAATATATCTAGGGCGTTACCCATTGACGTCATGCTTCCCCTTCTCTAGCGAAAACGTCAAATTGTGTCATACGTAGCCACATCAGCGACGGCTCGCAGCCTAACTTCAGGGTGGACCACAGCGCCAAGGAACACAAAATTTGATGTTGGGATCGCGCTTTATAAATACAAGGAATTGCACAACAGAGTCACCTTTCAATAACGAATACATATAACCTTGGGTCTCTGGCCTACCCTGAAGTTAGGCTGCAAGCACATAGTATATGTGTGTGATCCAATTACCTTGGCGGCGGCCCACTGACGTAATATGTTGCTATATTCAGCTCGCAGATGTATTAGGACAGTGATGGGGAAACTACGGCCCGCGGGCCAAGTCCGGCCCGCGGAAAGGTTTAATCCGGCCCGTTTAAGAGTGCCGTCGTGAGAATGTTTGAACGCGTTCTTACTTCGTAATGTGACGACCCGCATAAAAACTACCTACCTACGATTAAGCATTATTCTTTGGCCCGCTACGATTGTCTGGTTATTACAAATGGCCCGTCTTAAAAAAAGTTTCCCCACCACTGTATTAGGACAATGACAGTAAACGTCTACAAGTATACTGTCATTTGATATATGACGTTGAATACCTCATAATTTTTCTTCTTTTGCGTAATTAATGGCCCTGGCGATCGTCCCAGCAATCAAGTCAAATTTTCATTACAATAATTTGTATAGAGAATCGGATCCAGAGAAAATAATAAAGTATATTGTACCAAGTACGTTACACACGATACAATTCGTTACATTATTTTCGGTGTGTGCATATTTTTATGTTCTAAGCCCAGGGTCTCCAAACTATCTTCTTCGCGGGCCACAAATACAATTCTACATAATAAAGTCGGCCATGATCCGATTAATTTTATAAAATTATGAAAAATTTTAGGAACAATTGTTACAATATTTCAAAATATGACATTTACAAAAAAAATTACAAACAATCGCGGGCCGGATTCATGCAAGTCGCGGGCCGGATTTGGCCCGCGGGCCGTAGTTTGGAGACCACTGTTCTAAGCTATACAATTAACCAATGGTTTATTATTGTTATTAAAATTTAATAAACACGTAAAAATTAATTCTGTATTTATTGATTTAGCTTAGTGAGCACAACGTTTACCAGCATTAGGCATTAGGTGATGAGAACAATTGCATTTATCCATTTGAGCGTCTTTTCTGCATTGTACAGTACACGCTGAGTAACTGTAATATCTGTAGACATCCAAATAATTCTCTTCCATGTAACGACAATTTCTTTGTCGAATTGAAACATCTTTTACCTAAAAAATAAATTACCGATTTCAAGAAATCGATGGTTGATTTTCAATTTCTGTAATACCAAGATATCTTCGGTTTTGAATATGAGGAGTGATTTGTAAAATATCAGATTGTGATGATGTCAAGGAAGGTACTTCTTGTTCTCCTTGAATGTACATCTAAAATTGATAAAATATGCCCATTTAAGAATATTTAATGTATCGTATGTTCAATTATATAAAATCTCTAGAGTGCTATGGAAAATATTGTAGGTCAGCAACTCTAAAATTATACATTATAATTATTATGTATGACGTTTTATATGTCAATTTCTAAAGCGTGTAGCCAACCTAAATTAGAAAAAAGATAAAATCATGGCACTTTAGAGGTTTTTATTTATTGAACATACGATATATTCACTACCTAGTATTATTTAGGAATCACTTATTTTCTACTTACAGGAAATTTGTCTTTTAGGTAAACATATGCATTAGCGGTAAATTTTCCGACATCCGTTATTTTTTAAAAGAGTTCAATTTGAAGCCTTAAACGACTGTTTTCCACTCCCGGACTAAGCATGAAGTAAAATTTCGAGTTTAGAAAAGCCCCGTGAAAATTTGTCGAGGGTCGCGCAGTGACCCGAGACAAATTTTCTGGGCTTTTCTAAACTAGAAATTTTACTTCATGCGCCACACGTATAAAACAATGATTTCAAGTGAGGTTCAAATATATATAAATTTCACAATATTTTAGTGTTTTATACGCGTGGCGCATGAAGTAAAATTTCGAGTTTAGAAAAGCCCAGAAAATTTGTCTCGGGTCGCTGCGCGACCCTCGACAAATTTTCACGGGGCTTTTCTAAACTCGAAATTTTACTTCATGCTTAGTCTGGGAGTGGAAAACACCCGTTAGAAGCTTCAAATTCAACTCTTAAAAACGAATACCTTAAGACTTAAAGAAAATAAGCTGAATTTGGAATACGTATACTTTAAATAAAAACTCCCGGTATTTGTAATACAAAAATACTTTTGGTTTTTTTAATTTGTTTTACATTCTAAAACTACTTGAATTTATTTTGAAAGCGCATGATTTGGTTAGAGTAAATAATTATTTCTAGAACTTATTAATGTCAAATCAAACATAAGCAGTATATTTTGAACTTCATTTCAAATCACTGTCTTATACGCGTGGCGCATGAAGTAAAATTTCGAGTTTAGAAAAATGCTTGTACCCATTGACGTCACGACACTTGGCTAATTCTCTGATGACCGGACTGTTAATCGTGAACGTGTTTGGGATTTTTGCAATCATACAAAATAGACGGATTCCTGTTGACGGGTTAAAGTTTTTAAAGCCGAGTACCATTCATCAGATACCAACATGCATCACAAACAAATCCAAACATGTTGAATGTTGAATATTTTGATGAACGGGCCCATAGTATACAGGGTGGAAACCTTAACTGGAATAAATTCGGTATTTATGAAATGAGAAGTTCCAGAAAAAAATCCTCGGACAGGTCGATTTTTGTTCTTTATTGCGCACTTTTAAACGTCTTCAAAACAAGTATGACGTCATTAGCTTTTCACGTATGACGTCATAGGCAATTTTTTTAAATGGAAACATTTTTTTTTATTCCACCAAATGTGTAGCCCTTTTAATTCTCTTTACGATCATATAAAAATATAATGTTTTTTTATTTTTTTTTTATTTCAAAAATTAAACAAAAAATGGAGGATCTGAAGGAACGTATCAGGCATGAAATGAGAAATATTTCACCGCAAATGTTTCAAAATGTAAGGGATGGGTTTTATAACCGATTGGCTATTTGCCAAGAGAAAAACATTTTGAACATTTGTTACATTAAATTAATTAATTAAAAAAAAAAATTGTTGAGTTTTTAAAATGAAAAAATTAAAAAAGAACAAAATATTTTTAGATAGTCGTAAAGAGAATGAAAAGGGCTACAAATTTAGTGAAATAAGAAAAAATTGGGTTTTATAACCGATTGGCTATTTGCCAAGAGAAAAACATTTTGAACATTTGTTACATTAAATTAATTAATTAAAAAAAAAATTGTTGAATTTTTAAAATGAAAAAAATAAAAAAAAACAAAATATTTTTGGATAGTCGTAAAGAGAATGAAAAGGGCTACAAATTTAGTGAAATAAGAAAAAATTGTTTACATTTAAAAAAATTGCCTATGACGTCATACCTAAAAGGCTAGTGACGTCATACTTGATTTGAACACGCTAAAAAGTGCGCAATAAAGAACAAAAATCGACCTGTCCGAGAATTTTTTTCTGGAACTTCTCGTTTCATAAATACCGAATTTATTCCAGTTAAGGTTTCCACCTTGTATATGTCATCCAACTACCATGGACTAAAGTTACTGGTGAAAAATTCAACCTGTTAATCCATTTGAGTTAACCCAAGAGAAACCTTGGCTTTTAGCGGGATTTTTAATTTGCTTATATTTACCCTAGAAAATAATTGAAAAAATATTGATGAGCAACAAACACTCGCATGTTTATAAGCAAACAAAATACTAATCGCGATTTTATTTAGGTGCATTGCATTGATAAAATATTTGCGATAGCTTGTTTTTCCGCGGAAAATGTTTTCATACGTGTGCACCTACTGCGTCCGGCCCCCTCAGGTGGAAAACCGGGGGGCAAAACGGCGATAACGAAATGGAAAATATGCAGTCGACGTCGTGTTATCGCCACCATAAATTACCCACACACACACACAAATGCATACAAAGTTTTAAAAAAAAAAATTAAAAATAGCGCGCGGGGAGGAATTCGCGGCATCCGAAACCTAACCTCAAAAAGGAAATTTATTACGAAGAAAAAAACGCTGAGGTTGTTTACGACATTATTCGAGGTGGATTTATTGAAATAAATAGTTTATATTGTAAATAATAAGTGCATGTCTAATAAATTTCAGTTTTAATATCAATTTTATCAACTGATAATCATTAGAAATATTTAACAGCAATATAGCAAGACCTTTTCAAATAGCCGACTATTTTTTTTTTTACTAATTTTTCGAGAAGGCTTGCATTTTGACAATTCAAACGAGACAAGCAATATCAAGCATTAATAATTTAATTAAATTTAATGTTTGATTATGAATTCTTGATATGTCGAGTAGAATTGTCTAAAAATTCAAAAATAATAGTTGCTATTTAAAAAGGTCGTTTTATATTTAAAAGGATTATTTATTGAATCATTCATCACTCCATTTGGGATTGCTTCCTCCAATTTGTATTCTTTTATCTCACAAAATAGTAAAGTTCAGCTTGAACTTGAGTTCGACGCTTTTGGTGCAACTGGGTGTGATCGACAACACCGTTTTTTTACCTAACACGAGTCTAACTGTCTAGACCAGTGGTGGGGAAACTTTTTTTTTAAGACGGGCCATTTGTAATAACCAGACAATCGTAGCGGGCCAAAGAATAATGCTTAATCGTAGGTAGGTAGTTTTTATGCGGGTCGTCACATTACGAAGTAAGAACGCGTTCAAACATTCTCACGACGGCACTCTTAAACGGGCCGGATTAAACCTTTCCGCGGGCCGGACTTGGCCCGCGGGCCGTAGTTTCCCCATCACTGGTCTAGACTACAATCTGCTAAATTTGCAATCGAGTTATTTGCTGCAACTAAAATCACTCGATTTTGACAGCGATTAAATGATTGACATTTGCAAACAGCGGTGCCGAGAAATCCTGATGCGGAGCTGTGGATTCGTTTTTTAAAATAATCATGATTAATATTTATTACTTTTTACTCTATAAATCTCGAAATTATCGCTTTTTGGGTAATACGCGGAAAACGAAAATTATCGTTTATTCTTAGCGTTTTCTTTGTATCTTGTAATAAATTTGATCTTCAAGTAACTCAATCAATCAATTTATTGTATCTTGTAAATTATCACGAAAGGATTTTTTCTAGAATATTCCATTTCTTCATACACATGTGCCTAAACTTTATATTCTTTCTAATCCCCAAATTGATTTCCGAACCATTTCTTTCCACCTATAGTTGTGAGTGTTCTCTAATTGGCACACCTTGCGTTGTTTCTGTTTTTGTGTCTTCCGTCAAAATTGATTTTGTGTCGATAATAGAATTGTGGAACAGTGGCACAGTTTTCGTTCTTCCCACCACCTGCACATCGTTACGTGGCAGCGACAACATTATAAATTATCGAAGGGTTCCGTCAATCTCTCCGCCCCCCCGCAGCATCCCCAGCAGCAGATTTATTGCGGGGCGCTTCACAAAGCGCCACCAAAGATTAGGAGGCCATAGGGGCGCGCACCCCTCTTTTAGTGATGGATATCCGCTAAGGTGACGTCGATAAATAAAAAAATATGTGTATGTTTACTATACAATCAAGTGATTTTCATCTCTTTCATAATAATATGTATAGAAGTGTAATACTATATTACCTTTGAGATTCCCCAAAGTAATTGGATGACACACATACAGGGTGGAAACTTTAACTGGAATAAAATTCATAACTTCGATATAGGCGATTTTTGCAAAAAATCCCGAAAAACGCTAAGTATTGTTTTTTCTTGCCCTCATTTCTATGTATATGCTGCTTGTTTATCTGTTCCCGGAAGAGCGCAGCCACCTCTGACTTTTTTTTTCAAATGGAAAGGTATGTCAAGTGACACCTCGTTTGAAAGGTCTCTGCGCAAGTAATACAACACACTATTTATTTCTTGAATATTTACAAATCCCACGTGATAAAAAAAAACACTTTTATAACTTGAATACTATTTAATGCAACAAATGTTCAAAATGGGCACCGTTTCTTTCTTGGCAAAGTGCAAATCGATGATAACATGCATCTCTAATGTTTTGTAACATTTCTGGTGTGACTTGCCGTATTTCATGCCTAATACGTTGCTTAAGGTCCTCAATGTCGTTTGGTTTGGTTACATAGATCTTACTCTTGAGATATCCCCACAAAAAAAAGTCAAGGGGACTAAGATCCGGAGATCTCGCCGGCCATTCAATGTGACCTCTTCTTCCAATCCATCTATTGGGAAAAACTTCGTCTAAATATCTACGAACGATCACAGCATAATGGGGTGGAGCTCCGTCCTGTTGATACCATATTCGTTCATCAGGTAAATCTGGATCTAATGGATTTAGAAATAAAGTGGCTAACGCTAGCATGAGGTCGTCTTGAAGAAACGTAAGATATGTTGCTCCATTAAGATTACCATCGAAGAATACTGGTCCTACAATCTGATCACCTATTATTCCAGCCCATACATTGACTTTTTGCGGGAACTGAGTATGAGTTTCTCGCATCCAATGAGGGTTATGATCAGCCCAATAACGACAATTTTGATGATTAACGTCACCATGTAAGGTAAAAGTACTTTCGTCGGAAAAAAGAATTGATGCTAATGAAATCTGGTTATTGTCGATCATGTTCATCATTTGCTCGCAAAATTCGATTCGGCGGTCCGGGTCATCCTCCGTTAATTCTTGGAGTGCCTGCATCTTGTAAGGATACAGCTTGGCTGATCTAAGAATTTTCAGGACAGTAGTATGACTAATCTCGTTGTCACGGGCGAGTTGCCTGGCTGGAGTCGCTGGATTTTCTTGAAGAGTTAATAATACGTTTAGCCTGGTATCTGCTTGAACAGTGGGATTTCGCTGTCTGGGCACAACCCTGACATGACCCAAATTGTTGTATTGTGTCTCAATTTTGCTTATGGTACCTTGGCTAATGGGTGATAAATCCGGATGCTCTTCTCGAAATAACTGAGCAACCTCAAGCTGACTTCGTCTTCTGTTACCATAACCGATCATCATCAGAATCTCGATTCGGAGATTTTCGGTTAAATACTGCGTTTTAGAAATCACTTCGACAACTTGACGAGCGTATGTGACTGCTTTGGTGACTATTATTATCACTAGTAACTAAGCAACGCAGTTCCATAGCATCAAAACACATGTCAAAAACATACAACTTTACGCCGAAACATGTTCAATGTAAAAGTGGTTTTCTTTTTTTATCACGTGGGCTTTGTAAATATTCAAGAAATAAATAGTGTGTTGTATTACTTGCGAAGAGACCTTTCAAACGAGGTGTCACTTGACATACCTTTCCATTTGAAAAAAAAAGTCAGAGGTGGCTGCGCTCTTCCGGGAACAGATAAACAAGCAGCATATACATAGAAATGAGGGCAAGAAAAAACAATACTTAGCGTGTTTCGGGATTTTTTGCAAAAATCGCCTATATCGAAGTTATGAATTTTATTCCAGTTAAAGTTTCCACACTGTATATTATTTTTAATGCCCATTTGGAATAACCCCATCTTTATTTATCAATCATGAATCAGATGAAACAAAAAACTATCAACAAAAATGGCCGTCGATTACCAATTAGACGTTACGTCAAACGTTTTATGTCTGTTAATGCTATTAAATAACGCAAAAATATACTACTAAAATGCGATATTCCGATGAATCCAAAAAGCTTATGCTTAATGTAGTGAGTTATTTTCAAAATGAATTAGGATCTCGATTTAAGCCAATTCAAAAAGCGTCCGAAGTTCTAAAAGTTCCACAAAGCACATTATACACACAAGATGAAAACAGAGCAACAGATTTCGAATTTAGAAGGAATGTGTCTGCAAACGTTTCCGTGAGCAAAACTCGAATTACAAAGAATACTCTGCATTTTTTAAGGGAAGTGATTTACAAAATGTATGCCCGAAAGGAACATATTACTTTAGACACTATTTACTGGTAACTTATGGAAGAATCACCAGAATTGGGATCTCGAAATGTTCTTTATATTTGGGAATTAAGAAAATGGGCTTTAGCTTCAAAAAGCAGGACGGAAGAAAACATTTATTGGAAATGCCTGGAATTAGGTTGAAGAGAATGTTATTTTTAAATAAATATCAAGTTGCTAAAAAAGAGAACATTTATAAACCGGTTTTTCTGGATAAGACATGGGTTTTTAGCAAAAGTGGTGATAGAAGAATGTCGCAAGATGGCAGTAAATACAGTAATTTTAGAAAAACTGGAAGTGGGATACGTTACGTTATTGTGCACGCCGGAAATAAAGATGGATTTGTGACAAATGGATCCCTAATTTTTAAATGTTATAAGAAAACGGGTGATTATCACGATTATATGAATACCGAACATTTTGGGAAGTGGTTTAAAGATCAACTTATTGCAAACTTAGTACAATCCTTAATTATACTAGATAACTCAACTTATCATAGTCGTCTAGAAGAAGAAATTCCGGAGCAAAATACGGCTTGTAAAGAAGAATGTCCCTTTTCCAAATAATCTTTTAAAAGATGCTGTTTAGAATCTAGTTGAAAGGCAAACAGTGCCGGAAAAAAAATTTCATTTAGATAAATACGCTGCGGAGCATGGTCATTGTGTTCTCAGACTACCTCCCTATCATTGCCATTTTAATGCCATCGAAATGGTTTGGTCAGAGACTAAAAGACGTTATGATGAAGCTATTTTTAAAATTACAGGGTCACATGCTGAAGTTTTACATGTATGGAATAACGTAGTAGAAAATGTACCGCAACAGCACTGACAAAATTACATCAACCACACAGAGAAAATAATTTCTGAGGCATGGGAGGTAGAAAATAAATTGGACTTGTTAAATATCGAACCAATGGTGATCTCTGTGTCGAATTAATCCGACGACGAACTATCTTTTCCAGAAAGCGAAAGTATTAATCAACAAGATATTTAGACTTTAAACTTTTAAAATCACTTCGTAATTTATTTAATGTAATTGAACCGTTATTAAATATTATTACTGCTTACAATCATGATTATTTTATTTTATTTTGTTACAGTTAGTTTACTTTGTATTTATAGCAGGGCCATTGCTAATTTATTTCTCACCATTTTATAGATATTTTATATTTTTACACACCCCCTTCCTTTGGATTATAACTAACTTAAATATCTTAAAAGTGCAGAATATTCTTCGTAATTCGAGTTTTGCTCAGGGAAACGTTTGCGGACATATTCAATCTAAATTCGAAAACCATTACGTGTTTGGATCTTTATGCCTGTATAATTTATTTTGTGGAACTTTTAGTTGTATTATAGTAACATAACAGCACAACGTCCATATACATTAATATGTTCTATATTATGAAATTAATTAATATTTGTCATCCTACGCCACCACTGGTTATATTGAATATCAAGTTACTCCACCAATGCCCTAAGAATAATTGTCTAGATGTCAGCCATTTGACATGACATATTCCTAACCTAATTTTGTGTGTGTGTTCAAGAAGCCGCATACGTTAAGTCACTAAAACGACTGGTACTTCGAAATAGGTATTAAATATACTATACAGAGAGTTTTATGTAACACCGAACATTTTCATAACGAGAATATTTCTTTTAAGTATACATATGCATTTCGTTTTACATTTTCCGACGCTCGGTTTATTAAGAGAATTCAATTAGAACTGTAAACGAGTGTTTTCCACTTCCTGGCTAAGCATAAAGTAAAATTTCGAGTTTAGAAAAGCCTGAAAATTTGGTTTGGCTGCGTAGCGCGAAGCGCGGAGCGGCCAAACCAAATTTTCAGGCTTTTCTAAACTCGAAATTTTACTTCATGCGCCACCGGTACAAAACACTGACATATTACGAAGCTTATAACACACCGCTAAACTTTACATTGAATCAGTGTTTTGTACCGGTGGCGCATGAAGTAAAATTTCGAGTTTAGAAAAGCCTGAAAATTTGGTTTGGCCGCTCCGCGCTTCGCGCTACGCGACCAAACCAAATTTTCAGGCTTTTCTAAACTCGAAATTTTACTTCATGCTTAGCCTGGGAGTGGAAAACACTTGTTTAAAGCTTCAAATTGTAAACCGAGCGTCGGAAAATGTACAACGTATGCATATCTATACTTAAAAGAAATATTCTCGTTATGGAAATGTTCGGTTTTACATAAAAGTCTCTGTATATTTGGTGCTACTAATGTTTGAGGTTAAGTATTTAGATAAAATAGGCGGAAAATTTAAAATTTTATATCACTTAAATCAAGCACTGATGTAACTCAGTAATATTATATATAAGGTAGTGCTTTCTGCACCTGTACATGTATTACGAAAATAGTTTGATGTAATCAGATTACGTGTGTGAAAAGAGACAGAAAACAAATAATATGTCTGCAATGGTTTTTAGATGGAACATGCGAAAACGTATGTTCCGGTATGCAGGTTAGACGTCACATTTTTACAATGTCTTCGTAAAACTAAATCTGCGAAAACCCAGCCATAAATAATTTGAATATATGTGCACAATCGTTTTAAATGTGATTTTAAGTGGTATAATTCCAATTTCCACATCTACTAAATAGTTCAGGTATCTACAGAAATAATGCATTTATGTTGATTTTGTGTGAGCTCAAACGAAAATGTTAGTTGAATCGAGTACGCATTCAGTAGATTTGGCAAGTAGTCATCGGATTAATCTGTTAATAAGGGCATTTTTCTATATGTATACGCTTTTATTTAAAGAGTTCAATTTGAATCATAAAACGAGTTTTTTCCACTCCCAGACTAAGCATGAAGTAAAATTTCGAGTTTAGAGAAGCCTAAAAATTTGGTTAGGTCGCGGCCAAACCAAATTTTCAGGCTTTTATAAACTCGAAATTTTACTTCATGCGCCACGCGTATTAAACACTGAAAGCACTAAAATATTGTGAACTAGTAAACTTCGCTTGAAATCAGTGTCTTATACGCGTGGCGCATGAAGTAAAATTTAGAGTTTAGAAAAGCCTGAACATTTGGTTTGGTCGCTCTGCGCTTTGCGCTACGCGACCAAACCAAATTTTCAGGCTTTTCTAAACTCGAAATTTTACTTCATGCTTAACCTGGGAGTGGAAAACACTCGTTTAAACTTCAAATTGACCTCTTTTAAGAAAACAACGAATATTTAAAAATCTACATCACATAATTGGGATATACAGGGTCGCTACAAAGTATGGAAACACGACTCTCACGTGAAAACGGCTAAAAACAGAACCACCAAAATTGGGATTTCTAAATGGGATATTTTCTTGAACAATTTGGCGTGAAAAAATCAAAAATGATTCTCAGGATTTTCACATACGGACGCCATCTAGAATTTGTTTAAATGGAATTCGATTTTTTTTATTTTACAACTTTTATAGACCTTATAATTCTGATTACAACCATATACCTTTTTTTTAAAAAATACTTGTCTTTTCATGATAAACCGGACTTTGAAAAGTATGGAAACAGCCAAACGAGTACTTTTTCTAAATGCTGCAATACCACAAATGCATGTTCTATTTTTGATCAAAACTTAAAAAAATATTAAACAGTCAAATGAAAAAATAAAATATTAAACAATAAATGATTTTTTATTTTACAATATATGTTCAAAGTGCTCTCCATTAACTTCTTGGCAGTAATGAATACGCTGGACAAAGTGTTGTAATGAACTAGTTAAAATATTAGGACGAATATTTGCAATTTCGGTTCTTATGCGTTCTTCTAATTCTTGTATATTGTATGGCCTGTTGTTATAAACTCGATTTTTCAAATGTCCCCACAGGAAAAATCAAGTGGAGTTAAATCGGGCGACCTAGCAGACCATTCAATTGTTCCTCTCCTGCCTATCCATTTGCCGGGAAAAGTTACGTCTAACTATTCACGTACTATTAGTCCGAAATGAGCTGGTGCTCCGTCTTGCTGAAACCATATGTTTTCAGCTGGATTAGCCTGAGTTTCATAATTTGGGAATATTTGTCTAAGTCTGGGAACAACCTGTTCTTGCAAAAGCTGTAAATATGTTTCAGATGTCAAATTGCTATTAATAACAAAAGGGCCGATAATATGCTGCCCAATTATACCACACCAAACATTCATTTTTTGTGGACGCTGCGTATGAATCTGCTCCATCCAATGTGGATTTTTGTTTGACCAGTATGTACAGTTATGGCGGTTAACTTGTCCATTTAAGCAGAAAGTTGATTCATCGGAAAAGAGCACACGGTTAATAAAATTGGCGTCCTGGTTCATCCTATTCATCATTGTTTCGCAAAATTCAATTCTGCGATCAAAGTTATCTTCATTCAATTCTTCTAGCAGCTGAATTTTGTAGGGATGATACTTTTCAATTTTCATTAATTTTTGAACTGATCTCCTGCTCATGTTGTTATTGAAAGCCACTTGCTGCACCGAAGTTTTTGGATTTTCAACTACATCTATCATAAGATTAAATGAATTTTCTTCATTTGTAACAGTTTTTGGTCGTCCAACTTTTGGACGATTTTTAACAGTTCCAGTTTCATTAAACCTATTCCATGTTTTAAATGCAACTGACCTGGAAATAGGTGCTCGATCTGGATGATTTACGTTGAAAAGATTAGCAGCTTCGGCAAAGCTTCGTTTTCTATCCCCACACCCAATCATCATGAGAATCTCTATGCGATCCGTTTCACTCAAATGCGGCATTTTTGCAACAACCAGTTACTTACTAATGTTTTTTACAAGTTTGACAGGCTAATGAAAACTGTTTTCAAAGGCAACTATTTTTTTAAGTTGAAATTGTTAATTTTCATTTTTAAGTTTCGACCAAAAATAGAATATTTACAAAACAAATGAATATGAAAAAATAAAAAGTGCAAGTTGAAGGCCTTAACGTACTCTAAACCTTTGCAAAATTTCAGGACATTCCGATAAACCGTTCTCAAAATATTTCCATACTTTTTAAAGTCCGGTTTATCGATGAAAAGACAAGTATTTTTTAAAAAAGGTATATGGTTGTAATCAGAATTAAGGTCTATAAAAGTTGTAAAATAAAAAAAATCGAATTCCATTTAAAAAAATTCAAGATGGCGTCCGTATGTGAAAATTCTGAAAATCATTTTTGATTTTTTCACGCCAAATTGTTCAAGAAAATATCCCATTTAGAAATCCCAATTTTGGTGGTTCTGTTTTTAGCCGTTTTCACGTGAGAGCCGTGTTTCCATACTTTGTAGCGACCCTGTATATACTCGCGACCTAAACAGTATGACATTATCATGCAACGTCGAAATTTGACTCAATTAGGAAAAATCGTTGCAGATACAATTGTCGACATACTCTCTAAAAAATTTGAACCACACATTCCACGTGAATGAGTCATAGGACATCTCTCCCGAATTCCACTATACTCTTGTGATTCCCCAAGGTAATTGGATGACACACATACAGTGAATTTTTCTTTAAGGTAAATATATGCATAAGCTCTAAATTTTGCGGCATTCGTTGTTTTTTTAAAGAGTTCAATTTGAAGCTTTTAACGAGTGTTTTCCACTCCCAGACTAAGCATGAAGTAAAATTTCGAGTTTAGAAAAGCCCCGTGAAAATTTGTCGAGGGTCGCGCAGCGACCCGAGACAAATTTTCTGGGCTTTTCTAAACTCGAAATTTTACTTCATGCGCCACGCGTATAAAACACAGATTTCAAGTGAAGTTCGAATATAAATTTCACAATATTTTAGTGTTTTATACGCGTGGCGCATGAAGTAAAATTTCGAGTTTAGAAAAGCCCCGTGAAAATTTGTCGAAGGTCGCGTAGTCTGGGAGTGGAAAACACTCGTTTAAAGCTTGAAATTGAAATTATATAAAACACGGAATATCTAAAAATTTACAGAAAATCGGCTGAGTTTAGAATACGTAAACTTAAAAGAAAAACTCCCTGTATAGTAGGTGCTACTAATGTTTGAGGTTAAATATTCAGATAAAATGGGCGGGAAATTTAAAAATATGAAGCACTAATGCTAACTCAGTAATAATATCTATATCAGTGATGGGGAAACTACGGCCCGCGGGCCAAGTCCGGCCCGCGGAAAGGTTTAATCCGGCCCGTTTAAGAGTGCCGTCGTGAGAATGTTTGAACGCGTTCTTACTTCGTAATGTGACGACCCGCATAAAAACTACCTACCTACGATTAAGCATTATTCTTTGGCCCGCTACGATTGTCTGGTTATTACAAATGGCCCGTCTTAAAAAAAGTTTCCCCACCACTGATCTATATGTATGGCTCGCCAATTTACGCCCTAAACAATTTAATTCGTTATTACAGGAATTACGGGCAAGAATTCAAAATCGCTCTCAATGAAATATAACAAATGCAGATCCAGTGAGTTACTATATTACTGTACTGGAGTGCGGACTCCTGAGAATTTTTATTGGTAGGGCTGCAGACATAAACATACAGGGAATATTTTTTTCAAGTATTCATATCCCGTTTTTTAGCGTATGACTTAATCATTCGTTGTTTCCAATCCTCGATTAAGCATGAAGTAATATTTTGAGTTTAGAATAGCCTGAAAATTTGGTTTAGTCGCTCCGCGTAGCTAGATTCAAATTAATTCTAAAATTTTATTGGCTTTGAAACAATTCCTGATGGATTGTTCTTCTCCTTGTCGAGGTAGCTTCACTTTAAGAATTTCACATCAAGCACTAACTGCGACAATATAGCCATGAACAATTGATCTATAATATGATGTTCCTCGTATTTTATGTTAATTTAAGTAATTTAATAGTCGAGGCTGTTACTTGGTGAAATTCCATATCAACACTTTTAGTAAATAACATACTTGGTTAAGATTTCACTGTTTATTGATTGACATTGCAACAATTGTTTCGCCACACAGTAGCTTCATCAGGCAGATGAATAAAGCCACTGTGGCGAAACAATTGTTGCAGTGTCAATCAATAAACAGTGAAATCTTAACCAAGTGTGATATTGATAATGAAGGTTTAAATTAAATTACACTTGGTTTGTTTCACAATGTTTTACTTTACTATTTACTCGACTAGTTTCGCGTTTTACAGCATTATCAGGAGTAAAACGCGAAAGTAGTCGAGTAAATAGTAAAGTAAAAAATTGTGAAACAAACCAAGTGTAATTTAATTTAAACCTTCATTATCAATATTTAAAAATGTTTCACCAAGTGATAAGTGAGAAAATTATTCAAGAAACATGTGTGTTATTTAGTAAAAGTGTTAATTTAAGTATATTCAACCTTTATTATATTCACTCTTTGAAATATGACTATACGTATAAAACATTAATCAATATTTTAACATCAACAAAGTAATATTTCAACAATTTCCTCAAAGTTTGCGTTGCAAGTTTTCAATTCGCTTCACGCCTCCTTCGATTCCTTCCCGTCCCGTTTTCACGATCCGACGCCAGCGGCGGCTTCGCGTTTCGTTTCCTACGGTTTCGTGTTTATATTTAAAGTGTGCTGCCGTCTGGCCTGTGTGGATCTTCTTCTAAATATAAAACGCCGGCCGATCCGTTTTGCCTCCTCACCCTTTCACTCTCGGAGTCGGTCCGAAAGATCCTTGAGGAATACGAGAAAGAGACCGTAATAGCTAGCAGAAACAAATGAAAATGATTGAGATTTAAGTTCTTTTTTGAAATGCAAGAATTGAAATTGAAACATTTGATAGAGAATTTTGGAAGGATTATGAAAACCAAACCCAAAAACTAAGAAATTGAAATTATCCCATGGACAACCCTACAATATGATTGAGATTTAAGTTATTTTCAAAAAAGCAAGAACATTCGTTGGCAATTGAAATTAAAAGAGAATTTTGGAAGGATTATGAAAACCAAACCGAAAAACTAAGGAATTAAAATCATCCCATGGACAACCCGAATTTACAGGGTCCTGCAACAGTGTGTCGGGCTTTCCTAGCGCCATTCCCGTGAAAGAAACAAAAAAATGTTTCGTACAAAAAATTATTGATTTAAAAATATTTATGGCGTAAAATTATTTTCAAACATACAGGGTGTCCCAATTTTGCAGTATAACAAAAATATTTGTTTTTTTTAATGGAACACCCTGTATTTATTCAACTTTTCTAATGACATGTTTCAACCTCTACATTGTTGTCCATTTAGTTTTTTATTATGTTACAGTGTTGCCAATTTACAATTTTTTTCTTCAAGTATCATGCATAAGCAAGCTCAACTTTAAAAAATCGTAGCGACCTCGTTTTTTGAAGGTAAGAATAACTTTTAGCAAATATCTCAGTGTGGTTAATAAGCAACGTTTTATTAATGAGCAATTTAAATTTAGTAGTATAGGGTGTTGAGAGAAACATGCCAAACTTTGCAAATTTCAAAGCGGTATAACCCATTTTTTTTTAAATGGAATGCTCCCTATTTTATGTCATTATTCGAAAGGTCTATTTCTTCTCTTCAATTTGATGGGGCATATCTTATGTCTAAACCCCATAGTTGTTGAGATATTCAATATTTTTCACAAAAGTATCCATTTAATTACATTTCTATGCACTCTACTAGGCCATGCTGCGACGAAACAACTGTCAAAATGTGATGTAAGTGTCAGTGTGACATTTGATTATGTCGAAATTTGAAACGTTAATTTGTGATCTGTAAAGTGATTCTTCGTTTCGTGGTAAAAGTAGACAGCATATAATTACGATGAATTTCGAAAAAGACGAACTAGTCGATATGATTTTTGTATTAGGGGAGACTGATAGAAATTGTTTATTGGCGGCTAGAATTTACGCGACACGTTATCCCGACAGAAGAAATCCGGAAGAGAAAAGTTTTAGGAACCTGCTCAATAGATTTATTGAAACGGGAAGTGTACATTACAGAAAACAAGAAAGAACAAAACCTATCACCAATGAGGAAAACCAATTTTCAGTGCTCTTAACAGCAACTGAGCATCCCAACTTGAGCCAAAAAGACATCTGTGAAGCAACCAGCATAAGCGAGAGGGTACTGACGCATTCTGAAGAAAAATCGATATCATGCATATCATATTCAGTTACATCAAGAACTGAGTAATACTGATTTTCAGTTTCATTCCGAATTTTGTATCTGGGCAAGACTAAAAATACAGGAGGATCCTGCGTTTTTCCAGTATGTTTTATTCACGGACAAGGCGACGTTCCATAACAGCGGATCTTTCAACAGGCACAATTTTCATTATTATTCAACTGAAAATCCGCATGTTATGAGACAAGTTGATCATCAGCATCGATGGTCATTGAATGTCTGGGGAGGAATTATTGGAAACCATGTGGTAGGTCCACATTTCTTTGAAGGCCATCTAAATGGGCATATGTATTTGCACTTTATGCGAAATGTATTACCCGGGTTATTAGCTCATATACCTCAACATACAAGAAACAGGCTGTGGTTTCAACAAGACGGGGCACCTGCGCACTTCTCGCGAGATGTGAGGACATTTCTTGATGGTATTTTCCCCAACCAATGGATTGGTAGGAATGGAGCCACTAGATGGCCTGCTCCTGATCTAACAAAAATTGATTTTTTCTTGTGGGGATATGTAAAAGAAATTGTTTATAAGGAAGCACCAACAACCCCAATGAATATGCAGCAACGAATTGTTAATGCTTTTGCAAGTATTTCACCTGAAATGTTAGGAAGAGTGAATAGGTCTTTTCAGCGGCGAATTAATTTGTGCTTAAATGAAAATGGAAAACATTTTGAACATTTACTGTAGTATCGTTTCTCATTTGTATTAATAATTTTGAAGTATTATCTGTATTTATTCAGCTCACATTGACTTTTACTTACATTTTGACAGTTGTTTCGTCTCAGCATGGCCTACTAGAGGGCATAGAAATGTAATTAAATGGATACTTTTGTGAAAAATATTGAATATCTCAACAGCTATGGGGTTTAGAAATAAGATATGCCCCATCAAATTGAAGAGAAGAAATAGACCTTTCGAATAATGACATAAAATAGGGAGCATTCCATTTAAAAAAAATGGGTTATACCGCTTTGAAATTTGCAAAGTTTGGCATGTTTCTCTGAACACCCTGTATTACTAAATTTAAATTGCTCATTAATAAAACGTTGCTTATTAACTACACTGAGATATTTGCTAAAAGTTATTCTTACCTTCAAAAAACGAGGTCGCTACGATTTTTTAAAGTTGAGCTTGCTTATGCATGATACTTGGAGAAAAAAATTGTAAATTGGCAACATTGTAACATAATAAAAAACTAAATGGATAACAATGTAGAGGTTGAAAAATGTAATTAGAAAAGTTGAATAAATACAGGGTGTTCCATTAAAAAAAAACAAATATTTTTGTTATACCGCAAAATTGGGATACCCTGTATGTTTGAAAATAATTTTACGCCATAAAGATTTTTAAATCAATAACTTTTTGTACGAAACATTTTTTTGTTTTTTTCAGGGGAAAGGCGCTAGGAAAGCCCGACGCACTGTTGCAGGACCCTGTATATATATTTTTATGTGGGAGGTAAACACTAAATCACATTTTTGAAATTTTACAATGCTATTTACCTCTTGATAGAGTGAAACATTCTGTTTCAACAGTATAACAAACGTATTTAAAAAAAAAAGTGACTTGGTATAGTTTACTTCTTACATATAGACAGGATTGTTAAAAAAAACGTGTTTTACATTTAAATTAAAACATACCGTTTTCTTTAACAAAACGTGTTTTTTTTTCATTGAAACAACGATTAAAAACCTGTGTAAAACGTGTTTAAAATAGTACAGGGAATTTTTCTTTTGAGTATACATATCCCGATAATTACAGCGTTTTTTAAATTTGCGGAAATTCGTTTTTCAAATCGTTTAATTTGAGGCCTTTAGCGAGTGTTTTCCACTCCCAGACTAAGCATGAAGTAAAATTTCGAGTTTAGAAAAGCCTAAGAATTTGGATTGGCCGCGTAGCGAAGCGGAGCGGCCAATCCAAATTAGGCTTTTCTAAACTCGAAATTTTACTTCATGCGCCACGCTTAAAAACACTGATTTACAGTGAAGTTTAAAACACACACACATACAATAACGATTATAGGCAACCTAATATACGTTAGAGTTATTGGGTTGCCTATAATAAATGTTTTAAACAATTTGTAACTTCAGAATTTGACTCACGTTTTATTTACATCTACATATTAGATTGTTAAAGCCGTATATTTTGAACTTTACGATATTTCAGTGTTTTATACGGGTGGCGCGTGAAGTAAAATTTCGAGTTTAGAAAAGCCTAATTTGGATTGGCCACTCCGCTTCGCTACGCGGCCAATCCAAATTTTCAGGCTTTTCTAAACTCGAAATTTTACTTCATGCTTAGTCTGGGAGTGGAAAACCCTTGTTTGAAAACTCAAATTGACATCTTTTAAGAAAACAACGAAAGTCGTAAAAGAAAAGAAAAATTCTGTATCTAAAAATCACATTTATGCACACATAGTTGTGATATTTTATTGTAATAAAATGTTATGTTTAATAATGTAATTAGAAATACCTTCAACAAAAGCTAAAATTTAAATACGAAAACAAAAACACTTAATCAAGTAGTATAAAATATAATTTAGCAAATTTAAGATAATAAAAATAAAACGTTTTGTACAAATTCGACCCTTAAAAAATGTTTTAAACAAATTTAAAATTTAAAACATGTTTAAAACAAAACACGACGGCTGTTTTTAAACATGTTTAAGACACTGTTTTAAAACAAAGTGTTTTAAACATAACAACCCTGCATATAGATATGTAAAAGGAAATTCCGTTAATTAATTAAATAAATAGTTTGGCTTTGATGGTTCTAAGTAATTATCATGATTAGTCCATTTTCTGCACACATTGATATTAAAAATCAAAGATAAAGGATTTTGATCTAAATATTCAATAATTGAATATTCAGATCAAAATCCTTCAGCATTTAGTATCAACAGTTGCCATATTTATTATAAATATGAAATGATTGATACATCGAATGAATCCTTAATTTGAATCCGTTGATATTGAGCAACAGTTAATGTTTTCTCGAAATCAATATTCAGACGAGAGTTGTGGAAAGGTGGAATAAGAAGAAAAAAAAACAGAAGAAGATCGGTTGTGGTACCCCGGAGACTTCCGGCTATTAAAAGGTGGACGAAGCGCATCCGAGCCGAAAACTGGTTCTCACGTAAATCACGACCTGTTCGGATCGGTTTGGAGAGAAGTGGACGAAGAAGAAAGGAGAGGCGAAGAACCGGCCAGACCGAACGGACAGGAGGAGGAAACGGCCGAATCCGACAAGTGTTCTTGGTTAATGATCCGCGGAGGCGATGCACATGAGCGCAAAAACAAATCATTTAGAACACCTGGAAATTTCCCTTCGCGTTTTATAATGGAAAAACGACTTACCCACATGCGCACACAATTATTTTGTATATAAAATGATCGCGGAGTTATTTCTCTTGTGATTTAGTAAAGCAGAATTCTTTGGTTACCAAATGAGATGATTATAAAAAGAGGCAACTTTTTGCAACTAATGCCAGAACGGAAATGTTTAATTTTTTATGGAGGTATAAATCACTGAAAATGATCGTGGCAGATTGGAACACATGTCAGGCAATCGAAAATATATATATAAAAAAAAAACAAAAACAAGTGCTTCAATATCCTCAATATTCTTCTTTTAGTTACGTGAAGTGTTTTCTAATAATTATTGTAGTAATCTCTTTCTTCACTAATTAGTTTTATTTACTAAATGTACATTTCGAACACTATGTGTTCATTCTCAATAGTATTACAATTGACAAATATGTTTATTTTATTAATTGACAGTGTCACTCAAACAAAAATTTCAAGGAGGGGATTATTTAGGGGGCTTAAATCGAAATTTAGTAGCTTATCTTTATTTTTAAACATATAAATTGCTTCAATATCCTGATAAAGTATTTGAGTTTACAGGTATTGCAACTGATCTCTAATCATGTCTCACTCCAACCTTACTATTTCATATAATCCCCTCCGATTCCGTAAGTGAAATATTAAATTTAACGTACATGTTATGCGTTTAGTACTTAATTTTTGTGCTTAGATTGTGAGGGTAATTAAAAACATATACGTTAAACTTAAGTAACATATCTCGTACGGAATCGGGGGGAATAACGCTCTTTTCGTAGTTGAAGTACTTAAATTGTACATCGACTTCATATCAAAAACCTAACTTGAAACCAGTAAATTGAAATAAGAGATAAACGAGAGAATAAAGAAGTCAGCATAAATTTATCGGAAAAAAGGAAATAGAAACACCAAAATGACGGTATACAGAGTGTCAATTTGAAAACAAGCCAGCCACAATATCTTTGAAACCGTAACAGTTAGAGAAAATTTTCCACAACCGTTCTTAGGATATGGAGGGGGAACCATTTTGATCCACATAACAATCTTCTGCAACCAACCCTTTATCAACGGTTTTGAAAAATTTACTCTAACTGTTAGGGTTCCAAAGATATTCTGGCTGGCTTGTTTTCAAATTGACACCCTGTATAAAACAATCTATAGACCAATTTTAACTTATGAGACAGAATCATGGGTACTGTAAAAGGAATTAAAAAGCAAAATACAGGCAACTAAAATGAAGTGTCTGAGAAAAATAAAGGATATAACACGAAGGGACAGGAAACGTAATAAATATGTGAGAGAAGAACTAAACAGAATCAATCGAGGAGTGGATTAATAATAATGCTTTATTGCCCAACAGACTAAGTACAGTCCAATAACAGAGCAAAATACTAAATCTAAATTACAAACTTAAAATACCATATCATACATAATATATATATATATATATATATATATATATATATATATATATATACATATATATATATATATATAAACATAAATACAAATGCACAAAAAAAATTAAAAACCTAAAAAAAAAAATATAATAATAATATAATAATAATAATAAATGTGAATTAAACTGAAAAATATTGCACAACACTTTATTTAAAATCATCCAATGACTGACCAAAAATATCGCAATCTCTTTGGAGTTCATTGTATATTGTACACATTTTAATGAGTGGAGAATTTGTGTGATGGCGCGTGTTAGGAACAGTGTACCTGAAGGTATGGCAGTTTCTCATAGACGATCTAGGTACATTAAAGTGGATACTGTTTACAGTAGATGAGTCATCTACGTAATTATTTAGCAATTTATATAGGTAAAGTATGGAGCAAATTTTATGATTAGAATGAACCGAAATGAAGTTGAAATGCTTAATTAAAGTAGGATAACTCCCTCTATCGGGATATGTGCCATGCGCTGAAAAGAACAAATATTTTAAGAATTTTTTTTGGATCGTCTCTAAATAGTTCACGTATGTATCATACATTGACGACCAAATCGGAGCACAATAATTTAATTTGCTCATTATAAATGATACGAAGAGTTTAATAATAGTACCCATGTTATTGAAATGTTTGTTGTTCCTTATAATAAATCCCAACATCTGATAACACTTTTTAACTAGATTAACAATATGTGAATTAAATGTAAGTTTATTGTCAAAAATTACACCTAGGTCCTTTGACTCGTTTATTCTTTCCAGCACATGGTCACCCAGCACGTAGGGGAAATTTGTTACAATTGATTTACGACAGAATGTCATAACAGAACACTTCTTATAGTTTAAGTACAGTTTATTATTTTCACACCATACACACAGACTATCCAGATCTTTCTGTAGGTTGATACAGTCATTTAAATCAGTTATGTAGTTAAAGATCTTGAGGTCGTCTGCATAAAGTAGACAATGTGATTTGATAGAACCAACTAGATCGGTAATAAATAAAGTAAATATCAAGGGTCCAAGACTCGAGCCCTGTGGAATACCACTAGTTAGTGTATACTGTTTTGATATAGATCCTTGATAGTAAACAAATTAAACGGGACCCTATCAAAACATCCACACTATTTTTGCCGGCCGTAATGCTGGTCTTCTATCTACTTGTTTGGCATAATTTTGATAATTTCTTTTAAATAAAAAATTAAAGTACTTATTAGTATGTACAAATTTTAAGAAATTTAAATACTTGTAATATTTTGTAGTTTGTAAATTAAAATATGCAATTTACATTCAAAGTAGTGTGCTTAATGCTTCGCGAATTGTAAACATTTTCTTTAAAACCAATCGTGTTGGTTTTGTTTTCAAAGCCCACTTTGCTTAAACAAAAGAATTAATTTTGTAAAAAAAGTCTGCTCTTTAAAATTTCAGTCTTAGGCATTCTTCTTTAAAGAGACTGTGTGGGTGTTTTGATCCGGTCTTTTGTAAAAAAAAATGTCTGCTCTTTAAAATTTCAGTCTTAGGCATTCTTCTTTAAAGAGACTGTGTGGGTGTTTTAGATCTGGTCTTTTGTAAAAAAATGTCTGCTCTTTAAAATTTCATTCTTAGGCATTCTTCTTTAAAGAGACTGTGTGGATGTTTTGATCTGGTCTTTTGTAAAACAATGTCTGCTCTTTAAAATTTTATTCTTAGGCATTCTTCTTCAAAGAGACTGTGTGGTCCTGATTGAACGACAATATTTAAAATGGTTTGAACATATAATCCGAATGAAGGACACAAAACAAGTTAAAAGAATATGGAAAACAAAAACACAAAAAGCAAATAGGCCAAGGAAAATCTGGAAACGCGAAGTAGGAACAATACTAAAGAAAGAACATATCGAATGGACCGAAATAACAAAATTACCAAGGGATAAGAAGACATGGGCAAATTTTGTACACAATCAAATAAAATAATACAATAAAGAACAAGAACCTACGGGTAGAATAGTGACCTAGATTATACATGTATAAATTGAAATATATAAGTAGTTAAGTTGTAAATCTACTTCATATCAATAATGTAATACACAACAAGCAAATTGGAATTCCCGCCAAAAACAATGATTGTTCATTGGTTAAGACACATGGATTAGTAAATTTAAATTCCCGCTAAAAACCAAGGCTTGACATTGGTTACCTTAAATAGATTACCAAGTTGGATTCACCACCTATTAATTACTACAACTTATCATTGGTTAACACAAATGGATTATACAATTAAAATTGACATACAATGCAATAGCAAATTGAAATGTATAGCTATAACCGTAACTTCTCATTGGTTAAGTCAAGTCTTCTACCTACTTTAGATAGGTTTAGCAACTTGAAATTTGAGTCGATAAGCATTACTACTTATTGGTTGACTTAACACGTTCGCTACCAGGCGTTTAGAGAAAAAATCAAGACCTGTTGCCTTTATAATTTTTTATTAAATTGAAAAAATGCTAATAACCTTTAAAAAGATACTTGTCCTTCAGCCCAGAATAACCCGCATCTCTTTCATTTTTTAAATTCATCCAATCTGTTTACGATATGATTTTGTAAAACCAATTATAACAAAGCTATCAAAAATTTAGTGTCATATACGCGAACGTGTTAAGTGGATTAGCAAATTGAAGTTCCCGCCAATAACACAGTCCTTTTATTACTTATCATGGATTAGCCAATCATTGTCCATTTTTGGAAGATCTGCATATAGCGGTATTGACTTTTTTAACTCATCTTTAGGTTTAATTAGGAGGAGTCTCGCGGATGGTGTGCACTAAATGTTATAACCCTATTGTGGTTTACGCAGATTAACATATGTGTCTTTGTGCATATTTGTGATTCATGTTTTGTGTCTTACATTTTAGTTATATGTTTTTGGCTCTACATTGTAAATGGCTTGTCCGTTAATAAAGAATTATTATTATTATTATTATTCTTAATTTTGTTGATTATTTTTTCGAATTATTTTTTTTCTAACCCAGAATTAACATAATTGTAGTTTATGAGCTGTAATCATATACAATAATATGGGACAGGGCCGCAGTGAGAGGATGCTGAGGGGGCGACGGAATTGTTCTTAGGGGTCTCATCCCTGTCTTAGGGAGACTCATCCTAGTTTTAGGAGGGCATTACGCATTCAAACCTATATATACGTCAAAATACTACAATTAAGTTAGTCTTAGGGGGGCTCAAGCCCGCGAGCCACCCACCTGGGTGCGAGCCTGGGCGCGGTCACATTATTGGTGCTGATTTTTTATAATTCTGGTAGGGTGGGGGTAGTTAAGAGCGCCAATGGGGTCGGGAAGTGATGACGTTAAAAATGAGTGGAAAATTCAAACCTGAGTCATACTTCGAAAACACTGTCAAAATATTGGCACTTATTTTGACGTCACCACTTATTTTGACATCATCACTAACCGACTCTATTAAAGATTTGGCACAAACACCAAAATGGGAGAACAGCTTTTTAGGCGGGAAATTTAATTAATTAAAGTTCCCACCAAAAAGCAAGTATGACTCACGTTTGAATTTTCCCCTAATTTTGAAGTCATCACTTACCGACCCTTTTGGAAATTTGGCACAAATACCAAAATGTATTTTTTGAGTATAAAAAAAAAATGCGGTTTTCTCATTGGCTAATTCGTAGGAATTAACAAATTAGAAGGGATGCTTTTTGGTGGGAACTTTAATCAATTAAATTTCTCGCCTAAAAAGCTGTTCTCCCATTTTGGTAATTGTGCCAAATTTCCAATAGGGTCGGTAAGTGATGACGTCAAAATGAGTGGAAAATTCAGATAGCTTTTTAGGCGGAAAATGTAATTAGTTAAAGTTCCCACCAAACTGAATTTTGAATTTTCCACTCATTTTGACGTCATCACTTACCGACCCTATTGGAAATTTGGCACAAATACCAAAATGGGAGAACAGCTTTTTAGGCGGGAAATTTAATTGATTAAAGTTCCCACCAAAAAGCATCCCTTCTAATTTGTTAATTCCTACGAATTAGCCAATGAGAAAACCGCATTTTTATGGGGGACATTCAATGCATTTAAGTTCCTGCTTAAAATCATTATTCCTGATCGGCCAACTCCCACGAATATTCAATTCTAAGTTTCGCTCCCAGATTAAGCATGAAGTAAAATTTCGAGTTTAGAAAAGATAGAAAATTTGGTTTGGTCGCCAAACCAAATTTTCTAGCTTTTCTAAACTCGAAATTTTACTTCATGCGCCACGCGTGTAAAACACTGACATTTTGTGAAGGTAGAAATACACTTAAAAATACTTTTTTTGAAATTAGTAATAATTAAAATATTTAAATAACATAATATTTACATTTTTCTTAACACATTTTCAACTCAGGTCAAATAATGCAATGGATCCAATTAACGTATTAAGGCCCGATTGCACCCAAGTCAATTAACTTTACCAGTGATTAGTACTTTTTTTTTTCCTGTGGGGGCCGTCTTCCTTTCGGATCCGGATGCACTGCAGCCTAGGTGGCTTATTGTACTGCCCCAATATTATTACACTCACGCAACTATTCCGAACTCGATGCCCTGCACTAGCTTGTGCAGGTCCTTCAGAAATCATTTGGTTAGTACTTTTTAAAAACACAACAATTTTATTTACAAATTGTTTATACAATCGCACATTGATGAAAGAGACAGGTTTAGGATATCTTACAAATATATAACATTCTTATACTCTACAAATTTGACTTAATCAGAGGTTTAGTCAATGATTAGTAGATAATTAAAGATAAGCAGCCTGGGTGCAAATGGGCTGTAGTAATATAATTAGCGAAAAATTAATAATCATAGCATCAATGGGCCCGTTCATCAGAGACAACAGTTGGAAGTTTCCTGCCTGTTGGGGAATTCTCTGATGACCGGATTGTTAATCGTAAACGTGTTTGGGATTTTTGCAATCGTACAAATCAGACAGACCGGAGTACCGTTTATTAGATACTAACATACATCACAAACAAATCCAAACATGTTGAATGTTAAAGATTTTGATGAACGGGCCCAATGGCGCTTAACCCATTAAAGTTCCCGCCAAAATACATGCGTTCTGATTGGTTAACTCTCACGCATTAAACTGTTAACGGTGGAGGCTTCTACTTCGTTATACATCATAATTCACAAATGAAACACGATTTTAACTTTGTTTGTATAACTGAGACTTTGTTAAGTGACTATAGTTTCGACAACTTTAACTTGTCATTTTCAAACCCAAAGTATACTTTATACAAAGTATGCTTTCAAACTCAAAGTATACTTTGAGTTTGAAAATGACAAGTTAAAGTTGTCGAAACTATAGTCACTTAATAAAGTCTCAGGCTTACGCATTATCCAATGAGAACATTGTAATTAGTTTGGTTAAATAGACTTTGACTACCCATCAATGATTCTTAATCTACGTTAAGAATGCAGACAGGTTATTTTTCCTTGGAATACCGCACATTTTCTGGTTGTTCATATAATAACAATTTTTTTATCATCTTCCAAACGTTCGTTAATAAATCATTGTTTACTTGTTTTCAGGAGCGGATTGTTGTGGAATATTTCTACATTACACGGCGACATCCAAGGATATTATTGGTAAGTGTTAGTTTCCATATAATTACACGCAAGTTTCCATTTATGTAGTGTTTTAATCGCGTAAAATTAAAAATTATCGGCGCAAAACTAGTGATATCAATATTTTTTTTAAAAATGCGCAAATAATTTATGCTTATAGTCCAGTTTACGAGAAGTGTTCTGTGACTTTTAAATTAAACTTAAAATAACTATGATAATATGAATCCAATACTAAAGAAAGTTTAGCATACGTTGCAACTAAGCACACAAAAGTAGAAGAAATGGTGTTTATATAAAAATACCTCAATGAAAAGTTGTACCATAGATTTCAAATCTGTAATCATAGGACACCTCTCGTGAAGTATACTATAGAAGATTTTGCTTAGGATCAGTGGCGGTCCTATCTACATCAAATTTTAGAGCTTTATTTAGTTTTCGGCTGTTTTCAGCGCCTCCACACGACGGCGCTCGCACCGCCATAGGGCCGCCACTGCTCAGGATTACAACAAAAGCTAATACACTTGAACATTAGATGAAATCAGAGACATCAAGCCAGGGCCGAACTGACGGTGGTATTTGCCACTACTGAAATTTGGTAAACATACGGGCGATTTTTCTTTTTAATATACCGGGTGTTTGATTAAGCGTGGCCATCGGCTGTATCTCAGAAACTATACGTCGTAGTATGTTGCAGTAAAAAATTTCATTGTATAATTGGCCAAGAGAAATCGCTGGAAATTATTTTTAAATTCATAGCTTCTCCGCAAGAGGGGGCTATCTCCATAGTAAAAGATTAAAACAATTTTTATCAAATAAATGCCAAATAATTCATAGCTTCTCCGCAAGAGGGCGCTATCTCCATAGTAAAAGATTAAAACAATTTTTATCAAATAAATACCAAATAAGCGATGTAAAAAATATGAAAATCTTAATCTACGGTACATTTTACCTAATTTTAACTACCTTCTCATTTTTTTATGTCTCACATAAGATGCGCGGGAGAACAAAAATGTCTAATTATTTAAATGCCTGTAACTTTTGTTAGGTTCTACTGAATTTAATAAACTTAGGCTCATTTGATAGATAATTGAATGCACTTTTTAAAATAATTTACTCAGGTTTATTTTAGTTTCGATATTAAGCGCCAGAGGGTGCGATTGAGACAATCACCGTATTTTCTCCATTTTCATTAAATTTTCAAATTGGAAGGTATACGTAAGTTACGATAGTTAATTAAAATGAGAAATAGTGTAAAAACTGGTGAAAGATATCGGGATGCAGCCGATATCTTCATCCTAACTGGAGATATTATTGAAATTTGTACAGAATGGGATATTGTGTAAATTGGAATACATGTGTTAAAAAGTGCATTCAATTATTTATCAAATTAGTCAAAGTTTATTAAATTCGGCTAAGCCTAATTAAAATTACAACCATTTTAATGATTAGATTTTTCCATTCTCCTCTGCATCTTATGTGAAAGCAAAAGAAACGAGAAGGTAGTTTAAATGAAGCAAAATTTGAAGTAGATCAGGATTTACATTTTTTTAACATATGTAGCTTAATAAGACATTTTAAATAAGATCTTGTTTTTATCCTTGTGATAGAGATTGCGCCCTCTCCTAGCGAAGCTAGATTTAATTATTGTATTTGTTTTATTTTGTTGTTTTGTTTGTTTTTGTTCTAATAAAATAAGTATTGTAATATGTGTTTTTAATTTTAGTAAATATACGCTGTTTTAAACATTTTACTAATCTCATAGCCTCCTATACTTTGAGATTTTAAATAATCATGAATTTACTTACATATTCGCTTTCTAAAACACATAAATGGGGAAAAGTAATTTTCATTATTTTTTAAATTATTGTTTTTATCCTCTCGAACATAAAACAAAGGAGCTTAAAGGCCTAATAGATTTTAAAATATATTTTTATATGATGCGTGGTTCAAAATGGGCAAATTTACCAGGCTTTTTACTAGTTTTTAGTTAGTATATTTTAAAAAAAATGTATTTTTCTCTGTAAACAGAATTTATTCTGCTGAGAAATAAACGATTATTATTATTATTATTATATCTTTGGTTAGGATAAAGATATAAGGATGAGGTTTTCAACATTTTTCTTAGCGTTCCTTCCTTTAATAAAATAGCGTAAGAGAACTATAGCTTATTATTTGAATTTTTTGAGAAAATCTAGAAAATATGACGGTTGTTCCAAAAATGCCCTCTGGCGCTTTCTAAAAGAACTAAAGTAAACGAGAGTAAACAGCAATTTAAAGTGCCTCCAATTACCTATCAAATGAGACTAACTTGATTAATTTCGGTTAATCCTAACAAAAGTCGCACGCAGTTTAATGATTACACTTTGCCGCTCTTCCTTGCTTCATATGTGCGAGATAAAGAAATAAGTGAGTAGTTAAAATTGAGTTAAATTCAGCGAAGATTACGATTAGTATGTTTTTAACTTAGCTTAATTTAGCAGTTTTTTTCTAAAAATCCGTTATTGTAATTAGCTATAGATGTTACGCCCTCTAGCGGCGGAGGTAAGGACTTAAAACTAATTTCCAGTGATTTCTTTTGGCCACTTTTACTCTGCAATTTTCTACCCCAACATGCTACGCTACATAGTTTCTGAGATACAGCCGGTGGCCACGCTTAATCAAACACCCGGTACATACATGTATACATGAGTTGTACCTTTTCCGATAATCTTATGTTTTTTTTAATTAGTTTAATTTGAAGTTTTAATCGAGTGTTATCCACTCCCAGATTAAGCATGAAGTAAAATTTCGAGTTTCGAAAAGCCTGAAAATTTGGTTTGGTCGCGACCAAACCAAATTTTCAGGCTTTTCTAAACCCGAAATTTTACTTCATGCGCCACGCGTATAAAACACTGATTTTAGGTGAATTTCAAAATATTCCACTAAAGCAGTACGCTAAAAATGTGTATTCTAAACATCACAGCACATCCGTGTTTAGTACGCGTGGCGCATGAAGTAAAATTTCGAGTTTAGAAAAGCCTGAAAATTTGGTTTGGTCGCTCCGCGCTTCGCGCTACGCGACCAAACCAAATTTTCAGGCTTTTCTAAACTCGAAATTTTACTTCATGCTTAATCTGGGAGTGGAAAACACTCGTTTGAAAGTTCAATTTGAAAAATTTGTAAAAACAACGAATATCAAATTTTCAGCGTATACAGTATATTGAGATATGTATACTTAAAAGAAAAAACTCTCTGTATATCTGAGATAGTAATAAATAATATGCAGTGTACGAAACATTTTTTTGGGTCCAGAAAAAATTAAGGGCTAAAAGGGTTAATATCTGTAGACACTTGAAGCGCATTTGAAACGATCTTTATTTGTTTATAACTTAACTCAAGTGTGTAAACATACTGGCAATTTTTCTTTTAAATATACATACATTTATGCATGAGCTGTAACTTTTCCGATAATCGTTTGTTTTTTTAATTAGTTTAATTTGAAGTCTTAAACGACTGTTTTCCACTCCCAGATTAAGCATGAAGTAAAATTTCGAGTTTAGAAAAGCCTGAAAATTTGGTTTGGTCGCTCCGCGCTTCGCGCTACGCGACCAAACCAAATTTTCAGGCTTTTCTAAACTCGAAATTTTACTTCATGCTTAATCTGGGAGTGGAAAACACTCGTTTGAAAGTTCAATTTGAAATATTTGTAAAAGCAACAAATATCAGAAGATTTTCAGCGTATACAGTATATGTATATTTGAGATAGTAATAAATAACATACAGAGTACAAAACATTGTTTTGGGTACCAGAAAAATTCCAGGGCTGAAAAGAGTCCCTTACTCGAGCAATAATATTAACAATAATATTGATCATGTAGGGCGCAAAAAAGAGTATTGACGGTCGATATTGATGAAACTTAGATTTTTTGAGTAAACGACTGTATTGATAATACTGATATTGTCAATAATATTGATCGTGTAAGGGCCGCTAAAGGGTTAATATCTGTAGGCACTTAAAACTTATTAAATTAAAAGAAGCGCATTTGAAACGATATTTATTTGCTTATAACTTAACTCAAGTGTGTGTATGAAGCATAATTAATAGTCGCGTTTTGGACATTTATCAGTGTGAGTGTATACATTTGTATCAATTTAAAATTAAGTGTAGAAAAATGTGAGAAGAGAGTAAGACCGTTTTGGAAAGTAATATTCGAAATGAAATCAGTTAGGCGGAACGGATACGTGAAAAATATTTGAAATTTCATTCTGGATGAAAACGCGCGGAATCCGATCCATCCTGGCGATGTCCTGGTTTAGCGGCAGAAGATGTAAAAGATGAAGAGAGCGAGAGCGGCGCGCGGAGGCCTCCACTTATCACCGATTATCTAATTTCACACGATCCGCTCCTGTTTGTTGAACTTGGCTCATTCGCTCGGTCCGATCCGGCCCGGCATAAGGTCAACGCGTCGCGCGGTCCTGTTCTGCGGCTTCTGCCCGCCAGATCAAAGGATTCAATTAAATACACTCCGGTCGGGAGAAGAGGAAAAAAAATGGAATGGAAAGGAAAGAGGAGAACGCTAAAAATCTCTAGGAATCCCGAACGCTTGTTACAGATATGGGACTTAATTCCACAGATAAACATCTCTACGGTTCGGACGCACATTTCATTCGTCTCTTTGTTGTTGGGGTCTGTGTGTGAGGGGGTTTCGGCGGTGACAACACAGGGATTTTTCCTCCGCTTGCAGGCCGGGTAGTACGTACATACACCTGTGTGTTGGGAATGAACAAAAAAAATTGGACAGGGGGAAAATGCGAGACGGGTTGCGCGCAATGAGACCTCTGTAAATCCCACCCTTGGACGCGGCGTCACGTTTCAGGGGGTGAGGGAATCGTGTCTTTGAATAAACCAACCCTCTCCTGTTGTAAATGCCAATAAGTGATTTAGCATTAATTAGAAAAGGGGCAAGGAGAATAAAAAACAACTTGTTTTATTATAATCACCATACAGGGAATTTTTCTTTTAAGTATACATAAACTCTGTTTACATTTTATTTCCAGTTGTAATGTAACGAGTGAGTGGTATGATTATTATCGATGATATTTTGGAGTTGAAACCGAGCTGCAGATTGAATGTGCTGCTTCGGTTTTAACGACAAAATATCATCGATAATTAATCATATCTCGAGTTATATTTAGTGAGAGAATACAACTCATAGCCTACTAGAACGAATTTTAAACCAATGAGATGCAAGGAAAGCCGTAGGTACATGTCTATCACCGCGATGCTAAAAAACAAAAGAAGCGGTGGGTGATAAGTTGTCCTGTCATTCAAAACGTCAAAATAGGTAATGTTTCCTGCAATGATATTAATAGAAAAGTGAACAGTGCGACGTCAAAAAACACCGTCACGAACAAAGAATCACAGTGGCGGCAGTTTACGAACTTTTGTGCGGTTAAAAAAATCTCAATCAATAGGGAAACAACAATATCTCAGCTGTTGATAATGTTAAAGAACTCGCATTATTTTATTCGTTATATTCTCTCACTAAATATAACTCGTGATATGATTAATTATCGATGATATTTTGTCGTTGAAATCGAAGCAGCACATTCAACTCGTGCTGCGCACTCGTTGAATCTGCAGCTCGGTTTCAACTCCAAAATATCATCCATAATAATCATACCACTCGTTATATTACGGCTGAGAATATAATGAATAAAATAATGTGAGTCCTCAACATTATTGACAGCTGTGATATTATTGTTTCCCTATTGATCGCGATGAGTTCGTAAACTGCCGCCAGTGCGATTCTTTGTTTATGACGGTGTTTTTTGACGTCGCACTTTTCACTTCTCCATTAATATAACTGCACGAAAATTTACCCCAGCGATGTTCGTCCATTTTGACGTTTCGAATGACAGAACATGTTATCACCGTTTTTTTTTATTGTTTATCATCGCGGTGATAGACATGTACCTACGGCTTTCCTTGCATCTCATTGGTTGAAAATTTGTTCTAGTAGGCTGTGAGTTGTATTCTTACCGCAGTAGGCTTTGTTAAGGTGACATTTTTGTTACTAACAATTTGGCATTACATTTTTTGGTTATGTGTAGTGCAATGTTGCATTTTAGAATATCCCTCATTCATATGTAAAAATATTACGGTATAGTCAGCTATAATATAACAAGTGGTATGATTATCATCCATAATATTCATGAGTGAAACCGAGTTGCAGATTCAACGTGCCCGAAGAGCGAGTTGAATGTGCTGCTCTGTGGTTTCACGAATGAATATTATCGATTATTATTCATACCACGAGTTATATTCGATAAGATAATATAATGAATCGATCAATCAAAATGTTTAGGCTTTTATAAACTCAAAATGTTACTTGTCATAATTGACAACTAATGTTTGTAGCTACGACCACAACAAGGTGATAGAATTCTATCACCGCTGTGATAACATGTATCTATGGAAATACGCGATTCTGATTACAGGAAATGTAGCCATGTGACACGTGAGTTATATTCTCAGCCGTAATATAACGAGTGGTATGATTATTATCGATGATATTTTGGAGTTGAAACCGAGCTGCAGATTCAACGAGCCCGAAGGGCGAGTTGAATGTGCTGCTTCAGTTTCAACGACAAAATATCATCGATAATTAATCATATCACGAGTTATATTTAGTGAGAGAATATAACGAATAAAATAATGTGAGTCCCTTAACATTATCGACAGCTGAGATATTGTTGTTTTCCTATTGATTGAGAATTTTTTACCCGCACAAAAGTCTGTAAACTGCCGCCACTGTGATTCTTTGTTCATGACGGTGTTTTTTGCCGTCGCACTTTTCACTTTTCTATTAATATCACTGCACGAAACTTTACCTATTTTGACGTTTCGAATGACAGGACAACTTATCACCCACCGCTTCTTTTGTTTTTTATCATCGCGGTGATAGACATGTACCTACGGCTTTCCTCGCATCTCATTGGTTGAAAATTCGTTCTAGTAGGCTATGAGTTGTATTCTCAACACATTACCCTTCTACCCTGACGTCATTAATTTCTATCTGTTTTCAATCAATGCAATATGGTTGAAACAGAACATATTCAATTGTTTAGCACGTAGGATGTTATGTTTACGTTTTTATCATCATGATATTCATGATACCTGTCAAAATACCTGCGAAAATTTTACAAAAAAGCTCAAAATCTCAAACTGTTGTGAAACTATTTAAAGAAGAAACATATCGGGTTTTCAGTATTGGGCAAAAGGTTTGCATTAAAAATAAGTGAAAGAATAATTGAATTGTTAGAAATAAAGAGGATCCATATAGATTGATCACTTACAATTTCTCGCAGAACCACGAGGAAATTATTATCCTTTAAAACGCATATTTTCTTGAATAATGTGACTAATCCAATGTGCTAGTGTCCAGTTTAATTGAGATTTGTGTTCTAGGGATTTCCGTTCGTTCTTGTTTCTCGTTCCTTCTATGGGGAGTTTATCTTTTAAGTATACATGTCCCAATTACAGCATGTATGTTTTAAATTTACAGATATTGCTTGTTTTGGTGTTAAATTTAAAGCTTTAAACGAGTATTTTTCACTCCCAGGTTAAGGATAAAGTAAAATTTCGAGTTTAAAAAAGCGAGAAAATTGTGTTTGGTCGCGTAGCGACAACGATTTATTGAAATTATAGGTTAAAAGCATACTTTAATCATTACTGTCAAAAATACAACATACCAATACACGAAAAAATATAGAAAACAAGCACACTGCGGTGAGAATAAAATGTGAACACAGTTTACCTTTATAAATTCACTGAACATTTTCTGAGATTCGTTATTCTTCTGAAAGAGTTCAAATTGAAGCTTTGAATGATAGTTTTCCACTCCCAGACTAGTCGCGTAGCGCGTATACAACACTGATTCAATCTAAAGTTCAAAATATACTGCTTTCAGTGTTTTACACGCGTGGTGCATGAAGTACAATTTCGAATTTAAAAAAGCCTGAATTTTTTTTTATGGGAGTGGAAAACACTCGTTTAAAACTGCAAATTGAACTCTTAAAAAAAAAAAATAATAACGAATTTCTAAACATTATTCTTAACACTGAAAATCGTTGATAACCAGATCTGGAATCTGTACATGAAATATCCGAAAGTCGACGAAATTATAATCCAATGTTTTAAAATGCATCTCTTTTACTACTAATAAATATTTAAATAATTCCATTTTATAAATTTTAAAACAATTCGATATAAAATTTAAAATATACATGGCTGTATGCTGGAGGTAAACTACACAAGTCACATTTTTGAAATTTTACAGTGCTATTTGCCTCTCGATTGAGCACACAATCCTGATTCCAACAGTATAAAAAACGTATTTTGAAAAATATATTACTTGGTATATGTAGCAGAGCTGGGACGAATCCTCGTAAAAAGGATTCGAATCACGAATCCGAATCACCTAATATGATTCGAATAACGGTTACTCGAATATAGGATTCGTAAGAGATAAATATGAATCGAATAAAAGATTCGAATCCTGTTTTTTCGAATCACGAATACAAATCCTCTAAGAATAAATTTGATTTTATAATTTTTTTAACCATTTATATATAAATATCGTTACCAGTTGTTTTAACAAAAATATTTAAAATCTAATTATTTATTATTAACACTGAACATCGTTGATAACAGACTAAACATCTGATTCCCTGTTACTCTGATTAAAGTAGTGTGTTGCTGAACTTCACTTCTAATCAGTGTTTTGTACGCGTGGCGCATGAAGTAAAATTTCGAGTTTAGAAAAGCCCGAAAATTTGTCTCGGGTCGCTGCGCGACCCTCGACAAATTTTCACGGGGCTTTTCTAAACTCGAAATTTTACTTCATGCTTAGTCTGGGAGTGGAGAACACTCGTTTAAAGCTTCAAATTGAACTCTATTATAAAATCGACGAATGCCTGAAAATTACGTAGATAAAAAATTCACTGAATATCATTAAAACCGGGAAAGTCAGAGAAAAGTCATGAAATTATATTCAAATTGACCAAAACACTAACAAAAAAAGCCATGACATTATTAAATTTGTCAAAATCAGCAGGCAAATTACAAAACACATACAAATTTATAAAATTAACTTAAATATTGACAAAAACAATGGAAACAATTTAACAAAATGCAGGTTTCCCACAGAAGAAAGTTATATTAAAAGGCCAGGAAAAAAATCTTGAATTAGGGTAATGTCGGAAAAATTTAACATTTCAGATTGTGGCTACCATGTCAGTTTTACTTCAAATATTATTAAACCTAATTTTGGAAACTAGATTATTATCTTGAAAAATATTTTTAGTCATTTAATGTTCTTATCAAAGCATTCAGTTTGAAGTTTCGAACGAGCGTTTCCACTCCCTGTGTGTCTTTTTGAAATTTCGCATTTACCACAACAAACCACAAACCTTGCAAGTCTTGAAAGCCAACATTGAAGAAGAAATCAACATTTTGAATTATTGTTCGTAAAACATCTGACCCCAATGTTTTACGAACAATAATTCAAAATGTTTTAAAACGAGCACAATCAACATCAACTCAGGAGATGGTCATTTGACCGATATCATTTTTTTAACTTTATATTATCAATTTCACACCTTTAAATTAACTTTCAATCAAAACATTGCCCATTTTTTCATTTCTAATAAAATGGCAGCAAATTTATAATATGATTCGTTAACGTTTTACAGCAAAAAACCTAATACTCTTCACTTTTCTCAATCACCTATGCATAATATGTTAAATTGTTACCATAGTGTTGAAGATTATGTCGATGTATTTATGTCAAGTCTTTTTGAATTTTCACACAATTGTAAACTGGCCATTAGCCGTTCGTAATTCTTTTTTTAAATTTTTTTTATAATTATCGTTATGTACGAGTATATATATATATAAATATATTTTTAGATTAGTCTTTATATATAATTTAGTTTAGTTTTTCATATGTTATAATAGTTATATTTTGAAATTTTCCCTGTAATTGGATTATTTCTGTTGGGAATAAATAAATAAATAAATGACATTACTTTTATATTACACGAGACAAAAAGTTTATATCTTAAGAAATGTTAATTTTTGTTTTTTAACATAGATTTACTGTCCTTGTTTACGCACGAAGTAAAATGTGGAGTTTAGAAAATTCTGAAAATTTGGTTTAGTTGCGTAGCGAAACGGATAAAACACTGAAATATTGTGAAATTGAAAATATACTGGTTTTTCTTATTATGTTTGAATTTCATAGCAAATTCAGTTTGATTTTATTAGAAATATCTATGTCCCGAGAAATACAGGGAGTTTTTCTGACGTCACACATGAAATTCCTCACGTGGCGTGAAAACTCAATGTAATTAAACTAACAAGGTCGACTCGCTTTTAAATTAAGACAACCTTATACACTAACCACCTTGATTGCTGACGTCACGCGTGGAAGTCCTCACGTGACGTCAACAATCCAGTTAATTAAACAATACAAGATCGGCTCGGTTTAAATCAAGATAAACTTATTTACACACCTTGGTTGATGTCGTCACGCGTGGAAAACCGTACGTGACGTCAAAACCAAGATCATTACTGTGCAAAGTTGTCTCGATTTAAACCGGGCCGACCTTATCACGCGCGGATATCCTCACATGACGTCAAAATCAAAGTCATTACTGTATAAGGTCGACTAGGTTTAAACTGAGACAGTCATGTATAAGGTTGTCTTCATTTAAACGAGTGTTTTCCACTCCCAGACTAAGCATGAAGTAAAATTTCGAGTTTAGAAAAGCCCCGTGAAAATTTGTCGAGGGTCGCGCAGCGACCCGAGACAAATTTTCTGGGCTTTTCTAAACTCGAAATTTTACTTTATGCGCCCCGCGTATAAAACAGTGATTCAACGAGAAATTTAAAAATACACTAAAGACATTTTTCATGTTAATCCTCACAATTAATTCGAATTATTATTGACGATTCAAATCCTTTTGTAAGTATTCGAATCCTTTTATAAATACTCGTTTCCTTTTATAAATATTCGAATCCTTTTATAAGGATTCGAATCCTTTTATATGGATTCGAATCACCCACATTTGGATTCGAATCCTTTTAGAGGATTCAAAAGAGGCATTCCAATACTTCAGTTCAACTGGATTCGTGATCCGGATTCGTTACATTTTATTAAGAGGATTCGTCTTAATAAAATGTAACGAATCCGGATCATGAATCCAGTTGAACTAAAGTATTCGATTGCCTCTTTTGAATCCTCTAAATGGATTCGAATCCTGAATTCGAATCATTCAGGATTCAGGATCCTGCCCAGCTCTGGTATGTAGTTTACCTCCCACACACAGATAAACCGTTCGTTTGTTTTATCGTGCTCACCATCGGGATCTCGTAAATAATTGGAGATACGAATTAAGCAAAAGTTTTAATTTTTATTACAAAACAAAATTATTTTAACAAATTTCAACTAGTCTCATTTGTTGTCACAATATGGCGAAAAATTTCGAAACCGTCAACATTTTCTTTTTGCCATAACTTTATTAATTAGCAAGATAAAGCTCATTTCATTAAACTAGGCAAGTTTCTTGCCTCGTTAAATGAAATGAGCTTATCTTGCTAATTAATAAAGTTATGGTAAAAAGAAATGCGAACATATTTGTATCTCTGTGGAGTTCATTTGTTTAATTGAATAAGCGATTTCCCTAAAAACAATGCCATTTTGTTACAATTCACTTTTTATAAGTTAAACAATTCAGATCTTATGACTTTTGGTGTTATGACCACAATTTTGTTCACATTTCTCGCCTAGTTGAATGAAATGAGCATTAGCAAGGTGAAATATAAAATATACCTAAAACAACAACTGATAAACAGGAAAAAATCAGGTTTTTACAAGATGTCTCGTTTTTAAGATATTTTTAAGATACGCAATCAATGTTTAATTTTGTATAGCAGCCATGCCATTGAAAAGAGCAGGAAATCTCAAACCTCAAAAAATGGGACACCTTGTATTAAATTTGTCAATTTCATTTTATATCTAAGGACTCGTTTAGGTTATGTAGAACATTTCAAATCCATATCTCTGTAATCAGTGCCGGATTATAAAAATTACGACTATTTGATGAAATTTTTTTAATTTTTGAAAAATCTGAAAAAAATCAATTATTCTAATTGATGTAAGAAATAGCTTAAGCAATATTTTTTCGTTATGAAAAAATTATTTTAGTAAAATTTAGGCTTTAAAAAAAAAAATTCTAACTTCTAGCATCCACCATGAACAACATTTTCATATATAATATATAAAATTACGAAAAACTATTTCACGAATAGTTTTTCGTAATTTTATATATCATGTTTAAAGTGTGCAAACTATAAGAAGCGTAAGCTTATTTTCTCAAATTCAAATAGTAAAGTAAAAAAGTCAAGTAAAAATGTGGTCAATGACAACGAAGACCTTTAGAATTCCCCGATATTAAATGCCCTTATTACCCAATAAAACGTAAAACTCGAAACTGTATATATTCCCAAACAAATCCATTTGTACATCATTCTTGATAATGGCCTTAAGCCGAAACTAGTAGAAAATAAAATACATATAAGTGAAACAAAACCAAGTGAATTTAATTTACAAACCATTATATTTAAAAATGTTTTACCAAGTGATTAATGAGAAAAAAGTATCCGATATATCAAATAGTTTTGAATTTGAATTTATAATTTTTACGTTAGAATTCAGTACTTAACAACAATTTGAAGCTACATTAGCTTTAAATTGTTGTTAAGTACTGAATTCTAACGTAAAAGTTATGCTCAATATAATCCCTGAAAATAATTATAATTTGTTTTTCAAATGAATCTGTAAATTAACAATTTATTCGAAAATGCAAATTATTTGATTTTTCCACTTGTTGTGTTCAAAGCGCTCTATTTTATAAAGCACACATCTGATTTAATTTATTCGAAAAGCATGCAATTAAGTATGAAAAGAGCTTTAACTTGATCTATAAATAGTTTTTGTAACTTAGAAACTGTTTTCACTACAAGCGCTCAAACGCGAGTTTTGATGAAATGATTTCTATTCTGCAACATTTAAAACTCGAAAAAAAAGGACTACACATTTTCTCTCGGGCGAATAAACTGCTTACAATATATCTAATATTGGTAAGAAGATCTTTGAATTTTCTGGAATTTTTACAAAAATATTTTTTTTGTGAAAATGTTGAGAATGTTCATATCTACTCCTTACAAAAATTACGACTGTTTGATGACATTTTTGATTTTTTGAAAAATCTGAAGAAATATTCAGATATTCTGATTGATGTTAAAAATAGCTTAAGCAATTTTTTTTGTTATGAAAAAATTATTTGAGTAAAATTTAGACCATATGATATCATCTGGATTTAAATAAAATGAAATTGTAACTCTAGCATCCACCATGAATATAATGTTTACGTTAGAATTCAGTAGTTAACAACAATTTAAAGCTAATGTATTCCTTAATATAATCCCTGAAAATAATTATGATTTGTTTTTCAAATTTATCTGTAATTTTAGAATTATTCGAAAATGCAAATTATTCGATTTTTTCAATTGTTGTGTTCAAAGTACCCTATTTCATGAAGCATACATGAGATTTATTTTATTTGAAAAGTATGCGATTTAGAACGAATGGAGCTTCAACTTAATCTATAAATAGTTTTTGTAACTTAAAAATTGTCTTCGCCACAAGCGCTCAAACGCGAGTTTTGATGAAATGATTTCCATTCTGCAACATTTAAAACTAACTTTACTTTACTTTTAACTTATTTTAGACTAAGCATTATGTGTTTATTTTAAATGGATATCCGTAAATAAACAATAAATAAATAAATAAATAAAAATGACTACACATTTTCTCTCGAGGAAATAAATTGCTTGGATTGTTCTAATATTGGTAAGAATATCTGTGATTTTTTTAAATTTGTAGAAGAGTATTTTTTTTCCGTAAAAATATTGATATTTAAATTACGACTGTTACACAATTTTTTTTTTTTTTGAAAAATATGATAAAAAATTACATATATTCTAATTGATGTTAGAAACAGCTTGAGCAATTTTTTTTCGTTATAAAAAAATATTTTAGTAAAACTTAGACTATATATCATCTGGATTTAAAAAAATTAAATTCGAACTTCTAGCAGCCACCATGAACATAATTTTTACGTTAGAATTCAGAAGTTAACAATAATTTAAAGCTAATGTATTCCTTAAAACAATCCTCTAAAATAATTATGATTTGTTTTTCAAATTTAACTGGAAAATAACAATTATTCGAAAATGCAAATTATTCGATTTATTCACTTGCTGTGTTAAAAGTGCTTTATTTTATAAAGCACACCTCGGATTTAAATTATTCAAAAAGCATGCGATCTAGAATGAAAAGAGCTTCAATTTTATTTATAAATAGTTTTTGTGGCTTAAAAATTGTCTTCACAACAAGCACTCAAACGGTACTTTATTTCATAAAGCACACTTTGGATTTAAATTATTCAAAAAGCATGCGATCTAGAATGAAAAGAGCTTCATTTTTATATATAAATAGTTTTTGTGGTTTAAAAATTGTCTTCACCACAAACACTCAAACGGTGCTTTATTTCATAAAGCACACTTCGGATTACATTATTCAAAAAGCATGCGATCTAGAATGAAAAGAGCTTCAATTTTATTTATAAATAGTTTTTGTGGCTTAAAAATTGTCTTCACAAGCACTCAAACGGTGCTTTATTTCATAAAGCACACTTTGGATTTAAATTATTCAAAAAGCATTCGATCTAGAATGCAAAGAGCTTCATTTTTATATATAAATAGTTTTTGTGGTTTAAAAATTGTCTTCACCACAAACACTCAAACGGTGCTTTATTTCATAAAGCACACTTCGGATTTAAATTATTCAAAAAGCATGCGATCTAGAATGAAAAGAGCTTCAATTTTATTTATAAATAGTTTTTGTGGCTTAAAAATTGTCTTCACCACAAGCACTCAAACGGTGCTTTATTTCATGAAGCACACCTCGGATTTAAATTATTCAAAAAGCATGCGATCTAGAATGAAAAGAGCTTCAATTTTATATAGAAATAGTTTTTGTGGCTTAAAAATTGTCTTCACCACTAGCACCCAAACAGGAGTTTTGATAAAATGATTACTATTCTGCAACATTTAAAATTCGAGAAAAAAATGATTAGGTATTTTCTCCTCGAGGAAATAAACTACTAGCAATCTTCCTAATATTGGTAAGAGTATCTGTGAATTTTTTTGAATTTTTCAAAAAAAAAATGTTATGTGTCATTTTTTGTGGAATTCTGAACACACATTCAATTTTGGTTTACAATCCCTAATATTGAAGCGTTGTTAACCATTTCTTGAACCTCAGGTAAAAATTACATTTTCTAATGTTCTAATGTAATTATAAACTAAGGTTCTCAATTGCCTGATTCCTATGTAACTGCCCCCTATAATTATTAAATGCTAACATATTTAACAACCAACATAATTGATATTTATCAAATTGTGTCATATTAATAAACGCGACAATCAATCGGACGGGAAAACAATTGAAATATTTTTTGCGGCAGTTTCGCGTTTGAAATCATTTCGGGTTGTGGCGTTACTCACCGCATATATTTGGTGGTTTTTGCGTACGCGACAGCCCGAATTGATATCTTTCAATTATGAATAATTGCACGCACACACAATTACGCGATTTGCGTTATCATAAAAAAGAACGAACGAGGCGTAATCGTGTGATTATTTTTTTTTTCTATTGATATCGCGAATGGTTTAGTCATTATGGAATGTATACAACTGTGAAGATCATAACAGTAGTGCGAAATTGTTTTTAGATTTTAGCAGCCTTGATTATTAAATATTTAGAGTAAAGTTGTTTTGTGTGTTAATATTATAAATCAAGATATTGTTGTATATATGAACAGATAATTTTAGGAATACCATTGCAATAATAACAAATACAATTCTTGTTTCTTTAGGAAATCTCTTTATGAGGACCTTAGAAGACAAGTGATACTAGAACATGCAAATTAATTTTGTGAACATTTATTTCTAAGAAAAAAAATCATTATTCATCTGCCCGATAAAGCCTGTGTGTGGCGAAACAATTGTGCAGTGTCAATTAATAAACTGTGAAATCTTAACCAATTGTGTTATTTACTAAGTGTTGAAAAATTATAGTAATATAAGGATAATTGGCATTCAATGTCGTTTATTAAACTAGTACGTGGGTCGATCAAATATGTATAAATGAGCCTTTGTTTTTCACAGAACGCACATAATAGAAAACATTTAAATTTCTGTAAATTATTTGTCTACAAACTATCCTCTATTTAAAATAGATGTTTGCTAAAGTTTTGGAAGTTTTTTTTATCTTCATTATCATACAGCGAATTTTTCTTTTTCTTTAAAGTATACATATGTATACGCTGTCAATTTTACGACATTCGTTGTATTTTAAAAAAGCTCAATTTGAATCTTTAAACGAGTGTTTTCCACTCCCAGACTAAGCATGAAGTAAAATTTCGAGTTTAGAAAAGCCTGAAAATTTGGTTTGGTCGCGTAGCGCGAAGCGCGGAGCGACCAAACCAAATTTTCAGGCTTTTCTAAACTCGAAATTTTACTTCATGCGCCACGCGTACAAAACACTGATTTGATGTGAAGTTTAGAATGTACGTCAGTATCATACTGCTTTATTAGTATATTTCGAACTTCACTTGAAATCAGTGTTTTATACGCGTGGCGCATGAAGTAAAATTTCTAGTTTAGAAAAGCCTGAAAATTTGGTTTGGTCGCTCCGCGCTTCGCGCTACGCGACCAAACCAAATTTTCAGGCTTTTCTAAACTAGAAATTTTACTTCATGCTTAGTCTGGGAGTGGAAAACACTCGTTTGAAGCCTCAATTTGAACTCTTTATAAAAATATCTGAAGATTTACAGTTTTTAAGATATTTATACTTAAAAGAATAACCAAATTTTCAGGCTTTTCTAAACTCGAAATTTTACTTCATGCGCCACGCGTACAAAACACTGATTTGATGTGAAGTTTAGAATGTACGTCTGTATCATACTGCTTTACTAGTATATTTCGAACTTCACTTGAAATCAGTGTTTTATACGCGTAACGCATGAAGTAAAATTTCTAGTTTAGAAAAGCCTGAAAATTTGGTTTGGTCGCTCCGCGCTTCGCGCTACGCGACCAAACCAAATTTTCAGGCTTTTCTAAACTAGAAATTTTACTTCATACTTAGTCTGGGAGTGGAAAACACTCGTTTGAAGCTTCAATTTGAACTCTTTATAAAAATATCTGAAGATTTACAGTTTTTAAGACATGTATATTTAAAAGAAAAACTCCCAGTATTACACACCAACGATTCCACTTACTCGTTGCTGTGAAACCTCTTGCCTTCTAGTGCCTCTTTTAGGAGTCCAAACAAGTGAAAAATCGCATAGAGACATGTCTGGACTGTAAGGTCGATCTTCGTGTGTTTGCCAGGTAATTTCCATCATTTTCTGATGCCTTACAACTCTTCTATAGAGCCTAGTATTATCATGGAGGTGCAATACTTCGCGAATTGAACAATCTAGTCTTTTATGTCGATTCTGAATCCTACTTTGATCCAGACAGCAGCAGTAGCAAATGCGTTGTTAGTTAGACGTCTGTATAAGAAATGCACCAGAAGAACCCTTCTTAAGCCCCCAAAAAGAAACATGGCCAACTCAAACAAACGTCTAAACCCTCATGTTACCCGAAAACACAAAAATCCCACATCTACCATTTTCGACTTCATTTCATCTCACCACCCACACTAACTGTCAAAGAATATAGTACCATCATCAATTCTCGGCGGAAAGACCTTTGGTCGATAGCCAGTTATCAAGAGGAAGTTTATTTTATTTATATTTATTGATTATAAACAATAATGTAATTAATTCTTTTGTATTGTCCTCTGATAATAAAGATTTGTTATATATATATATCGAATTTTGGCTTTCACAGGTTTATCTTGGCCTTTCTTTTTGGCCTTGATTTCGATGCTCCAAACCTTCTTTTCAAACTTTTTCCACGAAAGGGTATCTTTCTCAAACTAGACTTGCAATCTGCGATAAATTTCGACTGGTTTAACGTTTTCACGGGCGAGGAACTTTAGAATTACGCGTTGCGTAAAAGAGGCAGGCATACTCTTTACATTAATTGTTACGGCTACTAAAGGACAGAACAAATCGGCTGGTGTGGTTCCCTAACTCTAGGCATCGCAACCTAAAGACCTCAACAGCCTAATCACAAATAAATACCATTCTCAATGCTCAGAACATACTTGTTCATATTTGATCGACCCACGTATTACCTTTTATTTACCAATGTTAGAAATGTAGTAATATCAAGGGGAGCCAATGCTTATGGGAGAACTGGAAATCGAGTCGAAAAGGAGAGACTATGGTCGGGAGTAAAACAGACGACTATATACACCAATCACCGGTCTCGCTTCTGGATGCAGCATCCAAACTCGGTTAGCAAATTTTATATAGAGAATGGCTAACTGGATATATATGAACTGTGGTAATATCCCCTCGCCAACAAATGACTGAATATATCGACCCACGTATTACCTTTTATTTAACAATGTTAGAAATGCAGTAATATCAAGGGGAGCCAATGCTTATGGGAGAACTGGAAATCGAGTCGAAAAGGAGAGACTATGGTCGGGAGTAAAACAGACGACTATATACACCAATCACCGGTCTCGCTTCTGGATGCAGCATCCAACCGCGGTTAGCAAATTTTATATAGAGAATGGCTAACTGGATATATATGAACTGTGGTAATATCCCCTCGCCAACAAATGACTGAATATATCTAAAACCCATATCCACACTTGTATTTCTAATTTAATAAATATTGCACTTATATCTAGGGTCCTCTTATATAAGAATATCCCGTTTGCGATTTCTAAATGATATTATACAATCACAGCTGAGACAGATAGGGTTTCAAGTTCACTTGAATTTCAATTTACATGACTTGCTTTGTTTTGGCAACTTGGGAAGCCATCATACTGAAGTTTTTGAAGATAATTAAATGATTTGAGCATACATACATGAAAGCTCCCATAAGTGGACGTCCATGGTCTTTATTATGTTGAGATGATATGTGATGATGATTTCTAATTTAATAAATGTTGCACTTATATCTAGGGTCCTCTTATGTATGAATGTCCCGTTTGTGGTTTTTGAATGATATTATACAATCACAGCAGAAACAGGTAGGGTTTCAAGTTGACTTGAATTTCAATTTACATGACTTGCTTTGTTTTGTCAACTTGGGAAGCCATCATACCAAAGTCTTTGAATATAATTAAATGATTTGAGCATACATACATGAAAGCTTCCATAAGTGGACGTCCATGGTATTTATTATGTTGAGATGATATGTGATGATGATTTCTAATTTAATAAATGTTGCTCTTATATCTAGGGTCCTCTTATGTATGAATGTCCCGTTTGTGGTTTCTGAATGATATTATACAATCACAGCAGAAACAGGTAGGGTTTCAAGTTGACTTGAATTTTAATTTACATGACTTGCTTTGTTTTGTCAACTTGGGAAGCTATCATACCGAAGTCTTTGAAGATAATTTAATGATTTGAGCATACATACATGAAAGCTTCCATAAGTGGACGTCAATGGTATTTATTATGTTGAGATGATATGTGATGATGATGTCCTGTTATTGAATAGTAATATATTTTGCAGAAATACACATTATATCTACATATACAAAAATCGTTTGCTTAATAGAGCAATCCGCTTATTGGATCTATCCGCAAAGACAGCTTTTACTGTGCTTGATTTTTCATAGAGTGTATGTGTGTAAATAATTGAATCGTTTTCTATTTTAGAGGTCCAATGTATTTTTATTTTTTATTTATAAATACGCTGTTGATACTTTTATTTGAACAAATCGTCGATTGGATGTTATCCGATGTAATATCACGACTCGTGTTGGCGTTTCAATCGTCACGTCGGACAATATGGTTGTCCGTTCGTGCATTGGTGTTGTGTCAGTCGTGTGCGTGTGTATGTGTGTAGTGTGCTAATGTTAGAAATTGTAACGGTCGCCAACCAATTAATTTCCGACCGTTCGATGATTTACAATTCGGCTGACATTTTCGGCGATCCTGTACGCTCTGCCCGATCCGAAACTATTAATAAACGTTGGCCGGCGTTTGCGCGCCATCACCATCCCATTGATATTTCAATTCCCCCGCCGAAAACACCTTTCATCTGTGATTTGGCAACCGGCCCTAATTCACCACGGAATTATCAACAATTGATTACCTGATTTTTTTTAAGCAGGTTAAATGGGACAAGAAATCCAGATACAGATCGAAATGAGGTTGATTGCCATCTGTTGAAAAGATTAATCTAATTTATTATTCCAACCAAATATACAATAATACGCTTCTAAAGCAAAACTCATTACCATGTATTATATATTAGTAGAAATGTTTTACTAAGTGATCAATGAGGAACAAGTTAACGATATACGCTCCCGAATTTGAAAAAAGTCATCCTTCTTGAGTGCAATTACACAATTTATATATATATATATATATATATATATATATATATATATATATATATATATATATATATATATATGTATCACTGTTTCTTCGGGTTTGGTCCCGCGTGTTTGGTCAGAATATATTATCTCCGAACAACAACCAAGAAATTCAAAATGCAACCCCTTCCGAAAATAATATTGAAATTGTCACTACTACATCATTAGAAGAACAAAACAGAAGAGTAACACGAAGCCAAACAAGAAATTCACGCATCAAGTAGTACGTAAAAGTCAAACAAGTGGTTGCTAGAGCAATGGAATTTTGATAGTTATTCCTGACGATGGTGACTGCGAAGTCATCGAAACGTCGAATTAAAAATAAAATGGACCAGAGCCAAGAAAATACGCGGGACCAAACCCGAAGAAACAGTGATACATGTTACGCCCGCGAAAATCTACGTTTTAACATATATAAAATTTGGAAACCGTGTTTGGATGCTGTTGCTGGATGCAAGACTCGTACACCACTTTATGACCACAATCTCTCCTTTTCTACTTGATTTCCAGTTCTTCTAAAAGCATTGGCTCCACTTGGCTGTACTTACTTTTTGAAGATCCCTCTTCATCACTTCGATGAGGAAATGCTTATTGTGATAGCATCGCCAGGTCTTGAGTTTAGAACTTACTTTAGATCCAATATGGTTATAAGGTCTTCAATTTTGAACTTGCTCTACATCCAATAGTATTACTATAGATATGTTCACTACTTTATTAAAGATTATTCTACTATTGTAGCAATGAATATTTGTATATGAAATGAGCACTTTATATACAGGCAGTTTTTCTTTTAAGTATAGATATCCCAATTATATGCTGTAAGTTTTTAGATATCGTTGTTTTTTTTAAGTGTTCTATTTGAAGCGTTATACGAGTGTTTTCCACTCCCAGGTTAAGCATGAAGTAAAATTTCGAGTTTAGAAAAGCCTGAAAATTTGGTTTGGTCGCGTAGCGCGAAGCGCGGAGCGACCAAACCAAATTTTCAGGCTTTTCTAAACTCGAAATTTTACTTCATGCGCCACGCGTACAAGACACTGATTTCAAGTGAAGTTTATTTGTTCACAGACCAAATATTTAGGCTTTTCTAAACTCGAAATTTTACTTCATGCGCCACGCGTACAAGACACTGATTTCAAGTGAAGTTTATTTGTTCACAGACCAAATATTTAGGCTTTTATAAACTCAAAATTTTACTTCATGCGCCACGCGTACAAGACACTGATTTCAAGTGAAGTTTATTTGTTCACAGACCAAATATTTAGGCTTTTCTAAACTCAAAATTTTACTTCATGCGTCACGGGTATTAAACGTTGAAATCACTGAAATGCTGTGAACAAATAACCTTCACTTGAAATCAGTGTCTTGTACGCGTGGCGCATGAAGTAAAATTTCGAGTTTAGAAAAGCCTGAAAATTTGGTTTGGTCGCTCCGCGCTTCGCGCTACGCGACCAAACCAAATTTTCAGGCTTTTCTAAACTCGAAATTTTACTTCATGCTTAATCTGGGAGTGGAACACACTCGTTTAAAGCTTCAAATTGAAGTCTAAAAAACGTATGCATATGTACACTAAAAAAAAAAATCTGTGTATATGAATTTCTATATATATTGTAAATAGCCATCGTGGCAAACATCTCAGCAACCAATTTTATTCTTCTATTGTAACGATGCACATGTATATATATTACTACTGCGACAAATGTTATTTCACTATTGTAGTGTATACATATTTACTTGGCAATATATGGCGCAGAGATAGCAATATATGGCGCAGGGGTAGCAATATATAGCGCAGGGATCAAGTTGCGACAAATTGTTATTATTGTAACAATATACATGTATATATATTACTACTACGACAAATGTTATTTCACTATTCTTTAGTAAATGCTTATCATGATAGCATCTCCAGGTCTTGAGTTTAGAACTTCTTCTAAGGTCTTGAACTTGCTCTACATCCAATAGTATTACTATAGATATATTCAGTACTTTATTAAAGATTATTCTACTATTGTAGCAATAAATATTTGTATATGAAATGAGCACTTCATATATAGGCAGTTTTTCTTTTAAGTATAGATATCCCAATTATATGCTGTAAGTTTTTGGATATCATTGTTTTTTTTTAAAGTGTTCAAGTTGAAGCTTTAAACGAGTGTTTTCCACTCCCAGGTTAAGCATGAAGTAAAATTTCGAGTTTAGAAAAGCCTGAAAATTTGGTTTGGTCGCGTAGCGCAAAGCGCGGAGCGACCAAACCAAATTTTCAGGCTTTTCTAAACTCGAAATTTTACTTCATGCGCCACGCGCATAAGACACTGATTTCAAGTGAAGTTTAGTTGTTCACAGTATTTCAGTGATTTCAGCGTTTAATACGCGTGACGCATGAAGTAAAATTTCGAGTTTAGAAAAGCTTGAATATTTGGTTTGGCCGCTCTGCTTCGCAGAGCGACCAAACCAAATATCCAAGCTTTTCTAAACTCGAAATTTTACTTCATGCTTAGCCTGGGAGTGGAAAACACTCGTTTAAAGCTTCAAATTAAAGTCTTTAAAAAAACGCATGGATATGTACACTTAATAGAAAAATTCTCTGTATATGATGGTGTATATATATTATAAATAGCCATCATGGCAAACAATTCTGCAACCAATTTTATTCTACTATTGTAACGATGTACATGTGTACATATATTACTACTGCGACAAATGTTATTTCACTATTGTAGTGCACACATATTTACTTGGCAATATATGGCGCAGAGATAACAATATATAGCGCAGGGATAGCAATATATGGCACAGGGATTAAGTTGCGGCAAATTGTTGTTATTCTTACCATATACATGTATATATATTACTACTACGACAAATGTTATTTCACTATTGTAGTGTACACATATTTACTTGGCAAAATATGGCGCAGGGATAGCAATATATGGCGCAGGCATCAAGCTGTGATAATATAAAGCGTAGGGATCAATCTGCGACAAATTGTATTCTAGCATTGTAGCTCCATCTTTCGTACGTTCTTAATTAATATTTGTTTACACAATAAAGAGATTGATCATGTCGAAACTTGACACGCTGATTGTGTTTTGATATTTACTTTTACCTGTCCGAACATTGTGTTATAAATAATTTTAATGCGTCTTTTCGAGCTCGCGAGGTCCATGGCCTAGTTCCCGCGACGCGGCGGCAGCGAGAGTGGTTATCGTGAAAAAAAGGCGAACCGGGGGAGAGAATATATATATACTATATATATATATCTGAAATGGAGTGGCGGTGGAGGAGAGGAAAAGGAGAGCTTATGAGTATTTTGACTGGAAGCAACTTGTTGCTCCCGCATCCGACTTTTACGAACTTTCCGCATCCGAAATTGGACAACAATCGGAAAGGTGCATATGTGCAGCGAGATTGTCTGGGCCGAGCAAGGCGTGGCTTTGTTTTCGTCTCCTGTTTATCATTATTATTATTATTCATAGTGATTCGTAAACACCGTTAGCTCATTACCATAGAGTGAAAGGCGTGCACAAGCCGAAGTTGAATGCATGGACCGATTTATACCTCACACATAAACTGTATTTATATTAAATTACTCACAGTAATGAATATATGTTAGTAGAAAGTTTTAATACTATATTTAAAATCATTTTACAAACATCTATTCATAGGGGAGTAAATGTTAAACTCTTTAAAGATATAAAATTAATGTGTGCACACGCATATTAATATTAAAATTATGGTTCATTCTTTAATACCATAACTTAAAATAAAACACCTTTTAACCTTTCTTCACAAATTATTTCTTTACCAGATATACATTTCGGACACAAAGTGACCATTATCAATGGTTTGATACTAGTATGAAACCATTGATAATGGCCACTTTGTATCCGAAATGTACATCTGGTAAAGAATACATTTGTGAAGAAGATGACCAATGGTCGTAACTAGTCGGAAATAATATAAATAAGTGAAACAAACCAAGTGTTTTAATTTAAATTTAATTTAAATCATCCAGTATTATATTCAAAAATGTTTCACCGCGGGTTAAGTGAGAAATTAATTAAAGATATTAAAAGTATTTTATTTCAAGTTATCATCTTCACGTAACTCACCCAAATGTATCTTTAATACCATATTAAGATTGACGCGAGGAAGCACAATGGGTCTAAGTGCAGTGCAGAAATGCGCACTCCTCAAAGAACCAGAACTATATTAAGAATTTGTTTACAAACATTTATTCATGGGAGAGTAAATGTTAACTCTTCAAAGATATAAAATTATTGTGTGCACAATCATATTAATATTAAAATTATGGTTCATCCCTAAACACATATTAACAATAAAATGTAGATACTCACACACGTGTATTATTATTAAATTACTTCGAGTGTGTGTATAAATGTTTTTTTTAAACAGGAAAACGTGAGGGTTTTCCAACTCCATTCTCTTAATAAAACGAAAATGATAAATTCGAAACATGCCCGGAATGTCGTGAACGTTTCATGCAATCCGGGATGAATATTCCTGCCCTCGTTTTCATTTCATTTTTTGCCCCTCCCGCGCCCGCCCTCCCCCCTCATCCGCATCTTTCCAACTCTCCTGGCAGTCTTCATTTTATTTTATTTCATTTCATTTTATCGAGACGGATGACAATAAGCCCTCGGCTCGGCCGAATGGTCAAGACGCAGGCGTCGCGACGCCTCCGACTGGTCATCCTGGATATCGATTTGCATGTTGTGTCCATCTATTCCGTCTTGGGGATGAAAACGGGCACAATAAAAAATAAAAATGCGCTCGTAAGCGGAAATAAACTCTGAAAAGCCCGCCCTTTTTGTGCAGGAGACAAAAGCTCGCTTTGTCATCTGTAATTGAAATCGCGGAGGTGGGGGAGATTTAGGGGTGGAATTGTTGCCATTAATTGCTCTCTTCCTTGTGAACGTCACTTGATCTCGCCCTTGTTGCTCCTCTCGGAAGTAACTTTTCAAACAACGTCCATAATTTATGACAAACACCGTGAACAATTGTTTAAAACTATAACGCTGCAAGTTTTAGTGGCTATTCATCTTTTAAATGGGTAAACTGCTTTCGCGAATTAAATTTTCATAATTAACGTCAACTCCTTAAACTTGATTTTTAGTATACTGCAATTATAATAAATCTAGTTAAGGTAGAGCAAAAAATAACTTCCCTCATTTACTGTTTTCTCTCTAAACATTTCCTCATATAACAGTCCGCATACCGGGTGTAACTCAAAACAGGTACATTCCCTTTAGTTTTTTTTTTATTTGAAATATCAACTTGAAATTTTGTAAGGCTATATAATATCCACACAAAATGTTAAAGAGGTATTCCAAAAAATTATTAAGATATGAATATTTGAAATGTTCATCTTACCAAAAAATCGCATAAAATTAATCTACTTTCACGTTCGATTGGCAATAACTCAAAAATTATTGATAGGGTATTTTAATATTTTTACACATTATTAAAGAGCAAAGTTTACTTAATATCCACACAAAATTTCATTGGGATATTCTAAAAAATTACTAAGATATGAATCTTTGAATTGTTCATCTTCCCGAAAAATCGCATGAAATTAATCTATTTTACGTTCAATTGCAAATAACTCAAACATTATTGATATGGTATTTTAAGATTTTTACACATTTTGCAAAAGCAGTGTTTACTTAATATCCACCCATAATTTCATAGGAGTATTCCAAAAAATTATAAAGATATGCATCTTTGAATTGTTCATCTTCCAGAAAAATCGCATAAAATCAATCTATTTTACGTTTAATTGGAAATAACTCAAAAATTATTGATAGGGTATTTTCAGATTTTTACACATTTTCAAAGAACAATGTTTACTTAATATCCACCCAAAATTTGTTAAGCATATTCCAAAAAATTATTAAGTTATGAATTTTTAAATTGTTCATCTTCCCGAAAAATCGCATAAAATTAATCTATTTGTACGTTCAATTGGAAATAACTCAAACATTATTGATAGGGTATTTTAAGATTTTTACACATTTTGAAAGAGCAGTGTTTACCTAATATCCACCCATAATTTCATAGGGGTATTTCAAAAAATTATCAAGGTATGAATCTTTGAATTGTTCATCTTCCAGAAAAATCGCATAAAATCAATCTATTTTACGTTAAATTGGAAATAACTCCAAAATTATTGATAGGGTATTTTCAGATTTTGACACATTTTCAAAGAACAATGTTTACTTAATATCCACCCAAAATTTGTTATGGATATTTCAAAAAATTATTAAGTTATAAATTTTTGAATTGTTCATCTTCCAAAAAAATCGCATAAAATTAATCTATTTTACGATTAACTGGAAATAACTCAAAAATTATTGATTTTCAGATTTGTACAAATTTTCAAAGAGCAATGTTTACTTAATATTCACCCTAAATTTTATACGGATATTCCAACAAATTATCAAGATATGAATCATTGAAATTCTCATCTTCCCGAAAAATCGGATAAAATTAATCTATTTTTACGTTCAATTGGAAATAACTCAAAAACCGTTGATAGGGTATTTTTAGATTTTCACACTTTTTTAAAAAGCAATGTTCCACCGGAAATTTCACACGGATATTCCGAAAAATTATCAAGATATGAATCATTAAAATGCTCATCTTTCCAATAAATCGCATAAAATTAATCTATTTTACGTTCAATTGGAAATAACTCAAAAACTATTTATAGGGTTTTTTCAGATCTTTACAAATTTCTAAAGAGCAATGTTCACTCAATATGCATACAAAATTTCACACGGACATTCCAAAAAATTATCAAGATATGAATCTTTGAAATGTTCATCTTCCCGAACACTCGCATAAAATTAATCTTTTTTACGTTCAATTGGAAATAACTCAAAAACCATTGATAGGGTGTTTTCAGATTTTTACACATTTTCAAAGAGCAATGTTCACCTAATATCCACAAAATATTTTAAAGGGAAATTCCAAAAAATGATCAAGATATGAATCATTGAAATGTTCATCTTCCCGAAAAATCACATAAAATTAATTTATTTCTACGTGTACTTGAAATAATTTTCAAGATATAATTTGTCTTTTGTAATTCTTATAACTGTATTATTGATTTAAAACAAAACCGATGCGATGCAACGGTAGCCAGATTTGTGAAATCATTTTTTTTACGTGTGCTACTATGATTTAGATTAAATTAATTCGTAAATTGTTAGGTTAGGCGGCCAAACCAAATTTTTAGGCCTTTCTAAGCTCGAAATTTTACTTCATGCACCACGCGTTATACACACTGAAAGCACTGAAATATTGTGAACGAGTAAACTTCGCTTGAAATCAGTGTCTTGTACGCGTGGCGCATGAAGTAAAATTTCGAGTTTAGAAAAGCCTGAAAATTTGGTTTGGCCGCTCCGCGCTTCGCGCTACGCGACCAAACCAAATTTTCAGGCTTTTCTAAACTCGAAATTTTACTTCATGCTTAACCTGGGAGTAGAAAAAACTCGTTTAAAGCTTCAAATTGAACTATTTAAAAAAGCAAGGAATATCTGAAAATTTTAAAATCACGAAGAGAAGTAAGTAACTATCGTAATTGTTGGGAAAACACAAGACTTTGATTGAAGTTTACTCTCTGAAAATAACAGCACATAATCAGGATATTTATACTTAAAAGAAAAACTCCCTGTATATCCAGTTAGCTAGTCCCCATATAAAATTTGGGAACCGTGTTTGGATGATGTTGCAGGATGCGAGACTGGTGATTGGTGTTTATAGTCAACAATCTTACTATTCGGGAACCAAGTGGGGTCCTGACCATAGTCTCTTCTTTTCTACTCGATTTTCAGTTCTTCCATAAGTTTGATTAAAACGCTTAAAACCTTTTAACACATAATCATTGGCTCCCCTTGCTCTTACCCCACGCAGAACCACTGAAACAAAAGAACTTTTAATAACTTCATTAGTCGTTTAACTATCTTTGAATATAATATAGCAAAATAAATGATTGATACTGGATAAGATGGATTTGCTTGCTTGCGGGAATATTAAATCAACGTCAATCCTTTTGGCGCCCAACACGGGGCCAACAGGTATTTATATGTCTTCTGAAACTTGCATAAAGATTAAATGTTTAAAATACGCCGTATTTGAACAAAATAATATTTGTACAAGCTTTAGAAGTGTTGTTCTTAGTAAATCTATCAATACAAAATCATTTAAAGCTTATGGAAATAATGCGGATTTCCGCAATCAATAAATAATTCCGTTCATAGAAATCACACGCCGGGCAATCAAACTTCGCAAAAATGTAAAACCATAACGAAACAATCCCTACACCACAAACGTCAAAAAAACAATGCAATTATTCGCCTTGAAAAACCTATAAACATGATATATCTATATTTACAATTCTGTCATCCTGTTTCCTTTCAGCCTCAATCCTTTTTTTGCAGTTCGCAGAAGAAAGGTGGAGACCGTGTCGAACGCGCTGCTCCGTTTTTTTTCTCTCACTCCATATTTATATTGTGCAAGTTTTCCGCAAATTAGACATGTACTCTCCGCGATCACGATTATGATCATGTTGATGATCGCGCGGTCTCTCTGTGCATATGTGTGTGTGTTATGAAAGCAAAGTGAGCCGAGTTCTCCGATCCGGATGACTCACCGCCCGAGCGATTTCCATAAAACGCGTCGGCTGCCATTATGCAAGGAATATATGCTAAACAGGAAAAAATAAATAGTAATAACGTGATTGTAAAATGTCATTTTGCATAAAATCGTCTTTATTACCGAAATGAATTGTGTGAATTATATATACGAATTGTTATGGAAATGTTATTGTTGTCATTGCATATTAAATACTTGTATGATATACATTTAGGTTAGAATTTCAGAGAATACTTTCAAAGTTCTTTTATAGATTCTACAATACTAATTGCATGATTCTGCTTACAATACACGTGCTTTAGTACTATCGTGACTCTTTTAATAACATCTTATCTTAACCACATCTTTAATATTACCTTAGCAACAATACAATATTGACCACAACTACGATACTGTTTTGGCCACGCCTACAATACTATCTTTACCACGCCTACAATTTTGTCTTTACCACGCCTACAATTTTGTCTTTACCACACCAACAATGTTGTCTTTACCACGCCTACAATGTTGTCTTTACCACGCCTACAATTTTGTTTTTATCACGCCTACAATGTTGTCTTTACCACGCCTTCAATTTTGTCTTTATCACGCGTACAATTCTGTTTCGACCATGTTTACAGTACTATATATATTTGATGCATGATATTTTAGAAGAGCAGAAGCATTAAATTACATGAGGTAATTACATGGAAGTACGTGTATACATTTCTAGTTAATCTACATGTAAATCAAATAAATCTTTGGCAATCGAAAAATAACCTTAATCAGTTTACAACTCACTCGTTCGTGAACAAATTATTTTTATCGCCGCCGCTCACCGTAACGGAATCTTGGCTAGTAAATTCGTCAACGACTTTTATAGCCTAACCCCAGAGCGAGAGCGCGCGCTTTTATTGTTATCCCATTATTTTAATCTAACTTTATTATTAGCCGTGGAGAAATTGATGAAATGCTTCAAAGAGAGAAATTATCTGCGTCCAACACACACACACACACATATACATACGAGAAAAAAAAAACTAACCGGGTATTTTTAAACTAGCGACGTTGCGAGTAGTCACACTTTAAATTTATAACTCGTGTGCATGAAGAAGAGGCGCGTACTTATTTATAGGGATGCGTCCCGACGTGGAGAGGAGAGTGTTCCTGGACTTTCCCCTGACTAATTCGCAGCGACTAAAATTAAGCGCGAAAATCGGAAAAATCAGCGAATGGGACAATTAACGACGCGCGAAATTAATTTCACGAGGAAATGCCGCTTTGGTTCCAATGTTTAGCCATAATACCATCTCAAAATCAGAAAATTTGTTCGTTTGTAGGTATAAGACAGAAAAAAGTTAAGATATTTGGAACTTTTCCAGAAGTAATTCATTAATTATGATCAAATGCTAAGGTGTTATAAGATTATAGTAGGCGTGACCTAAATATTGTAAATTGTGGGCGGAGCACTGGAATTTCGCCTACTATCAATACCTCGCCACGCCTACAATACTATTTTAACTCAATCTTCAACTTTTAACCCCGCATAGAGTATTATTACAGTTCATATACGTGTATATCCGAAATGCCGCGTTGGTTCCAATGTTCAACCATAATACCATCGCAAAATCAGATAATTTGTTCATTTGTAGATATAAGACAGAAAAAAGCTAAGATATTTGGAAGTTTTCCAGAAGTAATTCATTAATTATGATCAAATGCTAAGGTGTTATAAGATTATAGTAGGCGTAGACAAAATATTGTAAATTGTAGGCGGAGCACTGGAATTTCGCCTACTATCAATACCTCGCCACGCCTACAATCAATCTCTAAATTTTAACTCCGCCCAGAGTGTTATTACAGTCCATATACGTGTATATCCAGTTAGCCAGCTTCTATATAAAATTTGGAAACCGTGATTGGATGCTATTGCCGGGTTCCAGACTGGTGATTGGTGTGTATTACGACTTCTTATTCTTACCTCTTCTTTTCTACTTGATATCTAGTTTTTTCGTAAGCAATGGCTCCCCTTGGTACTATCTTGATGAAGACTATTATAAGTATAATAAATTATAATTCGAACATAATATATAAAATTACGAAAAAACTATTCGTGAAAATGCAAACAGTGTCTTAATTAATAAGACAATTTAAGACGATAAATATCCATTGAAACAACTACTTATATTTATCGTCTTAAATTGAATAAGACAATTTAAGACGATAAATATAAGTAGTTGTTTCAATGGATATTTATCGTCTTAAATTGTCTTATTAATTAAGACACTGTTTGCATTTTCACGAATAGTTTTTTCGTAATTTTATATATTATGTTTAAAGTGTGCAAACTATAAGAAGCGTAAGCTTATTTTCTCGAATTCAAATAGTTTTGAATTTGAATTTATCTTATAATTCGAACTTCAATACTTCTAGAATTGGAGTATTAAACCTTTCATTATTATCTTGTCCACACCTATACTCCAACTCTACAAGTATTGAAGCTCGAATTATAATTTATGACTCGACTTCCATTAGATCTGGCTTGGTTTCTAAAATTATCTTAGATATCTACCAGGTCTGTAAATAACAGATGATCAGGTTTGTTTGTATTGCTATTTTTGCACGCACAATAGGCGTACCATTGATACTTTGACTAATTTTGATATTTTTTTTTTGCTAGCCTGCAGTATTATTTTCATCGTCCACAATTCTACTGGTCCTAAAGTATTTTTTTATCTGCCTAAAATACTACTTGGACTTGGTCTTCATATTTTGCACTATCCTACAGTATTATCTAGATATTAGATTTGAGGTAGCCTAGACTTTTATCTGAGCTACCCACAATACTACTTGGACCCGATCGTAACCTTTCGACCTCTTGTAATCTACAGCCATCCTTCTTTTAATTATATCATACCAATAAATATTTCACAGGCGATATCCAATAAATTCTTGATTTCTCTTGTGTACAGATCGCAATTGAAAACTGGAGAAGTAACAGATGATCAGGTGTGTTTGTATTGGTATTGTTGCGCGCACAATAGTCGTACCATTTTCAAGAACAAACTTAGAGTAATTAACGGCGCGGTATGTCGTCGCTGGGATCGTAAAAACGCCGCCATTGTTCCATCCACATAGCATCTCGTGGTATGGAATCCGTGAATGCATTTCTTAAAACCGGCCCGAGTCTCGAGTCCCATTTATTTTAACTCGACTTCTTCCAGGAACTGGCAACGCTCAATAGGCGAACAATTTTCTTGTATAGGAAAAAAAATAATGATTGAATTAAGTTGCTAACAAATGTTTCTAATCAACACAATAATGATGATATGGTATGGTATGACACAAGATCTAGGCTACTACAATTTTGCCAATGCTGAGTTACCTCTAATATTCTTCTTTTAATTTGATATCAAGAAAACGCTTAGCTTTCTTATGCCACTTTTATTAAAGTAATATAAAACAGTTAAGTGTTTTCTTTATATATATCAAAATCAAAATGTACCACGAAGTGAATGCCTCTAAGATTCAAGAATTCTTCTTTTAGTTACGTGAAATAAAAATTGTGAAGTAATAAATACTAATTTCACATACTTGAGCTATCTCCTAGATGTCATACTTCATCTACAGATAAAGATATCATTTTTTGCAAAGAAGAAGGGTAAGGAACAAATTAAACACTTATTTGGTATAATTTATTACTAGTAAGGTACGATTCATGAGAGGTATTTCCTTGATTTGTAGTGCTTTCTGCACCAATACATGTCATACGAAACTAGTTTGATGTCATCAAATTGCGTGTGTGAAAAGAGACAGAAAACTTTATAATATGTCTGCTATATTTTTTAGATGGAACATGCGAAAATATATGTTCCGGTATGCAGCTTTAAAATTTTGAGGTTAGACGTCACTTTTTGACAATTTTTTCGTAAAAATAAATCTGCAAAAACCCAGCTACAAATCATTTTAATTAATCGTTTTCAATATGAGTTTGAGTGGTATAATTCCAATTTCCACATCTACTAAATAGTTCAAGTATTTACAGAATAAATAATGCATTTATGTTGATTTTGTGTAAGCTCAAACGAAAATGTTAGTTGAATCGAATGCGTATTCAGTTGATTTGGTAAATAGTCATCGGATTAATCTGTTAATACAGGGAATTTTTCTTTTAAGTATATATATACAGGGAATTTTCTATTAGGTATACATATGCATACGCTTTTGTTTTAAAGAGTTCAATTTGAAGCTTGAAACGAGTGTTTTCCACTCCCAGACTAAGCATGAAGTAAAATTTCGAGTTTAGAAAAGCCTGAAAATTTGGTTTGGTCGCGTAGCGCGAAGCGCTACGCGGCCAAACCAAATTTTCAGGCTTTTCTAAACTCGAAATTTTACTTCATGCGCCACGCGTATTTAACACTGTTCCCCGTTTGCACCCAAGTCGATTAACTTAATCAGTAATTAGTATTTTTTAAAACACAACAATTGTATTTACAAATTGTTTAAACAATTGCATATTGATGAAATAGACATGTTTAGCATATCCTAAAAATGTATAACTTTCTTATGATCTAGAAATTTCACTTAATCAGAGGTTTAGTCAATGATTAGTGGATGATTAAAGCTAATCGGTCGGGGTGTAAATGGACCTGAAAGCACTGAAATATTCGCTTCGCTTGAAATCAGCGTCTTATACGCGTGGCGCATGAAGTAAAATTTCGAGTTTAGAAAAGCCTGAAAATTTGGTTTGGTCGCTCCGCGCTACGCGACCAAACCAAATTTTCAGGCTTTTCTAAACTCGAAATTTTACTTCTTGCTTAGTCTGGGAATGGAAAACACTCGTTTAAACTTCAAATTGACCTCTTTTCTATTAGGTATACATATGCATACGCTTCTTTTAAAGCTTAAAACGAGTGTTTTCCACTCCCAGACTAAGCATGAAGTAAAATTTCGAGTTTAGAAAAGCCTAAAAATTTGGTTTGGTCGGGTAGCGCGAAGCGCTACGCGGCCAAACCAAATTTTCAGGCTTTTCTAAACTCGAAATTTTACTTCATGCGCCACGCGTGTTAAACACTGAAAGCACTGAAATATTGTAAACGAGTAAACTTCGCTTGAAGCAAGTGTTTTATACGCGTGGCGCATGAAGTAAAATTTCGAGTTTAGAAAAGCCTGAAAATTTGGTTTGGTCGCTCCGCGCTTCGCGCTACGCGACCAAACCAAATTTTCAGGCTTTTCTAAACTCGAAATTTTACTTCATGCTTAGTCTGGGAATGGAAAACACTCGTTTAAACTTCAAATTAACCTCTTTTCTATTAGGTATACATACGCTTTTTTTTAGAGTTCAATTTAAAGCTTAAAACGAGTGTTTTCCACTCCCAGACTAAGCATGAAGTAAAATTTCGAGTTTAGAAAAGCCTGAAAATTTGGTTTGGTCGCGTAGCGCGAAGCGCGGAGCGGCCAATCCAAATTTTCAGGCTTTTCTAAACTCGAAATTTTACTTCATGCGCCACGCGTGTTAAACACTGAAAGCACTGAAATATTGTAAACGAGTAAACTTCGCTTGAAATAAGTGTTTTATACGCGTGGCGCATGAAGTAAAATTTCGAGTTTAGAAAAGCCTGAAAATTTGGTTTGGTCGCTCCGCGCTTCGCGCTACGCGACCAAACCAAATTTTCAGGCTTTTCTAAACTCGAAATTTTACTTCATGCTTAACCTGGGAGTGGAAAATACTCGCTTAAACTTCAAATTGACTTCTTTTAAGAAAACAACGAATATTAAAAAATCTACACGTAATTGGGATATATATATACTCAAAAGAAAAAACTCACAAGAAATTATGATTTAAAGCTTTTCTAAAAGAAAAAAGCACTAATATACTCGCGACCTACACAGTATGACATTGTCATGTAACGTTAAAATCTGACACAACTAGGAAACATTCTTGCAAATACAACAGTCGACATACTCTCTAAAAAATTTGAGCCACATATTCCAATTAAATGAGTCACAGGACATCTCTCCTGAATTTCACTATACTTGAGTAATCTCCTTCAACTGTAGATGAAGTTTGATAAGACACCATTTCTTGCAAAGAAGATGTTTAAGGAACAAATGAAACACTTATTTGATATAATTTATTACTAGTATTTTATGATTTACTAAGCATACTCATTATGAGATTTAACACTGGAACTATTTTCACTATACCTTCAATAAGGTCTTAACCACGCCCACTATCTCATTCTGATGACCACGCCCACAATACTATCCTAGTCACTCCTACTCTAATATTTTGATTACAGTCGTACTTTGAAACTATTTTCACTACACCTGCAATAAGGTTTTATCCACGCCCACTATCCCATTTTGAAGACATTATTATGTTGACCACTCCCACAATACTATCCTAGTCACTCCTACTCTAATATTTTAATTACAGTCGTACTTTGACCACTACTCTACTTCAGTTATCTCCTTTATCTGTAAATGAAGTTTGATAAGACATTATTTCTTGCAAAGAAAAAGTTGAAGGAACAAATTAAGCACTGATTTTATATAATTTATTGCTAGTATTTTATGATTTACTTAGCATACTCATTATGAGATTTAACAGTGAAACTATTTTCACTACACCTGCAATAAGGTCTTAACCACTCCCACTATCCCATTCTGAAGACATTATTATGTTGACCACTCCCACAATACTATCCCAGTCACTCCTACTCTAATATTTTAATTACAGTCGTACTTTGACCACTACTCTACTTCAGTTATCTCCTTTATCTGTAAATTAAGTTTGATAAGACATCATTTCTTGCAAAGAAAAAGTTGAAGGAACAAATTAAACACTAATTTTATATAATTTATTGCTAGTATTTTATGATTTACTTAGCATACTCATTATGAGAGTTAACAGTGAAACTATTTTCACTACACCTGCAATAAGGTCTTAACCACGCCCACTATCCCATTCTGATGACATTATTATGTTGACCACGCCCACAATACTATCCTAGTCACTCCTACTTTAATATTTTAATTACAGTCATACTTTGACCACATCTACTCTACTATTTTCATTACAGTTACATTTTGCACAGAGCTAAAGAAAATTCTGAGGATTAAAATCTGTGGGTTTATAGATGTTTCTGCTTGGAAATTAGCATGTTCACAATTTCCACACAATCAATGCTGAAGATGATTTCTTTAAACCTCTTTGTGCAACATGTTAAAAATGTGAATTAGATACATCTCTGAAGCTCAAGTTGGTCATTTCCTGTGATGTCACGATTGTTGAAAAAAGTTGCTCCTAATTTTTCGATAAGGCTTTGAACCTCTTTGTGAAACACGTTAAAAATGTGAATTAGATACATCTTTGAAGCTCAAATTGGTCATATCGTGTGATGTCACGATTGATGAAAAAAGTTGCTCCTAATTTTTCGAGAAGGGTAAAAAGACCTGGTGTTCCTAACATCCATTCAATCATATATAAGTTATATAACTTCAGACACCAACGCCCAAATGTATAACAACACATGTGTGTGCAATTATTTCTGGGTGAAAGGTCAGTTACCACTTTCCTACAAATCCAGATGAAAGACAAACCCGCGCCCATCGGACCGTAACACCCGGCATAAACCTACCTAACTACAAACTACTGTTTTACACACGGGAGCCTATATGCACACATGTACATAGCCGTGTGTGCACGTGCATCTTTCAGGTTGATTATAAGGAGCTGAAGGGAAAGTGGTACGTTCGGATCACGCTCGAGTGATCCCGCAACGTAATCGTGTGTGCGCTCGCTCGCTCACCTCAACTCAATCCAAACTCGGCGCTCGGCAACTTATCTAAATTAAATCGTTCCACACATCACCCTTTACGTCCTCACCAGACAAAAAGTTGAACACGGTTTACCTGTTGGATGGATGGTTGTTGATGTATTTGTGTGGTGCGAGTGCTGTTGTTGGAGGGTCAGAAAGCCGGTTTGCCTGAACGCAATTATTGCATAATGATTGTCTATACAGGGATTTTTTCTTATAAGTATACATATCGCGATGCAAATTATCAGGTATTTTATAAAACCGTTTAATTTGAAACTTCTACTAACTTTTTACACTCCTTGGTTAAGCATGAAGTAAAATTTCGTGTTTTTTATTTTCAATTTGAAACTTCTACCAACTTTTTCCACTTCTTGGTTAAGCATGAAGTAAAATTTTGAGTTTAGATAAGCCTGAAAATTTGGTCACGTAGCGCTAGGCGACCAAACCAAATATTCAGGCTTCTCTAAATTCGAAATTTTACTTTATGCGCCATGCGTGCAAAATAGTGATGTCAAAAAAGTTCAAAAATACATAACACATAACACAATAGGCAACCCATTATATATTAACGGTATTGGGTTGCCTATAATCAATGTTTTAAAGAATTTATTCAATGCCGAGTTTGGCTTTCGTTTTGTTCAGGTGTATACTTATGTATAAAGTTATGGTATACCGATAAAATAGCTTTTTGAACTCGCCGCCTCGAAAGTGAGGTTTCCAACACCGTTTTGATAACTTGAAAGTCGCATTTCCGGTATTTCACTTTCGGCACGAGTTCAGCAAAGTTAAAATCACGTACGCAAAATTTGACAGGTGAACTGTCATTTCAGTTGAATTATAATTTGATTATAGAATGTAGAAGTTGCGGATTTTAAAGAATGACAAAAAATAATTTATTTGAAGTTTTTCCGAAAAGGGTTGTTGGTTTGAACAAGTAAAGTATACTACGTGCTGAATGAGTTTGTCGTAAGTGAGCTACAGGTGTAAGCTACAATACAGAGAGGCAACTGCAACAGATCGGAAGAATATTTGCCCTAAGGTGTCCACGTAGGGAGAACCTGAGAAGATAGAACATGATTGAGGTATGATAGATGGGTAATTCTTAGAATTGGATTCCGCACCAATTAGGCGTATTTTTAAGCAAATCTATTTTTCAAGTTTAAAATTAAGCATCAGGAAAGGTCTCGTTGTGTCAGCCGTGTCTCGGAACGTCGAAATTGACCCATAAAAAGGCCCCATTCGGCCTCTGGTTAGCAACCCCAGTGTACAAAGTTTCGTTATTGAGGGTTAAAATTTGAGCGTTGAATTTTTCAAACGCTCACCAAAAATCGAATTCTGCACGGATTTCGTTAGGATTTTCTGCAATGAGTAGCCCAAAGTGTCACGCTCGCAATTCTGCCGCTCCACCAGCTACCCGATGCCTGGTTTGGACACAATAAACTAAACAATGGTACGCGGCCGGGGCTCGACTCAAAAAGGGGCACGTAAAAAATAACTCTTGTTGGCAACTTTTTTATTCAGCCGATTCGGGGGTCCAGAGTAGTTGCAATGTATCGGCGGGGGTGATTTGCCTCGTAATTGACCCATTTGCGACGTTCATGGCCGCGGGGAACGCAAGGAGAGCATTCAAAATTTTAAATTTCCTGACGTGTGTCAGATTCGGTCGTTATTTTGTTGAAACCTCCTATGTGAGTTAAACAAAAATGTTTAGGAAACACAAAAACTGTTTAAAAACATAGTTAAGTAGTTCTTTTCAAACAATGTTTTTAATGAATCATTGTATAAGATTTAGGAAATAACTTTACTACATAGGAGGTTTCATAAACTCAAAGTTATATTTTTAATATTTATTAACGTGATATCAAACTTCAGCAGTATATTTTGAACTTCACTTTAAATCAATGTTTTATACGCGTGGCGCATGGAGTAAAATTTCGCGTCCAAATCCAAACGCTCAGGCTTTTCTAAACTCGAAATTTTACTTCATGCTTAGTCTGGGAGTGGACAGTACTCGTTAAAAACTTGAAAACTGAACCAGAGAATTGTTTAAAATTGATGAAACTTCAAATAGATTACGATATTTTGGAGAATTTTCTAAAGTCAGGTTGCAATAGAAGGGAGGATACGACGTCCCTTGTGACCCCAGAAAAAATAGAATAGGGTGTTCTCTTATAAGCTTTTTATTCTCTGAAGTTGTTGAATTTTATAAAGTTAGGCTATAAAATAAGGGTGATACGACGTCCCTGATGACTCCAGAAAAAGTAGAACAGGGTGAGTTCCCCTTAATGCTTTTTATTCTCGGAGTTTGTTGAATTATTTAGAGTTAGGTTGCATATTACGACGGCCCTGCTAACAACAAAAATAGTAAAGTAGTGTAATTTCCCTTCTATGCTTTTTATTCTGGGAATTTTTTGAGTTTTTTAGAGTTAGGTTGTATAATAAGGGAGATATGACGTTCCTGGTGACCCTAGAAAGAGTAGACCACGGTGAGTTTCCCTTTATGCTTTTTATTCTCGGAGTTTGTTGCATTTTTTAGAGTTAGGTTGTATAATAAGGGAGATATGGTGTCCCTGGTGACCCTAGAAAAAGTAGAACAGGGTGAGTTTCCCTTTATACTTTTTATCCTAGGAGTTTGTTGAATTATTTAGAGTTAGTTTTTTTTTACTTTACTTTCAGCAAACTAAACGAGTGTCTTCCACTCCCAGACTAAGCATGAAGTAAAATTTCGAGTTGAGAAAAGCCAACAACAAAAAGAGTAAAGTAGGGTAATTTCCCTTCTATGCTTTTTATTCTGGGAATTTTTTGAGTTTTTTAGAGTTAGGTTGTATAATAAGGGAGATATGACGTTCCTGGTGACCCTAGAAAGAGTAGACCACGGTGAGTTTCCCTTTATGCTTTTTATTCTCGGAGTTTGTTGCATTTTTTAGAGTTAGGTTGTATAATAAGGGAGATATGGTGTCCCTGGTGACCCTAGAAAAAGTAGAACAGGGTGAGTTTCCCTTTATACTTTTTATCCTAGGAGGATGTTGAATTATTTAGAGTTAGGTTTTTTTTACTTTACTTTCAGCAAACTAAACGAGTGTCTTCCACTCCCAGACTAAGCATGAAGTAAAATTTCGAGTTGAGAAAAGCCCGAAGAATTTGGATTTGGACGCGCAGCGTCCAAATCCAAATTCGGGGTTTTCTCAACTCGAAATTTTACTTCATGCGCCACGCGCACAAAACACTGATTTCAGATAAAGATATTGTTGGCATTTGACATTCAGGAAAATCACGAATGCCAACTGTTACAATGATTTAAATATTATGCGATATTTTATGAAACCGTAATTAATTTCTTTTTATGTTCAATGAAAACATTTATTTTGCGATATTTCCAATGTGAAATACATTTTGTTTATCAAACCATAAATAATTCTTTCTTGGGTTGACTGGTAACATCTTAAAATAAACAAATATTTAAAATCCACAAAAATTAATAATAAAACATGACAAAAATCACCTTACTTCGTGATATTTTAAATTCACATTAATTGTATTTTATATTTATTTGCTCTGTTTTTTTTTTACATTAGCTGTTTTCGTAAATTCATTTAGTTTAAAAATTCAAACGAGTGTTTTCCACTCCCAGACTGAGCATGAAGTAAAATTTCGAGTTGAGAAAAGCCCTAAGAATTTGGATTTAGACGCGCAGCGTCCAAATCCAAATTCGGGCCTTTTTCAACTCGAAATTTTACTTCATGCGCCACGCGCACAAAACACTGATTTTACATTAGCTGTTTTCGTAAATTCATTCAGTTTAAAGCTTCAAACGAGAGTTTTCCACTCCCAGACTGAGCATGAAGTAAAATTTCGAGTTGAGAAAAGCCCTAAGAATTTGGATATGGACGCGCAGCGTCCAAATCCAAATTCGGGCTTTTTTCAACTCGAAATTTTACTTCATGCGCCACGCGCACAAAACACTGATTTCAAATGAAGATATTGTTGGCATTTCACATTGAGGAAAATCACGGATGCCAACTGTTACAATAATTTAAATATTATGCGATATTTTATGAAACCATAATTAATTCCTTTTTTATGTTCAATGCATTTATTTTGCAATTTTTCCAATGTGAAATACATTTTTTTATCAAACCATAAATAATTCTTCTTTGTGTTGACTGGTAACATCTTAAAATAAACATATATGTAATATCAACAAAAATTAATATTAAAACATTGCAAAAATCACAATACTTTGTGATATTTTAAATTCACTTTAATTTTATTTCACATTTATTTGCTCTGTTTTTTTTACATTAACTGTTTTCGTAAATTCGTTCAGTTTGAAACTTCAAACGATTGTTTTCTACTCCCAGACTGAACATGAAGTAAAATTTCGAGTTGAGAAAAGCCCTAAGAATTTGGATTTGGACGCGCAGCGTCCAAATCCAAATTCGGGCTTTTCTCAACTCGAGGTGTTGACTGGTAACATCTTAAAATAAACATATATGTAAAATAAACAAAAAATAATATTAAAACATTGCAAAAATCACAATACTTTGTGATATTTTAAATTCACTTTAATTTTATTTCACATTTATTTGCTCTGTTTTTTTTACATTAACTGTTTTCGTAAATTCGTTCAGTTTGAAACTTCAAACGATTGTTTTCTACTCCCAGACTGAACATGAAGTAAAATTTCGAGTTGAGAAAAGCCCTAAGAATTTGGATTTGGACGCGCAGCGTCCAAATCCAAATTCGGGCTTTTCTCAACTCGAGGTGTTGACTGGTAACATCTTAAAATAAACATATATGTAAAATAAACAAAAAATAATATTAAAACATTGCAAAAATCACAATACTTTGTGATATTTTAAATTCACTTTAATTTTATTTAACATTTATTTGCTCTGTTTTTTTTACATTAACTGTTTTCGTAAATTCGTTCAGTTTGAAATTTCAACCGAGTGTTTTCTACTCCCAGACTGAGCACGAAGTAAAATTTCGAGTTGAGAAAAGCCCTAAGAATTTGGATTTGGACGCGCAGCGTCCAAATCCGAATTCGGGCTTTTCTCAACTCGAAATTTTACTTCATGCGCCACGCGCACAAAACACTGATTAAAAGTGAAGTTTTCGTTTTTACGATTCATGGTATAGTTTTTAATTCGGATTGGATCTTGCGCACTTTTAGAATATTCAAGTTTTGTTTTGAACTTGGGGAGAAATCAACTGAATTTGTTGCTTTAATTAAAAAGAAATTGCTGTGAAATTAACATTTTTGTTTCAGAGTTGGAAAAACACCATCGATTTTCATCAAGTTTTACAATTTTCTTGATTTCCTATGTGATTTATTCTTTCGTTTTTCGAAATCTTCAAGAAATCGCCAAAAACCCATGCTCAGACCGATTTTGATGCGTTTTCGTGGGCATTTACAACTTGCAGTCTCAATTTTGACGCACCTTGCACCCCTGATACCCGTTTGCATTGAGGATAATTTTAGATTGAGCTACATAAGACAACAGTTATCAAAATAATTCTTAATTTTGATAACTGTTGTCTTATGGAGCTCAATCTAAAATTATTTATATGTCATCTTGCACATTTCCCATGACAGCATTATTGTGATGATTTTACTCGTTTCAAAAAATTTTGTACAATCCTAGTGCGCGAACAATTTTCCCGAGTTCCCGCATTTGAAGGCACTCGCTCCATCGTCGCTCGTGCTTCAAAAATGCGGTCACTCGGGAAAATTATTTTCCCGCACTTGTTTTGTAAATAACTATTACTAATTTTCTGAAATACCGGTAAAAACGGCAAATTACCTGTATATTTTAGAGAGATATTTTTACGATTTGTCGGTATATCGTATTTGTTTACGATATCAATACAGTTTTTATTTTCAATGAATTATACACGCTAAATATTCCACGGTCACGTCGACCCCTGCAAATCGATGAATGACCAAAATCGCCGCCTCCGCCCGGAAAAAAGAAACACGTAAAGCACGTAAAAGCTCATCCCATTCATACTTCCCTCCCCGATTCACGTAATACCAAGAACACCTTCCTCATCTTACCTGCCATCGACTCAACAATTAATGGCGCACGCCCAAGATGAGGAGGAGTGAAGAGGTGCACCGGCGACCAACCAACCAACCTACCTACCTGTTGAGGTCCGTTATCGGGGCTCACTTCACTGACCTATGCATTTCTCCTGATAACGATAACGACTCGCTTTGGTTTTTACTCGAATCGCTGCACGGCATTTTTGTTTGTTTGGCTTCCTTTTTCCACATCTGACCTTCGGGAGGGGAAGATAACGCGACGCGTTTCGAATGTTTCGCGGCTCGTCCCGCTTACGTCAACGCGCGCGACTTTTTGTTTTTTCTTTCTTTCATATATTCATGCGACGATAATAAACGGGGGGGAAACGTTGCTGAAACTTTTTTGAAATATAGTGCGACCTGAATGCGGATTTCGCGTTTTTCGAATACGCGCGTATATTAGAGTGATTGTGTGTGTTGATTTTTCTATGTGTATAAATATTAACGCATAATTGTTGTTATTTAGTGCATTTCTGGATTTTATAAACGCATTTCGGATTATAAGCATTGAAAAATTAAGTGGGTATGTATAACAAGTAAATAATTTCTGCGGTTTTAAGATTTAAGTCATTACATCGGGACATATTTTAATAAAAGTTTTATTGTATAAAAATATGCATACGCTGTTTGAAAAGAGTTCAAATTAAAGTTTCTAACGAGTGTTTCCACTCCTTGATTAAGCATGAAGTAAAATTTCGAGTTTAGAAAAGCCTGAAAATTTGGTTTGGTCGCGTAGCGCGAAGCGCGGAGCGACCAAACCAAATTTTCAGGCTTTTCTAAACTCGAAATTTTAGTTCATGCGCCAGGCGTACGAAACACTGATTTAATGTGAAGTTCAAAAACACATAGATCATCTTTAATTAATAAGATGTACAGGGTGGTGGATTTTGGAGGTGCCACATATGGATTTTTTTTTATTTGAAGAGATATTGAAAAACCGTTTTCTCGAGCCAGAGTCACTTTTTTGTGTTTTACATTTTATCAACTTCCGGTTATAGAGCGGACACGGTTAGAGATGGATCAATTTTCTTTTTGCCATTGATTAAAACACGAAAAATTGACTCTGGCTCGCAAAATCGATGTTTCAATATGTCTTCAAATATAAAGTTTTCCATATATGACACCTCCAAAATGCACCACTTAATGCAAAATGCACCACTTATGTGTGTTTCGGTGTTTTATACGCCTGGATTGGTCGTTTCGCTTCGCTATGCTTCGATTAATCAAAATGTTCGGGCTCTTGTAAACTTGAAATTTTACTTCATGCCTAATCAAAGAGTGGACACTCTCGTTAGAAGCTTCAAATTGAATGCTTTTTAAAAAACAACTAATTTTTAGGCTTTTCTAAACTCGAAATTTACGCCATAAAACATAAAACAGTGACTTAAAGTGAAGTTTAAAATATACTCTTTTACCATAATGATTTACAAGTATATTTTAAACTTTACAATATTTCAGTGTTGTATACGGGTGGCGCATGAAGTAAAATTTCGAGTTTATAAAAGCCTGAAATTTTCAGGCTTTTCTAAATTTGAAATTTTACTGCATGCTTAACCTGGGAGTGGAAAACACTCGCTTGAAGCTTCAAATTGAACTGTTCTTGAAAAACAATCAATACCTGAATAAATACAGCTTATATAGAGTGGTCCATCAAGTGATTTCATTTTTAAAATGCTATAAAATAAATTAGGATCAATATTTTTCAAAGTGTTTATGCTTTGTTGGCAAAAGCAACCCTTCCCATTAATAATGAATACCGTTTCATTTATGTGGCTGTCTCGGCTGGCACAACAGAAGCTCATCTTGTCAACCTAATGTTTTAGTAAATTTTCGATAGTTGCGCCTTGAGCGCCTGAATCGTTTCTGGTTTGTCTTCATATCATCGATTTTTTATAAAACATACAAAATAATAGCCCAACGGCGTCAAATCGCAGCTCCGTGGAAGACAATTGACATCACCAAAACGACCAATTACACCATTGCCGATCTTAGTGCGCAAAATATCGATTGTTTGATGGGCTATGTGGCATATTGCGCCATCCTGCTGAAACCAAAGGTCGTTCTAGTCCATTTCCTCAATGTATAGCCACAAAAAATTATTTATCAAGCCTCTGTAGCGCTGCCCGTTGACCGAAATAGCGAATTAATGTTTTTAGATTGGCTCTTACACTTTGGGCTACAATAGCAATATTCTCGTGAACATTTTCGAGAAATGTACGTACAGCAGGCGTGTTTCATTTCGACCGAAATTTCTTTTTTTAAATTTGCACTGTTTAGGCGAATTTTGAATAGCGCTTAAAGTATTGACAGAAACTCAGTATTTCTAAAGTGTTTGCTCTACTTTAGAAATACTGAGTTTCTGTCAATACTTTGAGCGCTTAAGATCTGACAGTTTCAAAATAACATATAATTTAAAAATAAACCGCTCGATGGGGCTCTTACACTTTGGGCTACAATAGCATTATTCTCGTGAACATTTTCGAGAAATGTACGTACAGCAGGCGTGTTTCATTTCGACCGAAATTTCTTTTTTTAAATTTGCACTGTTTAGGCGAATTTTGAATAGCGCTTAAAGTATTGACAGAAACTCAGTATTTCTAAAGTGTTTGCTCTACTTTAGAAATACTGAGTTTCTGTCAATACTTTGAGTGCTTAAGATCTGCCAGTTTCAAAATAACATATAATTTAAAAATAAACCGCTCGATGGAAGAGAATTTTCTTCCGAGTTCTGTAATGTAACACATGCATATTTTATTTTAATAGAAACTTAAAAAAAAAAGATCAAACTAACAACATTTTTAAAAATGTAATATTTTGTTAGCCTTGGAAATGTTGTTTTTATCTATCGTTAGTTTTTTGCCGCTTGAATTTTGACTAAAAAATAAATAAAAGTTAATAATAAATGTAAAAATAAGACATTTAACTAAAACAGAACACATTTCAATAAAAGAAAAATTCTAAACACTAAATACATGTCTGAATTTTATTTTTTGTTTACCTTTTAACAAGAATAAAGGTGGGCATGTGTTACATTACTGAATTCAGAAAAAGCGCTCTTTTTAAAAATTATAAATTTGACCACCCGTGCCATTAAAAAAAAACAAGTTAGCCTTATATTTTCAAAATAAATAATGGTAGAAAATTAAAAAAGAACTGAGATGATAGAATTAAAACACTTTTAACTGTATCCCAAATTTCAACGAGCTCCACTGAACCGTTCCAAAAATATTTAGCTGTATCCATTCTTTTTAGCGACCCTGTATAATTAAAATCAAAATTATAAAGTTGGGATGGCTGGGGCTTGAAATTAAAATTAAAAAAAACAGTGTTTTTCAAATTTCCCCTTGAAAGCAAAATTGGCATGTTTTTCTTTGAACCTAATCTGCGTCAGATCCAGAGTTATTCATGGTGGCTCCTTTTGAAATAAAGACCCTGTATAAAAAAAGGCTCAATCTCTATATCTCTTCATTACCATATTTTTTTTTTACGTATAATTAAGATATCGTTAAATAATTTTGGAAACATTCCCGCATGAAAAAAGTATAAATTCAAGCGAAATACTATATGAATAACCATTTCTCCACTTGTTTACAAATTGAAAATGGTAATTACTGATATATGCACAAACAGAATCGCGTACATACATTATCTGCGAAACAAAAACGTAATCGTTTATTTTTCTGCATTCACCGAATGATTTTGTAACAGCTTTTGCATAAATTACTTGCACAATATCGTAAATGAGTGATAAATGTTTATAATGTAATGGTAGAAAATTGTATTACATTCAAAATTATATATCTCATTATTTATGATAAATATAAAGAAGAGGTACATAATAAAATTTTAGAAAGCATTTTTTACGATTAACCATTAAATAAAGAGGATATAGCATAATTAGCTATCGAATTTCGTAATAGTTTTCACATATTGGCTTAATATAATTAAAAATGTTCAGTATTCCTCAGCACTGGGTCGGGACCACACTGACGAGGAGCTTGAAGTCCGAAACGCGTCTGTGGGTATCCGGTGCTGAAATACTGAACACAAATCCAATTTTGATATATGTTTTCTGATTTCACAAACTGAGTTTACCTCGTTCGTGGACAAAACAGGGACCTGTATATGCACTTTGCGCATCTTGTCATTGACGATGCCAATATAGAGCATTAGATGGCGTTAACTATAGAATTTCTTAATAGTTTTCACATATCGGCTTGATATAGTCAAAAATGTTCAGTATTCCTCAGCACTGGGTCGGGACCACACTGACCAGGACCTTGAAGTCCGAAACGAGTCTGTAGGTATCCGGTGCCGGAATACTTAACACAAATTCAATTTTGATATTTGTTTTCTCGTTTCACAGAGTTTTTAGCTCGTTTGTGGACGAAACAGGGACCTGTGTATGCACATTGCCCATCTTGTAATTGACGATGCCACTATAGAGCATTAGATGGCGTTAACTATAGAATTTCTTAATAGTTTTCAGATATTGGCTTGATATAGTCAGAAATGTTCAGTATTCCTCAGCACTGGGTCGGGACCACACTGACGAGGACCTTGAAGTCTGAAACGCGTCTGTAGGTATCTGCCGGAATACTGAACACAAATTCAATTTTGATATTTATTTTCTGGTTTCCCAAACAGAGTTTTTAGTTCGTTTGTGGAGGAAACAGGGACCTGTATATGCATTTTGCCCATCTTGTCATTGACGATGCCATTATAGAGCATTAGATGGCGTTAACTATAGAATTTCTTAATAGTTTTCACATATTGGCTTGATATAGTCAAAAATGTTCTGTATTCCTCAGCACTGGGTCGGGATCACACTGACGAAGACCTTGAAGTCCGAAACGCGTCTGTGAGTATCCGGTGCCGGAATACTGAACACAAATTCAATTTTGATATTTGTTTTCTGGTTTCACAAACAGAGTTTTTAGCTCGTTTGGGGATGAAACAGGGACCTGTATATGCACTTTGCGCATCATGTCATTGACGATGCCAATATAGAGCATTAGATGGCCTTAACTATTGAATTTCTTAATAGTTTTCACACATTGGCTTGATATAGTCAGATATGTTCAGTATTCCTCAGCACTGGGTCGGGACCACACTGACGAGGACCTTCAAGTCCAAAATGCGTCTGACACAGACGCATTTTGGACTCGAAGGTCCTCGTCAGTGTGGTCCCGACCCAGTGCTGAGGAATACTGAACATATCTGACTATATCAAGCGCCGAAATACTGAACACAAATTCAGTTTTTAGTATATACGATGTGGCGCAAAAGTAATGACACGATGTCCTATTTATAATTGTTTTTTTTTTCTAAATTAAAACAATTGCTTTTATTTATAGATTATGTTTATTTGGTCCTTTACAATTTATTCTGTCAAGTCGAGAAAACAATATGAATCATTACGGCTCGTTTTTTGAGTATTTTCCATCACTTTTGACTATAGATATGCCACTTCTTTTTCAATGTTCATTTTTAGGGCTTGTAAATTCTATGGCTTGTTCGCATAGACGCGTAACTTCACAATATCCCAAAGAAAGAAGTCGGAAACGGTCAAATCGGTTGATTTTGCGGTAAATACAAATTGCCAAGAGGAGCATTTTCTGGCTGCACAATCTGGCCTGGAAACGCTTTCTTGAGGAATCTAGCGCATTCTTGAGAAGTATAGAGCTGCATTGTTTGTTGGTGTGTATTTTACATCTGTCTACTTCACAAATATCAGAATCCCAATGGCATAAATCGCCATTTGTAAAAATTAGAGCATCTTCTGATAGGGTCAATACTTTTGCGCCACCTTATAGTATATTATTATTTAATTAATGGATTAACCGATAAATCGGTGAACGGACTTGCTAGTATTATTTATTTATCTAACCAAATTTTCAGGCTTTTCTAAACTCGAAATTTTACTTCATGCGCCACGCGTATAAAACACTGAAGTATTGTGAGATTCAAAATATCCTTGTTTAGCAGTATATTTTTAATCCTGCTTTAGCAGTGTATTTTTAGTTCTGATTTTGCAGTATATTTTTAATCCTGCTTTAGCAGTATATTTTTAATTATGATTATTCAGTATATTTTAAATCCTGCTTTAGCAATATATTTTTAATTCTAATTTTGCAGTCTATTTTCAATTTCACAATATTTAAATGTTTTATACGCATGTTTAGCAGTATATTTTTAATCCTGCTTTAGCAGTACCTATCCTTTTAACTCTGATTTTGCAGTATATTGTTAATTTCACAATATGTCATTGTTTTATACGCGTGGCGCATGAAGTAAAATTTCGAGTTTAGAAAAGCCTTAAAATTTGGTTTGGCCGCTCCGCGCTTCGCGCTACGCGACCAAACCAAATTTTCAGGCTTTTCTAAACTCGAAATTTTACTTCATGCTTAGTCTGGGAGTGGAAACACTCTTTCGAAACTTTAAATTAAACTTATTAAAAAAACAACGAATACATCAAATTGCAATTCAATTTTCAGGCTTTTCTAAACTTGAAAGTATACTTGTGCGCCAGACGTATGAAACATCAATTTTAAGGCTTTTCTAAACTTGAAATTTTACTTCATGCTTAATCAAGGATTAGAAACACTTGTCAGAAGTTTAAAATTAAACACTATTATAAAAGCAGCAAATACGTAAAAATATATTAAATATCAAATAAATTGTTTTACATGCACTCAATGTTCAAAAAAGTATTGACATTTTTTTTTGAGAAATAAGGAACGTACCCATTTTACTTCCGCCCAGAGCAGATGCTACGCCACTATGTCAGTATTAATATTGAAGATTAGTTAAATATATTAATAATAATTATTAATTCCTATCTGATGAATATTATGAGAGAAAAGTCATTCATTTTAAAATTGAAATACAGTATTTGATTTGGATATTCGTCATAATCCTATACCTGTATTTACTTATTATAATTGCTTGTTGGATAATTGATAAGTTCCTAATGACGGTGAGGACCCGGCGAAATTCGATAACTTTCACGTTTTTACGTAAATGCGAATTCGGGAGACAGGGACAAAGACAGACGGTCGTAAACTTTCGATTTACGGTCGCAAATTTCGGCGGCGCCAATTTAGATCTAATCAGTGCGTTTAATGCGATGTTACTCAAGTCGGCTTTTAATTTGCTCGGATTTACTTAACGTGCATTTCCATAATGGCCGATTTATCATTAATCAAACGTAAATAATGTCCGTAAGATATAAAAATAGTATAGGTTTAAAATATATCTACAACATTTGAAATTAAGATAGACAATCGAACTAAGTATATTTAGTCTTGAGGCTATTCAAAATTGTCTATTTTGAATGGTCTAAATTATGTCTGAATTATACAGCCAAATGGAATAAGTTCGGTTTGAGATACCGAATTTATTTCATTTGGATGTTTCACACTGTATTGTGCATATTTATAAAAAATCCAGAGACATGTCAGTTTTAGATTATGGCATGGTGCAACTTAAACATTTCTTAGTGCGCAAAAGATCGATTGTTTGATGGGCTATGTGGCATATTGCGCCTTCCTGCTAAAACCAAAGATCGTTCAAGTCCATGTCCTCAATTTCTGGCCACAAAAAGTTGTTTATCATGCCTCTGTAGCGCTGCTCGTTGACCGAAATGGCGAATTAATGTTTTTAGATTGGCTCTTACACTTTGGGCTACAATAGCAATATTCTCGTGAACTTTACGAACAAATTTGCGTACAGCAGGCGCGTTTCATTTCGACCGAAATTTCTTTTCAAAATTCGCATTGTTTGGGCAACACAGCAAACACTTTAGAAATACTGAGTTTTTGTAAAGTATTGACAAAAACTCAGTATTTCTAAAGTGTTTGCTGTGTTGCCCAAACAATGCGAATTTTGAGCGCTTAAGATCTGCCAGTTTAAAAATTAAAGGAATATAAAGGGTTGTCCATCGAGTCCATCGTCAGTTTTAGATTATGAAATGACATGGTGCAACTTAAACATTTCATCAATAAACTAAACCCCCTGTGAGTGACAGCTGCAACTTCCATTTTTTTTAAATACTCTACTCAAAAATGCTGTTGTTTAAAAATGTATTGCAAAAATAAATAGACAAAATAATAAATTTATCTGAGTGACGAAATTCGGTACAACACACTAAAAATGTAATTATTGTAGGAGATGTTCAAAATGCATGCGTTGAACATCTTGCTAGCATCCTAATCATACTAAAAATGTGTTCGTCAATCAGCACCCTAATTGTACATAGAAATGTCTTCTAACGTTAAGCAACATCTAAGGTAGCGAATTTTGTCACTCAGTATACATTTATTTATTTTTTTACTGTTTTGAAATAGGTTTCAAAAGCATAGCACTTTTGAATAGAGAATATAAAGACCTTTCAAATGATGTATCACAAGTAGAGTCCTGCACGGACCGATTTTTTTGGGCCCGGCCCGGCCCGTTAGCAAATTTTGCAACCCTGGCCCGGCCCGGGTAAATAACAGAACAGGCCCGATCTGACCCGGCCTGGCCAATATTTTAGTCTGAATATTTGAAAATTATCTCGGAGTTTCAAAACACTAGCTAATGAAGGTTTATCACACTTGTAAATATCATATGTTCAATAAAAAAAGTGCTATGATTTTATCTTTTTTAAAATTTATGTTAGCTACACGCTTTAGGAATTGTCATATAAAACTTCAGGCATAATAATTATAATGTATAATTTCAGAGTTGCCAACCTACAATATATTCCATAGCACTCTAGAGGTTTTATTTTATTGAACATACGATATATATTTACTTGTTTATAGATAGTTTGCAATTGAAAAAAAAAACCAACTTAAAAAAACAGTCAGGCCCGGCCCGGCCTGGTCTCATAGTTTGAATTGGAAGCCCGGGCCCGGCCCGGGTCAAAGCCAATTTATTTAAAAAAAATGGGTGTTTTAGCTGTCACTCGCAGGGGGTTGAATTTAGGGATGAATTTTCACGTTGCACGATGTCAATTCATTTCATTTCAGGGTTGTTGTGTTTAAAACACTTTGTTTTAAAACATGTTTACAAACAGCCGTCGTGTTTTAAACGGTTCAGTTTTAAATTTTAAATTTGTTTAAAACATGTTTTAAAGGTTGAATTTGTATAAAACGTTTTTTTTTATTATCTTAAATTTCCTAATTTATATTTTATACTACTTCATTAAAAGTTTTTGTTTTCGTTTTTAAATTTTAGCTTAATTGTTGAAGATATTTCAAATTACATTATTAAACATAACATTTTATTACAATAAAATATCACAACTGTGTGTGCATAAATGTGATTTATAGATACAGAATTTTTCTTTCAGGTATAAAATAAAGTAAAGTAAAGTAATTTATTCATGTTCATGTGAAAAATAGCTTGAACTAACAATTAAAATATACTAGGTAAAATACTAGATAAGTAACAAATAATTACAATAATTGTATGGATGTACATAAAATGTATAATGTATAAAACAGACCTGATAAATAGACAAACAACATTTCTTACATAAAATCCGAGAAACTCTTTGAAATGTGCTAAAAAATGCTTGGCTTATTAAGGATGTTTTTAATATTTTTTAAAATATTTTTTTATAAATATGCATACACTGTAAATTTTACAACATTCGTTGTTTTTTTAAAAGATTTCAATTTGAATTCTTAAACGAGGGTTTTCCACTCCCAGACTAAGCATGAAGTAAAATATCGTAAAGTTTAAAATATACGGCTTTAGCAATCTAATATGTAGATGTGAATAAAACGTGAGTCGAATTCTGCGCTGAACAAGTTGTTTAAAACAGTGGTTATAGGCAACCAAATAACTTCAACGTATATTAGGTTGCCTATAATCGTTGTTGTATGTGTGTTTTTAAAACTTCACTGTAAATTAGTGTTTGTAAGCGTGGCGCATGAAGTAAAATTTCGAGTTTAGAAAAGCCTAATTTGGATTGGCCGCTCCGCTTCGCTACGCGGCCAATCCAAATTCTTAGGCTTTTCTAAACTCGAAATTTTACTTCATGCTTAGTCTGGGAGTGGAAAACACTCGTTAAAAGCCTTAAATTAACCGCTATGAAACAACAAATTCCCGCAAATTTAAAACACGCTGTAATTATCGGGATATGTATACTCAAAAGAAAAATGCCCTGTATGTTCTGTTTTAAACATGTTTTAAACACGTTTTAACTATGTTTTTAATTGTTAATGTTTCAAACGCTGTTTCAATAAAAAAACAAGTTTTATAAAAAGAAACTGTTTTAATCATAATGAAAAATAAGTTTTTTTTAACAACCCTGTTTCATTTTATTAACTAATACTGATAAACTGGAAACTAAAACTAGACTTTTCACAAGTACGCACAATTATTGAGATAAGGAATTTATTGCATTTGGCTGTTCTACACTGTATACGTTAAACCAAAACTATTAGAGTAATTTACTAAATAAAAATACTGAAACTTTTATCCCGTCGTTCGTTCCAATTCACCGCCTCCGCCTTCAACTTCAGCGCCCGCCGACGGAAACCGTACCAGCAACAAGTGCACCCTCCCGCAAAAGCACCCCCGCCCGCCCCTTACTCATTTAATAACCATTTTAAATCCCCGAACGAGAGCGCAGAAAAAAAAGATAGACGCGAAACCAGAACGCAATTTAGAGCGGGCAGGGGGCGGCTTTATCGGTGTTTAATATAAACTGCAAATGAACATAACCAATGAGAATTCCAGGTGAATGCCGAAGTTATTCCTGTGCGGATATGCAAACAATGCTCGAATTATTATCACTCTAAATACAACAACCGGCCGGTCCCGAGTAAAACCGCCCTCGCCCCCCCCTCAACCCGCCGCCACCGCGCACAAATAATAAACCCCGCCGCTTCGAAATCCATACAGCCACCGCTACCAACCTATCTGATAACAATAATACGACTGAACTACTGTTTTATGCTATTGTGTACACATTTTGACATCAATCTAAATCAGTGGCCTCAATCTTTTTTTAGTTCACTTAAACAGAAAATTTATAAGCACTCTGCTTTCAATTTGAAAGAATATTTATACAAACGAGCAACTTCAGGTAATATAGACGGAACAGCTGTTTTTTAACTTCAGAATAAATCAGTATTTTATACGCGTGGCGCATAAAGATAAATTTCTAGTTTAGAAAAGCCTGAAAATTTGGTTTGGTCGCTCCGCGCTTCGCGCTACGCGACCAAACAAAAGGTTCAGGCTTTTCTAAACTAGAAATTTTACTTTATGCTTAATCTGGGAGTGGAAAACTCAAGCTTCTTCAGGCTTCTACAACACTGATTAATTCTGAAGTTAAAAAACAGCTAATCCATTTGTAGGGACAAAAATCCATATCATCCAAATCTATATCTTCCAGTTACCTCAACAGTTTTCCGTTTAAACATTTCCTTCAAAACAGCAATGAGCTATTGCAGCCTTAACGCATGCTAGTCATAATACATCTTTGCAGCCTTCATTCATTGTAATCATAAGCCAGCATGAACTGAAAACTTCCTTGTTTTATTAAACTCATGAGCCAATACTGCAGCCTTAATTCATGCTAGTCATAAGCTATCGTTGCAGCTTTAATTAATTGTAGCCAAAAGTTAAAGACTTCCTTGTTTTTTTTAAATCATGAGCCATCATTGCAGCCTTAATTTATTGAAGTGCTGAGGAATCGTTGAGCTATAAACTGCCTTATATCATTAAACTCATTAGCCATAATTACACCCTTTGTTCATTGAAGTCATGAGCCATCATTGCAGCCTTAACTCATGCTAGTCATAAGCCATCGTTACAACCTTAATTCATGCTAGTCGAGAGCTAAAAACTTCCTTGTTTTCTCAAAATCATAAGCCATCATTGCAGCCTTAATTCATTAAAGTGATGAGCAATCGTTGAGCTATAAACTGTCTTATATCATTGAGCTTATTACCCATAATTACACCCTATGTTCATTGAAGTCATGAGCCATCATTGCAGCCTTAACTTATATTAGTCATAAGGCATCGTTGCAGCCTTAATTCGTGCTAGTCGAGAGCAAAAGACTTCCTTGTTTTCTAAAAGTCATGAGTTATCATTGCAGCCTTAATTCATTAAAGTAATGAACAATTTTTGAGTTATAAAGTGCCTTATATTATTGAACTTATTAGCTATAATTACACCCTTTGTTCATTGAAGTCATGAGCCATCATTGCAGCCTTAACTCATGCTAGTTAGTCATAAGCCATCGTTGCCGCCTTAATTCATGCTAGCCGAAAGCTAAAGACTTCCTCGTTTTCTCAAAATCATGAGCCATCATTGCAGCCTTAATTAATTAAAGTAATGAGCAATTGTTGAGTTATAAACTGCCTTATATTATTGAACTCATTAGCCATAATTACACCCTTTGTTCATTGAAATCATGAGCCATTATTGCAGCGTTAACTCATGCTAGTCATAATCCATCGTTGCAGCCTTAATTAATGCTAATCGTGAGCTAAAGACTTCCTTGTTCTCTTAAAATCATGAGCCATCATTGCAGCCTTAATTCATTGAAGTAATGAGTAATTGTTGAGTTATAAACTGCCTTATATTATTGAACACATTAGCCTAAATTACACCCTTTGTTCATTGAAGTCATGAGGCATCATTGCAGCCCTAACTCATGCTAGTCTAAGCCATCGTTGCAGCATTAATTCATGCTAGTTGAGAGCTATAGACTTCCTTGTTTTATCAAAATCATGAGCCATCATTGCAGCCCTAATTCATTGAAGTGATGAGCAATCGTTGAGTTATAAACTGCCTTACATTATTGAACTCATTAGCCATAATTACACCCTTTGTTCATTGAAGTCATGAGGCATCATTGCAGCCCTAACTCATGCTAGTCTAAGCCATCGTTGCAGCATTAATTCATGCTAGTTGAGAGCTAAAGACTTCCTTGTTTTTTTCTAAATCATGAGCCATCATTGCAGCCCTAATTCATTGAAGTGATGAGCAATCGTTGATTTATAAACTGCCTTATATTATTGAACTCATTAGCCATAATACACCCTTTGTTCATTGAAGTCATGAGGCATCATTGCAGCCCTTACTCATGCTAGTCACAAGCCATCGTTGCAGCCTTAATTCATGCTAGTCGAGAGCTTAAGACTTTCTTGTTTTCTCAAAATCATGAGCCATCATTGCAACCTTAATTCATTAAAGTAATAAGCAATTGTTGAGTTATAAACTGCCTTATATTATTGAACTCATTAGCTATAATTACACCCTTTGTTCATTGAAGTCATGAGCCATCATTGCAGCCCTAAATTATTGAAGTGATGAGCAATCGTTGAGTTATAAACTGCCTTACATTATTGAACTCATTAGCCATAATTACACCCTTTGTTCATTGAAGTCATGAGCCATCATTGCAGCCTTAACTCATGCTAGTCATAAGCCATTGTTGCAGCTTTAATTCATGCTAGTCGAGAGCTAAAGACTTTATTTTTTTCTCAAAATCTCATTTCAGCCTTTATTTATTAAAGTGATGAGCAATTGCTGAGCTATAAACTGCTTTAATATATTAAAGTTATGAGCCATCATTTCAGCCTTAGTTCAATGAAATGATAAGCAACCTCTGAGCTATGGCTGCTTTACTTCATTGTACTAATATGCCAGCATTAGTTAATTAAAACGTACTTTGTTGCCACATTCTGGTCTATAGAGATTAAAAATCCTAGTTCATTCAATTATGCATATAATGATCAGAGCTGGACAGCATTCGAATTATTCTGGATTCGAATCCTTTTAGAGGATTCAAAAGAAGCATTCGAATACTTTAGTTCAACTAGATTCGTGATCCGGATTCGTTACATTTTTTAAGAGGATTCGTATTTGAATCGAAATGTGGGTGATTCAAATCCTTATAAAATAATTCGAATATTTATAAAAAGATTGGAATATTTATAAAAAGATTCGAATACTTACAAAAGTATTTGAATCGTCAAAAATAATTCGAATTGTGAGGATTAACATGAAAAATGTCGGTTTGTGTTTTTAAATTTCTCATTAAATCACTGTTTTAAACGCGTGGCGCATGAAGTAAAATTTCGAGTTTAGAAAAGCCCAGAAAATTTTCACGGGGCTTTTCTAAACTCGAAATTTTACTTCATGCTTAGTCTGGGAGTGGAAACGCTCGTTCGAAACTTCAAACTTAATGCTTTAATAAGAACATTAAATAACTGAAAATATTTTTCGAGATAATAATCTAATTTTCAAAATTTTGTTTAATATTATTCGAAGTAAAACTGACATGGTAGCGAATCTGAAATGTTATATTTTTCCGCCATTTTCGTGATTCAAGAATTTTTTGCCTGGCCTTTTAATATAACTTTCTGTTGTGGGAAACCCCCATTTTGTTAAATTGGTTTTATTGTTTTTGTCAATATTTAAGTTAATTTTATAAGTTTTTACGTGTTTTGTAATTTGCCTGCTGATTTTGACAAAATTAATAATATCATATGGCTTTTTGTTAGTGTTTTGGTCAATTTGAATATAATTTCATGACTTGTCTCTGACTTTCCTGGTTATAATGATATTCAATGAATTTTTTATTTACATAATGTTCAGGCATTCGTCGATTTTATTATAGACTTCAATTTGAAGTTTTGAACGGGTGTTTCCACTCCCAGGCTAAGCATGAAGTAAAATTTCGAGTTTAGAAAAGCCCCGTGAAAATTTGTCGAGGGTCGCGCAGCGACCCGAGACAAATTTTCGGGCTTTTCTAAACTCGAAATTTTACTTCATGCGCCACGCGTACAAAACACTGATTTGAAGTGAAGTTCAGAACCACACAAGTACATCTTTAATCAGAGTAAAAGGGAATCAGATATTTACTCTGTTATCAACGATATTTAGTGTTAATAATAAATAATTAGGTTTTGAATATTTTTTTTAAAACAACTAACTGGTAACGATATTTATGTATTAATGGTTGCAAAAAATAATAAAATCAAATTTATTCTTAAAGGATTTGTATTCGTGATTCGAAAAAACAGTATTCGAATCTTTAATTGGAATCATATTTATCTCTTACGAATCCTTTATTCGAGTATTCGTGATTCGAATCATATTAGGGGATGGTTGCAAAAAATAATAAAATCAAATTTATTCTTAAAGGATTTGTATTCGTGATTCGAAAAAACAGGATTCGAATCTTTAATTGGAATCATATTTATCTCTTACGAATCCTTTATTCGAGTATTCGTGATTCGAATCATATTAGGTGATGGTTGCAAAAAATAATAAAATCAAATTTATTCCTAAAGGATTTGTATTCGTGATTCGAAAAAACAGGATTAGAATCTTTAATTGGAATCATATTTATCTCTTACGAATCCTTTATTCGAGTATTCGTGATTCGAATCATATTAGGTGATTCGGATTCGTGATTCGAATCCTTTTTACAAGGATTCTTCCTAGCTCTGATAATAATAAATTAACATTTACTTTAGGGGCCAGTTGCTTCAAACACCTTGAACTGGTTCATCACTGAACTTGAGTTCAAAATAACATTAGAACAATACGAATCTAGGAACTCAAGTTCAGAGATGAAGCAGATCAACATTTTTTGGTGTAACTGGGCCTAGGTGCACATCATCTAATCTTAAATATACACACGTGGGTATAGCGAATAATGATAACCCTCTTTGAGATAATTAAATGTTATTACATATAAAAGTAAATAAATATTTCATATACCTAGATAATACACTGTCAGTTCTGGGTATTCTCGTTTCGTACAATGTGTAATCTTATTTTGATAAAAATCAATGAGTCACGTTTCGGCGTGCGTATTTTTTTTTGTATGTTCCGAACGGAAACAGATATAGTTATGTGTGGCAGAACGTGAACGGTAATAAAGGGCACAATAAAATTGAATCACCCTCTGTGACTGTGACCATCACTTTTTTTGTGCAAGCGCGCCCGCTCGGCGGTTAAATGAAACGGAATGGTCAACCGTTTCGTTTCAGAGAAACGGAATGATAACCATCAAAAATACTACCTGTCGGTCGCGATATACGCGCATGGTAGGCGCTTATAAGGAAACGGACAGAGTGTGAGAAAGATGGAAGATGTGGAAATGTTGAGGGAGAGATTGGGATGGGAATCTGGGGTATTGTGAGGAAGATGGAGGATACTTGATAATAATAGACTTAACCTTTAATGCATATACAGGGTGGACCAAAAGTTCGTTTACATTTCAAATGATGATTTAAAAGAAACTAGTTATGTGAGATAAAAACTTTCTATTTATTATTAAAGTACACAAATAGGGATTTTATATTTTAAAAATTACATCATCCATATGTGATCCTTGACTATTTTGACACTGCTGCAACCTTGAGCGGAAATTTTCAATGACGGCCTCACAAGTCTTTCGTGAAATGTTTTGCATTTCCTCTCGAATATTTTTCTTTTTTCCTCTAGGGACACTGAGTTGCTGTTGAAAACTTTACTTTTAAGGTATCCCCAAAGAAAGAAGTCCAGTGGGGTAAGTCCGAGGTGGTCAGGTAATGGTACCTCTTTTGGATATCACTTTTTGGCAAATTGGAGCCTGTGAGCGTGATCTTGAAGCTTTAATTCCTATACCAATTGGATTTTATACGGATGTAAATGTAAATCTTTGTGAAGAATACGAATCAAAGATGTTCTGGGCACACCTAAGGCGTTAGACCGCTTCCGAGTAGAGAGTCCATGATTTTCACGAATAGACGCTCTTACACGCTCGACGTTTTCGGGATCTCTTGATGTTCTAGGTCGGCCGGATCGTGGTTGATTCATTGTTGAACCTGTCTCCTCGAACTTCTGTACCTATTTTCGAATCAATTGAATCGATGGAGCTTCATTTTTTACGCCGTATGTTGTAATGAGCGCAAAATGTTCGTTGCGCTAGAGCCTGGGTCTCCAAACTATCTTCTTCGCGGGCCACAAATACAATTCTACATAATAAAGTCGGCCAAGATCCGATTAATTTTATAAAATTATGAAAAATTTAAGGAACAATTGTTACAATATTTCAAAATATGACATTTACAAAAAAAATTACAAACTATCGCGGGCCGGATACATGCAAGTCGCGGGCCGGATTCATGCAAGTCGCGGGCCGGATTTGGCCCGCGGGCCGTAGTTTGGAGACCACTGCGCTAGAGTAAAAGAATCGTTGTTGCGTTAGTACTCGCGTACACAGAACGCACGTTGTTTATCGCTGAACAACGCCATGGTACTGAATTCCCATTGGCCGCTTCGTAACCCCTCCGCCCCACCCCGCCGTTGTTGCTCGTCGCAGCTACCGATTCAAATGTAAACGGACTTTTGATCCACCCTGTATATTCACCTGGAGAAGCTAAAGCAATATTGCTTTGAATAAACACGATTTTTTTTTTTTAAATCTTTATTTCCACTATAATGCTTTTTACAATAATTAAATGAACAATACATTACACAAAATACGGCAGGCGGAGTTCAGCATATACATCTCTAGGAGATATTGCTGATCTTCCACTCAACCATGTACAAAATGTACAATGTACAAAATTGGTCTTATTTTAAGAGATTAGATAATGTTTATGTTAGATTTTGAAAAATTAGTTAGATTGATACGAATTAGATAAATCATGAAAATTAATTCGTATGTATAGGTTGGCAATTTTAACTTGGCCAGAACAATTCACGAATCGAGTGCGCCTATTCCTTTAGGTCAGTAATTTTAACTCTCCACGAATCGAGTGCGCCCAATCCTTTTCTCGTCACAATTTTTCCACTGCGCATCAACAAGTTATATTTGCCGAACTATACCAATATCAGTAGCAGAGCTGGGCAGGATTTGAATCCTTTTAGAGGATTCAAAAGAGGTATTCGAATACTTCAGTTAAACTAGATTCGTGATCCGGATTCGATACATTTTTTTAAGAGGACTCGTATTCGAATCCAAATGCGGGTGATTCGAATCCTAATAAAAGGACTCGAATATTTGTATAAGGATTCGAATACTTGCAAAAGGATTTGAATACTTGCAAAAGGATTAGAATACTTACAGAAAGATTCGAATACTTACTCAAAGATTTGAATCATCAAAAATAATTCGAATGAATTGTGAGGATTTGCATGAAGAGTTTATTTGTGTGCTTTTAACTTTCACGTTAAATCGGTGTTTTACACGCGTGGCGCATGAAGTAAAATTTCGAGTTTAGAAAAGCCCCGTGAAAATTTGTCTCGGGTCGCTTCGCGACCCTCGACAAATTTTCTACGCGGGGCTTTTCTAAACTCGAAATTTTACTTCATGCTTAGTCTGGGAGTGGAAATACTCGTTAGAAGCTTGCAATTATATGCGTTGATCAAAACATCAAATGACTGAAAATGTATTTAAAGAAAAAAATCTACTTTTGGTCACAATGAAATGTTAAATTTTCCCAACGTTTCCCTGGTTAAATTTTTTTTCTTTGGTCTTTTAATATAGTTTTATTCTGTGGAAAACCTCCATCCGGTTCAATTCTTTTCATTGTTTTTCTCGATATTTAAGTTGATTAATTAATAAAATCGACTTAAATATCGAGAAAAACAATGAAAAGAATTGAACCAAATGGGGGTTTTCCACAGAATAAAACTATATTAAAAGACCAAAGAAAAAAATTTCCAACCAGGGAAATGTTGGGAAAATTTAACATTTCATTGTGGCCAAAAGTAGATTTTTTCTTTAAATACATTTTCAGTCATTTGATCAACGCATATAATTGCAAGCTTCTAACGAGTATTTCCACTCCCAGACTAAGCATGAAGTAAAATTTCGAGTTTAGAAAAGCCCCGCGTAGAAAATTTGTCGAGGGTCGCGAAGCGACCCGAGACAAATTTTCACGGGGCTTTTCTAAACTCGAAATTTTACTTCATGCGCCATGCGTGTAAAACACCGATTTAACGTGAACGTTAAAAGCACACAAATAAACTCTTCATGCAAATCCTCACAATTCATGATGTTTTGATCAACGCATATAATTGCAAGCTTCTAACGAGTATTTCCACTCCCAGACTAAGTATGAAGTAAAATTTCGACGTGTTTTGTAAAATTTAATAATTTCAAATGATTAGTCAATTTTCGGATTTTTTTTTATGCCATTTATTTTATTACTTTTTGTATTTTTATTATTGAATTTGTCAATTGATTAACTACTTTTTTTTCATCAACTTTATTTATTATTTATGTGTTTTTTATTCTGTAGAAAATTAGAGATTATTAAGTTTCATATTTTTGTTTGATTAATATTTGCTTAGTGTTAACAGTTTTGAACTTTTTTACAATCGTTTGTTGCTTTTAAAGATTTTATATAAAATAAAAATATGTTTTGAAATTAATAATTTATAATTTTCAAGATGTTGGTTTTTAATTTTGATGTTTTCTGGATGCGATTGAATTTTTTCCATTTTTTACAGAAAAAAAAAACAATGCACTAATCGGATTAAATATAATTATACTTTTTTGTTGATTTTGAAGATTTTGACAAGTATTTGCTAATTTATTTATTTATTTAGTCAACCGAGTGGTGGTGCATTTTGGAGGTACCACATATGGAAAACTTTTTTATTTGAAGAGATATTGAAAAACCGTTTTTGCGAGCCAGGGTCACTTTTTCGTGTTTTACTCAATGGCGAAAATAAAATTGATCTATCTCTAACCGTTTCCGCTCTATAACTGGAAGTTTAAAAATGCACATTTAAAAAATATATAATATGGTACAACTAAAGGTATAAAATTACACATTAAAACTTAATTAACAATGACAACTTTATTGAAAGTTTATGTTTTTTTGCCAATTTTTGAGTATAAAAACGAATTAAAATTATATTTTGTAAATATTCTGCAAATAATTGGCAAATTCAATCTTTCTTTATCTTAAATTTTAAAATAGTCATATAAATATTATTGATTTTGAATTGTTTTGACTATTTTTTAATAATTTACAAAGTATAAGTTTTATCGATTTAGAAAAATTATCAAATATAAATGTTATAATTTTTTTTATTAATGTTGACGATTTTTTAGTGTACAGGGTGGCCCAAATTCGATGTTTTCATAGGGTATCTCGGTAACCTGAAGGGTTAGAAAAAAATTAATATAAATGTTATGACCTCTTTTTACGAGGCATTAATAATGGCGTAAATAGATCATGGCTAACTTAATTAGTTTGGAAGATATCAGGCGTTTTTCAATTGTTGGCTATTTTAAGATATGTCTTTATCTTAATAACTATAAGATATACAAAAAAACAGTTCTATAACTATTTATGTAGTTTTTAGCGTAGAATGCAGTGGAGTATTTATTTTTTTATTCGTACTTTTAATTTCCGAGTTATGATATAAAGTTGCGTTATTTTAAAACGCCCGATATCGCGAAAACTAATCAAGCTAGCTGATCTGATACTGATATTGTTATTTTCTCTGAAAAAGAGGTCATAACATGTATATCAGATTTTGTTTAACTATTCAGGTTACTGAGATACCTTATAAAAACATCGAATATGGGCCACCCTGTACACGTCTTTTTAATTTAATAATAATAATAATATTTATTACTCAACAGGACAACCCACTTATAGAGTAGTATTTTATAATAATAAAATAATACATATAAAGAGAACAAAACTACTAAAAATAAAGATTTTGGTCCTATTTGATTGTTAACAAGTTTTTTATATTTTTATTATTCTTGAATTTGTCAATATTGACAACTTTTGCTGATTAAGTTAATTTTAATGATTTTTTCAATTTTAACGTTTTTTTAAATGAATATATATATATATATATATATATATATATATATATATATATATATATATATATATATATATATATAAATCTTTATTGGCAGATTGTACAATAAATAATTAACATAAAAATAATTCTGATGGCTAAAATAACAAATAAATTCTTCTGCCAATTGGCTATCGACCATTGGTCTTTCCGCCTGAATTTTAATTGTTTGTCCTTGTCCGTTCTTGTGTAAAAAACCTCTTGTTTGTTAGTGTCGTCCAATGTCTGTCAGATGATTACTGTTCACAAATCGTCATGATCACTAATGTCATGGAATGATGCAATGAAATCATGAATGGTGATGGTGAAACGTTTACGCTTGGGAGTGATGTTTTGGTTTCGAGGGATACATAAAGGGTGAAGGAGAGTGTAGAGGATAGGATTTGAGGCGAATTTTTCAGCTAAGTGTGATAGTCGGGTTTCGATGGGAGTGACTGCTGTTAGTTCATAAAGTAGGGTATTGGATGGGTTATGTAGGGGGTTTTGGGGGTGTCGGATTTTGGTCAACACTCTAAGGGCCGATCTTTCGGCGACTTGCAAATTCTTTAGGGTGGTAGGATGGGGGTTAAATGAATATTATTTGTATAATATTAAATTTAAAAAAATTCTGTCATTTCCACTTTATTTTACTAATTAAAATGTTGACAATTTTTATTATTATTCCCAATATACATTATATGTATAGAATTGGTTATTGTCTTAATTTACATAATTTATAATCTGAATAATATTAAAAATTGTCAACATTTAAAATAAATAATGACAATAATTAATATTGTCAACGCTAACAAAACTAATTGATAAAATAAACTAAAAAGAGGATTTTTGAAAATTGAACATTGCACAATTATTATTCAATTTTATTGACTTTCATAATTTTCCAGATTTCTATAATTATTGACGGTATTAGTATTTTTAATGATTTCCTATTACTCTGCTAATATTGATTTTTTTTATTGTTTAATGATTCTTGTTAAATGTCTATAATTTTTATATTTTTCATAATTTCTGTATATTTTGTTACTTTTTACGATTTATTTATTGTTTTGGTCAATTTGAATAAAATTCGATGACTTTTCTCCGGTTTTAAGGATATTCAGTGAATTTTTCTTTTGCGTAATTTTCAGGCATTCGTCGATTTGCTACAAGAGTTCAATTTGAAGTTTTGAACAAGTGATTCCACTCCCAGATTAAGCATGGAGTAAAATTTCGAGTTTAGAAAAGCCCCGTGAAAATTTGTCGAGGGTCGCGCAGCGACCCGAGACAAATTTTCTGGGCTTTTCTAAACTCGAAATTTTACTTCATGCGCCACGCGTATACAACACTGATTCCAAGTGAAGTTAAAAATACACACAATTACAAGTTAAATCAGAGTACCACGGAATCAGATGTTTACTCTGTTATCTACGATCTTCAGTGTTAATAATAAATAATTAGGTTTTGAATATTTTTGTTCAAACAACTGATAGTAATATTAAAATTTTAAAAGTGCGATTCTTTTCGCAATCTACAACAAGTTAGTCTTACAAAGACTATATCAAACACTCATTGAAACAACTACTTCCCGGGCCAATACCCCGACGGACATTGAACTATGCAACAAGTGCGTGCTGTTACATACAGTAACCTACAACAAATGTAACAATTTGGGTCAAATTATTCAGGCCATCTATAGACGCGTTTCGAGATTTATCTCTCATCAGTATAGCTTTGCTATTCCCTCTAAACAATTTGACACCTTAGACTGGCGGTCACGTTACCGTTCAAACATAAGTATAAATGAAATTGCCAATTCTTGGTTGCAGAATACTTCAAACATTAAAAGTGCGATTCTTTTCGCAATCTACAACAAGTTAGTCTTACAAAGACTATATCAAACACTCATTGAAACAACTACTTCCCGGGCCAATACCCCGACGGACATTGAACTATACAACAAGTGCTTGCTGTTACATACAGTAACCTACTGCAAATGTAAGACTAACTTGTTATAGATTGCGAAAAGAATCGCACAATTTCATTTATACTTAATATTAAAATGTTAGTGGTTAATGTACTAAAATTAAATTTATTTTTAAAGGATTTGTATTCGTGATTCGAAAAAACAGGATGCGAATCTTTGATACGAATCATATTTATCTCTTACGAATCCTTAAATCAAGTATTTGTGATTCGAATCATATTAGGTGATTCGGATTCGTGATTCGAATCCTTTTTTCGAGGATCTGGGACGAATCCTCGAAAATAGAATTCGAATCACGAATCCGAATCAGTCTCAGTATCTGATCAATAATATTGGTTGTAAATGTTCACTTCACTATGAGCTCAAAATGCGAGTCAATATATAAGATATTTTTTTCTTTTAATTTTGAAATCGCCGAATTTGGTTAGTGTTCAACCAAATCCGGCGATTTGGTAAAATTGATTTACGTGATATTAAACTTAAAATCACGCTGGATCGGTTTTGCATCATAAACGGACATATTTAAGAAGTATATTTTGAACTTTACAATATGTCAGTGTTTTATACGCGTCGCGCATGAAGTAAAATTTCGAGTTTAGAAAAGCCTGAAAATTTGGTTTAGCCGACCAAACAAATGATAAATTTTCATTAGATTGCAATTTTATCTAAAATTGTTTGTATCTCGGTACTTGGAACAATAATACAAATCATTCGCATAATCTATTTATCTTGATAAACCTATCTATCATAAAGCAATGACTCCTTATTTATATTTTTTTAATAATACCAACAAACGTATAAACGCCTAACCAATAAGAATTAGACTTTTATGGTGTATCTGTTGGACAATAAAGATTAGTATTATTATAACGTTTTTAATTGTAATTTTTTTTATTTTCAGGAAGGCGTGCAGGACAGGCCTCCAATGAATTAAATTCTAAACACGACCCAACCGTCGGTTGTTCATGTTAAACAGTAAGTATTATGTTTTCTTGTATCTTACACAATTTTCGAAGATAAACAAATACAAATACAAAAAATATTGTGCTATATAAACAAAGTTAAAGTGTTTTATTTTATTAAATACAAAATGGTTTTTAATTCGAAGTATCCAAACAAGATCCATATATTTCAAAGGCGTAGAATTTTCCTTTTCGGACAAACTTGGAGTAAGCTGTTTGCCAGTTTACATTATCCTGCACAAACTTCTGCAAAGTTGTTCTTCTGTTACTTCTGTATTTCGCTAATGAATTGGTATCAAAATTTATTCAAGAAAATTGTGAACAAATAATGCTCATGCTCATGAATATAATTTATCCTGCACAAACTTCTACAAAGTTGTTCTTCTGTCGTTTTTGTTTTTGTGTTACACTCCACATTGTCTTTACAACGTATTCCTGGACATCGTTTTATAGTCCAATTGTTTACTTTGTGTTAATAATTTTGACGTTTAAAAGTCAACATTCCAATTGCGGAAATGATCTTCTCTCGTCATTTTTTTACTAAGGCACTAGAATGGCGGAATGGGTCTTAAGAGGGCCAATTTTTGCTGGTTGTGTGTTTCTGGGATACGAGATGGCGCAGAAATAGCAAAATTGCAGAATGTAGTTTTGACTATGTATTGGTTTATAGTGCCTGCCGAATTTTATCACAAAAAAATTATAAAAACGATGAGTGCGGAGCGCATTGTTTGTTTGTTAACAGAGCGCCGTGCGAATGGGCCCGTTCATCAGAGACAACAGTTGGGAGTTTACTGCCAACTGTTGGGGAATTCTCTGATGACCGGATTGTTAATCGTATACGTGTTTGGGATTTTTGCACTAGTACGAAATAGACCGACCGGAGTACCGTTCATCACAAAAAAATCCAAACATATTGAATGTTGAACATTTTGATGAACGGGCCCAATAAATGGGTATTGAATTACAGAAGACTCAAGTAAACTGGATAAATATTCACGATTTTAATTTCTATTGACAAACAAACAACTGTATAACGAAACAGATGCCTTTTTACTTTGATATTCCATATAAGTATATACTGAGAGTATTTTTTAAAGTATACGTATTCTAAATTCAGATTATTTTCTTTAAATATTTAGATATTCGTTGTTTTTCAAAAGAGTTTAATTTGAAATTTTAAACGAGTGTTTTCCACTCCCAGACTAAGCATGAAGTAAAATTTCGAGTTTAGAAAAGCCCCGTGAAAATTTGTCGAGGGTCGCGCAGCGACCCGAGACAAATTTTCTGGGCTTTTCTAAACTCGAAATTTAACTTCATGCGCCACGCATATAAAACACTAAAATACTGTGAAAAATATATATATATATTTGAACCTCACTTGAAATCAGCGTTTTATGCGCGTGGCGCATGAAGTAAAATTTCGAGTTTAGAAAATCCCAGAAAATTTGTCTCGGGTCGCTGCGCGACCCTCGACAAATTTTCACGGGGCTTTTCTAAACTCGAAATTTTACTTCATGCTTAGTCTGGGAGTGGAAAACACTCGTTTAAAGCTTCAAATTGAACTCAAAAACAATGCTTGTCTAAAAATTTACAGCTTATGCAGATGTTTACCTAAAAGAAAAATTCCCTGTATTTATATATAGACAAACAGTTAAATTCAGGCAACATAAAATATATAATCATGTTATTTGCAACTACATAAGTGTTTTTTTTTTTTTAAATGATTACTATCAAAAATCAAATATCGTACATGACTGTCGCGTGCTGCACTCCTTAATTTGATAAATTGTAATAAAGCACACAAAAGGAATAGATGCGAACACGAGAGGAGGTCTACCCTCTAAGCTGGATAGGCGACACTTCAAGCTGAGTAGGCTAAGTCGTACAAAAAATGAGAAATTACAGTAACCTAATTCGAACTCTAGACGCTAAGCTGACTAAGTGCCTCGGTAATCAAATCGCCGAGTGTCGCACATTCAATTTGGTAAATAAACGAAAAAGGAATTTTTCCGACTCATCACTTGAATCAACATATACCGCCATTCCACATTCCTATTCAAAACATGAATCCAGAAATGCACTTATATTTAAAGTATGTATTGGGAAATATTTTAATAATGTCTTTCTTTGTTGTGTATCAACAACATAATCAATAAACCGTCCGGGGCAGAAAATTTACATTCGCAATTCAAGGCCGCGCACCGGGAAGCCGTGTCGCGACAAATGCCGTACGCGAATTCTACATATCAAATCCAATTTCTTTTCACATGTTTTTGGATATTACAGTATAATTTTAAGATATTACTAAAATAGCACGATGCTGCCCCCTATTTATTAAAAGCATAATCAAAATTTACATTGCTATTATGGAGATTTCTAAGCAACGATTAATGTTATTTATAATTTATTTTAGATTAATCTATTTAATACTACATGTTTATAATAATTACCTTAATAAATTAAAACAATATGAAGAATAAAAAATGTTTTCTATGGAAGTATTGCACGTATTTGTGTGATCATTTAAGAGTGTTCCATTAGATGATTTAAGTATAATTTAAGATTTTTTTTTAATAAAGAATAGTGTCAATTTATTCGCAAAGCTTCAATGTGCAATATGTATAAGTTTCAAAGATCTATATTCATTATTGTGGAAGATTAATCGTTGTTCGTTCTTATAGCCAAATAACATGTGAATTTCCGACCTTAAAAGAAGATTATTGGTACGGCGTTGACGATTATATGCATGCACGCCGAGCATGAGACCTCTAAATGTTCGTAATCAAGTGCCGAAAATAGGATCGACACATTGCGGTCTAAGGCTACCGTTGCCATGGTGAAGGTAAATAACATTTTATCTACTTGTAAACGTTTGTTTACCTGTTTATTCGCTTAGAAACCGCAAACACGGCCATTTCAAATACATAGTTTTACACATAAGTTGAATTATCTCAGCTTACTCTAAACTAGTATCAGTATCTACACAGTATTTTGTACTCTGGTGGTTATATATCAAGGAAGTCAGTTTTTGGCATATATTATAGCACACACTGTCCCCGGACACAATCCTCACCCCATTTCACCTCTATCCGCTATACAAAACCCCCCCTCTTGGCCTTTAAACGGATATTACCGTGCAGATTTCCTGGCGGTAATTAGGCAATAAATATCAGGAGCAGACAACGGACGCGTCACTCGGGCACTTGGGCCGATGATAGCGCGCCGCGGCGCGATATGAAAGTGCAAAAGCTCGCCGAGGTGATATAGTGATTCCCAGTTATTAACGGCCTCCAGTTATTAAAGCCGCCCCATTGTTCGGACCACCCTTATTGTACGTGCAATGGCCTGAATGTGTGTGTGTGTGTTTGCAAAAGGGGGCTGCGTCCCCCGCGAGATTCCAAAGCGCACCGCCAGGGAGGACTAGGGCGAATTGCACTAGTTTCGAGCTCATTATCAGGATTCCATGCAATAACACGCGATCTTTAACTATAGAGTATTGTCATTGGCTTGGGTTTTATTAAAGGGAATCATATTTGAAGTGAACAGAACATTAGTAATTGTTGATAATTCTATGGTACTACAAGATAACCCATTGTTTCATCAACGACGTTGAACTGAGTTTATCTTTCAATTTAAAATGAAATGATCTACTGTTCTAATCTCCGTTCGAAAATGTTGGCGCAAGTAGCACTTTTAATTTGAAACTTCTCACAAGTGTTTCCACTGCTTAATTAGCATTGAGTGGCATTTCGAGTTTTGAAAAGCTAGCTAGCACTCACAGAAATAAAACGCTTTTCTCTACTGTACATTGTTTGCTTTGATAACTTCATATCTTCTTCTTATTGAATGTCCTTGGCAACTAGGCCCTTTCGACCGCAACTTGATATCAAATTAGCTGCTTGATTAGCATGAAGTGGCATTTTGAGTTTAGAAAAGCTAGCTAGCGCTCTCAGAAATAAAACGCCTTTCTCTACTGTACATTGTTTGCTTTGACAACTTCATATCTTCTTTTTATTCAATGTCCTTGGCAACTAGGCCCTTTCGACCGTAACTTGATATAAAATTAGCTGAATCCATTCATCATTATTTCATTTCCTTAAAATTGATAACTATATAAATCTCAATAAAAAGAAGTATCAATAACCTTTCTTCACACACTTTATTTTAATACCAGATGTACATTTCTGTCACCAAGTGACCATTATCAATGGATTTTTAATACTAACTTATACAAACAAAAATAGGAGTATATATACAGAACAGATTAATTAAATAAAGTGTGTGAAGAAAGGTTATTGATACTTCTTTTTATTATTATAATCTTCACGTAACTCAATCATCTATTATATAAATCTCAAATGAGCCTAACCATAGGGTGATTATAATTGATAACTTTATAGAAGTCTTTTTGATATCAAATTAGCTGAATCCATTCATCATTATTTCATTTCCTTAAAATTGATAACTATATAAATCTCAAATGAGCCTAGCCATAGCATGATTATAATTGATAACTTTATAGAAGTCTTTGATTAACCTAACCATAATGTAATTTCTATGAAATTGTTAAAGTAAACCAAGTAGTTTCTTGATTCTTACAAACTTTATCACAGCAACAATAATCCGATTGTCTTTGAATTTAAAAGATTTAATATCTCACGGTAAAAACAAACGTTATTCGAATTAAAACGAGTGATTCAACTTGACGCTAAACGCGAAACAGAGTGGAAGCACATTCATCATATCCATTCGGGAAAAGGTAAACCTGCGGCGTCGGCGGCGTTGTCGCGCGCGCCTGTTTTACTCAGCAGTGGGGGATCCGACTTAAGTGCACTTTGATAGTTCAAATGGTCACCGCCGACAAGGGCAACGTTGCCGCCTTTCACCCCGCGCGCACACACACGAGCCCGCGTGTGTGCATGAGTCACCCGAAAACCCGTTTCTCCCGTGCGCGAGAGAGCACTCACTTAAATCTCTCGCGGCAGCTGCTCCAGCTACTTCGTATTCATTTGTTTTATCCGATTCGCTTTTTTTCAAGTGCGATTAGATAAGGATGGGTCGCGATGGGCCGCAACGTTGCTTTTGACTCATCTGCTTTTCGGGTAATCATTGAATAAATACGACACTGATTAAACAATGCCCAATTGTAAAGTAGTGATAATGAGGATTATGATTTAATTATGGATTTTTATTCATATGCGTGTTAATGATAGTAGTATATATTTGAACCTCACTTGAAATCAGCGTTTTATGCGCGTGGCGCATGAAGTAAAATTTCGAGTTTAGAAAAGCTTAGAAAATTTGTCTCGGGTGGCTACGCGACCCGAGACAAATTTTCTGAGCTTTTCTAAACTCTAAATTTTACTTTATGCGCCACGCATATAAAACACTATAATATTGTAAAATTTATGTATATTTGAACCTCACTTGAAATTAGTGTTTTATACGCGTGGCGCATGAAGTAAAATTTCGAGTTTAGAAAAGCCCAGAAAATTTGTCTCGGGTCGCTGCGCGACCCTCGACAAATTTTCACGGGGCTTTTCTAAACTCGAAATTTTACTTCATGCTTAGTCTGGGAGTGGAAAACACTCGTTTAACGCTTCAAATTGAACTCAAAAACAACGCTCGTCTAAAAATTTACAGCTTATGCAGATGTTTACCTAAAAGAAGACTCATAAAAGCCATAGGTTTACCCCATGTGTATAAGCTCTAAAATTATTATGATACTGTGTTAAATGGGGAATACTTTGAAGGTCATTGGGATAGCTTATATCAGCCCATGACAAATGCAGAACCATAACCGGGTTTGGTTATAAAAAAATCGTGATTATAGCACTTTCCCCGTTAAAGATATGATGATTTATATCATAATAATAAACCTCTAGAGTGCTATGGAAAATATTCTAGGTTTGAAACTCTGAAATTATATATTATAATTATTATGTCTGACAATGAAAAAACTGTTTTTATTCCTTACTTCACTTTTATTTTTATGTGTTAGATGTACATTTCGAGTGCTAAGCACTCATTATCAATAACTAATGTACATCTAACACATAAAAATAAAAGTGAAGTAAGGAATAAAAACAGTTTTTTCATTGTGATTAAATACTCCACATAACTCAAATCAAACAATTAGTATTATGTCTGACGTTTTATATGTCAATTCCTAAAGCGTTTAGCCCACTTAAACTAAAAAAATATTTATTGTATAGTTCAATATTTGTCGGGGTATTTATTTATTTATTTGTCAAATCAACGGAAGCCATTTACAGAAATACAATATTAGCTCGAGAAGTAGTTGTTTCAATGAATATTTGGAGACTTGTCTTAATGAGACAAAATTTTTACAGAAAGTCGATATTAATTTAAATTCGTTTTTATATTTAAAAAAAAAAGTTTAAATCATGGCACTCTAGAGTTTTTTTTTCTTTTTTTACTAAACACGATATTAAAAATATGGAAAAGACTAAATTTGTTATACTTTTCTTATTACAGTTTATAAAATATAGAGGTACGTCTTACCCGACCTAGACCTTTCAAAAAATACGACTTATATGTTATTTTGCACAAATTATATTCAAATCCTATACATTTGCCCCTCCTGGCAAATTTTTGCATAACCTGGACTTGAGATCTGGGCAAATAGGAAATACTTCGAACATGGGCCCACAAGGGAGAGCTTACAGGGCTTTACCCCTGGGGCCCATTGCGGCCTGTTATTGAGTTATACACTAAATATTATGCACAACAAAAAACCCGAAGACAAAAATGATTATAAAAAAATGGTGATCATAGCACTATCCCCGTTAAAGATATGATGATTTATATCATAATAAAAAAAAATTGTAGGTTGGCAACTCTAAAATTATGTATTATAATTATTATGTCTGACGTTTTATATGTCAATTTCTAAAGTGCGTAGCCCACTTAAACTAAAAAAAGATTAAATCATGGAGTTTTTTTTTATTAAACATACGATATTAAGGATATGGAAAAGTGTCTCAAACTAAATTTTGTCTTATTACAATTTATAAAATATTCACAAAATAGTAATTTTTGCATTTTTTCGCTTTATCTCGGTAAATATTGATCCATCACATCTCAGCAGTATATATTTTCAACTTTACTTGAAATTAGTGTTTGTACGCGTGGCGCATGAAGTAAAATTTGGAGTTTAGAAAAGCCTGAAAATTTGGATTTGCCAGGGCGCGACTCGCTTCGCTCGCGCGCCCCGGCAAATCCAAATTTTCAGGCTTTTCTAAACTCCAAATTTTACTTCATGCTTAGTCTGGGAGTGAAACCTACGTTAAAAAATATAATGCCAGGGCGCGACTCGCTTGGAAACCTACGTTAAAAAATATAGTGTAAATTATTCGTGACATTTGTTTATTAAGGCATAAAGGGATAAATATAAAAAATAATGAGTATATAAGGGTGCAAATTGATTAGCTATATTAACGCATCAAGTCGTTTTTACAAAAAAAAAATTGGAGATCAACCGGTTTTGCATGAACGAACGAAGTCGGCCGTCGCCATACACGCTCCGGCCGTCAGTCCGCAGTCGGATATCCGGTGGTGATCGTCCGGTCGCCGTAACGTGTATGGGCGTCATAAGTGAAAAACAAAAGATTTAGAACAAAAAAATGTATCAAGAATATGAATTTGTGTTTAGTACCGGTTTAAAAGCCCCGTGAACATTTACAAAAAAGTAATTCTTGCATTTTTCGCTACATCTCGGTAAATATTGATCATCCTCAGATTTAAGCGTTATATATTTTAACTTTACTGTAAATCAGTGTTTTATACGCGTGGCGCATGAAGTAAAATTTCGAGTTTAGAAAAGCCCCGTGAAAATTTGTCTCGGGTCGCTGCGCGACCCTCGACAAATTTTCTACGCGGGGCTTTTCTAAACTCGAAATTTTACTTCATGCTTAGTCTGGGAATGGAAACATTCGTTCGATTTCATTTTGCAGTTGAAATACAAATAATAATTAATTAAAGGCATTAATATGAAAAATAATTAGGCTCGCTCGCGCGCCCCGGCAAATCCAAATTTTCAGGCTTTTCTAAACTCGAAATTTTACTTCATGCTTAGTCTGGGAGTGGGAACCTACGTTAAAAAATATAATGTAAATTATTCGTGACATTTGTTTATTAAGGTTATAAGGACACGTTACTCACTCAGGCATAATTACAAACTTTTTGAGACGTTTGCCAAAAATAGACTATTTAGTATTATTACAACACTTTATTATATTTTATTTCTAACTACCAACAAAATTTCGGAAATGCATCATAATTGTATAACGTATAATAATATTAAATTTCTTGAATAATTTTCTCACTTATTACTTGGTGAAACATTTTTAAATATTGATAATGAAGATTTAAATTAAATTACACTTGGTTTGTTTCACAATTTTTTTACTTTACTATTTACTCGACTAGTTTTGCGTTTTACAGCATTATCAGGAGTGATAATGCTGTAAAACGCGTAAAACGCGTAAAAAAATTGTGAAACAAACCAAGTGTAATTTAATTTAAACCTTCATTATCAATATTAAATTACTAATCACAAAAGACATAACTTATCAAAACAAAACATTACAATGACCGAAACAAATCATAATTAATACAATACTGTCAAATAATGCCAATTTATATGTCAAAAAGGACATTCTATTTAAGTCAGAGAAGTTCATTACTAACATAGATTGATGGTATTTCAGTTAATGTCAATAATGAAAATGAAGAACAATTAGACAGGGTCTTCATTTCAAAAGGAGCCACCCTGAATAACTCTGGATCTGATATCAATTTTTCTTTGTTTGCTGGATAGTAATTTGTATGCTCTTTAAAATGAGGTATTATATGATGGGGGGGTGCCATTCAAAATTATACAGTTGAGGGGTGCCATTAAAAAAACAGTGTTTTTCAAGTTCCCCTTTAAAAATCAATTTGACGTGTTTTTTTCTTAAAACCCTATCTACTTCAGATGGAAAGTTATTCAGGGTGGTTCCTTTTGAAATGAAAACATAGGTTCTTCATTACAAAAGGAACCACCCTGAATGTAACACTGTCAAGAATTCCAATCCATATGACGAAAATGATATTCCATTGTAGTCACAGAAAGTCATTATTGGCAGTATATGAGATATCATAATTGTCAAAGACTTTCCAAAACTATCGTAACTCTCACAGAAGATCTATAAAAACACGTAAACTAAGGATTGTTAATGGTTGCATTATAGTCACAGAAAGTCATTATTGGCAGTACATGAGATATTATAATTGTCAAAGATTTTCCAAAACTATCGTAACTATCACAGAAGATCTATAAAAACTCGTAAACTAAGGATTGTTAATGGTTACATTTTAGTCACAGAAAGTCATTATTGACAGTATATTAGATATTATAATTGTCAAAGATTTTCCAAAACTTTCGTAACTGTCACAGAAGATATATAAAAACACGTAAACTGAGGATTGTTAATGGTTATATTTTAGTCACAGAAAGTCATTATTGACAGTATATGAGATATTATAATTGTCAAAGATTTTCCAAAACTATCGTAACTGTCACAGAAGATCTATAAAAACACGTAAACTAAGGATTCTTAATGGTTACATTATTTATTTATTTATATATGTATTTATTTATTTATACATATAGACGGTCAAGCCTTTTTGAAGATAAAATACAGATTTTTAAAATATTACAATTACAACAAATATAAACATAAAATAAAAACACCTACATACTAAATACAATAAATAACATACAATATTTCATTTATAACGAGAACAGATTAAATTAAATTAAATTAAGTGCATTAAGTGTGCCTTGAAAGTGTTGAGGGAGTTTCCAAAAAAATCGAGCGATAATGCGACACTGTTAACATGCCTGGCGATCCGTGGCATGGGACTGTTCATACAGTACGTGGTTCTATAGTGACCTATATGTAGAAGATCATTCGATCTTAAAGCTCGACCCTGCACATTGAGGTTAATCAAATTATGCAGATTTATGCAATTTATCATCCCATTAAGTAATTTGTACATAAATGTTATGACCATTCCCTTCCTTCGAATGTGCAATTCAGTAAGACCAACATATTGACAGGATTGCTGGGGCGTAAGATATATGCCATATATGTATTGTATAGACTCTAATCTGTCTACATGCGTTTTGAAGGATGGTGACCAAATAAGGCAGCAATAATCCAGGTGTGATCTGACTAGTGCATTATATAAAATCACAAGAGCACGTACATTAATAAAATCAGTTGTAGATTGTTTAACAAACCCTAGCATTTTATTAGCCTTGTTCACTATGTAGTCAATATGTAGCCTGTAAGACAGTTTAGAGTCCAACAGCACTCCAAGGTCCCGGATACTATCTACTCTGCAGAAAGAGGTATCATTCAAATGATAATTAAAATATGTTGGTACTTTACATCGTGAAAACGGCATAAACTGACATTTTAGTCACAGATAGACATTATTGACAGTATATGAGATATTATAATTGTCAAAGATTTTCCAAAACTATCGTAACTGTCACAGAAGATTTATAAAAACTCGTAAACTAAGGATTGTTAATAGTTACATTAGTTATTGATAGCCATTTGACTATACTGACTGCCTATATCTTGACAACTGACACTGTCGCGTTATATCAACAACAATTTTACACACTACAAAAAATATCAACAAACATCAAAAAGATACAATTTTTTATATAAATTGTCATCATCCTGATGTGTGTGCTATGGTATGTGTGTATCTGTAAAAACTGTCAAAATAGAAAAACAAACAAGTTTTAAAATTGAATTTGTGTTCAGTATTCCGTCACCAGGTACCCACAGACGCGTTTCGGACTTCAAGGTCCTCTTCAGTGTGGTCCCGACCCAGTGCTGAGGAATACTGAACATTTCTGACTATTTCAAGCCCAGAGCTGGGCAGGATTCGAATCATTCAGGATTCGATTCCCGGATTCGAATCCTTTTAGAGGATTCAAAAGAGGTATTCGAATACTTTAGTGAAAACGGATTGGTGATCCGGATTCGTTACATTTTTTTAAAAGGATTCGTATTCGAATCCAGACGTAGATGATTCGAATCCTTATAAAAGGATTCGAATTCTTATAAAAGGATTCGAATCCTCATACACGGATTCAAATCCTCCTAAATAATTCGAATCATCGCAATTAAGGCTGGGATTCGAATTCGATTAATTCAAATAGTTAAATATTCTAATATGAATATTTAAATCACTAAATTATTCAAATCTGGATATAAATATTCAAAATTTTCGAATAATTCAAGTATTTGGGAACGCATATTTGATTACTTAACCATGAAAAATATCCAACGTTAATAGTATATTTTTAACTTCACTTGAAATCAGTGTTTTATACGCGTGGCGCATGAAGTAAAATTTCGAGTTTAGAAAAGCCCCGTGAAAATTTGTCTCGGGTCGCTGCGCGACCCTCGACAAATTTTCTACGCGGGGCTTTTCTAAACTCGAAATTTTACTTCATGCTTAGTCTGGGAGTGGACAACACTCGTTCTTAGTACTTTCAAATTGAAGGATCACTCTAGATTACTTATTACATAAAGCATAAAGTAAAATTTCGAGTTTAGAAAAGCCCCGCGTAGAAAATTTGTCGAGGGTCGCGCAGCGACCCGAGACAAATTTTCACGGGGCCTTTCTAAACTCGAAATTTTACTTCATGCGCCACGCGTATAAAACACTGATTTAAAGTGAAGTTAAAAACGCACTGAAAACCACCCCAACTTCGATATTTTTTCAAAATTGGATGTTTTCTTTCCTATCCATGCTGTAAACCTTCAGATATTCGTTGTTTTCTTGTAAATAAACTTCGATTCCCTGTAGTCCTTCGGTTTCCGAAGACCATGATTGGTCCTTCGAGCTGTAGCCTTTGTAAAATGGTAATAAACTTAGTAATCTAGAGTGATCCTTTAATTTAAAACTTCTAAGAACGAGTGTTGTCCACTCCCAGACTAAGCATGAAGTAAAATTTCGAGTTTAGAAAAGCCCCGCGTAGAAAATTTGTCGAGGGTCGCGCAGCGACCCGAGACAAATTTTCACGGGGCTTTTCTAAACTCGAAATTTTACTTCATGCGCCACGCGTATAAAACACAGATTTAAAATGAAGTTCAATAACACATATATCATTATTAATTAAAATCATTATACAATCAGATATTTAGTCGGTAAATGAACATTTTTGTTAATAGAAACTGATGGAATAAAATATTACTGATTGCAAATAATAGATTTAAATTTATTTTTAAAGGATTTGTATCCGTGATTCAAAAATGAGGATTCGAATCTTTGATTCGAATCATATTTTTCACTTACGAATCCTTTATTCGAGTATTCGTGATTCGAATCATATTAGGTGATTCGGATTCGTGATTCGAATCCTGTTTTTGAGGATTCATCCCAGCTCTGTTCAAGCCAATATGTGAAAACTATTAATGATTTCGATAGCTAACGCCATCTAATGCTTCATAGTGGCATCGTCAGTGACCACACTGAAGAGGACCTTGAATTCCCAAATGCGTCTGTGGGTACCTCGTGCCGGAATGCTGAACACAAATTCAATTTTGATATTTGTTTTCTGGTTTCACAAACAGATTTCTGCTCGCTCGTGGACGAAACAGTGACCTGTATATGCACTTTGTGCATTCGTGTCACTGACAATGCCACTATGAAGCATTAGATGGCTTTAGCTATCGAAATCATTAAAAGTTTTTAACTGGTCATTATTTTGTTAAATATATCAACTGTCAATAGTGACTCGGAATACTCTGCTTTCGTTGTTGTCATTGTTTCCACAATTTTTGCGCGTTTTTGTTTTTTCAAGACAAGTTTTGACTCATCATGTTACTTTTGACATGGTATTTAAGAGCTTCAATTACATAGATTGCGTAAAAAGTGAAGTTAACGTTAAAGTCATTGTGTTTTATTTTACATTCTTGACAATTTTTCTTTGTATTTGAGGACCCTACAAGCCAAGGCATATAAGTGGAAAATTTATAAAATACGCTTTACAAGTATTGATATTGTTTTTAAATACATTAATTCATTTGTTAACAACACGATATTACTGATATTGATAAATAATAGGTGACACTAGTTGAACATAAATCATTGAATGAACATGTTTCTTAAATTACTATCGTTTATCAAGCTTGAAATACATTTTCTAAAAATCAACTTTTATGCACTTGTATCCCTTGGCTTCTAGGGTCCTCATTTGTCAAGACTGTGACGTGCACACAAACCTGACATTTTTACGCACGTTTCGTATTTGTTCTTTACATATATTTAACAGCTGATACTTTTGACAGTTGACATTAATTGGACATAAGTCGGCGTCGATGTATGTAAGAGCATTGCAATAGTGATAGTTAACATTAGTTGACATCAGAGCTGGGCAGGATTCGAATCATTCAGGATTCGAATCCATTTAGAGGATTTTTTTTAAACCATTTATTGAGGATATAAAATACAATATTTAATTCCAATATAATATATAAATGTAGTTAGTAGTGTTTAATTAACGGTTTGCTCTTCTCGAAGCTATAAGCTTGTAGAGAAGTGCAAACTTTCACAGTTTTATGTAATAACTATATTTACTTAAAAACTAAAATAAAAGTTAGTCTTAATATAAATGATTATTAATTAAGCAAAAGGTAAAAATAACAAAATTAACCAAAGAAAGTAAGAATTTAGATAATTAGAAAACACCATGATTGAAGTCTGAACCATATTATTAATAGAAAACAAACAATTTTATTCCATTCTTTCCAAAATCATAGACATTTCTTCCGTATTGACATTTTTGATATGCTTTTTTAATTTATGTTTGAACTCCTTGAAGTTGTTTATGTAATTTAAATTAATTATTTTAGAGAGATAGTTATATACTTTCACAGTATATTCAAAAGAGGCATTCGAATACTTTAGTTCAACTGGATTCGTGATCCGGATTCGTTACATTTTTTTAAGAGGAGTCGTATTCGAATACAAATGTGGGTGATTCGAATCCATATAAAAGGATTCGAATCCTTATAAAAGGATTCGAATATTTATAAAAAGAAACGAATATTTATAAAAAGACACGAATATTTATAAAAGGATTCGAATACTTACAAAGTGAGGATTAACATGAAAAATGTCTTTAGTGTGTTTTTAAATTTCTCGTTAAATCACTGTTTTATACGCGTGGCGCATGAAGTAAAATTTCGAGTTTAGAAAAGCCCAGAAAATTTGTCTCGGGTCGCTGCGCGACCCTTGACAAACTTTCACGGGGCTTTTCTAAACTCGAAATTTTACTTCATGCTTAGTCTGGGAGTGGAAAACACTTGTTTAAATGAAGACAACCTTATACAAGACTGTCTCAGTTTAAACCAAGTCGACCTTATACAGTAATGACTTTGATTGTTGACGTCACGTGAGGACTTCCACACGAGACGTCAGCAATCAAGGTGGTTAGTGTATAAGGTTGTTTTAATTTAACAGCGAGTCGACCTTGTTAGTTTAATTACATTGACTTTTCACGCCACACGAGGAATTTCTTGTGTGACGTCAGAAAAACTCCCCGTATTTCTCGGGACATAGATATTTCTAATAAAATCAAACTCAATTTGCTATGAAATTCAAACATAATAACAGAAACCAGTATATTTTCATTTCACAATATTTCAGTGTTTTATCCGTTTCGCTACGCAACTAAACCAAATTTTCAGAATTTTCTAAAGTCTATATTTTACTTCGTGCGTAAACAAGGACAGTAAATCTATGTTAAAAAACAAAAATTAACATTTCTTAAGATATAAACTTTTGGTCTCATGTAATATAAGGCAAAAGTAATGTCTTATTCTGAATTGGCTGCAATTTTATTAGAAATGAAAAAAATGGGCAATGTTTTGACTGAAGTTAATTTAAGGTGTAAAATTGATAATATAAAGTTAAAAAAATGATATCGGTCAAATGACCATCTCCTGAGTTGATGTTGATTGTGCTCGATTTACAACATTTTGAATTGTTGTTCGTGAAACATCTGACCCCAAATTGTTGATTTCTAGTTCAATTTTGGCTATCAAGACTTGCAAGGTTTGTGGTTTGTTGTGGTAAATGCGAAATTTCAAAAAGACACACAGGGAGTGGAAACGCTCGTTCGAAACTTCAAACTGAATTCTTTGATAAGAACATTAAATGATGTTGATAATAATCTAGTTTTCAAAATTATGTTTAATATTATTTGAAGTAAAACTGACATGGTAGCCACAATCTGAAATGTTAAATTTTTCCGACATTTCCTTGATTCAAGATTTTTTCCCTGGCCTTTTAATATAACTTTCTTCTGTGGGAAACCTCCATTTTGTTCATATGGCTTTTTTGTTAGTGTTTTGGTCAATTTGAATATAATTTCATGACTTTTCTCTGACTTTTCCCGGTTTTAATGATAATCAGTGAATTTTTTATTTACGTAATTTTCAGGCATTCGTCGATTTTGTAATAGAGTTCAATTTGAAGCTATAAACGAGTGTTTTCCACTCCCAGAGTAAGCATGGAGTAAAATTTCGAGTTTAGAAAAGCCCCGTGAAAATTTGTCGAGGGTCGCGTAGCGACCCGAGACAAATTTTCGGGCTTTTCTAAACTCGAAATTTTACTTCATGCGCCACGCGTACAAAACACTGATTTGAAGTGAAGTTCAAAAACACACGAATCAGAGTAACAGGGAATCAGATATTTAGTCTGTTATCAACGATGTTTAGTGTTTGTAATAAATAATTAGATTTTAAATATTTTTGTTAAAACAACTGGTAACGATATTTATACAGGGTGGGCCACAAATAACGCCCATTAAAAGTTTTCGGGATTCCTGACAGAGGAAAAATTTGAAAAAATTCTACATTGCACGGTTGAATGCGATCACCTTATGGAAAATATTTCGACTTTGTATCACTTCCGGTTGTACCGGAAATGGCTACCAACTTTGTTATTTTAAATGGAACATCCCATATATTAATTTTTTTTTAGATTCCCCTTTCAATTGTCTACCCTCTCATATGAATTTATGTCCACTTAACTCTTACAGTTTTTGAGTTAAAAATTTATTTGTCAAATATTGACGTTGATGTTTTTAAGTGGGCACTGAAATATTGACATTTTTGAAATACCTATTGTCAAAATTGACAGCTGTCATTTTTTTAATTCTAGAGGGATCTATAAGTAACAATTCAAGATGCCGCTCGTCTGTCTATCTTGTCCTTACTAGAAGTTATAGGCATTTTTCAAAACGTCTATTTGAGGTCAATATTTGGCAAATAAATTTTTAACTCAAAAACTGTAAGAGTTAAGTGGACATAAATTCATATGAGAGGGTAGACAATTGAACGTGGAATCTAAAAAAAAAAATAATATATAGGATGTTCCATTTAAAATAACAAAGTTGGTAGCCATTTCCGGTACAACCGGAACTGATAGAAAGTCGAAATATTTTCCATGAGGTGATCACATTCAACCGTGCAATGTAGAATTTTTTCAAATTTTTCCTCTGTCAGGAACCCCGAAAACTTTTAATGGGCGTTATTCGTGGCCCACCCTGTATATAAATGGTTAAAAAAAATTATAAAATCAAATTTATTCTTAAAGGATTTGTATTCGTGATTCGAAAAAACAGGATTCGAATCTTTGATTCGAATCATATTTATCTCTTACGAATCCTTTTTCGAGTAACTGTGATTCGAATCATATTAGGTGATTCGGATTCGTGATTCGAATCCCTTTTACGAGGATTCGTCCCAGCTCTGGTTGACATTTAGTTTATAATGAATAACACATGACATTTTTATCACTGTCAAGTTGGGGGGCGCCAATTGGATTTTTGGCCCCGGGCGCAAGTTTTCTTTACTGCGGCGCTGGTAGTATGATTTGCAGCGAAGTTTTTCCCTGTGGAACATTCCTTTCTGTGAATCTACCAATTCGCATTTTGCTTTAATAGTAATGATTTTTTTTATTACAAGTGTAGTAGCTGTCAGTTTTAATGTCAAGGTTAAATTGATTGATTTATTATCGCTGTACGTACTCAAATCAATTCCCATTAAAAACCTTTAATTACTTAAAAAGGAAAACAACCACATACTTCCAATAAAACGAAAACCGAAAGAATTCCAAAAGAGATTCCATTTAAAAACCTGATCCGTTTCACCCCTTCAGCTCTCATTTCATTTACCTGGTCCGAACCCTCCAGCTCTAGCAACCCCTCCGCTTCAAATAAACACCGAGGTGCGTGCACGAATTTAATATTTGCTTTTTTTTCATCCTCGGCGTGTTATTTTTTCCATCGATTGTGTACACGTATGCGTATGCGTATCTCCGGATGAATGAATCCAATAGACCTGGCCGCTTTTTTTTCGGAAGTGGGGTGGGTTTGGGGCGTGCCGCCTCCGCGCTGATATTTTAATTGAATCGTGCGCGTCCTCAAAAGGGAGATTAATTAAACCGGCCGGGCATAATCCACTCCTGACCCCTCGGATATGTGCTACCTATGCCCTCAATTTAATTCATTACAACAAACGATCGTTGATGTTGATCTCCTCTCTCTGTTTCGATGATAACGATGTGCATGGCATGGTTTAATAGGGTGCATCATTCGAACGAGTGTTTTCCACTCCTAGACTAAGCATGAAGTAAAATTTTGAGTTTAGAAAAACCCCGCGTAGAAAATTTTCACGGGGGCTTTTCTAAACTCGAAATTTTACTTCATGCGCCACGCGTATAAAACACTGATTTATAGTAAAGTTAAAATATTTAACGCTTAAATGTGATGATGATCAATATTTACCGAGATGTAGCGAAAAATGAAAGGATTACTTTTTTGTAAATTTTCACGGGGCTTTTAAACCGGTACTAAACACAAATTCATATTCTTGATACATTTTTTTTGTTCTACAGGGTGGGGCAGAAAAACCTATCCTATAAATTCAAACCGTTATAAAATTAAAACCACTCAACTTGACAAAAATTTTTTATTATTAACATATCGCAAATTTTATGCCATTTTTAAATTTAACACTCAAATGTCGTCCTTGGGAGCGGATACACTGATTTAGGCGCTCGCGGTAGCTTTCCATGACTTTCACCGTCATTTCCACAGGAATTTCTTTAATTGCCCGAGCAATTTCCCTTCGTAAAGCAAGAAGGGTCCTTGGTCGATGCTGGAATACCTTCGATTTGAGGTAACCCCAAAGGAAGAAGTCATATGAAGTGAGATCCGGTGGCGCGGCGGCCAGCCAATATCACCTCTCAGAGAAATGAGGCGTCCGGGAAACATTTCCCTGAGAATGTCCATTGATCGTCGCGATGTGTGGGCGGTTGCACCATCCTGTTGAAACCACACATTTTCCACGCCATTTTCTTCCATTTTGGGTTGAAGAAATTTTTCCAGCATGAAATAATAGCGCTCGCTGTTGACCGTTACAGTTTGGCCATTTTCTTCAAAAAAGTAAGGCCCCCAGACGCCTAGGCGGGAAAGAGCACACCACACAGTCACTTTTGGGCTATGGAGGGGTTTCTGATGGATTTCCCGAGGATTTTCGTCACTCCAATATTGAAAATTCTGCCTGTTTACGGCGCCACAAAGGTGAAAATGGGCTACGTCCGTGAAGAGCACAACATCGTCTATTGGGAGTTCTCGGAGATCGCGACACAGGTTCATACGGGTTTCAAAATCTCTTTCAATTAATTCCTGTGCAACAACCATTTTGTAGGGATGCATTTTGAGGTCCCGGTGCAAAATTCGCCGAATACTGCGGTTGGAAATCGCCAAAGCGAGCGAATGTTTTCGTGCCGAACGACGCGGGGAACGTTCAATCGCGGCTCTCACATTGGCCACGTTTTCAGGTCCTGTTGCTGTCCTGGGACGTCCAGGCGACTTCTTTTTCAATGCTGAACCCGTCTGTCGAAAATTTGACACCCACACTGTAATCGTAGCGTGATGTGGAACAGGATCATGACGCCCGAGTCCGAAATGAATTCGAAAAGCACGTTGTGTAGCAATTATCGAACCGCCGTTTTCGATAAACCGCTCAATAACAAAAGCACGATGTTCACCAGACCAAGGCATGTTGACTAATGACAAATGGCATAAAACCGGCTTTCTAAAGGTTTTTACCCCACTACTCTACCTGTTCCCTTTTCTGAGAAAAAGGGATTTGAAATCGGATAGCTTTTTCTGCCCCTCCCTGTAAATCTTTTGTTTTTCACTTATGGCGCCCATACACGTTACGGCGCACAATGTGCCAAATCGGAGCGCGAGCGCCAGGGGGGGATTTTGAGGAAAAAAATTAAATTAAAAATTTCGAGAAAAAAACATATCCACTCCATTGTAGATACATGTAACCCTTCTAATCTTGCATGTTTATATTTTTCAACCCCCTATATTATTAACAATTAACGCTTAAAGTTGAGCGATTTAGAAAACATCAATTTTACGGCATTTCACTCGCAAGTTTAAATAATTTATTACATGGATAGTAGGCGTACTATCAATATAACATTATACACTATTGTTTATAACATAATACTGTATATTATGGTTGAAAAATCAAGTCTCTAAATATTTTAGAACAAAAGTTAAAAAAAAATTGAATATGAAATATATTTTAAATATAAATTTTAACTTTAGAAAGTGTTATAAAAAAAATGTCAACTCGATGAGGTCTGGGACTATCACTAAAAATTAGTTCTATGTTTTCTCTAACTACCCTCAAAATTTCGTATCTCCACCGGTGCGTTTTTGGGGTTTTTTTAATTTTTTTATTTGACGCCACCAATTAAAATTGGGTCGGGCGAGGCCCGTGTGCGGTGAATATCGTGGAGTCGAGCGCGCGCTATTCTCGAACAGCCCGCAACATGATTTGTACGTTGGCCCCGAACAAAAAATAATAGAAACGCACTTAAAACGCACATGTAAAAATTCAAAAAAAAAATAGGGCAGTTACAGAAAATATTAACAAATGTTTATATGATAGTCACAGTTCTTCCAGTTTGCAATCTTCTAAAAAAAAATAATATAATAATAATTCAAGGCAGAAAAATTATATACAATTGTTATAATCATTACATAGGTTGTGACTTTCACCAAAAAATGTGGTATGTTTTTAAATGCCCTAAAAACTTCGTATCTCTACATGTGCGTTTTGTGTCAGGTTTTTGCGAATGACCGAGTCGATTTTTATCGGTTGCGCCTAATAAAAAATAAAGCACCTCAAAAAAACGTACAAATGTGAAAAGTATCTTCTGTAGTTTAAAAATAATTTAATCTGTTGTTTAAAATATGAATTTTTAATCAGAATATACATTACATTTTTCTGATTTTGCACAACGAAGTTATGTATTTTATACTGTTTTATTTACTTACTTTTTTAAAATGAAAATTTGTCAGTATCCTCATCAGTCTGTTCGTCTTCGCTGTCACTTGTGTCCGTTTCACAAATAACTAATTTTTTAGCGTCTGCAGGTAGTTGTTTTTTATGAATTTTTACATCGCTTCTCAAAGAAGAAATTATTGGATCAGAACATACAAGAAACATATTAAATAAACCTCGAATTGTATTAAGCCTAGAGTTTTTCCTAGTATGGTTTTCTCTAACTCTCTTATATATTTTATTGGTTGCTTCATGTGCCTCTTCCGAAAGTTCTCCGATTGGTAAAAGACATTGTCCAATTATTTTGCTCCCGTGAATTAAAATTTTATGGACACTATGAGGCATTCTATACCATCCATATAACGAGGTGTAAAGTCGGGCCGGGCCGTATCTTCTGAATATTTATCAAACATCAATACATTTATTTTACGAGAACTCGACATTGTTATAAGAATTGTATAAAATCTGTTCAATAATTCTTCATTCAATTCAGTGATGACAGCTACTTTCTCATAATTTCGAAAAAATATTCAAGCAACGTTGCCAGTATTTGAAGTACCTCCTCCTTGCACAACAATATCAACCCTTATCCCTAACTCTTTACGTAATAGTTTTTGTATTCTAGTTTTCCGACTAAATATATTATTTTTCTCTTCTATCGTACATCCGTGAGTAGTTGTTTTCTTCAAATCTAATTTATAGGAGATATGAAGAACACATTCCATGAACTTAATCCATGCATGGAGGGAAGAAATACCATAATTTAAATTATCTTCGATAATAGGAATATTTTTAATTCTTTCAATATCATTCATCTCCTTCGGAGAACATTTGCATATATAACAATTTGAGCTCGGAGTATTTGTTAAGGTATTTATAACTTTGCCGTCGATCATTGTAAACAACAAATTAAATTTTACCTCTACATGGTTACCATTAATATAAATTTGTTGTTTTTCCAATAAATTTACCTCTTGCCTCATACTCTTAACTTCATCTAGAATAAGCTGTTTTGTTTCTTTAGCATAAATAAATTATATCGGTCTACATAATTTAATAGATAAATGTTTTTCGTTTTTCCAAATAACACTTTCATCAGAAAATAATCTAAGTGGAACCAGTGAAAACACAAAGACACTCTTCTCTGTAATTTCTTCTTCATCTGTACTGCTATCATCAGATGGCTTTTGCATATAAGTAGAGTGCCCTGAGCTGCCATCGCAACCATGTTTACACAACAAAATTAATTTACTAAATGATGTATCTTGAGGAAATTTAATTGTTGATATTAATCTACATAAAGTATGCTCAAGAAGGCTCTGCAAAGGTACTGATGCTCCATTTTGAGAAATAGAAATATTAGCTGGGTAACACATTGTCTTCATTATTTTAATTTTATTGTAAGATGGTGAAAGGTCTTTTGCTCCATGAGAACGTAGTTTTTTTCTTAAATTTTTATAACTTGCTGCCGCCATTTTTATAATATATATAATAAGTTAAGACTTTTTTTATTTTTTCCTGTGAATCCGAGGAAGCACTTTCCACTTATTTGGCCGCTGGTATATTTCCTTTATCACGTAAATTTTTTTTTTGCTGCTGAAAATATTTGTTCTGGTGTATTTTCGGTGATCAATAAATTAGTTTGTCTTCTTTTAGATGTATTACTTTGTATTGTGAACTGTGTACCTGATGTACTTGGTATTGGTGAAATATTTTCTATATTTTCAAAGAGGTTTGTATTTTCAATTAAGGCAGAACCCTCGTTGTATTTAAAAGGCAGCAGTAACCAATTTCTATTTTTTTTAATGAAATTGATATGAGATCTTGAGCACATTTTCCACTTTCTATTAAGAGTACTGCAGAAACCCTTAACTTTTTTAAGAATGTCATCATTTTCACTATTGTTTTTCGTCGAAACATTTTCAATATATTTTATTAAATAATCAATGGTATTGCTTGACTGAATAAGGTTTTTAGGTTTTAGTTCGTACCATACCTTATATAAATCACCGTTTGTAATTTTAATTTTCTCCATTATCACTCAGCGTTTTGGATTAATTAAATTACACTAACACTAAACACTAGTTTAATTAAAGTAAACTATTAAACACTAAACTAAACTATTTTATACACAAAAAAACACTAAATCAAAGAATGAGTATATAGTCAACAAATTAAATAACACTTAACACTAACTTAATTAATAACTACTTTATAATGTTCAATCGTTCGCTTAGGGATCAGAAAAATATGTGAACTGTTGGAGACTTCGTTCAACACTAAACGCATATTTTGCTTTCAAGAAAATTAAGAAAAATCCATTTCAGATACTTAAACCGTAAAAACTGTGTGACAAGAATGCCATTTGTTACGGTAAATGACAGCTCCAATCGGACCCCTAATAAAAATGTAAACACATATATCAATAAGAAAAAAAACCCATAAAACTATTTTTGTAAATGTGATTTAAATGGTGCAAAAAATACTCAGAGAAGAAATAATTTCACTATGATATATACCTGTATATTAGAAAAATTGTAGATTGTGAGGATTATGACTATTATATAAACATTTGTCAATATTTTCTGTAACAGCCCTAATTTTTTTGAATTTTTACATGTGCGTTTTAAGTGCGTTTTTATTATTTTTTTGTTCGGGGCCAACGTAGAAATCATGTTGCGTGCTGCTCGAGAATAGCGCGCTCGACTCCGCGATGCTCACCGCACACGGGCCTCGCCCGACCCAATTTTAATTGGTGGCGTCGAATAAAAAAATTAAAAAGACCCCAAAAACGCACCGGTGGAGATACGAAATTTTTAGGGTAGTTAGAGAAAACATAGAACTAATTTTTAGTGATAGGCACAGACCTCATCGAGTTGGCATTTTTTTTATAACACTTTCTAAAGTAAAAATTTATATTTAAAATATATTTCATATTCAAATTTTTTTAACTTTTTTTCTAATATATTTAGAGACTTGATCTTTCAACCATAATATACAGTATTATGTTATAAACAACAGTGTATAATGTTATATTTATAGTACGCCTACTATCCATGTAATAAATCATTTAAACTTGCGAGTGAAATGCCGTAAAATTGATGTTTTCTAAATTGCTCAACTTTAAGCGTTAATTGTTAATAATATAGGGGGTTAAAAAATATAAACATGCAAGATTATAAGGGTTTCATGTATCTACAATGGAGTGGATATGTTTTTTTCTCGAAATTTTTAATTTAATTTTTTTCCTCCAAATCCCCCCCTGGCGCTCGCGCTCGGATTTGGCACATTGTGCGGCGACCGGACGATCATCCACCGGATATCCGACTGCGGACTGACAGCCGGTGATTGAACGAAACTTCGTTCGTTCATGCAAAACCAGTTGATCTCCAATTTTTTTGTGAAAACGACTCGATGTGTTAATATAGCTAATCAATTTACACCCTTTAATACTAATTATTTTTCATATATATGCCTTTAATTAATTCATATTTGTGTTTCAATTGCAAAATAAAGTAAAAATTCGAGTTAAAGCCCCGCGTAGAAAATTTTTCACGGGGCTTTTCTAAACTCGAAATTTTACTTTATGCGCCACGCGTATAAAATACTGATTTACAGTAAAGTTAAAATATGTAACGCTTAAATGTGATGATGATCAATATTTACCGAGATGTAGCGAAAAATGCAAGAATTACTTTTTGTAAATTTTCACGGGGCTTTAAAACCGGTACTAAACACAAATTCATATTCTTGATACATTTAACGATGTGCTCGGGATGGTTTAATAGGGTGCATCATTCGAACCAGTGTTTCTACTCCCAGACTAAGCATGAAGTAAAATTTCGAGTTTAGAAAAGCCCCGCGTAGAAAATTTGTCGAGGGTCGCGCAGCGACCCGAGACAAATTTTCACGGGGCTTTTCTAAACTCGAAATTTTACTTCATGCGCCACGCGTATAAAACACTGATTTACAGAAAAGTTAAAAATATATAACGCTTAAATGTGATGATGATCAATATTTACCGGGATGTAGCGAAAAATGCAAGAATTTTTTTTTTGTATATTTTCACGGGGCTTTTAAACCGGTACTAAACACAAATTCATATTCTTGATACATTTTTTTTTGTTCTAAATCTTATGTTTTTCACTTATGGCGCCCATACACGTTACGGCGACCGGACGATCACCACCGGATATCCGACTGCGGACTGACGGCCGGAGCGTCTATGGCGACGGGCGACTTCGTTCATTCATGCAAAACCGGTTGATCTCCAATTTTTGTGTAAAAACGACTTGACGTGTTAATAAAGCTAATCAATTTACACCCTTAAATACTAATTATTTTTCATATTTACGCCTTTAATTAATTAATATTTGTATTTCAATTGCAAAATAAAATCGGGCCGTGTTGTTTCTTTTTTTTTTTTCGAGTGTGTAATGTGTGCTTGTGGGGCAATCGAATCAATGCGGATCATCAGCCTTTTACAACAATCTTTAGAAGCGCGAAATGGCGAAACTGGATTTGCGGCGATCTGGTAAAAATTATGGAGGCCTGTTGCACAAAAAGCACGCATACACCTGTTGTAATCGATTACGACATCCTCGATCTGATCGATAATTAATCGGAACTCATCATATTTTCATTATGAAATGTTTCTCGAAAGAAACCATCGCTTGTTCCAATTAATTCAGCGCAATTGCGTCGGGAGATGATACAGGACAGAAGAATGGAAGGATGTGAGAAAATTGATGATTGGTGTATAGAAATAGCAAAAAAAAAAAACATTAACAGCGCGGGGAATTAGAGAAGATATTGATGCTACAACAGATATAGCAAATTCATATGTTTGCTATATCTGTTGTAGCATCAATATCTTCTCTAATTCCCCGCGCTGTTAATGTTTTTTTTTTTGCTATTTCTATACACCAATCATCAATTTTGCAATATTTGGCACTCAAATGAACGAAAGAGAAATCTCTTCACAGGTTATCTTAAAAAGGTTTAGCGGATTTCGATTTCTTTTTATTGCAACAACCTTATGGAAGAATATCTCGAAAGATATTTTTATTTTGTTGTCCCATTCTTCAGATGAAACGCTTTTAAAAAACAAATGTACAGTCTACAAGGCATTCTTCGAAAGAAATCATCGCCTGTTCCAATTAATTCAGCGCAATTGCGTCGGGGGATGATACAGGACAGTAGAATGGAAGGATGTAAGAAAATTGATAATTTAAATATGCCCGCTAATATTGAAGCAGGGAAATAAAAAGAAGTTGATTTACTAATTAATTAGTTAATCAAGTTTCAATAATCTATAAGAATTTGTCTTGTAACTAGTGCGCAGGATTTTACGGGGATCGCACGTAAACCATAGCCGCTCAGTCGAGTTAAGCATATAAAGTAAGCAGTAGGGCATTATATTAGATAGAGCAAAATATATCAATAGCACGGGGAATTGGAGAAGATATTGATGCTTGAATAGATACAGGGAGCTTTTCTTTTAAGTAAACGTATTCCGAATTCAGCCTATTTTCTGTAAATCTTTAGATATTCCTTGTTTTGTTTTTAAGTTGAATTTGAAGCTTTAAACGAGTGTTTTCTACTCCCAGACTAAGCATGAAGTAAAATTTCGAGTTTAGAAAAGCCCCGTGAAAACTTGTCGAGGGTCGCGCAGCGACCCGAGACAAATTTTCTGGGCTTTTCTAAACTCGAAATTTTACTTCATGCGCCACGCGTATAAAACACTAAAATATTGTGAAATTTATGTATATTCGAACTTCATTTGAAACCTGTGTTTTATACGCGTGGCGCATGAAGTAAAATTTCGAGTTTAGAAAAGCCCAGAAAATTAGTCACGGGTCGCTGCGCGACCCTCGACAAATTTTCACGGGGCTTTTCTAAACTCGAAATTTTACTTCATGCTTAGTCTGGGAGTGGAAAACACTTATTTAAAGCTTCAAAAGAACCCGAGAATATCTCGCGCACTAGTTATAAGACAGTTTCTTATGAATAATCGAAAGTTGATTAGCTTATTTATTAGTTAATCAACTTTCAATAATCCATAAGAAATTGTCTTATAACTAGTGCGTAGGATTTTACGGGGAAACGTAAACCATAGCCTTCCAGTCGAGTTAAGCAAATAACGCAAGCGGTATTGCATTATATTAGAAATAGCAAAAAAAAAATAATTGGAGAAGGTATTGATGCTTGAATAGATACAGGGAGTTTTAATTTTAGGTATACGTATTCTTTAAGTTAAATTTGAAGCCTTAAACGAGTGTTTTCCACTCCCAGACTAAGCATGAAGTAAAATTTCGAGTTTAGAAAAGCCCCGTGAAAACTTGTCGAGGGTCGCGCAGCGACCCGAGACAAATTTTCTGGGCTTTTCTAAACTCGAAATTTTACTTCATGCGCCACGCGTATAAAACACTAAAATATTGTGAAATTTATGTATATTCGAACTTCACTTGAAACCTGTGTTTTATACGCGTGGCGCATGAAGTAAAATTTCGAGTTTAGAAAAGCCCAGAAAATTTGTCTCGGGTCGCTGCGCGACCCTCGACAAATTTTCACGGGGCTTTTCTAAACTCGAAATTTTACTTCATGCTTAGTCTGGGAGTGGAAACACTCGGTTAAAGCTTCACATTGAACTCTTTTAATAAACAACGATTGTCATAAAATTTACAGCTTATGCATATGTTTACCTAAAAGGAAAATTCACTGTATAGCAAAAAACATAAACAGCAATATTTGGCACTCAAATGAATGAAAGGGAAATCTCTTCACAGGTTATCCTTAAAAGGTTTAGCGGATTTCGATTTTCTTATTATTGCGACAACCTTTTGGAACGATATCTCGAAAGATATTCTTATTTTGTTGTCCCATTCTTCAAATGAACCGCTTTTAAAAAAATAAATGTATAGTCTACAAGGCATTTTTCTTTTAAGTATACATATGCATACGCTTTTTTTAATAGTTCAATTTGAAGCTTTAAACGAGTGTTTTCCACTCCCAGGCTAAGCATGAAGTAGAACTTCGAGTTTAGAAAAGCCTTAAAATTTGGTTTGGTTGAAATTTTACTTCATGCGCCACGCGCTTTAAACACTGATTTCAAGTAAAGTTTAATATATACTATAAAATATGCAAATAATTTAGTAATTGAAATATTCATATTTCAATATTAAAAAATTCGAAGATATGAATTATTCGTATTCGAATCCTAGCTTTATTTTATATTCCATAATATTTTGGCGCCCAACACGGGGCCAAATTTCTAGCAATCTAGCTTTCTTTATTGAATCGCGTTTATAAGGTAGCATTTCGAGTTTAGAAAAGCTTTTAAGTTTGGTTTACTCGACCAAACCAAATATTCAGGCTTTTCTAAACTCGAAATTTTACTTTATGCGCCACGCGTATTAAACATTGAAAACACTGAAATATTGTGAACAAGTGAAATCAGTCTTTTACGCGTGGCGCATGAAGTAAAATTTTGAGTTTAGAATAGCCTAAAAATTTGGTTTGGTCGTCCTATTTTGAATTTTTGATTTCATGGTTCGAGAATAGAGTTTGAAGGATAGTTTGTTGTCGAAAGTGATGCCAAGGTATTTACGAGCAGGAGATGAGTTGATTACGGTGTTTGATATGTTTATGCTAAATGGGGAGTTAACCGGTCTGTGAAAGGGTATGAATAATAATAATAATAATAATAATAATAATAATAATAATAATAATAATAATAATGTTTATTCGTGATAAGACTTACAGGTTTACACACGTCAGTAAATATATGAGAAGGAATACCTAAACTGGATATACATTGCAGTATTGCAAACTTAAAATCTATTATATATATATATATATATATATATATATATATATATATATATATATATATATATATATATATATATATATGGGCCATTAAACAACTATAAGAAAGGTGTGCAAGTAAAATAAAATAAGATCAGTGTATATATAAATAAAATACGGATCACTGTTAAACAGACCGACAAAACATTTCAAAATTTAGGCGGTCCATCAGACTAGACTAATGGCTTAAATATCTTATTTATGATTAAATACATTAATTAAAACTAGAAAATAGGTGTACAAGTGAAGTAGAATAAAATCAGTGTATATATAAATAACACAAAATCACACAAAATCACAAATCCACCAGACAAGCACAGACATTTTAAAAAAGAGGCGGCCCATCAGACTAGATAATTAATGGCTTAGAATAAAACTTTAAGCATTGATCACATAAAATAGGGTACACGTTACAATCCAAGATCGGAAAAGTTGTTTGAGATACAATCATCAATTGAAAAAAATGCTTTATTTGTTAAGTAATTTTTAAGAATATTCTTAAACTTCTTATTGGGGAGAGATTTCGCTGTCTGTGGCAGGATGTTAAATAACTTTGGCCCATAAAATCTTGAGCTGTTCTGGCACCTAAATAGTCTTAATTTTAGGGGACAAATTTGATCACGACTTCTGGTATTGTGTCCATGAATTTAGTTATGTGTGACATAATTATCTGCATTTTTATGAACATGCAGTAGACATTCGAAAACGAACAGGCCTGGCAATGTAAGGATTTTCAGGCTTTGAAAGTGGTTCTTGCATTCATCTCTATATCCTATACCCGCTAGGATACGGACTGCTCGACGTTGTAAACTGAACACACGAGATGCAAACTCGAGTGTCCCCAGGCCAAGATACAGTACCTGATTTTCGATTGGAAGAGAGCATGATACGCAGCCATAAGTGTTGATAAAGGTACAGACTTACTTAGCATTCTAAGTAAGAAAGTGACGCCATTAAGCTTACTGCTCAGGTCTTTTTCATGCTCTCTCCAACTTAGCTTGGTGTCAAGACATAAACCGAGGAACTTGCAAGACCCGTGTTCTTCATTGCCAGCATTGAGTGAAAAAGTAAGTTTTTCCGTCTTTGCTGCATTGAGAGAGAGCTTATTGGAGTTGAACCATATCGCGACTTTGTTATTTATATAATCTCTGTGTTGCAGCGCATTTTCATAGTTACTAGATTTGTTTATTGAAGTTGTGTCATCTGCATACATGATTATTGTACCGGTGCTGATATGTGGAGGTAAATCGTTGACATATATTAAAAATAGCAGTGGTCCCAAAATAGACCCTTGGGGTACACCACATGTGATTTCAGCAAGTGCTGATGTGCGGTTTTTAAATGTGACACGCTGTGTCCTATTTTGTAGATATGAGCACACTAACCGACAACATTCTGGACTAAAATTATAAAAGTACAACTTTCGCAGCAAGACGTCATGAGGAACGCAGTCGAAAGCCTTGCTGAGGTCGAAGAATTGTGCCGCTGAATATTGACCAGATTCGAAACCAGTCATGATTTCCTCAACAAAAGCAATAACCGCGCTCCCCGTAGAACGTCCACCGCGAAACCCGTACTGGTTATCCGTTAGTATCTCATTTTCGTCCAAGAAATGTAAAATTTGTTTAAAAAGCAATTTCTCAAATATTTTTGAAATGGGCAAAAGAGAAATCGGGCGGTAATTATTGATATCTGCAACGGAGCCCTTTTTATGTACAGGTATGACCGTTGCTATTTTTAGGCAGGTTGGGAATACGTTGTTGCGAATGCAACCATTTAATAATTTGGTTAGAGGAGTTAGAATTACGTCTATCGCATATTTAATTGAGCCACATGTCATACCGTACACGTCTCGAGCATTTGAGTTTTTTAAAGACATTAAAGCTTCACGCATGTCAATCTCGCCCACTTCTTCAAATGTGAGGTAGTTTGTGAGGGAAGTATCAGTTTTAATAAATTCTAGTGGGTCTGTCTGAGATTGCGGTAGGTCGGATTTTATGGATTCCGAAATGGTGGTGAAGAACACGTTAAAATCGTCTGGCTCTATATCACAGTTATTGCTATCACAGTTCGATTTCTTATAATTAATTATAGATGGAATTAATGGATATTCTCCATTTGGCAAACCAAAGACATGGCGAATCTATTAGCCCTTGGCGAGTAGAGAGAGCTTTAGGAAGGTTGGGTTCGTGTGGTATAGTGGAATTTTTCAAATTAGGCACTCTCATGCGCAGAACGATCGATTGTGTAAGGGCAGAGTCGTCGGCAATGAGAAGAAAATATGCTGAGGGATTAAGGTACTGTTGGTTAGGGTTCTATATGTCATGAACATAAATACTGTACAAGAGGAGAGATAATTGAGAGCCTTGAGGAACACCGTATTGGGGGGACGATTTCTATTTTAAATTATTCTGGCTAAATGTATTAAAGTTGACAATAATACTCGCGAATCGCAGTAAATTTTATAAATACATGTCCAGATCCACCAACATTCATTTACATTTTATTCAAAGATTGCATTTATTTTTCAATTATTTTAATCTTCCACATCGTTGACTTCAAAAAATATAAATTGGTTGCATTTTTTGGGATTTAACTATTATTAGATTTTATTCGATGGACCCTTGCCTTACTGTCCAAAGTAGTTCAGGTAAACATAATGGAGAAATAATCGCGCATGATTGGAACAATTAAACGGAGATTAATCTTTCGGGATAAAAAAACTATTTGTCGATTTAATTGACTGTGGCGAAATCCGATAATAGACAAGTAAGTTAATATTCGCTAGATGGAATATGAATACCGCTATTCGAAACATCCAATATACGTGTACAAACAATATATTTGAAAAAGCATTCATTTAAAATTGTCAGTGCTAATAATTGCATATGTACTTAGTGTATTTTTTTTAATACGATCTGTTTCAATTGAAAGTAGAATGTACCGTGCGATCGTCTAAAACATGATTTAGAGTAGGCTTTGCGTTTTAAATTAGATTGACACTACTGACTGTTAACAAGTAGTTTAGCATCACCTCAAATGTATTCCATCATTCAATTAGCAGTCTGGGCACCCGCACAAAAAAATGCCGCCTACTCTAAATCATAATTTAAATGATCGCACTGTACATGTTTTTATTGAATTGAATTTTAAAAATACAGGGTGGGATTGACTGTGCCATTTTCAAAAAAGGAAGCTCTCATCCTTTTTTGAAAAGGGCACAGTCAAGTTCGTGAGAGTAACAGAAAAATAGAGAAGGACTCAATGAAAGGGACTGGATGGGAATTTTGTGTTCTTATTCATTTTTGTTTGCAAAAATGCTTTGTTTAAGGGAGCAGCACGCTTTTACCGCAGAGACCTATTTTTCAGGCTTATGTTTCACTGCGAACGTAAATTTAGTATACTATTCTAAAATGATCCAAGGTTTTTTGCCAGCTCTCAAAGAACTGGACAATTCTAAAATGATCCAAGGTTTTTTGCCTTCTCTCGAAGAGCTGGATAATGTGTGTGTGGTTTTAGCAAGATTAGGCCACAACACACACAGCTAGGACTTTATTGCATTTGTTGAAAGAAGTCTTCTCCGTGCGGCTGATCTCCCTGAAAGGGGCATGCTTAACCCCCTGTAAGGCTGGTAAAAATATTCTTGTTTGCAAAAATGCTTTGGTTGAGGGAGCAGCACGCTTTTAGTGCAGAGACCTACTTTTCATGCTTATTTTTCACGACAAACGTAAATTCAGTATGTTATTTTGAAATGATCCAAGGTTTTTTTTTGCCTGCTCTCGAAGAACTGGACAATGTGTGTGTGGTTTTAGCAAGATGGGGCTACAGCACAAATAGCTAGGACTTCAATGCATTTGTTAAAAGAAGTCTTCTCCGTGCGGCTGGTCTCCCCGAGAGGTACATGCTCGCCTGATTTAACCCCCTTGCAAGGCTGGTAAAAATATTCAGGACCGCTTTTACATTTAAAAAATTTAACAAATTGAAAATTTCGGAGGGGGTTTGAACCCCTATATCCCCCCTCTCCGTCTGCGGCCTTGACCCCCTGTAATTATTTCCTGTGGAGTAATCTCAAATCTCGAGCTTATAACAATTAACTACAGACCCTGGATAACCTACAAAAAAAAATTGAACCGAAATTCTCAATATACTAATCGGGATGCTTGAAAGAGTGGACCAAAACTTCAAAATTCGACTGAATCAGTGTATTGACAATGGAGGGCGACATTTACAAGATGTTTTTTTTTTGTAAACGGTATAAAACTAAATTTCCCGTTCTGTGTTTAACAATAAATAGGTTTGAAAAGTGTAGTTTTTTTATTTCATTTTCAAAAAAGGGAGTTCCCATAAACCACCCTGTATTTGTTTCCCTGCTTTTTTACAATTTTACTTAATTTTAAACTACATAGGCGATTTTTTGCGACTTTATTCGCATTTGTGGTGAGCACTTGTTTAATACATCTGGCAACACTGACTCCCATGAATTGTGGCCATTCAGTTGAGTTAACACTCGCAACTTGTCTTCAAACATTGAAGCAATGTGTCTGGCTATGCAATCGTCCGCTTGCAAGGCCGTAGCCAGGGGGGGGGGTAAGGGTATGGAAATTTTGAAAATTATAAATTTATGTATGTAAAAGCGGCCCCGAAAGAGCAAAAACGATATTTTTACTAATAACAACAAATTTGTATATTCCCCCCCTCCCGCCGTTTTTTTTTCAAACTACGGGCTTGTCCGCTTGTGTATTTGATGTCCAATCGTTTGTGTTATATGCTTAACTTGACTGAGCGCTATAGTTTTCGAGCGATCCCTGTAATATCCCGTGCACTAGTTATAAGACAATTTCTTAGGAATTACTGAAAGTTTATTAAGAAATGAATAAGTTAATTACTTTCAATAATATATAAGAAATTCTCTTATAACTAGATTGCTAATAAACCATAGTTTTTTATTTGCCTGCTTCGGTATTAGCGGGAATATATAAATATTTTGATGTTCAGGTGCAATGACCTACCACAGACCTTATTTTTTTGGCGCGAGACATTAAATATTAACTAGGGCGTTCATGTTCATTGCCCCACTTAAATTAAAATCAGCCAGCCACGCACTTAATGATCCTACAAAATCCAACCCCACACACACACACACACACGAACAGATTCAAATTACATCACTGGCGGCATATCGGATAAAAGGACCCCGCGACGCCTCCACCCCCCCGTTCATTCAACCCCCGCTCGCGTTTTCCATCTCACCACCCCAAATCTCTCTCAGCTACTTGTTTAAGAGAAAATCCTAGAGGCGGATTGTTTGTTGTTTAAGAAGTTGAAAGCAGGCGAACGCGAACGGGGTTGTTCGTTCGCTTTGATGGTTCCGGTGGGTAGACAGGCAATTCGGCGTATCCGCCCCCTACCCCCCGCTCCGGCCTCCTCTTACATTCATAAGTAATTACGAAACGGCGGGGCACGGGAGGCGGTTTTGCGAAAAGTTGCTTCGGTTTTAATTTCCTTCCGCGGAATAATAAGACAAGACAGGATAAGACACTACACTACACCGCTTTCAAGCCCCTTTCCGCTTGCCCTAGAGGTTAAAGGTAACTTTTGATTAATAAAACAACATTACATAAAGTGTTTTTGTACGATCGACCCTTTTTAAATCCTTACCATATCTGTTTCGGGGTCGGTAGGTTGTATTTACCAAGTTGCTATGAATAACAAATCGGTAAATGTAACTTAAATTTTATTTACCGTTCAGCGAACAGTAAATGAAACTTACCATTCATGGCAACTGATAAAAACAACTCAGAGAATTGAAAGAAATCAAATGTTAGTAATCAAATTTGATAAAACGTCAGTGACGTATTCATAATAGTTGCGAAGAAAAGTTGTCCGTCTTCTCCTATCGTGTAAAAAACGTCATAAGCATCTCGAACAGTAGGTACAATACCTGTCTCAGATAATAATTGCAGTTGTGGCTGGCTCCTCTTCCAAACAATTGTCTTCGACTAGTAACAAATCCTTACAATTCTCGATAGTTAGTATACTATTCTTTCAATTAATAATTATTCCCTGTAATTTTTTCAATTTATTTCAATTTTCTGTTAGTTCATTTAGTTTGGTGAGAGAATAATTTGACCTGAAGTTGCATTTTGCATATAAATGCATAGAACAGTAAATCTGTCGTGTAACTTAAATATTCATTGTATAATTCAATATCTGTCGGGGTATTAGCTCGAGAAGTAGTTGTTTCAATGAATATTTGAGAAGAAGTCTCAACGAGACTATTCTTTGCAGAAAGTTGATATTAATTTTAATTCGTTTTTTATATTTAGTATATTATTTCTTTCACATTTTCCCAAATATTAAAATGATATAAAAATCAATTTCGTTATTGTGAATCTTCTTCTTCTTCTGCTATCCCTTGTTGCCCCTTAGGGCGTCGGGTAGTTATTGTGAATCAAAATTTTAAATAGTACAAAATATAACATCATAATATGTAATACACAACACATTGAATGTTAATATGTACTGACTGTTAAAATAATGATTCATGCGAATAAATATTTAAAATTTCTTTGGGTCACTGGAACATTTCCAAATTCAACGTAAATAACACTCTTTCATAGTTTCCACTACAGAACTATTTTCCACGCTTTTCCGGGAAAATCGCATTCACGCAATTTTTCGGATATATTCAAGTTACTCACACGTAAACAACGCCGTGACTCATTGGCGCATTGCCGCTTTCTTTCCGATGCAACTAGCCAATAATAGATGCACATTCGCGAACCTGTAAACATTACAATTATGAAGATGTAGTGTTCTGCAAGTGAAAGGATATTATCTCTCGTGCGGTTTATCCGGAGTGCTTTGATCCGGTTCGAAGGACCAATCATTGCGGTTTGCGTTGATTGAGATGTGTACACATATAACTCTATTTTCGTAATATGAGTGTTTAGTGTCTGCAAACGTAGCTTAGACATTTTCATACTATTTAAGTACAGCAATTTTCAACACTAAACAGAAAATGAAAGAGGCTAGGTAGAATTAATTTTCCCCGTTTTGTCATTTAAAACTAAGTTCACAGCAAAGATCTGTTAAAAGTTTTCAACACAACTGCCTTCAAATTTAGACAATTCTGTTTATAGAATACAATAAACAGAATTGTACAAATCCTCTAAAGGCAGTTGTGTTGAAAACTTTTAACCGAGCTTTGCTGTCAAATAAGTTCTAAATGACAGAACAGGGAACAATTACGATTGAACAATATAAACGGGAATTATAACTGCAGTCTAGAGGTGGACCAAGTTGGTCAATGGTATAGTTGATTCCTAGTCGCAAAAAAATCTGAATAAACGCGATTCAATGAAGAAAGCTTGATTGCTAGAAGTTAGGCCCCGTGTTGAGCGCCAAAATATTATTCAGTTTAAAATAATCATACTTCATTCGTTTTTGAATCCCAGCCTTATTTTAAACTGCATAATATTTTGGCGCCCAACACTGGGCTTAACTTCTAGCAATCAAGCTTTCTTAATTGAATCGCGTTTATTCAATTAGATTTTTTTGGGACTAGGAATTAATCAATTTTTTGTTTGTACACAAACACGGAAGGTTGTTTTTTTACCTCTTCAAACGTTCCACCCGCTGAATTCACTAGAATGCAAGCCGCGCAATTGCGTGCAGACGGCCTGTTGTTTTCCTTGTGCCGCCCATTCATCAAAAGTGCAGAACCTCCGTAATTGTAATCACCCGGGGAAAGTTCTTGCCTTTGTTTCCATTAACTCTTTATTTTTTTGCTGTTCCTGATTTTATTATGGAAAAGAGACGCGCGGCATTGGATTAACAGGTGATAAAAGGGGGCGGTCGGGCGGTGTGAGGGGAGAAAGCGGCGGGGGTGGGACGTCGCAGTCGCGTGTGCGGCGGCAGTTTCGGCGGCCACGGCTGTAAATTCACCTCGTAATGACGGGGGCTGACGGCTAGGAATGCGCCCCCCCTTAATATCATATACGCGGCGGAGGGTTCTGGGGGTTGCAAGGGGGGAATGTGGGTATGTGGGGCGGCCCACTGGGACAGGGACAGAGAGACAGACCCTTGTGTCGCCATTGTGTGCACACACACACACACGCTTGCACAAAACAATCTAATGTACACATGCTGGACACATCAGACCGCATTATGCTAAAGCGGGATGTGTGTGGGGGGAGGTGAAATTCTAAACGTCGGAAAAAAGGAAGTTGGAATGGGGAAGATACCAAAATCAAAATTGGGCGGAAAATTGTAGGTAAATTTAACAATTACACGTCAACTTCAAAAACGCGTTAGTGCCACATATTGAGAAGGCATTTTGAATCATCCAATCAGCATTGAGCTTTGGGCATATACAGCGTGTTTTTTTTTAAGTATACATACCTCAATATACTGTATACGCTGTAAACCTTCGGATATTCGTCGTTTTTGAAAAGAGTTTAGGTTGAAGCTTTAAACGAGTGTTTTCCACTCCCAGATTAAGCATGAAGTAAAATTTGGAGTTTAGAAAAGCCTGAAAATTTGGTTTGGTCGCGTAGCGCGAAGCGCGGAGCGGCCAAACCAAATTTTCAGGCTTTTCTAAACTCCAAATTTTACTTCATGCGCCACGCGTATAAAACAATTATTTCAAGTGAAGTTCAAAATATACTGTTAAAACAGTATGCTAAAGACGTATCTTGGTCCATAGTTCTTTTAAATGAATCATAGAACGTTTAAATTATTTCATAATTATTTTCAAAAACAGTTTTTTCGAAATAACTAAAGAACAAGGAAGGCTATTTTTCCTTATTATCAATATTTACCAAAATATCAAGAAAAGTCTCAAAAACGTTAAGGGTAAAGTACCACTTCTGGTTACCAGATATTGATCAAATGTTTTTCAGTTCCTAGAATTGTAATAAAAAGCTTAAGTTTATTGTGTTTTAGTCTTTACGGCACAATTCGACAGACAGGCGAATAAACAGACGGACGGACAGACAAACAGACAGACGAACAGACAGGCGGACAGAGAAACAGACGGACAAACAGACAGACGGGCGGACAGACAGACGAACAGACAAACGGACGGACAGATAGACGGGCAGACAAACAGACAGACGGACAGACAGACAGACAGACACTTTTCAAAAATTGTCTTAATCAACTCAAGGGAACATCCACTCAAATTTGTATTTGACATTTTTTACAAAAACAATACTTTCCCTTTGTATTACATATGGGAAAAAGTAAATCGTGATACCCAACTTAAGCCCATGTTAGTTTTAACATGAATCTAAGCATTAGATATTATTTGATTAGAATCTTGTCTTTCACTTATTTGACTATTCAAAACCGTAGTTGATCAATGATACTTTTTGCTCATCCAATCAGCATTGAGCTTTGGGCATATACAGCGTGTTTTTTTTTAAGTATACATACCTCAATATACTGTATACGCTGTAAACCTTCGGATATTCGTCGTTTTTGAAAAGAGTTTAGGTTGAAGCTTTAAACGAGTGTTTTCCACTCCCAGATTAAGCATGAAGTAAAATTTGGAGTTTAGAAAAGCCTGAAAATTTGGTTTGGTCGCGTAGCGCGAAGCGCGGAGCGGCCAAACCAAATTTTCAGGCTTTTCTAAACTCCAAATTTTACTTCATGCGCCACGCGTATAAAACACTTATTTCAAGTGAAGTTCAAATTTTACTGTTGAAACAGTATGCTAAAGACGTATCTTTTTACATTTATAATCGTTTAGAGTTTTATACGCCTGGCGCATGAAGTAAAATTTCGAGTTTAGAAAAGCCTGAAAATTTGGTTTGGTCGCTCCGCGCTACGCGACCAAACCAAATTTTCAGGCTTTTCTAAACTCGAAATTTTACTTCATGCTTAATCTGGGAGTAGAAAACACTCGTTAGAAACTTCAAATTGAACTCGTTTAAAAAAACAACGAATGTCGGAAAATTTACAGCGTATGCAAATGTTTATTTAAAAGATAAATCTCCTATATGAAGTACCTAACGCATGTCCATTTGACATATGTTGGACAGTGTTGCAATAAACATAAGTATGGATATCAATGTATACGAAACTTTAGTTAATTCTTATTTATACGGGGTGTTGCAATTTCGTCTGAGTGATTTAGTGGGGCTACTGTTGGGAAAAGAGGTATTTAAAGTATCGTTCGGTCCGGTATGTAACCCTCATTTTACCCAAAATTTGGTTTGGGCCAAAGTCCACTACGGCATCGTAGTGCTTACGTATTTTGAAAACTAATGAAAAATATTTTCGGAGAGGAAGATACATTTTCTGTGGTTCCAACAAGATGGGGCTATAGTTTACGTAGCACGAAATTCACTTGATGTACTAAGACAATTATTTCCATAGCGTCTGGCCTCTCTGGGAGATTTGGGGCACCTAGAAAAACGAATTGTAAACATCGTTCTCACTCCCTAGACGAATTGTAAACATCGTTTTAACTCCCTAGACGAACTAAAACAGAAATTTGAAGAAGTGCATGCCATACCTATCGCAAGACAGAAAATTGAAGAAGTGCATGCAATACCTATCGCAAGACAGAAAACTGAAGGAGTACATGCATTAGCCCATCGCTCTGAAAAACTTTAGAGAACGTCTCTAACAGTGTATTGTTGCTAAAGATCGCCATCATGAAGACTTGATATCAAAAACCTAATCTAAATCAAATAGGGTTTATTCTGTGCTGTTCCTAAATATACAATAAAAGTTTTTCTTTCTTCCGCGACAGCACCGCTCAGTCGGAAACGCCTGTAATTTGTAAATTTTGGCGCCCAACAAGGGGCCTGTTGGGTATATTTCATATAAAATAATGTATATTATTGATATATTGGTACATACTAAAAGACCTAACTATATTTCATAGAGTTTTACCCCCAGGGATGGATTCGTAGCTTGTATAAAATTAGGCGTCCCACCGCCCCCTATACTAGTTTATCTTCTTCCGCGCCATTTCTTAAAGCCACTCAAAACCGTTCAGTCGAAAACGCCTATATGTGTACATTTTGGCGCCCAACAAGGGGCCTAGTTAATATATTTCATATAAAATAATCCATATTACTATTATATTCGGACTTACTATAATATATATCCTATCGTATATTAAAAAAACTAGAGTGCCATGGAAAATGTTCTAGGTTGCCAACTCTGAAAATATACAATATAATTTATACGTCTGAAGTTTTATATGTCCATTCTTGAAGTGTATAGCCAACTTAAATTTAAAAAAAGATTAAATCATGGCACTCTAGAGGTTTTTTTTATTGAACATATGATATATAGTTCATTGTCACCCCCAGGGGCAGATTTGTAGCAAGAAGCGCCCTAGGCCCATATAACATTAAACGCTCTTCTGACAAGAAGACGTGTCAGACATGTTACAGAACGGCGCTTAAATATTGTGCCAAAGCATGTCAAAAAAGAAACTAATATAAAAACTGGCGCATTTTTGCCGCGAGTTAATAATTATTAATTCAAGTCCATGTTTTATGTAAGATTGTCGTTGATATTGACGCAGCAGTCGAGAAATTGTGCGGACGTACAAGCCTTGATATTTTTCGTCAAATTTGACAGGTAAATTCCTCTGAAAATCAACAAACATGTCGAAACTAGTTAATATTGCCAAAATATAGACAGTCAATATGTGGTCAGTATTATCAGTTAAGTCACATGACATTCAATAAGTAGTTAGTATATTCAGAATAGTGAGATAACAACAGGCGAGTGTCATAGCCAACTTCAGGGGAGGCAAATGATCCAAGGTACAAATAGTGAGGTTGAAATCTCTTCATCTACTTGTCGTTATTCAACGCCCGTTACGTCATAGAACATGGGGCTATTGCCAGATAAGTCTTACGAGTAGATCATGCGACCTTTTAATAACGAGAAGCTTGACGTATGTAAAACTGCAAATGTTGTTAACTTGAATAAATTACTTTACTAAGCTTGTTGCCTCACCTAATAATTATAGTATTTTCAGTATAGTCAATATTGTCAAATGACATTCAATATGTAGTTAGTATTTTCAGTATAGTAAATATAGTCAAATGACAGTATTTCGTGTGGGTTTTTATATTATTCCTATTGACAGTTTATCAAACTCACGATGTGACATCTAACCTAACCATACCTGTAATATTTTTCAATTTTCCAATTGTTATTAATTTTCTGTGACATTTATAACCGCGAACTAATTAAATCTATTTTTTTTACAAAGTTAAATATGTTGATGAATTAAAGTCAATAAAACAGAATTCATCTGTTTTCATTTAAGTATAATTCTAACGAATGTTCCACTCCCAGGTTAAGCATGAAGTAAAATTTCGAGTTTAGAAAAGCCGGAAAATTTGGTTTGGTCGCGTAGCGAAGCGAAGCGACCAAATCAAATTTTCAGGCTTGTCTAAACTCGAAATTTTACTTCATGCGCCACGCGTATAATACACTGATTTATTTTGAAGTTTAAAACAAGCTATATCTTTTTTTTATACCTGAAGTTCCTCGTTTGTTCAGCGCGATCATTTAAAACATGATTTAGAGTAGACTTTGAATTTTAAATTAGATTGGCACTACTGACTGTTAACACATAGTTTACCATAACCTCAAATTTATTCCATCTTTTAATTAGCATTCTGGGCAACCGCACTAAAAAAATGCCGCCTACTCTAAATCATAATTTAAACGATCGCACGGTATAAAGAATATATAGCACTCGAAATGTATGTATATCTAACGAATAAATATAAAAGTGAAGTAATGAATAAAATGTTTCATTGTGAATAAATATCTCATAAAATTAAAGGCTAAAAAAAGGTCAAGAACCATTCTAGACAAAAGTGGCGTAAGTTTATAATTAAGTTTATAGTTATGCCCGTGCATAAAACCGCGCGAGGGTTGCTGGGTTTTTGTTCATACTCATAAAGTGGCGCCCTAGGCCTAATGGGAAATCCGCCTCTGGTCACCCTTGGGACAAAGGGGTTGCAGATTTATTTGTGAAATTACGTTAATTAGTACTTTCTCTTTTTTCAGGTAGTATAGTAAGTCCTAGCACAATTTCCTCGCCGTGGACTCCAGTAACCGGCCCCGCGGCCGACTCCAACGGCCCGGGTCCGGACAGCAAAAACCTCGATGTTGGGGACATGAGCGATGTAAGTATACTTTTAAGTAATACAAAAAATAGTAATTACTAAATGAATCAAAATATGCTATGTTAAACTAAACATGGGTGTATTTACACAGTCAATACAGTGGTAAATAAAATTCGCTCCATGCATGCATGTGTAGAAGTAAGAATGTAATTTTCAACATGTTTGTTTTACTAACCCATTGTGTTAATACACTCATATTCACCTGATGAAACCGCTGCACAACTTTAGCAAAACGAGCATTGTGTTTACAATGTAACAAATCTCCATCTGCGCGCCGTAATTACGGCGAAATGGCAATAACGTCTGATTTCTTCGTTGTCAGGCGATTAAAGTTTACGTTGCCCGCAAATGCGGCAACAATTTTCCGATGGAAAATGAAAATGCATATATAGCCATTTATCCGCTGGAGATAACAGGCCGGCAGTATTTTCCAGTCGAATGCGCGGGCTAATCAAGCCCGCGCAACAATATATAAACATTCACCGCGCCGCGTACTATCCATACTATTCAATTTTAATTAACGGCGGAAACTCATTTAGCCGTTACATTTTATACCTCGACCACTATTACCATTTATTTTAAATGAATTGATACGCTCCCATATTTTTTCGAACTTATACAATGAACTAATTTCACAAAACCAATCTAAAGTCATATATAGACAGGTATGCTTATTGTGTACATTTTTAGGTAGTCGTCGTTTTTGAAGAGTTTTTAATTTGAAGCTTTTAACAATAAAATCATAAAATTGGCGCCCAACAAGGGGCCAACCGTCTAATATTATAGTGGAAATATCCAATAAAGCTTCTAACGAGTGTTTCCACTCCTTGATTAAGCATAAAGTAAAATTTTTAGTTAAGAAAAGACGAAACGTTTGGATTTCAATTAAAAATTTAACAGTTTCACGAACATAAACAAAAACAGTAACATTAAGTGTAAACCCATACACGTCCACACATGACTATACACGACTATACATGACCATGCACGACCATACACAACCATACTCGATTATACACGAAGATACACAAACAAGCACCAGGCTTGTTCGTAAATGTTTTCGGATTCCAGTGTCTTGTGCACGTGGCGCATGAAGTTAAATGTCTAGTTTAGAAAAGCCTGACTTTGGACTTTGTACAAATCCAAACGTTCAGGCTTTTCTAAACTCGAAAACTTACTTCATGCTTAATCAACTAATGGAAACACTCGTTAGAAACTTATGTTAAGTGGATATTTCCACTACAATAGGTCTGTTCATTACATGAACTAAACACCTGCAGTTGTAAATGTAAAGTAACACTAACTTGAACTGTGACGTCACAAACTTGAACTCAGTTCAACTTAATGCAGTACAAACGAACAAACCTATTATTAGACAGTTGACCCCATGTTGGGTGCAAATTTTATGGTATCCGTAATTAATGCAACTATTTACATCTTATTTTTAGCCTAATCCCAAAACTACGCATTCAAACAAACAACAAAATCCACAATAAATAACTCCAAAACCCGACAAATTCCATCAATAATAAATCAACGAATTGACGCAATAATCTATCGAAATGCATTTTTTTCCTGTTGCTCGCGCGCGCGGACAATCTTACAAACTCAGACTTGCACTCGCAAATAAATTGATGAAAAGCCTTCCTAGACGCGGGCGTTTTAAATGAATAAAAAACATCGCGATAAGAATTGGGAGTGTGTGCAAGCGAAGAGTAGTAATGACCCAGAATTGAGCGGTTATCGCGCAAAATTTATTACGTTCACGAGTGTTTTTGTTTGTAAATATACGCACACACGAAAGGTTTCAGACGGACACTGACGTGAAGCATTTTTTGGTAAAAATGTGTCTAGGGCTTATAAGTACCGGTCGTAGCAGAGGAATTTGTTTAATAGTTTGTTTGCAATTAATGAGTGATATCAATACATATGTTGTATATTGATTGAATTACAACAATATTTGTGGTTGCGATTTTATAAATGGGGGTTTGTAGTTTAATGGATTTAACAGTAAATATACTTTTTGTAAGTACTATATTTTAATTTTTATTTATTATCGATATATATCATGATAAATATCCGATGATATATGTCGCCAAACCTAGACACACATTATTATATTAAAGAATAAACCACGAACGCATAACGGAGACTTTAGTAATTTTTTTTTAAATAAACGATTATAACTAAAAATATATAAAAACGAATTAAAATTATTATCAACTTTCTGCAAACATTTTAGTCTCCTTGGAACTTTTTCAAATATTCATTGAAACAGGCGCTTCTCTACGCGACCAAACCAATTCAAGCCAATCGCTATCGTGTGTTCCCACCCTAATGTTAGCGTATGGATTGCGTGGCCCCGTGTTGGGTGCCATTTTTTTTAAATTTTCTTTTAAGTAAATTGTTTGATTGTTTGCAACATTTAGGATGAAAAGGATATGGCGGCGGCCGACGCGGAGGGAGTGTGGAGTCCCGACATCGAGCAGAGCTTCCAGGAGGCGCTCGCCATCTACCCACCCTGCGGACGAAGGAAAATCATCCTCTCCGACGAAGGGAAGATGTACGGTGAGTCCCGAAATTTCCCTAGAAAACACGTCCCTGATTCCCTATTCCTCCTCTCGTCTCGTTCTCAGTAATATCGGACGACGGACGTGGGTCGCGTTTATTGGTTTCCGGTTGACCGGAAATAGGAGAGCGCGCGCTAGGGTGTGTAACGTGTGAATTCAGCGTATTATTACAATCTCGCTCTCGGGGATGCCGACCCCCCTTCCCTCCCGCCCGACCCCTCCCACCCGTTCAGCAAAGCTTCCCTCCCCTCTTGCAAGACGTGCGGGTGTCCAGTTGTCAGTGTCGTCCTCTGCCCGCCCGCCTTGTTGGGGGGTCCCTTATCTTTCCGTCTCGCTCCTCGCCTCGTGATGGACATTAGGACATGTCGTTGCGTTTCCCTGGCTTTGGTGAGTTGGGAGAGGACAGGGGTCCACGGTCAATATCTTCCCGACTACCGTATCTGCGCCTTACATCCGTTATTATACACGATTTAACATACAACTTAAATTTCAAGCGTAATTCAAATACAAGATTTAATTTCACATATCACATACAAAATATTCAAAGACAAGTTTTTCGAAGCAGATGTATTGGACTCTTAACAGAGTTAGACGCACTTAAGGGTAAAAGTTTATTATTAAACGAGGGTTTCCACTCCCAGGTTAAGCATGAAGTAAAATTTCGAGTTTAGAAAAGCCTGAAAATTTGGTTTGGTCGCGTAGCGCGCAGCGCTACGCGACCAAACCAAATATTCAGGCTTTTCTAAACTCGAAATTTTACTTCATGCGCCAGGCGTATAAAACACTGATTCAACGCGAATTTCAAAAACACATACATTATCTTTAATTGGAATAGCTTGAAATCAGATAGTTAGTCTGTTATCAACGATGTTCAGTGTTAATAATAAATAAAACTTAATTATTTATTACTAACACTGAACATTTTTGTTAATAAACGCGATATTAAAAAATATAATGGTTGCAAAAAACAAATTTATTTTTAAAGGATTTATATCAGTGATTCGAAAAACAAACAGGATTCAAATCTTTGATTCGAATCATATTTTTCGCTTGCGAATCCTTTTTTCGAGTATTCGTGATTCGAATCTATAAGGTGATTCGAATTGCTGATTCTAATAGTTTTTTTTGAGGATTCGTCCCAGCTCTGCCAGAAACAAAGAAATGTACATTTAGCATAATAAAAATAAAGTGAAGGGATTACTACAATAACTGACAGAAGCAAAGAGTTGCATTATTACAAATATAAATTTCTGTAATGTATTTATATTTCGATCCGTTACTAGCATAGAGAAATATTCCACAGGGTATGGGGTTCACAGTGAATAGTATTCCTTGATTCAATTTCCAGCATACTTTTGATCAGAGCTTGGTAGGATTCGAATCATTCGGCATTCAAATCCTGGGATTCAAGAAAGATACAGAGCGATGTAATACTGTAGAAAGTATTTTGTATTGTGGAGGCTTCTTCTTCGATATACATGTTAATTTAACAATAAAACACTTTTATCTTTGTTTTTACAACACTTTTTTTGCGCCAAATGTGTTCTATTGTTACTGTATAAAGTGTTATACAGTATTATATCGCTCTGTATCTTTCTTGAATCCAGGATTCGAATGCCGAATGATTCGAATATTATCTGTCAGTGGATAAAGTGTAAGCAGAGAGCACTATTTTGTGGCCGAATGATTTGAATATTATCTCTCAGTGGATAAAATATAAGCAGAGGGCGCTATTTTGTGGAAGAAAAACATAAAATAGTACATTGAGTTGCATAAATTTAGCGTCTCCTATATTTACCATTGCATTGCACTTCTACTTATTCTTAATTCAACGATTATAGTCAATTCAAACAAAATGATAAATGTATTCCCCCTTCTCAGTCATTCTTTCTTGTATTAACAAATTATTTAATCTTTTCAATAAATCATCCTGACAAACTCAATCGATCAAAACATGTCACATCCAGCATTTCGATACCCGGCCGACTGACTGCCTTTCTTCCTCCTTCTCTTGTTAGTACATGTTTTGTTCGACAAGTTGTACCGTTACAATAGACCAAGAGTGCGGATGCGGACAGAAAACTACATCTTTTATATGTATACCCGCGTGTAATCCGTTGTAGTTGTTATTTAATTGGCCGAGGCGGGTATTAAAAGTGAACAAGGTGGAATTAGTTGTCGTTTCTGTTCGGTCTCGGCCCCTTCCTCTTCTCTCTATGCTCGCACTGACATTTCCATAAATTTACCGTTTTCTCTCGAATGAAAATCGACGCGATGCCGGCTCCGAGATATAGACGGAGGAGCGCGTCTTTTTCACCGTTATTTCCGATTAGCCCGCGCCGCCGACGACGATGATACGTTTAGTAATTGGTCCTACAGACCTACTAAAATTTTCTCTTCCGGATTTAACTCATTCGACATATAGGTAACTGTTATTTTGCAAATCATTTACATATTCTGCAGAAAAGCGTATGAATATAAATCCAATAAGTAAAATTAATTACTAAAAGACTCTATAGGAGCTATTAATTATTAATTGGCGCCCAACGTGGGGCCTATTTCCATCTTATTCTTATTCGAGTGCCCTGACTGTTCAACGATCGTTGGCTACCATGTTCATGATCATTGTTTTGTCTACAGCTGCTCTGAATAAACCCACTGAAGATCTCCGATACTACTGCTTTAGATTTTTGAGCCACAAAGTTCTTCTTCTCCCTGGATCTCTCTTGCTCTTTATTTTTCTCTCCGTATCCATAAACCCTAAACATTTTGCTAAGCCGGCTCCACAATATTTTCCTACATGGTCAGGCCAATGTTTATTCCAACATTTGCTGTACTTTCACACATCACACGTGGATATCTACATATTGGCTTAAAGTCGGCTCCACTCATTTTATAGGTAACTGTTATTTTGCAAATCATTTACATACTCTGCACAAAAGCGTATGAAAATAAATCCAATAAGTAAAATTAATTACTAAAAGACTATAAGAGTATTCTTCTTCGAGTGTCCCGACCGTTCAACGATCGTTGGCTATCATGTTTATGATTGTTTTGTCTACAACTGCTCTGAATAATTCAACTGAAGATCTCCCATACCACTGCTTTAGATTTTTGAGCCACAAAGTTCTTCTTCTCCTTGAATCTCTCTTGCTGTTTATTTTTCCCTCCATATCTATAATCCCTATATTTTTTGCTAAGCCGGCCCACATGGCCAAGCCAATGTTTGTTCCAACATTTGCTGTACTTTTACACATCACAAGTGGGTATCCACCACTGATCTCTATGTAACACTGGATTGGGCATAGGCCATATTCCGCTATCTGACAGCGTGCCCATTTTAATGGCAGCAAATTGAGGTTTTGTGACACGTTTGAGCGGCAAACTCAAATCACTTCTTTCTTTTGCTCACGCGCAGATGCAACAAACTGTTTGGAACACAATCTCTTTGTTTTGGTTATTTTTGTATTTGGCAAACCCATTTCTTACAGCCATTTTCTGGACGATTCTTCATCGGATGGAAATCTTAGTAGTCATATTATAATATAACAATATAGGTAAATAGGTGATATTTACTTTGACAATTTATTTCGATGTACTTACTTGTGCAGCGTTATATTTACTGATTAGTCTGGTTTTCTTCCGCAAAAAAATGTACTGGAACACCATGTTAACAAACAGTGACCTCAAACCTCAATTTTGACCAACATGGCGGCTCCCATGTCAGAACATGCCCTAACGGTTAAGAACAGTCCAGTGTTATATTGAGATCAGTAGTATCCATATATCTGCTTAAAGCCAGCTTCACATATTTGCCATACGATATGGCAAGTGTCACTTGGCCAACGTGTGGATGGAAAAGCTGGCGTTTGTGAAGGAGTTTTTGGACGTTGCGGCTTGCACTTGCCAATGGCCATTGGGTTGTCGGTCTTTTGTCCCGCGTGAATGGAACCCTTTCACAAGCGCCAACTTCTCCATCCACAGGTTGGCCAAGTGACACTTGCCATATCGCATGGGGAATGTATAGAGCCGGCTTTAAGCCAATATGTGGATATCCACTTGTGATGTGTGAAAGAACAGCGAATTTTGGAACAAGCATTGCCCCGGCCATGTGGGTCAATGTGTTGAGCTGGCTTAAGAACCACCAACTTATTACTTGTCCCTTTGACGCGGGGCAAAAAAACCGACAACCCAATGGTAAGTGGCAAATACAAGCGCCAACGTTCGAAAACTCCTTCACTTGGCCAACTTATCTATCCACACGTAGGCTAAGTGACATGACCAATGTGTGAAGCCGGCTTTAAAAGCCAATATGTGGATATCCACATGTGATGTGTGTAAGAACAGCAAATGTTGGAACAAACATTGGCTTGGCCATGTAAGCCAATGCGTTGAGCCGGCTTAACAATCACCAACTTGTCACTTATTTCTTTGACGCGGGACAAAAAAAACCGACAACCCTTCAACAACAACTCCTTCACTTGGCCAACTTCTCCATCCACACGTTGACCAGGTAACACTTGCCATATCATGTGTGGCCAATGTGTGGAGCCAGCTTTATTGAACTTTAATTGAGTTAAATGCTAATGTTTATGATAAATTTGTATTTATAGTAGTTGAATATAGTTGTTAAATCAACCTTAAGAATGGTGTACAACATAAAATGACACAAGGGGGCTAATCATCTAAATATTAGTCATTTTGCAAGTACCTCATTTGCGCAATCTTCAGAAAAGTTCAATTACGTCCAATGTAGAGAACATAATAATTTCAACTTAATTAAAATGGAAGTCTAATACACGTATTTAGACATTGTTTGATATCAATTATGAAATGTCTTTCATTTATAGACTTAGGTGTATCAAATTGCCGTTTTATTTTAAGCTGAGGTACAGGGTGGGGCAGAAAAACCTATCCGATTTCAAAACGTTATAAAATTAAAACCACTCAACTTGACAACAATTTTTTTTATTAACATATCGCAAATTTTATGCCATTTTTAAATTTAAGTTTTGAAAAGCACATCACTCAAATGTCGTCCTTGGGAGCGGATACACTGATTTAGGCGCTCGCGGTAGCTTTCCATGACTTTCACCGTCATTTCCACAGGAATTTCTTCAATTGCCCGAGCAATTTCCCTTCGTAAAGCAAGAAGGGTCCTTGATCGATGCTGGAATACCTTCGATTTGAGGTAACCCCAAAGGAAGAAGTCACATGGAGTGAGATCCGGTGAGCGCGGCGGCCAGCCAATATCACCTCAGAGAAATGAGGCGCCCGGGAAACATTTCCCTGAGAATGTCCATTAATCGATGTGTGGGCGGTTGCACCATCCTGTTGAAACCACACATTTTCCACGCCATTTTCTTCCATTTTGGGTTGAAGAAAATTTTCCAGCATGAATCAATAGCGCTCGCTGTTGACCGTTACGGTTTGCCCATTTTCTTCAAAAAAGTAAGGCCCCCAGACGCCTAGGCGGGAAAGAGCACACCATACAGTCACTTTTGGGCTATGGAGGGGTTTCTGATGGATTTCTCGAGGATTTTCGTCACTCCAATATCGAAAATTCTGCCTGTTTACGGCGCCACAAAGGTGAAAATGGGCTTCGTCCGTGAAGAGCACAACATCGTCTATTGGGAGTTCTCGGAGATCGCGACACAGGTTCATACGGGTTTCAAAATCCCTTTTAATTAATTCCTGTGCAACAACCATTTTGTAGGGATGCATTTTGAGGTCCCGGTGCAAAATTCGCCGAATACTGCGATTGGAAATCGCCAAAGCGAGCGAATGTTTTCGTGCCGAACAACGCGGGGAACGTTCAATCGCGGCTCTCACATTGGCCACGTTTTCAGGTCCTGTTGCTGTCCTGGGACGTCCAGGCGACTTCTTTTTCAATGCTGAACCCATGTGTCGAAAATTTGACACCCACACTTTAATCGTAGCGTGATGTGGAACAGGATCATGACGCCCGAGTCCGAAATGAATTCGAAAAGCACGTTGTGTAGCAATTATCGAACCGCCGTTTTCGATAAACCGCTCAATAACAAAAGCACGATGTTCACCAGACCAAGGCATGTTGACTAATGATAAATGGCATAAAACCGGCTTTCTAACGGTTTTTACCCCACTACTCTACCTGTTCCCTCTTCTGAGAAAAAGGGATTTGAAATCGGATAGCTTTTTCTGCCCCTCCCTGTATTAACAATTAATAAATTATAATAGTAAAATTTGTGCCTCCGTGTTATGCGCCAATTTTGCTATTATAATTTAATACACCTAAAAATAAGTATTATGATTGTGTGAAATATATTGAGTAATTATTTTTAGATTCTATTTGTAGTCTTGTTTATTTCTTACGATCAAAGAGTGTTTGAAGGTGTTGTTTTTTGATTGATGGATTTTGTATAGAGAGTAAAGTTTTCTCGACGTGAACGTGAATTTTTCGCGTCGAAAACGGGCCACCTGTGGAGCACGATCGGGGGCCACGGAAAATCCCCATCAGGAGGAAGAGCGCGCCAATTTCCCGAACCTCCTCTACGCGCCATAAATTCTCCCCCTTCCTCGCGATAAATTGAACAATCACGAGGCGGCGCGCGCGTAATGCAACTTGTCGAATCTGAATACAATTTCACGTCGAGTGGATTGGGGTTCAAAAATGTATGTTAAGTATAAAAAAAAAAAATGGGAAATGAATGAATACATACGCACTGGTTGTATTACAATGGCGACTTTCCCGGTCTAGTAGACTGGGAAGTACCGATTTCCGGTTGTCAATAGAGTGCGCCAAATGTCACTTTTTGAACGGGAAATTGAAAAAATGTATTAAATGAAACAAGTAATCCTTTTCTCCACTGGTTTATTATAATCACTACATGTACGTTTCGTTCACCAAGTGAATATTTTCAATAGTTGTACCAAGGGGAGCTGATGCTTATGAGAGAAATGGAAATCAAGTAGAGGAGGAGAGACAATGGTCGGGATGTGGGGTAAGAGTAAGACAGACGACTATATACACCAATCACCGGTCTCGCTTTTGGATGCCGCATGCAAATACGGTTACCAAATTTTATATAGAGACTGGCTAACTGAATATACAGGCATTTTTTTGTAGGTAAACATATGCATAAGCTGTACATTTTCCGACATCCATTGTTTTTGAAAAGAGTTCAATTTGAAATTTTAAACGAGTGTTTTCCACACCCACTCTAAGCGTGAAGTAAAATTTATACAGGATATACAGGGAATTTTTCTTTTAAGTAAACATATGCATAAGCTGTAAAATTTCCGACATCCGTTGTTTTTAAAAAGAGTTTAATTTGAAACTTTCAACGAGTGTTTCCACTCCCAGACTAAGCATGAAGTAAAATTTCAAGTTTAGAAAAGCCCCATGAAAATTTGTCGAGGGTCGCGCAGCGACCCGAGACAAATTTTCTGGGCTTTTCTAAACTTGAAATTTTACTTCATGCGCCACGCGTATAAAACACTGATTCAAAGCGAGATTCAAATATACCTAATGTTCACAATATTTTACTGTTTTATGCGCGTGGCGCATGAAGTAAAATTTCGAGTTTAGAAAAGCCCAGAAAATTTGTCTCGGGTCGCTGCGCGACCCTCGACAAATTTTCACGGGGCTTTTCTAAACTCGAAATTTTACTTCATGCTTAGTCTGGGAGTGGAAAACACTCATTTACGTTTTAAATTGAACTCTATAAAAAAAATACGACGAAAATTTAAAGAAATTTTTATTTTAAGTAATCATATGCATAAGCTGTAAATTTTCCGACATCCGGAAAAAAAGAGTTCAATTTGAAACTTTCAACGAGTGTTTCCACTCCCAGACTAAGCATGAAGTAAAATTTCAAGTTTAGAAAAGCCCCATGAAAATTTGTCGAGGGTCGCGCAGCGACCCGAGACAAATTTTCTGGGCTTTTATAAACTTGAAATTTTACTTCATGCGCCACGCGTATAAAACACTGATTCCAAGCGAGGTTCAAATATACCTAATGTTCACAATATTTTAGTGTTTTATGCGCGTGGCGCATGAAGTAAAATTTCGAGTTTAGAAAAGCCCAGAAAATTTGTCTCGGGTCGCTGCGCGACCCTCGACAAATTTTCACGGGACTTTTCTAAACTCGAAATTTTACTTCATGCTTAGTCTGGGAGTGGAAAACACTCGTTTAAGTTTTAAATTAAACTCTATAAAAAAAACAACAAAAATTTAAAGATTTAAAGAAAATAAACTGAATTTGGAATACGTATACTTTAAAGAAAAACTCCCTAAAAAAAGTTTTATTTTTAGTTTAGTACAACTATTGAAAACGTTCACTCGGTGAACGAAATGTACATCTAGTGATTAAAATAAACCAGTGAAGAAACAGGATTCCTTGTTTCATTTTATATTGAATTCATCTTCACGTAACTCATACCGAAATATTTGAAAAAAATGTATTAACGATTATAACCTGATCGTTTTCTAGTAATGTTTATTATCCGATTTTTTTTATTTCTAAATATTTTTTATTCACTAAATAAAACAGTTTGTTATTGATATCAGGGAAATTGAAAAATGTACTTATTTATTTACAAACTCGTATATTCACTGGTTGCATTTACTTGCTTTTTGGCGACTTTCCCGGTCTACTAAACCGGGAAATACGGAGTTCCGACTGTTAATAGTGTGCGTCAAACGTCACTTTTGGGGCGGGGAGTTCAACAAATATTAAGTTTAGATCAAGCTGTGTATTATGTGAAATTTGACTTCATGCTTAATCTGGTAGTGGAAAACACTCGTTTGAGGCTTCAAATTAAACTGCTCAAAAAAAATTCATATTAAAATATAATTCCCTCTATATTGATAACAATAATTCAGTGTTTTATACGCGTGGCGCATTGGGTAAAATTACGAGTTTATAGAACCAAACCAATTTTCAGCCTTTTCTAAACACAAGATTTTACTTAGTGCTTAATCAAAGGGTGAAACCACTTGTTAGAAGTATCAAATTGAACGCTTTTATAAAAGTGGTAAATCATATTCTTGTAAGCTCGCGCAATAATTCCGTTATACAAAACTATTGGAATCTATTAAAATAATTTGAATTTGATATGATGAAATCAATATTAATACAGATTAAATTCATCACATACCAAAATGAACCACGGGATTCTTCCCGTTGTAATTATCCAAATATTTACATCCCAATAATTGTAATAATCCGCATATCGATTGACAACCCTTCCCGTGGTATCATAATCACCGCCTTAAATAAGCAACCCTTCCGCAATTTTAAAGTCACCACATACACACATAACAAAAACCTTTCCCTCGGGTCGAGCGAGCCAAGGGTCGCTCGGTTAATTTACATCCTAGCAACTCTCGAAAAAAGTTATAACTGCGTCCAGGGTCAGTAAACGGTGGTCTGCGTGTGTAGATTGGCAACCTCTTCATCGCTGGGGTAATACCATATCCCGTATATACGTATATACACACCCAAGGGTCGGGGGATGATGACGACGGGAGAGAGAGGGTGCGAGCGAGAGAGCGGAGCTAGAGCTACCCTTCTTTATATTTTCTTCCCAGTGTTCCCGCTTTCAGCTCGCTCACTAATTGCACATTCTTGACATAGTTTCGGGCCCGCCGGTCCCCATCCCCCGAGCCGACCCCCCTTATATCCGTCCGCCCTGCGCTTCAGCCCTCCTCCTTCCTCTCCGCCCCGTCCCTACAAACTCGCATAAATAAAGACGTGTCCTTGCCGCCGAACGCTACACGAAACGAAGCCCTCCACCTCCTGCCTCCCCCGGGGAGGAGAAGAGAAGCCTTTCGTTTTTAGCCCCCGGGGTTTCGCCGCCTCCGTTTTCCTTACATGTGTATTAATATGCTTGTGTGTGTGTGTGTGTGCGTGAATTTCATGGACCGCTTATTGCGCGCTCATTCACCTTGTTAGTGGATACGCACAAAAATTTCCTGTCTTCTTGTTTTAATTAAAACCGATAATTAATGTCGAGCTATTTGTAAACATTCAAAAATGGGGTTTGTGGATTTGGCGCCCAACAAGGAGCCGCATTTTTATACATATTATTAGATCTTCAAATTCTGTGCCCAGATTTTAGTCTCCCATTTTTTTTTGTGAAATCCTTCAATCAAATTGGGCGAGGACCCTCAAAGAACCTTTAGGATTTTCTATCTCCTTGTAGTTAGGGGTGGAACTACAAAGAAATAGGGATTAGTGATTGGATCGGCTAAATAATAATGTAAATAATCGATCTGTAAACATTCAAAAATTTGGTTTGTGGATTTGGCGCCCAACAAGGGTCGCATTTTTATACATATTATTAGATCTTCAAATTCTGTGCCCAGATTTTAGTCTCCCATTTTTTTTTTGTGACATCCTTCAATCAAATTGGGCGAGGACCCTCAAAGAACCTTTAGGATTTTCTATCTCCTTGTAGTTAGGGGTGGAACTACAAAGAAATAGGGACTAGTGATTGGATCGGTTAAATAATAATGTAAATAATCGATCTGTAAACATTCAAAAATTTGGTTTGTGGATTTGGCGCCCAACACGGGTCGCATTTTTATACATATTATTAGATCTTTAAATTCTGTGCCCAGATTTTAGTCCCTCATTTTTATTTTCTGATATCCTTCAATCAAATTGAGAGGGGACCTCCAAAGAACCTTTAGGGATTTATATCTTTTTCTAGTTAGGGATGGAACTACAAAGAGAGAGGCTGGATCGGTTGAATAATAATAATGTAAATAATCAATCTGAAAATATTCAAAAATTGGATTTGTGGATTTGGCGCCCAACATTGGGCTGGATTTTTATACATATTATTAGATTTTCAAATTCTGTGCTCAGATTATAGATGATATCCTCTAATCAAATTGTCAGAGGACCCCCAAAGAACCTTTGGGGTTATCTATCTCTTTGTAGTTAGAAATGGAACTACAAAGAGATAGAGGACTAGTAATTGAAATGGTTAAATGATAATGTAAATAATCGAAGATTTTGAGATCTTCTGCAGATCTCTCGAGTGATTGCTTAAAAAATTGCTCTAGAGATTTCTCGAGAGATATCTCTAATGATTACTCGAGATATCTCTTGAATGGTTGTTCAAGAGATAGAACAATAAGAAACAAGACAGTTTTATGAAGCGGCTCGTTTAATTTAACAAAAGTAAATCACCGTATCGAGATATTAATATTTTCAAAAAAAAATATTTAATTAGTCGCACAGATAAACTCCGTGGACATTAAAATATACAAATTAACTTTACTCGTACACAAACCGATTTTTTAAAAAGGAATTTATTTCTTAACACCCGTGTTCACGGTTTGGTCTCTAATTCATAACCATCCGCCTTAAAAAATCAATCAACTTGTGTAACTTACACTAAAAGTATTATGTCCATGGGATACTTTCGATATTCGCTCGAAGATCTCGTGAACGTAGTGGACGATGTCTCTCAGGACGGAAATTGTCTGGGCTGCTCAATGTTCGGAGGGCCGCTCTGAAGGTCGATGTCCACCGTAAAAACTCCCGAACTAATCCAAAGAAAAGGAATAATAAATGAAATCTTCACTTTTCGGGATCCTACCGACTGCGCCAATTAACTTTACTCGTACACAAACCGATTTTTTAAAAAGGAATTTATTTCTTAACATGCATATATCCAAATGTCCGCATCTCTCGCCTAGTGAAATGAAATATGCTCAAGCTCTAATGTTTATATCTTGTTGAAATAAAATTTGTTCAAACTGTTAAGCCATACAGCGAATGTTTTTTTTTAAAGGATACATAGCCTGATGCATACGCTGTAAAATTTCAGGCATGTATTTGATATTTTACGCGCTAAATCACAACATGATCGATAAGAGTGATTTAATATCAAGATATGACTAAAGACAAACGGATTAAAGTGAATTAATTCCAAAATGGTATTTTTCAAGACCAAATCGTCAACCGAGAGAAGAAGTAAAAACAGTAAATTGTATCGAATTTTAAACAATTCTCGCGTTTTTTTCTTTTTCGATGAATACATTTTTTGACGTAATATAACCACATTAAGTGTAATTTTTGATGACATGTGTCCCACTTTTTTCCACAAACTGTTCTTAATTTTTACCTACGCCCTATCTAGTAACCGCATTATACCACACTGTCATCTTGACAAGTATGATTGACATTACATTACGTGCTGACAGCTGATTGCTTACCGCACAACCAAATGACATTTCTTTGATGTACAGGGAGTTTTTCTTTAAAGTATACGTATTCCAAATTCAGCGTATTTTCTTTAAATCTTTAGTTATTCGTTGTTTTTTTTTAAAAAGAGTTCAATCTAAAACTTTAAACGAGTGTTTTCCACTCCCAGACTAAGCATGAAGTAAAATTTCGAGTTTAGAAAAGCCCCGTGAAAATTTGTCGAGGGTCGCGCAGCGACCCGAGACAAATTTTCTGGGCTTTTCTAAACTCGAAATTTTACTTCATGCGCCACGCGTATAAAACACTAAAATATTGTGCACTTTATGTATATTGCAACCCCACATGAAATCAGTGTTTTATACGCGTGGCGCATGAAGTAAAATTTCGACTTAAGAAAAGCCCAGAAAATTTGATTGAATTTTTGATTTTCACGGGGCTTTTCTAAACTCGAAATTTTACTTCATGCTTAGAAAAGCCCCGTGAAAATTTGACGAGGGTCGCGCAGCGACCCGAGACAAATTTTCTGGGCTTTTCTAAACTCGAAATTTTACTTCATGCGCCACGCGTATACAACACTAAAATATTGTGAACTTTATGTATATTGCAACCCCACATGAAATCGGTGTTTTATACGCGTGGCGCATGAAGTAAAATTTCGAGTTTAGAAAAGCCCAGAAAATTTGTCTCGGGTCGCTGCGCGACCCTCGACAAATTTTCACGGGGCTTTTCTAAACTCGAAATTTTACTTCATGCTTAGTCTGGGAGTGGAAAACACTCGTTTAAAGTTTAAATTAAACTCTTTACAAAAAACAACGAATGTCGGAAAATGTACAGCTTTATGCATATGTTTAACTTAAAGGAAAAATTCCCTGTATATTTATTAAATAGCAGTTTAGTTTTCATCATTGTCGTGTTAATATTAAACATTATTGCAATAAATAAGTTGTTCTTTCATGCTCATTGTTTATTTTGTTAGGGCGTAGGTAAAGTATTGTACGTTTCTCGAGTGGTATGGCAATTACATACTAGCGGAATACTGCACTCGCCGCTGCGCGGCTCGTGCGCAACATTTCCGCTCATATGTAATATACTGCATACCACTCTCGTTACGTAATATACTATTAAGCAGTCATTTTTCATATTTTAACACATTTTTCCTATTTTTTTTTTTGTCACTTTTGATAGATGACGAATCACTTTTGATTTATCCAAGATATTTGGATACAAGTCATTGACATTTGTCCATAGTAGCAAATTTAGTCTATAATGTAACGTGACATTAGCGCGCCAGCCGCCAACATTTATAACTAAATCATTGTTGATTTTGGTTTTAATTTTGATATGTTTTTTTTTTATATTTAGTGGGATGGCGCCTAGTTGTATATGGGCATCTTGCTACAAATCCGCCCCTGGCAATGGGCCCGTTCATCAGAAACAAGAGTTGGGAGTTTACTGCCAACTGTTGGGGAATTTTCTGATGACCGGATTGTTAATCATGAACGTGTTTGGGTTTTTTTCAACCATACAAAATAGACTGGCCGGAGTATCGTTCATTAGATACCAACATACATCCCAAATAAATCCAAACATGTTGAATGTTAAACATTTTGATGATCTGGCCCAATGACTCGGGCGATCATTCGAATCTCTCGAGGAATCACACATGAGCAATAATTCAAACGATCTCTTGAGAAATCCTTCGATTATCAATTTAACTTGAATCTTAATAATCGATTATTGATACCATTCGAAGATGCCTATCACTATACTTTTTCACGTTCAAGTTGTCATTAAACAAATTCAAGTTGGCAATAATCAAACCAAAATCAACTTCAATGTGTTTAGTGATAACTTAATTTTGATTAGTGCCAACTTGAAATCATTTCCTAAAAAATATATATGGAAAAGACAAATATTAGTAAAAATGTAATTAATAGTAGTTTAATAATTTTGATTATATTTTATTTAGGAAGGAACGAGTTGATCGCGAGGTACATAAAATTAAGGACGGGGAAGACGCGGACGCGGAAACAAGTCAGCTCGCACATCCAAGTACTCGCCAGGAGGAAACTACGGGAAATTCAGGCTAAACTGAAAGTGGTGAGTATCTACAACAGCAACAAAATATATCACCACCTGTGACAATTGCGAAAATCAATTTGAATAAGTGTAACAAACAACGATCGTTGATTGTGTGTGTCTGTGTACGGCCTCCTCAGGACCACGCTGCCAAGGAGAAGGCACTGCAGACCATGTCCAGCATGTCCAGTGCGCAGATTGTCTCTGCCACGGCAATGCACAGCAAGCAGCTGCCCCTCTACCCTCCCGCACCCCCGGTAAGTCACGCTGGACACGCTGCTTCCGTCCCGCTGGACACGCGCCGCTTGCTGTGTGTTGCCATGGCTATTATTTTTTCAAACACAATTAACAAAAATCTACATTGAACAGATACACACAACTGAAACTGCAGTTTATTAATGTGCTTCCAATGAATGGCGCTCGCGCTCACACTAATACTACGATAACAACATGATTCTGAGTTGTATATAGATTTGTATGAGTTATTTATTAATGTATGCTGTTGAAAAAAAAAAATGGTTTAATGTATATGCGTGTTTTATACAAATTTAATGTTGGATCGAGTGTTGTAGGGTTAAACGTTGAATAACGAATAATATAGAAGTACAACTCCGTATATGTTTTGCGTTACGGTTAGTGTCCCTGTATAGTAGTAGTAGTAGTAGCACAAACTGGCATCCATCTTTACGCCTTTAGGCGCCAAATTCAAACTAAATTAAATTAACAGGACGCGCGTCAATCATTATAGAATATGATTGGTTTAGTTTAAATTACTCTCTTACAGGGACACTAGTTACGGTAAATGTATGCCGACATCTGTAAGTCCAACGGTGAACTAACATTTAATGAATTAGCTCATTCAAAAAAGAAACAGAGCGATATAATACTCTATAACAGTGGTCTCTAAATCCGGCCCGCGACTTGCATGAATCCGGCCCGCGATTGTTTGTAATTTTTTTTTGTAAATGTCATATTTTGAAATATTGTAACAATTGTTCCTTAAATTTTTATAATTTTATAAAATTAATCGGATCTTGGCCAACTTTATTATGTAGAATTGTATTTGTGGCCCGCGAAGAAGATAGTTTGGAGACCCAGGCTCTATAACATTGACAGAGATAGAATAAAATTATAGCAAAGGGCCCCCTCTTCTATAATTTTATTCTATCTCTGTCAAAGTTATAGAGTATTATATCGCTGCTTCTTTTTTGAATGAGCGAATTCTTTAAATGTTAGTTCACCGTTTTACCCACAGATATCGACGTACATTTTCTGGAGGGAAACATGAAATTTGACATTGGGTCGCGTCTCTAACATTTATCATTCAATTGCACTTCTATTTATTCGTCATTTAACGGTTTAACTTAAAAATAAAACAAGTTTATGTAAATACATGTTATTTTTGGTATTCACATAGTTTTCCTTGTGTCGTGCTAAACAAAAGTTTGATTTTCTTCTTTTTTTCATAGCAATTCTGGCAGCCGGGATTACAGCCTGGAACGTCACAAGAGTAAGTTTTTCATTCTTTGCATTTTTACTTATTTTTATTAGTTAATGTTTTTTCAAAGTGTTTTGCTTATTATAATTGAAACAAATCAAAATCGTAGATATATTAACACGAACAAAAAATCTCACTCTTGTTTAATCTGGTTTGAAAATGAAGAATATGTTTTTGAACTTTAATTTGAATCAGTGTTTTATATGCCTGGCGCATAAAGAAAATATTTCGAGTTTAGAAAAGCCTGAAAATTCGGTTTGGTCATTCCGCTTCGCGGAGCGACCAAGCCAAATTTTCAGGCTTTTCTAAACTATAAACTAAAATATGTCTTCTATCAAATGCGAAACAATAAGCAACCATATATCTGATCATGAAACAATATTATGTAATTTAAATATTTCAAACAATAAACAATCAACACCGTTAATTATTAAACGGCCTTTTAATGATGAAAATATGTATAATTTCATACATAATATAAGTCCGGAAAAATGGTTCGATATGTATTCAGCCGATAATTTAAATGACAAATTTGAAGTCTTTCATAACATATTTGTATATTACTTTAACATACATTTCCCTCCATTTAAATACCATAAATGTAATAAAAATAAAAATTGGGTAAACACAATTGTCAAAAAATCTAGCAGCGAATTACGTAATCTCTTTCAAATACAAAAGCATTTTCCGCAGCTTAGAAGTGAATATCTAAAGCGAAAAAAACTTCACAATGACATTGTACGTAATACTAAAAAGATATATTATCAAAACGTCATATTTAAATCAGATAACATTCAACAAACATCATGGAGAGTTATAAATGAACTCTCTGGTAAACAGAAATCAAATGTGAACATAGAACTAAATTATGAACATTCTACTGTCAGTGATCCTTCAGAACTGTCGGAAATTTTTAACGAATATTTTATCAATGAACCCTTAAAATTACAAAGTTCCTTAAATTCAACTAATTCTACAAACTCACTGCTAGATATAATCGATGACAGTATATTTCTAGAACCATTTACAGAAAATGAATTAATTAATATATTACTTTATAAATTAAAAAGTAATAGGTCGCCAGGTTTTGATGAAATCCCCGACCGGGTCATAAAAAAATCGGCATATTATTTAGCGAATCCACTATGTCACTTAATTAATTATTCGTTGGAAACGGGAACTTTTCCAATGAAGCTGAAATTAAATTTGGTGACTCCAATTTATAAAAAAGGAGATCATTCCGATGTTCAAAATTATAGGCCAGTCTCATTAGTTTCAGTATTTCATAAAATATTTGAACTAGCAATGTTAGACCGCATGTTAAAATTAATAAAAAAACATAATATCTTGAGCAATAGTCAGCATGGATTTTTAAGCGGCCGATCCACTATTACTGCAATACATGCGCTTTATGATAAAGTATTTAGACCATGGAGAGTGTCCGATTGGATTATTTTTTGATCTTAGTCGGGCGTTCGACTGTGTAAATATTGACATATTACTCGATAAATTAAATAATTATGGGTTTGGAGGCGTTGCTCAGAGTTGGTTTAGTCAGTACTTAAAGAATAGAAGACAATCTGTCCGGATTGTTAAGAACGGTCGAATTTGTATGTCAAATACTGCATTAGTTAATATTGGGGTACCGCAAGGGTCTATATTAGGGCCGATCTTATTCATCCTATATATCAACGATATTGTAAACACAATACCTGTTGAAATGTTTATTTATGCAGACGATACGTCAACTATTCTGAGTGATATTGATGACGAAGCTATGAGCAACAAATCTATTGATTTGATACGTTCACTACAAAATTGGTTTTCCAGCAATAATCTATTTCTAAATACGAACAAAACATTTTGTATAAGATATAAAACAAAACAATCAACAATAAACTCAAATATCAATATTACTTTAAATGACATAAATATACAGAAGTCAAACGCAATAAAATTCCTTGGAATAGAAATGGATTATTGCTGTGACTGGAAAAATCAATGTGATACGATTATAAAACATCTAAATAAAACTTCGTTTCAAATGAGATGTCTCAGAAATGTATTGAGTACACAACAATTGATACAGGTATACTATGCTAATGCTAATTCACGACTTATATATGGTGTATGCTTATGGGGAACATCGGTTCATTGGAACTCCGTATTCATTGCACAAAAGCGAATCATAAGATCGATGGCAGGCATTCGGCAAAACCAATCTTGCAAGCCATACTTTCAGTACTATAAAATACTACCATTTCCTTGTTTAGTCATGTATGAGCTAGTGTTGTATACTCGAAAAATAAACATTTATTCTCAAAAAACAGTGATATACATAATTACAACACAAGGCATTGTAATACATTTAGCATTGAAAATTGCCGACTAAATATAAAAAAACGTTCACCAAACGTTCTCGGGCCAAAACTATACGATAAATTACCACATTATATTAAAAATGCAATATCCACCCAATTATTTAAAATTAAATTAAAAGAATTTTTGCTTGATAAATTATATTACACTTTGAGTGATATGTCATAATTTTTAAATGTACATGTATGATAATTATGTTTTGATGTAATTTGTTTGCTCTCTTTAATTTTTTATTTGATTGTTTGACACTTCCAAAATTGTAATTGTATATTTTTGTATATGATCTACAGTCAAAGGAAATAAAAAAAAACTTGAAATATTTTCTTCATGCTCCCACGAGGAGTGGAAAACACTGGTTCAAAAAATATCAAACATAACAAAAAGTGCCGGTTAAATTATTTACAACGCATGAAAAAATATTTCAATGGATATTCATTTCATGCTTTCTAGAGCAATAAATGAAAATTTGGTTTGGTCACTCCGCTTCATGGAGCGACCAAACCAAATTTTTAGACTTTTATAAACTCGAAATATTTTCTTCGTGCTTCCACGAGGAGTGGAAAAGAATGGATATTCATTTCAAGCTTTGTAACACGAATAAAAATCACGCGTTTTGCCAAAACCAATCTGCCTTGCACAAACGTTAAAAAATAAAAAGTCTTTGAAAGGTTTCAAAATTACGCGTCTCATCCAATACCAATCTACTTTTCACAAAACTTAAAAGAAAAAACGTAAGACTCCTCTTCACCCTGTTTACTTAATGTACTTTTTTTTAATTTAGTGTTAAACCATTCACACAAGCCTCATACCCTGGAGGGAAACCAGCCACAGCCGTGTCCAGCGGCGACGTTGGACCCCTCCAAGCACCTCCACCGCCTCCATGGGAGGGTCGAGCGATAGCCACTCACAAACTGCGATTGGTGGAATTCTCGGCCTTTATGGAGACGCAAAATCGGGAAGAAGCGGTTGGTACCATATTAATCTAGTAACATACCAAGTATAACTCAAGATAGAGAGTTCACTTCCAAACGTAGTCTCAGTTTTAAAAATGTTCGTATTTATTTAATTTAGTCTCCTCTTAGTTGTAGCATAAAATCTTGTCTTGTTTACTTCTTTTTTATAACAAAAACAACGTCTCTCAACACTATTTCAAGAAGTGTCCAACGCTCTTTTGAATCTTTTTTTTAATTATTTCCATCTTTCAATAACAACAACAAAGTTTCTTAATACTGTTTAAAGAAGTGTCTAACGCTCTTTTAAATCTTTTTTAATCATTTCCATCTTCTAATAACAACAACAAAGTTTCTTAACACTGTTTTAAGGAGTGTCCAACGCTTTTTTAAATTTGTTTCTGATCATTTTTTTTTTTTTTATAATAAATACCAAGTTTCTCAACTCTGTTTTAAGAAGTGTCTAACGCTCATTTAAATCTTTTTCTAATCATTTCAATTTTTTTAAAAACAACACTGTTTTAAGAAGTGTGAAAGCTCATACCTCATTTAGATCTTTTTTTAATCAAAATAAAGTGTTAAGCACTGTCCAACGGACATTTTATCATGAATAATTTGTCCAAGTCGCTTATTTAGAACTACAGTAAAGCTCCGCTAATCCGAACTTCAATAATCTGGACTCTCCAGTAATCCGGACGAAATTGAAATATTAGTTGTTTACATTATGAATTTTAAAATCCGGAAAAAGCACAAAAACGATGAGTCGGGATTTCGCTGATGGTTAAAAAGCATCATGGCGCCAAAGAGACCACACAAAACATTAACTCTAGCATATTTTTGTACTTTTAAATTGATTTGCATTGATCCGGATTAGCGGAGCTTTACTGTATTTGAAATTCCAAACTTAGTTTTATTTTTATTAATTTCTGTATTACTTCCAAACTTACTCCCACTTTCAGCATTGTCTGATTTTAGTCCCAAACTTACTAAAACTTTTACAAATGTCTGCCTTTGGTCCCAAACTTTGTCTCTTTAGTAAGGCAATGGTAAAAATTTGAGAATTTAAAATTTGTTATCCATTATATTTATACTAATTTAATTTCTGCATTGGCTCCCAAACTTAGTCCCCCTTTTAACAACCTTTTCCTGTTTTTAATGATATTTACGTTTGCAGTATCAGAGGCACCTGTTTGTACACATAGGAGGACCAGCCATCACATATTCAGACCCACTTCTGGAGGTGAGTAACCGTGAAAACCCCATAAATCACTTAGCTTAACCCATACTGGGAATTTTTCTTTTAAATGTATACCATGTAAAATTTCAGGCATTCGTTTTTAATTCGTTCGATTTTATAGAAGCGTTCATTTAAAGTTCCGAACGAGTGTTTCCACTCCCAGACTAAGCATGAAGTAAAATTTCGAGTTTAGAAAAGCGTTAAAATTTGGTTTGGCCGCTCCGCGAAGCGGAGCGGCCAAACCAAATTTTCACGCTTTTCTAAACTCGAAATTTTACTTCTTGCGCCACGCGTATAAAACACTGAAATGTTGTGAAGTTTGAAATACACTGAAAACATTATTTTTTAATGAGTAATCATCGAAATATTTAAATAACAAAATATTTGCATTTTTCTTCACAGAATTTCAAGTCAGGTCAAGTAGGCTATTATTTAATATTTCAGTAAATCATTACCAAAAAATTAATAATGTTGCGTTATTAAATCAATGGCGCTTAATGGGTTCATGAACAATATTATAACTAGGGTGGCAACAGTCCATATTCCATTTTTGATTGCCATCTCGTGGCGGCAACTGTAACTATCACTAACACAAGCGTTCATATCTATATTGATATACGTTTAGATTTGTTTATGTGTTAGTGAGAGACACAGAAAACTGTAATATGAAATTCACTCACGCATGGACCCCAGGCGCGCACCCAGGGGGGTGGTAGCTCAAGGGCTTCAGCACCCCTAGGAGTAACTAAATTGTAGTATTTTGATGTAAATACATAGATTTAAATGCGTGAGTCTCCTCTCCCCATAAGACCAGGATGAGCCTTCTTTCCCCATAAGACCGGGATGAGCTTCTCCTCCCCATAAGACCGGGACGAGCCTCCCCTCCCTATAAGACTGGGATGAGCCTTCCCTCCCCATAAGACCGGGATGAGCCTCCCCTCCTCATAAGACCGAGATGAGCCTCTATACGACTGGGATGAGCCCCCCATAAGACCGGGATGAGCCCCCCCATAAGACCGGCATAAGACCCCCCATAAGACAAATTTCGGTGTGCGCCCTTGATGGACACTACCTTTCATATACCATATGTAAATGCATAAATAAATATATTTATTATTGTAAATAAACTCGTAAATGCTTAAAAATGAGAAAAATAGCCGATTAAGCTAGCAAAAATCGCTTAGAAATTAATTATTAGTTCGCAATCAGCGGCATCTAACCGCGTCTGGTTTGGCTATTGCCAAAAAATGCAGTTTACATTGCAGTGTCACCCCCCTTGTCATAACTACTTGTAATCACGATATTTATTCAACTTCGTTTTTGTTGTTTAGGCTGTAGACGTGCGACAGATCTACGACAAATTCCCGGAGAAGAAGGGCGGCCTGAAGGAGCTGTACGACAAGGGCCCCCAGAACGCCTTCTTCCTCGTAAAGTTCTGGGCGGACCTTAACACGAGTATACAGGACGAAGCGGGCGCGTTTTACGGAGTGACAAGTTCGTAAGTGACTCATTTATGAAGTGTCCAACGCCTGTTTATTCATAAAATCTTGTTTACATCTTTTTATAAAAAAAAAAACAAAGTCTCTCAACACTGTTTTGAGAAGTGTCCAACGCTCTTTTAAATCTTTTTCTAATCATTTAATAACAGCAACAAAGTTTCTCAGCGCTGTTTTTAGAAATGTCCAACACGATGGAAATGATTAGGAAAAGATTTAAATGAGCGTTAGAAACTTGTTAAAACAAAGTTGAGAAACTTTGTTTTTATTATAAAAAGATGGAAATAATTAGAAAAAGATTTAAAATGTGTTTCTAATCATTTCCATCTGTTTATAATTAAAACAATGTTTCTCAACTCTGTTTTAACAAGTTTCTAATGCTCATTTAAATCTTCTTCTAGTCGTTTTCATCTTTTTAAAAGAAACACAACGGTTCCCAACACTATTTCAAGTGTGTCCAATGCTCATACCTGTTTTAAATCTTTTTCTATAATCATTTCCATCTTTTAATAGGTTAGGTTAGGTTAGGTTAGGTTGTAGTGGTTGCACCGCACATGGCCCGAAGAGGCCCCATTGTAATACCACAGTTTAACCATTCTCTTACAAGAGCCATTTGGAGCTTTTGATAACAACAACAAAGTTTCTCAACACTGTTTTAAAAAGTGTCCAACACTCTTTTTAAACTTTTTCTAATCATTTTCATTTTTTTATAATAAAAACAAAGTTTCTCAACTCTGTTTTAAGAAGTTTCCAACGCTCATTTAAATCTTTTGCTAATTATTTCCATCTTTTCAAAACAACAATAATGTTTTCGAACACTGTTTTAAGAAGTGTCCATCGCTCATACCTCCTAAATCTATTTCTAATCAAAATAAAGTATTTAGCACTGTCTAACAGACATTTCTTCATGAATAATTTGTCCAAGTCGCTTATTTAGAACAATTTCTCTTAATCAGGTACGAAAGTAATGAAAATATGACAATAACGTGCAGTACGAAGGTGTGTTCCTTCGGGAAGCAGGTGGTGGAGAAGGTGGAGACGGAGTACGCGCGCTACGAGAACGGCAGGTTCGTCTACAGGATCCACCGGTCGCCCATGTGTGAGTACATGATCAACTTCATCCACAAGCTGAAGCACCTGCCAGAAAAGTACATGATGAACAGCGTTCTCGAAAACTTCACAATATTACAGGTAAATGATAATCCTAAAAAATAAAATTCCTTATTTTATTAAAATAAAGTTCACGACAACAATCTTTTGAAGACAAAACAGGCTCACATTTTATCAACATAAGGTTATGATTGCATTTCTTTCAAAACAACACCGGTACCTCATTTCTATAAATAAAGTTTGCAATGCTCATTTTTATTAAAATTATTGTCCAGCACTGTGTCACATTTATTAGAAATTAATTCAGACGAAGAGTATTGGATAGTTATATTAAAATATCCCTTGTAACACTTGAAGAACAAGTTAGAATTAAAATTCTTTAGAAATGCATGCAATTCTGTCGAAGAGTGATGGACAGTGCTAATAAAATGTCCCTCGTAACACCTGGGCCCGTATTCACAGCGCCCATGCAATTTGTCATTAGTGAGAACTTGCACCAAAATGACGTCATTTTACTCCATACAGTTTGGTAAATTCTTCTCAAAATGTCGTCATTTCAATGCGACTTCTCACCCATGCCAAATTACATCGGTGCTGTGAATACGGGCCCTGAATTAGAATTTGGAAGAGTGAAGTTAGGAATGTATATTTTATTCGTTGTCTAACGATTCTTTTATACTTCTTTATTTAATTGAGTGATTATTTCAGGTTGTGAGTAATAGGGATACACAGGAAACGTTACTGTGTACGGCGTACGTGTTCGAAGTGTCGACATCGGAACACGGGGCACAGCACCACATCTATAGGCTCGTGAAGGACTAGTAGCCTAGGCAATAAGACAAACAAAAAACTATTTAAAAAAAAATCGGTGGGAAACGTCCCTCCCTGCCTGACACGCAGTGCCTAAAAACACACTTATATAGTATTATAAATTAGTCTACCCCACCCTCCCTATCCCCCCTCCCCCAAAATCCAAGAAATTACTTACTCTATCATCCACCACGACAACCCTGTATACAAACAACAAAAACAGTTTTGTTAATGTTTTATAGTTTATTTGGCAATCGTACTTTTAGGTTTAAACAAGAAAAACAAACATATATATTTTACATATCTCCCACTCTCGAAAATTTGGATTAAGGGGGGAGGGGGCGCGGGCACCGCTGCGCGGTGATATTAATTGAGTGCAATGGCGCGGGCCGTGCGCGCCCCCTCCTACCCCCACCCCTCCCCGCGGAATTTAAAAAGAAATTACGATGAGAAAAAGAAAACAAAATAGTTTTTATTTATTACATAGTACATAAGTACATTTAGTTATAAGTTTTTTATATGATAAAATTATATTGAAATCGATTTCTCTCTCGATGGCTCAAAAAATTTGTACCTTAGAGGTGCGGGTCGGGGACGCGGGCCAATCCGTGCCATCCGCAAAATTAAACAAAAAAAAACGCGCCCTTTTTTAAAGCACGGGCAGACCAGCAAAATATTCGACAATAAAAAACTATGAAAAGAGATTATATTTATTAAATTTAATTAAAAATAAATTAAGTAGGGAGTAAATTAAGGGGAACCCGTCCCCGGCCCGCTCGATATAAAAAAATAAACCCGCCATAGAGATTCAAATTTTTCGCTATTTATGTGATGATTTTATATAGATTTATATATATATTATATATACATATATAAGAGTAAGTGAATACCCAGTATTTTACATTATTATTTAGTTTGCTGGCCAATCTTGTTGTAATTAATAACACTAGTAACGTTTTTTTTTTTGCGTTAATTAAGTTCGTTTTGTGTTCATCGTCGGCAGCCTTTAATAAATAAAAGAAAGTGAATAAAATAAATGAATCATCGGTTTAACTCTTAAAAGTCAGGACTCATTCAAACAAATCACCATTTTAAAGGTGAAAATTGTTCAGTACATACAAAAATCACCAGTACTTAATGACTCTTATCTTTGAACAAGGCCCTAGCCAGGAGGATATGGGGGTTCAATCTCAAAATGTTAAATTTTTGTATGTAAAAGCGGCCGTGCAAGAGCTAAATCTGTATTTTGATTATTAACACCCCCCCTTCCCCCACAAATTTTTGTAACCCTTTCTGAATTTTTTTTTTCTGGCAACGGCCAATTGTCTGTTTAAAGGCAAAATTCACTAAGTATATAAATACATTAAGTACTAAAAACGTTTTATCTTTAAATTGTCGAAATTGTAATGTCCAGAATGATTAGACTTTTAAGGGTTAAAAGTGAAACTCATTAATTGCATGGGAAATCACTAGCAAATAATGGGTTTTACTATTTATTTTCTAACTACTGATGGAATAATCCGCGGTTTCCCCGCTTAAAATAAAAAAAAGTGCAATCGAAACGCGTGTTTAAAAAATATTAAGCGCGGAAACCGCGCGCGCGCGCGATTTAAATAAATGAAAAAAATATGTGGCAATGATTTTTTGATCTCTAATTTTTAGTCTTTTTTTGGTAGCGTGAATTATTATTTTCTAGACACTCTCGAGAGACACCTTCCAAAGTCACCCGCGCCAAGTAAGTGTGTTATAGCTTGTAAATAATTGAAATACAGTATAATTAATTTTTAAAAAAATTACGATGATGATGACGAGAATAATTCATTCGGGCGGCTCTGTTGAAGTTTTTTTTTATAATTTATTGTGCTCCATATCACCGGTTGCCATATCAGAGGAATAAAATGATAGAAAGTGGAAATGAATCTTAAAAATAAACTTACTTTTAATCTGTATGTGTACAGTATTTTAAACAAACAAAACATGTTTATAATTTGTATGGAATAAAATTATTCATAGAAATACTATATTCTTTAATTCTTTTTTATACAGGGTGATTACAAAAAAAAACTCTTATCTAACTAGATGTGGCCCAACAACAGAAATTGAGTTTAGAGCATAGTGTTTATCTAGACAGCTGTGCTTCAACAACAGAAATTCACTGAAGTTGCCAAGCCTAGCAACAGAAATCAACAGATTTTGAGATAGAGTGTTTTCAGAAAATTGTATTATTATTTAAAAGGTAAGGAGTGTTGGTAAACTAGTAGGCTATGTTAGCTATAATCTGTTTTTTTTTTAATATGACCAATCAAATTTGGCATTTCATGAATTTATTGGTGAGATGCAGGTTGTGTGTTTTAGGTTAGGAGAAGATTAATCGCATGTTATGTTGTAAAACAACTTTTAATTTGTAGGTTATATAAAGGGAAATCTGACAGTAATATGACAGTTTCATTTACTCATACAATAGATAATTCATTTAACAAAGATTAATATTGCCAATGTACCTATCACCACCTCAAATGATTTGTATCTACTACCAATTTAATAGTGTTCTGAGGATCAGAAGATCAGATAAATGCTCCTTGCTCAGAAATATCCGTCTTTTTCATTATCTGCATATTCATATGTTCAAATTTTGAAAAAGTTTTAAATACAAGGAATTTTTCTATTAGGTATACATATTACAATTTTTCAATGTAAATTTTGAGACATTCGTCATCTTAATAAAAACTTTCAATTTGAAAACTCTAACAAGTGTTTTCCACTCCCAGACTAAGCATGAAGTAAAATTTCGAGTTTAGAAAAGCCTGAAAATTTGGCTTGGTCGCGTAGCGCAGCGGAGCGACCAAGCCAAATCAGGCTTTTCTAAACTCGAAATTTTACTTCATGCGCCACGCGTATAAAACACTGATTTAAAGTAAAGTTCTAAATATACTGCTCGGTTTTGATCATGTGTTCATTTTACAAATGTTTATATGGAATATGTAAATTTAAAAGAAAAAATCCCTGTATGTGCTGTAAAGTTACAAGTTGTAACGTTCACTTTTTTAAACTCTGCATTGTGACAATTTATTTGTCACATTGATAATCATTTACCAATATCTCAAAATTTCATTGATTTGTTAAAACAGGACGGACTTCAACTGTTCACAGTAAATACACCCGAAGTTTGGTCATATTAAAAAAAAAAAAACAGTTTATATTAGAACTGAACCCACAACAAATGTTTACAGATAAAAAGCCTACTTCAAATGTGGAAATTTTTAAACATCGTTATTTATTTTGTGTATTTTCATTTTTTGGAGGGTAAAAAGAAGTGTACTAAATATTTAAAATAGATAACTTGTTTTTTTTTTATTATTTTTTTACAATGTTAATAAAATAGTTTATATGCAATTTGTATATAAAAAAACAATATTAAAACCACAGGCTATATTCGTTACAAATTTTCGTTAGAATGTAAACTGAATATTAAAGCATGTCCATCCACTTACATCACAGTACTCCGACTAAATAATAACAAATGACAATCGTCGCACACTCGCACCGGCCTTGCCGATGATGGCAGAGACATCGAATTATCCGAGCAGGCGTGGCAGAAAATCTCACCACAATGTCTACAATGATGCTAAAAAAATACAATTCCTTATAGAAAAACAAAAATAAATCGCAACTGATAACAAAAAACAAATAAAAAGTTTCCTCTGTGAATGTAACAGTATTTTTCCACTTACTTTTCGTCTGGTTATGTTGAATTCCTTGCTGCACGATTTACAATGTGTGGCAGCACTGTCTTTGGCCCATGTCGCCTCGCTTTTATTCTTATTCGATTCCTCTCTAAGGTCCGATAATTCTAACTTCGATAGACTAAGCTGCTTCCCTAATTCTTCTAAGGTTTGGTCCTGTTCTAAACTATGCTCTTTTAAACTATAGTATTCTTCTTGTAAGCTGGCATATTTCTAAATTGTAATCAAATTTGAAATATAAAAATATCTTGACTCCATCAAAATTATTTCAAGAAAATATTCGTGATTTTAGAAAGTGGGGTAAATAGTTTCTCTGCACATTTTGATTGTAAAAAAATGCGCTCTAAAATGTAACAATAATTTGTTGTATGAGCAGGTGGTGGCCGAACGGTAACGTTGCCGGGCTGTGTCGCTCAGTGAGCCACAATTCGGGTTCGATTCCCGTGCATGGGGAGATTTTAATTGAAATATTATGTCTCGTCGTGACCCTAGGTGTGGTATGAATGAGAGTGTTTGTCCGAATGAGTAGAATTCTACAAATTGTAAATTGAATCCTATGCTGGAACAACGTTGTAAATGCCAAAAATTGTTTGGTTGGGAAATCGAAAAAAACCAAAAATGTTCAATTGCTTTAATAATAAGGTAAATATATGCCTACTATGACTAGTAAAAAAAAACTTAACCATATGATAGGCACTGCAGATTTGACTATATACAGAATTGTGATTTACGAGCATATTTTCCTTATTTCAATCAAACAACGTTGTACATCCACGTCAGTTACAACGTTGTTTTACAGAACTAAGGCGGTTACAACATTGTTTTAAGATTAAAAACAAAGTAGAAGTGAAAATGAAAAAAGTATTTTTATTAATCAAATGAAAGGTACATATTTTAAGGCATCGCTGTTAATATTTTCATAGAAATTAACATATGTAAATATAGCAAACGTGCGGAAAACTAGAAGCCGTGACGGCGCATACAACGTTGTTCATCAAAATAACTAAACTCGACTGATCGAAATGACACTAGAAAACCACCAGAAACATTTCCTGAGTCCACTATTACGCCGGCGGATTATTTAGGTCGCATACAACATTCTTGCACGGAAATATCGCTTTTACACATATTGGCGGTTACAACGTTGTTCCAGCATAGGGTTCAATTATAAAAAAGTTAATACAAAATATATAGATTGATGATGGCTAATGGGCAAGTTCCGAAGGCCAGGAAAAACAGCCAACCAAGAAAAAAAATGGTTTTGTACCAGTATTTCGGTAATTTAGTAAAGCCATTTGAACGGCATACAAAAATTAATTTTTGTTTCATTCTTTCAAATGTTCAGTCAAGTTGATTCTCATGTTTGCTTTAGTCACTCAATAGCACACACTAAGACTTTGTATCCTTTTTCATGTTTCACTCACCTGAGCTATTAATCTAAGTTGAGTCAATTCGTGCTGCAACTGGGAAATCTTGTCCCTGTCTTGCTGCATCGTCTCCTGAAGGCTCTGCCTCCACTCGCGCTCCACCTTCAGGTCCACCTCGACGTTCGTCGTCATCTCCTCGTTCTGACTCAGGTGCATGTCGAGCTGCCGCCGTTGTGCCTCCACATTTATCCGACTGTTCTCGCACTCTTTGTACCTTCAAGGAAATCGAAACGAAAAAGTCTACCAAAATTAAAAAAGAAAAAACAAACAAAGCGAACAAAAAATAAAAACGGTCGGATTTTGGTTGAACAATTATTGAATAACTGACCCTTTTGTTATATTTATGATTAATTTTACATACACCAGTTGGAAAAACTTGACGTTTATGAACTACATAATTTGAATTATTTGTGAAAATTATTTATCTAAGACAAAACGGCAAATAAAATTTTACAATTATATCTTCATTTTTTATAAATCCTGCTTCCTGTAACTTTATTCACCTTATTAATAATGCTATTGACATGTAATTATTCACCATCGAACACCTTTAATTTCTCATTTGAAACAATTTTAGTAATAAAACTTTTGGTGTTACAAATAAGACGATGTCTTTAAATATTAAATATTGAATGATTATATGAAGAAAAATTAAATTGGCCAATAGTTTGCAGCAGGCGTGCACCCAGGAGGGTGGCTCACGGGCTTGAGCCCCGCCCCCAAGACTAATTAAATTTTAGTGTTTTGCGTATATACATAGCTGAGACCAATTTCTGAGTGTGCGCCTGGTGTGCAGAATATTTACAAAATATAAAAACGAAATTAAATTACTATTGACCATCTGCAAAAATTTAGTCTCGTTGAGACTTCTCCAAATTGTTGTTTTAATAAATATTTGGAGAAGTCTCAACAAGACTAAATTTATGCAGAAAGTCGATATTAATTTTAATTCGTTTTTATATTTTAAATAATTACCTTAAAATACTTCAAAATGTTTTATGTTCAAAAATATTTTCTCATTATAAAAAACAAACTAAAATTGTCCTGAATAAACCTAATTTTTCATAGTATGTAAAATGTTTAAAAATTGGGCTTCATTGTTCTTCAATAAATGTTTGAGGGGGGATTTCACAAGTGACAAATAAAATATTAGGTCGTTCGGAAAAAAATGTCATTTCTTTAAAATTCAAACTGATTATATTACACAAAATACAGCGACTCAGTACAGTAGAACCTCGTTATACCGGGATGGCTTTTGGCTATACCTAGCACGATATAAGGAAAACACGGTATATCCGAATATATGTAATTTGTATAATAGTCACATACACACACGCGCATATATATATATATATATATATATATATATATATATTCAAAGGACCCAGTATTTACTAATCCCTTAACATAATAGGCTTAATGCAGGTATGTGCAGTAGCCACCTACATAACAAGACATACTATATAATACAATAATGACGCCGGAACGTTTTACCTAATCAGGGCGGTACGCAGTCAATTGTTAAAATTAACATCTTTAAAAAAAAAAAGAAACCTGAAAAATGACCCCGATATATCCGAATCACGGTATCTCGAGGCCCGGTATAGCGAGGTTCTACTGTATATTATTTAGAAGAGCCATCGTGTTAATTTGCAAATTAAAAAATCATATTTAGATACCTTGCAAAGAAAGTTATAAAATTTAAAAAAAAAACGACATTTTTTTTCTGAACAACCAAATAATACCGGAAATGATGCAAACCGTATCAACAAAACAAACACAAAAAATAAAACTACGAAAATAAAAACGCAACAAATAAAATTATTGGAAAGAGAGGGGGTGTAATAATGAAACCCATCTCGTTTATTTTCATCATTGTAATACTTCCGTTTTTTTTTTCACTTAAATAATTTATTTTTTGTAAATACAAATATCTGAAGCGTCCAGCTGTAGTTACAACACTTCAACAGACAGAAGAATAATTAATACAAGAGAAAGAGCGAGAATAAACAAAGGAATGTCAATCTGTGGGTGAGTATTAGAGGGGCGCTAACATTTTTATTCTCGTAGCTTCGTGTAGTGAAGGTTTGCCAACTTGATCGAATCCCCCCTCCCCCAACCCTTCAGCACCGCGTATACAAATTAATTTCTTAATACAAAAAGATTAAATGAAAAAATATACACCGATATTTATTTATATTATTTATGTATACAAAGATTGAAATATCGGAATATTTGAATGTACCATCGGTGGAAACAAAATGTTGGGACACATAAAATTTGTTTAGTGTGTGTCAAACTTGGACCTCTCATTTACATATTTTTATTGTCACTCCATATTATAACCTTTCTTTAGAAAACCTGACTTAACCCATATTCATTTGGTTATATTTGACATTATCCAATTTTCGATTTGTCCCAACATTTTATGTCCACCGATGGTACATATGAAATGCATTAGAAAGAATGTTCAATGAACAATCAGCTTAAAATTGTTTTATACAAATACAGGAGATTTTTCTTTTAAGTATACATATATTCGTTTTTTTTAATGGCCAAGCAGATTTGGGATTTATTTTTCTTAGGTTCTTGATTATTTGGGTATCCCTAATGTTTGTCATGTGACATAGGGTAATTAAGCACATGGCAACGATATGGAAAACATAACCTCGAATTTAGTTTGAAGGCAAAAGTCAGAATTACAACCAGAGTATCCAACGAAATACCCAACATTATAAAATAATTATCAGATCTGGTTGGCCACTAAAAAAAAACGGAATATATGTATACAGCTTTTTTTAAAAAAGAGTTTATTTAAAACTGTAAATGTGTTTTCCACTCCCAAACTAAGCATGAAGTAAATTTTAAGGCTTCTCTAAACTCGAAATTTTACTTCATGCGCGACACATTAAACACCGAGAACACTGAAATATTGTGAACAAGTAAAATTCACTCGAAATCAGTGTCTTATACGCGTGGCGCATGAAGTAAAATTTCGAGTTTAGAAAAGCCTGAAAATTTGGTTTGGTCGCTCCGCTACGCTACGCGACCAAACCAAATTTTCAGGCTTTTCTAAACTCGAAATTTTACTTCATGCTTAACCTGGGAGTGGAAAACACTCATTTAAAGCTTCAAATTAAACTCTTTAATAAAAAAAAACTAATATCTGAAGATTTTCAGCATATAGTTGAAATATGCATACTTAAAAGAAAAACTCCCTGTATATAAATTTTACTTCATGCTTAATCACAGCATATACATTGAAATATGTATACTTAAAAAAAAATCCCTGTATGTCTGGATTAAACTTAGGGTCAGTTGCACCGGACATGTTGAACTGGTTCAACTTTGAACTCGAGTTCAAAGTGACATTAGAACAATAGGAACTTTCATCTTGAGCTCAAGTTCAGCTTGAACTCCAGTTCAACGTGCAACTGGACCTTAGATGTACCTTTTAATTAACTGTTTATTTTCCCTAAATCCAATCATCCATCGAATACCTGTCTTTATATATATTCCAAAAATGATTATTCAATTCTTTCAGTTCCGATATTTAACCCAACTTGTATACTATCACCTACTTTTTATTGTTTTGTTTTTATTTTATTCAACTTGATTATTTTTTTGTTAAGTTAATAGAAGCCTAGTACGTACTTATTCTCGAGGGTCAGTATAGTGGCCGACATGGACCTCGCCTTTTCTTCCAATTTCCCTATGAGCTCGGTTTTGTGTTTCAACGAACCCTCGCACTCCTGAAAGTTCAAAGACCCTCTTGATACGGCAAAACGCAAAAAATGTTAACCGAAAACAAAGTCATCCCCAGCTTTAAATATCTTTTGTTTTTGTTTTGATTATATGTATGTGTGTGTGTGTTGTGTATGTCGAATGTTTTATTTGTTAGAGCGCGGTGCCGGGGTGGGCACGAGCGGCCTAGGCTTCTCGCTGGTGGGCACGAGCGGCCTAGGCTTCTCACTGGTGGGCACGAGCGGCCTGGGCTTCTCACTAGTGGGCGTGGTGCGTTTCTTCTCCTGCGCCTGGTGGTTGAACTTCTCCAGGTTGGTGAGGATCTTGCCGATCTGGCCGGCTTTCGCCTGCAGCCTGCTGACCACCTCGCCCTTCTGCGTCAGCTCCATTTCGCACTCCTGCAGCATAGGCAACCGTTTACACAAATTCAAGGGGCGGGCGGGAAAAAACAATCTGTAAGTAAAAAGGCGGAAACGCGCGGGATGGGAAAGTGGGGGGAAACAACACACTGACCTGCAGCTTTTTGTACATTTCCAGGTTGATCAGCTTGATGTCGTCGAGCTGCCGCCGCAACGAGATTATCGTGTCCTGTTTCTCGTGAATGTCTTTCTCTAGAAGCTTCATGGCCACCTCCATCTCAGCTTTCAAGTCCATCTGAAGAAATTATGTTTCAAGAATAATTACTTGCATAATAATAAAATTCTCGATTTTTGTTTCTAATCAATATTTGATGAATAAAGCACTAATAACCTTTCTTCACACATTTATTTGAATTACCAAATGTACATACAATTCGGACACAAAAGTTAATCCATTGATAATGGTCACTCATATGCGGATGATATGGTGCTGGTGGCAAGAGAGTGGGAAGGGATGAAGGATATGCTGAAAAGTTAATCCATTGATAATAGTCACTCATATGCGGATGATATGGTGCTAGTGGCAAGAGAGTGGGAAGGGATGAAGGATATGCTGAAAAGGGGGTTGAGCGTGAATGTAGGAAAAACGAATTAGATGAGATTCAGAAATAAAGGGAGGGAGGGGAGCGTGAAGGAATTAGAGTGGAAGGGGGAGGTGATTGAGAGGCTTAAAAGATTCAAGTATTTAGGGTTTATAGATATGTAAGTAGTTGAATTCCTTACTCTTCACTGTTTTATTTTAATTCTAAATGTACATTTCAGGCACGATGTTTATTTACTAATTGTCAAATACGTTGAACTATTGAGAAAGGGTACATCGTGCCTGAAATGTACATTTAGAATTAAAATAAAACAGTGAAGATTAAGGAATTCAACTACTTACATATCTATTACTAACACTTCACGTAACTCTAACAAGAATATCATTTAGGGTTTATGTTCAAAGCAACGGGAAGGTATGAGGAGCATGTGAGGTGGGGGAGGCAGGGGAAGGCTAGAAAGGCGTGGGGGATAGCGTGAGAAAAGTGGGGGAAGTGGATGGGGAACAATGTAAGAGTGGCGTGTAAAGTATGGGATGCGTTTGTGAGGTCAGTGTTAATGTATGGGGTGGAAGTGTGGGGGATGGGAGGGTATGAGTGTATGGAGAGGGAGCAGTTGTGGTTCCTGAAGCGTATGTTGGGGGTAGAAAGGTCAACACCCGGATACATAGTGCTTCAGGAGATGAATAGAGAGAAACTAGAGTGTGGGAAGAGAGATTGGTGAAGTTGATATGGGTGACGTGCGTGAATATGAAAGCGGATAGATGAAGGAGTGAGAGAAGGAGAATGTACGAGAGGGTAGGTTTGTCAGAGGAGGAGGTAATGAAATGGCTGGGAAATGGGATGAAGGTAGATGCGTGGGTGCAGGAGAAAGAGAAGGAGGTGGAAGCACAGGAAAGGCAGGGGTGTATAGTGAGGAGTGAATACAACGATAGATACGGGAGATGGCAGGTGCATGGGAGAATGCCGAGGTATTTGGTAGAGGGGGGTGGAGTAGGGAGGAAAGGGTGATGCTGGCGAGGGCGAGATATGGGTCAGGGGAGAGAGGAAGGAAGGTGTGGATGGGGAAAGTGTGTCATGTGTGAGCGGGGGAGGAATACGTGGAGTCGGAGGAGGAATGCGAGGGGATGAAGGAGGAATGGGTGGGAGTAAGAGGGAATAGAAGAGTGACGGAATGGATGAGAGAGGATGGGGCCGGAGTAAGGACGCTGGAGAAGTTGGGGGAAGAGAAGGAAAGCAGGAGGAAGAGAAGGGATAGTGATTAGTGTGTAGATGTAATGTAGTATGTAGATGTAATGTAGTATGTAGATGTAATGTAGTATGCCAATAAAGGTTTTTTTTGGTCATTCTGTGTCCTAAATGTATGTACATATGGTAATTCAAATAAACATATGAAAAAAAAGTGCTTTATTCGTCAAATTAATTTGATCTTCACGTAACTCAATCAATCAACTTATCTAATGAATATATTTTTACTCTGGACATATGTATAATGTTTGTGAATTTAAAATATTAAAGGGTACCTCCGGTTAAGTATGGTAAAATGCCCCTATCGTTTGATTTTTAAATTTACCTTTTAAGAGGGTGTCTTAAGGTGTAAAAATACGGTCTAGGACGTTTCATCGCCGCCGAATCATCGCCACCGATTCATCGCCGCCGTTTCACCGCCGGGCCAGTTCATCGCCGGCCGTTTCATCACCAGGCCTGTTCATCGCCAATATTTTTATAAAATAAATTTTGAAAGAAAGATCATATCTAATGATATAATTTCAAATATTATCCAATTCTGGAAATTGTCCACTAATTTAATATTAGGTTTTATAACCAAGTAATCGTTACTCAAACTTAATAAAAATCGATTGGGGTACAGTTTTCCTAATATTATTTTCCTAATGATTTTTTTCCCTAACTTATTATTTTCCTAATTTAACAATTTTCCTAATTTTTTTTTCCTAATATTCCTAATTTTAGTAATTTTCCAATGTTAACCGTGAAGTTCCCATGCCAACCGTCATTTGTCAGGCAAACAAAACCTCTAGAAAGTGTCAATATTTCAGTGCGTGTGTCCAAATTTGCGTCTGTAAAAATGACCGTTGAACTGATTCAAACTAACTTAAGCCATGTTTTACACATGAGCGGATTTTTGTATAGTAAACGCCTGACAAAAAATGGAAGAGTCTTTTGGAACTGCAAACTGCGTAATGCCACGGCGGTAACGAGGTTGCAGTTGACGCACGGACAGGCGGTGGACGTCATAAAAGGTGGAGAAAACTTGGATGCCACCCACAACCACGCTCCAGACTATGATGCCGTCGAAGCCATCAAATTAAAATATCGCGTGAAGAGAAAAGCGGTGGAACACCCCGAAGCCCCTCCTATTCAAGTGTTGCGCGAAGAATTGGACGGCGTGCCAGCTGCTGTTCTGGCTCATCTACCTGACAGGCCAAATATGGCAAAATTAATTTCGCGAAGAAGAAGACAAAATAGCCAACGAACCCTGTCGACATCGAAGATTTGGAAGAAGTACCAGAGTTATATGCGAAAACACATACGGGTGAAAATTTCCTTTTGTATGACTCGCGTGAGGATGATGATGACGAAGAAAACGAAGGGATGGGACGAATTCTGATTTTTGCGACCATACAGAACTTGCGGCTGTTAATGAGAAGTCCAAATTGGTACTTGGACGGCACCTTCAAGGTTAGGTTTATTCTTTTCATAATGTACATTATTTTTATTTTATTTTTCGAGTTGTACCGTATTATTTTTTCAGGTTGTACCGCAAATTTTTTTCAACTCTTCACTGTCCTTGCTTCCCTGACACAAATTCGGAACGGTAAACAACAAATAGTCGCTATCCCTCTCGTATACGCACTGCTGGAAAATAAAAAACAAGTCGCGTACGAAAAAGTACTGGATGTCATCAGAAACGCGTGTGAGGAAGCAGGCATTCCACGCAGAGTGCCGGTTATTGTGATGACGGATTTTGAACTCGCTATCCTGAACGCAATTAGAAAAATCATGACGGAGAGTACGAAAGTCAGAGCCTGCTTTTTTCACCTCCGACAAGCAGTGTACCGGTACATCCAACAGGAGGGGCTGCAAGTGGCGTATAGCGATAAGAAAGATCGAACTATAAAAGATGCAGCGCGAATGATGTGCGCTATCGCGTTCGTTCCTCTCGCCGACGTGTTATCTGTGTTTGCTGAATTCGAAAACCAAGCACCTCCTGCATTCAAATCGGTGGTCGACTATTTTCGGGTATTTTTTCTTTCTCATCAGTCCGCTATCAGTCTGCTCATCAGTTATTTTTTACAAGTATTACTACCCCGTAGACGACGTACGTAAAAGGACAGACAGCTCGAGGTAGACGTCGAGCCGTTGATGCCCGATACCCACCAGATGTTTGGAACATGTACGATGCGACGCTCCAAAACCTATCGAGAACCAACAACCTTTCAGAAGGTTCCTTTTCCTTTTTCCTTTTACTTTTTCCTGAATCCAACAACTGTCCTTTATCCCACATCTTATCTTACAGGTTGACATACTCGTTTCGCACTTGTGGTGGGAAAGAACCATCCGGGTTTGTACACTCTCCTCAAGGAACTCAAGAAAGAGCAATCTGACACTGAAGGCATGATCCGCGACCTAAATTTAGGGAAAAGAGTCCGGCGAGACGTGAGCAAAGCTATGGAGCAGAACGAAGAAAGGATTACGAACGTCGTTCTCCAGTATGAAGATCGGCGGGAGGAAGCTATGGAGTACTTAAAGGACGTCGGTTGCTACATTGGTTTTTGAACTGTACATTTGGAAATGAGTCTCGGAAATAAAATGTGAATTTGGAAAATAGTATTAGGAAAATAATAATAATAGAAGTTAGGAAAAAAAAATATTAGGAAAAAAGGATTAGGAAAAAAAAATTAGGAAAAAAGGATTAGGAAAACTGACCCCATACCTAAAAATCGAATGAGAATCCTGTCATTTTTTGATATATGTCATTGAGTGCAATTCAGATTAAGGTTTACTATTCGCAAGTATGGAAACACAAATTTTGACCAAAAGAGGGAAAGAAAAGTTTATCCACGGAGGACATATGTATATTTTTGACAAAAACAGTAAGTCTGACCAATGTGTTAAATTTTGGCGGTGTGACCACGTAGGACGTATCCTAACCTATCCTAACCTATCCTATCCTAACCTATCCTAACCTATCCTATCCTAACCTATTCTAACCTATCCTAACCTATTCTAACCTATCCTAATCTATCCCAATCTATCCTAAAGTATCCTAACCTATCCTGACCCATCCAAACCTATCCTGACATATCCTATCGCAATTGGCCTGGCGATGAACTGGCCTGGCGATGCACTGGCCTGGCGATGAACTGGCCTGGCGATGCACTGGCCTGGCGATGAACTGGCCTGGCGATAAAACAGCCGGCGATGAACTGGCCCGGCAATGAACTGGCCAGGCGATGAACTGGCCCGGCGATGAAACGTCCCATTCCCGTAAAAATAAGATCCCAATACTTCATGGTCCATGATCTTCCCCCCCCCCACCCCTCTCAAGGTCAAGAAAGTGTTTTTTTCGGAATTTTTTTTTCTTGATTTCTATTAATAATTAAGATATGGAAAAATTCATGAGTATAGGTGACCTAAATACCCTTCTGTGTCATTTTTTTCAAGGTCACTTTCACGTTCTTGACCTTGAGAGGGGGGGGGGGGAGAGGGGAGATCATGGACCATGAACCATTGGGATCTTATTTTTACACCTTAAGACACCCTCTTAAAAGGTAAATTTAAAAATCAAACGATAGGGGCATTTTACCATACTTAACCGGAGGTACCCTTTGTTTTTAAGTTATTAGTATTTAGAGCATTATAATTGGCTTCCACTATTTTGCAAGTGAAATGAAAAACTACGTTTTATTTCTTTTCAACTTCGCGCTGAACAAGTTTCTGGCGCTTCCCATTCCACAACACGCGCCGTCACACTTTTCCGAATTTCGCGTTCGACTTACCTGTAATTGTAACTCCTTATCGGCTTCCTGCCTGAGTTTCCTCTCCTCCTCCAGCCGTTGCTTCAGCTCGTTCACCTCGACGCTCGAAACGGAATCGGCGGCCGCGGTGCTTTCCGAAACGGCGCCGATTTTCATTCCGGCGATCCTGTCTGGCAGTTCCTCTTTGCCCAACTCGGACCGCAACTGCTTGTTCTCATCGTGCAAGACGGTAATCTGATTCTTTGCTATCGCCAGATCCTCCTTCATGAGCGCGTTCGTCGTCGTCAGGGATTCAACTTTGTTTTGCAGGTTCGTTACAGTCGCACTGAGAAATAATTTTGCTGAGTAATAAATTTCTCAACGAAAAAATAACGTATTTCAATAAAGTATAATTGTTTAGATATCATTAAAAAATATCTAGAAAACCATGTACACAACAAAAAGTTCCTGTATGTATACTTCATAGAAAAATGTCCTAAGGTACGATTCACGAGAGGTGTCCCATGGTTGATTTGTAGTGCTTTCTGCATAAAAACATTTAATACGAAAATAGTTTGATGTCATCCAGATTACGTGTGTGAAAAGAGACAGAAAACTTCATAATATGACTGCTATGATTTTTAGACGGAACATGCCAAAAAGTATGTTCCGGTATGCAGCTTTAAAATTTTAAGGTTAGACGTCACATTTTGACAATGTCTACGTAAAACTAAATCTGCATAAACCCAGCCACAAATCATTTTAATTAATGTGCACAATCGTTTTAAATGTGATTTTAAGTGGTATAATTCCAATGTCCACATCTACTAAATAGTTCAGGTAATTACAGAAATAAATAATGCATTTATGTTGATTTTGTGTAAGCTCAAACGAAAATGTTAGTTGAATCGAATGCGCATTCAGTAGATTTGGCGAATAGTCATCGAATTAATCTGTTAATATAGCGAATTTTTCTTTTAAGTATACATACAGGGAATTTTCTATTAGGTATACATATGCATACGCTTTTTTAAGAGTTTAATTTGAAGCTTAAAACGAGTGTTTTCCACTCCCAGACTAAGCATGAAGTAAAATTTCGAGTTTAGAAAAGCCTGAAAATTTGGTTTGGTCGCGTAGCGCGAAGCGCGGAGCGGCCAAACCAAATTTTCAGGCTTTTCTAAACTCGAAATTTTACTTCATGCGCCACGCGTATTAAACACTGAAAGCACTGAAATATTGTGAACGAGTAAACTTCGCTTGAAATCAGTGTCTTACACGCGTGGCGCATGAAGTAAAATTTCGAGTTTAGAAAAGCCTGAAAATTTGGTTTGGCCGCTCCGCGCTTCGCGACCAAACCAAATTTTCAGGCTTTTCTAAACTCGAAATTTTACTTCATGCTTACCCTGGGAGTGGAAAACACTCGTTTAAACTTCAAATTGGCTTCTTTTAAGAAAACAACAACTATTTTAAAATCTTGGCGAATAGTCATCGGATTAATCTATTAATACATTGAATTTTTATTTTAAGTATACATACAGGGAACTTTCTATTAGGCATACGCTTTTTTAAAGAGTTTAATTTGAAGCTTAAAACGAGTGTTTTCCACTCCCAGACTAAGCATGAAGTAAAATTTCGAGTTTAGAAAAGCCTGAAAATTTGGTTTGGACGCGTAGCGCGAAGCGCGGAGCGGCCAAACCAAATTTTCAGGCTTTACTAAACTCGAAATTTTACTTCATGCGCCACGCGTATTAACACTGAAAGCACTGAAATATTGTGAACGAGTAAACTTCGCTTGAAATCAGTGTCTTACACGCGTGGCGCATGAAGTAAAATTTCGAGTTTAGAAAAGCCTGAAAATTTGGTTTGGTCGCTACGCGCTTCGCGCGACGCGACCAAACCAAATTTTCAGGCTTTTCTAAACTCGAAATTTTACTTCATGCTTAACCTGGGAGTGGAAAACACTCGTTTAAACTTCAAATTGACTCATTTTAAGAAAACAACGCATATTTAAAAATCTACAACACGTAATTGGGATATGTATACTCAAAAGAAAAAAATATGATTAAAGCTTTTCTAAAAGAAAGAACACTAATATATTCGCGACCTTAACAGTATGACATTGTCATGTAACGTCAAAATTTGACACAGCTAGGAAAAATTGTTGCAGATACAATTGTCGACATACTCTCTAAAAAATTTGAACCACACATTCCACATCAATGGGCCAAAGGACATCTCTCCCGAATTCCACTGTAGATAAATATTTTTAACAATATCCCTTTATATTCTGCAAATCAGCACTTTAATACTAATATTTCTACGCGATTTTCTATACAAACAAACAAAAACGCGAGTACCATGTGAAGACAAAAACAATTGTAAAACTCACCGGAAAAAACTGCCAAACCGATTCCTTTTCATCGTGCGACACGCTTTTTGAAACACTACAAGGCGCGATTATACTGCATATGTAAATAATTTCCAGTCCTAAGAACCAACTTATCTTCGCAATTATTGTATTGTTTATGGAAACGAGCCTTCGAATTAATTACCATGATTGGATAAGCGGCGTGTGGGCAAAACTATTCGCATGGAACCGCGCTTTTGTGGGACGCGGATAAATTTCGCAATTCATTTTTAGATATTTACAGTTTCGGAGAGGTATGGGACGTATTTTCGGATCTCGCGAATCAAAACGCGTCGCTCGACCGCAGGCAGAATGGGACTGATTTTATGATGATTCATTACAATTATAGATATGCAACACCTACATATCACGCCGTGAATTGTAAACAATGAGGGACATAACCGAGTCGTAATTGTATGTGCTATTTGCGACGTTGCGTAATACAATTTGCTTTAAATGGCGAGGATTTTGTTTAACGGCATTAATTTAATAGCTTGTATAAATTGTTGAAATAATGGGTATTTAATAAAGTGCGCAACGCAAATTTTAAATAACAATCACAAGTGGGATTAATTTAATTAGTTTGTGGGTACTTTCAGTGCCACTTAGAGAAAAACCATCTTGTTCACGACAATCTAATAATATGTGCATTATCAAATTGAGTAGGCAACATAAATATAGTGCATTTAACACTTAAGTACACTTAACACGGGATTTGCGTGTTAAATGTAGTTTTTTAACACGAATATAAATAAATGCCTAGTTCGATTTTTTGCCGCTATGCAGTAACAGCGCTGTGCTAGTCAAATCAGCTTCTTTTGTTTTCCATTTGACCATGGTGATAATGACGTCGTCGACGCCATTTTGTTAAAGTACGAAGTAATCGCGTCAACATCTCCGCCGTTCTCATTAGTTTAACCCGCGTAAAACGCGTTCGTAAACATAAATCATTCTCAAATCGGTTAAACAATTGTGCTTCTATCCGTCACGAGTGTTTTTTTTTAAAGCGAAACAAACGTTAACACCGTGAAAACTCTATCCAAACGTAAGAGTTCGTTCTTTGTGCAAAGAGCGTGTTTCTATGTAACGTAGGCAAAAGGGTAGACTGTGTGAGTATTATTTATTGTTGAACGATTGGTTATATTTGTGTTAAAGTGGAATTAACCCTATTACACATTCAAATCATAATACCGCGATCTGTCATCATTTATCTGTCAAATTATTATAAAAAAAACCAACCATTAAAACTAACGCGTATTTGAAAAATATATACAGTAGAACCTCGCTATACCGGGCCTCGAGATACTGTGATTCGGATATATCGGGGTCATTTTTCAGGTTTCTTTTTTTTAAAAGATGTTAATTTTAACAATTGACTGCGTACCGCCCTGATTAGGTAAAACGTTCCGGCGTCATTATTGTATTATATGTATAGTATGTCTTGTTATGTATATATATATATATATATATATATATGTTATGTATATATATATATATATATATATATATATGTTATGTATATATATATATATGTTATGTATATATATATACATATATATATATATGTTATGTATATATATATACATATATATATATATGTTATGTATATATATATATATATATATATATATATATGTTATGTATATATATATATACATATATATGTTATGTATATATATATATACATATATATATATATATATATATATATACATATATATATGTTATGTATATATATATATACATATATATATATATATATATATATATACATATATATATGTTATGTATATATATATATATATACATATATATATGTTATGTATATATATATATATATATATATATATATGTTATGTATATATATATATATATATATATATATATATATGCGCGCGTGTGTATGTGACTATTATACAAATTACATATAGTCAGATATACCGTGTTTTCCTTATATCGTGCTAGGTATAGCCAAAAGCCATCCCGGTATAACGAGGTTCTACTGTATAATAAATGTTGTGTTATATATTGTTGTTGTTGTGAACAAAGTATAGTGTATACCTCGCATATAATAGCTATTAATTACTCGAATGACTTACTCCACTTGCCTTCGGCTCGTTTCGCAAACCTCGTTCTCACGATTAATGTCTATCATTATATGCTCGCTGTACAATATACTATTGATTTGTTTCAAAATAACAAACTTACCATTGCAGAATCAAAACATTAACAACATTAAAATTTGTATCAGTACATTTGTTCAGTTCCGGTTTTAATTTCGACAAACATAACGGTTATTTCCGGTTTACCGTTCAGTACTAGGTCGAAGCCCTAACTAAAACCTTTAAGTACAACACCGAATTCTTAAAAAAAAATGAACAACTTTAACGAAATTTGTAAAGATTAAGAAAATAACTATAGTTTGTGTTTCTTTCCCATTTGCTTTAAAAAATCAGGATTGTCATTAAAAGTTCTAATAGCTGTTTAACAAGTGTTTTACACTCCTTGGTTAAGCATGAAGTAAAATTTCGAGTTTAGAAAAGCCTGAAAATTTGGATTTGCCGGGCCGAGCTCGGCAAATCCAAATTTTCAGGCTTTTCTAAACTCGAAATTTTTCTTCATGCACCAGGCGTGTAAAACACTGATTTCAAGTGAAGTTAAAAATATACTATTATTTGTCTGAATTTAATTATTCATTAAAAAACATATTCGATTATTTCAATTATTCAAATATCTAAATATTCAAATATTTGGATATTCGAATATTCACATGTAATTATTAAAATATTCATATTTCAATTATTCGTATTGGAATCCTAGCTTTAGGTTTTATTCTGCAATACATCCGTGCAATTAGTTATCCGAAAATAAATATTGTGACAAAAACTATAGTGGAATTTTTCAAATTAGGCACCCTAGTGAGCAGAACGAGTGCCGTTTGTGTATTTCCGCTGCTCAAAAAATGAGAAAGTGGAACCTGACTACGTTGGGCGCACATTTATTTGAAAGAAAGGAACTCGCACGCACATGCCAGGTGGTGCATCGGAAGAGGATCCTTCGGGATTTCTATGGTTATCTCTGCGAAAGCCAGCCGTATGGTTAATTTACGGTCCATCTGATCTTGCCTACGTTCGGGGAACGCTCTTCTACCGCGCCAGTGCCTAATTTGGGTAATATATCTATACTAGAAGAAACTTATCAAGCAATCACATGATTCTAATTCAAATTTCCAATATATTTCTCAATTATACAGCTTAGGTTACTTGACTTTTGAACCATCTGAAAATACTCACCAACAATAACATACAAGAGGAGATCAAAAAGTAAGGTTACAAAATGTACACGTTTCGCTGCAGGCTTTGTAACCTTACTTTTTAATCACCCCTCGTATTGCAAAACCTTAAACTTACTTCAAATGTCTGTTGAGTTCCTCGATGTAATTCTTCTGATCCAGCACCGTTGTCATGTGGTTTTCCTCGTCCCCGTTTCCGGGATCCGTCACTTGGTTGCTCGATCGGAGGTACAGCGAAAAATCTATGACTCCTTGAGGACAGTCGAGGTCTTCTTCTTTAACGCACAAGTTGCAATCAATCACGTTGAGGCCGACCAGCAGCCCGATGATCACGATGGCTTCGTCCGAGAGCATCAGCGCGTCGGGCTCGAAATATTCGGCCAGAGCTTCGTCCTTGTTATCGATAAGCACCTTCAAGTAATCGGCTAGTTTTTTTTGCATCAGGGCCAGACGTAACCAAGCTCTCGCCCTTCCCATATGAGTACTACAAAATTATCATAAAGTGATGGAAAACATACAGTTTTAATTTGAGCTAAATTCAAGCAAAAATAGAAAAAAAGTAATTACTTGTAGTAACATTTTTGTCTTACTTAACAGTAGGTAAATCCCTGACACTGGCAGTGATATCCTGAGCCTCTGGTGCAAATTTTTCCACTGTTTGTAAAATATCCCAGAGTTCTTTCTTTGGCCCCAATAATCCCTAGAACATCATTTTTTTTTACATGTGCTTACTTTGATAATTCTAATATTAACAAGATAAATTCAAATTCAAAACTATTTGAATTCGAGAAAATAAGCTTACGCTTCTTATAGTTTGCACACTTTAAACATAATATATTAAATTACGAAAAAACTATTCGTGAAAATGCAAACAGTGTCTTAATTAATAAGACAATTTAAGACGATAAATATCCATTGAATCAACTACTTCCCGTGCAAATACACCTCCGGATATTGAATTATACAAAGAAATATTTAAAATCTTATTTAATATTTGATTTGTTACAACGCTCTATTAAAGTATATGTAACGTTTAGGTCAAATTCTCTTCAAACCAACTAACAATACAATTTAAAATGAAAGGAAAGATAGCAACAAATTAGAAGTGAAAGGACTTGGATTAAAACTAATGTCTTAGGCCATCTATAGACGCGTTTCGAGATTTATCTCTCTTCAGTATAGCTTTGCTTATGACGTTTCAAAGAATTAGGAATAAAATTAAAACAAACTTACTTAGAAAAAGTGTTTTGTGTGGAATGAACAGGTACACAGAAATGGAATGAGTGAAAATGATGGTCGGTATTTATAGGTAAAATAAATAAGGTAAATAATAAGGTCTCACATTCTTCATACCTGCTAATGACATAATCCCCTTTTTTACCTATAAATACCGACCATCATTTTCACTCATTCCATTTCTGTGTACCTGTTCATTCCACACAAAACACTTTTTCTAAGTAAGTTTGTTTTATTTTATTCCTAATTCTTTGAAACGTCATAAGCAAAGCTATACTGAAGAGAGATAAATCTCGAAACGCGTCTATAGATGGCCTAAGACATTAGTTTTAATCCAAGTCCTTTCACTTCTAATTTGTTGCTATCTTTCCTTTCATTTTAAATTGTATTGTTAGTTGGTTTGAAGAGAATTTGACCTAAACGTTACATATACTTTAATAGAGCGTTGTAACAAATCAAATTAAATAAGATTTTAAATATTTCATTGTATAATTCAATATCCGGAGGTGTATTTGTACGGGAAGTAGTTGTTTCAATGAATAATTATCGTCTTAAATTGTCTTATTAATTAAGACACTGTTTGCATTTTCACGAATAGTTTTTTCGTAATTTTATATATTATAATTCTAATATTATTTTAAAAAAACACACGTTTTGTTCTTGTATGGATAATTTGTTTTTGTACCTTTTTTGGACGCAATCCATGCCTCAAAACATGCTCTAGCACGATGAAAAAGTGCTGCAAGGGCATATGATCGGAATCGAGCATCCTTCCAAAACGCAGGCTTTGCTCAATTAGTTCCTTCACCACTAATTTACTAATATTTACCAAATTGCTACGTTCTATAACCACGGGATCCCTTCCTGTAAACAAATGTAATTATTGAAGACAAATCACGCGCAAACATAGGAATTGATACGAAAAAATTGTCAAAATAATACAGCTCAATTAAATATATACACGAATAATGAATATGTTGCATAATTTTGTCACTTTGAAAGTAAAACTGTACAATTTGCTACGTACCTACCAGCGGCGGCTTGCAACCTAACTTCAGGGTAGCCCACAGCGCCAAGGCACACAAAATTTGAGGTTGAAATCGTGCTTTATAAATACAAGGAATTGCACAACAAAGTCACCTTTCAATAACAGATACATATTACCTTGGGTCTCTGGCCTACCCTGAAGTTAGGCTGCGAGCCGCGGCTGGTACTTACTGACTTTTACCTTTAAACTGTTTAAATAAATAAATATTTTGTTATTTTACTGTTATAATAAAATTCATAAATCACAATTAAAAATAAAGAGAAAATTTGTAAGCATAATTGTTGTGGATTTGTGCAGTATCGATTTATTGGTGCAGAGTTAAACATTTTATCTAATTTAACATACACAGAAACAAGTAAACTTTTGTTTACATTAGTGAGAATTTATGTATAAAATGTGTAATGAATTATAAATAAATTTTGATTCTCTCCAAAAAATTATTCTCATGACACATCTTGAACTTAATTGACAAAGTGTTTAGTTTATTCGGATTTAAATAAAAATACAGCCGAGAGGTGTAAGATTGAAAAATGTTTGTGTTTTGTTTATTCGGATTTAAATAAAAACCATACAGCCGAGAGGTGTAAGTTCGAAAAATTGTGCATGTGATTCTTTTTTTTCATATCAAAAACATCACTTTATCCATTCTTAATAATTTTCGACATTCTGATAATTTTCCGATCACGTGTCACGACCTTTACCGAAATTATGTGCGGGTGGCATGTCAGGTGAAGGACTGGTCACGTTCTGTGCATTGTGACCTGGATAGTCTACGTCGTGCAGCTCCTTGAGGCACAGCCACTCGCCGTCCACGGACACCCTGAAGTTGCACAGGTAAATGGTGTCCTGGGCACCGGCCATGTCCTCAGTGACACCGCCCTCTGGCATCTCCACCACTTTCATCGTGGCACGTGTTTTATACGACTTTTTTTCAGAACCAACACTGTCTACATTTCTTTGAAATGCACCGGCTTTGTGTTGACTCTCTAGTGTGAGTCAGTTTGTTTTCTAGAAAGTGCTGCCCTTATTGATTGCTCTGTGAAGGAATGGAAGGATGGAGTGGAGGGGGAGGAAGGAAATCAATAGAGGGTTGGTGCAGAGTCATCTATTTTGTAAGGGGTGAATTCTGTTGTAACACCTACATGAATTGTTTAAATCAATTAATCATTCTCCCACCTAATGAATTAAATTAAAACTATCTATATTTTAATTAAATTTAATTCATTAGCAAACTCTTTGAAATGATAAATAATCAACATTTAAATATAAATAAACATGTATATTGATTTGGACAGTTTAAACTGATAATAATAATACTCATTTTTATGTTTACAAATTGGCTCACCTATCGAAGTTTTCAATACCTTGATCAATTTTTTAATTAGCCGACCTATGCTTCACATTACCTTGCCCCAAAGGTGATATAAGTTACAGTTATACAAACTCCTTTTAAATTTCATTTACCTTATTATTGCAAGCACCTTGACCAAGCTACTTAAAGACTTAAGAGGTTAGTTATGTACTTGAGAAATTGGGTTTACCTTAGTATTTCAACACCTTAATCACAGTCATAAATTATTAGGTAAATTATTTTTAAAATTGGTTGACCAAAGTTTTACAAGTTCCTGAGAAAGGTATTCAAAATGAACAGGTGGACAAACTTTAAAATTACTCCACCTAATTATTTGATCTTACAATAATTAGGTACCTAATATAATTTTACAGGTAAAACGACACCTTACAAAGAAATCCAATTTATAGTGAATTTAATTCAATAAAGTAATATGATTAAGTAATTAAAGTTAGGCCAAAAGCTAAGAACACAGTTTTGCTATTTCACTTAATTATAATATATAATATTACGATAATGTTTTTCGTGTAAAATGAAAACAATGTGTCTTAATTAACAAGACAACTTAAGATAATAAATATCCATCGAAACACTTATATGTTGGGTATAACAAATTCGATTTAACTTAGACTTAAGGTAAAATAACTACAATTTATAAATTAATTGAATCTTCATTAAAATAATCGCAATCTTAAACACAAGCACCAATTTCATTGTTCATTTCAAGAACAAAGTGCAACAATCTGTTGATCATATTTAACAAATAATTACCCACACAATCAAGTGCCCAAATTAAATTCCGACACATTCTTTCTCTAAAGTAAACACAAAATCAGCTGTCTTTTAACACGTTACACGACCTACCTTTAGGATATTTCTTTTTCCTTTTGGGCTGTTTGGAAACGAGAAGGGAGGTCCACTGGAAGTCCCTGAGGGAGGTCAGCGAGGGGGAACGCTGGTCATCTTGCTCGAGCTGGGGGAGGTTTCCTGCCGGCGTTGGCGAACCATCACTACACGAAGCGGCCATCGGGAATTTGATATTTCTCTTCTACATCACACGCAACCACTGCCCATCGTGCACCATTTCGCAAAACATTTTTGGTGTGTGTAAGCTTTGTAAGTTGCCGCTCTGATTTAACGGAAGTGCGGACAACTTCACTTTGGTGTCTGATAAGTATATTGTGCTGCATATACAGGCAATTTTTCTTTTAGGTTGCTTTTCAAAAGAGTTTAAATTGATGGATACATGTTCCAAATTGATGGACACATGTTCCAAATTCAGCCCTTTTTCTGTAAATTGTTAGATATGCCTTGTTTCTTTTTAAGTTTAATTTAAAGCTTTAAACGAGTGTTTTCCACTCCCAGACTAAGCATGAAGTAATATTTCGAGTTTAGAAAGACAAATTTTCTGGCTTTCTAAACTCGACGTGTTACTTCATGCGCCACGCGTATAAAACACAGATTTCAAGTGAAGTTTGCACACACATAAATTTCACAATATTTTAGTTTTTTAAACGCGTGGCGCATGAAGTAAAATTTCGAGTTTAGAAAAGCCCAGAAAATTTGTCTCGGGTCGCTGCGCGACCCTCGACAAATTTTCAAGGGGCTTTTCTAAACTCGAAATTTTACTTCATGCTTAGTCTGGGAGTGGAAAACACTCGTTTTAAGCTTTAAATTAAACTTAAAAAGAAACAAGGCATATCTAACAATTTACAGAAAATAGGCTGAATTTGGAACATAAAGTATACATGTTCCAAATTCAACCTATTTTCTGTAAATTGTTAGATATGCCTTGTTTCTTTTTAAGTTTAATGTAAAGCTTAAAACGAGTGTTTTCCACTTCCAGACTAAGCATGAAGTAAAATTTCGAGTTTAGAAAAGCCCATTGAAAATTTGTCGAGGGTCGCGCAGCGACCCGAGACAAATTTTCTGGGCTTTTCTAAACTCGAAATTTTACTTCATGCGCCACGCGTTTAAAAAACTAAATTTTGTGAAATTTATGTGTGTGCAAACTTCACTTGAAATCTGTGTTTTAAATAAATAAAATAAAAAAATACAAGCTAAATTCTAGCATATTTTAAAAACAAAATAAAGGAAGAGTTAAATATGCATATTATTAATAGTTTAAAAATTGCATATGTTATTTATTAACAGCTGATACATTTTTAACGTGGATTTTTGTGTATATTTTGTTAGGTATAATATATAATCTATGATTTATAACTATGCAATTCACTATGCTTATAAAAAATCGATTTAAAATCCTCACATCTATAAATGAAACAATAATTTTCATTGCAAATTACGTAATTTTAAATATTGTTTTAACCAATTAGAATTCAAAGAATAAAAAAGTAACATATTTTTATTTTTCCGTGTTGCACAACCTGCGTAAGTTATCCGATTTGTGGCCAATTTCACTCCGTTCAAATGTAGTGTTGCGAGTGAGAAATTGTCAAAAGAAAAAAAATAATAATAATTCGGTGTATTCGCCCGAATCTCACACGATGAACGCGCCGGAGAGCAAAATCGACAAGCTGCTTGACCTTCTACACAGTGAGAACATGAGCAACGCGCCCGCGGGGGGCAGGGCCACCCCCCGGGGCCTCAACCTCAACTGTAAGTTTGCCCCCCCTCCTGCTTGCACATAAACACTCAACCCCCTTAAAGTTTGTCCAAATACGAACACGCAATAATACCCCCCACAAATAAGATGGTTTCGAAAATGTGTGAAGGTTTTTGTGACGGTGTGGAACTAACCTATTTATTAGTTATTTCATTTGTACGTTGTACGTGTACGTCGTTGTTTTGTGATGAGAACATTGTGTTGAATGCATTCCTTACGGAGAGGTTTAAATGTTTTCCTCCAATGTATTATTTCCTGCCATCCGATTGATATAACGAAATGGGTTTCATGTAACATTCATGATCACTTTCTTTATTTTTGACAATATATTAAACTTTGTAATCAAAACTGCTAAATGTCTGGTAGGTTTGTTGCAGTTAATCTCTTAAGCTTCTGGAGAAAAAAGAACTTCAGCTCAAAATTGCAGTTCAAAATTATATTTTCTATTCTTAATATTTCTGATTAGTAATCTTTATCAATAATTTGAGGGGTGATAATTTTCATTATTTGTTAATAAAATGCATTGGTCCTTTTCTTTACAATTCTTTTTTAAATAGTTAATAGTAGAGGCAGTTCGGCGAGAAGGCCCCAAAACCTGCCTTTCACTCAACGCACAGAGGGCGAGGAGCCCGACAAGAATGACCGACGACTGAAGGAAATCATGAAGAGCAGCGGCAAAGTAAAGATCCGGGGCATTACGTACAATACAGAACTGAAGGACATGGAGCACATTGAGGAATTGGGATATGGAACGTGTGGACATGTGGTTAAAATGCGACATTCGCCAAGTGGAGATATAATTGCTGTTAAGGTAGGATCATTTTTACTTATTTAAAGCTCCCCTCGTTAATTCTTTTATAAACATAGAAATATTTCTAGCAATTGCTTTCACTGGTAAACATGTTAATTTTATCAAATTTGTTGTAAATGATTATGGCGCTTTATTGAGTACAATTTTTTGCAGCAAATGCGAAGGACGGGCAATAACGAGGAAAACAAGAGGATAGTTATGGACATCGAGGTGGTGATAAAATCGCATGGCTGTCCGTACATAGTACAGTGCTTAGGGTGTTTCATCACGGAGGCAGAAGTGTGGATCTGCATGGAACTTATGGCGACTTGTTTTGACAAGCTGCTGAAGAGGTTAGGAAAACCGATACCCGAACATATATTAGGAAAAGTGACTGTAGCAGTAAGTGCCCCAATTTCTTTATAAATAATACCTATTGATCTCTTAAAACGTACATAAATAGACTTATGTACAATACCCATGGTTATTATTCTTCAAATGTCAACATTTGATCTTTAAAGTGAGGTTATAAATTGATTATATGTATAACCCAATTTTAAAGTTCAAAAAAGCTTTTATTCACTTATGTATACTGTAAATAGTAAAATTCAACTTGTAAATTAGGCACAAACCAATATAGGTGTACAATTATAAAAATAATATTAAATATTTTAGCCGCCTATTTCCTAACACCATTAAATCCTTTTGAAAAAAATGGATTTAGGGGTTTTGGAAATCGATGACTCATTATTGTTGATAAGTTTTTTAATTTGAGGGTTTTTCTGTCTAGACTGTGAAAGCTTTAGCATACTTAAAGGACAAACACGGTATTATACATAGAGACGTGAAGCCCTCGAATATATTACTGGACGAGAGGGGCAACGTGAAACTATGCGATTTCGGTATTAGCGGTCGCCTGGTGGATTCGATGGCGGCTACAAAAAGCGCGGGCTGTACAGCTTATCTAGCGGTAATTTCGGTCGTGACTTTAAAATGTAGACAAAACACGAATGTGCAAGTTTGTTGCAGCCTGAGAGGATAGAGATCGACCCGAAGAACCCCGACTATGACATAAGGGCGGACGTGTGGTCGCTCGGCATAACGCTTGTCGAGCTCGCAACCGGACTGTTCCCCTACCAGGACTGCAAGACTGACTTCGAGGTGCTGGCCAAGGTGATCAGCCAGGACCCGCCCACTTTGCCCGCCGACAAAGACTTTACACCCGATTTTAGGAGTTTTGTTAATTGTTGGTAAGTGAATATACAGGGAATTTTTCTTTTAAGTATACATATCTGTGTGTGGAAGATAAACTACACCAAGTCACAATAGAGTAAAAAATCCAACGGTATGAAAAAACGAACTTTGAATAAAATGTGACTTGGTGTTGTTTACTCCCACGTTCAGATATGCATGCGGAGTAAATTTTCCGAGATTCGTTGTTTTTGAAATAGTTCAATTGAAGCTTTAAACTAGTGTTTTCCACCCCCACAGTAAGCATGAAGTAAGATTTCGAGGTTAGAAAAGTTTAGTTTGGTGGACCATACCAAATTTTCAGACTTCTCTAAACTCAAAATTTTACTTCATGTGCCACGCGTATAAAACACTAGTTTTCGGTGAAGTTGAAAACATACGTCTTTAGTATACTGCTTTAGTAGCATATTTTGAACATCACAATATTTCAGTGTTTTAGACGTGTGGCACATGAAGTAAAATTTCGAATTTAGAAAAGCCTAAAAATTTAGTTTGGTCGCTATGCTTTGCTACGTGACCAAACCAAATTTTTTGGCCTTTCTAAACTCGAAATTTTACTTCATGCTTATTCTGGGAGTGGAAAACACTCGTTTATAGCATCAAATTAAACTCTTTAAATAACAACATATGTCAGAAAACTTACAGTATATGCATATGAATACTTAAAAAAAATCCCTGTATTAACATCCCCTTAGAATACTTTTCTAAATAATATTCTACCATAGATTTTCTTAATTTGGATATTGTACAATTTTTTTTCTCTTGAAAGACAATAAATTTAAACAAATGTATTTACAGCCTAATAAAAGATCAAAAACAGCGTCCGAAATACGTCAGCCTGAAAGAGGAGCCATTTTACAAAAAATACGAGGAGGCCCACGGTGTAAACGTGGGCGAATGGTTTGTGAACGCCATGTGCGAGGCCGAGGGCAAGGAGACGTCTTCTTTCAGGTAGGTCGCCTGGTCAACACCTTTATCTAATTATTTTGCTAATGTTTTTTTTTGTTTTTGCTGTTCCGTTTTGCAGTGACAGTGATTTGAGTTAATGCCCGTTCCCCAATGTAAAACGTTTACCCTATGTAAAAAAAAAAAAATAATACTGTGCATGTGTAGAGTGTAGAGTTTGCGGAAACTGGAGAGCTTTCTTAATAACGATTAATTTATAAACCAAAAAATTATACCCACAGGTTTCGTATCCCTAATTTATTTATATTACTGTCAATTAATAAACATGTGTAATTGTATACAAAATTTGTTTTGAGAAATTTTTAACAGCATATATATTTTTAATACTTGTTTAATCAGCACAAATTATCATTAAAAGAAAATAGCAGATTTAAACAAAACGAAATTGTTTCCTTAATTATAATGCCATTACACATGTTTTAGAATTTTTAGATCATTTTAATTTTCTAAATGCATGCGTAGCACTAAATATAAAATTTAAGCAAAAGTAGTTTTTTACATATCAAACAGGCGATTTTATATATTTTTATTTTCAATTATAAACAATAGACAGCCGCCGACGACGACGAATACGACGAGGAGGGCTCACACGAGACAACACTCCGAGCCACCCCCTAGAACCACCTCCATTAACGGCAGTGGTCGATCCCTCTTCTCTCCCACTTCGGATGCTTCCGAAATGTGTAAACCCGAAACAGGCAGCCATCATGTGTCGCGCATAACCTCTTTTCAGCGGGAGATGGCGAGCGAGAAGCAGCCAGTCAGGACGTACTCACCATTTCAGGCCTATCAGAACCACTTGCAGGCGAAGAACAGTTGTCCGCAGCCGCCTAGATTTTCTGAATATATGCAGCAGGAGAGGTACACGTCGCCCATAATGCAGAGGAGGGGGGAAGAGAAGAAGGACAGGTGGAATTCGCCGGTCAGCACGTCCTTGACGAGGAACCAGGAGGAGATGCCTTACAATAGCGGGAACACCAGCCCGCTGGTTCTGCAGAGGTTCTATCACCAGCAGAAGCAGCAGCAGCAGGCGAAGGAGGCAGAGGATTATATTAAGAATGAACCAGGTGAGTTTGAGCACTTTGAAATATTGAAATAAAATATAATCTTAATAATGTTCGTGTTAAAGCGTTAGGTAGGAAGAGAATAGCTTCGTACATTAAACTGCAGCTGAACGACAGATCGGGCCGCTCGTCCAGGCACCAGAGCCCTGAGCCGCCGCCTCGTCTTAACCGAGGCAACGGCGACAGCCAGAGCCCCCTGGCGCTCCGGAGACATTTCTACGAGAACAGCGCCACCACATCCCCCGTTTCGTCTAGAAGGTATTTAAACACGACAATTATTAACACTATTTTCTCCCGCATATTCAACACACAGCAAAAAACATAAAATCAGCAACTAATAATTTGACTCTAAACATGATAATAATTGGTGATGGAAATGAAAAAGTTTTTGTGGAATTTTTTTATTATACAAGGTTTGATCAAGAGTAAAAAAAAGGATCAAGAAGAGTTGTCCACTCCCAGATTAAGCATGAAGTAATATTTTGAGTTTAGAAAAGCCTGACGAACATCACTGACTTAATTTCATTGACAAATATTTGTCATTTATGTTTTCGTGTATAAGAAAATAAATGCTTACTCTAATGATGCTCACAGCCTACTAGAAACCCATTGAAATTAAAAACATAGACAAAACATTTTTACTTTTCGAACAAGCCTTGTGTTTGCTAATTGTGATAATAATAACAACTTAAAAAAGAACAAAGTGTGAAAGGGTGGAATTAAGACTGAAGTGATTATGTGCACTTTATCAAAGAGAAAAACTGGTGGGGCATAAAACTAAATCTCTTGGTGTTGGATTTTTGTTTGCGAGTGGAATAGTTTAAATATTTTCTGTTTGTTGACACTGGTGTGTTTATTATTGTGTCAGATATATTTCACCAACACCTCCAGTGCCTCCACCCAGACGCCTATCCGAGAGCACGTCGGTGCCGGGTTCGCCGCAACACGTCCGTGCCAGGTTCCACTACACGCCGGAGCCGCAGAGGCGGCTCTTCCAGAACAACGACGTATCATAACCAATACTATACGCAAAGTCTGATCTTAGTCCACATTTGTACATAAAACAAACAAACTAAAAACAAGAAACAAATAATAGGAACGTTTTTATTAATTGGAGCCATCTCGTCATGATATTTTCCAAGACTGCTTGTTCACATCGGGAATGTGTTCTTTTAATATAAATATATATATATATATATATATAAATATTTATATATATAATTTTAGCCGCTGTGTAAACCGGCTAAAAACAACTGTTACTAGTCTTATGTGTACAGTATTCGAGCCGAGTCAATCCCCTCTCTCTCTATTACCCCCCGCCCCTCTCTGAATATGGTACACTGTTTTTAATTTTATCCTTTAAATTATTCGGTTTTTTTAATTGTTTTTTTTGTGATGATGATTCGAGCTTTTTATTCCTACGGACGTTTTTTTTCCTCCTTCTTCGACTAATCAATTTTATATTTCTTATTGATTATTATTATTTACCAAATATTGATTTAAGAAGCTACTATAAGCAAAGTTGTTATCTGTACATAATATATTGTAGATGCCATATTGATAAAAAGGAAATGATAAAATAAATTATATTGTCATACAAATGTTTTTTTTAATTTTATTTATAAACACATTCAGGTAACATGATATAATAATCTACTGTTAAAGCAGTGGTGCGCAAACCTTTTCTATTTGCGACCCCCCATTTTATGTAAAAAAAATTCGCGACCCCTAGGTAAACAGTAAACATTTTATTAATAGTCAACTTAGATACGTTTAATTAATCAAGTTTTGTCAAATACATTTCTTTGAATTTAGCAACCCTGAAAATTGTTCAGTAGTACACAGAGCTGAGCAGTACTCTAGTACAAGTACTCAAAATTTGTACTTGAGTTTTTTTTAATTAGACGAATAATTTATTTAATTAAGTTCCCGCACTTATTTCAAAATTATTGCCATCAGTTATCTATGTTTTTAGTTAAGTTGGTATTTCAATTTGGTGCATTACTTATAGATTTCTATGTATTTCATTGTGTACATTGGGTTGTATATTTGAAAATAAGTACGTATCTATGATTGCTGTTGTGTGCACAGTTGTACATCTTTACTTGCTTATCGTTGACAAACTGGTTGGTAATCTGGGTTGCGTTTAAGCAATATATGCAACACAATGTGCACTTTGTGTTGCATATTTTGCTTAAACGCAACCCAGATTACAAACCAGTTTGTGGTTTTAAAATGTACTCACAAATTTTCCAATTTTTTCTTTGTTATAGAAAATTGAAATCAATTTTGTAGAAGAGTCATAAGGGCTGGTATTCCTGAAATTGATCGCACGATCGGTCGCCCGCCAACTGTCAAATTCACATGTTAAATCCCTATCTAAATGACAGATTTCGTACAACCAATTTTCGGAATACAGGCCGGTAAACAAAATCTGTTGTGATTTCTATGAGTGAAGTCAAATATCAAGGTGAGTTAAGCGCGTATAAGGTTAGCTCAATTGAGCGATTTTTTAAATCTGGCGCCTCCTACACAGAACTTCTGAGTCATGGATCGAAATTTAACTTGAAAGGCAACTTGAAAGGCCTCCCGTAATCGAAATTTTTTAAAAGTTTGCAAACGAAAAACCATTTTTTTCTCTGTTTCAAATTCCGCTTCAATGGATTAATACAACTTCTTGCCCATTATGTCGAGAATCTATCTTCACAATTTTTTCGATTTGTACCACCAAGCGAGGACGTCTTTTCACGGGAAAATTTGGCCTCAAATATTTCCAACAAAACTTTAGTTGAAAAATGTTATTGAAAAGTGGTTTAAAATTTGTTCAATTTATTACCAGAAAATTACGAATGCAGCATTTCGTTCCATTTTTGGTAGTCATTTTGGCTTTATTTTTGGTCGCCATTTTGGCTCTACTTTTCGCGCCATTCTAGTCATTGCATACTTTTGTAGAAACTGTTTATTTTGAAAAGTATGAAAAGTATTGGTCGTCATTTTGGCTCCATTTTTGGTCGCTATTTTGTGCTCGCTAATCTGGCCGTTGCATGTTTCTATGTGAAAATGGGGATTATGTTAATTAATTGTTAAATTTTTTGGTGGTTCTGAAAAGAACCGTTTTTTATTTTGCATTTAAAGATGGCTTCTCCAGATGATGGTCAAGAAGTGGCTTGGAAATTTGAAGACGCCTTCGATGTTGAATTAAACGATTGGCGAGGAATCTGAAACAGAGAAAAACAAGTGATTTTTTGCAATGTTGTCAATCCCGGCTGTTAACTCCAAGGGTGAGTAAACGTCAACCGTCAAAAGTATCGCCAAACGTGAAAAATATGAAAATGGGTTAAAATATTATATCCGTCAAAAAAAAAACTCAAATAGCCGACATTTTTTCAATGTCGGCTATTTGAGTTTTAGTAAACGTCAACTGTCAAAAGTGACGTGAAACGTAAAAATTAGATAAAATATTACATCCTGTCAAAACGCGTTCGCAAAATATGTTTGTAACGAATTTCCAATAGACTAAGTAAACAGCTGTTCGCGCCGTGGCACCCGCCACCTAGCGGATTTCTGTATAAGCAGCATCGGTGTCGGTTGCGTATGAGTTGCATGGTGTCAGTTGGTTTTTTATTGTGTAACGTCATAATTTAATGCTGTTCGTGGTATTTGTTCGTACAAAACCGATGTAAATATGCATGTCATAATAAGTTGCGGCTTTGAAACGGTTGACACAACCATTTTCCGACGGAAAAGCCTGTCGAAAGGTAGGAAGCTTTGTGAAAGTTCGCACGTAACCGACGTATCCGAAGAAATAAGAGGAGACGAGAATAATATCTTGCGCGGGGTTGTTTTACGAGAAACACCCGGGGCATTGAACTCCAAAGCAAACACCCTGTACTACAAACCGTCGGTAGAGGTAACCTATACAAAATTGTAATGTTTCTGTGTCATGAGATTTCATTTTCAACAAGTTCATTGTAGCACGTAGAATTGTTTGGAAATGTTGTTAAATTATTAATTTACTTATTATTTACAATTACAAATAGAACGCATAATAAGAAATATACGCATTTCATTTAAGCTTTTTAAGTTTCTGCTTATACAATTTGATATACAATTTCAAACAATGTTTCTTGTTTTTTGTTTTTTGTCGCCGCTAAATAAACAAGAGTAATGTATAATAATAATGTCTTTATTTAAACAAACGAGGTTTTGTGTTTAGGGTATTAAATGATGCAATAGAATTTCTTTCAAGTAGTTGAATTTGTTTAATTTGAAATATTCGCTATGTAATCCCTCTATACAATTGTACAGGGCTTTCATTAATTCCCGAACCCCACGTGACTAAATTTAAAATTGCCGCGTAAATTATTGTATTTGTACGTTGGAGGCTTTGAAAAAAGTAACCAAACGTTACTAAAGTCAAATTTGACATAAACGTTTATGCGCGGTGCATCGTTAAACCAACCTTTGAGATCTTACAAGATTCGCCCGGAATTTTCAGGTAAGCAAAAATTGTTTAATTATTCTGAAACATTGAGTTTTATTTCTATTTATTTTGCAGAGTCAATTTGCTAGGATAAGCAAATACTGCGAAAATGGTATTTACAACGAAAAAATTAATAAAAATTAGTTACATTTTTGAAGATGAGCCTATTTTTTAATCATTTTAAATATAATATTTTCAGTCGTTATAAAAATACGCCGGCGAATAAATATTTTTAAATCTAGGGAATTTTTGTGTGAGCCATACCACCTTGTACATTTGGTTGCCTATTATTTTTGGTCACGTGGGGTTCGGGAATTAATGAAAACCAGGTATTAATTTATAATAATTTTTAAAAATTACTGCAAACTTCAATCAAACATGGCACAAGTATATACTTCTTTTAATTATCTCAGTGAAGCAATGAGTTTCGAGCATCTTCATATTTGTATTAATGACCCTAACCTTCCTTTCAACACTGACATTTCAATCGTTTGCAGAACTTCGCGTACAATCATTTTTAAGAATGGCGAACTTGTTGTAAAGTAACAATTAAAATGTCAACGGATATGTGCTGAAATATTAACTTTGACTAATAACAATATACTTACTCGACACGTCGTACAGCGGCAATCCACCTCGCTTTCCGCTCCGTTTCCCATGGTTTGTATGGGAACGAATAAAAAGAGACGGAGCCATCACTATTATATTTACTGGTGCATCCGACGACACAACAACTTTGATTGCATTTAGCTCGCTTCGGCTCAGAACTCATACTTCTGCTCAGAACTCCCGTATGATGAAATGACAACCGGCGCCGATGCTGCTTAGGCTTAAAACCGCGTGGCGGCGCTGCAATCGCCGCTCACTTAGCCTATTCGCTCTGCCTTGGCAACCAAATATTTGGCGTTCGCGTCGATTCGCAAACTTAACAACACTAGTATTATAATATACCCAGAGTTGGAATAGGATTTTTGAATACTAACGGAGTCGAAGTCTGATTTTTAAAAACTAGCGGAGTAGAGCCGGAGTCAGATGATTACCGACTCCACAACCCTTAAAGCGATGAAGTACTGCTGTTATGTTGGTAGCACTTATGTGCACAGTTGTACATCTTTACTTGCTTATCGTTGATAGTGCACATTGTGTTGCATATATTACTTAAACGCAAACCAGATTACAAACCGGTTTGTGTGTTTCAAAATGTACTCACAAATTTTCCAATGTTTTGTCTTTGTTATAGAAAATTCAAAATAATTTTGTAGAAGAGTCATAAAGGCCGGTATTCCTGAAATTGATCGCACGATCGGTCGGCCGCTAACTGTTAAATTCACATGTTAAATCCCTATCTAAATAACAGATTTCGTACGTCCGAATCGTACGATCAATTTCGGAAATACTGGCCCAGGTCTTTATCTAACAATTGAGTCCTTTAGTTCAAACTATAAAAGGTCCATACCACCATTCAAATTAGCGACAAGATCTTGCGCACAATCCATTTTAATAAACTAAATAAACTTCCCGCCAAACCAGTCACGCGGAGCTCGATTCAAACTTTACAAACATTTTAGAGGCCGATCGGTTTATTTACGCTGGAGTGTCCAGTACAGCACACACAAGCTCGTAGTGCGGTGCATTTTTCCACAGCACCGCGGTTGCATGTCACGTGCCGCGGTTTAATTACGATAAGCGCGAAATCCTCGACTCTCCACCGCAAGGATCCAGCATACCACCACTCTAGAGACCGGTTTTAGGGGCAGACAAGGGTAAGCGCGCTCAGTGTACCGAAAAAATCACGTGAGCCAGTGTGTTTCTTATCAACCTAACGAATTTAACGTTATCAGTTATTCAAATCGTGTAATGTATAGGTTGTCGAGGTGATTTGATTGGATTTTTTTTAGTTTAAGTGTGATAACAATTTGTTTCCTTTCTTAAACTTTGATTAATGGCGAGAAGCGTGATTATTGTGGACAAGGTCGATGCGGATGATCTTTTTTTTTTTAATTTGGGTTATTATTGTGCATTAGAAGAGCATTAAATTGTTGTATTTTCTATAATGATCATAAAATGCAGGGTATTTTTCTGTTAAGTATACAAATCGCGGCTCATTTTCTAGAAGTGATCAATTGTTGTATTTTCTATAATGATCATAATATGCAAGGTATTTTTCTGTTAAGCATACAAATCGCGGCGCATATTCTAAAAGTGGTCAATTTGAAACTTCTAAAGGGTGTTTCCACTCCTTGATTAAGCATTAAGGAAAATTTCGCGTTTAGAAAAGCCTGAAAATTTGGTTCTGTTTGGCTTTAGCATATTGCTGTATAAGTATATTTTTTACTTCACTTGAAATCAGTGTTTTATACGCGTGGCGCATGAAGTAAAATTTCGAGTTTAGAAAAGCCTGAAAATTTGGTTTGGTCGCGTAGCGCGTAGCGCTACGCGACCAAACCAAATTTTCTGGCTTTTCTAAACTCGAAATTTTACTTCATGCTTAATCTGGGAGTGGAAGACACTCGTTAGAAGCTTTAAATTGAACGCTTTTTATAAAATCAACGAATGCCTGAATTTACAGAGTACACGTCTGGATATGTATACTTAAAAGAAAAATAACCCTGTATGTTCGTGCTGGAATTGTGACGCTTTCAATCAATCGTAATGGGTTTAAAATGAAAAGCCATTAAGTACGTTAATGGGGTTTACCTTCAAACCGTCAAAACGGATAACAGCAAAAATAAAACAGGAAGTGTAAATTTTAACATCCGAGGATAATCAGTTTACCAGAGTGATTGGTTGCGATGTTGATTGGTTGAAAATTAGTCATAGCTCTGTTTTTTTTAAATAGTGATATTTGAAATAAGCCTCTTAGTTAATTTTGACATTTAATAGTGTATTACGTAACGAGAGTGGTATGCAGCATATTACATATGAGCGGACATGTTGCGCACGAGCCGCGTAGCGGCGAGTGCAGTATTCCGCGAGTATGTAATTGCCATACCACTCGAGAAACGTACGATACTTTATCTACGCCCTAACAAAATGAACAATGAGCATGAAAGAACAACTTATTTATTGTAATAATTTTTAATAGTACCATGACAATGATTAAAACTAAATTACTACTTGATCAATATACAGGGAATAAAGCTGTACATTTTCCGACATTTGTTGTTTTTTAAAAGAGTTCAATTTAAAGCTTTAACCGAGTGTTTTCCACTCCCAGACTAAACATGAAGTAAAATTTCGAGTTTAGAAAAGCCCCGTGAAAATTTGTCGAGGGTCGCGCAGCGACCCGAGACAAATTTTCTGGGCTTTTCTAAACTCGAAATTTTACTTCATGCGCCATGCGTATAAAACACTGATTTCAAGTGAGGTTCAAATATACAAAGAGTTCACAATATTTTAGTGTTTAACACGCGTGGCGCATGAAGTAAAATTTCGAGTTTAGAAAAGCCCAGAAAATTTGTCTCGGGTCGCTGCGCGACCCTCGACAAATTTTCACGGGGCTTTTCTAAACTCGAAATTTTACTTCATGCTTTGTCTGGGAGTGGAAAACACTCGTTTAAAGCTTCAAATTGAAGCCTTAAAAAAAACAACGAATAACTAAAGATTTAACCTACACCCTAACAAAATAAACAATGAGCATGAAAGAACAACTTATTTATTGTAATAATTCTTAATAGTACCATGACAATGATGAACACTAAATTACTACTTGATCAATATACAGGGAATAAAGCTGTATATTTTCCGACATTCGTTGTTTTTTTTAAAGAGTTCAATTTGAAGCTTTAAACGAGTGTTTTCCACTCCCAGACTAAGCATGAAGTAAAATTTCGAGTTTAGAAAAGCCCCGTGAAAATTTGTCGAGGGTCGCGCAGCGACCCGAGACAAATTTTCTGGGCTTTTCTAAACTCGAAATTTTACTTCATGCGCCATGCGTATAAAACACTGATTTCAAGTGAGGTTCAAATATACAAAGAGTTCACAATATTTTAGTGTTTAACACGCGTGGCGCATGAAGTAAAATTTCGAGTTTAGAAAAGCCCAGAAAATTTGTCTCGGGTCGCTGCGCGACCCTCGACAAATTTTCACGGGGCTTTTCTAAACTCGAAATTTTACTTCATGCTTTGTCTGGGAGTGGAAAACACTCGTTTAAAGCTTCAAATTGAAGCCTTAAAAAAAACAACGAATAACTAAAGATTTAACCTACACCCTAACAAAATAAACAATGAGCATGAAAGAACAACTTATTTATTGTAATAATTCTTAATAGTACCATGACAATGATGAACACTAAATTACTACTTGATCAATATACAGGGAATAAAGCTGTATATTTTCCGACATTCGTTGTTTTTTTTAAAGAGTTCAATTTGAAGCTTTAAACGAGTGTTTTCCACTCCCAGACTAAGCATGAAGTAAAATTTCGAGTTTAGAAAAGCCCCGTGAAAATTTGTCGAGGGTCGCGCAGCGACCCGAGACAAATTTTCTGGGCTTTTCTAAACTCGAAATTTTACTTCATGCGCCATGCGTATAAAACACTGATTTCAAGTGAGGTTCAAATATACAAAGAGTTCACAATATTTTAGTGTTTTACACGCGTGGCGCATGAAGTAAAATTTCGAGTTTAGAAAAGCCCAGAAAATCTGTCTCGAGTCGCTGCGCGACCCTCGACAAATTTTCACGGGGCTTTTCTAAACTCGAAATTTTACTTCATGCTTTGTCTGGGAGTGGAAAACACTCGTTTAAAGCTTCAAATTGAAGCCTTAAAAAAACAACGAATAACTAAAGATTTAACCTACACCCTAACAAAATAAACAATGAGCATGAAAGAACAACTTATTTATTGTAATAATTTTTAATAGTACCATGACAATGATGAACACTAAATTACTACCTGATCAATATACAGGGAATAAAGCTGTATATTATCAGACATTCGTTGTTTTTTTTAAAGAGTTCAATTTGAAGCTTTAAACGAGTGTTTTCCACTCCCAGACTAAGCATGAAGTAAAATTTCGAGTTTAGAAAAGCCCCGTGAAAATTTGTCGAGGGTCGCGCAGCGACCCGAGACAAATTTTCTGGGCTTTTCTAAACTCGAAATTTTACTTCATGCGCCACGCGTACAAAACACTGATTTCAAGTGAGGTTCAAATATACAAAGAGTTCACAATATTTTAGTGTTTTACACGCGTGGCGCATAAAGTAAAATTTCGAGTTTAGAAAAGCCCAGAAAATTTGTCTCGGGTCGCTGCGCGACCCTCGACAAATTTTCACGGGGCTTTTCTAAACTCGAAATTTTACTTTATGCTTAGTCTGGGAGTGGAAAACACTCGTTTAAAACTTCAAATTGAACCCTTAAAAAAAACAACGAATAACTAAAGATTTAAAGAAAATAAGCTGAATTTGGAATACGTATACTTTAAACAAAAACTCCCTATACATCAAAGAAATGTCAGTTGGTTGTACGGTAAGCAATCAGCTGTTCAGCTGTCGGCACGTAATGTACTTGTCAAAGCTATTACGTGCATGTGCGCGCAATGTCAATCATACTTGTCAAGATGACAGTGTGATATGATGCGGGTACTAGATATCGCGTAGGTAAATGTTAAAAACGATTGTCTTAGCAAGATTTACAATGAAGAAAAAAAGGATATTAGTGAAAGATCCTTTTTTTTCTGGAAAATTATTTTTTACTAGAATAATGTAAAATCCGAGATTTTGCAACGAAATCTCGGATTTTTAATTATTCTAGTAAAAAATAATTTTCCAGAGAAAAAAGTATCTTTCACTAATATTCTTTTTTTCTTCATTGTAAATGCAGCACTTTTTTGTTCATGAAATGCCACAGAGAACTCTAAAAAAAAAATTACCTGCAAATGTTTGTAGAGACGTTTTCCTTTCGAAGACTCAAAAGAAAATTGAAAGAATTTCTTTCGAACGTTTATTTAAAATCGTCAAGGGTTCCCTCCGCGGAAGCGCGTTGCCACGAACACCACGAGTCCGACCCGTTCGGACAATTCTCGTGATGTGGATGATTGTCAGTGGATCGGTAATGATCAAACGTAGCCCAAATACCATTTTTCATTTTCGCGGCGGAGTCAGAGTTACGTTTAATGGCCAAGCCATAATACACGGTCGATTTGTCGATCATTTTTGCAGTCAGCTTCCCCTTGCCTCCGATCCCTTTGTTTGCCTTTTTACAAGCGCGAAGTCGACTGCCCATCCTCTTCTGCACGTGGCCTATGCACTCCTTCTTCATCACAGGCGTATCTTCATATGGCTTTGATTTGACTATTTGCGAGTAGGTTTTGGAATCGCCGTCTCCAATGTAGTACTTGTACCTCACATCGTGCACATCTTGAGAACGCTGAAACATCTCAACCATCGCATCTGCCTCCATTTTTCCCGACGACCCAGTGTGATTTATGTGACATTCCGATTCGTGGTTTTCGAGCCATTCGTCATATTCTGCCGTATTAGTCTTGTCGGCCCAAAACTCGCACTGTTTGCAGAACAAACTTTTTGTGAGAACATCCAAAACTTTGCCGCTGTAGAATCCAATAATCGAAGAAACGCCGAACAAGGAAGTGAAGCCACGTTTCTTCCAAGTTCCATCCCCAGAAACAGTCAAGTCGATTGAATTTGGAGGACTAGGCTTAGCAGGAGCTCAACGTTTTTGTGGACTCATGGACATGCCGGCGTTTCTTTGCCACAGTACGTATGATCTGTTGGTGAAAAGTATTCATGGCGCTGTGAAGTTCGTTGCGGAAGGGTTTTTTCGTGAAGCTGCGAAAGAAGAAATGGAAGAAACTAGGAAGGAATCAGTTCCTAGTTTCTTCCATTTCTTCTTTTGCAGCTTCACGAAAAAACCCTTCCGCAACGAACTTCACAGCGCCATGAATACTTTTCACCAACAGATCATACGTACTGTGGCAAAGAAACGCCGGCATGTCTATGAGCCCACAAAAACGTTGAGCTCCTGCCAAGCCTAGTCCTAACAACCGCATCGTGAAAATTAATCGCCGGTTCACTTCATACGTATTTTTGATGAGAGGGCAAGAGAAGACGGTTCGAGTTGGGCACAAGTCACACGAGATTGTGATTTTGAAGCCGAGTCCACGAGTGCTGGCAGTTACAAACTCCACTTGTCGGCCACAGTCCTTGCACTTGATGAAAGTAGTGATCGCAGCAAACACGGTGAAAAAGTTTTTTTTAATTTTTTTTTATTTTGGATTTTATGTCATCTATTTCCGCTGCTAAGGCCAATCATGACGCCGGAGATTAGGTTTACAGCTATCCGGGAATTTTGCCGAACCCGGTGGGAGTTCCAACCCACCGGTAGGGATCTTTAACGTGCACGCAACATCCAGGCAGTACACGGGTCCTACATGCATTTAACGTCATATCCGAGAAGACGGAGTGTTTGGCATTTTTATCCTAACCTATATAAATGCAGACAACTTGTTAGGCCGGTATTTGAACCCCGGTCCGTGGCGTGGCAGTACAACACTCTAACCACTACACCACCAAGCTGCGGTGAAAAAGTTAATGACGCGATATTCCACAGAAGCATTTTGCGGCAAGTCGGTGGTCATCTGTACGGTAGAAAACCAGTCTAAAGAAGACTTATATAATATTATGGAAAAATATTTTTAACTCAATAAATTGATGATAAATTAGAATGTTGTTAATAAAATTACGAGTAATTACTACACTTTCATCAACTCGTTAAGTAGTTTTGTTTACTGATTGTGTACCTTCAATTTCTTCGTTGCATGGCTGAAACTAGCAGGATCACCTTCCATTAACTTCGGGTTCATGGGACGTCTCCTTTTCGCCGGCAGATATTTCCGTACATTCTTCTCATTTCGTAATTTCCTCGATCCTTCTTCTCGAGCGGAAAAAGGACTCATTTTTGTTCGGTCAAAACACTCACATGCAACCTCGTATTGCGCGCGTCACGTTTAGTTTTTGAGGTTATGGCGTTCAATGTAAACACGCTCATGCGCATCCCCACGCGCACAGGCACGACAGAATACGAATATCTGCTGTTTCTTTTCATTGAAAACGCGTTCCGAGCGCCTTTGGTCGACGCGCACCTGACGCGCGGTACTTGCTTCAAATTCAGTCTCGGCGCGGAAAGTTACTTTCACAATTTTCATCGGATCAACTTGATCTTTTGAGGAAATATTCTTGACTTTATATACTTTCGATTAGGACAATAAAAAAAATCGTTTTTTTTAAAGTTTGCAGGTAGGCGTAACCCCTTAAGCAATCACATTCAAATAATGGTTAATCAACATTAAAACAACGTTTTATGTAGTTACAATGTTAATTTAACGTCATAAGTTTGCGTTTTGCTAAGTGGGTTATGATATTTTTCTTTCTGAATATTCTAAAGAAAAGTCAAAGACTTTCTTGCAAAAATCACAGACACATTTTTATCTTCCAAAAGGAGAAGTCGCTTTTCTTTTACTTTACAAATAAAATGATTATTTTTCACTAACAGAACTCTTATTTTTTTTTAAATTTTCTTGTAAATGTTTAAGCAAGTAGTTTAATAGATTCTGCATTAAATGTCCAACATTGTCCAACGTGTTGTTGTTGTCAACGTTGGGTGCTGTCTGTTCTAGTTAAAACGATCGTGTAAGTATCCGAGAATTAGTCGTTTGACTTAAACCCATCAAACCCGGTATCTTTGTGTTCCTAATTAAGATCTCTAACCGATTGTAAAATGAAATACGGGCTCACTGAGCAAAAAACAAACAAATAACGTTATATCAACGTTGTAGCAACATTAAACGTTGTTTTAAAACATTATACATTTCTCTGTAATTGGAAGTAATTCTGTTGAGAAATAAAGCATTATTAATGTTGATGAAATATTACTTGAATGGATTTGCTCAGTGGGGGGTGTCCCATTTAGAAAAATAAACTACTACCTAATAGTTCGGAGGAGTACAACTTTTAGTATCGAGAGTTGCGAGGCGTGTTTTGATGTGTAAGTTATTTATGACACCCTGTGTATTTCGAATAAGGCTGGGATTTGAATACGAATAATTCAAATACTCGAATATTCAAATATGAATACTTTAATCAGCAAATTATTCATTAAATTGAATATTCAAATATTCGAATATTTCAATACTAGAATATTCGAATGTTAAATATTTGAGTATTAAAAAATTGAATATTTGAATGTTTAAATATTTAAATATTTTAATATTCGTATATTTGAATATTTTTTTTATGTTTTTTGTTTGTTTGGTGGAATAGATGCAAGGTGAGATAATATCTCATCCAGCATTTAAACCCCAATTTTTATTATTAGAATTGATCTCCAACAGAAATTGATTTAAAATAAAACAATTCTGGTACTGGAGAATTTCTCTAGATTAGTAAAATTATACATATATACACATACAGTTTATGATGTTGGAGTGATTATGATGATGATGGCTGATCGATATGTAATGATTTTTTTTTTATAAAATGAATCTTAGCTTTATCCTTGAACTTGTTTGTGTCCTTTAGTTGCTTTATTGTGGTAGGTAAGTTGTTATAATACTTTATTCCCGAAACAAACATACTATTTTTTAAGATATCGGTTGAATTTTGTTGGATGATAAGATCACTTTTCCTGCGTGTATTGTGGTCATGTATTTCTTTGTTTTTTTTTATCTCAATGTTTGAATTCTCGCTATTTATGATTTTATGTATAGCTATGCATCTTTCTAAGATAATTCTGTCGGTTATAGTCAATTCAGGTATAATTTCATACAGTTGTTTTGTAGGCGTGTATCTATCGAGGTTGTATATAACTTTTAACATTTTATTCTGCTGTCTTTGAATTGTATTGATGTTATAAGCACTTGTCCCACCCCATATGCAACATAAATAATTTACTCTGGATGTAAATAGAGTGTTATATATGCTCTTTTTTGAGTGTAATGGTATAAGATTGTGTGCTCTATATATACACCAGTCGCTGCACTTGTCTTTTTTGTTAAGAGTTCTATGTGTTTGTCCCATTCGAAATCGTCTGTTATTGTTAGTCCTAAATGTTTAACTTCTGTTGTTTTGTTAATGGTGGTGTTTTGTACTTTGATGCTTAAGTCTCGTTTAGCTTTGTTTTTTTGTGCAAGAAGCATGTATGTTGTTTTGGTACTATTTATTGTCAAGTTATTATCTGAGAACCATTTTGTTACAACATCTAATTCCTCATTGGCCTTACGTTCTAATTAATTTAGGCCTTTTCCATTAAAGAGGATGCATGTATCATCAGCGTAAACATATATGTTGCCAGTAATGTTCAACTCGAATATATCGTTGATGTACGTGATATACAATGTCGGCGGTAGCACTGCACCTTGTGGTAGTCCATATTCTGGGGATTGTGAGTCACTGAGAGTATTGTTTACTTTGGTTTGCTGTCTTCTTCCTTTTAAGTAGGTATTTATAATGTTGAGTTCTTTTCCTCGGATCCCAAGTTGATTTAATTTATCTACTAGAAGTGTTGGTGCGATAGTATCGAAGGCTTTTTTTTAAATCAATAAAAATTATAAGCACGTAGTTATGTTGGTCGAGTTCAGTTTGTATTTTATATGTTATGTCTATGCATGCTGTTGTAGTTCCGCGTTTTTTTTTTGATGAGCATATTGCTTTGGGCTTATGATTTTGTGACGGTAGATATGATTTTGTAGTCGCGTCAGTATTACTTTTTCTGTTATTTTTGCTATAGCTGATGATAGTGCAATCGGTCGGTAGTTTTCAGGGTTGGATAGGTTGCCTTTTTTGTGGATTGGTGTAATGACTACTTCTTTCGATTCATTTGGATATAAACCTAATGATAATATTGTATTTATTAGTTTGCATAGTATGGGAGCAATTTCATCTGCGAGGTGTTTTATCAAAACATTTGTAATTCCGTCTTTACCGGGCGCTGAGTATGTTTTAAGGTTGTTAATAATTCCTAGTATCTCCTCTTCAGTACTGTCTTTGAATTTGGCGTTTGTTAATATGTGTTTTTGCAGAGTATTTTGCTGTAAGTGAAACTGTTTTGCGAGATTTTTTCCAATTGTAGCGAAGTATGTGTTAATTTCGTTTGCTATATCTTTGTCGTCTTTTAGTATTGTTCCACTAGAGTCTGCTATTTCAGATATACTATTGCCTTTAGTTTTGTTTGATTTATTCAAAATTTTATTGATTTCATACCATGTTTTCTTTTGATTTCCTTCTGCAGTTTTTATTTTGCTCTCATAGTATGTTCTTTTTCTATGCTTAATTAAAGCAAAAGTAGCATTTTTTTGTTGTATGTAAGTTGTCTTCAGCACTTCATTATCAGGGTTATTTTTGTGTCTTTTGTACAACTTTTCTCTTTCTCGAATGAATACTACAATTTCTTTATTTACCCATTCATTATTAGGTCTTCTTTTAAAAGTCCTTAAAAGCCATTTGAATGTTTGAATATTTAAATATTTGACTATTGAAATTTGTCGAGGGTTATTGTAGTCAAAGATCAGCCGATATTGTCAATTTTGTTGAATGATATAGTCAACATAGTCAGTAGAGTCAATATAGTCAGTACTGTGAAAATAGTCGACATAATCGATACAAAAAATGAAATACAGGGTATCCCATTTGAAAAAAATAACTACTACCCAATAGTTCTAAGGCGTACAACGCAAGTATCGAGAGTTTCGAGGCGTGTTTTGACGTGTAAGTTATTTTTGACACCCTGTATATTTGGAATAAGGCTAGGATTTGAATACGAATCATTCGAATATTCAAATATGAATACTTTTATCAGCAAATTATTCATTAAATTGAATATTCAAATATTCGAATATTTCCATATTTTAATATTTGAATGTTTAAATATTTAAATATTTTAATATTCGAATATTTAAATGTTTCAATATTTAAATATTTCACTGTTGTAATGTTTAAATATTTGAATACTAGAATATTCAATTATTTTGAATATTTAAATATTCAAACATTCCCTGCGCTTATAATACTATTATAAAATGTCAAAGTTGTCGAGGGTTATTGTAGTCAAAGAAAAGTCGATTTTGTTAATTTTGTTGAATGATATAGTCAACATAGTCAGTGGAGTCAATATAGTCTCCACTGAGCATGCACAATTAAGTAATGTTTCATCAATATTAAAACAGCGTTTAATGTTGCTACAATGTTGATATAACGTTATTTGTTTGTTTTTTGCTCAGTGGATCAGTACTGTAAAAATAGTTAATATAATCGATACAAAAATGGTCTTTAGTCAGTACTGTCAAAATAGTCAATATAATTGATACAATAAAATGCAAGTCTACTTATAGATCGATTAGATCTATCAATATCAGTAATGTCAAAATAAACATAATCGATACAGACTATAAAGTCAGTACTGCCAATATAATGGACACAATGAAATGCAAGTCTACTTATAGTTAGTACTGTCATTATAGTCAAATGAGAGTATTTCCTGTTTTTTCCATCAAAGTTAAACATCTGTCATAATTACATTATTAATTTAACTTTTTTTATATAAAATAAGATTTTTGACTTCAATGTTATTGACGTTTTTAGCATGAAGGATCACATTCGATGTTAAAAATGTTATTACATTAACTCATTAAGCGCAATTCATGCATACACGCAACTTTATTAATTTTTTTGTTAATTAAATTACTAAATATGTTAATTTGATATATATTATTTGACCTGACTTGAAAATGTATGAAGAAATATATAAAATATAAAAAAACGAATTAAAATTAATATCGACTTTCTGCAAAAAGTTTTTCTCCAAATATTCATTGAAACAACTACTTCTCGAGCTAATACCCCGACAGATATTGAATTATACAATGAATATTTGCGTTACACGACAGCACTGCTGTTCTATGCATAATTTATATGCAAAATGCAGCATCAGGTCAAACTATTCTCTAACCAAACTAAATGAAACAAAAGGAAATTGAAATAAATTGAAAAAATTATAGGGAAATAGAAATATATAAATATTTTAGTATTTAAATATTGCGATTATTACTTATTTAAAAAAAAAATATGTGAATGTATTTCTAACTTCACAATATTTCAGTGTTTTATGCGCGTGGCGCATGAAGTAAAATTTCGAGTTTAGAAAAGCCTGAAAATTTGGTTTGGCCGCTCCGCTTCGCGGAGCGACCAAACCAAATTTTAAGGCTTTTCTAAACTCGAAATTTTACTTCATGCTTAGTCTGGGAGTGGAATCACTCGTTCTAAACTACACACTGCACGTTTTTGAATAAAATTGACGAATGCCTAAAATTTTAAAGCATCTACATTATGTATATTTAAAAGAAAAATTTACAGTATGTAATACAATAAGTCATACATAGATATCAGAAAAAGAAGTGCAGAATTGTACCTTAAGTCAACTTTTAGTGTTATCTCTATAATTGCTCGGCCCTTAATGGGTTAAAGCGATATGTTCAATAATATTTATTGACACGTAATAAAGTAATTAGACATTTATATCTTTATTATATTAAGATAATTCGCGATTTATAACACAAATTGATATTTTTAATGAAACTTGTGATTATTAACATACATTGTCATTCCGTGTTAAAAATACCGAATTATGCTAAAAACAATTTATGTAAATAAAATTATCATTTTTTTTTTCTTTGACATAATTCGATATTTTCAACGTGGAGAGCAATTCTGGCCAACAATGACATTTTAGCAAACATTTTTCGTTTAATATTGTAAGTTAGGTTAGGTTAGATGGCAAGTTGTGAAGTTAGTTACAATTAATTTCAAACCCGCCAAGTTAAACGAAAGAAACGTTATTTTTATAACTTAACCTGTCATTTAACTATTTTGATATAATTTAATAAACTAGATGATTTTGATGTTCGGACATTTAAATCACTGTGTCAATTGATTTTTCACCAATAAAATCACTTAGTCTTTTGACTGTGATAGTATTTCATCAATCAATGTAAGTTTCATATTAATATATAGGTATTTGATTGAAATTCACTTGGTTTGTTTTACTAATAAATTGTTTTGTTTTCAACTAGTTTCGGCTTAATGCCATTTTCAAGAATGGTGTATAAAAGAGCAAAATTGATTATTTATACTAGATGTCGGCATTTCAGGTAATAAGCGCTCTAATTATCGGGGAATTCCAAAGGTCCTCGTTGTCATTGACCACGTTTTTTCCCGCCTTTATGGCTTTACTTATTTCTAAACCCTACCGATAATTCAAAACTAATCCCTTATTACCCGAATGCAACATTTTACAGTCGTTTGAGCTGAAAAAGTGATTAGCCGTGATGCAATGTTTTGCGAACCCCGTGGTCTGTTTATTATTTAGAATATCTTTCCTATGTTCTTTTAATCGCGTTTCAAAAGACCTGCCCGTTTGTTCTATATATATTGCATCGCAGTCATCATATTTCAGCTCATATACTCCGCTTTTTTTAATATGACTATTGTCTGTTTTCATTTTATTATTCACTAATATTTTCCCTAAGTTAACAGAATTAGTCAAAATTATGTTATTGTCCTTTCCCTTAACTGTTTGTTTAATTTTCTGTGAGAGGTTATTGACGTATTCTAATCTATTCCAGTAGATTTTCTCTATTTTTGTCACACTATAAAAATACTTTCGCAATTGTTTTTTTTTTTTTTTTTATCATTTGATCAACTAATGCCTGTTTATAACCGTTATTTTGTGCTATTGTTTTAATTGTGTTTAGTTCGATTTGATAATCTATTTTACTAAGTGGAATATTAATTAATCTGTGTATAAATGAATGAAAAGTACTATATTTAATTTGGTTGTGTGTGTTTGAGTTTATAGGTATTATTGTATCCGTACATATTTCTTTTCTAAATATTTTATATGTTAGTGTATTGTTGGATGATTTCGTAATCGTTAAATCTAAAAAGTTAAGACTATTGTTAAGTTCCTTTTCTATAGTAAATTGAATTTGACTATTTAATGAATTTAAATATTTTGTAATAATTTCTAACTGTCTTATTGACCCTGTCCATATGCAGAAAATATCATCTACATATCTCTTCCAAAATTGAATATGTTTGCTTTCTGGTTGATTTAGTAAATTACTTTCGAAATCATCCATAAAGATTTCTGACATTAAAGGGGACAACGGTGATCCCATTGGTAGGCCATCTGATTGAATATATACAGGGTGTTCATTTAAAAACTTCCCAATGCGGATTTATGGAAAACCACTGATTAAAAGAAAAAACACCGAGACACGTCCAAAGATTTCCCAAGGGGGACAACTTTTTAACCAAAAACGACTTCACCCCCTTTTACCCTCTGCCCCTCAGGGTCATCCCCTTAAAAATTTTAAATGACAAGGGGTATCAAGTAATAGTTTGTTTGAAAGGTTTATCAAAGTGCTTGATTTTGACGTTTGAATTTTTAAAATCAGTCGATTTGTTTACGGAAAAATTAGAAAAATCTTTATTTATCTTAATTTGTTCAGATAGAAAAAAAAACATGAAAATATCAAAAACCTTTCAAACAAGCTATTACTTGATACCCCTTGTCATTTAAAATTTTTAAGGGGATGACCCCGGGGGGCAGAGGGTAAAAGGGGGTGAAGTCGTTTTTGGTCAAAAAGTTGTCCCCCTTGGGAAATCTTTGGACGTGTCTCGGCGTTTTTTCTTTTAATCAGTAGTTTTCCATAAATCCGCGTTGGGAAGTTTTCAAATGAACACCCTGTATATCCCCATTGAACTCAAAGTAGCATTGATTAATGCAAATGTCTATTAAACATTTTAATTCCTTTTTATGTGATTCTAGATTGGCAGTGTTTTGAATTTTTTGGTTTAGAATATTTTTCAACTCTTCTGTCGGTATTGATGTGAAGAGACTTTTCACGTCAAACGAAATTAATTTAGCATTTGGAGGAAATGACACTTCTTTTAGTTTATTTACCAAATCTATTGAATTTTTTATTGAATGTTGAGGTTTGAAGTTAATGAACGAAGGAATTAAATTATTTAGGAATTTACATAATTTATAAGTCGGAGCGTATAAATATGAAACTACCGGACGTATTGGTACACCTTCCTTATGGATTTTAGGTAATCCATGAAGAACCGGTGCTTTAGGGTTCATTACTGTTAGTTTTTGTCTATTCCTATCTGAAATTAAATGTATGCTTTGTCTTAATGCTTTTTTGAGTTCAGTCTGATATTTAATTGTTGGATCTGTTTTTCTGATTTTAAAAATATCTGTTTTCAATAAGTTTTCTTTTTTTTTGAATATAATCTGTTTTACTCATTATGGTTACGGTGTTCCCTTTGTCAGCTTTACACAGAATTAGGTTATTATTTTTTAGTTTATTCTTTATATTGGTTAATGTTTGGCTATCTGAATTACGGAACTTATTTTTAAAATGCGATTTTTTGTGATTTGTAATTAGTTTTGAAATATTACATTTGGCAATTGTTCTAACTTCTGCATCGGATATTTTATTACAAATTATCTCTGAGTTTATACCTACTGCCTCGAGTGATGATTTTGAAGTAATTTGTGGACTATATTTTAAACCTTTTTCAAGCAAAACATTGCATCACGGCTAATCACTTTTTCAGCTCAAACGACTGTAAAATGTTGCATTCGGGTAATAAGGGATTAGTTTTGAGTTATCGGGAGGGTTTAGAAATAAGTAAAGCAATAAAGGCGGGAAAAAACGTGGTCAATGACAACGAGGACCTTTGGAATTCCCCGATAATTAGAGCGCTTATTACCTGAAATGCCGACATCTAGTATAAATAATCAATTTTGCTCTTTTGTACACCATTCTTGAAAATGGCATTAAGCCGAAACTAGTTGAAAATAAAACAATTTATTAGTAAAACAAACCAAGTGAATTTCAATCAAATACCTATATATTAATAGAAATGTTTTACCAAGTGATCAATGAGAAACAAGTTGAAGATATAGTAAGTTTCTTAGTCGACAGTATTTTTACTATTTTAGCATTTTGACGTTAAGTCCCTTGATCGACTTAGTTAATGAATAACGTCTGGCAAAAAAAACGACTGGTTTCTCTTTAACTTGTATCGAAATTGACATTCTGTTTTGAGTCTATAAAACTTTCTCCGTCAATAAAACAATAATCAATGATCAATTGTTTTCACTAAAAAAGACTGTTATTCCTTACTTCACTTTAAAAAGTGAAGTAAGGAATAACAGTCTTTTTTAGTATAATAATCACTTCACGTAAATTCAAAAACATACAGTTTTCAATTGTTTTAAGGCTAAAGCGAGTGTCTTCCACTCCCAGACTAAGCATGAAGTAAAATTTCGAGTTTAGAAAAGCCTGAAAATTTGGCTTGATCGCGTAGCGAAGCGGAGCGACCAAGCCAAATTAGGCTTTTCTAAACTCGAAATTTTACTTCATGCGCCACGCGTATAAAACACTGATTTAATGTGAAATGGTCTTTGACTGTGATAGTATTTCATCAATCAATGTAAGTTTCTTAGTCGACAGTATTTTTACTATTTTGGCATTTTGACGTTAAGTCCCTTGATCGACTAAGTTGATGAATAACGTCTGGCAAAAAAACGACTGGTTCCTCTTTAACTTGTATCGAAATTGACATTCCGTTTTGACGCTATAAAACTTTCTCCGTCAATAAAACAATAATCAATGATCAATTGTTTTCACTAAAAAAGACTGTTATTCCTTACTTCACTTTAAAAAGTGAAGTAAGGAATAACAGTCTTTTTTAGTGTAATAATCACTTCACGTAAATTCAAAAACATACAGTTTTCAATTGTTTTAATGCTAAAGCGAGTGTCTTCTACTCCCAGACTAAGCATGAAGTAAAATTTCGAGTTTAGAAAAGCCTGAAAATTTGGCTTGGTCGCGTAGCGAAGCGGAGCGACCAAGCCAAATTAGGCTTTTCTAAACTCGAAATTTTACTTCATGCGCCACGCGTATAAAACACTGATTTAATGTGAAATGGTCTTTGACTGTGATAGTATTTCATCAATCAATGTAAGTTTCTTAGTCGACAGTATTTTTACTATTTTGGCATTTTGACGTTAAGTCCCTTGATCGACTAAGTTAATGAATAACGTCTGGCAAAAAAACGACTGGTTCCTCTTTAACTTGTATCGAAATTGACATTCTGTTTTGACGCTATAAAACTTTCTCCGTCAATAAAACAATAATCAATGATCAATTGTTTTCACTAAAATAAACTGTTATTCCTTACCTTACTTTGAAAAGTGAAGTAAGGAATAACAGTCTTTTTTAGTGTAATAATCACTTCACGTAAATTCAAAAACATACAGTTTTCAATTGTTTTAATGCTAAAGCGAGTGTCTTCCACTCCCAGACTAAGCATGAAGTAAAATTTCGAGTTTAGAAAAGCCTGAAAATTTGGCTTGGTCGCGTAGCGAAGCGGAGCGACCAAGCCAAATTAGGCTTTTCTAAACTCGAAATTTTACTTCATGCGCCACGCGTATAAAACACTGATTTAATGTGAAATGGTCTTTGACTGTGATAGTATTTCATCAATCAATGTAAGTTTCTTAGTCGACAGTATTTTTACTATTTTGGCATTTTGACGTTAAGTCCCTTGATCGACTGAGTTGATGAATAACGTCTGGCAATAAAAAACGACTGGTTCCTCTTTAACTTGTATCGAAATTGACATTCCGTTTTGACGCTATAAAACTTTCTCCGTCAATAAAACAATAATCAATGATCAATTATTTTCACTAAAAAAGACTGTTATTCCTTACTTCACTTTAAAAAGTGAAGTAAGGAATAACAGTCTTTTTTAGTGTAATAATCACTTCGCGTAAATTCAAATACAGTTTTCAATTGTTTTAATGCTAAAGCGAGTGTCTTCCACTCCCAGACTAAGCATGAAGTAAAATTTCGAGTTTAGAAAAGCCTGAAAATTTGGCTTGGTCGCGTAGCGAAGCGGAGCGACCAAGCCAAATTAGGCTTTTCTAAACTCGAAATTTTACTTCATGCGCCACGCGTATAAAACACTGATTTAATGTGAAATGGTCTTTGACTGTGATAGTATTTCATCAATCAATGTAAGTTTCTTAGTCGACAGTATTTTTACTATTTTAGCATTTTGACGTTAAGTCCCTTGATCGACTTAATTAATGAATAACGTGTGGCAAAAAAAACGACTGGTTCCTCTTTAACTTGTATCGAAATTGACATTCCGTTTTGACGCTATAAAACTTTCTCCGTCAATAAAACAATAATCAATGATCAATTGTTTTCACTAAAAAAGACTGTTATTCCTTACTTTACTTTAAAAAGTGAAGTAAGGAATAACAGTTTTTTTAGTGTAATAATCACTTCGCGTAAATTCAAAAACATACAGTTTTCAATTGTTTTAATGCTAAAGCGAGTGTCTTCCACTCCCAGACTAAGCATGAAGTAAAATTTCGAGTTTAGAAAAGCCTGAAAATTTGGCTTGGTCGCGTAGCGAAGCGGAGCGACCAAGCCAAATTAGGCTTTTCTAAACTCGAAATTTTACTTCATGCGCCACGCGTATAAAACACTGATTTAATGTGAAATAGTCTCAACTAATACACAAGTGGAAGTGCTATTTTATTACTGACATTATTAAAATTTCCAAATTTTTGAAACAGAGAACGATAATTTAATTCAAATATTTGAATATTTAAATATACAAATATTTCAATATTCGACCAATTGAATATTTGAGCTTATTTTCTCGAATTCAAATAGTTTTGAATTTGAATTTATCTTGTTTGAATATTTGAATATTCGAAAATTTAAATACTTGAATATTCGACTATTTGAATATTCGAATATTTGACTATTTGAGTATCCAAATATTCAATTAGAATATTCGAATAATTCGAATATTTGAATATATTTTTTAATGAATATTCGAATACTTCAATTTGAAAAATTCCTAGCCTTAATTTGGAAATGGTGTATAAAATATCGCTAAAAAAAACTATTTAAAAGTTTTTTTAATTATTAAATCGGTTCAGAAATGACCAAGACTTACAGGTTATACAGACATTTATGGTAAATCATTCTGTACAACGTTATACAAATATCGTATGTTCAATTAAGAAAAACCTCTAGAGTGCCATGATTTATTCTTTTTTAAAATTTAGGTTAGCTACCCACTGAGCAAACACATTCAAGTAATGTTTAATCATAGGTTAAATCCCTAGAGCTCCATATTTTGCCGGGTAATTTGAGTGAATGTGTTGCATGCCGATCGAAGAGTGCAAATTTGATAAGTATTAAAAGCCCGACAGCCGGAGGCTGGAGGGCTTTTATTATCAAATTTGCACGATTCCTCGCCATTCAACACATGCACGAAAATTACCGGATCAAAATATGGAGCTCGCGGGGTTTATGTCAAGATTATTTCCCAAAGGAGCTGTAACATATTTTGAAATAAATATATTTATTTTCATATAAATTCAATAATCAAAATAACAAAGATAGTATTATCAATATCACAAGAAACAGACTTATTCTGACTTATTATTAAAATTTGAACAATTAATATAAAAAGTACAATTATTATACACCATTGGAGTAGTATTAGAGGTACTGGCTTCAGCTGATGTAATCTTCGTCCCAACAGTGGTGGTCTCATGATTGTTTCTTATTTTATTTATAATTTTTGAATGATGCTCAGTATTAAGATGGAGATATGGTTTTATTGACTGAGCGTTTGAATGCCCCGTTATTTTAATTAACTCTTGCTCTCCAACACAGTTTTGCGCTAGATTGCTGACTGCTGTTGAGCGATTTGAATGGTTAGTAAATTTAATATGTGCTGTGTCCAAACCAATTGCTTTCGCCGCATTTTTTGTCCATACTGAAATTTGGTTTCTTCCTAGAGGGCAATTTTTATACCAATATTTTTTATTGTTTGATGTCCAGTATTTGTTGCACGTCAGAAAGAGCCTTCGTGTAATTATATTTTTTGATCTTTTTGAAATTAATTTTTTAAACAATCTAACAGGGCAAATATTTTCATTGCTACTATTAGGTATCAGCCATTTGGTCTCAGCTAATTTATGTGACCCACCCTGTGAAGTTTTATTAAAAACAGTATTGTATTCAATTCTTCCTAAAAACAGAAACCACTTATAAATAATAATGTAAACTTGTATGCTTCTATTAATTTTTACCTGTTAATTCACCTTTATTGTCCCTCTCTTCTCTAAAATAATCCACAAGGCAATTGGAAGCTTCTCCGCCCCTCCAAGCTAGTTCTACTGCCGCAATGTGATAGAACTTGCGTTGTAATCCTTCAGGTTCTTCTTCGTTGAACGAATTTATTATAGAATTGTGTTCCTCTGGGGTAAATGCAACGGCACTTCTTTTTCTTTTCGAAGGATCCTGTTGTAATAGCTTTCTTTTCGCATCACGAGCACTTCTTGCTTGTTGAAATATTAAATCATTAAATGGATCAAACTTAATATTATACCTTTCGAAATAAAACTCTTGTAACTTCTTTGCTGTGATGTTCCACATGGTTTTGACTACTCCTTCTTTGTAATCGGTCCCATCGATTTTCTTCATATTAAATGCATAATCTGTTAATATCTTGTTTAAATCTGTGACAGTTTGATTTTGTGTCAACTGATATGACTTTTCATTGCAAAATGATTTAAATTGACTCCATATAGAATCGTGGGTTTTCTTCGTATTTTTGGGGGTGTGGTTTTTAATAGCCTCGATGATGCTTTCTTGTTCTGTTTTCCCAAATCGCGCCATTATATTTTGGCAATTTAAGAATAAATTTTGAGAATAAATAAATTGTTGCTAGGCAAAAAGCTAGCTGCGGTTTAATCAACCCCAATATTCAAGGGAAGCTGCATGCAGTTTAATCAAGAAAGTTGAATCGTTATTGGTTGATATTTGAATTTTCTTCAAATTTGATTGGTTTTTAAAAATTGCGGGAAATAATCAACATTAATTAAACGTTTAATGCTGCTACAATGTTTATAAAATGTTATTTGTTTGTTTTTTGCTCAGTGGGTATACGCTTTAGGAATTGCCATATAAAACGTCAGAATAATTGTAATACATAATTTCATAGTTGCCAAACTACAATATTTTCCATGGCACTTTAGAGGTTTTTTTTTATAATAATAATTGTAATACATAATTTCATAGTTGCCAAACTACAATATTTTCCATGGCACTTTAGATGTTTTTTTTATTGAACATACGATACTTCAGTCAACTTTCCAACGCTGTCCAACGCTGTCCAACGCGGTCCAACGCTGTCCAACGCATTTAAATGTTTTATTTTAGTCATAATTATCAAATATTTACGATAAATCATCGTGGATAAGATTTTCACAAATATTACCGTCTAACAAAACGAATTAATACATTCTACAAACTGCATACTAATTTTTCCATCGAAACGTACGTAACTCCCAATCAATCGATCGGTTTATTATTTGTGCTGTCGTCGTCCAATTGATTCGATCGAAAGCGGAGGACGAAATGCAATGAATTATTCGGTGCGTGCGTTAGCGGGGCCTTCTCGGCGGGGGGAACCCAGGGGAGCCCATTAGCCTCGGAGGAGAGGAGAAAGAAAGAAAACTGTGTCAGTGTCATTCGGCAGGGGGGACAATTCACTGACCGCTCTCGCGGCCGAGTCACGAAATAAAAACTCTCCGTTTCGATTAACCTTTGTCACCAATTTGGCTCGATTATATTCCATCTGAGACAATACAAACATGTTTGATAAATTGTGCAGAGTTAAAAGTAAATAGAATCTGTAACTAACTCAGTGGTTTGTGATTTATTTTTCACGAATTTTGCTCTGCCGTTAATGGGTTAATGGAAAAAAATCTGTGTATATTAAAGTTTCTCGGCTTTACCTACAAACGCAAAATTCTCCTGAATTGATTTTATTATCGCCATTAATGGGTTAATGAAAAAAAAACTGTGTATATTAAAGTTTCAGGGCTTTACAAGCCAACGCAAAACTCTTCGTAATCAATTTTTCTAAAACAATATAGTTTAATTTTGGAAAAACAAGGTGAAAAGTCTCGGGTTTACCTTGATGGATATTATCGTCAATTTTTACCTATAAGCACACACACCTCATATTATTAATTGCTTGTTATTATTATTTTTTGTAATAATAACACGCATTGCAGCCAGTGAATCATGTTATTTCTGTAAATAAACACCGATACATAATACATAATTACTGATTTATGATATCGCCTATTTTACGTAATCTTGAGTAAAGCATGCGATGTTTTCAACACTTTCTGCATTTCATTTTTGTTTGTTCCATAAACACATAAAATGTGTAAATATTGCGATGGATATTTTCCAGAAACATTATTTTTAAAATAGGTACATGTTCGTGTATTTAAGATTTTTTAACACTTTCAAAATGTTCAACACACAGTCTTTATGTTTTTTACTAGACATTTTGTAAAATATTTTTTCTATAATAAATAAAGACGTATTATTATTATTATTATTATTATTATTATATTATTATAATGAGTTAATCGGTAAGTTGGTTACAGATAGTAGACAGTTTTAAAGCTCCAATAGATAGAAAGACTGTTATTCCTTACTTCACTTTTTATTTTTATGTTAGATGTACATTTCGAGACACAAGGTGCTCATTATCAATAACAAACAGTTTGTTATTGTTAATGAGCACCTTGTGTCTCGAAATGTACATCTAACATAAAAATAAAAAGTGAAGTAAGGAATAACAGTCTTTCTATTTGTGATTAATCACTTCACGTAAACTCGAAACAATACAGTTAGCTCCAATAGAGTTAGCAGAAATGTCTATAATATAATTGTCAGAAAGTTTTAACTCTATAGTAGTTTTGAATAAGTTCCACTTATGTCTGTTAATCAGTCAGTTAATTAGAACTAGTACAAAATTGTAATAATCTACAGTAGTTTAAAAAACCTATTAATGGCTGAGCAATTATAGAGTTAACTCTAAAAGTTGATTTTAGGTAAAATCTGCACTTCTTTTTATGATTTTTATAAATGACTTATTGTATTACATATTCAAGGCCGTAGCCAGGTGGGGGGGATATGGGGTTCAAACCCCTCCCAAAATTTTCAAAAATGTTGCCCTGAAAGAACAAAAACAATATTTGTACCAGTAAAACCCCCCTCCGAAATCTTTAAACCCCCCCCTGCCGTTTTTTTCTAATTACGGCCTTGTACATATTGGAAATTTTCTTTTAAATATACATAATCAATGAGACTACATTTTTGCAGAAAGTCGATATTAATTTTAATTCGTTTTTATATTTCATAATGTATGTGCTGTAAATTTTCAGGCATGTCGATTCTATCTAAAAACGTGCAATATGAAGTTTCGAACGGGTGTTTCCACTCCCAGACTAAGCATGAAGTAAAATTTCGAGTTTATAAAAGCCTGAAAATTTGGTTTGGTCTTTTAACTTGGTGGGTTTGAAATTAATTGTAACTAACTTCACAACTTGCCGTCTAACCTAACCTAACTTACAATATTAAACGAAAAATGTTTGCTAAAATGTCATTGTTGGCCAGAATTGCTCTCCACGTTGAAAATATCGAATTATGTCAAAGAAAAAAAAAGATAATTTTATTTACATAAATTGTTTTTAGGATAATTCGGTATTTTTAACACGGAATGACAATGTATGTTAATAATCACAAGTTTCATTAAAAATATCAATTTGTGTTATAAATGGCGAATTATCTCAATATAATAAAGATATAAATGTCAAATTACTTTATTACGTGTCAATAAATATTATTGAACATATCGCTTTAACCCATTAAGGGCCGAGAAATTATAGAGATAACACTAAAAGTTGACTTAAGGTACAATTCTGCACTTCTTTTTCTGATATCTATGTATGACTTATTATATTACATACTGTAAATTTTTCTTTTAAATATACATAATGTATATGCTTTAAACTTTTAGGCATTCGTCGATTTTATTCAAAAACGTGCAGTATGAAGTTTATAACGAGTGATTCCACTCCCAGACTAAGCATGAAGTAAAATTTCGAGTTTAGAAAAGCCTTAAAATTTGGTTTGGTCGCCAAACCAAATTTTCAGGTAAATTTTCAAGCATGTCGATTTTATCTAAAAACGTGCAATATGAAGTTTCGAACGGGTGTTTCCACTCCCAGACTAAGCATGAAGTAAAATTTCGAGTTTAGAAAAGCCTGAAAATTTGGTTTGGTCGCTCCGCGAAGCGGAGCGGCCAAACCAAATTTTCAGGCTTTTCTAAACTCGAAATTTTACTTCATGCGCCACGCGTATAAAACACTGAAATATTGTGAAGTTAAAAATACACTGGAAAATTTTTTTTTTAAATCAGTAATAATCGAAATATTTGAATAACAAAATATTTACATTTTTCTTCATTCATTTTCAAGTCATGTCAAATAATATAATATATAATAAATTAATTTGTTTAGTAATTTAACTAACAAAAATTAATAATGTTGCGTTTATGCAACAGTGGCGCTTAATGGGTTAACCAGGTAGTTAATTGGAGTTAGTAGAAAGTTTCAAGAGACTACTGTACTTTAATACCGTGCGATTGTTTAAATTATGATTTAGAGTAGGCGGCATTTTTTTGTGCGGTTGCCCAGACTGCTAATTGAATGGTGGAATAAATTTGAGGTTTTTTTTAAATTTTTGGTGGGAGGGGAAATACATTTACGTCCGAAGTGTCGGACTCCATGCGGCTACCGACTAAAACCCCTCCCACAATCTCTTAGGACACCAACCTGGAACCGTTTACCACATTACTTCGGGTTGGGCCTTGCAACCTGCCACGTTGGCTCTTCTTTACATATATTCTTCTTTACATATATTCTTGGCAAATGTCGCCACTAATTCCCACCGCCTTTCATCCTCCAACATTTGCCTGACGATGTTGTCCGCTGATAAGTGGCCAAGCTCTTCCTCCACTAGACTCCATCGCCTACAGGTAAAAAATGTGTGTTCTGCGTCATCCCTTTCATACTCACAGTATTGACATATCGGTGTTACTATTTTTCCTATCCTATAGAGGTAGGAACGAAAGCAATCGTTCCCTGTCAAGAACTGCGTGATGAAAAAATGTACCTCTGCATGTTTTCTTTCAACCCAGGGTATTATGTAAAGTCTCGTAGTCCATCGCATTCCATCTGCCTTTGTCTTTTGAGGGCCATGCGTCCTGCCATTTTGCCATAGTACGTGCCCTTTCCTCTCTGCTGGCTTCTTTGCAACCTATTTCCGCCTTCCTCTGATATACGGTTTTCTTCTTGATCGCTAGCATCCCAATGGGGATAACTCCACCGACAACAAGGACAGCTGCCTTAGAAACCGTGCGATATGCGCAGGTTACTCTCAGGGCAGCCCTCCGTTGCACAGAGGCTATACGCGTTCTGTATACTTCGATGTGTATCTTGTCTCCCCATATTTCTGCTCCAAATAGCAAGATAGATTGCACGGTGGTCATGGGCAGGCAGCGCTTACTAGACTTCGGACTTTGGGTATTGGCCATGATCCTACTCAAAGATGTTGTCACCGATGTTGCCTTCTCTGCTACTCGGCGGATATGCTCGCTAAACGTCATCTTGGAATTGACAGTTATTCCAAGGTATTTCGCTACTGGTTTCCTTTGCACAGTTTCCTTCCCCACTAGCATGGGAAGTATGGTTGGGATCCTCCTTTTTGTGAGAATGACAATTTCTGTCTTAGCGAGTGCTAATGAGAGCCCATGTGTTGTCATCCATTTATTTACCCTCCGCATAACCTGATTTAATTTCAGCTGGGCAAATTCGACTGTACGGGCTACTACCAGTGCTGCGACATCCTCCGCATAGCCGACCTGGTGCGACTCCTCGGGCATGCTCAAACGCAAAAGATCGTCATATGCGATATTCCAAAGATCTGGGCCTAGTATGGATCCTTGTGCTGCTCCCGCCGTTACTTTTCGCGACCAAGTGCCTTCTGTAGTTTGGAAGATAAGCGTTCGTTCATTGAAGTAATCACCAATTATGCGTAGTAGGTATTTAGGGACGTTAAATTTTCCTAATGCCTCCAGCATATCGTTCCACTTTACCGAGTTAAAGGCATTTTTCACGTCCAGCGTGACTAGAAGCACTATTTTTCGGGAGTAATAGTTGCCTTCTTCTGCGTTATCCACAGATTCTACTACTTCCCGAACAGCGTCGACGGTAGATCGTTCTCTCCGGAAGCCGTATTGTCGATCAGAGAGGTCGCCAGCCTCGCGGATTGTCGATAGGAGTCGTGGTTGCAACATGCAACATCTCCAGGACTTTACCCGCCGTATCTAGCATGCAAAAGGGTCGGTATGATGACGGCGCTAGAGCGTCTCCTTTACCCTTACTGATTAGCACGAGACGTGCAACCTTCCAACGGATGCAGAAGACTCCTGCTTTCAGGCAGGTATTATACATCCTTAGTAAAAGTTCAGGATACGCCCGGCATGTGCTCGTCAATGCCTCGCTAGGGATACCATCAGGTCCTGGAGCCACCCGTTTCAAAGTGACGTTATTGCTATTTGCAGCTCTTCTTCACATGCAACATTTCCAGGACTTTACCCGCCGTATCTAGCATGCAAAAGGGCCGGTATGATGACGGCGCTAGAGCGTCTCCTTTACCCTTACTGATTAGCACGAGACGTGCAACCTTCCAGCGGGAGCAGAAGACTCCTGCTTTCAGGCAGGTATTATACATCCTTAGTAAAAGTTCAGGATACGCCCGGCATGTGCTCTTCAATGCCTCGCTAGGGATACCATCAGGTCCTGGAGCCTTCCCATTTCGAAGTGACGTTATTGCTATTTGCAGCTCTTCTTCAGTAAACGGGGGAATTTCACTGATATTGACAGGTTCGTCCGATTTTTTTCGGGTCGGGTGTGACGGTATCTATCATTTTCTCTGCGTCCATAATAGCGCTTGGGCGGTAGGCTTTCAGTTTCTTGGTTACAATCTTGTAGCCAAGGCCCCAAGGGTCGTTGCTTATTTCTTTTCCCAGCTTCCTCCATTGATCAGCTTTGCTCCGGTTAATGGTGTGCCGAAGTACTTTTTTTTGGGCTTTATGCTCTACTGAGAGCCGGTTTGCCTCTTCTCTAGTTCTGGCCCTTTCCGCTTTGCGCCTTAGATAGTGACAAGTCTTACGCAGGTTGCTAATCTCTTGGGTCCACCAGTAGGCCGGTCGCTTATTGTGTTTTGGCTTTGTAAAAGGCATTGACGCGTCACAGGCTTTACGAAGAAGATTCATAGTATCTTTGGTGACGCGCTCTGCTTCCGCTCTGTTTATAACTCCTGTATCAGGTGCTACTAGTAATAGGCTGTTTTTAAGGGCTGCAGCCATACTGGTGTCATCAAGTTTCTTAGCGTTCCAACGTCTTCTTCCGTAAGAATTTTTTGACGATAGTCTGGGGCCATTGTAAAGGCGACATGTGATGTACTGGTTGTCACTGCCCGTGTAGTCTTCCGACACGCCCCAGTCTTCTATCCCGTGTACCAGCTGCTCCGAGGCAAACAATATATTAGGAATGGTCTCGCCGTACCCAGGTCGGCGAAAGGTTGTTGTATTGCCGATATTTAGGATAACCAGGCCGGCTCTAGCAACCATCTCCAATAGATATCCGCCGCGTGAGTCTGGGTTAGGCATACCCCACTCCGTGGCCTTTGCATTAAAATCGCCCGCGACTATTGTGTTGCCCTGCGCTCTAAATAATTCATCTTCCAGGGCATCTATCTTATCTCTATAGGCTTGAATAGACTCATTTGGAGTAAGATAGCAGCTGAAAAAGGTGACATGTCCGCATTTTACCCACACATATCCCCTTCCAGTTCCTTTTGCCGATACAATGAGCTTTTTAGGCTTCCGAATCCAGATAACGGCTGTAGTCAGGTCGTCCTTATACCAGTTTGGGTGTCTGTGATCTCTATACTGCTCGCTGATTAGCAGTGATTAGTGATTAGCAGACGTATTTTTCATACACCATCTGGCGCAATAGGTCATCCGCCATCCTGCTCCTATTTATATTTGCTTGTAATATGCTTGTCATTTTACAAGTGCTTTTGCCTTTTTTAGTGCGTTTCGAAACACCACACATTTTCCGGATCCAGGTACATGGCCCAGATCTTCCTTGCTACAGCCCACCTTAGCGCAGAGGACACAGTTCTCCGGGGCCGTACACTCCTTTTCTTTGTGACCCGTCTTACCGCATTTATAGCAGATGCGGCTTCTATCGGGCCCTCTACAAGCTCTGGCAAGGTGACTGTAGCCAAGGCATCGGTAGCATCGGGATAACGCCGGCCTTGGTCAGACCCTGACGTTGACCAGCCCGATTATAATGATTCCTTCCTTTAATAATTCGCTCGTTCCCTTAGCGCCGAGGGTGACGATAGCCATTTTTTGTTCCCCGTCGCCAGTTTTGACTATGGATACCTTAATGTCCTTGGCGAGTTCACCTAGTTTTCTTTCGATGGCATCGGTCGCTTCCTCCATAGTTGTGAGCTCATCGAGATCTCTGATATTAATAGTTTCCCTAGGCTCAAGACTGTGCACTGTCGCGCTGGACTCTAGGGAGGTTTTCAGGGCGTTTCCAAAGACACCTTATCCACAGTCTTAGGCCCAAGCTTGACAAGAATTCCCCCTGACAGGGTTTTGCGGATAGATGTTACCACTGTCCCTGTGTCCGCTGGGTTTACTTTTTTACGGATTTCACCGAGTAAATCCGCATAAGACTTTCCCGGGGCCGGCTCGATTAACATGATTGATAAACTATGTGTTAACAGTCAATAGTGCCTATCTAATTTAAAATTCAAAGCCTACTCTAAATCATGTTTTAAATTACATATTGGAACTTTTTCTTTTAAATTTACATCATTTATATGCTGTACATTTTCAGACATTCGTCTGTTTTATCCAAAAACGTGCAGTATGAAGTTTCGAACGAGTATTTCCACTCCCAGACTAAGCATGAAGTAAAATTTCGAGCTTAGAAAAGCCTGAAAATTAGGTTTGGTTAATGTTCAAGAGTTTCGTAAATTTCTACAGTTTTGTTATATTTATGAAATATTCAATTTTTCACAACCAAAAGTCAATTTTTTATCTTTTTTATCTACTCTGTAGAATCATTGTATTTTAAAGAAAATCTAATTAATTAATTGCGTTTAAGGCTGCATACATAATATTAGGTATTAATATAATGAAATCGATTATTTATAGACAATTTATTTATATAAACCTTGTAAAACAATCCTATAATTGAACACAGATTTTCTTTCGTTTACGTGTAAGTATTAACAATTACTCCAGGGTAATTAAGTGCATCACGCATACGTTTCACATTCCCACAATTGTACTTGTATTTGTTTATGTGCGTGTCTGTGTGCATCCTCTTCCGCAAACTTTGTTCAACTCGGAATAAATTCAATTTTGTTTAATTTCGTAGTATCTGCACAATTGCGTGTGGGTTGAACGATGAAGAGATGAAAAATTATATACATGCACGTCATGATGTAATCTTTCACAGTTCAAATGTTGCTCAGTAATGTGTTAGTCACGTAGTCGGCATTAGTTTTATCAATGAAAAGATGTTTGTTTATAATAATTATATAAATTCAATACTTAAGTGCTTTTTTTTAATGCGATAGTTAATAATCAAAATCGTAATAATTGATACTGATAAGGATTTAAGAATGTTATATAAATAATATCGCATGTTCAAAAAAATAAAACCTCTGGAGTGCTATGGAAAATATTGTCGGTTGGCAACTGTGAAATTAAACATCATAATTATTATGTCTGACGTTTCATATATCAATTCCTAAAGCGTGTAGCCAATTTAAGTTTTTAAAAAGATAAAATCATGGCACTCTAGAGGATTTTTTATTGAACATATGATATATTTGCTTTATTTACATTTAAGTTTGATAAGAGATTTTGTTTGGGAATTTGTGGAAAATTCCAAGACATTTTTTGTATACAATTTTAGTTCACCTACTAATTTTATTAAAAAAAATAATTTTAAAGTTTTTTTTTTAAAGAACCATTTACTCTAAACTACAAATTAAATATGTTCCTTGAACTAACGTTCATATTAGCCAGCCTCGTTTTAATAGCGCTACTATTTGCACACACACACACATTCATACCACACCTAGGGTCACGACGAGAGATTATTTATTAAATAAAATTTCGCCGTGCACTGGAATCGAGCCCGATTGTTTAAAGTTGATCTATTAAAAATCTGAGACGATAAGGTTAAATCCTTGTTTTGGTTTGATATACAGGGAATTTATCTTTTAGTATACTAATTCTGATGAATACGTTGTAAAATTTCAGGCATTTATTGTTATTGACATTTTTGTATTTATCAATTTAAGCTTTTAACAAATGTTTTCCATTCCTTGATTAAGCAGGAAGTAAAATTTCGAGTTTAGAGAAGCCTGAAAATTTGGTTTGGTCGCAAGTGTTTCCAATCCCAGATTAAGCATGAAGTAAAATTTCGAGTTTAGAAAAGCCTGATAATTTGGTTTGGTCGCTCCGCGAAGCGGAGCGGCCAAACCAAATTTTCAGGCTTTTCTAAACTCGAAATTTTACTTCATGCGCCACGCGTATAAAGCATTGATTGAACGTAAAGTTTTTAAATATACTGCTCTAGCGTACTGTTTTAGCAGTATGTTTTAAACTTCACAATATTTCAGCGTTTTATACTCGCAGACATTTTTTTTTACTTTGCGCCAAATGTAAAACAAAGGGAAAGTATTGTACCGTGCGATCATTTAAAACATGATTTAGAGTAGGCTTTGATTTTTAAATTAGATTGGCACTACTGACTGTGAACACACAGTTCACCATAACCTCAAATTTATTCCATCTTTCAATTAGCAGTCTGGGCAACAGCACAAAGAAAATGCCGTCTATTCTAAATTATAATTTATACGATCGCACGGTATTAAAGTACAGTAGTCGCTTGAAACTTTCTAGTAACTCCAATTAACTAACTGGTTAACCTATTAAGCGCCAATATTGCATAAACGCAACATTATTAGTTTTTGTTAGTTAAATTATTGAACAAATCAATTTCTTATTCTATATTATTTGACATGACTTAAAAATGTATAAAGAAAAATGTAAATATTTTTTTGTTCAAATATTTCGAATATTACTGATAAAAAAAGTTTTCAGTGTATTTTTAACTTCACAATATTTTAGTGTCTTGTACGCGTGGCGCATGAAGTAAATTTTCGAGTTTATAAAAGCCTGAAAATTTGGTTTGGCCGCTCCGCTTCGCGGAGCGACCAAACCAAATTTTCAGGCTTTTATAAACTCGAAATTTTACTTCATGCTTAGTCTGGGAGTGGAAATTCTCGTTCGAAACTTCATATTGCACGTTTTTAGATAAAATCGACGAATGCCTGAAAATTTACAGCATATACATCATGTGAATTTAAAAGAAAAAGTTCCAGTATGTAATTTAAAACATGATTTGGAGTAGGCATTGAATTTCAAATTAGATTGGCACTACTGAATGTTAACACATAGTTTACCATAACCTCAAATTTATTCCATCATTCAATTAGCAGTCTGGGCAACCAGACAAAAAAAAGTGTCATTACATTTGTAAAAAATGATAGTAACAAAAAATATATATATATATATATATATATATATATATATATATATATATATATATATATATATATATAAATTAGAATTAACGACCTGCTTATAAGCACCAAATAAGAAATAACAGCGCATTAGGTCATGATGTAAAAGTTATTTTTTATCAAGTGAGTGTGCAAGGAGGACAGAAGACAACGACGATCGTTTCGCTCTTTTTATGAGCTCCTCAGGCCGCCACATCCATCATCCCATACACACTCACTTGATATGTAGAAGTTGTATATATACTGACTTCGCTAAGCCATAAGCTTATTAATGCAGTAGCATTTATAAATACTGACGTCAATACCGGCTTATGGTTAGCGAAGTCAGTATATATACAACTTCTACATATCAAGTGAGTGTGTATGGGATGATGGATGTGGCGGCCTGAGGAGCTCATAAAAAGAGCGAAACGATCGTCGTCGTCTTCTGTCCTTCTTGCACACTCACTTGATAAATAATAACTATTACATCATGACCTAATGCGCTGTTATTTCTTATTTGGTATTTATATATATATATATATATATATATATATTTCTTTATAATTGATTTGATTGATTTCTGCATATTTTTTTATACAAATCGATAAAATGCAACCCCCATATCCCCCCCCCCTGGCTACAGCCTTGGTAATAAAGACAAAAATATGCAGAGATTTCAGCATTTAAATAGCGGCATACTACCTCTTAAAGAAAAATGTCCTTACCTGGAAAACATTGTAAGAAACTTCATTTTGAAAACTGCAAAAACTCTTAAATTTCAATAGCACAAAGTAAACCCATCTTTTTTGTCCATAATTCCAATCGCACTTCATGAGTTAATGAACTAAACATTTACGATAAGCCTTTAATTGCAAGATAATTATTTGCATTGTCAATGAATTGCTCATTAACGCACGTAAGAGGCATTAAAGGGCGCCAGGTGTCGTTCATTTTATCAGGATTTAGTCTCGTGATAAGAAAACGGGCGGAGCGTTCCGTTGGGGGGGAAAAGGGGGCCACGAGCGCTCGCGCGGATAGACGAGTATTTGCTCAGCAATTAGTCCGTTCATGTGACTTTTATATCAGTGATCATTTCTACCTGAACGGTGTGCCAGATTCCCACGAATATACGTAATAATTTTAAGAACTTAAAACGAGGGAAAACAGGTGGAATTTTTATTGTGAAGGAAAGTGGAAAATTAGGAAAAGCCAGCGATTGTAAGTTAAATTCTTTAATCAACAGCTTTGGACTTTCAGATATCTCAAATATCTATAATGTTAATAACTTCGCACACTGAGAATATCGAGAAAGTAATAAAAGTAAAATAATTATTTAATTGTAACTAACTCAATAACGCAATATTATTAATTTTTTGTTAATTATTAAATTACTTATAAGTTAATTTAATACATTATATTATTTGACTTGACTTGTGTCTGGAAAAATGTAAATATTTTGTTATTTCAGTATTTGGATGATTCTTTTTTTAAAAGAAAGTATCTTTAAGTGTATCTCTAACTTCACAATATTTCAGTCTCTTATACGCGTGGCGTATGAAGTAAAATTTCGAGTTTAGAAAAGCCTGAAAATTTGGATTTGCCGGCACTCGCTTCGCTCGCGCTGGCAAATCCAAATTTTCAGGTTTTTCTAAACTCGAAATTTTACTTCATGCTTAATCTGGGAGTGGAAAACGCTCGTTTAAAGCTTCAAATTGAACTCTTTAAAAAAAACTACGCAAATCTCAAGATTTACAGCATATAATTGGGATATGCAGACTTAAAAGAAAAATTCCCTGTATATACCATTTTGAAAGGCCTCATATTTCCTCTGTTACAATTTATGTGATCTTAATATGTCGAGTAAAAAGAATTATACAAAAAAGCGATGGGGTATTTAAATTGAAAAGGAAACACTGCACTAGAAGAATATTGTCAGTCACCATTTGTGTAAAATTGATAAAAATGACATCAGTGTTTAATACGCGTGGCGCATGAAGTAAAATTTCGAGTTTAGAAAAGCCCCGCGAAAATTTGTCTCGGGTCGCTGCGCGACCCTCGACAAATTTTCCAAGCGCGGCTTTTCTAAACTCGAAATTTTACTTCATGCTTAATCTAGGAGTGGAAACACTCGATCGAAACTTCAAATGAAACGCTTTTATAAAATGGGCGAATGTCTGAAAATTTACAACATATATATTATGTATATTTAAAAGAAAAATGTCCAGTGTGTTATATAATAAGGCATTCGTAGAAATCATAAAAATAGGTGCAGAATTTTAACTTTTTGAGTTAACTTTATAATTGCTCTGTCGTTAATGGGTTAATTAACTCACGTTTTTAGAGTGCATGATGCTGATTTGTATTTATTACATATTTTTTACTTATATTCAATTATCAATATTGTAAACATGTTTTATCAAGTGATTAATGAGAACTAAATTGAAGATACATATCTTTAGTATTAATTAAAATAAAAACAACAGCTTTTGAACGCTTTTCCAACACATTAAATATTTGAAACTTTTTGAGTTAACTTTATAATTGCTCCGTCGTTAATGGGTTAATTAACTCACGTTTTTAGAGTGCATGATGCTGATTTGTAATTATTACATATTTCTTACTTATATTCAATTATCAATATTGTAAACATGTTTTATCAAGTGATTAATGAGAACTAAATTGAAGATACATATCTTTAGTATTAATTAAAATAAAAACAACAGCTTCCGAACGCTTTTCCAACACATTAAATATTTGAAAATTTACAAACCGAAATATATTCGAGTATACCTAAAAAAAAAATGTCCTTTATATTTTCTTCCGCCTATTTCATTTATAGATATTAAAAGTTATTATAACATTCTGTCCCTTTTTTTCATTTATTGATATTAAACGTCTGTTCCCACTAAGCAAATCCATTTAAGTAATGTTTCAACAACATTAAAACAACGTTTAATGTTGCTACAATGTTGATATAACGTTATTTGTTTGTTTTTTGCCTAGTGGGTTTTAGGACTCATCTGACTCTCTTTTTCATTTATTGATATTAAACGTCTGTTTAAGGACTCATCTAAGAATGTTGAAAATACTTAATAGAAATTTGAAATCCTCTTATTATGTTTATTAACATAACATTATATTCCTTCAATATTCTTCTTTTAGTCACCTGAAGTGTTTTGTAATAATTATTGTAGTATACTACAATAATTATTATATTCCTTCCTCGTTTTAAAAATGATAAAAACCATTTGTACTTACGTTTCAAAAGTTACGTAAAGGTGGCCTTATACTAAAAAAGAAAGGCAGTTTTGGGTCAATTAAAAGTGCATTATGAATCAACGGGTCCAGCTAATCATTGGTGCGGAATATTCGGCCTCCAAAATAGTTATAACTCAAATTTGCATGTTCTCATTTATAAAAAAGATAGAATTACCTTTGAGTAATTAAAATACTGATAACATAGAAAATTCAAATATACAAGAAATTGTTGTCATTTTCTTACTTTGAAAACATTTAATAGCAAATGATGTACAGAATTACAACAGCTGTACAGGGTGGCCCAAATTCGATGTTTTCATAGGGTATCTTGGTAACCTGAAGGGTTAGAAAAAAATTAATATAAACGTAATGACCTCTTTTTACGAGACATTAATAATGGCGTAAATAGATCATGGCTAACTTAATTAGTTTGGAAGATATCAGGCAATTTTTAATTGTTGGCTATTTTTAGATATATATATATATATATATATATATATATATATATATAAATATATATATATATAAATATATATATATATATATATATATATATACAGGGTGTCCCCGAACGGTCTGTACAACGCTCTACCACATATTCTCTGAAACAAAATAAGACGATTTAACTAAACTTATCTCTATCCAAAACTGGTTCCTAAGCCATCTTCGAGGCCTCAAAGATATTATTTTTTTTCATTATTTTTCAAATATTTTTATTTTGGAATTAGGTAAGAAAACCTAATTTGGCACATTTAATTACATTGATACCATGCACTTTTTGCGATATGTTTCTTTATCCTACGTTTAAAGTAAGTAGTCAAACTAGGACCATCGACTTCTTAAGATACCTAAATCTTTTTATTCAACAGGTCAAATCATAAGGAATACTTTTTTTCTGCAAGATCATTCAATTTTTTGTCTCTTATAAAATTTTGCTATTTTCCACACAAAAAAAAATATTTTTATTTGTCAAAACAACAAAGAAATAAAATTCTAAAAAAAAAACTGATTCTTTATTTACAAAAATAGAAATTGAGACACCTGTGAAATTCAGTTATCGGTGATTTTGTGACAACGTCAGTCATATACTCAATTAATGAATTAACTGATATTGTTTTAGTTTTTGGGTTTTGTGAAGGTAATGGCCGCAAATGTGTAAGAGTGTACAGTGAAAGATTTCCAAATCGCCGAATACCAAACCATCAAACATTTGCTTGCGTAGAAAGGCGACTTCGAGAAACTGGCCGCTTAGCAAAATTTTATAAGAGACAAAAAATACGTAAAATTGAATGATCTTGCAGAAAAAAAATATTCCTTATGGTTTGACCTGTTGAATAAAAATATTTAGGTATTTTAAGAAGTCGATGGTCCTAGTTTGACCACTTACTTTAAACGTAGGATAAAGAAACATATCGCAAAAAGTGCATGGTATCAATGCAATTAAATGTGCCAAATTAGGTTTTCTTACCTATGTCCAAAATAAAAATATTTGAAAAATAATGAAAAAAAATAATATCTTTGAGGCCTCGTAGATAGCTTAGGAACCACTTTTGGATAGAGATAAGTTTAGTTAAATCGTCTTATTTTGTTTCAGAGAATATGTGGTAGAGCGTTGTACAGACCATTCGGGGACACCCTGTATATATATTTTTAGATATACAAAAAAACACTTCAATAATTATTTATGTAGTTTTCAGCGTGGAATGCAGTGGCGTACTTATTTTTTTATTCGGACTTTTAATTTCCGAATATGATATAAAGTTGCATTTTTTTAAATGGAACACCCTATATATTTTTATGTTATTGAATAGCATACTAAATTAGCTTTACATTTTTCTATAAATTTTTGTATTATTTTTTTTTAATTGAGAAATTGTGTTTTTAAGTCTGAAGCTTTTAGATAAATATTTGATAATACATACTGTTATAATCACAGAGATATTAATATTATTTATTAATAATGAAGTGATCTGTAGACTCAATAATTGATCGCAAAAGTCTTCAAAAATTATAAAATTAATATTTAAACTAACTTAGTTTTTAATATAATCGTTTTTTGCGTATTCTTACGAATTTCTGTTAAATATGTATATCAATGTAATGCTAATTTAAAATGCTATTTAATAACATAAAAACATACAGGGTGTTACATTTAAAAAAATGCAACTTTGTGTCATAACTCTGAAATTAAAAGTTGAAATAAAAAAATAATTACGCCACTGAATTCTACGTTAAAAACTACACAAATAAATATTAAACTATTTATTTGTATATCTTATAGTTATTGAGAAAAAGAAGTATTTAAAAATAGCTAACAATTGAAAAACGCCCGATATCTCGAAAACTAGTCAAGCTAGCTATGATCTGTTAATGATATTGATATTTTCTCTGAAAAAGAGGTCATGACATGTATATCAGATTTTGTCTAATTATTCGGGTTACTGAGATACCTTATACAAACTTCGAATTTGGGCCACCCTGTACTTATTAAAGTTAATAGAAAGTGTTTAAATGCTTATTATAACGAGCGTTTACACTTCTCTTTTTAAATATGAAGTAAAATTTCGTGTATTTAAACAAGCAACGTTCGTAGTTGTAATGAATCCATTTTAAGATTATGTTTTTCAACTAAATTTAAATTTATGTATAAAAATGTATATATTATTGCTACCCAACCTGTAGTTTATCGGTAAATCATAATATAATTGTATTCCCGGCAAAACCCACTTAGTACATGAAAGTGCAATTGGGCAGGGTTGTTAAAAAAATGTTTTTTTCATTTTAATTAAAACAAACAGTTTTTTTAATAAAACGTGTTTTTTTTATTGAAACAGCGTTTAAAACATTAAGAAATAAAAACATGTTTAAAACGTGTTTAAAACAGAACATACAGGGCATTTTTATTTTAAGTATACCTATCCCGATAATTACAGCGTTTTTTTAAATATGCGGGATTTCGTTGTTTTAATTTGAGGCCTTTAACGAGTGTTTTCCACTCCCAGACTAAGCATGAAGTAAAATTTCGAGTTTAGAAAAGCCTAAGAATTTGGATTGGCCGCGTAGCGAAGCGGAGCGGCCAATCCAAATTAGGCTTTTCTAAACTCGAAATTTTACTTCATGCGCCACGCTTAAAAACACTGATTTACAGTGAAGTTAAAAAAAACACACATACAACAACGATTATAGGCAACCTAATATACGATAGAGTTATTGGGTTGCCTATAATCACTGTTTTAAACAATTTGTTCAGCGCAGAATTTGATTCACGTTTTATTCGCATCTACATATTGGATTGCTAAAGCCGTATGTTTTAAACTTTGCAATATTTCAGTGTTTTTTTATACGTGTGGCGCATGAAGTCAAATTTCGAGTTTAGAAAAGCCTAATTTGGATTGGCCGCGTAGCGAAGCGGAGCGGCCAATCCAAATTAGGCTTTTCTAAATCCAAACTTTCAGGCTTTTCTAAACTCGAAATTTTACTTCATGCGCCACGCGTATAAAACACTGATTGAACACATTATCGCAATAACGTAACAATATTAATTTGTTTGTTAATTAAATGACTGCATAAATTATTTGGGACATTTTATTATTTGACCTGACTTGAGAATATGTGAAGAAAAATGTAAATATTTTGTTATTTAAATATTTCGAATATTACTTATTTACAAAGAAACAATAGTTCTGTGTTTTTCCAACTTCACAATACTTCAGTGTTGAATACGCGTGGCGCATGAAGTAAAATTTCGAGTTTAGAAAAGCCAGAAAATTTGGTTTGGCCGCTCCGCGCTTCGCGCTACGCGACCAAACCAAATTTTCAGGCTTTTCTAAACTCGAAATTTTACTTCATGCTTAGTCTGGGAGTGGAAAACCCTCGTCTAAAAATTCAAATTAAAATCTTTTTAAAAAACAACGAATGTCGTAAAATTTACAGTGTATGCGTATGTATACTTAAAAGAAAAATTCCCTGTATTTAAAAATCACATTCATGCCCACATATTTGATATTTTCTTGTAATAAAATGTTATGTTTAATAATATAATTTGAAACATCTTCACCAATTTAAGCCTTTAACGAGTGTTTTCCACTCCCAGACTAAGCATGAAATAAAATTTCGAGTTTAGAAAAGCCTAAGAATTTGGATTGGCCGCGTAGCGAAGCGGAGCGGCCAATCCAAATTAGGCTTTTCTAAACTCGAAATTTTACTTCATGCGCTACGCTTAAAAACACTGATTTACAGTGAAGTTAAAAAAACACACACATACAACAACGATTATAGGCAACCTAATATACGTTAGAGTTATTGGGTTGCCTATAATTACTGTTTTAAACAATTTTTTCAGCGCAGAATTTGACTCACGTTTTATTCACCTCTACATATTGGATTGCTAAAATCGTATATTTTAAACTTTGCGATATTTCAGTGTTTTATACGTGTGGCGCATGAAGTAAAATTTCGAGTTTAGAAAAGCCTAATTTGGATAGGCCGCTCCGCTTCGCTACGCGGCCAATCCAAATTTTCAGGCTTTTCTAAACTCGAAATTTTACTTCATGCTTAGTCTGGGAGTGGAAAACCCTCGTCTAACAATTCAAATTAAAATCTTTTTAAAAAACAACGAATGTCGTAAACTTTACAGTGTATGCATATGTATACCTGAAAAGAAATTCCCTGTATTTAAAAATCACTTTTATGCACACAAATTTGATATTTTCTTGTAATAAAATGTTATTTTTAATTATGTAATTGGAAACATCTACAACAATTTAGCTAAAATTTAAAAATGTTAGCAAAGAACTTAATGAAGTAGTATAAAATATAATTTAGCAAATTTAAAATAATAAAAAAACACGTTAAACAAATTTAACGTTTAAAACATGTTTTAAACAAATTTAAAATGTAAAACATGTTTAAAACCAAACCGTTTAAAACACGATGGCTGTTTTTAAACATGTCTAAAACACTATTTTAAAACAAAGTGTTTTAAACATAACAACCCTTCAATTGGACCGTTTATTTTGAAAGTGGCCTAAGTCAATTTCTCATTTTTTTTGTTGTTAACAGTAATAACCTTTATAATTTGAGGTTTCTGTTATGACTAATAATTTCTGGTTAAGTCTATTGAAATTACTAATGAACTCGAAATTTTACTTCATGCTTAACAAAGGAGTGGAAACACTCGCCAGAAGTGTCAAATTGAACACTTTTATAAATTATGAACGGTGGAGGCTTCCACTTCGTTATACATGTTAATTCAATAAAATAAAACACTTTGACTTTGTTTGTATAACACAATAAAATCAACTAAAAGGAAATAACATTTATTTTTTTGGAAACGGGTCATATGATAAACGAAATTATTAATTATTTCAAGACATTATAATAATTATGCAAATTGGGTAACGAAGGTCGACCGCTGGTTACATAAAAATCATCACATGAGTAACAACAAGTGCACGTTCTTGAATCCAAGGTGCGAGTCTTGAAATTTTCGGGAAATTTTTAAAAATTCCTTAAACAATTGATTTTCACTTAAATTTTAAAATAATTAAGCGTGTTGTAAAAATGTACAACAAACTAAAATAATAAAATAGAGACTGTGTTTGTACATCATTTCAATCATACAAATCACGTGAGTCTGACTCGAGGCCAAGGCGTGGATTCATGTGACTCGAGTTGGAAAAGTTTTATCTAATCAAATTATCACCACTTGAAAGTAATTTTGTATAGAATTTAATCAGAATTTCTAAGATTGTATTGATTTGTTTTTGTTTTTCATTAATTTGTATAAACAAACATATATTTTTTATTAATTTATATAAACAAAGATAAAGGCCCACCTGCAGAGCTGATTAAACTTTATTTATCGTGTAATTAATGATTAAATTTACAAGACACGATTACAACTACACTAAACTTAAGTTAGTGATTACGTCAGATAAGAAAACGCTATATCATTTGACTAGAGATTAACTTACTTGCATAAGTGCAAATTCCAAAATCGAGAAAATTAAAATAGCAAAGAACGGGAATTTAATAACTTGAGTTAGTGGTTACTTCAGACATTAATTTGTATAAACAAACATATATACTGCCATTCAAAAAAATCAGAACACCAAGTATTTATTCCACGATTTTAATAAAATTTACACAATTTGATCATATAAACGAACTGTATCGATGATCAAAAAATCAACTTGAAAAACAAAAAAACAAATGAATAAAAATTAATAATGTGTTGGGCCTCCACGATTTCCCAAACACTCATTAACACGTCAAGGCATGCTAGAAATCAGGCTGTCAATATCGACTTGGGGTATTTCATTCCAAACTTCGACAATTTGACCTCTAAGTTCCATTACAGTGTTAGCGGGGCGCTGTAAGTTACTTATTCTAACACCTATCATTTCCCAAACATGTTCTATTGGCGATAGATCTGGAGAACGAGATGGCCAAGGTAACAAATTGATTTCGGCACTATCAAAAAACTGTCTTGTAATGGCCGCTGTGTGAGGTCGAGCATTATCTTGCTGAAAAATGGGGTTCTGCAAGCCATTTACATAGGGCACTAACACGCCGTAAAATGTTGTCAATATACCGAATCGCGTTAAGACTTGCTTCTAAAAAAACTAGAGGAGACCGACTACCATATGCTATCGCCCCCTAAACCATAACTCCCTGTGTAAGAGCCGTATGTCTTTCAACAGCAAATTGTAAAATTCTGCGTTCACCGCGTCGACGTCTCACTCTTCTGCGACCATCATGAGCCCATAAACAGAACCGAGACTCATCGCTGAAGATAATGTTATTCCATTCATGGGTCCAATGTTGTCTTTCCCTGCACCAATCAAGTCTTGCTCTGCGATGCTGCGGAGTAAGAGGTAGACACAATTGTGGACGGTAGGATCTTATACCAAAACTGCGGATTCTTCTGTAAACAGTAGCCATGGATACTCTTTGGCCATTTAGAGCCAACCAGTCATTTCCCAATGCCCGCGACGTTGTAAATCTGTCCCTTAAAGTTGTAAGACGAAGAGCTCGATCTTCACGCTCAGTGGTGCTTCTTGGACGTCCTGATCCAAGTCTACGTCGATTCTCCCCAGCTTCGGACCATCTAGACCAGCAGCGTACGATCACCGATACACTACGGCCTACCCTTTCAGCAATAGCACTTACCGAAAAACCCGCTTCTCGCATTCCAACAGTGCGACCCCTTTCAAATTCACTTAGATGATGATATTGTGCACGCCGACGAACACAGGGCATCTTTTTATGTTTTACAAACTGAAACGTCAAACTACTCAGAGGCTACTTGGATATTAAAAGCAATTACATTAAAAAATCAGCAGCTCTTCATAATGGTGAAATCAAGGAAAAATACCATTAAATAGTAACCAAAACAATTGATTTTTTGATCATCGATGCAGTTCATTTACATGATCAAATTCTGTAAATTTCATTAAAATCGTCCAATAAATACTTTGTGGTCTGATTTTTTTGAAAGGCAGAATATTTTTTATTAATTTGTATAAACAAAGATAAAGGCCCACCTGCAGAGCTGATTAAACTTTAATCATCTTGTAATTAATGATTAAATTTACAAGACACGATTGCAACAACACTAAACTTGAGTTAGTGATTACGTCAGATAAGAAAACGCCATATCATTTGACTAGAGTTTAACTTACTTGCATTTGTGCAAAATCCAAAATCGAGAATATCAAAATAGCAAAAAACGGGAATTTAATAACTTGAGTTAGTGGTTACGTCAGATAAGAAAACGATACATCGTTTAACTAGAGTTTAGCTTACTTGCATTGGTGCAAAGTGCAAAATCGAGAATATCAAAATAGCAAAGGACAGGAATTTAATAACTTGAGTTAGTGGTTATGTCAGATAAGAAAACTATACATCGTTTAACTAGAGTTTAACTTACTTGCATTGGTGCAAAGTCCAAAACTGAGAATATCAAAATAGCAAAGAACGGGAATTAATAACTTAAGTTAGTGGTTACGTCAGATAAGAAAACGATACATCGTTTAACTAGAGTTTAGCTTACTTGCATTGGTGCAAAGTCCAAAATCGAGAATATCAAAATAGCAAAGAACGGGAATTTAATAGCTTGAGTTAGTGGTTATGTCAGATAAGAAAACTAAACATCGTTTAACTAGAGTTTAGCTTACTTGTATTGGTGCAAAGTGCAAAATCGAGAATATCAAAATAGCAAAGGACAGGACTTTAATAACTTGAGTTAGTGGTTATGTCAGATAAGAAAACTATACATGGTTTAACTAGAGTTTAACTTACTTGCATTGGTGCAAAGTCCAAAATCGAGAATACCAAAATAGCAAAGAACGGGAATTTAATAACTTGAGTTAGTGGTTATGTCAGATAAGAAAACTATACATCGTTTAACCGAGAATATCAAAATAGCAAAGAACTGGAATTTAATGTATCTATCTATCTCGAGTTTAACAAAATTAATTCACTGGCCCAACTACTGCCTTCTGCGGTAGAAAACTGCAAGACGCGATGGATGGGATAACACAAGACGCTGAGCTGAGAGGCTTTACATTTTCCTCGGCCAAAACAGGGTGCGTACACTTTTGCCGTTTGCGCAGACCTCACCCGGACCCTCGTATCTTTGTTGGCGGATACCGCATTCAATGTGTAGAAAGTCATAAATTCCTAGGACTTACATTCGATAGTGCCCTTAGGTTTCGGAGGCACATCGACGCACTGGCAGCCAGATGTAAAAAAGCAATTAATATCATCAAGTGTCTAGCCAACATTAACTGGGGGGCGAGCAGGGAAGTACTACTGCGGCTGTATAAAGCCTTGGTACTGTCAAGGCTCGACTATGGCTGCATGGTCTATGCATCTGCCCGAAAGACCCGGTTAAAAGTCCTAGACAGCATACATGGAACAGGCATCAGACTCGCCACGGGAGCCTTTAGAACCTCACCATTTAGAAGTCTCTGCTGCGACTCGGGAATTATGCCACTGCACTACAGGCGCCTTGCATTCGTTCTGCGATATGAGGCGTCGGTAACGGCTGATCCGAGTCATATAAATTACTGTATTTTCGTCAACAACGAACAGTATGGGGCTTACCTCCGTAGGCCCACAATAACAAGACCGGTGAGTGTTCGAGCGCGTGCGTTTAGAGAAGAGTGGCAAATAGACAGTCCAGCCTGCTTACCTTTCGGGTGGGGTGATATTCCACCATGGACAATAAACAGAGTACAAGTTATCTGGGACATGTTGTCCCTTAGCCGAGAGGAATCTGATCCCCAGGTCATCTCAGCCCGATTTGACGACATAACAATACAACACAACTCACCTCATGCAGTGTATACTGACGGCTCAAAAATTTTTGAATGGAGTGGGGTCCGCGATTGTCATGGATAACGCGGCACATTCATGGTCGCTTCCCGCAGTTTGTAGCGTATACACTGCAGAATTGTACGCAATATGGCAAGCGCTGCGCTACTGTGATATGTCGTGCCACGAATCATTCCTCCTAGTCTCAGATTCCCAGTCTGCGATACTTAGCATCGCAAATAAGAAAGTGGATGATAAGTTAGTGAATTAGAGACCAAACCGTGAACACGGGTGTTAAGAAATAAATTCCTTTTTAAAAAATCGGTTTGTGTACGAGTAAAGTTAAAGATATACTGTCGACATACCAGCACCTGGTAGCAAGATCCCGAAGTGTAACCTTCGTCTGGGTACCCTCACATAGAGGGATCAAAGGTAATGAGCTAGCAGACGCTGCAGCCCGTCTGGCGGCTGAACAGGATCATCCAGACCTCGCATTTTGCCGCCCTGATAACGTACAAAACTACATAAAGTCAGCGATAAACGGCTTATGGCAGCAAAACTGGATACGCCTCGAGAGCAAACTCCGTCACGTAAAGCCATCGGTTGCAGCATGGAGGTCACCGGATCCGCTAACGAGAAGAGAGGAGGTAGCTCTTGTCCGTCTCAGGGTGGGTCATACTAATCTGACCCACTCCCATCTTCTTACCGGCGACCCCGAACCAACATGCGACATATGTCACAACCCTCTCACGGTGAGGCATATATTGGAAGAATGTAGAGTCTATGCAACTCAACGCGATAGACACAGGCTTCCAAATGATATAGCTAGGACATTAGAACAGCGTTCGTGTAAAACCGTCATTGAGTTTCTTAGGGAGACAGGTCTATTTAAGAAAATTTAGATGTGTAATGTGCTGAGCGTCCTTGTCTTAATATTTGACATTTTGTCTGTCTGACATTTTACATTAGACATGTTACCTGCGTTATTTATATTTATTACACTTTGATTTGTGTGTTTTGTATTTGTACTGTCCCAGCGTCCGAGCCATATACACCCGGTCGTTTTATTTCCTTTTTTTTTTTACTTTTTAAAATGTTTACCTTAGCTATAGTAAACCGGCCAATGGCCACAGCAGTCGACGCCGGTTTAAAGTGGGAGGGGTTTTAGTCGGTAGGCTCTCAGTCAGTTGACTGAAAGGAGTCCGACACTTTGTCCATAAGAGGATTTCCCCTTCCACCTAATAAAAAAAACAAAAAAAAAAAATTAAGTTGGTAGAATTGGGCATAAGTAAAAACAATAAAGAATATAGGAATAGCAAAAACGCCATATGACTTTGATACATTGTATTATTTGTCCTGACTTGAGAATGTGTGAAGAAAAATATAAATATTATGTTATTTAAATATTTCCATTATTATTAATTAAAAAACATGTTTTTAGTGTACTTCTAACTTCATAATATTTCAGTGTTTTATGCGCGTGGCGCATGAAGTAAAATTTCGAGTTTAGAAAAGCCTGAAAATTTGGTTTGGCCGCTCCGCTTCGCGGAGCGACCAAACCAAATTTTAAGGCTTTTCTAAACTCGAAATTTTACTTCATGCTTAATCTGGGAGTGGAAACACTCGTTCGAAACTTTAAATTAACCGCTTTTATAAAATCGACGAATGCCTGAAAATTTGCAGCGTGTACATTATGTATATTTAAAATAAACATTTCCAGTATTTAATACAATAATGCCCGGTATTATAAACGATTAATAAATCATTAGATAACTATTTGTGGAGTAAATTTATTTACCTAGTAAACTAATGGGCAAATGAAATTGCGTATTATAAAGCAAACCTATGAAATACATAACAATTCTAAAAATATATAATTTAATTAGTAGATTGCAGACCGAAATTATACATTTTCATTGTGACCATAGCTTGAACCACCAGTTTTTTAAATCGAATTGTCAATATTTCAAATTAAATTGACAATCAAATTGGAAATGTACTATAATTCCTTATAATTATGGAGAATAACCGTAGAATAGGACAGAATTACACAGAACAAGAAAAATAAAGCTTATTAGAAATTATAAAAGACTTAAACAAGTGTTTTCCACTCCCAGACTAAGCATGAAGTAAAATTTCGAGTTTAGAAACGCCTGAAAATTTGGTTTGGTCGCGTAGCGCGAAGCGCGGAGCGGCCAAACCAAATTTTCAGGCTTTTCTAAACTCGAAATTTTACTTCATGCGCCACGCGTACAAGACACTGATTTCAAGTGAAGTTCACTTTTTCACAATATTTCAGTGTTTTCAGTGTTTAATACGCGTGGCGCATGAAGTAAAATTTCGAGTTTAGAAAAGCCTGAAAATTTGGTTTTGTCGCTCCGCGCTTCGCGCTACGCGACCAAACCAAATGTTCAGGCTTTTCTAAACTCGAAATTTTACTTCATGCTTAGTCTGGGAGTGGAAAACACTCGTTTAAAACTTTAAATGGACCATAGCTTGAACCACCAGTTTTTTAAATCGAATTGTCTATATTTCAAATTAAATTGTCAATCAAATTGGAAATTTTCTATAATTTCTTATAATTATGGAGAATAACCGTAGAATAGGACAGAATTACACAGAATAAGAAAAATAAAGCTTATTAGAAACTATAAAAGACTTAAACGACTGTTTTCCACTCCCAGACTAAGCATGAAGTAAAATTTCGAGTTTAGAAAAGCCTGAAAATTTGGTTTGGTCGCGTAGCGCGAAGCGCGGAGCGGCCAAACCAAATTTTCAGGCTTTTCTAAACTCGAAATTTTACTTCATGCGCCACGCGTACAAGACACTGATTTCAAGTGAAGTTTACTTGTTCACAATATTTCAGTGTTTTCAGTGTTTAATACGCGTGGCGCATGAAGTAAAATTTCGAGTTTAGAATAGCCTGAAAATTTGGTTTGGTCGCTCCGCGCTTCGCGCTACGCGACCAAACCAAATTTTCAGGCTTTTCTAAACTCGAAATTTTACTTCATGCTTAGTCTGGGAGTGGAAAACACTCGTTTAAAACTTTAAATGGAACTAATTTAAAAAAAAAAGGGTATGCATAATTATGTCTGACTTGAAAATCTCTAGGTCTTCGACTTCTTAGAATGTCTTGTGGTTCGAATTAATCACTGTCAGGGAAGATACTATGAGCGAACTTAAATCTGACACGGATAATATGGTAGACATGATAACCGTAATGAAATTTATAAATACAAGTTGTAGAATCTAAAGTAATTATAATAATATAATACACTTTTGACTTTTAACTGTCAAATAATTTAGAGAATAAAATTTACTTGGTAGAAAACAAACGAATAATTTTAGCCAAATAAAGTTATTTTAGGTTTATAATACCGAAATCTTTAGAATAAATTAATGTATTCCTCAAGTAAATTTTATTTAGGGAATAAAACGTTTTATAATACCGAGCATAAGTCATTTATAAAAATCAGTAAAAGAAAAGCAGAATTTTACCTAAAATAAACTTTTAGACTTAACTCTATAATTGCTCGGCCATTAACTGGTTAATCAATGACTAGATTTATAAGGCTCGATTGTACCTAAACTAGACTTATTGGTTACATTAGAACACAAAACGCCATATGGTTTAACTAAAGTTCAACGAAATTGCGTTGGTGGTATAATAAAATTTAAGGATATTGAATGTGAACAATTATTATCAAAGCATCCCGATGATTATAGCTCATTTAAAATAACGTTTCCGATTGAAGACATCGAGAAAATAAAAGATCCAGCAATATGGGATGAGGGTATACGATATGAGCGTTTTTTTCCCTCAATTTACAAAAAGAAGCGTGTGAATTGAACACGGATCAAACAACAATAAATATATTTTATGCTAACATCCGCTCAGTGCGAAATAAAATTAATGAATTGAAATCATTCCTACATGAACACAACAATACTTACGACATCATAATGCTAAGTGAACATTGGTTGAGCAATGAAGAAGCAGAGCTATGTAAGCTGAATGACAGACAGGCGGTATCATTCTACTGCAGAAGAAACTCAAAACACGGAGCAGTCATGAACCTAATACACCCAAAATTAGCAACTCATATTGAAGAGTGGATTAACGAACTCTCGGAAGAAAAAAATTGTGTACTGTGTGGTACATTTATTAAAAACTACAATATTATTTTAATTACAGTATATAGATCACCATCTGGAAATTTTAATACATTTCTAAGCATAATTAATCAACTTTTCGAAACATTATCTCGTAAAAAATACTGTATAGTGATTGGAAGTGATTTTAATGTAAACTTTTTATCAAATGACATGAATTCAAATACGCTGGGCGATATCTTGCGAAGTTATGGCCTTTACCAACTTGCAAACTTTTCAACTCGTGAAAGAAACTGTATTGATAATATTTTCAGCAATTACAGTAACATAACAAATGTTTCTTGGGTAGACACAGGTACTCTTTCTGATCACTATGGCATCACATGTTCATTAAACATAAGGAATAATGAAAACTCTGTAAATGCTAATTATATTAGACCGATTACAACTGCTGGTAAGAACATGTACTATGATCGCTTAGGTCATGTTGATTGGAACTTTTTAAACTCAACTTATAACTGCGATATTAAAGCTAGTCAATTTCTGAATGTTTTAATCAGTAATTTTAAAATATCTTTCCCCAAACGTTTGGAAAAAAAGAAGCAAACACCTTCTCCGAAATGGTTTTGTACCGAACTAAAACAAATGAGAGAAATACTTAATCTAGTCAATGAAAATTATCAAAATAATTCTACTGACCAACTAAAATCATTGCGGGCCGATCTCGCCAGGGATTATAAGCATGCAATTGAAATTAAAAAAAAACGCAAGCCAATGATACATATATAAAACAAACCCCAAATAATATTAAAAGGATGTGGAATTTCATCAACCTGGAAAGATCAAATGTTAATAACACTCAATCTCCAGCAACAAATAAAACTGCTGATGATTTCAATACATTCTTTATTCAAGTAATTGATGAACTAATAAGAGAATTCCCGAATATAGATAATGTGGCTTTAAATACCAGAACCGTAAGCGATACTTAATTTCAATTTACGGAAGTATCATGCATTACTGTAAGAGATTTAGTAGCAAGCATTAAGAATTAAGTATTCGAGAGACATATATGACTTATCACCATCCTTAATTAAAGCGGTAACTGACGTAATAATATACCCCTTAACAAAACTCATAAATTTGTGCATACGGGAAAATTGTTTTCCGAGCAGTTCTAAAATTTCTAAATATATACCCATACATAAAAAAGGTGATCCGGATAATATGAACAACTATCGGCCCATTTCAATTATACCAGTAATCTCAAAAATGTTGGAACTGTTGCTCTATGGACAGCTGGCTGATTATTTTGAGAGTAATAACGTGCTTTCAAGTAATCAGTTTGGATTCCGTAGAGCCAAATCAACTGTGCATGCCATGACAGAATTTATTGATGGTATATTGAATGGTCTGGAACAGAAACATCATGTTTTAATAAATTTCATGGATCTATCAAAAGCGTTTGATTGTGTTTCACATAAAATTTTAATCAATAATCTTTATGGATACAATATGTCCACCTCTAGCTGCCAATTAATTGTATCATACTTGAATGATAGGAAACAAATTGTCATAGTGCATAATCAGAGATCAAGGGAGGTAGTAATATCACACGATGTACCGCAAGGATCACATTTGGGTCCTCTCTTATTTTAAATCTATATTAATAATTTCTCTAACAACCTCTCTAAATATGGAAATGTATCAATATGACACATCAATATCAATAAAAGATACATCAATTGATGAAGTCGTAGCAACTGAACATCAAGTAAGTCAACAATCCAAGTGCTGGTTTAGAAATAACAATTTAAGCATGAATGACCAAAACACTGTTAGATTATTATTCTCGCTGAGAGATCATGCAGAATAGACGGCTGTAAACTCAGCTAAGATTCTTGGAATACACATTGACCAAAATCTTAAATGGGATGTCTATGTCAATGATCTGGCAAAAAAACTGACAAAAAATATGTATTTACTGAGGAACCTAATGAGGTGCCTCTCTAAGGAAATTGTTAGAACAGCATATTTCGCACTTTGTCATTCATTGCTATCATATGGTTTGCTGCTAAAAAGATATTTTCCCTGCAACGCAAAGCAGTGCGAATTATTGCAAACCTGGGATACTGCGACAATTGCAAACCCTCTTTCATTGAACTGGGCATCTTGACATTACCAAGTCAATACATTTTGCACTGCTTAATATGGGCGAAGCAAAATCAGGCAGAGTATTCCGTTAATGGTGAATACCACAATTACAATACACGGAACAATAAGCAGATGAGGCAAGTGTACAGTAGACTTAAATTAACAGAAAATGGAACTAGGTACTATGCTCCTAAATTATTTAATATGGTGCCGAATACTATAAAACGTTTGGAAATTAAAAACTTTAAAAGAAAGAGTAACAAGTGTCCTATTGTCGAGAGCATTCTATAGCGTAGATGAATTTATTCACGATAAAAATCCTTTTAAAATGTAAGCCAGATTAATTTAATGTATTTCATATTTTATAAAATATTTGTCTGTTGTTGTGTATATCATAGTTTATCTCACTATATTGTTTTTTATCTCATGTTGTTAATGTGTCTTTGTTTAGATGTATTTTTATCTCTTAACTTAATTTTTTTATCTATTATTTTATCCCTTAACTAACTGTATGTCGTACAAATTGTGTTTTGTTTGTTTATACTCTTTTAATTATTTATTCATTTAACTTAGCATTAGATACCAAACCTGACATTATTTCGCACGCCACAAAAAAAATCACATCGTAATTGTATTTATATATTATAGACCTGTGTAAACTTCTTGTAATGCACTAATAAATGAAATGAAATAAAATGAAAATAAAAATAAAGCTCTGAAAGGGAAGAATTAAATTGTTTATTGGGTTGTATAAGTATAGCGTCACCTTAATTTACCATTGCACTTCTATTTATTCGTAATTCCCATATACTTTTGAAATAAAGGTGGATATAATTACGATATTATTTGCTATTTTTATATTATCGATTTTGTTTGTCAATATTCAATTATAAGTACAATTTATTTTTAGAATCATTGTGTTTTACTGAAAATATAATGAATTATAACAATATTCTTTGCCTAAAGAAGCCACAGTGTGGCGAAATAATTGTCGCGAGTACAATCAAGTGTTTAAAAGTAATAAGTGTTTTATTTAATCTAAATCAAAGTGATACTGAATTATAGCTTCTAAGGCTGCGTTAAACCTCTACTGTTGTTTTTATTGTAATTCATACTAAAAATATGTATCTTCAATTTGGTTCTCATTATTCACTTGATGACAGTGAAAAACGTAGATAGCTATTTGTGATGGAAGAAGGATGCGAGTTCGTATTTTGTGTCATAAATTCATTTTTCTAAAGCTATATGAAAACAAGTACAAAAAAATAATTATGTGTTTACATAGCACTTTCCCCGTCAACAATTGATGATTGACATACTAACCGTATTTCTCTTGTTAATCAGTTGAAGCTTCGAACAAGTGTTTTTAGGTATGTATACTTAAAAGAAATATTCCCTGTCTATTGTTTTGTTGATAAACGGTAAAAGAAACCCTCTTCTAAAAAGCTTTTAAGTATAATAATCCATTTATTGTCCAACAGGAATCATTTCCCAATTACAAGACACAAACAAAACAATAAGCCTGATACATATAAAAATATAACTAAATATTTAATAGTCTAATTGGATCCTAAAAAAGTGGCATTTAACTGAAAACTGAGTTCTAATTTCAATTAATAGTAGATTGTTTGACACGTTTTAAAAGCTCATTTTATCTTAACAATTTTGACACCGACGTCCACAAACGTCTTTACTTTCAAAACTAGTTTTAAAAATTCAATTTTCAAGCGTGACATTACTTGTCAATATACAAATATACAGTTGACACATTTCAATGCACAGGTTTAGCGACGAAATGTCTGTTTTCGGGAGCGGTCGTTTGGAATTGAATAGATAAAAATGTAATTAATTATTATTTCTTTTTAGTTCCAGGAGTGAACATTTGCAGCCATGGGGGCGATGTTCAGGAGTGAGGAGATGGTGCTGGCCCAGCTGTTCATCCAGCCTGAGGCAGCTTACCAGATCATGTCAGAAATTGGAGAGCTTGGGATTGTCCAATTCAGAGATGTACGAAACCCACAAACTCGAATAAGTTCATTAAAAATAATTATCCATCATGTTTTCATATCCTTCATTTATACCAATTTCCAAGAATTTCCTTTTAAAAATGACAATTTTTTGCATTTTTTCTGTTTATTTTATTAATTTCCGTTGTTTCGAATAATCCAGTTTTATCAAAATTTATATATTTTGTCTTAAAGATGACCAAAACATGCGTTATTGTTTGCAGTTATATGAGTAAGTAACCGCTTCGTTCAATTCAGAGATGTACAAAATCCAGAAAATCACTAAAAATAACTTATTCATAATGTTTTCAGTTCCTCCATTTCGAATAGTCCATTTATACCGATTTCTAAGAATTCCCTTTAAAGGATGAATATTTCCTTCGTTTCGAATAATCCAATTTTATAAAAATGTATGTATTTCATTTTAAAGATGACCAAAACATGTGTTATTTTTTGCAGTTAAATGAAGAAGTGAACGCTTTCCAAAGAAAATTCGTCAACGAAGTGAGGAGATGCGACGAAATGGAACGTAAACTGAGATACATCGAAGCTGAAGTCAGAAAAGATGACGTCAGCATTCCGGAAGTTAGCGAGCTACCGAAAGCACCAAATCCAAGAGAAATCATTGATTTAGAGGTATAAGTTGGGGATTTTCAGGCGCAACGAAAAATATCATACTTTTAGTAAATGACGCACTTGGTTAAGATTTCACTGTTTATTAGTTGACACTGCAACAATTGTTTCACCACACAGTAGCTTCATTAGGCTGATGAATGATCTGAAATAATCTCTGAATAGCTGTGTAAAATAACATGTAATGTACATATGATCGAAAGCGAAAACGCCATCTAATGCCTATTAGCTTAAGTAGCATGAATGAGTACTGAACACAAATTCATATTTTTGATATTTGTCTATAAAATAAAGCTCTGTTGTGGACGAACAATAGCTGTATACAAACGTATAGTTTGCCAGCTATTGCCGATGCTACTTACGCTAATGGGCATTAGATGGCGTTTACGCTTTCAAAGATACAGAGCGTTTTATGTAACACCGAACATGCTAAAATGTACTCAATGTTAATTTTCCTATGTTCGATGTGTACTGGGAAGCATCAAAGCATTGAGTGCGATGTCATTATACACCGTTCCATTTGTTTCTGGATCTCGCCTAGCCATGCTTTCGTGTTGTTATGTTGCAGTATCAACATTTACATTTTTTATTAGTTGCCACTCCTGATTCCTTATTTTAACAGTGTTGCAATAATTTATGATATCATAATCTTGCAACAATTATTTCGCCACGCGGTCGCTTCTTCGAGCATTTTATTATTAAATCAAATTAATCTAGTGTTGCAATGCTGTGTCAATGTCAGAAAGAACGGGCACGAAGTTCTTAGATTACCGCCATACCATTGTCAATACAATCCAATTGAAATGGCATGGGGGTTTTGTAAGACTTACTACAATAAGCACATAAATTCTAAGCAACCATCTAAGGATCGTGTTCAGAAATTATGGCTTGAGTCTCTCTCAAAATGTACATCCGATATGTGGCAAAGTGGCAAAATTTCTGTGATCATTGTGAAAAACTTATTTCGGATGACTGGACAAAACACATGGGGAACCTTTCTTTTGAAACCATTCCTCCTTTTATTATTTCGCTTGGGGAATCTGGCTCAGAACAAACATCAGAAGATTCAGATGCAGGTTCTCTTGACTAAATAATAAAAGTGGAATGAGGGCTTAAAAATTGTTTGACATGAAAATTATCAGTATCACAAGAGGGTGGGAATAAATTTGCAATTTTACAAAAAAATACTGAGGGCCAACAGAAGAGAGAATGACCAAAATTAAGGTGGATGGATGGAGTTGATCAAAATGTGTTAACGGGAAGACCCAAGCGAGAAATACAAATGGATGACGAAATAAGTTTGCAGAGCCGAATTCATTATATTTGTTATATACAATATTATTGCTGTGTTTGTATGTACAAAAACCAAGTAGTAAATTTTGTTAATCTTAAAACTGCATATTATTATCCTTTTATATCTGAAAATTTGTAAAACAGGCAACAGTGTAAGATCACAATAGTCAGGAATTATAACCTTAAAATCGAACATCTGACAGTGACATTTAAAAACCCTGATTTAAAACACAACCAGCCCCATTTACAATACTTAAACTGTCACTTTTCCATAGCTAGGCGAGATCCAGAAACAAATGGAATATATCATAGCTACGATTTCTAATTGTAATATAGTCAACTTAATTTACACCTTCCCTTCAAAAATAAATGTTCTCTGTCAGTTATCGCAAGCAAATGATATTTGCTGTTCTAGCACTTGAAGTAGACGTAGACGAAGAACGGAGAGTTGAACGTATCAATTATATTTACAAAGGAGAAAAAGATTTTTCTGGAAAACTTATACCATGGAGAAAACAGTTCAAAAAATTATTATGAATCATTTTCTGTAAAATTTTCTGATTGACTAATATCATTTATTTCAACCATTTCGAACCTTATAGAACAGTTTGCTTGGATAAATTTCATGAGCGAGGAGTTAGAAGTCCGTCGATATTAGAAGAGATGAAATTAAACAATGTATGTTATGTCGAAGAGTGTCTAATAATATCCCTACTATTGCAAAATCATTTAATATTTAAAAATTGTCTGTACATAAGAGTTCTACAAGAATTTAAGTTTAGGTCCTTCAAATTCCAACATTATTAGTTGCTGTATGACAAAATTTAGCGACAAAATGTTTGTAAAATTATATTTAATATGTTAAATTAAATAACGAAATGTTGCGAAAAATTGTGTTTACTGATGAAGCGTTTATACCTTCTTACCTTCTTTAATTAGTATTTTACTGATTAAAAATATAACAAAAGTTGATAAGCATTCCGTTGAACTAAAATATTCTAAATTCAACATATTGTGGTTGATATAATAATTGACAAATTTAATTTATTTTTGACGGGAAAAGTGTACATTGGGTTGACTATATTACTATATTACCATTAGAAATCGTAGCCAATCACATCGTACTCAATGATTTGATGCGTCCCAGTACACATCGAACATAGGAAAATTTACATTGAGTACATTCTAGCATGTTCGGTGTTACATAAAACTCTCTGTAGGTAAATTGCACAGGCCATAATATATGGTCACAGATGTTCAGCATTCTTCAAGCACTGGTTCGGGAACTATACTGATCATGGCGTTGAAGCCTGAAACGCGTATATAATTATTCGGTGAATGAATGAGTACTGCACACAAATTCATATTCTTGACATGTAATGTCTAAAATACAGAGCAAAACAAAATGTTATCTCAGATACTCTAGAAAAAGGCAAAATGCAGCACAAAAACACATCTCTTCTTTAAAATGCAGTTTACATGGGCATAGTAGCAAATACCATTAAGCCAGAAGAAGAAAAAATGCAGTTCAAAAAGACATTTCTTCTTTGAAATCTAGTTCAAGAGGGCCTAGTTGCCAAGGTCATTAAGGTGGTTATCTTCTAAACTGCCCTTCAACTCAACTTAATATAAATGCAATTTCGGATTTCAGAACTTTTAAAAACAATGTCAAAAGAGTCTTTTAAACTTTGAGTTTAAAATTAAAATATAAAAACAACTCGATTCTGCAAAAAATCCACGGTGTGGCTAAGTGCTAATTTTGGCATTCGAAGTAATTGCCCTGAGCTAGAAGTAGAAAAATGCAGTTAAAAAGACATCTTATCTTTTCTTTAAAAAGCTGTTCATAACATATGCATGCTTTGTTCTTCGATCTATAGACCAGTTGCATTTTGATTTGAAGCTCAAAAGATTTCAGATCTACAGAAAATTTCATGTTGATCTACATTTCAGAGATCAACTCAGATCAAAATGCAACTGGTCTTTAAAAAGAAGAACAAAGCTGGCGTATTAATTAACACCAGAAAAAAAATCACATTTCTTGAGTTTATCACATGTTATCTAAAATTATCTTTCTATGCGCTTTTGAAGAAAACTAAGACTCACCTTTCTGAATGTTATCACATATGTCGACATGTATCAAGTATTTTTAAAGTGTTCTAACTCCATTTCGTAATTTTTATGGTTAACTGTAATAATCACTCAGGGATTAGTAACAGGGAAGTCGACCAGTAAGTAGGCTTTCTTATTTCAAGTAATCAAGGATAGATGTTAGGTTATATGCCCACGTGTCCCGTGTTATGCCCCGGAGAATAAACCTGTGATGAACCGTTTTCGTTGGTTGGGTAAAAGATTCAAAATTGTGAAACTCTGAAGGAGACAAATAATCTCCGAAAGCTCGGTTGATTTCATCAAATTGATTACTTGAAATAAGAAAGCCTACTGAATGGTCGACGTCCCTGTTACTAATCTCTGAGTGTTTCGACGAAGTACGTAACGGTCGTACTTCCACCCGAACTGTAATAATCTTTACAATTGGAGGTTTTCTGTAAATAAACAACAATTTGTGGTCAAGTATATTCAAAATATATAATACTTTTATATATTGTTAATGACTTAACCACATGTCATGACTGTAAACCTCAAATTATAAAGATTTTTACAGTCAACAATAAAAAATGAGAAATAGATTAAGGCCACTTTCAAAATAACCTTCTTATATAATATATTTCTAGGCGCATTTAGAGAAAACCGAGGGTGAAATCAAAGAACTAAGTGAAAGCGCCGTCAGCCTTAAGTCCAACTTTTTGGAGCTCACCGAGATCAAGCAAGTCTTGGAGAAAACGCAGACCTTCTTCGTCGAGCACGAGGAGTCCAACGGAGATTCCGCCCACAAAGCCTTGATCCCCGAAGATTCGCACAACGCTTCTATCAGAGGCCGTTTGGGCTTCGTAGCCGGCGTCATCAACAGAGAAAGAGTGCCGGCTTTCGAGAGGATGCTGTGGAGAATATCCAGAGGAAACGTGTTCCTAAGACAAGCCGAGATTGAAAAACCATTGGAAGATCCGGCCACTGTAAGTTGAGAATTTGAAAACGTGTATTGCCAACCAAAAACTTTGATGCCGACTTCAAGCTGAACTTAAGGTCAAGATGACAGTTTCTATTGTTCTAATCTCACTTTGAACTTGAGTTCACAGTTGAACCCATTCAACGTGTTTGGTGCAACATGATGAATTTTTTAGGGAAATGAAATGCACAAAACCGTGTTCGTCGCCTTCTTCCAAGGCGAACAACTCAAAAGCCGCATAAAGAAAGTCTGTACCGGCTTCCACGCCTCCATCTACCCATGCCCCAGCACCCAGCAAGAGCGCCAGGAAATGCTGAGCAACGTCCGCACGCGTCTGGAAGATTTAAATTTGGTAAGTTTCGCGAAACTCGACCGTGAAGTCCAAACCTAATTTTCTCCCGCAGGTTTTGAACCAAACGGAAGACCATCGCCAGAGGGTCCTCGTCAACGTCGCCAAGGAACTCCAGAACTGGAGCATCATGGTGAGGAAGATGAAGGCCATCTACCACACTATGAATTTCTTCAACATGGATGTCACAAAGAAATGCTTGATCGGGGAGTGCTGGGTGCCGCTATCGGATTTGCCGATTGTGCAACAAGCTTTAGTTGATGGTTCTGTAAGTATTTTTTTCTATATTATCCAGAATTTTTGTTTCCTGCCATTTTTACACGCGAAGTCTTCTTTATGTTATGGGCTCGCTGGGTCGTTTGGCCTCTGGGCCTTCCGAAATTAGGTCGACCTAAAAGATATTTTGTAATTATCCCTGACCTTTATGTTATGGGGTCGGTGGGTCGTATGGTCTCTGGGCCTTCCGAAATTACCTCGACCTAAAACTATTTTGAAAATTTGTCCTTTAATGTGTAGACCTCTTGTGTAGTCTACAATAACTTCAGGGTTAATGTATAGCAATTCATCGGGCTTTAAAGTGGCCGATGACAGGTAGTTCCCTCTTTAAAAGAACAAGGCAGAGCATTCACAAAGTAGGTGATCTGCTGTTTCTTGTGCCTTGTTGCAGAATCTGCTATTGGCATCAGTTGTCTGACCCATTTTAGTGAGGTGGTATATCAAAGGACAGTTTCCTGGTAGAAGGCCAGTTATAAGCCTTAGGTTGCCTTTGTTTAGCCTGTGAAACTGTTTGGCTTTTACGGTAGAGAAGGCGATAAACCTTTTCGCTTGCCTCAAGCCAGATATAGGTCTCAGGTGAGCACTTCTAGCAGCATCTTCCCACTCCTGGATAATTCCCTTGATGCGGGCTTTAGTTATTCCAGGGTTCTGAAATTGATGAAGTTTTGGAGCCTTTTTTGGCAAGGCTAGCGGAAATTTCATTACCTTTGATCCCTGCATGACCTGGAACCCAGAGCAGTTTAACTCTGTTGTTCCTGGCCAGCTGCTGGTCCAACAAATGGAGTTTTGGAGCCTTCTTTGGCAAGGCTGTCGGCAATTTCATTACCTTTGATCCCTGCATGACCTGGAATCCACAGCAGTTTAGCTATGTTATTCCTGGCCAGCCGCTGGTCCAACAAATGGAGTTTTGGAGCCTTCTTTGGCAAGGCTGTCGGCAATTTCATTACCTTTGATCAATGCATGACCTGGAACCCAGAGCAGTTTAACTCTGTTATTCCTGGCCAGCTGCTGATCCAACAAATGGAGTTTTGGAGCCTTCTTTGGCAAGCTGTCGGCAATTTCAATACTCTTGATCTCTGCATAACCTGGAATCCAGAGTAGTTTAACTCTGTTGTTTGTGGCCAGCTGCTGGTTCAACAAATGGAGCTTTGGGGCCTTCTTTGGCAGAGCTGTCGGCAATTTTATTACCTTTGATCCCTGCATGACCTGGAATCCACAGCAGCTTAACTATATTGTTCCTGGCCAGCTGCTGGTCCAACAAATGGAGTTTTGGAGCCTTCTTTGGCAAGGCTGTCGGCAATTTTATTACCTTTATCCCTGCATAACCTGGAACCCAGAGCAGTTTAACTCTGTTGTTCCTGGCCAGCTGCTGGTCCAACAAATGGAGTTTTGGAGCCTTCTTTGACAAGGTTGTCAGAAATTTTATTACCTTTGATCCCTGCATGACCTGGAATCCAGAGCAGTTTAACTCTGTTGTTCCTGGCCAGCTGCTGGTTCAACAAACTGAGTTTTTGAGCATTCTTTTGCAAGGCTTCCCGCAATTTCATTACCTTTAGTCCCTGCATGACCTGGAACCCAGAGCAGTTTAACTGTGTTCTTCCTGGCCAGCTGCTTTAGGGATAGTTTGCAGTCCCAGATAGATTTAGACTTACATGTAGGTGATTTTATGCCTTTAATGCAGCCTGCCTGTCTAAGCATATGTACATCCTCTTCTTGTTGTTAAAAGTCATTTACGACATTTTCAAAAGTCCCTCCTGCAATATTCCTACTAATGAGTTTGTACCCTGTGAGAAAAAGTTATTATTAATTATTATGAATCCTTCAACTGTTAGAAGATGTTGATTTGTGAATTCTTTAAATTGTTTTTTTTTGTTTAATTAGAACGCAGTAGGAAGCTCAATCGGATCATTCCTCAACGTAATTAACACACCGGAAAACCCTCCAACATTCAACCGTACCAACAAATTCACAAGAGGCTTCCAAAACTTGATCGACGCATATGGTATTGCTTCATACAGAGAAGTAAATCCAGGTAAATACAAACCAAAAATGCGATGGTAATTTTTACTCTTTAGCTAAGTTCAATTGTTATTCTACAAACATAAGATACAAATTTACTACAAACATAAGATAATTGGACAAAGCTTGATTTGTAAGAGCTACATTATTTTAATTATTTTCTCCAAACCATGTTTCTTTCTTCTTTCAAAAGCCTTATATACAATCATCACATTCCCGTTCTTATTCGCTGTGATGTTCGGCGATTGCGGTCACGGTATGATCCTACTTTTATTCGGCCTCTACATGGTGATTTGCGAGAAGAAATTGCAAGAGATGAAGATCAGCAGCGAAATTTGGACCATTTTCTTCGGCGGCCGTTACATCATTACCCTGATGGGCGCCTTTTCCATATACACCGGGATTATTTACAACGACGTTTTCTCTAAGTCATTCAACATATTCGGAACGTCTTGGGTGAGAGATATGAAGAACTTGAACTTAACCGAAGACTTACTCAAATCGCCGGAGGAAATCCTTTTGAATCCCGACGGGAATTATGATTTGTTGCCGTATCCGTTTGGTGTTGATCCAGTTTGGCAGGTGAGTAAAAAAAAACAAGTCCTACGGATATATTTAGAAGTCCACGGCACATTTGCACCCCGACTGATTAACTTTAATCATATATTAATCATTGATAGAAACTCTGATTTAGTCAAAATTCTTGAATATAAGGGTGTTATAAATTTGCAAGTTGTCTCTTTCATCAACATGCGGTTGTATAAACAAATTGTAAATAATTTTTTTGTGTTTTCAGTAAGTATTAATCAATGAATCTAGAATTTTATGGTCTGTCGGAAAAATGATGAAATGTCACGGTAAAAATGTTAAAATTTGCCGGAATTTTGAAAAAATCGAAAATTGTCAAAAAAACGATAAAATGGTTAAATTTGAGACAATGTTTAAAACATGTCAAAAGGTGATGAAATGTGAAGAAATATTGAAATTTTAAAACATTTTGAAGTTTGTCGAAAAGTGATAATCTGTATTAAAAAAATGTTTAAAATATTTTATTCATGACAATTAATCAGTGTTTTTATGCGCGTGGCGCATGAAGTAAAATTTCGAGTTGAGAAAAGCCAGAATTTGGATCCAAATTCTTCGGGCTTTTCTCAACTCGAAATTTTACTTCATGCTTAGTCTGGGAGTGGAAAACACTTGTTAGAGAATTAACTTAAATAACAATAATCTAAATAATTCAGGAATTATCAAAATTAAAGAAAATCTACGAAAAGTCTTAAAGTTTAACAAAAATTTTGGAATTTAATCACGAGCCCTAATTCACCAGCCCTAAAAAGGGATTGCTCTAGGGCTGCCACGCGCCGCGTCCAAATCCTAATTCATCGGGCTTTTCTCAGCTCGAAATTTTACTTAGTCTTCAGGAATTATAAAAATTAAAGGAAATCTACAAAAAGCCTTAAAGATTAACTAAAATGTTGGAAATTCATTAAAAATTCTTGAAACTTTGAAAATAAACTAAAATCTTTTGAATTCACGGGCCCTAAAGAGGGAGGGCTCTAGGGCCCGTGAATTTAGAAGATTTTAGTTAATTTTCAAAATATTGAGAATTTTTAATAAATTTCCAAAATTTGGTTTGTTGTATGTGGATCTGTGTATCAAGTAAACTCCACTGTCTAAAAATATGAAAAACACAAAAAGTACTACAAGTCTTATATTTTACGTCGAAATATATTTAAGTATTTTATAAATGGACTCAATAAACAAATAAATTTATAGTTTTCAAGTTATTTTCACTTGAATTTAAAATTCCGCGATTTTGCAATTAAAAATAACGCAATATTAGTACCAAAAATTACATAAATGAACATTCTATAATATTGTATTTTTTCATTAATTATTAATTTTTACAAATTTTGAAATTTGAAAACATTTTGAAGTTTGTCGAAAAGTGATAATCTGTAATAAAAAAGTTTTAAATATTTTAATCATGACAATTAATCAGTGTTTTATGCGCGTGGCGCATGAAGTAAAATTTCGAGTTGAGAAAAGCCCGAATTTGGATTTGGACGCTACGCGTCCAAATCCAAATTCTTCGGGCTTTTCTCAACTCGAAATTTTACTTCATGCTTAGTCTGGGAGTGGAAAACACTCGTTAGAGAATTAACTTAAATAACAATAATCTAAATAATTCAGGGATTATCAAAATTAAAGAATATCTACGAAAAGTCTTAAAGTTTAACTAAAATTTTGGAATTTATTAAAAATTCTCGAAACTTTGAAAATGAACTAAAATCTTTTGAATTCACGAGCCCTAAAAAGGGAGGGCTCTAGGGCCGCGTCCAAATCCTAATTCGTCGGGCTTTTCTCAACTCGAAATTTTACTTAGTCTTCAGAAATTATAAAAATTAAAGGAAATCTACAAAAAGCCTTGAAGATTAACTAAAATGTTGGAAATTCATTAAAAATTCTTAAAAATTTGAAAATAAACTAAAATCTTTTGAATTCACGGGCCCTAAAGAGGAAGGGCTCTAGGGCCTGTGAATTTAGAAGATTTTAGTTAATTTTCAAAATATTGAGGATTTTTAATAAATTTCCAAAATTTGCTTTGTTGTATATGGATCTGTGTATCAAGTAAACTCCACTGTCTAAAAATATGAAAAACACAAAAAGTACTACATGTCTTATATTTTACGTCGAAATATATTAAGTATTTTATAAATGGACTCAATAAACAAATAAATTTATAGTTTTCAAGTTATTTTCACTTGAATTTAAAATCCAGCGATTTTGCAATTAAAAATAACGCAATATTAGTACCAAAAATTACATAAATGAACATTCTATAATATTGTATTTTTTCATTAATTATTAATTTTTACAAATATTGAAATTTGAAAACATTTTGAAGTTTGTCGAAAAGTGATAATCTGTAATAAAAAAAAGTTTTAAATATTTTAAGCATGACAATTAATCAGTGTTTTATGCGCGTGGCGCATGAAGTAAAATTTCGAGTTGAGAAAAGCCCGAATTTGGATTTGGACGCTACGCGTCCAAATCCAAATTCTTCGGGCTTTTCTCAACTCGAAATTTTACTTCATGCTTAGTCTGGGAGTGGAAAACACTCGTTAGAGAATTAACTTAAATAACAATAATCTAAATAATTCAGGAATTATCAAAATTAAAGAAAATCTACGAAAAGTCTTAAAGTTTAACTAAAATTTTGGAATTTATTAAAAATTCTCGAAACTTTGAAAATGAACTAAAATCTTTTGAATTCACGAGCCCTAAAAAGAGAGGGCTCTAGGGCCGCCACGCGTCGCGTCCAAATCCTAATTCATCGGGCTTTTCTCAACTCGAAATTTTACTTAGTCTTCAGGAAATATAAAAATTAAAGGAAAGCTACAAAAAGCCTTAAAGATTAACTAAAATGTTGGAAATTCATTAAAAATTCTTGAAACTTTGAAAATAAACTAAAATCTTTTGAATTCACGGGCCCTAAAGAGGGAGGGCACTAGGGCCCGTGAATTTAGAAGATTTTAGTTAATTTTCAAAATATTGAGAATTTTTAATGAATTTCCAAAATTTGGTTTGTTGTATATGGATCTGTGTATCAAGTAAACTCCACTGTTTAAAAATATGAAAAACACAAAAGAGTACTACAAGTCTTATATTTTACGTCGAAATATATTTAAGTATTTTATAAATAGACTTAATAAACAAATAAATTTATAGTTTTCAAGTTATTTTCACTTGAATTTAAAATTTAGCGATTTTGCAATTAAAAATAACGCAATATTAGTACCAAAAATTACATAAATGAACATTCTATAATATTGTATTTTTTTCATTAATTATTATTTTTTTAAAATATTGAAATTTGAAAACATTTTGAAGTTTGTCGAAAAGTGATAATCTGTAATAAAAAAAAGTTTTAAATATTTTAAGCATGACAATTAATCAGTGTTTTATGCGCGTGGCGCATGAAGTAAAATTTCGAGTTGAGAAAAGCCCGAATTTGGATTTGGACGCTACGCGTCCAAATCCAAATTCTTCGGGCTTTTCTCAACTCGAAATTTTACTTCATGCTTAGTCTGGGAGTGGAAAACACTTAAATAACAATAATCTAAATAATTCAGGAATTATCAAAATTAAAGAAAATCTACGAAAAGTCTTAAAGTTTAACTAAAATTTTGGAATTTATTAAAAATTCTTGAAACTGAAAATGAACTAAAATCTTTTGAATTCACGAGCCCTAAAAAGGGAGGGCTCTAGGGCCGCCACGCGTCGCGTCCAAATCCTAATTCATCGGGCTTTTCTCAACTCGAAATTTAACTTAGTCTTCAGGAATTATAAAAATTAAAGGAAATCTACAAAAAGCCTCAAAGATTAACTAAAATGTTGGAAATTCATTAAACATTCTGAAAACTTTGAAAATAAACTAAAATCTTTTGAATTCACGGGCCCTAAAGATGAAGGGCTCTAGGGCCCGTGAATTTAGAAGATTTTAGTTAATTTTCAAAATATTGAGGATTTTTAATGAATTTCCAAAATTTGGTTTGTTGTATGTGGATCTGTGTATCAAGTAAACTCCACTGTCTAAAAATATGAAAAACAAAAAGTACTGCATGTCTTATATTTTACGTCGAAATATATTAAGTATTTTATAAATGGACTCAATAAACAAATAAATTTATAGTTTTCAAGTTATTTTCACTTGAATTTAAAATTCAGCGATTTTGCAATTAAAAATAACGCAATATTAGTACCAAAAATTACATAAATATATATATGTAAGACAATTGTTATTTTGGGTAAAGTAGACCACAAAGTGTTTCTCTGTAAACAAGTTTATTATTAATTATTTACAAAATTACAGGATTAAAGAATACCTGTAAACAAGAAACGACAATTTATGTCCACTGTTACGGTATTTGTAAGTATTTCTTTTGATCTGGTCCAAACGTCTCGAATCTGTTGACTGCTGATGACAGCGCACGGCACGCGCAGATCTCGCAAAGTGCACAAAATAAATTGTATAAAGAAAGTATATTTCTTTACATCTCCCCTCCCCCAGGGCGAAACGATTTTCTTTTTTATTCTTCTTCTTCTGTGTCCGCTTCTTCAGTTGGTATAAGTTTTGATATATGGAATAAACTGGTTTCCAAGTTCCTCTTATTGGTCCTGATTTTATATATGGTGTTTGATATTTTTTCTATTATTTCAAAAGGTCCAATTCTCAGATGATCAAGTTTTCTTCTATTTAATTTATTGCCATTTTCTATATATACCATGTCTTTTACATTGTACTCATGATGTTTTCTATTTTTGTCGTACTGTTTTTTATTGTAATCATGTGATTTTATTGATCTTTCTAAAGCAGATTTTCTATCTTTAATCCACTCATTTTTGTTTTTATTTCTTTTCAATTCTTCTGGTATGATGCTTGTGTCTGTGCCATTTAATAAGTACTCTGGTGCAAATCCCGTTGTTGAATGTTCAATTTTATTGTATTTATCTAAACATTCTCTTGCAATTGTTGTCCATGCTTTTTTATATTTTTTTTCATTTATCTTACATCTTATTTTATTGACTAAAGTTTGATTAAGTCTTTCATTTAAACCGTTTGAGAATGGTGAATTAACTGCGGTGAATATCAATTTAACATTGTTTCTTTCTAAGAATTTTTTAAATTCATTTGAATTTATTCCAGGATATTGGTCAGTTAATATCGTTCCAATTTTGTCTGTTTCTAACACTTTTTGAATAAGTTTAATGAAATCTGTGGAATTCTGTGTCTTTGAAGTTAAAATGAATGCATATCTAGTGAAATGATCGACTAGTAGATGGAGATATTTTTTTGTTGATTTTCGTCCTCCAAATCCTCCGATGGTGTCAATAGACATTATCTCAAATGGTTCAGTCGGTGGTCCCAATTGAGACAATAATCCAAATTTTTTTCCTCTTGTTTTATTTTGTATACATACATCACAATTTCTACATATTCTTTTGATATTTTCTGTTAAATTTTTTGATGTATAGTACGGACATATTCTGTACATTGTCTGTCTTACTCCTGTATGGCACCATTCTGTGTGAATTTCTTTAATCAGCTTGATACTCAATTCTTCAGACAAAATTATTTTCTCTTTAGATTTAACTTTTTTATAGTATATTCCATTCTTCTTTATTAATTTTGATTTTATTTTCCGTATTATTTCATTTTTTTCTTGGTCTGTTCTTATTTCATCAATTTGAGTTATGTTAACTATTTTTAGCATTTCTTCAGTATTATCATTTGAATCTAATACTGGATTTCGGCTCAGACAGTCTGCTTCAACGTTATTTTTTCCTGGCATATATTTTATTTGGAAGTTATATTGTGATAAGTAATAAGTTAATTCGCCTAATTCCTCATCTGTTCTCGCTTTTACATTCAAGTTTTCAAGCGGTTTGTGGTCGGAATATACTTCAAACTTTCTTCCAATTAGCCAATGTTGCCAATATTTCACTGCTTCTTTAATCGCCAAACACTCCAGATATATTGCTTTCTTTTTCTTTTGGGTTTCATTCAATTTTTTTGAAAAATATGCTACAGGTTTTTCTTGTCCATTTCTTTGTACTTGTTTCAGTATCGCTCCAATTCCTTCAAGTGATGCATCAGAATAAATTTTTATTGGCAAATCCTTGTCGAATATCTCCAAAATTGGTTGAGAACATAACAACTTCTTCATTTCTGTAAAAGCATTTTCACATTCCTCCGACCATATGAATTTTGTATCTTTTCTCAATAATCTATGTAATGGTTCTAATTTTATTGAACTATTTGGTATGTACGCATGGTAAAAGTTGATTTTTCCTAAAAATTGTCTGATATTTTTCTGAGTTCTTGGAGTTGGAAAATTCTGTATTGAAATCAGATTATCTTTTATTGGTCTTACTGTGTTATTTTCTATTATGTGCCCTAAGTATTTAACAGAATTCGAAGCAAATGTACATTTTTTAAATTTCAATCTAAATCCTTCTTTTATAATTGCTTCCAATACCTGCTCTATATTTTTAAGGTGTTTTTCAAAATTTGATGAATAAATCAATATATCGTCAATATAATTTTCTGTAAATTCCGTTAGTTTGTGTTTTCTTAAAATACTACTCAGTACCCTTTGGAATATTGCTGGTGATGTTTTTAAACCAAATGGAAGACATGTCCACTGATAATGTCCTTGTGTTACAAAACCAGTTTTTTTTCTGTCCTCGATTCGGAGTGGTATCGCCCAGAAGGCAGAATTTATATCTAATGTGGTAAAATATTTGCAATTTCTGGCTTTAATTATTAGGTCATCTATAAGTGGAAATGGTTGAGCTTGTGGTACAATGTTCTTGTTTATATCTCTAAAATCAATGCATAGACGGCTTTTCTTTCCTTCATCTCTTTTGTATGCTAGTGTTACTGGTGCAGCAAATGGGCTGCATGATTCTTCAATTATATTCTTTTCTAATAGCTTTGCTACTTGTGTTTCTATCTCTCTTTTGTCCTCTATTGAACATCGATATGGCCTTTTACAGCAATATTTGTCTACTATCAAATCTATTCTCGCCTCATAATCTTTTACTACGCCTATATCGTATTTATCTTTTGCAAATATAGTTTTATATTGTTCTATTAGATTTTCAATTTTATTTTTTTTTATGTCATCTAGATGTTTTAGATTTATTTCGAATTCATTTGTTTCTATATGTTCATTGAAATTAACTAAACACTTTTTAGTTTTATTATGATTAATGTTCATAGTAATATTCTTTTCTGCTTTTTCTGAGTGTTTAATTTGTTGTTGTGATATTTGTAGGTTTTCATCTTGGATTAGTTTGAATTTTTTTATAATGTCTAATCCTATAATAAAGTCTTCACAGTTATCTTCTCCTATAATGAATACATCTATGTAATCTTCTATATTGAAGATTTTTGCTTTTATGGTTACTAATCCTTTTGTTTCTGTCACACCATTGATTGTTTTCAAATATATTTTATTTACATCTTTTATCTTTTTTCTAATTTTGCAAAATTTTGGATTGATTAGGGAGACCTGGGAACCTGGATCATATGTTCCCATTACCTCTAGCTTATCTTCTAATAATATTTTTACTTTAATCAATGGTGTACTTACTCGTTTTTTGCTTCAGCATTTAGATTTACTTCAATAATTGAGTTGCTTTCAATTCCTTCTTTCTTTTTAAACCAACATGTCTCTTCGGGATGATATCTGATACCTTTATTTAAGCTTTCACAATTCTTGCACGGCTGTTTTCTTTCGTATCTCTTCTTGTTGTCACGTTTATCTTCGTTCTTCTTTGAAAAACTGCCTTTATTAATCAAATATTCATATTTTCTAATGTCACGCAATAGTTCAGTCGAGTTGTTACATTTTTCTTTGTCAATTTTATTTCTAATGAACTCTGGCAATCCTGCGGCTATAAGTAACACTAGGACCTTTGAAGAAATTTCATTGTCTATATCTAGTAACAACTTTTCTTTTCTCATAGCATATTCAATTAATGAACCTTCTTTATATCTATAATATATAGCATATGTTTCTGTATTCCATCCTTTGTCAGCAAATGATTCTAGAAATCTCCTTCTCCATTCATTCCATCCTGCTTCTATTGTTAATATTGTCAGAGTCGCTGAGTACCAGTCTGAGCATGTCTTATCTAGAAATAGTCTCAACATTTCAATCTTTGTAATATCCTGATCAATTTCTAACCTTTTGCATTCATTTTCAAATGTCTCTAACCATTGTTTGGCATTTGAGTTTTTAAATGTCAACTTTTCAATCATAAATTTATCTGCTATGTTTTTTAAATTCAGTTGGTTTTCATTGTTATGAATGGGTAGTACTTTATCTGTTTTTATTATTTGTTCTAAATATAAGTCATTAAACATTATATTACCCTCTTTATCAAAGTATGTCTTTTCCATTTCCGTTGTAAGTGTGATCCATACATTTCTTTCCTGACCAATTTGAGTTATACTTTTTTTTACCCTTTTATAAACATCCGTCTTCATTAGTATTCTATGTTCACTTATAAAACTAACATCATATGGCAGCACATACTTCCTATTATCCTCTGTAGTAATCGAGGTTATGATTACGACACTTGTCTTCTTATCTTTTGGGGAAACCACATATTGGAATGCGAATTTCAACTTTGTTACCATTATAAACCAAAAATTGTCGTTTTGTAAGACAATTGTTATTTTGGGTAAAGTAGACCACAAAGTGTTTCTCTGTAAACAAGTTTATTATTAATTATTTACAAAATTACAGGATTAAAGAATACCTGTAAACAAGAAACGACAATTTATGTCCACTGTTACGGTATTTGTAAGTATTTCTTTTGATCTGGTCCAAACGTCTCGAATCTGTTGACTGCTGATGACAGCGCACGGCACGCGCAGATCTCGCAAAGTGCACAAAATAAATTGTATAAAGAAAGTATATTTCTTTACATATATATATATATATATATATATATATATATATAATATTGTATTTTTTTTATTAATTATTAATTTTTATATATCGTTAACTTGTTTCTCATTGATCACTTGGTAAAACATTTCTATTAATATATAGGTATTTGATTGAAATTCACTTGGTTTGTTTTACTAATAAATTGTTTTATTTTCAATTAGTTTCGGCTTAATGCCATTTTCAAGAATGTGATGTTTAATTTTTACAAATATTGAAATTTGAAAACATTTTGAAGTTTGCCGAAAAGTGATAATCTGTAATAAAAAAGTTTTAAATATTTTAATCATGACAATTAATCAATGTTTTATGCGAGTGGCGCATGAAGTAAAATTTCGAGTTGAGAAAAGCCCGAATTTGGAATTGGACGCTACGCGTCCAAATCCAAATTCTTCGGGCATTTCTCAACTCGAAATTTTACTTCATGCTTAATCTGGGAGTGGAAAATACTCGTTAGTGAATAAATTATAACTTAAATAACAAAAATCTAAACAATTCAGGAATTATAAAAATTCAAGGAAATCTACGAAAAGCCTTAAAGATTAACTAAAATTTTGGAAATTCATTAAAAATTCTCGGAACTTTGAAAATGAACTAAAATCTTTTGAATTCACTGGCCCTAAAGAGGGAGGGCTCTAGGGCTTGTGAATTTAGAAGATTTTAGTTCATATTTAAAGTTTCAAGAATTTTTAATGAATTTCCAAAATTTTGTTTGTTGTATGTGTAGCAAGTAAACTCCACTGTCTAAAAATATGAAAAATACAAAAAGTACTACATGTCTTGTATTTTAAGTCGAACTATATTAAGTATTTTATAAATGGACTGAATAAACAAATAAATGTATAGTTTTCAAGTTATTTCCACTTGAATTTAAAATTCAGCGATTTTGAGATTAAAAATAACGCTATATTAAAACAAAAAATTAAATAAATCAAAATTTTATAATATTGTATTTTTTTCATTAATTATTTAAATATTAATAATTAATGAAAAAAATACAAATTTTGTTGATTTTCACGATTTTATTCAATTTGCTTTTTCAATTTATTCGTGTCAAAATAGTATATTATGCAACGATCATATAATGGCAGTTATTAAGACACGAGTATGAGAATTACGACACGAGCGACGAAGGAGCGAGTGTCGTAATGAATACGAGTGTCTAAATAGCCATTAAATGAGAGTTGCATACACTATTTTTTCTACGACTACTTGCAATAGAAAAATAATAAGTTTTATTTTCAAAATTAATTAAATTTATATTCAACTTATAAATTATTTTTGTACACTACATTATATGAAAAAAAATTAAATTACAATATATGAGAACTTTGCAAACAAAAATGACAGGTTTTTAATCATACTTTTTGATTTATACTAATATTTTGAATTGTACAGTTATTAAAATGAATCTGTGGCACTTTCGGTAGTTCTGAAACAATGTTGGTGGATGTTGTTATTGATGCTGATGGAGTAATGTTTATAAAATTGTTTGTTTGGCTGTGTTCTATCGAATTCAAAAGTTGATTGGCTACGTTGACTTTATTTTGGATTGACTCGTCAATATAGTTTTCAGCCACTGCGGTGGATTTCCACCCACCGTGGCGTTTTAGCGAGGTGATGTCACCACCAGCATCAACCAATATTGTGGCAGAACTGCGACGAAAGCAGTGTCCGGTGTATAAGTTGGGATCTGGAAGATTTAAGTACCTAGCAATTTCTTTGCCCATATTTCCAAACTTGTTTATTCCTACGTTTGTACTGTACATTTTCCATTTGTATAATTTGTAAAAAAAAAGATGGGGTTACACAATGTTGTTGACGAAGATTCATGTAGTTCTTGCATATACCGTAATCTTTTCCGGTAACTGAACATTTTCGCGTTGTTTTTGTTTTAGTATCATTAATTGTGACTAAAATAGTTGTTCCAAAATCATTTACGTCTTTTAATTCCAACTTGTGCAGCTCATGCCTTCTACAAGCTCCCATAACACCAAAGATACATACTACCTATGAAAACAACAGTTTAAAATATAAATTTTAAACTAAAATTAACTTACCTTGGTCAATAAATATTTTACGTCTGGGGCTTCACCAATAAATTGCTTTATTTCATCAGTGGTAAAGGTTTTAGATTTTTTGGGTACATATACTTCAGATTTTCTTTTTAACAAGACAAGCAATTTGAAATATTTGGATATGTCCACTTTGTGTTTAATGGATAAAGTTGATTTAATAATGGAATAATGAGTCCATAAAGTTGTGGATTTTAATTTCTTGCACAATTCATCGAAATAAACTAATAATACATTTTCAGAAAAGCTGCTAACCTTATTTTTATTCCTCCATTCCATAAACTGAGAGTAACATTTTTCATAAATTTTTGCCGATTTTACTGGTAGTAAATTATTTGAGGTTTTTGAGGCTTGTTCTACAACCTTCGGAGGAATTAGATTTTCAATTTCACTATCACTATCGCTCATTTTTGTCGATGTTTATACAATTACGTACGTTGACAAATTGACAATTTTAAATTGTCATTCCATCATACCCAGCATGAGCTTGCTACGATGTGAATGAAAATATGAAAATCTGTATCGAAATGAAAATCTGCATCGAAATGAAAATCTGTATCGAAATGACCCTTATTTCGATACAAGTAGTAACTGTCTAATAAATCAATTTAAGTATAGTAGTAGAAAAACAATAATTTGCACAAGTCAGGTGCTTATTAAACAAAATGTCAATGTGAAATAAACTAGGAAAGAAGAAAATGTTAAAATAAATGGGCAAAAATCAACAAGCATAAAAATTACATAAACTGTTAAACAAAATATATAGTAAAATTATTCAAAGCTAAAAAATAAACCCTCAAGTCAATCCAAACACAAATCATCAAAATTGATTAAAAAAAAAAAGTTAAAATTGCATAATTTAACAGAAGTATCATTTACACAAACGACAGGGTTCAAAACCCTCATATCATCATCAAAATTTACATACTCATTGAAAACTCGGTGCAGTTTATAAATTCAATATAAAGTGGTTAGGATCTTCACAAAATAAAAATCTAATGTCAATTTTAAAAAATTAGATTATTACAAAGGAGTAACTAAATATTAGTTTTGAAGAAATATTAAAATATGAAGACTTTAAATTTTCAAGCATTCGTGATTTTTAAAAGAGTTCAATTTGGAGCTTTAAACGAGTGTTTTCCACTCCCAGACTAAGCATGAAGTAAAATTTCGAGTTTAGAAAAGCCCCGTGAAAATTTGTCGAGGGTCGCGCAGCGACCCGAGACAAATTTTCTGGGCTTTTCTAAACTCGAAATTTTACTTCATGCGCCACGCGTATAAAACACTGATTTATTCTAAAGCTCAAAATATATTGATTATGTATGTACATTTACAAAGTATAACATAAATAAATATATTTGGTCGATTTTCAGCGTACTGTAATAAATAATTGAAAAATTAGAATTCCAGTGGGAAGGAGGCAAGTTCCCATTCTTGGCCATACGTTGCCCTATTCCCCCTGGAATTCTAATTTTTCAATTATTTATTACAGTACGCTGAAAATCGACCAAATATATTTATTTATGCTATGCTTTGTAAATGTACATACATAATTAATTTATTTTGAGCTTTAGAATAAATCAGTGTTTTATATGCGTAGCGCATGAAGTAAAATTTCGAGTTTAGAAAAGCCCCGTGAAAATTTGTCGAAGGTCGCGCAGCGACCCGAGACAAATTTGGATTTGGACGCGTAGCGTCCAAATCCAAATTCGGGCTTTTCTCAACTCGAAATTTTACTTCATGCGCCACGCGCATAAAACATTGATTAATTGTCATGATTAAAATATTTAAAACTTTTTTATTACAGATTATCACTTTTCGGCAAACTTCAAAATGTTTTCAAATTTCAATATTTGTAAAAATTAAACATCACATTCTTGAAAATGGCATTAAGCCGAAACTAGTTGAAAATAAAACAATTTATTAGTAAAACAAACCAAGTGAATTTCAATCAAATACCTATATATTAATAGAAATGTTTTACCAAGTGATCAATGAGAAACAAGTTAACGATATATAAAAATTAATAATTAATAAAAAAAATACAATATTATATATATATATATATATTTATGTAATTTTTGGTACTAATATTGCGTTATTTTTAATTGCAAAATCGCTGGATTTTAAATTCAAGTGAAAATAACTTGAAAACTATAAATTTATTTGTTTATTGAGTCCATTTATAAAATACTTAATATATTTCGACGTAAAATATAAGACATGTAGTACTTTTTGTGTTTTTCATATTTTTAGAATAAATCAGTGTTTTATATGCGTAGCGCATGAAGTAAAATTTCGAGTTTAGAAAAGCCCAGAAAATTTGTCTCGGGTCGCTGCGCGACCCTCGACAAATTTTCACGGGGCTTTTCTAAACTCGAAATTTTACTTCATGCTTAGTCTGGGAGTGGAAAACCCTCGTTTAAAGCTTCAAATTGAACTCTTTTAAAAATCACGAATGCTTTAAAATTTAAAGTCTACATATATTATTGTATTTATTTTTTGCATGCAACTAATTTCGTAACTTCTCGATTATTTCAGTTGGCTAAGAACAAAATTATTTTCCTCAACTCGTACAAGATGAAGCTTTCCATAATTTTCGGCGTCATCCACATGATTTTCGGCGTTTGCATGAGCGTCGCCAATTTCAAGTGAGTGCTTTTTTTTTCTGAATCTAAATCACCATGTTTCTAATCGTTCACTTTCCAGGCATTTCAAGAAAATGGAAAACTTCTTCTTAGACTTCCTCCCGCAAATTCTCTTCCTCGTCTGTCTGTTCTTATGGATGGTCATCATGATGTTCATGAAGTGGATCATGTATTCAGCTCAAAATGGCAGTAAGTAATTTATAATAAAGGTGACGTATAGAATCACCTTTTTTATATCGATCAACTACTTTCAAAATCTCGTAAGTCTAAAAAGTAAAATTTTACAAGAGACACAATATACAAGTTAACTGCAAAGCTCATATTCTCCACTTTTTTAAATAAACTTGGCGGACATAAAAAAACCGCCAACTCAATTTTCACAAAAAGTCGAGAATGTGAGTTTTGCAGTTAGACCACTCAATTATTATATGAGCTGCTCAATCTCTTTGATTTTTTTATGGTACGTATAATTTTATCTAGAGTGATTTTTTAGGTTTAGACTGATATTGGTAAATAAATAATGTCTGACTTACTAGAATTGTGTTTTGAAAAATCGGAACTTACGAGGTTTCGGAAATAGTTGATCAATATTTTTCTTTATAAAATCTACAATTAGGTTAGGTTAGGTTCCAATGGCAGCAGTTAGATCGTTCACTTAGGCCCAAAGGGCCCCTTGTGATACCATAAGGGGTGAAAAGGAGTCAGATCTCCCCTCCCTCCCCATCTATACAAACCAATCCGAGCACCTAATGAACTCGATCAGATTTCTCACATCTAGAGGCGTGAGGTCCGTTAGTCCATTCGCGTAGTGCATACCAAGGTACTTGATCCTTTCCCCTTCGAGAGCAGTGCACTTTCCCAGATAGTGAAGTACCGTCTCTTCCTCCTCTACATCCAGGCATCCTCTGCAAAAGTCATTGTGCATTGTCCATCTTTTTTGCATGTCTGCCTAGGAGGCATTGGCCCGTGAGGATGCCTACCGCCTTCTTTATGTCGATTCTGCTAAGTGCAATTAATCTGTTGCTGTTTATAGTATCCCATATAGGCCATAGCTGCCTTGTTATGAGACACGTATCTTCTTCTCTCGATGCTATCATCTGGTCCCTAAGTAGTCTCTTGCATTCCGAGTTCAGTAGACAGGTCCTTCATTCTTGCCCCCTTCCTTGCAAGGTCGTCGGCAATTAAATTTCTCCTGATATCACTGTGACTAGGTACCCACATGAGTCCCACGTCACAGTTATTTGCAAGCCAATTTAGTGATATTTTACAGTCTCTGACCCCCTTCGAGGTGCAGTACGGACTATTCAGTATCTTAATGGCGGCTTGGCTATCAGTAATGAACCTGATGCGGCTCCCCTGACGGTCATTTTTGTGGATCCAGTCCACTGCCACTCGGATGGCCATCACCTCTGCCTGAGGAATGATACAGTGGTTTGGAAGTCTAAAATACTTTTTGAGGTTGAAATCTTGTGAGAAGATTCCTCCCCCTACTCTGTTTTCAGACTTGGAACCATCCGTAAAGAGCTAGACGTCCTTGCCTTGAACTATCTTGCCCTCTAACCATTTGGTTTTGTCCGGATTGGAAGTGGAGAACTTATTTTCAAAATTAAGTTCGGGAGTGCGGCTGTCAGTCTTCAGGGGGATATCGACAAGCTCATTCAGGATCCTTCCATGGCCCTGTTTGCTAGTGCTCCATATCCCAACTGAGTTGATTGTGATGGCTGTGGTAGCTGCAGCATATCTGCAGTAGAGGTCGACTGGAGTTAGATTTAGTATTATATCTAGCGCTTTTGAGGGGGTGGACCTGACCGTCCCTGTTATGAGCAATTCGACGGCTCTCTGAGCTTTGCCGAGTGCAGTTTGGTGGATCCTTTTGTCGAGGGCAGTCCATCAGACTGCGGCCCCGTAGAACTTAATGGGCCTTACCACGGCCGTGTAAATCCAGTGAACAACGGTTGGTTTCAGTCCCCAGTCCTTGCCCACTGCTCTTTTACAGGAGTACAGCGCGACGGGCGCTTTCCGTGCTCTCCTGGATATTGGGCTTCCAACTAAGCTTCCTGTCGATTAGAATGCCCAAATATTTAGCTTGCTCTTTTACCACCAGTTCCGTGCCGTTTAGAGTAGGAACTTTGAAGTTCGGTATTTCATGCATTCTGGTGAAGAGTACAAGCTCAGTTTTGAGGGGGTTTACTCCTAGTCCACACTTCTCACACCAGCGGGTTACCTTGCGGAGTGCCTGCTCCATAAGTTTGGATAGGATGTTTAAGTTTTGCGTTAGACCACTCAATTATTATATGAGCTGCTCAATCTCTTTGATTTTTTTATGGTACGTATAATTTCACCTAGAGTGATTTTTTATAAGTATTTTGTGTAGATGGTTTGTACTGATATTGGTAAATAAATAATTTTTGACTTACGAGAATTTTTTTCTGAAAAATCTAGACTTACGAGGTTTCGGAAATAGTTGATGAATATTTTTCTTCATAAAATCTACAATTAAGTACTTGGCAAATTTATTTAGGTATATCTTATTTTCTTTTTTGATAATTTTAAAATCTGAGTGTACAATATGAAATGAGTCGCCCAGTTGCAAAACCAGCCATACACCTTTTTTTTACGATTTTGAGGTTTTGGTATCCCTGGATTCTAATCGTTTTAGGCTACAATTTTAAAAATAAATTGACCTTCAAAACCCAACCTAAACCTTTTAAAATAAGGTTTGAAAAATCCTGTCGAATGAAAAACCTGGTACATTTCTTGATTCCAAAAGCTGACATATTTTTTCAGTTGCATAATATACGAACTTTTTACTTTGTTTTACATATTTTTTCTTGTTCCCATTCTATAAACCGCTCATTCAACACTATTTTCATTTATTTAAAAGAAGCTGCAAAATCAGTTTTTGTCATTTTGCCGCAAGTTTGTCAAAACACGTATGGCTGGTTTTCAGCGACGGCTCGCAGCCTAACTTCAGGGTAAGCCACAGCGCCAAGACACACAAAATTTGATGTTGGGATCGGGCTTCATAAATACGAGGAATCGCACAACAAAGTCACCTTTCAATAACGGATACATATTACCTTGGGTCCCCGGCCTAGCCTGAAGTTAAGCTGCGAGCTGCCGCTGCTGGTTTTGCATCTGTGCTACTCAAATAAAGAAATAACTGGATTTCAATTAAGATATAATAATTATTTTTTTCTTTAAGGTGATATTCCATACGGCACAGCGTGTGCGCCTTCGGTACTCATCTACTTCATCAACATGATGCTGTTCAAAGAAAGCGAAGTACCTAAAAAATGCAAAATGTACATGTTCGAAGGCCAAGATATCCTCCAAAAGTGCCTCGTGTGTTTTGCTTTAATCTGCATTCCAGTGATGTTGCTGGGCAAGCCGATTTACGTCATGATGAAGAGATCGTCCAAAAAGAAATTGGTAAGCAACAACTGTACTTCCGGTTTTTTTATTGACCAACCAGATTTGGGCTTAATTTTTCTTAGGTTCTTTGATTACTTGGGTGTCCCTACTATTTGTCATGTAATGACATTGATGTATGAATGCCATGTTGCAATTAATTAATTATTTGACAGGAAAGTGGTAATAAAATGCCGAACATTACTTTCGCCATTTTACAACCACTTTTCTGTCAAATAATTAATTAATTGCAACATGGCATTTATATATCGCCACTTAATGAATCTTTATGATAGAGTAATTAAGCAAATTAAGCACATGGCAACCATGTAGGAAAGATAACTTAAATTTTCTTTTGAAGGTCAGAATTACAATTAGAGTATCCAATGAAATATCCAAAATTTAAAAAAAATAACTAGATCTGGTTGGTCAATAAAAAAAAACGAATATACCATCGGTGGACATACAATGTTGGGACAGAACGAAAATTGGATAATGTCAAACATAACCAAATTTATATCGGCTAAGTTAGGTTTTAAAAGTAAGGTTATATATAATATGGAGTGAAAGGAATTATCGAAAAACTATTAAAAAAAAGAGATTTTCATTTTTGACACATCAAATGACAATTAACTGACAAGTCGAAAGTTTTATACACTCTAAAAAACTTTTACGTGTCCAAACATTTTATTTCAACCGATGGTACTTATAGTTCATAAAAAAATAATTGATAAGCCATTTTATTTCCTATTTATAAAAAAGAAATCAGTAAGCAAACAGTATTTAGAATTTATTAAATTAGAATGACAAGCAAGACAAGTGTACTCATAACTTATAAAAAAAATTACAAGCAATTGTACTTTCCATTCATAAATAAATCTGTTGCATACATACAGCTAATTTTTCTTCTAAGCATTGACGTTTTTAACGAGTGTTTCCACTCCCAGATTAAGCATGCAGTAAAATTTCGAGTTTAGAAAAGCTCTAAAATTTAGTTTGGTCACTCCGCGAAGCTTTAGGAGTAAAAGAAAAACTCCTAGTATAAAATCCTCATAAAATGATTCGAATATTTATAAAAGGATTCGAATACTTACAAACGGATTTCAATCGTCAAAAATCATTCGAATTAATTGTGGGGATTAATATGAAAAATTTGTTTTGTATGTTTTTAAATTTCTCGTTATATCACTGTTTTATACGCGTGGCGCATGAAGTAAAATTTCGAGTTTAGAAAAGCCCCGTGAAAATTTGTCTCGGGTCGCTGCGCGACTCTCGACAAATTTTCACGGGGCTTTTCTAAACTCGAAATTTTACTTCATGCGCCACGCGTTCAAGACATTGCTTTGAAGTAAAGTTCAAAAACACACAAATACATCTTTAATCAGAGTAACACAGATATTTAGTCTGTTATCAACGATGTTCAGTGTTAATAATAAATAATTAGGTTTTGCATATTTTTGTTAAAACAATTGATAACGATATTTATATGTTAATGGTTGCAAAAAAATTATAAAATCAAATTTATTCTTAAAGGATTTGTATTCATGATTCGAAAAAACAGGATTCGAATCTTTGATTCGAATCATATTTATCTCTTACGAATCCTTTATTCGAGTATTCGTGATTGGAATCATATTAGGTGATTCGGATTCGTGATTGGAATCCTTTTCACGAGGATTCGTCCCAGCTCTGCTATTAATACAGCTGTAACAATTTTGTTTGTATGTTTAGGTGAGCAGTAATGGTGATATAAATCAAGGAATGGAGCTTCAACCGGAAGTGGTTGAAGAACCTAAACACGTGGAAGCTCACGGCGAGGAAGAAGAAGAACCCATGGGAGAGATCTTCATCCATCAAGCCATCCATACGATTGAGTATGTGCTCAGTACAGTGTCACATACGGCTTCTTATCTTCGTTTGTGGGCCTTGTCTCTCGCTCATGCTCGTAAGTCACTTAACTTTCCTAAAAAGTACAAAAGTATGAACACTTAAAACATTGTGAATTTTATAATAGAAAATATAGACAGAGGAAACAATTTATGACTTTGTTGCGGTTAAATGCCCGGAGATAGCAATGAACTGTACGAGCCCTTTTAAAAGGGGAACATATCCGGTGTGAGGGTGGAGAATGCGCACGCAGTCTATTGAAAGAAATCTTGATGCTTAAGGAAACTAACTTTGACTTTTATAACAATCCTATCGATCTGGATGCACGGTGTTCATCGTACGTTCAACTTAAATGACATGAAGGTTGAACGAGAGATAGGTTTCTCGTTAAGCCTACAGTGAATGCCGTGCATCCAAATTGCAATCCACATACATACAACGAATTTTTCTTTCAAGCATTGCATTTTTTAACGAGTGTTTCCACTCCCAGATTAAGCATTAAGTAGAATTTAGAAGTTTAGAAAAGCCATAACATTTGGTTTGGTCGCTCCGCGAAGCTGAAACACGTGCCTACTACCTGGAACAAAGTCAAAGTGGTCTTTATCCCTAAGCCTGGGAAGGACTTAACCCAGCCAAAGGGATACAGAGCAATTTGCTTCACATCGTTCCTCCCTAAAACGACGGAAAAACTAGTTGAAAGACATATAAGGGAGACCTCACTATTAGAGAGTCCGCTTCATCCCTTCCAACACACCTTTCAAGCTGGAAAATCATGTGAGTCTGCCTTACACCAACTGGTAGTAAAAAATAGAGGACACGCTGAAAAACAAAACAGTGGCACCGGCCACATTTCTAGATATTGGGGGAGTATTTGACAACACCTCTATCAGAACGATCGTATAAGCAGTCGAAAGTCACGCTGTGGAAACCACAATAAGTCTGTGGCTGCAATCCATGCTGACGGACAGACTAGTACTTACGGAACAATATGATGAAAAAATAAACTTAAAAACCAAAGGGGGATGTCCCCAGGGGCGCGTTCTATCCCCTCTTTTATGGGACATGGTGGTGGATGAGGTACTAACGTTATTTAACGAATCAAGATATTACACCCAGGGGTATGCGGATGATGTTGTCATTCTCATCACGGGAAAATATCCAACTACCATAACAGGCATCATGAACAATGCCCTGAAAACAGTAGAACGATGGTGCGGGGAGGTGGGGCTGAGCGTTAACCCCACAAAGACTGCGGTCATCCCGTTCACTAAAAGTAGGGAATGCGTGGGCCTCAAACCCCCAACCTTCTTTAAACAAACTCTACAATTTTCCAGTGAGGTTATCTACCTAGATATTTACCTAGATACATCACTCACATGGAACCGTCAATTAAAACACGCAACCGACAGAGCAAAAACGACGGTAATGACAACAAAGCGAGCTCTGGGAAAACATGTGGCCTCAATCCAAAAATATCTATGTGGATATACAGGGTGGAAACTTTAACTGGAATAAAATTCATAACTTCGATATAGGCGATTTTTGCAAAATATCCCGAAACACGCTAAGTATTGTTTTTTCTTGCCCTCATTTCTATGTATATGCTGCTTGTTTATCTGTTCCCGGAAGAGCGCAGCCACCTCTGACTTTTTTTTTCAAATGGAAAGGTATGTCAAGTGACACCTCGTTTGAAAGGTCTCTTCGCAAGTAATACAACACACTATTTATTTCTTGAATATTTACAAATCCCACGTGATAAAAAAAAAACACTTTTATAACTTGAATACTATTTAATTCAACAAATGTTCAAAATGGGCACCGTTTCTTTCTTGGCAAAGTGCAAATCGATGATAACATGCATCTTTAATGTTTTGTAACATTTCTGGTGTGACTTGCCGTATTTCATGCCTAATACGTTGCTTAAGGTCCTCAATGTCGTGCCTGCATCTTGTAAGGATATAGCTTGGCTGATCTAAGAATTTTCAGGACAGTAGTATGACTAATCTCGTTGTCACGGGCCAGTTGCCTGGCTGGAGTCACTGGATTTTCTTGAAGAGTTAATAATACGTTTAGCCTGGTATCTGCTTGAACAGTGGGATTTCGCTGTCTGGGCACAACCCTGACATGACCCAAATTGTTGTATTGTGTCTCAATTTTGCTTATGGTACCTTGGCTAATGGGTGATAAATCCGGATGCTCTTCTCGAAATAACTGAGCAACCTCAAGCTGACTTCGTCTTCTGTTACCATAACCGATCATCATCAGAATCTCGATTCGGAGATTTTCGGTTAAATACTGCATTTTAGAAATCACTTCGACAACTTGACGAGCGTATGTGACTGCTTTGGTGACTATTATTATCACTAGTAACTAAGCAACGCAGTTCCATAGCATCAAAACACATGTCAAAAACAGACAACTTTACGCCGAAACATGTTCAATGTAAAAGTGGTTTTCTTTTTTTTATCACGTGGGCTTTGTAAATATTCAAGAAATAAATAGTGTGTTGTATTACTTGGGAAGAGACCTTTCAAACGAGGTGTCACTTGACATACCTTTCCATTTGAAAAAAAAGTCAGAGGTGGCTGCGCTCTTCCGGGAATAGATAAACAAGCAGCATATACATAGAAATGAGGGCAAGAAAAAACAATACTTAGCGTGTTTCGGGATTTTTTGCAAAAATTGCCTATATCGAAGTTATGAATTTTATTCCAGTTAAAGTTACCACACTGTATAATACAGTAGAAAAACCCATGATCACCTACGGATGCACAATATGGTGGCTGAAAGTAGAACAAAGTACTGCGCAGACAGCTCTCTCTAGAGTACAGCGACTAGCCTGCTTTTGCATAACTGGTGCTCTGCGTACAACACCAACTGCCTCAATGGAGACCCTACTAAACCTCCAACCACTAAGTCTAGTGGTTAAAAGTGAGGCCAGACTAGGGGCATACAGGTTGAGGACTACTGGAAACTGGCACCTCACAGAAAACCACTCCAGAATAGAACAGGTAGTTACCAAACCTTTACTGCAAATGGGAAGTGACTACATGATACCACGCTACTCCCTTAATAGACCCTTCACAATACAGTGTGAAGGGGACAAGGAGAAGCGCAACCCTCCACCTTGAAACTTGCTCTGGTACACCGACGGGCAAAGCAGGTGGAGCTGGCCCTGGGATCCACGGCGTAACCCCAAAATGTGACATCTTTGTGTCTCTGAGGATAATGGCAACTGCACATCAAGCCGAAATCTTCGCGATTAACCAATGTATTATGGAAAACCTGCGACGGGGATATAGGAGGCAAAAGATCTTGATCCTCACAGACAGCCAAGCTGCTCTAAGAGCACTTGATAGCTACAAGATCCAACCTAAGCTAGCATGGGAGTGCATTCAAAACCTGACGAAACTGGCAACCGTAAACACCGTAACTCTACGGTGGACGCCGGGATACACAGGGGAGGATGGCAACGAGAAAGCCGACGAATTGGCAAAGATTGGATCACGTAGACCTTACATTGGACCAAAACCGATGCTACTGATCCCCAAAAAGTCAATAAGACCAAGCGTAAGAGAGTGGACTATAGAAAGATACACCGAGCGCTGGAAAAAACCTGACAGGGCACAGACACAGTAAACTACTGCTGGAAAAGAACTAGCAACTAAGACCCTCAGACTCAGTAGATACAACCTTAGAATGGTCACAGGAATGATAACTGGACACTGCACCCTAAGGAAACATCTGCATAACATGAAACTGTTTACAGAAGATCCAATATGCAGACTATGCTATGAAGAGGATGAAGACACCTCACATGTACTATTCGAGTGCGAGGCACTTACTACCTGAAGAGAAGCAAACCTTGTCCAAGGGAATTCAACCCACTTTCCGAAGGGAAAGATGATCGAAAGCTGTTGGAATTAGCTAATGAAACAGAGCTCTTTGATGAACTACCGAAATGGAAGAAGTACAATAAGCCACACGGTAGCGGTGCTAGAACAGAAATAACCCTAACTTTCGTTCCTTGCCCCTAAAAAAAAAAAAGAACTCGAAATTTTACTTCATGCGCCACGCGTACACAACACTGATTTAAAGTAAAGTTAAATATATTTTGTTTATGTTTCAAAATCTTTATTATCTGTAACCAAATCGTATGTTTCCTTATTAGTGCTTGTTGAATACATTTTCTTTACACATGTCAGGTACAAAAATAAATAAATAAATAATCACCCCACTGAGTAAATACATTGAAGTAATGTTTCATCAACATTAATACATCGATCAATGTTGTTATAATGTTGATATAACGTTATTTGTTTGTTTTTTGCTCAGTGGGACAGGAACCGTAAAATATGTTGTTACAGTAATGATAAATTAAAATAAAACAAAATAAAAATGCTTTCAAAATACCAGAAATATGCGTTGGGATATATGAGTATACTTAAAAGAAAAACTCCCCGTATGAAATCTTTTACCCGACAAAATATTTATTCTTTATCTATACCGACTTAAAGATTTTTAATTTTATTTCAGTACATTTGTGTTTTTTTGTTTTGTTTGCAGAATTATCTGAAGTATTGTGGAACATGGTGTTCCAAATGGGCTTAAAAGGTCCGGGTTATATGGGCGTCATCATGATTTACCTTATTTTCTATGCTTGGTCAGGTCTGACTCTCGCCATTTTGGTGATGATGGAAGGACTCAGCGCTTTCCTTCACACACTTCGTCTGCATTGGTGAGTGATAATAAAAAATAGCATAAAAATTCCAATCAAATTTTAAAGTTTATTAAAAGTGCGATTCTTTTTTAATATATTCGAAATATCAGAAAAGTAAGCGCTTGACTTGAAAATTTGCAGAATACAGGGTGTCCGTATTTCGACAGAATGTATGGGGGTCTCAGTTATTTGAAAAGATAGAGAGTCGGTTAAACTGGGACAAAGTTGCGTATTTAGGGTCTAGCAATAATCTGAAAACAATTTTGAAATATCTTCTTTTGTTTTCAAGATACCAACAAAAAATTGTTTTTATTCAAAAACTACTGAATCTGGACAGTTAGAACTTTGGCATTATACTGGCACTTTTTAATGAGGAATCTAGTAGCATTATATTTTTTAAGATAACTATAACATTTACCCGGGGACCATAGCTAACTTTTGTTTTTCTTATGGGCGCCATTTTGAATTTTTATATTGTTTGAAATAATATTTTTATCTGAACTCAGTGATGTATCACACTCATAATTTATTTTAGATTTGATATTTAAAATTATAATATTTTCTTTTTTGCAAAGTGTGCCTTGGCAACAATGACGTCATATCTATAAATAAATGAAATATTGACAGCAATCAATCATTGTTAGCATTCAAAATTAATCAATAACTGTCAATCTTTTGTAATAAAAATAATAAGTATCGATTATCACACAAAACATAAAGTATGTTTTTAACTTTACTGTAAATCAGTGGTTTATACGCGTGGCGCATGAAGTAAAATTTCGAGTTTAGAAAAGCCCCGTGAAAATTTGTCTCGGGTCGCTGCGCGACCCTCGACAAATTTTCTACGCGGGGCTTTTCTAAACTCGAAATTTTACTTCATGCTTAGTCTGCGAGTGGAAGACACTCGTTACTTTAAAATACATCACAACTGTTAAAATATGTATCGTATTAGTGTTTTGTCATTAAATCACTATATTGACTGTATTTGATATAGTGATTTAAGTGACTTATAATCATAACATCACAATAGCCGAAATACAGTCCATAGAGAGATATAATCAGACAAAATCTTGGCATTGTCAAAAGACAGTCAATCAAGCCACTTACAGTCACAATAGTCAAAACACGGTCAATATAGATATAATATGATAAAATCCTATAATAGTCCAAAGGCAGTCAAGCAATTTATTGAGATTGAAAATGTCACACCAGTATTTCGTTTATAAACAAATACATTTTCTATTAGTACAGTCAATACCCAGCTGGATACCCATCTTTAGGGGTGATATGTAAGCAAATTATGGGTCCTAGGAGTTGTCAAATAAGTGAGTTAGTCAACTGTTTCCAAGGCATTCCTTACAAATAAACAAAAGATTACAATTTTACATATAAAATGTACAAAAAGTTCTTCCAAAAAATATAAAAATCCAAAATGGCGCCTGGTCCCTGGGTAAATGTAATAGTTATCTTAAAATAAAATATGTTACTAGATTTCTCGTTAAAAAGTGCCTGTATAATGTCAAAGTTGTACATGTCTGGATTCAATAGTTTTTGAATAAAACATTAAACACGAAATTGCAAAAAATCAGTTTTTTGACAATATCTCAAGAACGAAAAAAGATAATAGATGATTGAGTTACGTGAAGATTATAATAATAAAAAGAAGTATCAATAACCTTTCTTCACACACTTTATTTTAATACCAGATGTACATTTCTGTCACCAAGTGACCATTATCAATGGATTTTAATACTAACTTATACAAACAAAAATAGGAGTATATATACAGAACAGATTAACAAAATATAATGAGCGTTAGGCGGTGGAGTTTAATGTGGGGAAAAAACGTACATTAACGGGTCGGTTTATGGAAAGGGGGATGAGCGGTAGGTAAAGACAGGTATATTCGGGTTAAGTAAAAGGAGGTATTAAATCTAGTAATTTGTTATTGAGTGGACTTAAATCAAAATTCATTAAGTTGTTTGCGTGTTTTTTCATTGCAATCGCTTCTAACATGTTTAAGTGATAATTGGATGACTGTTTTATTAATTTCATATTATTGATTGATATCTTATGGCCAGTTTCTAGTGAATGATTTGCTACGGCTGATTTTTCATTATTAAAATTTCTTAAATGGTTCATGTGTTCTTTAAAACGTATTCTTAAGTTTCTTTGCGTTTGCCCGACATACACCTTATTACAATTGTTGCAGTTAATTGAATAAATACCTGATTTATCAAGATATTCTGGTTGAGAAAAAGTATTACCCAAGGTTTGTCCTAATTTAGTTTTGATATAATATGCGGGAGTTAAATTGTAATTTTTAAATAATTTGTTTAAGGGGTTTTCTAGGTTCGGATCGTAAACTATTCTTACAAATTTGTTGTCTAAGGTAGGGGGGTCTGGAAGGAGGCGTGATGAGTTACAGAGATTAATTTTAAATTTATGTTTATTTATTAAATTGTTTATAGTATTGGGATTGTATTTTAACTGTTTTGCAATCTTATGGATGGTTTGGATTTCTTTATTTCTATTCTCCGTTGATAATGGGATGTTGAAGGCTCTGTGGATTAGGTAATTAAAGGAGGCTAATTTATATTTCATTGGGGCTTTTGAGCTAGCATGCAAGTAATTAAATGTATGTGTGGGCTTTCTATATATTTGGAAATCTAATTTGTTTTTATTTCTTGTGATAAGCAGATCCAAGAAGGGAAGAGAATTGTTTACTTCGTATTCATAAGTGAAATTAATACTGTTATGAAAGGAATTAAGCGATGAAATAAAAGGTTGAATGTTGAAATCTGTTTGAACTATTGCGAAAATATCATCAACGTATCTAAACCAGACGCTTGGAAAATTTTTTAGTACGTTTTTGGCTTTGTTTTCAAACTCGTTGAGGAAAATGTTGGCTAAACGAGTTTGAAAACAAAGCCAAAAACGTACTAAAAAATTTTCCAAGCGTCTGGTTTAGATACGTTGATGATATTTTCGCAATAGTTCAAACAGATTTCAACATTCAACCTTTTATTTCATCGCTTAATTCCTTTCATAACAGTATTAATTTCACTTATGAATACGAAGTAAACAATTCTCTTCCCTTCTTGGATCTGCTTATCACAAGAAATAAAAACAAATTAGATTTCCAAATATATAGAAAGCCCACACATACATTTAATTACTTGCATGCTAGCTCAAAAGCCCCAATGAAATATAAATTAGCCTCCTTTAATTACCTAATCCACTGAGCCTTCAACATCCCATTATCAACGGAGAATAGAAATAAAGAAATCCAAACCATCCATAAGATTGCAAAACAGTTAGAATACAATCCCAATACTATAAACAATTTAATAAATAAACATAAATTTAAAATTAATCTCTGTAACTCATCACGCCTCCTTCCAGACCCCCCTACCTTAGACAACAAATTTGTAAGAATAGTTTACGATCCGAACCTAGAAAACCCCTTAAACAAATTATTTAAAAATTACAATTTAACTCCCGCATATTATATCAAAACTAAATTAGGACAAACCTTGGGTAATACTTTTTCTCAACCAGAATATCTTGATAAATCAGGTATTTATTCAATTAACTGCAACAATTGTAATAAGGTGTATGTCGGGCAAACGCAAAGAAACTTAAGAATACGTTTTAAAGAACACATGAACCATTTAAGAAATTTTAATAATGAAAAATCAGCCGTAGCAAATCATTCACTAGAAACTGGCCATAAGATATCAATCAATAATATGAAATTAATAAAACAGTCATCCAATTATCACTTAAACATGTTAGAAGCGATTGCAATGAAAAAACACGCAAACAACTTAATGAATTTTGATTTAAGTCCACTCAATAACAAATTACTAGATTTAATACCTCCTTTTACTTAACCCGAATATACCTGTCTTTACCTACCGCTCATCCCCCTTTCCATAAACCGACCCGTTAATATACGTTTTTTCCCCACATTAAACTCCACCGCCTAACGCTCATTATATTTTGTTAATCTGTTCTGTATATATACTCCTATTTTTGTTTGTATAAGTTAGTATTAAAATCCATTGATAATGGTCACTTGGTGACAGAAATGTACATCTGGTATTAAAATAAAGTGTGTGAAGAAAGGTTATTGATACTTCTTTTTATTACGAAAAAAGATATTTCAAATTTGTTGTTAGATTAATATTGGGCTCTAAAATAAGCAACTTTGCCCCAATTTAACCCTCTATCTCTTCAAATAATCGAGATCCCTATACATTCTGTTGAAATACGGGCACCCTGTATAGATAACTGAATAAAAGTCCCTTGTTTTTTTCACTACTGTTTTTATTTATTTATATTGTAAACATGTTTCTTTAAGAGATTAATGGCAACCAAATTAACAAAATTTACAATATGATTAAAATTACCAAATGATATTGTAAATTTTCAAGTCGAATGATTACTTGTTTTTAACAAGACCGTTAGCCAGAAAAAAACATTCAGGGGGATATAAAAATTTCGGGGGGAGTTAATGGTAAACATTTTGTTTTTGACGTAACGAGGCAGGTTTTACATAGTAAAATTTAACATTTCGAAAATTTCGGAAGAGGTTTGAACCCCCATATCCCCCCCTGGCTACGGTCTTGGTTTTTAACATAAAATGTATCCCGTTAGAAATAACTGCAGCAACGTTTGATTATTCATTAAAATTACCAGTAATCCAATTTAGAACAATTGCTTTTATCGTCATAAAAACATTACCATTTCCTCAAAATGATTGCAGCTAAGTTTTTCTCTTGACTCTTTTTCAGGGTCGAGTTTATGAGTAAATTCTACACTGGCCTGGGTTACCCCTTCCAACCTTTCAGCTTCAAGGCAGTTCTGGCGGAAGAAGTTGAAGATGAAGCATAAATTCGTACACGCGCAGTTTAGTACATTTTGAAGAAAATGTTAGTGAAGAAGATAGTTTTTAAAGAAATGATATGTTTTTAGCAGAGAGAGATATAATGAATAAAAATCAGCATTTTAATTAAAATAAAACACGTGAGTTATTTATCTCTATCATCCATAAAAAGTCTTTAAAATGAATGAGAATTTACTATACAAATTGTGGCAAAAGATTTGAAAGGGTGATTTATCAGCAAAAATTAAGGGAGATCTTTTATATAATTTTTTGTTGAAAACCCCTGCCTCTCCAAATTACAGCCCTCTAAAGTTAAAAGAGAAAATGTTTATATTTCATATATTCACTATGAAAAAATTTAGAAGAATGTAATTTGGCAGATGACTGTTCGTAATAAAATGGCACTTTTTGACTTTCCATCATTTTTAATGCTTTCTTCAAATCCATAATCTTGTGTTTTAGTTGATTGCCATCTAAGAAAATACAGAAAATCAATAATTTATTATAATACGCTTAAAAATCAATTTAAATTCAGATGTTGATACAATTGAAAATAAGAATTTTTTAAAATTCAGGCTTTTTATGAATGGTTTAAACAATATCGTAAAAAGTAAAATTCATTAATAGATTAAGCATGAAGTAGAGTTATTCTTTTAAGTGTGCATATCCCGATGTGCACCCTGTAAATGTTCGGATATTCACTGTTTTAAAAACGTATTTAGTTTGAAACTTTAAACGAGTGTTTCTAATCCCAGATTAAGCATAAGGTAAAATTTCGAGTTTAGAAATGCCTGAAAATTTGGTGTGGTGACCAAACCAAATTTTGAGGCTTTTCAAAACTCGAAATTTTACTTCATGCGCCACGCGTATAATTTATTGATATATTATGAAGTTTAGAGACACACACATCATTCTTTAAATAATGATAATACATAAGATTAAAGATATGAAACTGAAAAAAAATCAACACCAAAGAAAGTTAGTTGGAACTTTATCTACGAATGTTAATTCATCTAAGCGGATTTCCGCCAGACCGTGAATTTATGTTGTCGATTAAGCATGAAGTAAAATGTCATTAAAGTTTAGAACAGCCTGAAAAATCATGCTTAAGCAAGGAGTGAAAACACATCTTAGAACTCCCACTATATACATTGTAGTATTTTTTTAACTCAAACTTAACACTTTATGAAACCTGTTTAAAAAATTAGGTAAAAATTAAATACGTAGTTTATTTCACATTCTTTGTGTTAATTTAAATTTCATACTTGTTATTTAAGTTAAGTTAAATTAATATATTTCATCAACACAAATTCAGAAACACTTTGCATTTCGTTAAATCAAAGTATTTCAGAAACACAATTTTAGAAACGTTTCATTTTTATGTAATTTCATTTGCAAGAATGGAACAGTCCTTTTTGTCGCATTTCGTTGAAGGTGCCTTCGATGTCGTAATTTTTGTGCGATGTAGAGCTGCTTCCACATTGTGGCTGCGGTGGTAACGAGAGTGAAAGCTATTACCAGGGTTTTCGCGCCTGCTGCCCATACAAACCCTGTCATTTTTTTGGGCCTCGGCACCCGCGGCTCACAGTCCATTTTATTTGCTCACTTTGCACTTTGTAGTAACTCTTAGAATATCACAATTTTCCTATTGTCTCGAGTTATTTTATCACCTCGAAACACAACATTCATATACAGACATTGGCAATCATTTCTTATTTGATTTTGTAAGTTATTATCAATTTTTACCTATATTTGTTTTTTTCCAACCAGATTTTCGATTTAGTTTTCTTAGGTTCTTTGATTATTTGGGTGTCCCTACTGTTTGTCATGTGATGACATTGATATATGAATGCCATGTTGCAATTGATTAATTATTTGACAGAAAAGTGGTAACAAAATGCCGAAACTAATATTAATCTATATGATAGGGTAATTAAGCATATGGCAACCATGTAGAAAATATAACTTCAAATTTATTTTGAAAGCAAAAGTCAGAATTACAACCATAGTATCCAACTAAATATCCAACATTATAAAAAAAATCACAAGATCTGGTTTGCAAATAAAAAATAACAATATAAATACACGATTATTATAATCGATTATAACCGTTAAAATGTTAATTTAATCGAAATATGCTTTTCATCTAAATAAAAGGAAGTACAGAGTGCAGCATTTTCTATGGTTTCTTCAAGTACAGTACCATAAATATCAATGATAAGCAACAACTAATATGTAGTTTCATAGTTAATTTTTGGAGCATATTTCACGTGCCTAATCAAAATTTGTCTATTTTCAATTGTTTTTAAGTTATACGTCAAAACTCAAAACTTGGCTATTTTAAGATATTAAAATAACTTCCTTATTTATAAAGATATTGACACGTGGTAAAGACTTTCTTAAGACACTTTTTTAAGTAGACTACGCTGATCATATTCGATTTTGGTTTACGTTTAACCTTAACGAGATATGACATAAAGTTGTATTATTTTAAATACAAATCATAGTTGGCTATGATTTCATTCGATCGCATTTTTTGTAAGCTTTCCAAAAATATATTATTTGCAATATTTTAATTTAATTTTAGTTATTTATTTTAAGTTCATTTACATTTTCATTAATTCATCAAGAAAGCCATGATAAAATAAATGAAAAGTAAATAACAACAATATAAAACTTCAACTGTCATTATTATCTTATTACTTTCACTTTATTTGTTTATTAAAACACAAGACATTCAAAATAAACAAAATCTTATTAAACACGTAATATAGCTAAACAAAATATAATAAATACAATAAAATATTTAAGTTGATTTTGAGAATCTTCTAGATAACTTAACATCACCAAGACGTTCTTTACCAGGTATAATGTCAATAATCTTAGAAATTATTTAATTTTAAAATTGCCTGATTGTTGGTTTAGAACTCACGGACAAAAACTGTCATTCTTTCTCAGGAATAATATAAAAAAGTGAGATATCGAAGAACTTAAAAATAATATCCACTTAGCTATTTGAAAATTCATTCCGATTTTTGTTTATAAAATGCAATTAATGTGACCTCATATAAATTGCGTTCAATAAAAAAATATTTACAACTATTATTTATTATTATTAATTAGGTAATTATAATAAGATAATGAAGACAGGTAATAAACAAAATCTTATTAAACACGTAATATAGCTAAACAAAATATATTAAATACAATAAAATATTTAAGTTCATTTTGAGAATCTTCTAGATAACTTAACATCACCAAGACGTTCTTTACCAGCTATAATGTCAATAATCTTAGAAATTATTTAATTTTAAAATTGCCTGATTGTTGGTTTAGAACTCACGGACAAAAACTGTCATTCTTTCTCAGGAATAATATAAAAAAGTGAGATATCGAAGAACTTAAAAATAATATCCACTTAGCTATTTGAAAATTCATTCCGATTTTTGTTTATAAAATGCAATTAATGTGACCTCATATAAATTGCGCTCAATAAAAATATATTTACAACTATTATTTATTATTATTAATTAGGTAATTTTAATAAGATAATGAAGACAGGTAAAGCTTTATATTGTTATTGTTTACAATTCATTAATTTTTTATTATGGCATTCTTGGTATATTAATTTAAAATTCAAAAAACTTAAAATAAGTCAATAAAGTTAAATAACAATATGATAAATGATATTATTTTACAACTATTATTTATTATTATTAATTAGGTAATTATAATACGATAATGAAGACAGCTAAAGCTTTATATTGTTATTGTTTACAATTCATTAATTTTTCATCATGGCATTCTTGATATATTAATTTAAAATTCAAAAAACTTAAAATAAGTCAATAAAGTTAAATAAAAATATGATAAACGATATATTTTTGGATAACTCACAAAAAATGCTAGCGATTAAAGTCATGGCCAACTATGATTTGTATTTAAAATAATACAACTTTATGTCATATCTCCTTTAGTTCGAATCATTCGAAATTGCAATAACAACCCAAATATTGATATATTCAATGTAACGCCCCAGCTAATCAGGAATGCATTTTTATAAGTAATTATCTATAGCGCACAACCTTATATATATATATATATATATATATATCCATACTTCAAGATTTATACACTCCAAATTTTCCATGTTTTCTTTATATGTATTATTATTAGTAGTAGTTACACTATATTTTAGATATCATTATACATTTCTCTGTAATTGGAAGTAATTCTGTTGAGAAATAAAGCATTATTATTATTATTATTATTATTATTAAGGCTAAACGTAAAACAAATATAGTCAACACATTCTACTTAAAAAAGTGTCTTAAGAAAGTCTTCACCGCGTGTCATCAATATCTTTTTAAATAAGAAAGTTATATCGATATTTCAAAATAGCCAAGTTTTGAATTTTGTTGTATAACCCGAAAACAACTGAAGATAGAAAAAAAAAATGATTAGCATATTTCATGCTCTAAAAAAGAGCTCTGGACGTATGTATTAGTATATAAAATTATGAATATGTTATTCGTGAAAATGCAAACAATGTCTTAATTCATAAGACAACTTAAAACAATAATATAGTGTTGTAACAAATCAAAGCAAATAAGATTTTAAATATTTCATTGTATAATTCAATATCCGGAGGTGTATTTGCACGGAAGTAGTTGTTTCAATGGATATTTGTGAAATATATCCATTGAAACAACTACTTCCCGTGCAAATACACCTCCGGATATTGAATTATACAATGAAATATTTAAAATCTTATTTGATTTGATTTGTTAAAACGTTATATTATGTTTAAAGTGTGCAAACTATAGGAAGCATAAGCTTATTTTCTCGAATTCAAATAGTTTTGAATTTGAATTATTCTTGTTTGGTATGTATTAGTTTTTGCCTATCATTGATAATTATAGTACTTTACTTGAAGAAACCATTGAAAATGCTGCATCCTGTACAATTCGATTACTGCCTTCTTATCTATAGTTAATCATTTAATTAAATTTTAATTCCAACAAATATAAACGATTATAGTAATCGATTATAATCGATTATGCCCATCATTACTACATACCAGCATTTTTTTAAATTATGTTTTAGATTTCATTATTTGATTTTGTTGTTTATCATCAATGATGATTCATCATTGAATACAATTTTACATGTTCTATTTTTTTACAAATATATTTGTATAAATAAAATAGACAAGGCCTTCCATTTTCATTGTGTCAGAATGCAGTCACGGACGGTGATTTTGAAACGAAAGCGTTCCACACATTATCATAAAATCCATTGAAACCGAACACAATGGGACATGTGAGTACAGTATAGGGGTTCCTATATGTCTTCACATGTGGAAAAGGGGAGCGATCAACTCTAGGTCTGGTGGTAAAAATTAACCGCCCTGTGTCGAACACAGATTTTCAATCTGTTTTTCGGACGCACAAAACCGTTAGAATGGGCATTTTGTAGAAATATGATGTCTATCTTTATTTAGGGATGTTATTTGTTTTAGGATGCGATATATTTTTCAGACAGGCAGACACAAATAATTTCCTACTGTTCACATTAATAAACATGGATGTCGACTACTTTTGAAACCTCATAAGTGAAGATTAAAAAATAAATCCTCGTAACTTTTATATAAATAAAATAAAATAATTTAAAACTTTCAAATATATATTGTAAACTCGCTACAATTGTTTCGCCACACTGTGGCTTCTTCAGGCGAAGAAATGATAAATTACATTTGTCAGTACAGGTATATATACAATGTTTATGGGGGGGGGGGGGGGTGGGTTTTTCAGCAAAATTTAAATTTAGGAGTGGTGAGTTTGTTAAGTCTAATTGGTCCTCGTAAGTTAGATATTATTCATTTAACAATATCAGTATAAACCATCTACTTAAAATACTTATTAAAAATCGCTCATGATGAAGTTATATGTGCACTTCTGTGCAATAAAATTAACCACATAATAGTATTTTGTACAACGAGAGTGGATATGATGCTTATACCTCACGACGGCAAGTTTGAGGCCCGACGTCATAGGTGAGTGCCCCATATGCCGAGTGAGATTTAAACTATATCCACTCGATTTGTACAATCAACTTTTCCTACGACTAGTGAAAGAATAGGAATTAATAGTTAAACATTATTACAATTATTACATTATTACAATAATTATTAGTTACAAATGTAATTATAGAAAGTACAGTGACGTATAGAGTGCTTACACACAATAGTGTGTAAGTTCAAAATTAATTCTATAACTATTTATTTTATTTAACATAGCATATGGTTCTTAGTAATCTGGTTTAAGTTCTTGGTAGTACACTATTCACAGCAGAGGGATGCATAAAGCTTGATTTTAGGAACATTTATTTTAAAGTTTACAAAAAATAAGTATTACTTCTTATTAACCAATACGAGGATCACCAATATCCAGTTTCAACGAATAACTAAATTGATCTAAATTCTAGACTCATATTTCTATCTCCAATTTTATAAATGTTGCACTTATGTACTACAAGGAGCGTTTCTTTAAAGTATACGTATTCCACATTATTTTCTTTAATACTTTAGATATTTGTTGTTTTTTTTTTAAATTATATTTGAAGCTATAAACGAGTGTTTTCCACTCCCAGACTAAGCATGAAGTAAAATTTCGAGTTTAGAAAAGCCCCGTGAAAATTTGTCGAGGGTCGCGCAGCGACCCGAGACAAATTTTCTGGGCTTTTCTAAACTCGAAATTTTACTTCATGCGCCACGCGTATAAAACACTAAAATATTGTGAAATGCATGTATATTTGAACCTCACTTAAAATCAGTGTTTTAACGCGTGGCGCATGAAGTAAAATTTCGAGTTTAGAAAAGCCCAGAAAATTTGTCTCGGGTCGCTGCGCGACCCTCGACAAATTTTCACGGGGCTTTTCTAAACTCGAAATTTTACTTCATGCTTAGTCTGGGAGTGGAAAACACTCGTTTAAGGTTTTCAATTAAGCTGAACAGATGTCGGAAAATTTACAGCTTATGCATATGTTTACCTAAAAGAAAAAATCCCTGTATATCCTTTGGCTTAAAGGGTTTTCATATGCAATTTTAATATATCTCGCGCGATTTTTTGTCAAGGTATTCTTGCTCTGTAACTTTAGCAGAATATCTCATCTCCAGGGAAATACACGAATCACTTTCACACTTACTATCCATAATGTTTTCAATTATAAGTACAATTTGAAAACTTGCTTATGACGGAATCTCTTGACATATGTCGTTTACAAAACTTCAATAGGCTCAGTACGAGTTGTTACCTGGGTTACGTAAACAAACGTAACCAATATATTTTTATATCCTAACAAGAGTGGATATGATGCTTATATCTTTACACTTTAGTATGCAAATATGATATGGATTTCACGGTAGGAGTAGGAAAAATATGTTATAGTTAAAAACGGACATGATGAGTTTCCTAGTTTCGAAAATATGTAAATATCTCAATTTCCTTAATGTCAAAATACTGTGTCATTTCTAACTAAAATAGAAAATGGCTTTTCTTTTTCGGCTTTCTTGTATTTATTACGAGCGTTTTTTTCCAAAAGGTTTTAGTTTTGGTTTATAATAAAGGTGTTATTTTCAAGTTATGGTGTTTTATCATTTATTGAAACTGCTGCTAGGTAATTAACACAGACCCGAATTATACAACTAGAATATTGTGAAAAATAGTTATGAGACTTGTGATTAATTTTATTGCATAGAAGTGTACAGTTCTATTTAATAAAAAAAAACGTACACTTACTGTTTTACAATATCATCATCCTTAAAAGCACTACACTCCTTGTGGAGTTCTGCCTGCTTCATGATGAAGCCCTTACAATCCTTTTTGTAGGGTGGATTAATCCCTGTATATAATTGTATTACACGTGCGATTTTCTATATTTAATTTTCTCCGATATTGTTCTCCATTATTTTCTGTGTTTCGTTTTCTTCTCCCATTCGGTTATTTTACAGAAATTAACAGAAATAAAGGATCTGGGCGTGCTTTTTGATAGTGAAATCACTTTTAAACAGCACATTCTATCTGTATGTGCATCTAGCTCAAGAATGCTGGGCTTCGTTATGCGTACGAGCAAACATTTCAACAGTTGTGACGTCATTAAAATGTTATATTTCGCATTTGTTCGTAGTCTGGAATATGCTTCTTTAGTCTGGTACCCTCACTATAATTACTTCTCACTTGCAGTGGAAAAAATACAGAGAAGGTGCTTAAAATTCCTAAGTTTTAAATGTGACGGGTCTTATCCAGAGAGGGGGATAGACTATGAATCTCTCCTACAGCGGCATGATTTTCACTCTCTATTTAAACGTAGGGAAGCTTCTAGTGCTACATTTATGCATTGCTTAATCCACAACAAAATTGATTGTCCTGTGCTGTTATCAAGGGTTAACTTTTTGGTACCGAGGTTAGCGTCACGGCATGTTGTTACACAACAAAATTGATTCTCCTGTGCTGTTATCAAGGGTTAACTTTTTGGCACCGAGGTTAGCGTCACGGCATGTTGTTACTTTTTACACTCCTACTGCCAGAACGATTACATTACAAAAGTCACCGTTACACGTAATCAGTAAAAATGCGAATAAATTATTTGATGACATTTTTGTATAGGCGCCCCTGCAGTGTCCCGGTTTTATGTTATTATGATTGTACTATGGTTGTATATTACATAATTTAATCTTGAAATGTAACTTGTAACTTATAGGTTGATTCTGTTGCGTCGTTGATATTATTATTTTTGTTTTTTTTGTTCCTAATGTAGTTCAAATTTATCATTACTAATTAGCTTTAGTTTTATTTAATTATGATTTTTATTGATTTTTGATTTTTTTTGTTGTCCTGTTATTGGTGTATACTGTTGGGCAATAAAGTTGGTATTATTATTATTATTATTATTATTATTCCTAGGCTCTTTATATCGTCTACAACTTCATCCTTCCATCTGTTCTTCGGCCTGCCTCTTCCTCTCCTACCTGGTTCCCAGTCCATTATAGCCCTAATTGTACTTTCCTGTCCGGCTCTCCATACATGTCCTATCCATTTAAGTCTCATCCATTTTATACAGTAATAATAGTTTCTTCTCCAAGTTCCTTTGCAATTTCGCTGTTCATCCTTTGCCTAAGGTAATTATCTTCCGTTTTACAATATAAATGTGGATTATATTTCAAGTGGTTTCTATGATCAATTTTTCATATTTGCTAACTTATTGATACAATTTAAAAATAGTCAGAATCACATTAGCGAAATACTGTCGCTATCGGGTTCAGTAGTTATACGCCTTTTTATTAAATATAACTGTACCATAAAAAAATCAGCAGGATTACGCAGCTTACCCACTGAGCAAAAAACAAACAAATAACATTATATCAACAATGTAGCAACATTAAACGTTGTTTTTATGTTGATGAAATATTACTTAGTTGTGTTTGCTCAGTAGGTATACAATATTTTGTGTCTCCTGTAAAATTTGGTTTTATTTAATATTACAATATTGCTTATTTTTGATATTTCGACAAAAACACCGTCTTATTAATAAAATAAGCAGACGGTTTTAGAAGTCTGATGGATGTTAACAGAGAACTTATAAAACCAAGTTTGTAAAACAACCCTGTATTAATTAAAACTATCCTTCTTTACATAATGCGTTTATACCCATCCATAATTAACGTTTTAATCAACCTACCCGACTATTTACAAAAAACAATTTAAACGCCCTTAATTTAATTAACTCCCTCATCATCCCCCCATTGTCCAGTTTCGCCCAGACCTAATTAAAACAAATCATCGCTCGTGCCCCAATGTTAATTACGCACTCTGCCCTCGAGCCCGCATTCAGCTTAATCGCGTGTTTGTTTGCGCCTTTTTCTAATTAGGTTAAAAGAACGCTAAATTCACAAAAAAAAAGAGACGGTTGTTTAAGGAGGTAAGTAATTATTCAAAAGCGGAGACGCTCGTAATTGAAATGGAAAACGGGCCATTAACGCCCTGCTTTTGGGCTAGCCAAAAGGGATTTGTTTAATATGGATGAGATCAGGGGTGGATGGGAGGTTTATTCAAGGCACAGGTAACAGTGTTGCCAACTCTAGGAGTTTATATTCAAATAAAATGTTAAATTAAGCGGAATGAATTTTCGACCAGGAATCGATTAATATGTTTTGTTCACGACAATCTTATAATATGTGCATTATTTAATTGTGTGGGCAGCATAAATGGGGTGTATTTAACACTCAAGTACATTAAACATGGGATTTGCGTGATAAATGTAGTTTTTTTAACACGAGTATAAATAATTGCCGCTATGCACATTTTTTTGCCGCTATGCACTAACAACGCTGTGCTAGTCAAATCAGCTACTTTTGTCTTGTATTTGACCATGGTGGTGATGACGTCGTCGACGCCATTTTGTTAAAGTACGAAGTAACGATTCAACATCTCGCAAAAAAAAACCGACCACTAAGACAGGTTCCATTTTTTGCCGCTATGCACTAACAGGGCTATGCTAGTCAAAACTGCTTCTTTTGTCTTACATTTGACCATGGTGGTGATGACGTCGTTGACGCCATTTTGTTAAAGTACGAAGTAACGCGTCAACATCTCCGCCGTTCTCACTAGTTTAATCCGCGTAAAACGCGTTTGTAAACATAAATCATTCTTAAATCGGTTAAACAATTGTGCTTCTATCCGTCGCGAGTGTTATTTTAAAGCGGAACAAACGTTGACACCGTGAAAACTCCATCCAAACGGAAGAGTTCGTTTTTGTGCAAAGAGTATTATTTATTGTTGAACGATTATTCATATTTGTATTAAAGTGGAATTAACCCCATTACACATTCAAATCATAGTACCGCAATCTGTCATCATTTATCTGTCAAATTATTATAAAAAAAAACTGACCATTAAGACTGACGCGTATTTGATAAATATATATAATATATGTTGTGTTGTATATTGTTGTTGTCGTGAACAAAGTATAGTGTATAACTCGCATATAATGGCTGTTAATCACTCGAACGACTTGCCCCACTCGCCTTCGGCTCGTTCCGCAAACCTCGTTCTCGTGATTAATAGCTATCATTATATGCGCGTTGTACAATATACTATTTGAATGGATATTTGCATATTTCATGTACGTATTTCAAATTCTGCCTATTTGTTGTAAATCTTTAGATATTCGTTGTTTAATTTGAAACTTTAAACGAGTGTTTTCCACTCCCAGTCCGTCCCAATTTCGTCCGTTTATTGTAAATCTTTAGATATTCGTTGGTTTTTTAAAAGAGTTCAATTTGAAGCTTTAAACGAGTGGTTTCTACTCCCAGACTAAGCATGAAGTAAAATTTCGAGTTTAGAAAAGCCCCGTGAAAATTTGTCGAGGGTCTAGGCTTTTTAAACTCGAAATTTTACTTCATGCGCCACGCGTATAACACTGATTTCAAGTGAAGTTCAAATATACGTATATTTCACAATATTATGGTGTTTTATACGCGTGGCGCATGAAGTAATACTTCGAGTTTAGAAAAGCCCAGAAAATTTGTCTCGGGTCGCCGCGCGACCCGAGACAAATTTTCACGGGGCTTTTCTAAACTCGAAATTTTACTTCATGCTTAGTCTGGGAGTGGAAAACACTCGTTTAAAGCTTCAAATTAAACTCTTTTAAAAAAACTAACGAATATCTAAAGATTTACAACAAACGGGCGGTATTTGGAATACGTATACTTTAAAGAAAAACTCCCTGTATGCTTTTGAATTAATATTCGAATGAATTAATATTAATATTGGTATATTTTTACTCACTTAAAATCAGTGTTCATTACGCGTGGCGCATGAAGTAAAATTTCGAGTTTAGAAAAGCCTTAAAATTTGGTTTGGTCGCGTAGCGCTACGCGCTACGCAACCAAACCAAATTTTAAGGCTTTTCTTTTCTGTTGAAATCACAACTCGTCGACATCATGGATTTTCATCAGCTCAAATGCAACAATTATGCCGAGCAAAAAAAATCGCAAAATGCATTTTTGTTTGAACGCCCATTTTCGAAATAGGCTTCAATAACTTAAACATGTTTTTCGATTGTCAATTTTTACCAAAAGACTGAGTTTGTTAACCAGATGTCTAAAATCATTCGTGTTTGAGCCTCATTTACATTTAACATCAGTCCAAGCCATTAGAATACCCTTTATTTTCTGGGGACAAATAATTTGTTACAATCATAGCTGCCCCCGCTCTCGTGGGGGGTTGGCTGGAGTTCAACTTAAGAATTTTAGACGGAAACCTCTACTTTTTATTTTCAATTTGGATTGTACGCGCGAAAATAAATAACTTTTGTATGAAGCACTTCTTTCAATTCTTGACAGTTACTTTGGGTTTATTTGAAACATTTTTTGATACAATGCTTTATTCTTCAAATATTTAGCAGTCTCAAGTCAAATGAAACATCCGGTACACTAAAAAGAAAAATCGCTATTGCTCATTTCATTTAACTAGGCGAGAAATTCGATCATATATGTATCTCTGTAGAGTTCATCTGTGCAATTAATTAAGAATAATGCTATTTTGTTACCATATTTCGCTTTTGATAAGTTAAACAAGTCACACCTTATGACTTTTCGTGTTAAGAGTACCTAGTTAACTGAATGAGTTACTCCAAATTTATATTTAATTAATAAATTAATTTTATTTACATGTATATGTATAGTTCTATTCAATTAAAAAGCGAACACTTATAATTTTACATTGTAAATGAGGATTATAAATCAATTGGTTGCTATGGTAATAAGTTTCAAATTTGATAATCTAATAATATATAATATATAAAATTACGAACATGTTATTCGTGAAAATGCAAACAATGTCTTAATTAATAAGACAACTTAATACAATAAATATCCATTGAAAAAACTACTTCCCGTGCAAACACACCTCCGGAAGTAGTTGTTTTAATCGATATTTATCGAATTCAAATAGATTTGAATTTGAATTATACTTGTCTAATAAAACAATTACAAAAATCCAGAATTATATTACTGAAATACTGTCGAAATCGGGTTCAGTAGTTATACACTTTTTTTATTGAATAGAACTGTATGTACATTTCAGATACAAAATGACAAGTATCAATGAATTAATACTAGTAGCAGTATTAATCCATTGATAATGGTGACAGAATTATAACGTCTATTTTTTTGTGTAAGTATAAAGTTGCTCAACTTCTTGAAAAACAATCAATCACAACTATTTCCAACAAATTAACCACGCTGAATCTATCAGGTTATCAATTTCGCAGACCTTTGATAGTAAACATAAATCCAATCCGAATTTTCAAGCAAATTTAGTTCTTCACGCGCGGCACAAAAGCGGCTAATCCTCTCGTTTCATCCCCGTGGGATGAGAAATCCCTCTCTCTCCCCACAATCCTCGTTTTATTTTCAATTAGGGTGAAAAAAAGACGAGGATGGAGAGGCGAAAATAAGAGCGCACGAGTTTGCGCACGTTCTCCCGTCCGAAGCGCCGCATTTTTAATTCAGTCCCGCGCTGCCGGATCCGTTGGCCTGACGCTATCCCGGTTTTACCGTAAAATAAAAGTACGTTCCCTCGGGAATACACGAAAAAACACTTTAGTGGTGGAAAAGGAGGGAATAATTCGGTGATGTTCTCCATCGGCGAGATCTGAGGATTACTTGAGTGCGTAGATAAGGTAAACATTGAACGTGTTTTTGTCAGCACAATTTCGCATGCGGGTTGATTTGTTTCATTAGCACTAATTATTTGTATTTGTACTAATTATTTGTATATTTTTATTCGAAATTAGCAACAATGAAATCATTATTATGAAAATATACATAGCAAAAGATTATACAGGGAATTTTTCGTTTAGGTGTATATATCACGATTTTTTGTTGTAAAATGTACAGAAATTCGTTGTATTTATAAAAGTTTAAATTTGAAGCTTCTAACAAGTGTTTCTAATCCTAGATTAAGCATGAAGTAAAATTTCGAGTTTAGATGCTTCGCTCGCGCGCCCCGTCTAATCCAAATTTTCAGGCTTTTCTAAACTCTAAATTTTACTTTATGCTTAATTTGGGAGTGGAAATACTCGTTATAAGGTTTAAATTAATCGGTTTTCTAAAATCAAGGAATACCTGAAAAAACACAGTGGAATGGTATATGTATAATTAAAAGAAACATGTATGTCTTTTCCTAATTTGCTGCGTTAATTTTAATTTATATCTTGGGCTTCAAATTTCGTCTATTTAATTATGTTCTTTAATATATTGTATGTTTATATTAAAAAAAACTCTAGAATTTAATCTTTTTTCAAATTTAAGTAGGCTACACGCTTTAGGAGTTGACATATAAAACGTCAGAGATAATAATTATAATGTATAATTTCAGAGTTGCAAACCTACAATAGTTTCCATGGCACTCTAGAGGTTTTATTTTATTTAATGCGATACTACCGTATGTTCAATAAAAAAAAAAAACACCAGAGTGCCATGATGTCAATAAAAAAAACCTCTAAAGTGCCATGATTTCATTTTTTCTTTTAATTTAAGTTGGCTACACGCTTTATGAATTGACATATAAAACGTCAGAGATTATAATTATAACGTATAATTTCAGAGTTGCCAACCTACAATATTTTTCATGGCACTCTAGAGGTTTTATTTTACTGAACATACAATACCATTTTGGTTAAGAAATTTATCAAAAAATATTAATTTTCTAAGCAAAATAATATAATAAAAAACATAATTAATAGAACAAAATTGGTAGCTCAAGATATACATTAAAATTAATAACGCAAATTACAAAAGAAATCATTAGGGAGGTGAAAAATTACATGATCTGCTAAATTAAAAAAAAATAATTCGTGAATTCTGGAGGCTTTAAATGTGTGGTTCATTTTTAACTTTGAGTATTTATTTGGGCTGAAAATTCAAATATTTGCGAATATTCAAATATGAATCATTCAAATTAGTCAAATATTTTAACAAATAAACTATTTAAATTGTTTAGTTTATTATATTAGACATATTCTAACACTAATTTATTAAAATATTTAAATATTCAAATAGCTAAATTAATTAAAAATTGAGTTAATTGATTAATGATTAATTGAAAAAGTGAGTGATTTAATATAAGTAATGTGATATTTGAATATTCGCGAGTTTTCAAATTCCGAGCTCTACACTAAAAAAGACTATTATTCCTTACTTCAGTTTTTATTTGTATCGTTAGATGTACATTTCCAGACACAAGGTGCTCATTATCAATAACAAACTCTAGCTACGTAAAACTTCTCACCCATTTTCTGGACCCCTTGTATGTTAAAGTAAAGATTGTAAAAAAGTAGATAAGTAGAAATCTGTATTGTTTTATATAAAAATATTGATGATTTTACATCAAAATATTTACATTTTTAATAAAATAGATAAAAAAACACCATTATTTATAATAACATTAATATCTTGATATAAATAAATACAGATTTCTACTTGTGTATCTTTGTACAATATTTAATTGAATTCTTATTAAATTATTATTAAACACGTGTTCAATTAGTCTACAACGAATTACCGTGATTAGTTCCAATATGATTATCACTATTAAAGAGTTTAAAGGCAATTACTCAATTGCATCCAATATATCCAATAAATCACATGACGGTTCTTATAGTGACGATCTGAATGAATTAAACTGTAGAAAGTGTCATTTATAGTTATGAATGGAATAGTAAGAAATTATGTCTAATCATTTTTGTATATTCTCATATTTTATTATTTATATGCGCTACAGATACTTTTATAAATATGTAAGTTGAAGGAAAACACAAAATATGTTTTTATCAGGGTTGTTATGTTGAAAACACTTTGTTTTAAACAGAGTTTTAAACGTGTTTAGGAAAAACCGTCTCGTTTTAAACGGTTTTTGTTTTGAACGGTTTTGTTTTGTTTAAATGTGTTTGTTTAAATTTGTTTAAAACATGTTTTAAACGTTAAATTTGTTTTAATCGTTTTTTCTATAATCTTATGCTGGCAATACAATAAACAATATTTTATACAACTTAATTAAAATTGTTTTGTACTTCTGTTCGGCGAGCCACAGACCGGGTTCGATTCCCGTGCAGGAGTTGTTATTTAAAAATAATAACTCGTCGTTTCCCTGTTTGTGGTGTGAATGTGTCGTGACGTCCAAACATATGTTAAATTAAATATACAAAAATCATCGTTAGTGGCTGAATGGTATAAAACCTATGCCAAATAAACAAAAAAACAAAAAAAAACCATAAAATGTTATCATAATAGAATATCACTAACGTGTGTGCATAAATGAGATTTAAAAATTGTTTTAAACACGATTTGAACGTTATTTTAATTGTTTTTGTTTTAAACGCTGTTTGAATGAATAAAAACACGTTTTCTAAAAGAAACTGTTTGTTTTAATAAAAATGAAAAAACTTTTTCTTAACAACCATGGTTTTTATTGTCCTACCTTAATTATAAACATATGAAACAACATCTTTTATTATTATGTTCTAAATAATAAGTACATAAGTGCATACTTAAATTATTGTTGAGTTACGTGAAGGTGAACTAAGTTATTAAATAAAAGAATTGAGTCTCCTTTCTTTACAAGATTTATTAAAATTATTATTAATTATTTAGTAATTTTCAAATCGTTTATTTAATAACATAAGTGCATCATTTATACAATTAGAGTTAGAAATGGAAAATAATGCTTGATTATTGCTTTTTCATTCTTATTAAAAGCAAACTAATCGAAACAGATATTATGTTACCTGTATAGATAGCACTTACTAAATAATAAAAGTCAATCAATTGATTTTCAATTGCACAAATGATACTAGTGCACAAATAGAATGTAGGTCAATGTTAATAATCCTCACGTTACCATTATAATAAATAATAAAATCATCATTAAATTGTTTTTGATTTGTAAAATACTGCAAGGCATTTGAAAAATCGTAGCTTTAGAAATATATTCAAATAAATAATAACAATAATATAAGTAATGGCGTAGCTGCATTGTGTCTCAGAAAAAAGTTTTGAATACTTTTTAAACAGTGGATGTAAAACAATTTATTTGAAATTTAACACATTTTTATGTATAGGTTTTAGGTAGTTTATATAAAAGCGTTCAATTTCAAACTTCTACAAGGTTAAGAGAAAAATTCGTAAAAACCACAAACTGTAGGTCGCAATTACGGCGACTTCACCGGATACGTTTCGAAAACTTTTTATTTATGGTCCAAAAATGTTTAAATTTTTTTATGCGTATATTAGATTTAATTATAAGACTTTTGTCGTATAGATTTTAAGTTTGCGTTTATAGCTTTTGTGTAAAACAAATGGTTATTTTAGAAATTTTAGTCTAAATCAAAATTAGGTACGAGAAAGTGATCCGAATTTGCGAAAAATTTGTATAATGTGTGTGAGTTACAAAAAATTTGGCAAAGATCGCGTCATAATCAGTAAAAAAATAGCTCATTTTTTATATTAGTATTTCTACTATAATTATGAAAATATTTTAGTTATTTAACCTGAAATGTATTTTTGAATTTAATACATACAAAATTCATAAATTCAGATTACTTTACATAACTAAAATATTTTAATAATCATAGGAAAAATAGCAGTTAAAAAATGATTTTTTTTACTGATAATGACGCGATATTTGTCTAATTTTTTGAAGCCTATATGGGACTTTATCAAAACATCCACACTATTTTTGCCTGCCGTAATGCCGGTCTTCTATCTACTTGTTTGGCTAAATTTTGATATTTTTTTTTAAATAAGAAATTAAAGTACTTATTAGTATGTACAAACTTTAAGACATTTAAATACCTGTAATATTTTGCAGTTTGTCCATTAAAATATGCAATTTACATTAAAAGTAGTGTGCTTAATGTTTCGCGAATTGTAAATATTTTCTTTAGAACCAATCGTGTTGGTTTTGCTTTCAAAGCCCACTTTGCTTAAAAAAAAAGAATTAATTTTGTAAAAGAAATCTCTGCTCTTTAAAATGTCATTCTTATGCATTATTCAAAGAGACTGTGTGGATGTTTTGATCGGTTCCTGCCTATATCAATGGGCCCGTTCATCAAAATGTTCTACATTCAACATGTTTGGATTTGCTTGTGATGCATGTCCGCCAGAGCTGGGCAGGATTCGAATCATTTAGGATTCGAATCCTGGATTCGAATACTTTTGGAGGATTCAAAAGAGGCATTCGAATACTTTAGTTCACCTGAATTTGTGATCTGGATTCGTACATTTTTTTTAAGAGGATTCGTAGTCGAATCCAACTGCGGGCGATTCGAATCCTTATAAAAGGGTACGAATATTTATAAAAGGATTCAAATATTTATAAAAGGATTCGAATATTTATACAAGGATTCAAATATTTATCAACGGATTCGAATATTGATAAAAGGATTCGAATATTTATAAAAGGATTCGAATATTTATAAAAGGATTCAAATATTTATAAGAGGATTCAAATACTTACAAAAGTATTTAAATGGTCAAAAATAATTTGAATTAATTGTGAGGAATAACAAGAAAAATGTCATTTGTGTGTTTTTAAATTTCTCGTTAAATCACTGTTTTATACGCGTGGCGCATGAAGTAAAATTTCGAGTTTAGAAAAGCCCAGAATTTTTTTTTTTCCTGGCCTTTTAATATAACTTTCTTCTGTGGGAAACCTCTATTTTGTTAAATTGTTTTCATTGTTTTTGTCAACAATAATTTTATCAATTTTTACGTGTTTTGTAATTTGCCTGCTGATTTTGACACATTTAATAATATCATATGGCGTTTTTGTTAGTGTTTTGGTCAATTTGAATATAATTCCATGACTCTTCTCTAACTTTCCCGGTTATAATGATATTCAGTCAATTTTATAATAGAGATCAATTTGAAGTTTTGAACGGGTGTTTCCACTCCCAGGCTAAGCATGAAGTCAAATTTCAAGTTTAGAAAAGCCCCGTGAAAATTTGTCGAAGGTCGCGCAGCGACCCGAGACAAATTTTCGGGCTTTTCTAAACTTGAAATTTTAATTCATGCGCCACGCGTACAAAACACTGATTTAAAGTGAAGTTCAAAAACACACAAATACATCTTTAATCAGAGTAACAGGAAATCAGATATTTAGTCTGTTATCAACGATGTTCAGTGCTAATAACAAATAGAATAGTTTTTTCGTAATTTTATATATTATATTAAATAATTATGTTTTGAATATTTTTGTTAAAACAACTTGTAACGATATTATTATATTAATGGTTGCAAAAAAATAATAATGTCAAATTTATTCTTAAAGGATTTGTATTCGTGATTCGAAAAAACAGGATTTGAATCTTTCATTCGAATCATATTCATCTCTTACGAATCCTTTATTCGAGTATTCGTGATTCGAAAAAACAGGATTTGAATCTTTGATTCGAATCATATTCATCTCTTACGAATCCTTTATTCGAGTATTCGTGATTCGAAAAAACAGGATTCGAATCTTTGATTCGAATCATATTCATCTCGAGTATTCGTGATTCGAATCATATTAGGTGATCCGAATCCTATTTACCAGGATTCGTCCCAGCTCTGATGTCCGCGGAGCGGAGCGGCCAAACCAAATTTTCAGGCTTTTCTAAACTCGAAATTTTACTTCATGCGCCACGCGTATTATACACTGAAAGATTGTGAAGCTAGAAATACACTAAAAACTATTTTTTTTAATGAATAATAATTGAAATATTTAAATAACAAAATAGTTTTATTATTCTTTATACATTATCAAGTCAAGGACAAATAAAACAATGTTTCAAATTAACGTATTTTTAGTAATTTAATTAACAAAAAATTATTGATGTTGCATTCACGCATCTATAGCGTTAAATGGGTTAATGAGACTACTAAGACAACAAGTATCCACTAAAACAACTACTTCTCGTGCAAATACACCGCCGGATATTATGAATATTTAAACATCTTATTTGATTGGTTACAATGCTATTAACAGTATATGTTACTTTTAGGCCAAATTCTAAAAATCTTAAAAGCGTAAGCAAATCTTTTTTGAGTTTAGAATAGCTTTAATTTCGAAATATACTTATGGTTCTAGAAAGTGTTTCCACTCCTTAATTAAGCATAAAGCAAAATGATTGGCTTACTTTTAGAGCTTTAGTATAAGTATTAATTTTATTAAAAATGTTCAAACGTAAACTTACTCAACTATTCAACAATTTCTTTTGAAATTTAAATAATAATATTATCTAAATTTCCTATACTTACTGGTACTTATAATTTGTTGATGATCGTCCCTAGTTAGCGTGTCGTTTTCTTTAAATTGGCTCGCGAGTGTCGCGCTCTAAAGATAAACGCCAGTAAATTGGTCGAATTTACACATTGGATTAATGAGCCCGGCTCGCTCAAGAGATCCAGAGCGGACCGTAAATAAAAACATTGCCGGTCCGAAAACATCCTCCATAATTCACTGGAATTGAGGTTAAACAAAACGTCCACTCGCACCAGACACTGATTGATTTACTGCGGAAAAATTACGTTATCCACAAAAACATCAAATTAAAAGCACGAAACAGAAATACTAAGATAGAACACGATGATTGATTCATATTTATTTTTACACTTCTATTCATAAAATAATAAAAATCATCTTTGATAAATTAATTGACTACTACTACTAGTCGTTCTTGTTTATCTGATGCTAGTTTAAGATCTTCTCCAACTAACATAAATAAGACACTATAACCGAGGTTTTCATAATTTGTATAGCTGGGGTTTTTATAATTTATACCGTGCGATCGGATTTAGAGTAGGCGACATTTTTTTTTGTGCGGTTGCCCAGAATGCTAATTGAATGATGGAATACATATAAGGTTATGGTAAACTATGTGTTAACAGTCAGTAGTGCCAATCTAATTTAAAATTCAAAGCCTACTCTAAATCATGTTTTGAACAATCGCAAGGTATAACCAACCCACTGAGCAAAAATCAAACAAATAACGTTATATCAATATTGTAGCAACATTAAACGTTACTTTAATGTTGAATGAAAATTACCTAAATGTGTTTGTTTAGTGGGAATGCTTATGGAAGAACTGGAAATCGAGTAAAAAAGGAGAGACCATGGTCAGGATGTGCTAGAATGGAAGGGAGAGGTGATTGAGGGAGTGAAAAGTTTCAGATACTTGGGATTTATTTTTAAAGGGACGGGTGGGTATGAAGAGCATATAAGGTGGGTACAAGGAAAAGCGAGGAGAGCATGGGGAATGGCATGGAGAAAATGGGGGAGATGGATGGAGAATAGTATTAAGGTGACATGCAAGGTGTGGGACGCGTGTGTAAGACCGATACTAATGTACGGGGTAGAAGCATGGGGAACGAGAGCGTATGAGGTGATTGAAAGAGAACAGTTATGGTTCCTGAGACGGATGCTGGGACTAGAGAAGTCGACACCGGGATATATACTGCTGCAGGAAACGAATAGAGAGAGGTTGGAATGTGAGGCGGTGGAGAGAGTGGTGAAGTATGAAATGAAATTATGCGGAGTAGAAGAGGAGAGATTGGTGAGAATAGTATGGGAGGCGTGCATGATAGTAGAAGGGGGGAGGTGGAGGGAAGATAGAAGTAGAATGTATGAAAGGGGAGGACTGGCAGAGAGAAAGGTACAGGAATGGTTGGGTAGGGGGGTGAAGGTGGCGGCGTGGATGAGAGAGAAGATGAAGGAGGTGGAAGCGCAGGAGAGACAGGAACGGATAGACAAAAGTGAATATAATGATATGTTTGGAAGATGGCAAGTACATGGGAGGGTGCCGAGATACATGAGTGAGGATGGGTGGAACAGGGATGAAAGGGTGATAATGGCGAGGGCAAGGTGTGGGTCTGGGGAGAGAGGAAGGAAGAGATGGATGGGGGAAGAATATATGAGATGTGGGTTGTCTGAATGGGGGAAGGATACGTGGAGGCACTTGGCGGAGGAGTGTGAGGGTGTGAGTGAGGAATGGGTGGGAGTGAAAGGGAATAGAAGGGTGACGGAATGGATGAGGGAGGACGGAGCTAGGGTAAAGACGCTGGAGAAAGTGGGACGGGAGAAAGAGGGCAAGATGTGAAGGGAAGACAAATAATAGAATGCAGAATGCTTAAAATAATGAAAAAATATTTTGCCATAAGACGTTGCTTCGCGAAGGGTTAGAATTAGGAAAACAGATTGCTAATATGCAGGGGTAAGGACGCTGGAGAAGTTGGGGAGGGAAAGGAAAGGAGGGAGGAGAGGGGTAATAATATAGTATTGAGAGTGTAAGAATATAGTGTTGACATTGTAAATAGCTTTAGGATATGCCAATAAACGTTCTTTTTTTTGGTCAGGATGTGGGGCAAAAGTAAGATAGACGACTATATACACCAATCACCGGTCTAGATTCTGGATGCAGCATCCAAACGCGGTTACAAAATTTTATATAGAGATTGGCTAACTGGATATATATGAACTGTGGTATAACTGAGGTTTTTATAAAAGTCAATCAAGTTAATAGTTGTCCAACTAAAGTTAGCATCAGTTGAAGGACAACCAATCAATCAATCAAAAACAGGTTTAAATTTAAATTTAAAAATCTGATTGGTTGCTAATCTCGTTTCCTGTGCAATGTTCCACTCAAGGTATTAAGCATTTAGTTAAGTCACTCGCAACTGCGAAAAATAAATCATCTCGTTTTCTGTAAAATGTTTCACTCACGGTATTAAGCTATGAATTGGGTCATCTGCGACTGCACAAGAGAGCTCCAGTTATTGCGCAGTCGTAGTTGTCTTAATTCATGCGCACCTTAATTCAAGCAGGCGCAGTTGAGAATGCGCAATACATCAATATTTAGCCAAATCGTATACAGGGAATTTTTCTTTTAACTATACATATCCCGATGCATGCGCTGTAAAATTTTAGGCATTCATTGCTTTTTAAAAAGATTCGATTTAAAGCTACTAACGAGTGTATCCACTCCCGGATTAAGCATGAAGTAAAATTTCGAGTTTAGAAAAGCCTGAAAATTTGGATTTGCCGGGGCGCGCGAGCGAAGCGAGTCGCGCCCCGGCAAATCCAAATTTTCAGGCTTTTCTAAACTCGAAATTTTACTTCATGCGCCACGCGTATTAAACACTGAAATATTACGAAGTTTGAAATATACCGCTTTAGTACAATGCTTTAGCAGTATATTGGGAACTTCACTTTAAATCTAAAGCAGTATATTTAGAACTTGTACTAAATCATTACATTTATAACTTCATTTTAAATCTAAAGCAGCATTTTCAGAACTTGTACTATAGCAGTACATTTAATTCACTTTAAATCTAAAGCAGTATATTTAGAACTTGTACTAAAGCAGTACATTTAAAACTTTACTTTAAATCTAAAGTAGTATATTTAGAACTTGTACTAAAGTAGTACATTTAAAACTTCACTTTAAATCTAAAGCAGTATATTTAGAACTTTTATTAAAGCAGTACATTTAGAACTTCACTTTAAATCAGTGTTTTATATGCGTGGCGCATGAAGTAAAATTTCGAGTTTAGAAAAGCCTGAAAATTTGGATTTGCCAGGGCGCGACTCGCTTCGCTCGCGCGCCCTGGCAAATCCAAATTTTCAGGCTTTTCTAAACTCGAAATTTTACTTCATGCTTAATCTAGGAGTGGAAACACTCGTTAGTAGCTTTAAATTGAATTGTACAATTACATTTTTCCGTTAATTGTGTTGCATATTTACAAGTAATGAGAAAAAAAAAATGATTGAGTCAGACACATTAAAGTTGTTTGTGCGTTCACGCTCGATTTGCTCCGTTTATAAGCAATAGTCGTTATGGAAATGGTGGAAGCGTCGCGACGCATTCAACAAGTTCCTGTTGGCACACTTGACCCACAAACCACAAACCGAGGGATCTGACTAAAATTAGATGATACAAACACACACACTGAGTCGACACACAAGTCGACATCTTCGTTCATTCGAAACTTTGTGTGTATTGCAAACAATCAACAAACGCCCACGCGTCAGACAACACGAAAACAAACACTTTAGGCCCTGGTGATAAGTCACATTAACACTTCATTTACTTAACGAAATAAAATGGGATGATTTATATTTTTTTATAAATTAAAACTACAGCTACTTAAAATGATAACTCAAGGACATTTTTATATGAAAACATGTTTAAAAAAACTGAATTTTTTTGCAAAAACTTCAAAATTCTATATTAGCTTATTTACAATTAATCAGAGTTGAAGATACAATGAACAGAAATATAATTTTTTTAGCAGGAGTGAAATTGATAATTGAAGAGAAATTATAGAATATGTTTCAACGAGTAATTGACTATATATGTTTTAAATTGATCAAAAATGTAATTTTAGTGTTGAAACTTTATAATCTTGACAATGTATTTAGAATTAATCAGAGTTCAAAATACCGTGCGATCATTTAAAACATGATTTAGAGTAGTCTTTCAATTTTAAATTAGATTGGTACTAAGTTTGTTACTATACTTTGTTATTATACTTGTAAATATGGATTTCCGTTAATAAATATATTATTAATATTATTATTATTATTACTTTAAACACATAGTTTACCATAACCTCAAATTTAGTCTACCATTCAATTAGCATTCTGGACAATTGCACAAAAAAAAACAACAAAAAACAGACCGGAAATTTGACACACAGTCAAACAACAGCTACTCAAAATTTGAATTTAACGAAAATTATTGAATATTTGAGTGGGTTTATGTTTAAAAAATTACTAAAAAATCAATTTATGTGTCAAAGCTTTATAATCTTGGTAGGGCATTAAGAATGAATCAGAGTTTAAAACACAATGAAACACCCAGAAATTTCACAAACAGAAGTCAAATTACAGCCTACCGAAAGGAGAATTTAAGGAAAAATAGTGAATATTTGAGTGGGTATATGTTCGAAAATATTTCAAAATTTCAATTTTTGTGTCTAAGTTTTATAATATATGTAATGGATTTAGAATAAATTACAGTGTAAAATACAATAAAAGTCCCAAGAATTTAATAAACAGAAATCAAATTACAGCCCATTAAAATGAGAATTCAAGGGAAATTACACTGGTCGGCATGAAAATCGGCCCTGACACCATTCCTGCTGATTCTTATGTAAAATGACTTCCTGAATCCGAATATGACCCCCGTTTTCCCCCATCACCCACCGTTTTCGGGGGAGGCCCCCCCACCTATTTTTATCACTTTTCGATAATTTGGAGGGATGAAAAGGATTATTTTAGCCTTTACGTTTCTTCTAAGGGGCTAGAGAGGTGAAAAGTTCCAAAACATGAACATTTGTAGCAAGGAGGTAGATTTGGGGGGGGATTTGCCCCCTTAAATTGTAAAAAATCCTTAAAAATTATCGATTTTTCCGTTTTTTTCGCAGTTTTTTCACTTATTTTCTACATATTCCAGCTTCCATCCCCCCTCATCCTCCCCCAAACAATAAAAATATATAGCAACAATAATAAAAATATATAGCAACAATAATAAAAATATATAGCAACAGTTCGGAAGATTCACTTACCACGCTGGCGCTCTCAATACCTCGCGCGCACAGGTTTGCCCAGGAATTTTCGGATGAACACGGGGAACGGTTTCATCAAGACATCTCTAAGCTCGAGAGGAGATTTTCGGAGAAGTGGAATGCGAGCATGTTAGCAGAGTACTGTTTTTGATACGAGAAACTTCTACCTCAGGGTACAAAAGGAAAGCAAGCACCAAATGAAGGTACTTATCTTAGTTATTTATTATTCTTTACATTTATTATTTTACATTTATTATTTTACTTTTTATTTATTACTCTTTATAGCTAAAATAATCCTTTTCACCCCTCCAATGGATGGGGGAAACGGGCGGAGTATTGAGAGCGCCAGCGTGGTACATGAATCTTCCGAACTGTTGCTATATATTTTTATTATTGTTGCTATATATTTTTATTATTGTTGCTATATATTGTTGCAATATATTTTTATTATTTAGGGGTGTTTGGGGGAGGATGAGGGGAATGGAAGCTGGAATATGTAGAAAATAAGTGAAAAAACTGCGAAAAAAACGGAAAAAATTGATCATTTTTAATGATTTTTTTACAATTTAAAGGGGCAAATCCCCCCCCCCCAAATCTACCTCCTTGCTACAGATGTTCATGTTTTGGAACTTTTCACCTCTCTAGCCCCTCAGAAGAAATGTAAAGGCTAAAATAATCCTTTTCATCCCTCCAAATTATCGAAAAGTGATAAAAATAGGTGGGGGGGGGGGGCTCCCCCAAAAACGGTGGGTGATGGGGGAAAACGGAGGTCATATTCGAATTCAGGAGGTCATTTTACATAAGAATCAGCAGGAATGGTGTCAGGGCTCGAAAAAAAAAAAATTTTTTTTGCAGACCAGTGTTATTGAATATTTGAGTGGGTTCATGTTCGAACATTTTTCAAAAATTCAATTTTTGTGTCTAAGTCTTATAATTTTTGTAATGCATTTATAATGAATTATGGTCTAAAATGCAATGAAAACTATAAGTATTTGACAAACAGAAGTCAAATTACAGCCTATCAAAATGAGAATTTACGAAAAATTATTGAATATTTGAGTGGGTTTATGTTCGAACATATTCCAAAAATTCAATTTTTGTGTCTAGTGTTCTATAATTTTTGTATTGCATTTATTATGAATCAAAGTTTAAAATACAATGAATAGCTCAGAAGTTTTACAAACAGAAGTGAAATTACAGCCTATCAAAATGAGAATTTAAGGGAAGTTATTGAATATTTGAGCATGCGTGTGTTCGAACTTTTTACAAACATACAATTTTTATGTCTTAGTTTTACAATCTTTGTAATGCATTTGGAGTGAATCACAGTTTATAATACAATAAAAATCCTAAGAATTCGACAAATAGAAGTCAAATTACAGGCTATCAAAATGAGAATTCAAGGGAAATTATTGAATATTTGAGCGTATATGTTTAAAACATTTTTAAAAATTCAATTTTAGTGTGTAAGTTTTAGAATCTTCGTAATGCGTTTAGAAAAAAATAGAATTTAAAATACAATGAAAATCACAAGAATTTGAGAAACAGAAGCTAAATTACAGCCTTTAAAAATGAGAAATCAAGGGACATGTAGAACATTTGTGTTTGAACATTTTTAGAAAATACAATTTTTGTGTCTAAGTTTTATATTCTTTGTAATGCAATTAGAATAAATCAAAGTTTAAAATACAATAAAAATCCCAAAACTTTACAAACAGAAGTTAAATTACAACCTATCAAAATGAGAATTGAAGGGAAATTATTGAATATATATAAAAATCCTGTTTGAATGACCAATGTATTTTTATTTTTCGAAATGTTTTCCTCTATTAAGATGTTCTTTGTCTTGCAAATATTAATCATACACCTACGCAAAAGCAGCGCAAAACAAACACTTTAATTATGACGATAAGTCAGATCAGCACTTACTTAATTTGCTGTATGAGAGGAATACTTAAGCGTACATTAATTGACACTAAAAACATGTTTACTCATAATATCGACGGTTTAAAGAGAAGTGCTATTAATGTAATTCACTAATAACATAATTAAGCTACAATATAATATGAAAAGTTATTGAGAGGATATTCATAGTGTAATATATTGCAACTAGCTTAATTTGAGTAAGGGTTTAATTAAATACCCCTAGAGTACTTCGAAGATTATCAATTTAAATCGTGACCCTAATTGATCTCGTATAATCGATTCTGTTGAAGGGATCAACTTTTTATAATTTAATAAGACCAATCTAATCAAGGTCGTAGCCAGAAAAAAATCCGAGGGTTTTTTTTAAATGTCGGAGATTTTAACTGTAAAGATATTGTTTTTTTTAATTAAGTAATATACACATACTTTTAGGCACTTGAAAAGTAAAACAAAAGTGGTAAAACAAACTTAAGTGTTTTGATTAAATTGTTATGAAGATGTACCACACAATGAACGCCAACCAAATTAAAGATATTGTTTTTTATATCATTTTGTAACAGAAAATCGTTTTATATACGAACAGTATATTTTTATTTTTCTTGTATCTTTATGTCAATTGAAAATATCTTTGTTGAATTCGTTGCTTTTTATTAAGAGTTCAATGATTTCAGATGCGTTCGCGTTGGAAACGAAGCGATTTCAATAAAACGCTCGGAATTCCCAGCGCTTTCAGGCGCTTCCAGGCGATTTCAATTAAATCCCCGAGCGGCGGTAATTACTCGAGAAATTCTTGAGCGGATCGCGAGCCGGCAATTAATGCAATCAGCTAATTAGACCCGTGTCAGAGTGCACAGGCCGATGTCTTTACATTTGGAGGGTATAAATTGAAACATCTCGAAAAGTAGAGTGTTTGTGCCCTTCATACGGACGACATTTTTAAAAATTCTCGGGAAAGGTCGATAAACAAAAAAAAATCCCATCTAACACATTAGGTAGAGAAGGCCTAATTGCCAAGGTCTTTAAACAAGAAGAATAATCTAATATGCGGTGTGGTGTATATTTGGTTGAATAAAGTAATCTTTGTGTAATAGGCAATTAAATGTACATTATTTAGATTTTTCTTGAAAGAACTAGGTGCAATTAAAGCTGAGTCCAACGGGTCGTATTGGCAAAGCCTTTGAACAAGGAGGAGAATCTAATATGTGGTGTGGTCTATATTTGGTTGCCTATAGTAATATTTGTGTACTACGAATAATAGGCAATTAAATGTACATTATTTAGATTTTTCTTGAAATAACTAGTTGCAATTAAAGCTGAGTCAAAAGGGCCTTATTGGCAAGGCCTTTAAACAAGAAGAAGAATCTAATATGTGGTGTGGTGTATATTTGGTTGCCTATAGTAATATTTGTGTACTACGAATAATAGGCAATTAAATGTACATTATTTAGATTTTTCTTGAAATAACTAGTTGCAATTAAAGCCGAGTCAAAAGGGCCCTATTGGCAAGGCCTTTAAACAAGAAGAAGAATCTAATATGTGGTGTGGTGTATATTTGGTTGCCTATAGTAATATTTGTATACTACGAATAATAGGCAATTCAATGTACATTATTTAGATTTTCCTTGAAATAACTAGTTGCAATTAAAGCTGAGTCCAAACTGCCTTATTGGCAAGGCCTTTAAACAAGAAGAAGAATCTAATATGTGGTGTGGTGTATATTTGGTTGCCTATAGTAATATTTGTGTAATACGAATAATAGGCAATTAAATGTACATTATTTAGATTTTCCTTGAAAGAACTAGGTGCAATTAAAGCTGAATCCAAAGGGCCTTATTGACAAGGCCTTTAAACAAGGAGAAGAATCTAATATGTGATGTGGTGTATATTTGGTTGCCTATAGTAATATTTGTGTACTACGAATAATAGGCAATTCAATGTACATTATTTAGATTTTCCTTGAAATAACTAGTTGCAATTAAAGCTGAGTCCAAAGGGCCTTATTGGCAAGGCCTTTAAACAAGAAGAAGAATCTAATATGTGGTGTGGTGTGTATTTGGTTGCCTATAGTAATATTTTTTAATCCGAATTATAGGCAATTAAATATACATCACTTAAATTTCCCTTAAAATAAAACATTGCACTTGAAACTGAATATACTCTCGAGCTTATTAGCATGTAATTAATTTTAGTTAATTTTAATTTTAAACCAGTTTTAAATTCAGTGTTAAACTATGAAGGATTAAGATTTAGACCTATTAGTATTAAGAATTAGTATATTCTTTAGAGGACCAAATATATTTGGAGGAAAAATTCCTAGGTATATATATTATTATTGATATCGTAGAATTCTTTAGGTGAAAAACTTATAATACTCGTATTGTAAGTTCTTCACCCTAAAAAGCAACAGCGACAAAACAATTGTCGTGAAATACACAACAAATAGTTGAAAATCGCAGGGTTGTTAAAAAAACATTTTATTTTTTATTTTAAATAAAACAAACAGTTTTTTTTTTCAACAAAACGTGTTTTTTTCATTGAAACAGCACTTAAAACATTAACAATTAAAAATATGTTTAAAACGTGTTTAAAACAGAACATACAGGGCATTTTTCTTTTAAGTATACTTATCTCGATAATTACAGCGTTTTTTAAATTTGCGGGTATTCGTTGTTTTAAAGCGTTGCATTTGAAGATTTTAACGAGTGTTTTCCACTCCCAGACTAAGCATGAAGTAAAATTTCGAGTTTAGAAAAGCCTAAGAATTTCGATTGGCCGCGTAGCGAAGCAGAGCGGCCAATCTAAATTATTCTTTTCTAAACTCGAAATTTTACTTCATGCGCCACGCTTAAAAACACTGACTGACAGTGAAGTTCGAAAAACACACACATACAACAACGATTATAGGCTTCCTAATATACGTTAGTTATTGGGTTGCGTATAATCACTGTTTTAAACAATTTGTTCGGCTCAGAATTTGACTCACGCTTTATTCACATTTACATATTAGATTGCTAAAGCCGTATATTTTAAACTTTACGATATTTCAGTGTTTTATACGCGTGGCGCATGAAGTAAAATTTCGAGTTTAGAAAAGCCTAATTTGGATTGGCCGCTTCGCTTCGCTACGCGGCCAATCCAAATTTTCAGGCTTTTCTAAACTCGAAATTTTACTTCATGCTTAGTCTGGGAGTGGATAACCCTCGTTTACAGATTAAAATTGAAATTTAAAAAAAAAAACACAAATTTCGTAAAATTTGAACAGTATGTATACCTGAAAGAAAAATTCTCTGTATTTAAAAATCACATACAGAGAGTTTTATGTAACACCGAACATTTTCATTCAATACAATTTGACAGCTATTATTTTTAAGTTAGGTGTAAACTGGGTTGCCTATATGACCATTACAAATTGTAGACAATCAATCGCAACTAATGCCTCAACTTGTACATACAGGTAGTTTATCTTTCAAGTATACATGTTCCAATTTTATGCTATAAATCTTTAGATAATCGTTGTTTTTTAAAAGAGTTCAATTTAAAACTTAAAACGAGTGTGTTCCACTCCCAGACTAAGCATGAAGTAAAATTTCGAGTTTAGAAAAGCCTGAAAATGTGGTTTGGTCGCGTAGCGCAAAGCGCAAATTTTCAGGCTTTTCTAAACTCGATATTTTACTACATGCGCCACCGATACAAAACACTGACATATTACGAAGTATAAAATACACCGCTAAACTTTAAATTAATTCAGTGTTTTGTACCGGTGGCGCATGAAGTAAAATTTCGAGTTTAGAAAAGCCTGAAAATTTGGTTTGGCCGCTCCGCGCTTCGCGCTACGCGACCAAACCAAATTTTCAGGCTTTTTTAAACTCGAAATTTTACTTCATGCTTAGCCTGGGAGTGGAAAACACTCGTTTATAGCTTCAAATTGAATCCTTTTAATAAACCGAGCGCCGGAAAATGTACAACGTATGCATATATATACTTAAAAGAAAAAATCTCGTTGAGAAAATGTTCGGTGTTACAGAAAACGCTCTGTATATGCACACACAGTTGTGATATTTAATTGTAATAAAATGTTATGTTTAATAATTTAATTTGGAATATCTTCAATAATTTAAAAATGTAAACAAAAAATCTTATTCAAGTAGTATAAAAAATAATTTAGTAAATTTAAACATGTTTTAAACAAATTTAAGATTTAAAACATGTTTAAAACAATACCGTTTAAAATACGACTGCTGTTTTTAAACATGTTTAAGACACTGTTTTTTAAAAAAAGTGTTGTAAACATAACAACCCTGGAAAATCACAAGTGTTTAATTTAAGTGTATATTATTTTATTCTACCTAATATTCTTTTTCCTCTGAAAGTCGACGAGTTTCAGAGGATGAAGTATATTAGAAAGAATTCCTTCTAATCCAATTTTTAGTAAAAAAACTTTCACAATTCCCCTTTCATCTAATTTTTTCATTTAATCAGGTGTTATTATTACCAACAGGATGCCGCTTTTTTATGGTTGTTGACATTATTCTTGTATTTACTGTTTTTTGGGTCCCGCCCACGCGCTTTTTCACGGTTCGTTCAAAAGCTGGTGCAACAGCACGCGATGCAATTACACCAAACTATTTATGTGTGGCCATAACACGACCGCAGAAAGCTGTTACATCATCGGAACCGATTGTTTCAGATGGACATCGGTTCACGTATCTGTAATATAAACAACGCTTTATTTGACATCAATTACCAATTAATAGCGTTTCTAAAAAACAATGATTTTAAAAGTAACATTTTGCAAGATTGTTGTAGATTTTATAACGAAATAATGTGCAATTTTGGTAACTTACAGGATCGCCTCGTTTCCCCCCAAATAACAAAAATAATAATAATCTGGAGTGTTCACCTCCACATTCTCGTACACTGATGAAAAATTAAAAGAGCCGTGGTAAAAAATACCTTAAAACTAATCTACAACAAATTTGTCTTATAAAGAATAAATCAAACACTTATTGAAACAACTACTTCACGAGCTAATACTCCGACGGACTGTTTATATAAAAGTTGTGTATCATTTCATTGTCTGCAACTTTTACCTAAAACTTAAAAAAAAAGAACAAATAATTGCTATAATTGGGTAAACTCCCTCTTCCAATTTTCAGAATTTACCCTAAATCTTCAACCACCTCCACTTTCTCGTACACTGATCAAAAATTAAAAGAACAGTGGTAAAAAATACCTTATAACTAATCTACAACAAATTTGTCTTATAAAGACTAAATCAAACACTTATTAAAACAACTACTTCCCGAGCTAATACTCCGACGGACTGTTTATATAAAAGTTGTGTATCTTTTCACCTCCACTTTCTCGTACACTGATCAAAAATTAAAAGAACCGTGGTAAAAAATACCTTATAACTAATCTACAACAAATTTGTCTTATAAAGACTAAATCAAACACTTATTGAAACAACTACTTCTCGAGCTAATACTCCGACGGACTGTTTATATAAAAGTTGTGTATCTTTTCATTGTCTGCAACTTTTATCTAAAACTTAAAAAAAAAGAACAAATAATTGCTATAATTGGGTAAACTCCCTCTTCCAATTTTCAGAATTTACCCTAAAGCTGATACAGATCGAAATTCCCGTTCGAATCTTCAAATTGAACTGTTTTATAAAATCGACGAATGCCTGAAAATCGAAAGAGTATACATTATGTATATTTAAATGAAAAATTTCCAATATGTAATATAATAAGTAATTTATCCCAATCCCAACTTCATAGACCCAACCTGTTATCCCCTGCAGTTTGCGGATGATACTGCCTTAATCACCCATTCATCAACCCTAGCCTCAACCCTAAACTCCCTTCAACAATTTATAAACCGATCAGCCACTTGGTTTTCCAAGTGGAGGCTTACAATTAATCCCAACAAATCCCAACTCTTCCTACCCTACCATCGTATTTCACTAAATCCCCTTTCCATAACCATCAACGGATCCACTATATATTCCTCCCCATTATGGAAATACCTAGGAATCCTTTTAGACCCAAAACTATCCTTCAAAAAACACACCTCCGATATAAAAGCAAACATCGTAAAGCGAAACATTTCCGTTGCCTGACTTACAAAAATCATGGAATTAGTACCAATACCTGTACTAAAATTTATAAAATAATTTGCCGTCCCATCCTAGACTATAGCTCCATCCTATATATAAACCCATGCAATGTCACCATAAACAATCTTGAAGTAGCTGAAAGATCTTCGAAACATTTCCGTTGCCTGACTTACAAAAATCAAGGAATCAGAACCAATACCTGTACAAAAATTTATAAAATGATTTGCCGTCCCATCCTAGACTATAGCTCGATCCTATATATAAACCCATGCAATGTCACCGTAAACAATCTTGAAGTAGCTGAAAGATCTTCCCTCCGTACCCTCACCAAACTTCGACACCCTCAAAATCCCTTCCACAACCCATCCAATGTACTCCTTTACGAAACAACACAATTTACCCCAATAAAAGAAAGACTTCGATTTCTTGCAGAACGATTCGCATGTAACGGGTCGAATTACGAACATCTTAAAAAATGTGCATCCCTAGAAACCCCGATATAATCCCAAAATACAAAAACCCACCTATAACCCTATATGAATACATCTCCTCCTTTTACCCTACTTTCCTACCTTGAAATCGACAAAAAAAAAATAAACACACATATAGCATAGGGCAGAAAGACCTATGGTCGATAGCCCTTACAGAAAAGGGAAATATAAATTATTTAGATATATGTATACATATTATAAAATGTATTTTATAACGATGTATTTCTTTTTTAATAAAGATATTATAGTAGTAAGTAATTTATAGAAATCACTAGAAAAAGAGCAGAATTTTACATAAAATAAAGTTAGCTGTGTAAATGCTCGTTAATGGGTTAAAAAAGTGAAAACATTAATATCGGATACTTTTTTCTCATTATTCATTTGGTAAAAAAATTTCAAATATATATATATATTGGTTCTGTAAATTAAATTTACTTGGTTTTGTTTTATTTATTTGTATTTTATGTTTCTACTAGTTCCGGCTTAATGTCATTATCACGAAAACATTGACTGCTGAGACTTTATATAAGTCTGCTGAAAAAATTAATGTTCATTGTTTTAATACTAATGACTATTTTTTAATATGTACAATGAGTAGTTATGTACAGTACAGTTGTTGAGAGGAAGAACAATTGGCATTGTTTCACAAATTAAATACTTTATTCCGAGTAGTTTTGATTTGTTAGACAATTTCAAAGGAATAGTACAGAGAAAAATATTGCCTATCTATATACAGAGAGTTTTATGTAACACCGAACATTTTTATAACGAGAATTTTTCTTTGAAGTATCCATACGGATACGTTGCACATTTTCTGATGCTCGGTTTATTAAACGAATTCTACTTGAAGCTTTAAGCGAGTGTTTTCCACTCCCAGGCTAAGCATGAAGTAAAATTTCGAGTTTAGAAAAGCGTGAAAATTTGGTTTGGTCGCGTAGCGCGAAGCGCGGAGCGGCCAAACCAAATTTTCAGGCATTTCTAAACTCGAAATTTTACTTCATGCGCCACCGGTACAAAACACTAATTCAATGTAAAGTTTAGCGGTGTGTTTTAAACTTCGTATTATGTCAGTGTTTTGTACCGGTGGAGCATGAAGTAAAATTTCGAGTTTAGAAAAGCCTGAAAATTTGGTTTGGCCGATCCGCGCTTCGCGCTACGCGACCAAACCAAATTTTCAGGCTTTTCTAAACTCGAAATTTTACTTCATGCTTAGCCTGGGAGTGGAAAACACTCGTTTAAAGCTTCAAATTAAATTCTTTTAATAAACCGAGCACCGAAAAATGTGCAACGTATGCATATGGATACTTAAAATAAAATTCTCGTTATGAAAATGTTCTGTGTTATATCGGACACTTTTTTCTCATTAATCACTTGGTAAAACATTTTAAAATATAATGGTTTGTAAATTAAGTTCACTTGGTTTTGTTTCGGTGTTACATAAAACTCTCTGTATACAAATATTTTTGTTTTCGTGTAATAAGGGAAGTCAAAATTTAGGAAATCCAAATCTCCTTGCTGTTGTTTACGATATATTTCCAATTTTTATAACCCTGCGACGAAAACGAGATTATTTATGAACCTAGATAATATTTGTTTCTCTACTATTCCTTTCAAAATAGTCTAACAAACTGAAACTAGTCAGAATAAAGTTTTTAATTCCTGAAACAAGTATTTTTCCTTGAAATAATTTTACATTGTGCAATCTTTCACCAAGTGCCAAATGAGAAATTAATTCAAGAAATTAAACATTAACTAATGATAATTGTATACCACTTTTCCTGCATTATAACTAATTAATACCTGAAACTAACAAATGCCCCTGAATTGAAGTTACCGTTAAAACGCGGTGAAAATTCGTTATCAAAAGCTACCTGACTACGCACCTATTGTACCGGTTAGCAATGGATAGATAAAAAAACAAATACAAATGAATGTGTAGTGTAGATTTTGCATGTGACCGCGCCGGTCGACACAATTGTCGCATCAACATCACTCATCAGTCATATTTTGATTTTTTTTTCCTTCGACGAGTTAGCGATTTTTGTTAAATGTTGAGAACTTGAGTTACCGGGAAAAAAAAAGAGTGAGATTATTATTTGGTCAAGATGTACGGACCCAGGGGTTCTATTGTCTCCAATGACATTCCTTGTATGTATTATTAATTTTTAATTTGTATTTAAACAAAAAATAATCGTAAAATATTAAAATATCTAAGACTATTAATGGTGTATGAATTAGCAGAAAATGTATATAAACACTACAGTGCAGTGATTCCCAACGTTACGTATTTTGAGTTTAAAGTGGGAGCAATTTAAGAATAATTAAACCTTCTGAAAGCAAACTTTTCAATAACTTCCCACTGAGCAAAAAACAAATGAATAACGTTATATCAATATTGTAGCAACATTAAACGTTGTTTTAATATTGATGAAACAGTACTTTAATGTGTTTGCTCAGTGGGTTAATTGTTGAGGCAGATAATAGTCAAAGGTTCATTTTCACTTTGATTTTAATTTAACCCATTAACGGCCGAGCAATTATAAAGTTAATTCTAAAAATTGATTTAAAGTAAAATTCTGCACTTCTTTTTAGAATATTTATGAATTACTCATTATGTTACATACTGGGAGTTTTTCTTTTAAATATACAAGGAATTCTTCCTTTGAGTATACACATGCATACAGATTATTTAAAAAAATTCAATGTAAAGCTTTAAATGAGTGTTTTCCACTCCCAGACTAAGCATGAAGTAAAATTTCGAGTTTAGAAAAGCCTGCAAATTTGGTTTGGTCGCGTAGCGCGTAGCGCTACGCGACCAAACCAAATTTTCAGGCTTTTCTAAACTCGAAATTTTACTTCATGCGCGCCACGCGTGTAAAACACAGATTTCGAGTGAAGTTCGAATATACATGAATTTCACAATATTTTAGTGTTTTATACGCGTGGCGCATGAAGTAAAATTTCGAGTTTAGAAAAGCCCAGAAAATTTTCACGAGGTTTTTCTAAACTCGAAATTTTACTTCATGCTTAGTCTAGGAGTGGAAAACACTCGTTATAATTAATAATTTTGTTATCATTTTATAAACGAAATTACCTCAAGATCTAACGATGCTTTTGCTAAATCTAAACTTTTACGCGATTTATCGGAAAAAACCAGTTGAGATATTTTAATTCCGATCTCAGGATCTCAAAGCTTGTTTATTTCTGAGTAAAGTTGAAGCTTTTAATATTATTTCAATAATTCGTTATTTTTTTATAATTTTTTAAACGAGATTACCTCAAAATCTAACGATGTTATCACCAAATCTCAACTTTGACGCGATTTTTCAGAAAAAACAGTTGAGATATTTAATTGTGAACTTTAGAATCTTAAAGCGTGCTTATTTCTTAGCAAAATTTGAGCTTTTGAAGTTGATTTAATTATACGTTATATTTTTATAATTTTTCAAATGAGGTTTCCTCAAAATCTAAAGATGTTTTCACTAAATCTCATTTTTTACGCGCTTTTTCAGAAAAACCAGTTGAGATATTTTAACGGCAACTTCAAGATATTGAAAGGTGTTTATTTCTAAGCAGAGTTAAAGCATTTGAAGTTGGTTTAGGTAATCGTTATTTCTTTATAATTTTCCAAACAAGATTACCTCAAAATCTAACGATGTTCTCGCAAAATCTCCACTTTGACGTTATTTTTTAGATATAACAGTTGAGACATTTTAATTCAAACTTCAGGATCTTTAAGCGTGTTTGTTTTAAGACAAAATTTAAGCTTTTAAAGTTGATTCAAGAATTTTTTATTTTTTATAATTTTTCAAAACGAGATAACCTCAAAATCCAACGATGTTTTTACCAAATCTCAACTTTGACACGATTTTTCAGGAAAACCAATTGAGGTATTTTAACCCCGACTTTAGGATCTTAAAGCGTGTTTATTTCTGAGCAAAGTTGAAGCTTTTGAAGTTGATTCAATAGTTAGTAATTTTTTAATAATCTTCCAAATGAGGTTACTTCAAAACCTAACAATGTTATCACCAAATTTCAACTTTGACGCGCTTTTTCAGAAAAACCAGTTGAGATATTTAATTTCGAACTTCAGGATCTTAAAGCGTATTTAATTCTTAGCAAAATTTGAGCTTTTAAAGTTGATTCAATTATTCGTAATATTTTTATAATTTTTCAAATGAGGTTTCCTCAAAATCTAAAGATGTTTTCCCTAAATCTCAATTTTTACGCAATTTTTTCAGAAAAACCAGTTGAGATATTTTAGCACCAACTTCAGGATCTTAACGGGTGTTTATATCTAAGCAGGATTAAAGTTTTTTAAGTAGACTTAGATATTCTTAATTGTTTTATAATTTTCCAAACAAGATTACCTCAAAATCTACCGATGTTCTCGTTACATCTCATCTTTGACGTTATTTTTCAGATAAAACAGTTGAGACATTTTAATTCAAACTTCAGGATCTTGAAGCGTGTTTTTTTAAGCAAAATTTAAGCTTTTAAAGTTAATTTAAGAATTTTTTATTTTTTATAATTTTCTAAACGAGATAACCTCAAAATCCAACGGTGATTTTACCAAATCTCAACTTTGACACGATTTTTCAGGAAAACCAATTGAGGTATTTAAGCCCCAACTTCAGGATCTTAGGGTGTGTTTAATTTTGAGCAAGGTTGAAGCTTTTGAAGTTGATCCAATAATTCGTTATTTTTTTATAATTTTTCAAGCGAGATTACCTTAAATACTAACGATGTTATTACCAAATCTCAACTTTGACGCGGTTTTTCAGAAAAAACCAGTTGAGATATTTAATTTTGAACTCCAATTTTTTATTTTTTATAATTTTCCAAAACGAGATAACCACAAAATACAACGATGTTTTTACCAAATCTCTACTTTGACACGATTTTTCAAGAAAACCAATTGAGGTATTTTAACCCCGACTTCAAGATCTTAAAGCGTCTTTATTTCTAAGCAACGTTGAAGCTTTTGAAGTTGATTCAATAGTTAGTAATTTTTTTAATAATCTTCCAAATGAGATTACTTCAAAATCTAACGATGTTTTCACTAAATTTTAACTTTGACGCGATTTTTCAGAAACACCTGTCGAGATATTTTAATTTTAACTTTAGGATTTTAAAGCGTGTTTATTTTTGAGCAAAATTGGAGCTTTTAAAGTTGATTCAATAATTCGCGATTTTTATATAATTTTCCAAACGTGAATATTTATCGTCTTAAATTGTCTTATTAATTAAGACACTGTTTGCATTTTCACGAATAGTTTTTTCGTAATTTTATATATTTATTTCAAAAGCTTAAATTTTGCTTAGAAATAAACACGTCTTAAGATCCTAGGGATAAAATTAAAATATCCCAACTGGTTTTTCTGACAAATCGCGTCAGAGTTGAGATTTAGCGAAACCATTGTTTTAGTTTCGCTAAATCTCAACTCTGACGCGATTTTTCAGGTGGTTAGAGGTGCGTATCTATTTAATAAATCATTAGATTTTACTATATAACCAACTAGTTGTCTTGTACATAAATACATAATTTATGTTTTTTTTTCAACTTTGTATTATATATGCACAGTATTGTAGGAAGTCATTATTTAATGTTTTGTTCTACTTTTTATATTTTATTATACACACTTGACGAATGTAAGCTGATTATGCACTTAACATGAATAAACTACTACTACTACTACTACTACTGCTACTAATAAAGCGGCCCCATTATTGGGTTAGATACGCACCTCTAACCAAACACCCCCTTAACCCGCTTAAACGGTTATTTATTAAAGTAAGAAAGCTTTAAATTCAACTCTTTAAAAATAACGAATGTCGGAAAATTTACAGCTTGTGCATATGTTAAGTAGTGTTACATGCAGTGATTTTTTCTTTTAGGTAAAGATGGATAAGCTGTACATTTTCCGACATTCGTTGTTTTTTCAGTTGAATTTGAAGCTTTAAACGAGTGTTTTCTAAGCATGAAGTAAAATTTCGAGTTTAGAAAAGCCCCGCGACCCGAGACAAATTTTCACGGGGCTTTTCTAAACTCGAAATTTTACTTCATGCGCCACGCCTATAAAACACTAAAATTTTGTAAAATTTATGTATATTTAAACTTCTGGGAGTGCTCTTTTAAATATACACGAAATTTTTCTTTTGAGTATACACATGCATACGGTTTTTTTAAAATTAATTTAAAAGCTTTAAACGAGTGTTTTACACTCCCAGGTTGAGCATGAAGTAAAATTTCGAGGTAAGAAAAGCCTGAAAATTAAATCGAGTGTTTTTTACTCCCAGACTAAGCATGAAGTAAAATTTCGAGTTTAGAAAAGCCTGAAAATTTGGTTTGGTCGCGTAGCGCGAAGCGCGGAGCGGCCAAACCAAATTTTCAGGCTTTTCTAAACTCGAAATTTTACTTCATGCGCCACACGTGTAAAACACTGAAATCTTTAAAGTTCAAAATACACTGAACTCTTGTTACGTTAGAATTATACTGAATACATTTATTTTAAAAGAGTAATCATCGTTATATTTAAATAACAAAATATTGACGTTTTTTTTCACACATTCCCAAGTCAGGTCAAATAATACAATGTACAAAATTAATTGATTTCATAATAAAAAAAAAAAAAAATGTATATAAAATAGACTTCATTAAACTCGAAATTTTACTTAATGTGCCATGCGTATTAAACACTGAAATCAGTGAAATATCGCGAACAAGTGAACTTCACTTAAAATCAGTGTCTTGTACGCGTGGCGCATGAAGCAACATTTTGAGTTTAGAAAAGCCTGAAAATTTGGTTTGGCCGCTCCGCGCTACGCGACGAAACCAAATTTTCAGGCTTTCCTAAACTCGAAATTTTACTTCATGCTTAGTCTGGGAGTGGAAAACACTCGTTTTAAGCTTCAAATTGAACTCTTAAAAAAAAGCGTATGCAATAGCAAAATTTTGCGATGATTAATTTTAAGTTACACAATTTTTATTACAATTTATCCTAATTTCAAAAAAATTGTAAAAGTGCTACACAAGACAATGACAATTTCAAGAAAACAGGCTAAAAGACTGACTGTCGAATGCCTAGCAATTAAATATTTATTGAAATATAATTTTTGAATAAACAAATAGTAATTTTTAGTGTACAATAAAGATGTTTGTATAGTAAAAGCAGATTATTTATATCTTTATTTTCTCACTTAAAACTATATACTATTAATTAAAACATTTGGTATTGTTTCACTGATTTGATTTATTGAAATATATCGATGATTACTCTCTTAAAAAAAATGCGTTCAGTGTATTTCTAACTTAACAAGATTTCAGTGTTTTACACGCGTGGCGCATGAAGTAAAATTTCGAGTTCAGAAAAGCCTGAAAATTTGGTTTGGCCGCTCCGCGCTTCGCGCTACGCGACCAAACCAAATTTTCAGGCTTTTCTAAACTCGAAATTTTACTTCATGCTCAGTCTGGGAGTGGAAAACACTCGTTTTAAGCTTCAAATTTAACTTTTTCAAAAAAGCGTATGCAATAGCAAAATTTTGCGATGATTAATTTAAAGTTATACAATTTTTATTACAATTTATCCTAATTTCAAAAAAAATGTAAACGCACTACACAAGACAATGAAAGTTTCAAGAAAACAGGCTAAAAGACTGACTGATTGCTAGGCATTCAGCAATCAAATATTTATTGAAATATAATTGTTGAATAAACAAGTTGTAATTTTTAGTGCACAATAAAGGTGTTTGTATAGTAAAATCAGATTATTTATATCTTTAATTTCTCACTTAAAACTATAAACTATTAATTAAAACACTTGGTATTGTTTCACTGATTTGATTTATTGAAATATATCGATGATTACTCTCTTAACAAAAATGTGTTCAGTTTATTTATAACTTAACAAGATTTCAGTGTTTTACACGCGTGGCGCATGAAGTAAAATTTCGAGTTTAGAAAAGCCTGAAAATTTGGTTTGGCCGCTCCGCGCTTCGCGCTACGCGACCAAACCAAATTTTCAGGCTTTTCTAAACTCGAAATTTTACTTCATGCTCAGTCTGGGAGTGGAAAACACTCGTTTTAAGCTTTAAATTGAACTCATTTAGATGTGCAACCAAATTTACAGGCTTTTCTTAACTCGAAATTTTACTTCATGCTTAACCTGGGAGTGAAAAACACTAATTTGAAGCTTCAAATTGAACCTTTAAAAAAAAGCGAATGCATATGTATAATTAAATGGAAAGTTCAATGTATACAAATTAATATCTGAAAATGTAGATAGCATATAATTGGGATGTGTATACTTATAAGAAAAACTCCTGTATACAGCGTGTAAACGAACTACTGTACAGGCTCTCTGCCACATAAGGGGCAGCGTTTAAATAAACAATATCTGCATTTGAAATTAACATACCTTTAGTAGATAGCTCGCAAATAATTATTAAAAATAATTAATAATAATAGGCCACATGTTTGTGGTATCTGGTATACGCGCACATTGTGTATTTTAAGGGAGATTCCACATAGACTGGTAGTTTTTAAACGATTTGGATATCGAATTACATCATCCAGAGAAAAGTGGGTCAGATTGTGAAGAATTATGTCTATGTTGTTATTGTGATTTTTTTTATACGTGACCCAGTTTCATCTAGTAATTCTAGACAGTGTGTGTGTGTGTGTAGTGCGTGCTAAGTGATTTATACGCCTCGATAGTGCGTGCGAAGTGATTTATGCGCCTCGCAGTAGTAAAAGTAAATAAAAAATACAACAACTTACGCATCCACGAAAAATATCATGAACACAGGTAACCAGAAGTTCTCAAAAAAGTAAAAAATGCATGAAAAATTATGAAAAATCCAATTTTTTTTTTCCGATTTTATTTTTGCTGCAATTGGTGTCAAAATATTTTGTGTATACGCCCTTAAGAGGATGTACATTAGCTCGATTACACGCTGTATGTACAGGAGTTTTTCTTGTGTACTCTGTTAATTTTTAAGCATTCGTCAATTTTATGAAAGCGTTCAATTTGAAATTTCAAGTGTTTCCACCCTCAGATTATGCATGAGGTAAAATTCCTAGTTTAGAAAAGCCTGAAAATTTGTTTTTTCATGCTTTTCTAAACTTGAAACTTTTCTAAACACGAAATTTTTTGTTACTTTGTAATTTTAGTTGTTGTTGTTGGATAATGAAGAAAGTTATTGTTTTAAAAGATAAACTTTAGCCATTCTTGTAATAAATAACTTATTCTTACAACAATATTATTGTTAACATACCTAATTATTATCATATTTCAATACAACAATTGCAAAAATGTATTTTTCTGATTCGTTTGAATAATGCTAAGGTCACTTTTGTGTGTGTATTTATTGCGGAAACGTGATAGAATTGTAAAAAACCTCCTTTTATCATGGGCGATGCATTCAAATCAATGGCGACGAAAAGTGAATAATTCCTCGACCAGATAAAGCACTTCCACAAAACAATACACCTACCGAACGCCATTTACTCTGCCACAATCCAAACTTTGCATAACAATTAAAGCACTTCTATAAATAACTTGAGTTATTTAAAAAAACAAACGTTAATTGCTTTTAAAATATTTTATAATACTAGCAATTGCGGTTGAAAAAATTAGCAAACTTTTGTGATCATAATTGAGTGGTCTAACTGCAAAACTCACATTCTCCACTTTTATAAACTTTGGCGAATTGTAAAAAAACACGTGTACTTTAACATGGCGGACATAAAAAACCGCCAACTAACACAAAAAGTGGAAAATGTGAGTTTTGCAGTTAGACCACTCAATTATGATCACAAAAGTTTGCTAATTTTTAGCAACCTACCTCTACACAATTTTAATTACAATTTATCCTGATTTAAAAAAATAGTAAAAGCATAAGACAAGACAATTTTAAATACGATTTATCCTGATTTAGAAAAAAAAAAATAGTGAAAGCACGTCACAAGACAATAACAACTTCAAGAAACACAGGCTATAAGACTGAATTCGACATTCAGTCTTATAGCCTGTGTTTCTTGAAGTTGTTATTCTCTTGTGACGTGCATTCACTGTTTATATATACAGGGTGTCTCAGACCACCCGTACCAGCCGTTTATGTCGGCAACGCTTGGTCGAATGTGACTGGGACAAAAAATTTTATTACCAAAGTGAACCCCAGGAATCCACTGATAAATTTATTTTTTACCGGAATAATCCGGAAGTACCTGGAACCGGAAGTAACTTTAACATTTCAAATTAACAACCCCATAGAGTTTAAGGATTTAAGGCCGGTTAGTGTTTTACCTGTTTTATCAAAAATTATTGAAAAATCCGTAAAAGAACAATTGGAATCATTTGTTTGCAAACATAATATATTACCCGCTACACAATCTGGCTTCAGAAGTGGCCATAACACTTGTACAGCTCTTTTAAATGTGGTCGATAACATAATTAGACAGACTGATAATGATAAGTTAACAATATTAATATTGCTTGATTTTTCAAATGCCTTTAATACAATAAATCATAATCTTTTGTTGGCTATTTTGAATTACGTTGGCTTAAGTTCTTCAGCCATATTATTAGTAAAAAACTACTTATTAAATCGCTGTCAAATGGTCGTAACTAAAAATGATATTTCCTTACCACTATCAGTCTGTAGTGGGGTACCGCAGGGGTCTATTTTAGGCCCTTTGTTATATATAGTATATACATCAGTTTTACCTCAAATTCTGAAATATTGTTCAGCACAATATTACGCTGATGATACACAGGTATATTTTTCTTTCAAAAAAGATGACGCCGGCCTGGCCTGCGAATATGTAAATATAGACCTGCAAGGGTTATATGAAAATTGTTATAAGCATTCCTTATTATTAAATCCGAATAAATCTTGCGCTATTTTGTTTGGAAGAAAGAAGACGAGAGAATTAACATTAGGCAATGTTAATGGGAAAATTGTTATTAACAATGTTCCCATAACAATGGAAAATGAAGTTAAAATTCTTGGTATTACTGTGGATACTGATCTTCGTTTTAAAAAGTACATATCTAAATGTTGCCAAAGAGCTTTTTATCAACTAAAATTACTATATAGTTCCAGGAATGTGTTGTCCAAAAAATATAAAATAATTTTGTGTAATTCTCTTGTGCTTTCAATTTTTTCATATTGTGACACCTTATATGCACCATGCTTGGATACCGTAACCGCGAGGAAAATACAAAAAATACAAAATAGCTGCATAAGATTTATTTTTGGAATACCTAGAAGACAACATGTATCAGCAAAAAGGAATGAAATAGGTTGGTTGGACATGGATGAGAGGAGAAAGTTACACCAAGCGGTATTATTTAATAAAATAGTTACGAATAAATGCCCAAAATACCTACATGACAAAATTTCATACAGAGGGGACGTGCATAACATTAATATTAGATTTAAGGGTACTCTATCACCACCTGCACATAAGACGGCTTTATTCTTGCGATCTTTTACGTACCAAATAGCGAAAGTTTTAAATCACTGCCCACGGAATATTTTAGGTTTGGCGAAAAATACATTCAAAAAAGCATATAAAGTAATTATTATGAAAAAAACTAATAAATAATTGTATTTGATTACTAAATTATGTGAACAAAATTGTAAAACAAAATTTTCTTTTCTTTATTTTTATTTTTAGGATGTTATTTTTATGTTAATTTCTTTTTTTTTTTTGTAATTCTATGGTCAAGTTGAAAAACAGCAAACATATTATGTTATGCTGAACTTCGCCATATTCAATAATGATGTGATTGTAAAATAGATGTAATTTATTGATGTTTGTTTGATTATTGAATAAAAGACGTTTATTATTATTATTATTATTAAATGGCAATATAGGTCGAGTATAGTATTAATTGATAGGTCATTTTAAAAGAAACAACTTTTATTAAAATGTTTTTTTAATATTTTTCATATTTACAAAAATAAACGAAAAAATGGTGATGTGTCCATCATAGTACTTTCCCCCGTAAATTGCGTATTAAATGACTTTTAAAATATTTGTAGCATTATTATTTTCAAAATGTCTTCAACTTTTTGATAACTACACCAAACCAATGACTAGATAAAAAACACTATTTATTGAATATCTCAAAAACTAAGAGTGCTATGACAAAAAGTAAGTGAACAATACATCTTCATTTTGTTATTATCTACAACTTTTATTTGAAAGAATTTTTTGTTTGATGAACATTTATTGAAAAAATCTGAAAAAACTGAAAAACGCTAAGAGTAAAGTGCCACTTCCGGTTTTCCGATTTTCACCAAAAGCTTTTCAGTTCTTCCGATTGTAACAAAAAGCTTAAGTTTCATCTCGATATCTTTAGCGGTTTTTGCGGTACGGCGCAGACAGACAGACAGACAGACAGACAGACAGACAGACATTTTTCAAAAATGGTCTTATTCGACTCGGGGGACCTCAAAACGGATATTTCCGCTAAAATTTTTGATTCGAAAATTTTAGTTATCCATTCAACACTTAATAATAAAATATAGATTTTTATATTTTTAAATTACTTATTTATTTTTGCAAGCTGCAAATAATCTAGACTTTTATATTCTCAAAAAATTGAGCATAGTATAAATAAGTGAATAGTTGTTTTAATTATCATTTTCTTTACTTTCACACTCTTATTTGAACTGTTGAATAAAATACTTTCAAACAATTGGTATTTTTTAATTATCGTAAATATGCAAAATATTACAATTGAGAAAACGGTTGGAAAAATTAACAATTACAATTATTTTTTTTTGGATTGATTGAGTTACTTGAAGATAATTAAACTTTGATTAAAAAACACTTACAACCTTTCTTCAATACTTTGACAATTTTACAATTTTACAATTATGTAAAAAACAACCACACAAATGCTAGATTTTCAAGAGTTTACAATCTTATATAAGGAATTAGAAAAAATATTTGTAAAATAAATTTTACAAAAAAAGATTATAAAAAATTAGAAAATTAAAATAAGGTATAAAAAAACTATGCTAATTTTTTTTGAGAAATAATTAAAAAATATAAAAATCTATATTTTGTTATTAACTAATATAAAAAACTATATTAAGTTAAAATAAAAATTGAGTGTTGAATGGATAACTAATTTTCAATTTAGTTTTTTTCGATTATTTTTGTAAATATGCAAAATATAAAAAAAACATTTTTTAAAAGTTGTTTTTTTTAAAAGACCTACCAATTAATACCATACTCAACCTATATTGCCATTTGAAATATTAATGTTACTTCCGGTTCCGGGTACTTCCGGATTATTCCGGTAAAAAATAAATTCATTAGTGGATTCCTTGGGTTCACTTTAGTAATAAAAATTTTTGTCTCAGTCACATTCGAGCAAGCGTTGTCGAAATAAAAGGCTGGTACGGGTGGTCTGAGACACCCTGTATATATATTTATACCTAGGAATCAAATATATAATAAAATATAATAGTTAAATAAACAAATTGTAATTTTTAGTGCACAATAAACATGTTTGTATAGTAAATGCAGATTTTTTGTCTTTTAGAATTTGTAAAGAATGACCTTTGGGTAGTCCATCTTAGAGGTAAAAAAAAATCGCCGAGATACGTCAATTTTTGTTTCGAGAGGGACAACATTTGATGATATTTCTACCTTCTTAACTTCAATGCCCTAACCTAACCTAACTCCACCCCCCAATTTTAAATTGAGAAAGTAGGTCGAGTGATATATCGTTAAAAAGATCTTTCTATTCTGAACACAACGGTATCATTTGTTTCCGATTTAATTGATTCCTGAGGGAACAGCAACATTATAATAAAATATAATAGTTATATAAACAAATTGGAATTTTAGGTGCGCAATGTTTGTATAGTAAAGGCAGATCTTTTGTCTTTTAGAATTTGTAAAGAATGACCTTATACAGGGTGGTCCATCTTAGAGGTAAAAAAATCGCCGAGATACGTCAATTTTTGTTTCGAGAGGGACAACTTTTAATGATATTTCTACCTTCATAACCTCAATCCCCTAACCTAACCTAACTCGACCCCCTGATTTTAAATTGAAAAAGTAGGTCGAGTGATCGTTAAAAAGATCTTTTGATTCTGAACACAACGGTATCATTTGTTTCCGATTTAATTGATTCCTGAGGGAACAGCAACATTTCGAAATTGTAATTTCGCCTGTTTAACGCCAAAAACAGTTAACAGTGTAGTAAGGAATTTAAAATTGATGGGCAATTTATTAAGATAAAAGATACATCATTTTTAGCAAGAAACAAAGGTCAATTTTAAAATCATCTATCTGAGATGTGGTGGAGATAAAAGCACAAAGCTTGTTATCTCAGATGTGAAGTGTTGCCGTTCCCACAGGAATCAATAAAAACGAAAATAAATGACTCTGTTCTATTCAGAATCGAAAGAGCTTTTCAACGATATATCGACCCACTTTTCCTATTTATAATCGTGAGATGAAGTTAGATTAGGCTAGGGGGTTGAGGTTTTGAAGGTGGAAATGTCAACAAAAGTTGTCCCCCTCGAAACAAAAATCGACGTGTTTCAGCGATTTTTGCAAAAATGCCGCATAATTTAACTTAACTTAGCAAAGTCGCTTGTTACCTCTAAGATGGACCACCCTGTATAATTATTTCATTTAAGTTATTGAAACCCTTTTGAAAAATGTCCATACATCAAACATTTTTCAAAAGGGTTTAGTTAGCAATGCCATTAATGAAAAAGAACAACGTTGCGTTTCATTATGTCATTAGAAAAATCAGATAATACCATAAATATTGTTTTTATCTTTTACAATTAGTAAAGAACGACCTTATATAATTATTTTATTTAAGTTATTCAAGTTAGTATAAGAAAATTTGGCAAAAACGGTTTATTTGAAATAAAACAACGCAGTTGGGAGGGTTTCACTTTTATTGTTGAACACTGCAACATGTTTCACCACACAGTGGCTTCATCAGGCAGATGAATTATTTCATCTGCCTGATGAAGCCACTGTGTGGTGAAACATGTTGCAGTGTTCAACAATAAAAGTGAAACCCTCCCAACTGCGTTGTTTTATTTTAAATAGTATTATGGAGTTTCATCATGTATCCGCCTCATCAATTAAATATTTAAAAAGGGTTTAGTTGCCAAGGCCATTAAAGAAAAAGAAACATGTTGACATATTATTACGTCATCAGAAGAAACACATATGAGTACAAATATCGTTTTTATCTTTTACAATTAGTAAAGAACGACCTTATATAATTATTTTATTTGAGTTATTCAAGTTGGCGTAAGAAAATTAGGCAAAAGGGTTTAGTTGCCGAGGCCATTATAGAAAAAGAAACATATTGACATTTTATTACGTCATCAGAAGAAACACATATGAGCACAAATATCGTTTTTATCTTTTACAATTAGTGAAGAACGACCTTATATAATTATTTCATTTAAGTTATTCAAGTTGGAGTATGATAGAACAGTAATTACTTGTGTATTCTTCGAAAATTTTAATGGGACATAAAACGCAGATAAGAACTCATGTGGTTTTCGGTATCATCTTTATCCTTGAAAATTTACAATTTTAAAACGCGCATTGATTTTCCATAACATATTTTTGCATATTTTTTTCTAATAATAAATATAATATTCCAAATAGTTTGATATGTGGTCGATTTGGCTTGCGCAATAATTCATTAGTCAACTCTTAAAAATGAAGACAACACATATTTTAATTGCAATTAGTTAATTCCCCTAGTAGAAATGAATCTTGTATTTACATTGTAGAAATATTGTTTTTATATTTATATCTTCAAATTGTTAATCAATGTACACACGATATTGTCACAATATAGTTTACGGTTATTGATACCATATTAATATTTATTATACCGTGCGTTTTATTTAAGTATGGCCATAGGGGTATACATAGTAAACATTGTACCCCATGTTCATTTTCGTTGTCCAAATTTGAAACATTTTTTTTGTTTATACTAATAAATCAAACACTTTTCTACGAAATGTTTATTAAATTATGAACGGTGGAGGCTTCTACTTCGTTCTACATGTTAATTCAATGAAATTAAACACTTTAACTTTGTTTGTATAACACAATATTTTTATTTTTGTGACTGCAGTTTCGGCAACTCAACTTGACATTATCAAACTCCGATAATGTCAAGTTGAGTTGCCGAAACTGCAGTCACAAAAATAAAAATATTGTGTTGTACAAACAAAGTTAAAGTGTTTTATTCTATTAAAATGTTTATTGTTAGAAAGACATAAACATGCTAGAACAAATACTTACATTATGACATTTTCGCCAAGTTGATTTTTTGGCCTAATTATTTGTATTACTAATTTTAACTTTGAAAGCGCAAATAAAGAAATCTAACATGTTTATGTCTTTCTAGCATTGCACATTTTGTTGAAAAAAAATGTTTCAAATTTGAACAACAAAAGTTAACACGGGGTACATTTTTTACCATGTAAACCCCTATAGCCATACTTAAATAAAACGCAGTGTAGATACAATATTAAATAAATCTAATATTTAATTTTAAATATTGTATCAATAAAGAAGGTTCAATATTTTTTTTTTAAATATATTCGTGTATGAGTTAGATTAATGCATTCATTCACAATCGTTTAATAATGATAACAATCGTTTAATAATGATAACGCACTACTATTCATTAATAAACGATTGACCATACAGGAAATAACGTCAAACTCATAAAATAGCTTTATCTGTTACTCTCAAATTATAATTTTTGTCAATGAAAATTTTTGTTAATATTTATTAATGTATGAATTAGATTAATGTATTCACAATTGCTTAATAATGAACCCTACTAATTTTCATTAATAAACGATTGACGATGTAAGGTAAAACGTCAAATTAATAAAACAAAATCATTGTCACTGTCAAATTATAATATTTAAAAAACGATTATTAATCTCGTTAATTACATATTTCGAATATAAATCTCCTTTATTAATGCACATGTTCGTTAAATAACTATACATTGCAAAAGATCAAAGGATAATCATAGGATGATGAAAATGTTTATTAATTAACCAGAGCATATGACAGTTATGAAATTATCGGCTTATAAACAGGATACAGGAACAAATTAACGTCCATTGTGTAATATTTGGAGATCAGTCTCATTAACGTATCCATAACTAATTTATCGTCCTCGCTCCAGTAATTGCATAACCACCACTTTTTTCTATTTTAATACACCAGTATTATTTAATTTTAACAGAAAAAAATAGTGGTCAGTTAGCCCTTTATGTAAACTCTATTATTGTTGTTATTTATAAAATGTATTAACTTAAAGGGGAGACTTTTCTATTTTAATACAACAGTATTACTTATTTTTTAGCTTAAATAGCAAAAAAAATTGTTACTTAATTTTTTTAGCTTTAACAGAAAAAAAGATAGTTGTCATTCAGTCCTTTATGTAAACTCTATTATTGTTGTTATTTATAAAATGTATTAACTTAAAAGGGAGACTTTTCTATTTTAATACAACAGTATTACTTATTTTTTAGCTTAAACAGCAAAAAAAATTGTTACTTAATTTTTTAGCTTTAACAGAAAAAAAGATAGTTGTCATTTAGTCCTTTATGTAAACTCTATTATTGTTGTTATTTATAAAATGTATTAACTTAAAAGGGAGGCTTTTCTATTTTAATACAACAGTATTACTTATTTTTTAGCTTAAACAGCAAACAAAAATTGTTACTTATTTTTTTTAGCTTTAACAGAAAAAAAGATAGTTGTCATTTAGTCCTTTATGTAAACTCTATTATTGTTGTTATTTATAAAATGTATTAACTTAAAAGGGAGACTTTTCTATTTTAATACAACAGTATTACTTATTTTTTAGCTTAAACAGCAAAAAAATTGTTACTTAATTTTTTTAGCTTTAACAGAAAAAAAGATAGTTGTCATTTAGCCCTTTATGTAAACTCTATTATTGTTGTTATTTATAAAATGTATTAACTTAAAAGAGAGATTTCTCTATTTTAATAAAACAGTATTACTTATTTTTTAGCTTAAATAGAAAAAAAATAGTAGTTATTTAGCTCTTTAAATGTAACGTTGTTATTATTGTTATTTATAAAATGTATTTACTTAAATGAGAGAGAGAGGAGTATATTTTAAACTTTACCTGAAATCAGTGTTTTATACGCGTGGCGCATGAAGTAAAATTTCGAGTTTAGAAAAGCCTGAAAATTTGGTTTGGTCGCTCCGCGAAGCGGAGCGACCAAAACAAATTTTAAGGCTTTTCTAAACTCGAAATTTTACTTCATGCTTAGTCTGGGAGTGGAAACACTCGTTAGAAGCTTCAAATTGAACGATTTTATAAAAATAACTGATGCTTTAAATTTTACAGCGTATACATTAGGATATGTATACTTAAAAGAAAAATTCCCTGTATGTTTTCACTATATACGAATACTCACATTTTTCATAGTTGTATTCTAATTTGCTTTAAAATTTATACCGTATACATCAGGTTTTATATACTTAAAAAAAAGTCCCTGTGTGTTTTCACCATATACGAATACTCACATTTACTATAGTTCTATTCTAGTTTTTTAGTTGCACAAAGTAAGACACTTAAACTTTGTTTGTTTAACTAAGGTTTTTATTGTGACTATAGTTTCGAACACTTTAACTTGTCACTATCAAACTAGAAGTACTTCTTCTTAAGTGTCTTATTTGTTTAAAAAATAATTGTCATCTGGCCCTTTAAGTATAACTCTTTTATTTTGTTATATAAAAAATTTATCACTTAAAAGAGAGACAGAGGTGTATATTTTAAATTTTACTTGAAATCTGTGTTTTTGCGCGGGGCGCATGAAGTAAAATTTCGAGTTTAGAAAAGCCTGAAAATTTGGTTTGGTCGCTCCGCTTCGCGGAGCGACCAAACCAAATTTTAAGGCTTTTCTAAACTCGAAATTTTACTTCATGCTTAGTCTGGGAGTGGAAACACTCGTTAGATGCTTTAAATTGAACGTTTTTGTAAATATATCTGATGCTTTAAATTTTACAACGTATACATCAGGATATGTATACGTTAACTTGTCACTATCGAACTAGAAGTACTTCTTCTTAAGTGTCTTATTTGTATAATAGTTATTTGGCCCTTTAAATGTAACTCTTATATTATTATTATTTATAAAATGTATCTTTATTATAGTGTTGTATTCTAGTTTTTTTAGTTGCACAAAGTATGAGAACTTAGACTTTGTTTGTATAATTGAGGTTTTTATTGTGACTATAGTTTCGACAACTTTACCTTGTCATTATATCGAAATAGAAGTAGTACTTCTCCTTTTAAGTGTCTTATTTGTTTAAAAAATAATAGTCATTTAGTCCTTTAAATTAAAATTTTATTATTGTTATTTATAAAATTTATAAACTTAAAAGAGAGACAGAGGAGTATATTTTAAACTTCACTTGAAATCAGTGTTTGTGCGCGGGGCGCATGAAGTAAAATTTCGAGTTTAGAAAAGCCCAGAAAATTTGTCGAGGGTCGCTGCGCGACCCTCGACAAATTTTCACGGGGCTTTTCTAAACTCGAAATTTTACTTCATGCTTAGTCTGGGAGTGGAAACACTCGTTAGAAGCTTCAAATTGAACGCTTTAAAAGAATCGCTACATAAAAGATCTATTTTCTACCTCTCAGGTCTTTTAGGAATCTTGACTCTTAAATCCCATTTCTTTTCAATCGCTCTATTCTGTTCAGACTTCTAACTCGTATTCAGACGTTTTAATCCCTTATAAGCTTTTTTAGAATAACGCCTCTTAAATTCCATACCGTTCTCATTTACGTCTACCTTGAGTTTAATAACTTTTAACTTACATATTTAATTAAGATTTAAGAGATACTTGAATACTATTTGCATTAGATATAGTTGAGAGACTTTTTTTGATGTTTAAAAAGCTGGAGACCTAAGAGTGAGATGAGAATGATTTAAGAGTTTTGGGAGAGATTTGTGAAATAAAAAACTCGAAAAAGTCTAAAGATGCCCAAAAGGAATATATTTGAGCGATGCGAGGCCTGAGAAAGACGCTCGAGAGTTATGGGAGAAATTTAAGAAAAGAAAGACTCGATAGATTAAAGAGGCACTTGACAGAGTTTTGAGAGAGAATGGAGAAACAAAAGGTTCCAGAAGGTCTTAAGGCATATGAAAGGGACGGATTTCTGTAGGAAGGAGTTGTAAATTCCACTGTCTATCGTACCATTAGTGAATATAAGAAATCCGGAGAGATTTGTAGCCCTAAACAGCTTGGAGGACATAATTACAAGTTTTGATGACGTAGTGAAGAGATCATAGTTTCTTCTATAAAATGAATTGCCAACGTTGAGTAAAGTTTTAAAAAAAGTAAACGATCATGCAGGCATGCCAAAGATGAGTCGTTATACCTCGTATAGTTTTATGAAACAAATCAATTTTAAGCAAGATAGAGACCAGAGCTGGGTAGGATTCGAGTCATTCAGGATTCAAATCAGTTTAGATCAGGGGTGAGCAACCTTTTTTATCAATGGGCCAATCGAAATTTTGAAATTTGTTGGCGGGCCGCAGACAAAATAACATATTAATAAATTATAAAACCTTATATATTTAATAAACATAACACAAAATACACATAATACATATAATAGAAAACTTGAAGAAAAGCAAAACACTTCATAAAATGTAATATATAAAAAACAAAAAATCAAAAAAAAAACATTGGAATTAATATGAATTTTAATGCGAAATTTGGCACTGTTTCTTCGCTACAAGTTGGTCAATATTAGCCGGTATTTCCGTCACGGCTACACGAACGCAGCTCTCCAATCGGGCATCGCTCAGTCTTGATCGGTAGTCGTTCTTAATTATCTTCATTGTTGAAAACAGTTGTTCGCAAACATATGTACTTCCAAACAGAGACATAAGTTGCTTTGCATTTTCCGTCAAAAGTGGAAATTTTATAGAGCTCACATAAAATTTATAAAAATTGTCGATGGTCACTGATAGAAATTTATTTTTTAAATCTGTATTGTTCTGCATGTCTATTAATTCCATTTGCATTTGTTCTGGAACTGTATCCACGTCTATGTTGAATGGCGTTGAAAATATTTTTATGGAAACCACTGTCCCCTCGACTTTAAACATTTTGAATCGTGCTTGGAATTGGCTTATTAAGATATCTATATATTCAATATATTTTTGACAAATAGGCGTCTTTTCTTTCCCTAAATATTGGAAATGGGACATATTATTTTCCAAAAGATGTTTTCTCCACAATTTCAATTTGCTTTCAAAGCCTATAATTTTATCATACAAATTGTGGATAAATTGTCCTTTGCCTTGAAGTTCCACATTAAGATCATTGAGAGACTATTAATAATTGTGAGAGACTATTAATAATTTGAGAGACTTGGGAGAACTTTGATAGAGACTTGAGAAAGTCTTAAGAGGCACTCTTGTACAAAAATAACGAATGCTTTAAAATGTACGGCGAATACATCAGGATATGTACAGGGTGTTCTAAATTATCTAAATTTGTTATCTTTAGAGCTATGAAGTCGGTTAAATTAGCAAACTAGTAGTAGGAGATGCGCGTAATCTTGAAAATTACAGACCTATTTCGCTACTACGTACATTCTCAAAAATCATTGAAAAAGTTGTATGCAAAAAAATCATGACTTTCATGGACTAAACAAACAGAATTTGCAATGAACAACACGGTTTCCGACGAAACAAATCAACAGAAACAGCAACAATTGATTTTGTTCAACATATTTACTCTATGATTGATAAAAGACATAAAGTGAATTTCGATCTATCACGAGCATTTGATAGTCTAGACTATAATTTTATATTGGAAAAGTTAAATACATTAGGGATTAAAGGACCCTTAAATAATTGGTTCAAATCGTACCTCGAGAACAGAGAAATTGTTGTAAAGATAAGTGACACAATGTCAGACCATTGGGGTGTATCCCTAGGCGTGCCGCAAGGAAGCGTGGCGGGTCCGTTATTATTTATTTTGTTCATCAACGATTTACCTAAACATATCAAAAATTCACATGTTTGTATGTTTGCTGATGACACATCTATCATAGTGAATGGACCAGACGCAAACTCCCGCAATAATTAATTAAATGAAATATTAAGCCAATTTAATTTATGGTGTGTTAACAATAACTTAATAATTAACTACTCAAAAACTGTCTGTATAGAATTTTATAACACACATATAAAACCATCAGAATATGCAATCAACTTAAATAACAATACCTTGTCAATTAGCGAAGTGACTTCATTTTTGGGATTATAAATTGACAAAAATTTATCGTGGAAATCTCATATCGATAGTCTTCTGAGTAAACTTAACAAATCTTACTTTGCACTATGTAGGTTAAAACATATTTTAGATATAGATAGCTTAATCTCCGTTTACTATGGACTAGTGTACTCCCGTCTTAGCTACGGAATTGTCGTATGGGGACAGTCTTCAGTAGCCATGAAGGCTTTCATAGCTCAGAAGAGAGTATTGCGATTAATTTTCAATGTAAAATATGGCAATTCATACAGGCCCATATTTAAACAATATAATATAATGACAACTCCAGCAATATACATTTACAAGCTGTTAAAATATATTCATGAGAAAGAACACACATTCACTCGTATTACTGAAATACACAGTTATAACACTCGGTATTCCTCAAATATCCATGTAATGAAATGCCAACTTGAAATTTACAAGAAATCTCCGATATACGCAGGAATTCAATTATACAATAAACTTCCTGAATGAAAAAACTGTTTTTATTCCTTACTTCACTTTTATTTTTATGTGTTAGATGTACATTTCGAGTGCTAAGCACTCATTATCAATAACTAATGCTCTTACAAACTAGGTGCGCAATTATATATACCTGAACAAAAATGGTGGAAACGGGAAAACCTAAATATAATTATATTTGTGTCGCAAGGTTGAATAACATTAAGGGGATTACATTATGGACTGTTGAGGGGATTACGATTTTTCGGGTTTTTCAAGAGATTTAAGAGTGGATTGTCTAACGGGCTTAAATCGAAATTCAATAATTTATCTTTCTGTTTGTGCATTTCTATGGCCTCCAACATATTTAATCGGAAATGTGTAGATTGTTTTAGTAATTTAATATTATGTTTCGAAAAAGAATGTCCTGTCTTTAAATTATGGTCAGCTAAAGCGGATTTACCTATGTTTCTATTTTTGACGTGGTATATGTGTTCTTTGAATCTTTTTAACAAATTCCTTTGGGTTTGGCCTATGTAACATTTGTCACACTCATTGCATGCAATTGAATAAATTCCGGACTCTTCTAAGTGGCTCCTTTTTGTAAATTGATTGCCTAGTAATGATCTTAATTTATTGTTATTATAAAATGCAGGAGTCATATTGAATTTACTCAGGAGCTTTGAAAATTGGTTAACCGTGCTGTTGTTGTATATAAACCTAGCAAATTTGTTGTTTTTTCTTTCTTTAAGCGGTGTGAGATTTGTGGTCAAGTTTAATTTTTGGTTTCTTTTGTGTTTATTAATTAGTTTGTTGATTGTGCAGTTTTTGTAACCTAATGAAATTGCTATTTTTCTTATTAGTGTTAGTTCTGTTTTTCTATTTTCTGTTGAAAGAGGCAGATTTAGGCAGATTTAGGGTTCTAAACTTCCTGAATATTTAAGAAAATTAAGTCTAAATAAATTCAAAAATAATCTAAAGAAAATGCTACTTCTGAATGTACCCTACTCAGTAGAAGAATTTACCATGTCATTGTGAATGTCTATGTATGCATGTATTTACCGTTATATGACTATATGTTCACAAATTATGTAAATTATGTATGTTTATTTATACTTGACGAATGTATCTATACTATGTATGGCAAAAGCATAATATAGGTATTCTATTCTATTCTATTCTATTTTTTACGTACATTACGATGGCGTAAACAGAAAAACAATTGAACCACAGGTTTTTGATTTATTCGCAAAAACAATATTTTTTTAAATGGGATGCCCTGTATATTTATACATATTAAGAGAGAGAAAGAACACACAAACAAATAAAGCTTAATGAATTATTATCCTAAAATGTTGCTGAAAGAAATATGTTTTTTTCAATTTATTTAAATTCAGTCTGCGTGTATTTAAGATAATTACTTGTTTAAAGTAAGTATAAGAATTGGAATTAGAACGTAAAAATAGAATTAATAAATAATTAACTCGAAAGATAAAAATTAATAATTATAATAAATGTTTGAAAACGTTCCCACTTTGTTTAATAAGACAAGAAAATTGCAAAAAATTAGGATAATTGGCTAGACGTCAATAAGCATGGATACTTTAACAACATCCAATAATTTTGAAAACCCTGTATACGTAAAAGAAAAATTCCTTGTATGTTTTCACTATACCAGGTGTTGACTTGGCGGACGCAACATAGGAAATCCCATGTAAATTTTGAAATGTTCAAATTTTGGCTCCCCTATCTATTGTAGAAACAAAATGTATTTACCTTTTTTGTAGAGGGGACAATTCTGAATTCATTCGCGTTAACGTTTATCACTTTATGTTTCTCTAAGTTAAAATAATTAAGAAAAAGTAATGTGGTTTTTTAAAAATAATGACCTGCCATGGAATTGAAACAACAATTGCGGGTGGGTAAATAGCAAAAGATATCGCAGTCACTTGATTAAAGTAAATGTTTCCGCAATGATTTACACTATACAAAAAAAAATCCTCCTAATTAAGTGGTATTATGCAGACCACAGTTATCACGATGTTTGCGTTATGTTTTTTGTCGTTAATTATGTAACAGCAATATCTTGTACTATTTTGACATCCGCAATTGTTGTATCAATTCTATGGTATATCATTATTTTTATAAAGTGACATTACTTTTTCTTAATTATTTTATCTGTAAATTTTCTGACATTCGTTGATTTTTGAAAGAGTTCAATTTGAAGCGACCCGAGACATTTTTTTTCTAGGCTTTTCTAAACTCGAAATTTTACTTCATGCGCCACGCGTATAAAACACTGATTTTAAGTGAAGTTCGAATATACATAAATTGGACAATATTATAGTGTTTTATACGCGTGGCGCATGAAGTAAAATTTCGAGTTTACAAAAGCCCAGAAAATTTGTCTCGGGTCGCTGCGCGACCCTCGACAAATTTTCACTAGGCTTTTCTAAACTCGAAATTTTACTTCATGCTTAGTCTGGGAGTGGAAAACACTTATTTACAGCTTTAAATTCAACTTAAAAAAAAAACAGAGAATATCCGCAATTGTTGTATCAATTCCATTATATTATTATTATTTTTATAAAGTCACATAACTTATTCTTAATTATTTTAGCTGCAAATTTTCAGACATTCGTTTGATTTTTAAAAGACTTCAATTTGAAGCTTTAAACGAGTGTTTTCCACTCCCAGACTAAGCATGAAGTAAAATTTTGAGTTTAGAAAAGCCCCGTGAAAATTTGTCGAGGGTCGCGCAGCGACCCGAGACAAATTTTCTGGGCTTTTCTAAACTCAAAATTTTACTTCATGCGCCACGCGTATAAAACACAGATTTTAAGTGAAGTTCGAATATACATAAATTGGCCAAAATTATAGTGTTTTATACGTGTGGCACATAAAGTAAAATTTCGAGTTTAGAAAAGCCCAGAAAATGTTCACTGGGCTTTTCTAAACTCGAAATTTTACTTCATGCTTAGTCTGGTAGTGGAAAACACTTGTTTACAGCTTTAAATTTAACTTAAAAGAAAACAGAGAATACCCGCAATTGTTGTATCAATTCCATGGTATGTCATTATTTTTATAAAATCACATAACTTATTCTTAATTATTTTAGCTGCAAATTTTCTGACATTCGTTGATTTTTAAAAGACTTCAATTTAAAGCTTTAAACGAGTGTTTTCCACTCCCAGACTAAGCATGAAGTAAAATTTCGAGTTTAGAAAAGCCCCTTGAAAATTTGTCTCGGGTCGCGCAGCGACCCGAGACAAATTTTCTGGGCTTTTCTAAACTCGAAATTTTACTTCATGCGCCACGCGTATAAAACACAGATTTTAAGTGAAGTTCGAATATACATAACTTGGACAATATTATAGTTTTTTATACGTGTGGCGCATGAAGTAAAATTTCGAGTTTAGAAAAGCCTAGAAAATGTTCACTGGGCTTTTCTAAACTCGAAATTTTACTTCATCCTTAGTCTGGGAGTGGAAAACACTTGTTTACAGCTTTAAATTTAACTTATAAAAAAAAGAGAATATCCGCAGTTGTTGTATCAATTCCATGGTATGTCATTATTTTTATAAAATCACATAACTTATTCTTAATTATTTTAGCTGCAAATTGTCTGACATTCGTTGATTTTTAAAAAACTCCAATTTAAAGCTTTAAACGAGTGTTTTCCACTCCCAGACTAAGCATGAAGTAAAATTTCGAGTTTAGAAAAGCCCCGTGAAAATTTGTCTCGGGTCGCGCAGCGACCCGAGACAAATTTTCTGGGCTTTTCTAAACTCGAAATTTTACTTCATGCGCCACGCGTATACAACACAGATTTTAAGTGAAGTTCGAACATACATAAATTGGACAATATTATAGTGTTTTATACGTGTGGCGCATGAAGTAAAATTTCGAGTTTAGAAAAGCCCAGAAAATTTGTCTCGGGTCGCTGCGCGACCCTCGACAAATTTTCACGGGGCTTTTCTAAACTCGAAATTTTACTTCATGCTTAGTCTGGGAGTAGAAAACACTTGTTTAAAACTTTAAATTGAACTTGAAAAAAAAAACAGGGAATAACCGCAATTGTTGTATCAATTCCATGGTATGTGAATATTTTTATAAAATCACATTACTTTTTCCTAATTATTTTAACTTAGCGAAACGTAAAATGTTAAGTGTGAACATTTATAAATTTTGAATTTTTCCCTCTACAAAAAAGTAAAATACATTTTGTCTTTAAATTAAAATAAATAGAGAAGCCAATATTTAAACATTTTAAAATTAACATGCGATATCCTATGTTGCGTCCGCCAAGTCAACACCCAGTATACGAATACTCGCTTTTTTTTATAGCTGTATTCCATTTTTTGAGTTGAACAAAAAAATTCCATGCAAGTTTATTGACTTAAAAAGAAAATCCCTATCCTTGTGTCAAATCTACAAAATCTCAATCTTTGCTCCAACTAATCTCCGGATTACGAGTATGTAATCTTTGTTAAATAATTGCTGCATACAAAACGTTGACTTTCTTAAATGTTTAATTTAACTTAACACATAATCCATTGATTAAGAATTATCTTCTACAAGTATTTTTAGAACAAAGTTATTCAACATAAACTGCATCGTGAGTTGGGAAAAAATGAAGTGAAATGTGTTGAATTACTCCATTCAAATGTTTAATTTTACTTAACACATAATCCATTGATTAAGATAATAATTTTACAAGTATTTTTAGAACAAAGTTATTCAACAGAAAAACACATCTTGAGTTAGAAGAAAAATGAAGTAAAATGTGTTAAATTACTCCATTCAAATGTTGAATTTTACTTAACATATAATCGATTGATTAAGATTTATCTTTCACAAGTATTTTTAGAGCAAAGTTACTTAACAAAAAATACATCTTTTTTTTTGACCTCGGCTCTTGGCCATACAGTCAGCGGCCATTTGTACTATTATTTTTCGATTTTAAATTAACTTATCCACATACACACGTTATACAACTCATATGGACGTCACAGCGCATTCATACAACATCCATGGTTCCAGAGGGTGCCAATTTCCCCATAAGAAAGTGACACCCCCGGTGGGATTCGAACCCACGACCCTCTGGCCCAAGAGCAGGAGCTCTAATCACTGACCCACGAGGGTCCCCTTAAAAAAATACATCTTAAGTTTTAAGAAAAATGAACTAAAATATGCTAAATTACTCCATTCTAATATAATTTATTTTACATACCGGGTGCTGATCCGACCGCTCGGTAATAGCAATTTACATGTAAAATCACACTTTTGCAGTTTCCTGATCCCCTAATTATTTTAGAGCAAAAGCATACGAGATCAAAGTTGTTTAGAATTTAAAATGCTATATGATAGTTTCGTATTTATTTTTGAAAATAGACTAATAGTACAAGAAAACGAAGATATAAATTAGTAATAATTTGAAAAAAATAACAATAGCCATGATTTTATAACAAAATTTTGCGTCATCGACAAACATCAGTTGTTTTTAATAAAATCAAATTAAATGCTTAAAGAGACTAAACATTGACCAAGTCTATCATAAAAATTTTTGCGAACATTTGCAAGTTGCCGGTTCGTTATTTTGTTGCATTCTTCCGTAATTTTGTTTTTCAGAACCTCGATGTTAGCATGTCTAGCACCGTATATTTTTGATTTTAAGTGGCCCTATATAAAGAAGTCGTTTGGTGATAAGTCTGGTGAACGAACTGGCCAATTCACCGGTCCACCTTGACCAATCCAGGGATTTGGATAGCAAATATATAAATACTCAGTGACCTCTCTTGTAAAATGCGCTGGACATCCATTCTGTTGAAACCATACCACATTTTCTCCTGCGACAGCATCTATGGCGAAGCCAATCTCCAATTTAAGCAGCTCAAGGTATTTTCCCCCGTTTAAGTGCCCATCAATGAAGAAGGGGCCTATAATATTAGATCTGAATATTCCTAACCATACCTTGACTGACTGCGGATATTGGTAATGGTTATCGATCACCAAATGCGTTTTATCCGTATCCCAATAGCGATAATTTTGCACATTTGACTCTCCATTTATGGTGTCGACCTTTGCCAGAAAAACAAATGTTGTTAATGAAATATCTATCCACATTGGCCATTTCCATTAGTGTATCACAGAAAACTATTCTAGAATACCTGTCTGGCTCAAAAATCTCCTAGTGGTTCGAAAACTTGTACGATTTAAACTTGTTCTTCTTTAAAATTTTAAGAGCGGTTGGATTGTGCAAATTTAAATCGTCGCCAATATGCCGAATACTAATGCAGGGATTTGCAACGGCCGCAGCAATAACGTTTATTTCGTTTACATTATCTCGCACAATTTCTTCTTCCTCCGCTATATTTGAAGTATGCGTTAAACAGGGCTGGCATCGTTTAAAAACATATCCATATTTTGCTTGATTTCAAATCACGTTCTGAATCGTGGAAATAGCGGGTATCGGCCGATCGGGATATAAACCAGCAAACAAATTTCGAACTTCACTTACACTATAACCGAAATAAAACCACTTCAGAAATATTTTTTTTTCAGCAATTGTATAAGACATTATTATGAATTACTTAATTGAAAAGCGCACCTAAATATCGAAACGGAGTGCGATTTTACGAAAAGTAAGTACTGACAGTTGTTGATGACGCAAAATTTTGTTTTAAAATCATGGCTGTTGTTATTTTTTTAAAATTATTACTAATTTATATCTTCGTTTTCTTCTACTATTAGTTCTATTTTGAAAATAAATACGGACCTATCATATAGCATTTTAAATTCTGAACAACTTTGATCTCTTATGCTTTTGCTCTAAAATAATTAGGGGAGCAGGAAACTGCAAAAGTGTGATTTTACATGTAAATTGCTATTACCGAGCGGTCGGATCAGCACCCGGTATGTTCAAAAGCGTAAACGCCATCTCATGCTCATTAGCACTGGTTCAGGACTATACTGTTGATGGCGTTGAAGCCTGAAACGCGTATATATGTTAGTTATCTGGTGAATGAATGAGTACTGAACACAAATTCATATTCTTCATTTATTTTATGTTGCCTTATTACCATAAGTAATTATCATCAGTGAGCAATTAACTAAATCACGTGAACAAAACATAAATAGCCTTCCTTATCATCACCAAAATCAAATTGTGTTTATTTTTTATACGAGCCGTTTATTTTAAAAGTGGCCTAACTCCATTTCTCAACTTTTCTTGTTGACTGTAATAATCTTCATAATTTGAGGTTTTCTGTTATAAACAACAATTTGTGGTTAAGTAAACTCGGTTCACATTTTATTCTCACTGCAGTGGAGTTGTTTTTTTCTTCTTTTTATATTGGCAAGTCGTGTTTTTGACAGTTATGATTTTGATGTATAGTAATTTCATTTAATTTCATTTAATCGATATTTTTTATTGTAGTGAATCATTGTATTAATTTGTTACAATAGTTAAGAATTATATAATTGATTTGTAAAAATGTATGTAAAAAGGAGATACCGTATAAAATAAATAAATAAATAAAAAATAATAGTATGTTGGTAACCTATAACTTCAATAAAACGTTGCTAAACACCTCCCACTGAGCAAAAAACAAAAAAATAACGTTATATCAACATTGTATCGTATGTTCAATAAAATTAAACCTCTAGAGTGCCATGATTTAATCTTTTTTAAAATTTAGGTTGGCTACACGCTTTAAGAATTGACATATAAAACGTCAGACATTATAATTTTAATGCATAATCTCAGAGGTGCCAACCTAGAATATTTTCCATGGCACTTTAGAGATTTTTTTTATTGAACATACGATAGCAACATTAAACGTTGTTTTGATGTTGATGAAAACATTACTTAAATGTGTTTGCTCAGTGGGTTACTATCGTAATTTTTTACATGTGAATAAGGGATATTCTTAAATGCAACATTGCGCTACACATAATCAAACAAATGCCATGACGTATCCAAATTATTAGTAACTTTTTGTTATACCAACATAAATATTATTGCGGTAAGAATTAAGTGTGAACAGATTTATTTTTAATTTTTTTTTATTGTTTACTGTAAGTTTTTGCTACAAAGTGTTTTTTTTGTATTTTAAACATAGTAGTATACATAAATGTATTGTATTTTACATGTATCGTATGTTCAATTAAAGAAAACCTCAAGAGTACCATGGAAAAAAATGTAGGTTGGCACCTCTGAAATGATATATTAAAATTATTATATCTGACATCTTGTATGTCAATTCCCAAAGCGTATAGCCAACTTAAATTTGAAAAAAGATGAAATCATGGCACTTTTATTGAACATACGATATATATTATTGTTGTATAAATAGTTTAATCCGTTAAATAAATAAATAAACAGAGCATATATTTAAAATATATAACGTATATTTTCAATATGATTAACGACAAATTATTGTTTACGACTAAAAACCTCAAATTATAAAGGTTAAAAATTGATAAATGGAGTTATACCACTTTTAAAATATACGGTTTATATAACGTGCGATCATTTTAATTAAATTTAATTTAATTTTAATTTAATTTAATTTATTTACGGAATCTCCAGTTTACAATAGATGAATACATATACATCTTAATACAATAAATTGACTAAACAAAAACAAAATCTAAATATGCCAAACAAAATTTAAACTTATAACCCTACAGAAATATTTTATTTCAAAATATATTGCATATTGATCCCAAATAGTTCAAAACATAACAATATGAAACAAGCTCCTTCCCACCTTCAAGTTACAATAAATATATTAATTAATCAAACCCTCAACCTTAAATCGATCAATTAATTATACAACCAATAAATTAATATATATATAAATATAATATGAATATAAATATAAAATATATGACAAAACTTAATAAAAGGAACAGACCCAAACTCACACAAGATATCACAGCGATGTCAACAATACAAATTATCACAGATGGAATATAAATAGTATATGACGAATACATATTGAATAACAAACCACCAATATATATCTTTATATAAAAGGATAAAATGGTATCTTAACATGTACAACAAATGCAAATTATCACAGATTGAACATGCAGTGTAAATAACGAACACGTATTGAATTAGCAATAACAAATAATATAATAAATAGATAATAGAATAAATAAATAATAAGAAGTATGTTCATGTTACATCAATGACAGCGGACAGATCGATATAACGTAAGTGGGTTTTAAAAATTGCATTTACAACATGATTTAGAGTAGGCTTTGAATTTTAAATTAGATTGGCACTACTGACTGTTAACACATAGTTTACCCTAACCTTAAATTTATTCCACCATTCAATTAGCATTCTGGCGAACCGCACAAAATAAATGCAGCCTACTTTAAATCATAATTCAAACGACCGCACAGTACAAACAATGTCAATTGCTAAATCAAAAAACATTTTGTGTTTGCAAATTGTATATGTATTTTAATTATTCTTATAGTTTCATGGCTTTTAAAGAACCTGCGTGAGAGATGATATTCCAAACTTTATCATAAGCGAATGGAAAACTTTTGCTTTTTTTTCGTAAATTCCAACACCAACAAAACCCGATCATCTCTCTTTTTTGTTAAACAAAATCATAGATAACGCAAATTTACATGTTAACTAGCCGCAGTATCTGAGCGCTTAACCTATTTATTAATATTTGCTGATAATACGCGCATTTTCAACAAAGGGCACGAAAACGATACAAAAAAAAAATAGTCGTCACTTATTCACTCGTGATTATGCTAATTTGCTGAAAGCATTAATTAGCCTCGTTTTTTTTCCAATGTAACTATCATCATTCAGGAACGGTGTATTTTTTCGCGGTAAATTGTACCGGGAATTACGATGCGTGAATATTTAAATTGTTTATAGGGAAATGTCTCGAACGGGAAATATTTAGGAAGAGGGGATGATTGAAAGTTTTAATAATGTCAGTTTTGTTTTTGTAGTTTTGGGTTGATGTTGCTGTGAAAAGTTGTTTTTTAAACGCAGGTTTGAGTTAGGTAATAATAACATAACGTTTTTATATAAATAATGGTGCGTTTTCAATTTTGATATACAGAAAGTTTTATGTAACACCGAACATTTTCATTACGAGATTTTTTCTGTCAAGTATCCATATGCAAACGTTGCACATTTTCTAATGCTCGGTTTATTCAAAGAATTCAATTTGAAGCCTTAAGCGAGTGTTTTTCACTCCCAGGCTAAGCATGAAGTAAAATTTCGAGTTTAGAAAAGCCTGAAAATTTTGGTTTGATCACGTAGCGTGAAGCGCGGAGCGGCCAAACCAAATTTTCAGGCTTTTCGAAACTCGAAATTTTCCTTCATGCGCCACCGGTACAAAGCACTGATTCAATGTAAATTAAATTCTTTCAATTAATCGAGTATCGAAAAACGTGCAACGTATGCATATGAATACTTAAAAAAAAATCACGTTATGAACATGTTCGGTTTTACATAAAACTCTCTGTATAGAAAATACTTAACTTTTTTATACCACTTTTATTTAAATTTTATACGGTAATCATAATCAAACTAAGACTTAGTTTGATAATGATTACCGTGTAGTTGAAACTAGTCACAAAAGTAAAATAAAAATGGTATAAAAAACGTTAACTGTATTATTTATATCCACATCTTATTATTTTGTGGGTCCTGTTTACCCACAAAATAATACGATTTGGAGCTCGTAAATAAAGAAAAACCAACAAAAACACTTTTTTTTTATTCAGTGACTATAGTATTATTAAGTGACTATGGTTCGGCAACTTCAACGTATACAAACCAGAGCTGAGACGAATCCTGGTAAAAAGGATTCGAATCACGAATCCGAATTACCTAATATGATTCGAATCACTGATTCTCGAATAAAGGTTCCGAATCACGAATACAAAGCCTTTAAGAATAAATTTGATTTTATTATTTTTTTGCAACCATTAATATATTTTTTTGCAACCATTAAATATCTAATTCCCTGTTACTCTGGTTAAAGATGTATTTGTGTGTTTTTGAACTTCATTATAAATTAGTGTTTTGTACGCGTGGCGCATGAAGTAAAATTTCGAGTTTAGAAAAGCCCAGAAAATTTGTCTCGGGTCGCTGCGCGACCCTCGACAAATTTTCACGGGGCTTTTCTAAACTCGAAATTTTACTTCATGCTTAGCCTGGGAGTGGAAACACCCGTTCAAAACTTCAAATTAACCTCTATTATAAAATCGAAGAATGCCTGAAAATTAGGTAAATATAAAATTCAATGATTATCATTATAACCGGGAAAATTAGAGAAAAGTCATAGAATAATATTCAAATTGACCGAATCAAATAAAATAAAACAACATTTTGAGAACTAGATTATTATCTTTAAAAACATTTTCAGTCATTTAATGTTCTTATCAAAGCATTCAGTTTGAAGTTTCGAACGAGCGTTTCCACTCCTAGACTAAGCATGAAGTAAAATTTCGAGTTTAGAAAAGCCCCGTAAAAATTTGTCGAGGGTCGCGCAGCGACCCGAGACAAATTTTCTGGGCTTTTCTAAACTCGAAATTTTACTTCATGTGCCACGCGTATAAAACACTGATTTAACGAGAAATTTAAAAACACAAAAGACATTTTTCAAGTTAATCCTTACAATTAATTTGAATTATTTTTGACGATTTAACCTTTTGTACGTATTCGAATCGTTTTACAAATATTCGAATCCTTTTATGATTCGAATCACCCACATTTGGATACGAATCCTCTTAAAGAAATGTAACGAATCCGGATCACGAATCCAGTTAAACTAAAGTATTCGAATGCCTCTTTTGAATCTTCTGAAAGGATTTGAATCCTGGATTCGATTTCTGAATGATTCGAATCATGCCCAGCTCTGATTTGAACTAAAATTATACCACAAATTTTAGCTTATGAAGGCAGATCCAATATTTCGCAATCTGAGTTTAGACCATATCAAACTGGAACATGTTATTAAAACATTTTCAAACTTTCGTCGTTTTTTATAAGAGTTCAATTTAGAGCGTTAAATGAGTGTTTCCACTCCCAGATTAAGCATGAAGTAAAATTTCGAGTTTAGAAAATCCTGAAAATTTGGTTTGGTCACTCCGCGCTTCGCGCTAAACTATCTGAAAACCTTATGATAATTAAATTATAGGTTTGTTGTTACAAGTAAATGTATGACGGACTGTAATCTAATATTTTGTTAAATAGTTATGATTTTTTATAAAGAAAACATAAACTGACTAGAGCTTTTTTATATTCTTGTAAAATTTGTGAAATTATTCAGTTTGTATTTTAGGTTTGGTTAGGCAAAACCTCTTTGTGCTTAAACAAAATAAAGTTCATTCTTTCTTTTCTCTGATAAGTTTCATTAAATCTGAAAGTTTACCATTTTATTTTTATGATATTAAAAGTAAGCATACATTTACTGTAATTTACAAGTTTTTTCACAGCTTCACTCAAATTTTGTTTATGCTTCACAAAATGAAGCTTATTTAATGATTTTTCTGTATTAAATGAAAAAATCTCTAGTTCAGAGTCCCGTAAATTTCATGAAATCTGAAAGTTTCACTATTTTCTTTTTATAATTTTAAAAGCAAGCATACATTTACTGTATTTTATAAGTTTTTTCAAAGATTCACTCAAATTTTGTTTATGCTTCACAAAATGAAGCTTATTTAAAGATTTTTCTTTATTAAATGAAAAAATCTCTAGTTCAGAGTCCCGTAAATTTCATGAAATTTGAAAGTTTCACTATTTTCATTTTATAATTTTAAAAGTAAGCATACATTTAGTGTATTTTACAAGTTTTTTCAAAGCTTCACTCAAATTTTGTTTATGCTTCACAAAATGAAGCTTATTTAATGATTTTTCTGAATCATATGAAAAAATCTCTAGTTCAGAGTCCCGTAAATTTCATGAAATCTGAAAGTTTCACTATTTTCTTTTTATAATATTAAAAGTAAGCATACATTTACTGTATTTTTCAAGTTTTTTTCAAATAACTTTAATCACATTTTGTTTATGTTTATGCTTTACAAAATGAAGCTTATTTAATGATTTTTCTGAATTAAATGAAAAAATCTCTAGTTTAAAGTCTCGTTAATTTCACGAAATCTGAAAGTTTCACTATTGTCTTTTTATAATATTAAAAGTAAGCATACATTTACTGTATTTTTCAAGTTCTTTTCAAATAACTGTAATCACATTTTGTTTATGTTTACGCTTTTACAAAATGAAGCTTGTTTAATGATTATTGTGAATTAAATAAAAAAAACTCTAAAGTTCACAGTCCTGTAAATTTCATGAAATGTGAAAGTTTCACCATTTCATTTTCATTTCATAATATTAAATGTAAGCGTACATTTATTTTATTTTCTAAGTTTTTTTTAAATAACTTTAATCAAATCTTGTTTATAATTACGGTTTTCAAAATTAGGCTTCTTTAATAATGTTTGTGAATTTAAAAAAAAAATGAGCGTTTAGATTCCCATACATTTTATGAAATCTGAAAGTTTAATCATTCTCTTCTTATAACATTAAAAGTAAGCAATCGTTAAAAGTTTTTTGTTTTCAAATACCTTAAATCAAATTTGGTTTATGTTTACAATTTCAAAAAATCAAGCTTGTTTAATTATATTCGTGAATTTAAAAAAAATCTGTAGTTTAGATGAGTGTATTAATTGTACTTGAAAACTTAATTTTTTTTAATGAAATTGGGTTCTGATTTTTACTTGATTTCAATATTTTAGTGTTCTTTCTCAAGTACTTTTTTATTTCAATTAGTTCTACTAGAAGCAATAAATTTAAAATAATATTAAAACAAGATAAATTCAAATTCAAAACTATTTGAATTCGAGAAAAAAAGCTTACGCTTCTTATAGTTTGCACACTTTAAATAATATATAAAATTACGAAAAAACTATTCGTGAAAATGCAAACAGTGTCTTAATTAATAAGACAATTTAAGACGATAAATATTCATTGAAAAAACTACTTCCCGTGCAAATATTTATATTTATCGTCTTAGGTTGTCTTATTAATTAAGACATTGTTTGCATTTTCACGAATAGTTTTTTCGTAATTTTATATATAATATTAAAACACTTAACTTAACAAAGTTAAGTGTTTTAATATTATTTTATAAAGATGTACCACAAAGTGAACGCCAACCAAATCAAAGATTTCATTAAATTTAAATTATATCAAAAAATTTATGATATTCTAAAAATAATAAAGGATTCATTCATTAAGTCTTTTTATTAAAGCGATATTTTGAGGTTTGTTTTCATCTTTTTAACCAAGTAAAGATGATAATAATAAGAAAATTTAATTATTTTATTGAGTAGATTACACAATTTTCTTTTCTTTGCCGATCCTTTATCTTGTACACGTTTCTTCGTTCACTAAGAAACGAAGTACACAATGACGAAATGAGCAGGACACGATACTCGTACGTAGCTCGTGCGGCACTCGCGTCGTTTACGTCTCGTGCTCGTCTCGTCAATGTGCGGCCAGATCTTTACTATTGATTTTTTAAAATACCACCACGATCCCTACTTTCACTAGAAGCATTAAATTTAAATTATAACAAGAAATTTACGATATTCTAAAAATAATAAAGGATTCATTCATTAAGTCTTTTTATTAAAGCGATATTTTGAGGTTTGTTTTCACCTTTTTAACCAAGTAAAGATGATAATAATAAGGAACTTTAATTATTTTATTGAGTAGATTACACAATTTTCTTTTCTTTGCCGATCCTTTATCTTGTACACGTTTCTTCGTTCACTAAAAAACGACGCTTTAAATTATATCAAGAAATTTACAATATTCCAAAAATAATAAAGAATTCATTCATTAAGTCTTTTTATTAAAGCGATATTTTGAGGTTTGTTTTCATCTTTTTAACCAAGTAAAGATGATAATAATAAGGAACTTTAATTATTTTATTGAGTAGATTACGCAATTTTCTATTCTTTGCCGATCCATTATCTTGTACACGTTTCTTCGTTCACTAAAAAACGAAGTACACAATGACAAGATGAGCAGGACACGATACTCGTACGTAGCTCGTGCGACACTCGCGTCGTTTACGTCTCGTGCTCGTCTCGTCAATGTGCGGCCACACTATTGATTTTTTAAAATACCCCTACGATCCCTACTACTACTAGAAGCAATACATTGAAATTATATCAAGACATTTACGATATTCCAAAAATAATAAAGGATTAATGCATCAAGTGTTTTTATCAAAGCGTTCAATACTTTTTTAACGAGTGTTTTCCATTCCTTTGTTAAGCATGAAGTAAATATTTCGAGTTTAGAAAAGTCTGAAAATTGGTCGCGTAGATTTTTTAAACTCGAAATATTTACTTCATACGCCAGGTGTATAAAACACTAATTTAGTGTTAAGGTAACAAACACCGACGTCAACTTTAATTACCATAATTGGAATTAAAATTAAGATCTACAGTTGATAATTAGTAAAAAAATTAGAGAAATGCTTAATAAAGTTAAGATTTAATGTTTAGATTTTTTTTGTGTGTTAAAAGATAAAGCTTGCAGGCAGCAAAGAAAGAATTTTTATCTCTTTTATTAATTTTCATTTTAAGAATTGCAATAATTAAATAAATTAATTTCTAGTTGTTTTGTTATTTTTGATGATTTTCATAATTTAATTAATATTATGTTTATAATTCGCCCCCTTCCTAAAAACGATTCTGCGGACACCCATGGTCATATACGTACAATATTAAACTTTTTTCGAATTATCGTATGAACGTTCTAGGCGGCAAAAATTGTTAATGCGCGCATTACTTCACTTCAAAAATAGACGCAATTTAAATCAGGTTTGTTAAAAATTACGTTTTTTTTATTTGAATTAAAACAAACAGTTTTTTTTTAATAAAACGTATTTTTTTTCATTGAAACAGCGTTTAAAACATTAACAATTAAAAACGCGTTTAAATATGTTTAAAACGGAACATACAGGGCATTTGTTTTTAAAGTATACATATCCAGATAATTACAGCGTTTTTTAAATTTGCGGGAATTCGTTGTTTAAAAGCGGTTAATTTGAGGCTTTCGACGAGTGTTTTCCACTCCCAGACTAAGCATGAAGTAAAATTTCGAGTTTAGAAAAGCCTAAAAATTTGGATTGGCCGCGTAGCGAAGCGGAGCGGCCAATCCAAATTAGGCTTTTCTAAACTCGAAATTTTACTTCATGCGCCACGCTTAAAAACACTGATTTACTGTAAAGTTAAAAAAACACACACATACAACGATTATAGGCAACCTAATATACGTTAAAGTTATTGGGTTGCCTATAATCACTGTTTTAAACAATTTGTTCAGCGCAGAATTTGACTCACGTTTTATTCACATCTACATATTGGATTGTTAAAGCCGTATATTTTAAACTTTGCGATATTTCAGTGTTTTATACGTGTGGCGCATGAAGTAAAATTTCGAGTTTAGAAAAGCCTAATTTGGATTGGCCGCTCCGCTTCGCTACGCGGCCAATCCAAATTTTCAGGCTTTTCTAAACTCGAAATTTTACTTCATGCTTAGTCTGGGAGTGGAAAACCCTCGTCTAAAAATCCAAACTGGAATCTTTAAAAAAAACAACAAATGGCGTAAAATTAACAGTGTATGCATATGTATACCTGAAAAAAAATTCACTGTATTTAAAAATCACATTTATGCACACATTTTTGACAATAAGATGTAATTTGAAATATCTTCAACAATTTAGCTAAAATTTGAAAATGTAAATAAAACATCTTAATGAAGTAGTATAAAATATAAATTAGCAAATTTAAAATTATAAAATAAAAATAAAACATGCTTTAAACAAACCTAAGATTTAATACATGTTTACAACAAAACCGTTTAAAACACGACAGCTGTTTTTACACATGTTTAAAACACTGCTTTAAAACAGTGTCTTAAGCATAACAATCCTGATTTAAATTAAGGAACCTGATTGGCTGTGTACAGTATAGATCTAAGCTTTTCCAAATCAGAAAATAATTTTTAATTTGCAACAGCTGTAAAACACACAAGAATCTTGCATACCTGGTTTGCAAAGATTGATTTATTGATTTGTATGATTCTAGGGGTCAATCAACAAATGCCAGGCGTACCGGAGAACCTCGCCATGGACAAAGAGATCTCGTTCGCGAAGAAGAACCGCATCACCATCTCCAACAGCACTGCCTTTTTCCTGGTGTTCGCATTTTTCGCGTGCTGCGCCGCCACCGGCCTCCTCGTCTTCTATTTCGCCCCTTGCTCAGGTGACTCCTTACCAACTCAAAATGCAATTAACGAAATACTCATACCCATTAACGATACCGGGGAAGTAGGCTGGACCACCACCACGGACACCTCCTCCACCACCGACGATGACACAACCACCCAGGTAGTAATAGACAGCCGAATGGTAGAAAGGAACCCACCGCGCAACGTCCGGCTGCCCAGATCCGTTATTCCCAAGGAATACGATCTTAAAATCACGCCATTCCTAAGCGCGGATAATTTTAGTTTCGAGGGGGATGTGAGGATTTTGGTTAATGTTACCGAAGGGTGCGGGAATATCACGTTGCACGCGAACGAGCTGGTCGTGGATGAGGGTGCGACGGAAGTGTTTTCACTTGGGAGGAACGAGAGTGTTAAGGTGGTGAAACTTGATTACGACCACGAGTTGCAGTTCTTTGTGATGCACTTTGAAAGCGATTTGGAGGTGGGCGAGTACAACATCTACGTCAAATTCTCGGGGTTGTTGAATGATGCACTTCAAGGATTCTACAAGAGTTCTTACAAGAAGGGGAATCAGACTAGGTAGATTTTTGATCGAAATCAAAAGCTTTGAGCTTTGCGCAGAATTATAAATCTCGCTTAAGACTATAGTTGCTTTTTGCCGGCAGAATAATATATTTTTGTAATTTAATGAAAAATTTAGCTTCCAGTGGTTTTAATTAAAGTTGCTTCGACGAGATATAAATGGAAAGCACATCCTTTCTTGCTGAATCAGTATCACGTATTTGGAATGTTACTTAAAAAAATGGAATAGAGTGGATTGTTCCTCTTTAGATGAAGTCAGCATCAAAAGGGGCTCCTTTTAATACTAATTTCACAAAGAAACAATCCACAAAGAACTACTTCACAGGCAATCAAAAGTAGCCTCAAATTTAAATCATGGAATCTAATCCCCTTCCTTATGGAACGTCCCTCTCTATGTAAAGTTAGCATGATACATTATTGATGATTGTTTCTGGTAAATCTTCTATGCCTTAGGTGAAATTAACGTCAAAGGGTCTCCCTTCGATGCTAACTTCACCTAATGAGGAACAATTAACAAAGAACTACTTCACAGGCAATCAAAAGTAGCCTTACATTTGAATCATGGAATCTGTTCCCATTCAAAAATAGAGTGGAGTGGATTGTTCATCTTTAGATAAACTTAGCATCAAAAGGGGCTCATTTTAATACTAATTTTACAAAGAAACAATCCACAAAGAACTACTTCACAGGCAATCAAAAGTAGCCTCAAATTTAAATCATGGAATCTAATCCCCTTCCTTATGGAACGTCCCTCTCTATGTAAAGTTAGCATGATACATTATTGATGATTGTTTCTGTTGAATCTTCTATACCTTAGGTGAAATTAGCATCAAAGGGTCTCCCTTTGATGCTAATTTCACCTAATGAGGAACAATTAACAAAGAACTACTTTACAGGCAATCAAAAGTAGCCTTACATTTGAATCATGGAATCTGTTCCCATTCAAAAATAGAGTGGAGTGGATTGTTCATCTTTAGATAAACTTAGCATCAAAAGGGGCTCATTTTAATACTAATTTTACAAAGAAACAATCCACAAAGAACTACTTCACAGGCAATCAAAAGTAGCCTCAAATTTAAATCATGGAATCTAATCCCCTTCCTTATGGAACGTCCCTCTCTATGTAAAGTTAGCATGATACATTATTGATGATTGTTTCTGTTGAATCTTCTATACCTTAGGTGAAATTAGCATCAAAGGGTCTCCCTTTGATGCTAATTTCACCTAATGAGGAACAATTAACAAAGAACTACTTTACAGGCAATCAAAAGTAGCCTTACATTTGAATCATGGAATCTGTTCCCATTCAAAAATAGAGTGGAGTGGATTGTTCCTCTTTAGATAAAGTTAGCATCAAAAGGGGCCCATTTTAATACTAATTTTACAAAGAAACAATCCACAAAGAACTACTTCACAGGCAATCAAAAGTAGCCTCAAATTTAAATCATGGAGTCTAATCCCCTTCCTTATGGAACGTTCCTCTCTATGTAAAGTTAGCATGATACATTATTGATGATTGTTTCTGTTAAATCTTCTATACCTTAGGTGAAATTAACAAAGAACTACTTTACAGGCAATCAAAAGTAGCCTTACATTTGAATCATGGAATCTGTTCCCATTCAAAAATAGAGTGGAGTGGATTGTTCCTCTTTAGATAAAGTTAGCATCAAAAGGGGCTCATTTTAATACTAATTTCACAAAGAAACAATCCACAAAGAACTACTTCACAGGCAATCAAAAGTAGCCTCAAATTTAAATCATGGAATCTAATCCCCTTCCTTATGGAACGTTCCTCTCTATGTAAAGTTAGCATGATACATTATTGATGATTGTTTCTGTTAAATCTTCTATACCTTAGATGCGAACTTCACCTAATGAGGAACAATTAACAAAGAATTACTTCACAGGCAATGAAAAGTAGCCTTAAATTTGAATCCTGGAATCTGATCCCATTTATTATGGAACGTTTTTGATGATTGTTTCTGTTAAATCTTCGATACCTTTTCAACTTCAAATTGAGAGTAATCAATATCAAATTGGGATTAAACCGTTTCAAAGCGGAAACAAAAATCGCAAAATGTTTGCGCCGGGAATACTTACTGGCCCCGTACCGACTATAATCCTCTACTTGTACACTATTAGTACTTGATTTGGAGCGAGCAACATTTTTATTTAAAACAATTTAATTTATGAACATTTTAAATGAATTTTAGATGGATAGCAGCCACGCAGTTTCAGCCAACTGATGCAAGAAGAGCGTTTCCCTGCTTTGACGAGCCTTCCTTGAAAGCGACTTTTAAACTGACAATCGGAAGACCCAATGAAATGAACAGTATTTCCAATATGCCTAAGATTAAATCCGAAATTTCGTAAGTATCAAAAATAGATTTTTAATTAGTTCAACACAATATACAGAGAGTTTTATGTAACACCGAACATTTTCATAACTTGAATATTTCTTTTACGTATACATATGCATACGTTGTACATTTTCCGACGCTCGGTTTACTAAGAGAATTCAATTTAAAGCTTTAAACAAGTGTTTTCCGCTCCCAGGCTAAGCATGAAGTAAAATTTCGAGTTGAGAAAAGCCTGAATATTTGGTTTGGTCGCGTAACACGAAGCGCGGAGCGGCCAAACCAAATTTTTAGGCTTTACTAAACTCGAAATTTTACTTCATGCGCCACCGGTACAAAGCACTGATTCAATGTAAAGTTTAGCGGTGTGTTTTAAGCTTCGTAATACGTCAGTGTTTTGTACCGGTGGCGCATGAAGTAAAATTTCGAGTTTAGAAAAGCCTGAAAATTTGGTTTGGCCGCTGCGCGCTTCGCGCTACGCGACCAAACCAAATTTTTAGGCTTTTCTAAACTCGAAATTTTACTTCATGCTTAGCCTGGGAGTGGAAAACACTCGTTTAAAGTTCTAATTGAATTCTCTTAATAAACCGAGCGTCGGAAAATGTACAACGAAATGCATATGTATACTTAAAAGTAAAATTTCGAGTTTAGTAAAGCCTGAAAATTTGGTTTGGCCGCTCGGCGCTTCGCGCTACGCGACCAAACCAAATTTTCAGGCTTTTCTAAACTCGAAATTTTACTTCATGCTTAGCCTGGGAGTGGAAAACACTCGTTTAAAGTTCTAATTGAATTCTCTTAATAAACCGAGCGTCGGAAAATGTACAACGAAATGCATATGTATACCTAAAAGAAATATTCTCGTTATGAAAATGTTCGGTGTTACATAAAACTCTCTGTATAATTTATGGTTGTTATTTTTGTTTCTATTTTTAGGACTGATATTCAGGGATACACGTTGGACTATTTCGAAAAATCAGTGCCGATGTCGACCTATTTGGTCGCTTTTGTGATCTCCGACTTTAAATCGAAATCGAACAATAACTTTTCGGTGTGGGCCAGAGCCGACGCTCTCGATCAGACCTCCTACAGTTTGGAAATCGGGCCTCAGGTTTTGAAATACTACGAGACGTTCTTCGACATTCCTTTCCCGCTGCCGAAAATCGACATGGTTGCGGTTCCCGACTTTTCATCAGGCGCTATGGAAAATTGGGGCTTGATTACTTACAGGTAAATTGCAATTAAGTACGCGAGAAATGTTTGCAGTGAAAAAATAGCAAGAAAAATAAAAACGAATATAATTGATTGAAAATTGGAATCAATATATTTGAATTACTAACAAACGCCCTCAATTTTTTGAAATGACGATTCATTTTTACTAACTTAGTGTAGAAATAGAAACAGAATGTGTCACATTTCTTTTAAACTTTATTGTACTAGTTTTAATCAGATTATTGATTAAAAACTTGTAAAAAGAAATTCTAATACTAATAACAAACTGGCAAATCATAAAAAAAAGCAAGCTCTTTAAAATGTGATTATTTCCTGTGGGGTAATCTCAAATCCCGAGTTTATAACAATAGACCCTGGAAGATCTACAGAACAAAATCCGAGCTGAAATTGTCAATATACCAGCCGGAATTCTTGAAAGAGTGGACCGAAACTTCAGTATTCGACTGAATCAGTGTGTATTGACCAGAGCTGGCATGAATCCTCAATAACAGGATTCAAATCACGAATCCGAATCACCTATCATGATTGGAACCATGAATACTCGAATAAAGGATTCTTAAGAGAAAATGTGATTCCAATCGAAGATTCGAATCCTCTTTTTTAAATCACGGATACAAATCCTTTAAAAATAAATTTGAATCTATTATTTGCATCTATTAACATTTTTAATATCGCCATCAGTTTTATTAACAAAAATGTCAAAACCTAATTATTTACAAAAAAGTGTTAATCCATTGATAATGGTCACTTTGTGTCTGCAATGTACATTTGGTAATTCAAATAAAAGTGTGAAGAAAGGTTATTAGTGCTTTATTCGTCAAATTAATTATTTACAGACTAAATCTCTGATTAATTAATTATTTTAGTAAATGATGAAATATGAGTTATTGAACTTCAGGATAAATCAATGTTTTATACGGGTGGCGCATGAAGTAAAATTTCGAGTTTAGAAAAGCCCCGTGAAAATTTGTCTCGGGTCGCTGCGCGACCCTCGACAAATTTTCTACGCGGGGCTTTTCTAAACTCGAAATTTTACTTCATGCTTAGTCTGGGAGTGGACGACACTCGTTACTTTAAAATTAATCACATTATAGTGAAACGAATCAATATTAAAAATATTGGTAATTTTCGATACCTGATATTTTAGATGTAATATTTACAATTATTTACTGCTATGATTTATTTTTTTTTAATTCCACCTAATATTGTTTATATTGCCAAGACAAGTTTAATGACGGTTACGAAATTATCAATATTCACCTTTTACAAGTGGATGGATAGAAATGAACTCGACTTTAATTGTTTATTTAAAAAAAACAGACTTGTAGAAACATTTAAAATCTGTTGGTTATTTATTCAAAGAAAAAATCTCTTCACAAATTGAAAATAATTAAAAATATAAGTTCATTTCACAACTAAAATCACTTGAAAAGAATCGCTACTTAAAAGTATACCCAAAAAGATTAATTTTGTTAATTTAATAATGTTTTGATATAAATATCTCACACGTGACAAGAAAGTATGGTAACCAAGTGTACAAATAATTTTCTGTTAAGTGCACATACAGATTATCCCAGGATAGGTGGAGCACTTTTTTATTTTTAACATTACGAGAAAATATTACTCTATATAAAATTATCTAGATGTTTTTACAATAGAATGTAACCATAGTTTATCATATACAGGGTGTTAATAAAATATTTAAAACTTCTGACGAGTTTTTCCACTCCCTGATTAAGCATGAAGTAAAATTTCGAGTTTAGAAAAGCCCCGCGTAGAAAATTTGTCGAGGGTCGCGTAGCGACCCGAGACAAATTTTCACGGGGCTTTTCTAAACTCGAAATTTTACTTCATGCGCCACGCGTACAAAACACTGATTTATCCTGAAATTCAATAACTTATATATCATTATTAACTAAAATAATTAATTAGATAGTCTGTAAATAATTAGGTTTTGAACATTTTTGTTAATAAAAACTGATGGCGATATTAAAAATGTTAATGGTTGCAAATAATAGATTCAAATTTATTTTTGGAGGATTTGAAATTAATTAATCAAATATTTAGTCTGTAAATAATTAGATTTTGAACATTTTTGTTAATAAAAACTGACGGTGATATTAAAAATTTTAATGGTTGCACATAATAGGTTCAAATTTTCAAGTTAAAAAACCGAATATGCATTCACAAATATTGAATTATTCGAAAATTTTAATGATTTAAATTATTAATGAAATATTCGTTTAAAAAACATATTTGAATATAAATAATTTTATGAATAAAATATCCATACTGAGCGTTATACGCAGAATTTCAGGCTGTTATTTATGAATTTAATGGATCTCAAAAGCATCAGTTGCACGCTTACAACTAGTTCTTCATTAATTTAAAACGTTTTTTTAAGAAACAAACATAATAATGCCACATAATCGGACATGGGTGAGATACGCAGTTCGCATGCTTACATTATTCAATATACTTCTCAGGACAAATTATCGCGGGTGTGACTTGATTTCTTGTCGTTAAAACCCACTTTTTAACAAAACAGTTGAAAAAAACCTTCAAAATTGTGAAAAAAGTTATTTAAAAAATTCGTAGCTCACCCAGACCTAACGCCAAGTTAGGTTTTGCATATTTTGCTTGTAGTATATTCATCTGGGCACAAAATATAAAATATTCGCCTTGATCCGATAACTATAAGGCAAGTTTTTGGCCGATTATCTAAAAAAGGGCTAAAAATGGCATGTTTGGGAGCTCGGGGGACCCTCTAAATATTTTTTCAATCGCAAATGCTTTTGCCCACATCTATTGTAGACCAAAATCTTTAGTTTAAGCGGTGAGCCAGCTGTTTCGATTTTTTTCGAAACACCCTAATATATATATATATATATATATATATATATATATATATACATATTTATATAAAGAGAGTTTTTCTTTTAAGTATTCATATCACAATTACAAAGTATATGTTGTAAATCTTTAGATATTTGTTGTTTTTTAAAAGTTGAACACTTTGGAAGCTTTAAACGAGTGTTTTAGATTATTATTTTATTTTACAACAGGGAATCCAATCTTTTATATGAGGATGGCGTATCTAGCAAGCGCAACAAACAAAGCATAGCTATAGTTGTGGCCCACGAATTGGCCCATCAATGGTTCGGAAATTTGGTAACCCCAGAGTGGTGGACGGATTTGTGGCTGAATGAAGGCTTCGCCAGTTATTTGGAATACGTTGGAGTTGACGCTGTAAGTAACAAATCAACAAAACAAAAACAACACACAAATCTGTTTAGGAATGACTACTAGATAGTCGAAACTATAGTCACAGAATTAAGTGCATATAAACAGTGATTAGACAAAGTAAAAAAGAGTTTTATTTAAATTTAAATAATTTCATAAATTATTGACTTAACTTCTTTTACGAATCGTAACTACAGACCTCTTGAACTACGTGTAATTTCTCACTGAATACTTATTGAAAGATGTTGAATTTATGTACCCAATTTTAACTACAGATAAGTATTAACAATAACAATAAAAATATGTTAGGTAAATCCAAGTTGGAAAATGTTGGACCAATTCATCCTCTACGAACTTCAACTCGTGTTTTCTTTGGACGCTCTGAAATCTTCTCATCAAGTCTCAATCGAAGTCAACAATCCGGATGAAGTCAACGATATCTTCGATAAGATTTCATACGGAAAAGGTAGTTTTCGTAAACTGATTTCAAAGTTTGGATAATTTTTATGTTTTTATCAACAGGAGCAACTTTGATCAGAATGATGGAGCACTTTTTGAGCACACAAGTCTTCAAGAGAGGACTCACGAAATATCTCAATGATAGGTGAGTAATAAAACGACTGTTTTCCTCTCCCAGGTTAAGCATGAAGTAATTATTTCGAGTTTAGAAAAGCCTGAAAATTGGTCGTTCCGCGAAGCCAAATTTTCAGGCTTTTCTAAACCCGAAATGTTTACTTCATGCGCCAGGCGTATAAAACACTTATTTAGTATGGATTTCATAAACACACATGGGGCAGGTGGTGGCCGAGCGGTAACGTCGCCGGACGGTAAATCGCTCGGCAAGCCACAGACTGGGTTCGATTTCCGTGCACGGGAGTTGTTATTTAAAAATAATAACTCGTCGTGTTCCTAGATGTGGTGAGAATGTGTTGTGCCGTCCAATATATGTTAATACAACTTACAAAATAAGTTATAAATTAAATAATATAAGTTAAAAAATAAATAATTGATGTTGGCCAATAGTCAAAGCTTAGTACAGTGATGGGGAAACTACGGCCCGCGGAAAGGTTTAATCCGGCCCGTTTAAGAGTGCCGTCGTGAGAATGTTGAACGCGTTCTTACTTCGTAATGTGACGACCCGCATAAAAACTACTTACCTACGATTAAGCATTATTCTTTGGCCCGCTACGATTGTCTGGTTATTACAAATGGCCCGTCTTAAAAAAAGTTTCCCCACCACTGGCTTAGTAGCTTTGACTATTGGCCAACAATTATTTATTTTTTCCACTCCAGGCCAGGCAAAAACAAAACAAAAAAAATAAACACACATAATTCATCATTACAATAGTACAAAACCAGCACAAAAGTATAGGAATTGGTAAATTCCGTCTCAATAAATCGATGATTTCTATTTGAGCTTTTGTTATTTGTAATAATAAAAAATAATCTTTTTTCGAACGGAAGAACAATACAAATATAAAAATACAGAACAATACATATAGATAATAATAATATCTTTAATAATAGAGACGGTAACTTATTAAACTTGACATTAATTTGCTTCGCAATACACAGTCGGGTTTCCTCAGAAACAAATCAACTGTTGATACACTGTTTGACTCCCTAAACGATGTGTACAGCGCCCTGGATAGAAATGAGGTTGCACTCACTGTCTACTTTGATCTCTCCAGGGCGTTTGACACAATTAGTCATGATTTGTTGCTGAGGAAATTATCCGCATATGGCATATCAGATAAATATGGTTAAGTTTTACGTATGTAAACATAATAAATTAGCTGTTAAATCTTACTCCGTGAGTTTTCTAGAACATTCGCAAAACTGGCACCCCAAACCAGCGTCCCGCGCCGACACAAGATGTTTATGTCGGCGCAGTACAAGCAATACTAACGTCAGTAAATGAATCCACTTTTCAGAAAATATGGAAGTGCAACACAAGATGATCTCTGGATGTCCTTAACCAACCAAGCCCACGAAGACGGCGCTCTAGATAAAGAAATGTCCGTCAAGGAAATCATGGATACCTGGACTTTACAAACCGGCTTCCCCGTCGTCACAGTCAACCGAAACTACGAAGACAACTCCGTAACCCTTAAACAAAACCGCTTCCTCCTAGACCACTCAACCAACTCAACGACCCTCTGGTGGATCCCAATCACCTTCACGGACTTCTCGAAAGCCCTGGGCCAGACTTGGATGCGAGGCGTGCCGGAATTGAGCTTCCACGTGAACACCTCCTCGGGAGACTGGCTGCTGTTCAACGTGAACCAAACTGGGTATTACAGGGTGAATTACGACGTGGATAACTGGAAGATGATTTCGGCGGAGCTGAACAAAAGGGGCGGGCACCAGAAGTTCGATCCGAAAAACAGGGCGCAGATTGTCGATGACGCGTTCAATTTGGCGAACGCCGGGTATTTGGATTACGGGATTGCGTTGGATGTGACTTCGTATTTGTACCAGGAGAAGGATTTCGTTCCGTGGAGTTCGGCTTTAAAGGGTTTTGATTTTATTCACGAGATGTTTCTGAGGAGTGGGCATTTTGATAAGTATAAGGTATGTCTATATTTGAAGAGCATATTGTAATAACATGACAAGCCTGTGACGGTATGATTTGTAATTACTATTAACGTCACAAGCCACACAACCTGTATGCTGTATTATTCTTCGATTTTACTTTGATTTTAGTTTAAATAAAACACTTATTACTTTCAAACACTTTATTGTACTCGCGACAATTGTTCCGCCACACTGTGGCTTCTTCAGGCGAAGAATAATGAATAAAGTGTTTGAAAGTAATAAGTGTTATATTTAAACTAAAATCAAAGTGAAAATGAACTTTCAGCTATCACCCGCCTCAACAATTAAGTTATTCTACGATTTGATTAAGCAGTAATATAAAAAGCTACAGTATGCTGATATTCGCATGCAGACCGAAGCTTTCAAAACTTGTCAGACAATCTACTATAATTCTTAATATTATAGTAATACATTTTACTTTTTTTTTAAAACTTCAAAGTCCAATATCTCACTTCTGTTTACTTCTGGCATATCATGTTATTACAATAAGCTCCTTATTTATAAGAAACTTCGATTCAATTTTATCGTCAAATTATTGAACAAAATTGAATTCAGTTGGCTACTTAGTGGAGCGAGTGGAAACAGTCATTAGATGTTTCAAATTGAAAGATTTTCTAAAAGAACGAATGTCAGAATACATTCAGCATATATATCGGGATATGTATACTTAAAGAAAACATTAGTTGTATCACATTTTTGTAAACAATACCTCTGCATAATTAGGTTAATTATTTTTCTAGAACTCTATGAACACAACCAAATTAGATTCCTCTTTTTTTTGTAACTCCTGTTTTCGAAGCACTCTTCTTCTTGTGAATTCTGAACTCAACAGTTAAACTCTGTTAATATTTAACAGAGCTGGGATGAATCCTCGTAAAAGGATTCGAATCACAAATCCGAATTACCTAATATGATTCGAATCACGAATACTCGAATAAAAGATTCGTAAAAGATAAATATAATTCGAATTAAAAATTCCTCCTCGTAAAAAGGATTCGAATCACGAATCCGAATCATCTAATATAATTCGAATCACGAAAGCTCGAATAAAGGATTCGTAAGAGATAAATATGATTCGAATCAAAGATTCTAACCCTGTTTTTTCAAATGACAAATACAAATCCTTTAAGAATAAATTTGATTTGAAAATTTGTTTGCAACCATTAATATATAAATATCGTTACCAGTTGTTTTAACGAAAATATTCAAAACGTAATTATTTATTAGTAAGACTGGACATCGTTGATAACAGACTAAATATCTCATTCCCTGTTACTTTGATTAAAGATGTATTTGTGTGTTTCTGAACTTCACTTCAAATCAGTGTTTTGTACGCGTGGCGCATGAAGTAAAATTTCGAGTTTAGAAAAGCCCGAAAATTTGTCTCGGGTCGCTGCGCGACCCTCGACAAATTTTCACCGGGCTTTTCTAAACTCGAAATTTTACTTCATGCTTAGCCTGGGAGTGGAAACACAGGCCCAAAACTTCAAACTGAACTCTATTATAAAATCGACGAAAAATTCACTGCATATTATTAAAACCGGAAGTCAGAGAAAAGCCATGGAATTGTATTCAAATTGACCAGAACACTAACAAAAAAGCCATATGATATTATTAAATTTGTCAAAATCAGCAGGCAAATTATAAAACACGTAAAAATGTATAAAATTAACTTAAATATTGACAAAAACAATGAAACCAATTAACCAAAACAGAAGAAAGTTATATTAAAAGGCCAGGAAAAAAATCTTGAATCAGGGAAATGTTGGAAAAGTTTAACATTTTAGATTGTGGCTACCATGTCAGTTTTACTTCAAATAATATTAAACAAAATTTTGAATACTAGATCATTATTTTTAAAAACATTTTTTGTCATTTAATGTTCTTATCAAAGCATTCAATTTAAAGTTTCGAACGAGTGTTTTTCACTCCCAGACTAAGCATGAAGTAAAATTTCGAGTTTAGAAAAGCCCCGTGAAAATTTGTCGAGGGTCGCGCAGCGACCCGAGACAAATTTTCTGGGCTTTTCTAAACTCGAAATTTTACTTCATGCGCCACGCGTATATAACAGTGATTTAACGAGAAATTTAAAAACTCACAAAATACATTTTTCATGTTAATCCTCACAATTAATTCGAATTATTTTTGACGATTCAAATCCTTTTGTAAGTATTCGAATCCTTTTGTAAGTATTCGAATCCTTTTATAAATATTCGAATCCTTTTATAAATATTCGAATCCTTTTATAAATATTCGAATCCTTTTGTAAGGATTCGAATCACCCACATTTGGGTTCGAATACGAATCCTCTTGAAAAAATGTAACGAATCCGGATCACGAATCCAGTTGAACTAAAGTATTCGAATGCTTTTTTGAATCTATGGCGGCTGCGTTTTTACGAAATTAACGTCGTCATATAAATGTAAAAATTAGTTATTCTTTTGAGAAGTGAAAATAAAACACAAGTTTTGAATTATAACCTTACAAATCCTTTAAAAGGATTCGAATCCAGGATTCGAATCCTGCCCAGCTCTGATATCGGGATATGTATACTTAAAGAAAACATTACTTGTTTCATATTTTTGAAAACAATACCTCTGCATAATTAGGTTAATTATTTTTCTAGAATTCTATGAGCACAACCAAATTAGATACCTCCTTTTTTCTTGTAACTCCTGTTTTCGAAGCGCAGTCCTTCTTGTGAATTCCGAACTCAGCAGTTAAACTCTGTTAATATTTAATAACCTCAATCATAACGATTACACAAAATAAAAATCAACATAATTCTTCTTCTTCTTTTTCTTGATTAATGGCCTTGGTAACAGGGCCTTTTCGACCAGTAACACAAATCTTCTATAAAATCCGAATCACTGACACTGTTTTTCTCAATAATCTTTTAATCAAATGTATGCAATTACATTTTGTATAAACACTAAACATCCGTCGCGAAAAATCGTAACATAAAATCACTGGCACTGTTTTCCTCACAAATCATTTGCAAATAAAAGTTATTAAGTGCACAAATCACACTCACATCCATCGCGGAAAATTGTTTTAAGTTGAGAGAATTCAATGTGTAATTTATAGCAAACGCAAAATGCGTGTTCCCTCCACGACAGTAAAGCGTGCACTGATTCGTCCATCGGCGAACAAATAAAAAAGAAGTAAACACAAAAGGATTATGACGTAGTGATAACGATTTGATTCTTCTTCTTCTTCTTCTTTGCGTAATTAATGGCCTTAGCTAATAAAGCTCTGTTGACCAGTCACAGTAATTATGAAATAATAATAATATTTTTGTAAAGTTTATTAGAGTATCGATTGTATGAATAAATAAATGAGTGGATGAAGGGATGAGTAATGAAATCTTAAATCTAGGTCTTAAGTGTAGGTTAAAATCTGGACAGAGTTAAACAGCCATTGCTGCGCCCTCTGCCCTCCCCAAGGGATAGGAAATAGGAAATACACGTGGATTTTTAAAGGAATAGGTTCAATGGAAAGGAGTTAGGGAAAAGAATTGTTGAAAAGGATGTGATTAGAAGGATAATTGAGGATATGGTGGACCACGTGGAGGCCGCACGTTTTAATTGTGCAGCGGAACGGACTGCTCGGGGTCAGTTCTCGGACCGTACTCCTCACGATTTGATCCAAGCGCTCGAGATGAATTAAAATTGTATTCCTTAAAAATGTCGCTCACAAACAGTGGCGTACCCAGGATTTTTACATGGGGGAGGGGGCGAAGGTTTCTAACTGAAGCGCAGAAAGAAAAAACAATTTAGACAGAATAATATAATTTGTATAAACAAAATATTTCTATAGAAACTGCAGCTTTCCAGCATTTGGATTTAAAATAATCATAACTCAGAAAATCAATCATGAATTTGCATGAAACTTTCTGCTGATATTGAGAAAACTATGCTCTTTAAAAGTACGTAAATATGAGAAAAAAAAACCTATTTGTTAGTTTTTAACAAATTTTCACTAAAAGTCAAAATTTGTGTTTATTTACCCTGATTTTTGTAGAAGTTGGATTAAAAGAACGTCATTACTAAAAAAATCAAAGATGAATTTTTGAAAACTTTTTGTGGGTGTTAACAAAACTATGCTCTTTCAAAATATGTAAAATTCAGAAAATACCAATTTCACAGTTTTCAAGTTATTTTCACTCAAAGTCAAAATTTGTGTTTTTTTACCATTACTTTTCTAGCATTTGGATTTAAAATAACCATAACTCAGAAAATTATTCATGAATTTGCATGAAACATTCTGCTGATATTGAAAAAACTAATCTTTTACAAAATAAATAAAACAATACCTATCAAACAATACCTATCAAATAGTTTTCAACTTATTTCTAATCAAAGTCAAAATTTGTGGTTTTTGACCCTGATTTTTGTAGAAGTTGGATTAAAAAATATCATTACTCAAGAAACCAATCAAGGATTTTTATAACATTTTCCGTGGGTGTTAACAAAACTATGCTCTTTCAAAATGTGTAAAAGTTAGATAATATCTACATCATAGTTTTCAGGGTATTTTCACTCAAAGTCAAAATTTGTGTTTTTTTACTATGATTGTTCTAGCATTTTATCACAATCTACAACTAAATTGTTTTATAAAGCGAACACAACTATTCATAAAATAAAATAATCATAACTCAAAAATCAATTATGGATTTTTATAAAATCTTCTCTGGATGTTAAGAAAAGTATGATTTTTTTTAAATACGTAAAAATTAGAGAATAGCCGTTCAATAGTTTTCAACTTATTTTCACTCAAAATCAAAATTTGTGTTTTTTGCCCTGATTTTTGTAGAAGTTGGATTAAAAAACATAATTTCTCAGAACAGCATGATTTTTTATAAAACTGCCTGTAGGTGTTACCAAAACTATGCTCTTCCAAAATATGTAAATGTTAGAAAATACCCATGTCATAGTTTTGAAGTTATTTTTACTCAAAGTCAAAATTTGTGTTGTTTCACCATGATTTTTGTAGCATTTGGATTTAAAAAAAAAACATCATAACTCAAAAACCCAATCAAGGATTTGCATAAAACTTTCTGCGGGTGTTGAGAAAACTATGCTTAAAAACGTAAAAATTAGAAAATTCCCCTTTGATAGTTTTCAACTTATTTGCACCTAAAGTTGAAATTGTGTTATTTTAACGTGATTTTTGTGTGAATTGAATTTAAAGAAAATATAACTAAATTAATCAAGAATGTTACAAAGGCACTCCTGATAATGCTGTAAAACGCGAAACTAGTCGAGTAAATAGTAAAGTAAAAAATTGTGAAACAAACCAAGTGTAATTTAATTTAAACCTTCATTATCAATATTTAAAAATGTTTCACCAAGTGATAAGTGAGAAAATTATTCAAGAAATGTTACAAAGGCATTAAAAATACAACTATTTATAATAAATATATAATGTCGCGTTAAATCAGGGCGTGTGCATATGCTTACTAACGCACAATTTTTCAATGATTTTAAACACGCGGCGATTTCAAAAATACAAAATAAAATTGATAGCAGCGACTAGGGGGTGGTTCTAACTCCCCGTAACCCCTTCCTGGCTACGCCACTGCTCACAAAGAATATGTAACAACTAAAAATTGATTTCTGTAATTTTTTAAGAGAGAACTGCCAACTGCTATCTAAACGTACAAAACTCAGCATATTGGCCTCTTAACTACGGCCTTTTTTTAGGATAAAATATTAAAAAAATACAGATATATTTTAAGAAAAGTAATAACTTTATAATCATCTCATTCAAATGTTTCCTACTCTCACGGTTGTTTAATAAAAATATATTAAATTTAGCATAATAACGTCTTAAACTACATGTTTTGCTATAATATCTACAACATATAATAAAAAATAAGTTCAGTCACATTGCGAAAGATTCGTTTGCCAACATTGGTGACTTTTTTTCATTCACATATTTATTTAAATAATGTCACTAGGATGTCGCGCGTTAAACAGTTTTTCGAGTTTTCGGAAAATACAATATCGCGCGACATGCGAGAATTTATTGTAGGATAGAATTAACTGGAAAAAATACACATCTTCACAAAGGAACCTATCACAATGTGACTGATTTAATTTTCCAATTTTTTTTATAGATATTGCAGAAGAAAAATCAAATTTAGGCCGTGATTACTCTACTTTACTAATGTTTGATATTTTTTTCTGAAATAACGGTAAAAGTAAGAAACATTTTGTTGAGACATGCACGAAGTTTATATTTTCTTTAAAGTATACCTATTTTTTTTTAAATATTTTAACCCTAAATAAGGATGTTGTTTAAAGGATAATATGCAGAGTTTTATACGTTTAGAAAGCGGTCGATTTCCTCTTGAGTTTGCTTTGAAAATAACTGAATCAGAATTGTAACAATTCGCAGAATTTGTATAAATACCAATGAATAGTTGTGTTCGCTTTATAAAACAATTTAGTTGTAGATTGTGATAAAATCGCACGATATTAAATCTTCCACGGGTGATGAAATTTACGTGTGTGTTTCTTTTAACTTTTAGGATTATCTTTTGAAGCTCATCACGCCATTGTACTTCGAAGTGGGATACAGGGATTACTCGAACGATCCTCTTTTGTTGACTTACGTGCGCTTGGAAATTCTGCAACGCGCGTGTACTCTAGGCTTCGTCGACTGCATCTCTAACGCTGCTAGACTCTTCCAAAATTGGAAGGCATCGCCTGATCCAGATAAAAATAATCCGTAAGTATCAAAAAGACAAGAAGAGCCATTTTAATCAGGTATATTAAATTTATTCGATACATGTTGATCGTAAGTGATCGAAACACGTGTGAGGCAACTGAAAGTAAAAGTATGGAACAAAACAAGTGTTTGACGTGCACGACCCGATTGTCGCACGAGACTCGCATGACGTCAGTTCTAGTAAAGTATCTTGAACAAGTTTCTCATCTTTCACGTGGTGGAACATTTAACTATTATTTAAAAAAGAAAACACTTGGTTAAATTTCACTAATATTTTGATTTTTTACTCCAACTAGTTTCGACTTTGAGTCATTCTCAAGGAGTCCTTAAAAATGACTCAAATCTAGTAAAGTAGTAGTAGCCTATAACTGTATTGTTTCGAGTTTACGTGAAGTGATTAATCACAAATAGAAAGACTGTTATTCCTTACTTCACTTTTTATTTTTATGTTAGATGTACATTTCGAGACACAAGGTGCTCATTATCAATAACAAACTGTAGTAGTAGCCTAGGTTTAAATATGTTCAGATTCACTTCAACGAGCATGTTACGTAAATATCACGACAACGACTTTTGGTCACAAGTTTGTCGTGTGTCGTGCTCGTCTCGTGCTCGTATGTCACATCAAACTACATTTTGAGGTTTGTTTTTATCTTTTAGACCAAGTAAAGATAATAATAATGCGGAACTTTAATTATTTTATTGAGATTCGAATACGAATCCTATTAAAAAAAATATCGAATCCGGATCACGAATCTAGTTGAACTAAAGTATTCGAATGCCTCATTTAAATCCTTTAAAAGAATTCGAATCCTGAATGATTCAAATCCTGCCCAGCTCTGTCTTGTACACGTTTCTTTGTTCACTAAGAAACGGAGTACACAATGACAAGATGAGCCGGACACGAGACCATAACGATACTCGTACGTAGCTCGTGCGACACTCGCGTCGTTTACGTCTCGTCAATGTGCGGCCAGATCTTTACTATTGATTTTTTTAGCATATCTCCGAACTTAAGAAACATCGTCTACTGTACTGCCATCAAAGGTGGAGGTGAGGAAGAATGGAACTTTGCCTGGGAAAGATACTTAAAGACCAACGTTGGAACCGAAAAGGACCTGCTTTTAGCAGCCCTGGCTTGCACTAGAGAATCCTGGCTTTTGAACAAATATTTGGACATGGCTGTCACGCCAGGCTCTGGAATCAGGAAACAAGACACACCTCGCGTCTTCGCATCAGTTGCAAGAAATATCGTCGGGCAACCTTTGGCCTTTAAATATCTTACATCAAATTGGGATAAAATAAGGGAATAGTAAGTATGGATTAATATTTAAAAATAAATCTAAATGTTAAACTGAAACGTATAAATTGGTGGTAAATTTGAAACGTTTAACGAGTGTTTCCACTCCTTGGTTAAGCATGAAGTAAAATTTGGAGTCCTAATTTAAATTTTCAAGTTCAATTTAAAGAGGCAGTATCGATATTGCGTGCGCAATATATGAGGCTTTCGAAGCGGACAGTAGATCATGCCTTCTACTACTATTCTACTATCTTACACGAATATTTTCGTAATTTTATTTATTATGTTCTAATATCAAAATTGAATTTGAGTTCAGTATTCCGCACTAGATACCCACAGACGCGTTTCGGACTTCCAAGTCCTCTTCAGTGTGGTCCCGATCCAGTGCTGAGGAATACTGAACATTTCTGACTATATCAAGCCAAAATATGAAGACTATTAAATGAATTCGATAGCTAACGCCATCTACTGCTCCACAGTTCGATCAACCAAGCAGTGAGCTGTATATGCATTTTGTGTACCGTGTCATTGACGATGCCACTATGGGGCAGTAGATGGCGTTAGCTATCGAATTCATTTAATAATGTTCTACTATGTTTCAATTCTTAGATAAGCCCTTCATAATTTCTAATATTATTTCAGCATGGACTAATCTTTTATGCTCATATATTTTACACGAATATTTTCGTAATTTTATATATTATGTTCTACTATGTTTTAATCCCTAGAGAAGCCACTCATAATTCCCAATTTTATTTCAGCATGGGCCAATCTTTCATGCTCATAAACAACATAATCCGTTCAGTGACGATGCACTTCAATTCCGAACAGGAAGTCGATGATGTAAGAATACTGCTCGCTTTTAAACAACCATTCGTAATTTTGTGGTTTTTGTGTTTTTTAGTTGAAAAATTTCGCTCGCAGGAAAAGCAAAGATTTATCAAACACCTCGCGTTCGATCAACCAAGCAATCGAACAAACCGAGGCCAACATCGCCTGGATGCAGAAATACTTCGCCAAAATCGTCACGTGGCTAGAAGAACACAACAAGAGGAGGAGGTAGTCAGCGCATTTTACTTAATAAAAAAAGAACTTCATCCAATTTTTAACTTAAGCAAGCACTATTAAGTACTTTTAATTTTTAAGTATGTATAAATGTTTAGAATAAAGTAAATTTATATGTCTAGTGTATATATATTTATTTCAAAATAACATTGTAGAGAAAAATTAGCCAACTGGTAAAAGTTGTTTGATGATTTAGTGAATAATAATGTATTAATCGATTTTTAATAAATAATTCACACTGTTGTATCCTTTCTTCACACTTTAAGAAAGGATACAATAGTGTTAATTATTTATTGATTATACCATTCACGAAACTCAAAACACATATTAATCGATTTTTAATACACAAAAATGTTTTATCAGCAGTATTTTTTTCTAATTTGAATTTTCCACCGCCGTTGATAATCTCAATAAAGTTAATATTAGAACAATGATTAAAACACTTAGTTTGTTTCACAAATTTTTATTTTTACTCCAACTACTTTCGACCTTAGGTCATTATCAAAGAAATATGTCCTTAATAATAAACTAAGGTCGAAACTAGTTGGAGTAAAAATAAAAATCAGTGAAACAAACCAAGTGTTTTAATCATGTTCTAATAACAATTAAATATGTTTCACCACCGGTTAAGTAAGAAATTAATTCATCATATACTCAGTAAAGTTTATTCAACTTTGATCTATTTTTTTATTGTGTCTTATTTATTTATTTAATATACGCTATGTTAATTTTATACAAAAATACAAGGTTCGCTTTGTAGTGGTTCGGCCCCCGGTGTTATACAAATTTATAATTTGTATTTTTACCTACGCCCTATCTAGTAACCGCATCATACCACACTGTCACCTTGACGCAAATGATTGACATTATGTACACATGCACGTAATAGCTTTAACAAGTATATTACATGCTGACAGCTAAACAGCTGATTGCTTACCGTACAAGCAAATGACATTTCTTTGATGTACAGGGAGTTTTTTTTAAAGTATACATATTCCGAATTCAGCTTGTTTTCTTTAAATCTTTGGTAATTCGTTTTTTTTTTTGAGTTCAATTTGAAGCTCTGAACGAGTGTTTTCCACTCCCAGACTAAGCATGAAGTAAAATTTCGAGTTTAGAAAAGCCCCGTGAAAATTTGTCGAGGGTCGCGCAGCGACCCGAGACAAATTTTCTGGGCTTTTCTAAACTCGAAATTTTACTTCATGCGCCACGCGTATAAAACACTAAAATATTGTAAACTCTATGTATATTTAAACCTCACTTGAAATCAGTGTTTTATACGCGTGGCGCATGAAGTAAAATTTCGAGTTTAGAAAAGCCCAGAAAATTTGTCTCGGGTCGCTGCGCGACCCTCGACAAATTTTCACGGGGCTTTTCTAAACTCGAAATTTTACTTCATGCTTAGTCTGGGAGTGGAAAACATTCGTTTAACGCTTCAAATTTAACTCTTTTAAAAATCAGCGAATGTCAGAAAATTCACAGCTAAAATAATTAAGAAAAAGTAATGCGATTTTATAAAAATAATGACATACTATGGAATTGATACAACAATTGCGGATATTCCCTGTTTTTTTTATAGTTCAATTTGAAGCTTTAAACAAGTGTTTTCCACTCTTAGACTAAGCATGACGTAAAATTTCGAGTTTAGGAAAGCCCCGTGAAAATTTGTCAAGGGTCGCGCAGCGACCCGAGACAAATTTTCTGGGCTTTTCTAAACTCAAAATTTTACTTCATGCGCCACGCGTATAAAACACTAAAATATTGTGAACTCTATGTATATTTGAACCTCACTTAAAATCAGCGTTTTATACGCGTGGCGCATGAAGTAAAATTTCGAGTTTAGAAAAGCCCGAAAATTTGTCTCGGGTCGCTGCGCGACCCTCGACAAATTTTCACGGGGCTTTTCTAAACTCGAAATTTTACTTCATGCTTAGTCTGGGAGTGGAAAACACTCGTTTAAAGCTTCAAATTTAATTTTTTTAAAAATCAGCGAATGTCAGAAAATTCACAGCTAAAATAATTAAGAAAAAGTAATGCGATTTTATAAAAGTAATGACATACTATGGAATTGATACAACAATTGCGGATATTCCCTGTTTTTTTTATAGTTCAATTTGAAGCTTTAAACAAGTGTTTTCCACTCCTAGACTAAGCATGACGTAAAATTTCAAGTTTAGAAAAGCCCCGTGAAAATTTGTCTCGGGTCGCTGCGCGACCCGAGACAAATTTTCACGGGGCTTTTCTAAACTCGAAATTTTACTTCATGCGCCACGCGTATAAAACACTTAAATATTGTGAACTCTATGTATATTTGAACCTCACTTAAATTCAGCGTTTTTATACGCGTGGCGCATGAAGTAAAATTTCGAGTTTAGAAAAGCCCGAAAATTTGTCTCGGGTCGCTGCGCGACCCTCGACAAATTTTCACGGGGCTTTTCTAAACTCGAAATTTTACTTCATGCTTAGTCTGGGAGTGGAAAACTCGATTAAAGCTTTAAATTAAACTTATTTAAAAAACAATGAATGTCGGAAAATGTACAGCTTTATTCCCTGTATGTTATTCAAGTCGTAATTTAGTTTCCATCATTGTCATGGTACTATTAGAAATTATTACAATAAATAAGTTGTTCTTTAATGCTCATTGTTTATTTTTCTAAGGCGTAGGTAAATTATCGTACGTTTCTCGGGTGGTATGGCAATTACATACTCGCGGAATACTGCACTTGCCGCTACGCGGCTCGTGCGCAACGTGTCCGCTCATATGTAATATGCTGTGGTATGTGGTCGTTACGTAATATACTATTAATTATACGTTGTGTTGTGTATGTAGTAACCCTTTTATTTATTTAACAAGTTCGTTGCTTGTGTCTAAACGTATTATCATTTTCTGTTCTTTCTTTCTTTCTTATTAATTTTGTTCAGGATTGTGTGGGGACAAGAAATAAAATCAGGAAGTAACTCACTTTCTGATTTAATTATTTCAGATGCAAAATTTATTCAATCAAAACTGTATCTCGGTTTATAAAAACAGATACTATTTCAAATTACAAATCGAGCGCACTCTTTATTAAAAAAAATGTATCTGGCTCTACGTGTGGGTGCAAATTTCAGACCTGTCATTTAACTTACAAGATGGGAAAATCCACGAAACTTAGACCTAATTCTCTCTTCCTCTACCTCTTTCTCCTACATTTCTCATAAACGGTAAGAAACATGAGTCGCAACTTTACTTCGGCTTTTTCCTATAAACGATAAGAAACATGGATCGCTATTTTAGTTCGGCTTTCTCTTACATTTCTCATAAACGGTAAGAAACATAATTCGCGATTTTACTTCGACTTTCTCCTACATTTCTCGTAAACGGTAAGAAACATGGTTCGCGATTTTACTTCGGCTTTTTCCTACATTTCTTGTAAACGGTAAGGAACATGGTTCGCGATTTTAATTCGGCTTTTTCCTACATTTCTTGTAAACGGTAAGAAACATGGTTCGCGATTTTACTTCGGATTTTTCCTACATTTCTTGTAAACGGTAAGAAACATGGTTTGCGATTTTAATTCCGCTTTCTCCTACATTTCTCATAAACGGTAAGAAACATGGTTCGCGATTTTAATTCCGCTTTCTCCTACATTTCTCATAAACGGTAAGAAACATGGTTCGCGACTTTACTTCGGTGTTCCTCTTATTTCCCAACACTGTATTTTAATGACTTCAATAATAAAGATGTACTATTTACCTTTTATTCCCTGTACTCTTTACTTTTGTTTTTCGTACCTCCTGCTTGCGACGTCTCAGTTCAGATTCTTATGGCAAAAGATCACCTTCCCTTGACTTGTTACTATGGCTCTTGATCCTCTCGCTCGCAACCTCTTAGCTCGAAGCAAGCAAGCAAGCTCATTTCCCTTTGACTTTGTTACTTAGGCTTTTGACTCTGTCGCTCGCAATCTCTTACCCCGGATTCTCATGGCAATCGGAGCCCCTTCCCCTGTTTCTCGATGGTTTTATCAGTGCCTTTCCCCCCTCTGTGACGTCGTCGCTCTCGTATTTACCACGGTTCGCGCTCCCCAACCAATAAGAGCTGAAATAAAAACGTATGACCATATAAGAATACGAAGCACTCGCGCGTGTCGGTGATTCACCCGCTTGCACATGTTTTTGTCTTTTATTTATTTATTTATTTATTCAACCAACGAAACAAGGTCCAATTACAGATTGAAGTTAATACAAATAAAGAAAAAACACAATAATCTTAATTAAAGAAAAATTAACATTGTAAATAAACGAAATTTTCAGCTTACTAAGCTGATAACAAGAAATAAACTAAAAATAAAAAAACTAAGAAAATAAACTAAGAAAATAAACTAAGAACTAAACTAAGAAAGATACTCAATGATCACATTGAAGAATTCTTTCGCTGATTTAAAGTTGAATATATCAACATCTGTATTTGTATTAATGAGTTTGTTGTACGTAGAGCACATAGAATACATCGGCGACCTGACCAGTACGTTCGTTTTGGGTACTGGTAGCTGAAATAGACGTTTAGTTCTTACACTACAGGGCACCAATATATTCAGTTGCTCCAACAATTCGAGGCAATCAATTTGACCATTGAGTACCTTAAACAGCGTTGCCACTAAATTCGCCTTACGCCGACATCCTAAGGAGTGCATTTCAAATTCATCTAACAACGCAGCATAATCGTAATTAAAATCATGATAAGCCCCGTACTTCTTAAAATGGAGATACTTAAAAAACCTCTTTTGTATAGCTTCAATCATCGAGGAGTACTTAGAGTAGTGTGGATCCCAAACACTTGAAGCATACTCCAGCTTACTACGCACAAATGCAAAATAAAGGGTTTTTATTGCACCAATATTCCTAAATGACTTACAATTCCGTATTATAAAACCCAAGGAAGGGTTGGCGGTTGAGACAATTTTCATAATATGATCATTGAAAGATAAATGATCGTCGAATATCACACCTAAATCTTAAAACAATACTACTCGGGACAACACTGTACCATTGATGCTATAATCATAAGTGATTTTTGATTTGTTTTTAGTATATGACATAACCTTGCATTTGCCTACATTCAATGAGACATTGTTATCCCTACACCAGTTAATTATTATCTCAAGACTATCCTGTAAATATTGGCAATCATTCACAGTAAATATTGGATTAAACAATTTTAGGTCATCTGCAAATATCAAGATGTTATATGATATTTTATCAGCTATATCATTTATGAAGCAATTAAATAAGACAGGTCCTAGGTTGGATCCCTGCGGGACACCTGAAGATGCGCTAAATTGATTTGACTGATATCCCTTATATTCCACAACTAAATGACTGTTACTAAGATAACTCTGAAATAAATCACATAAACCAGTGGAAAACCCAAGCCGTTTTAATTTATTTATCAGGATCCCATGATCAATTCTATCGAAAGCTTTCGATATGTCAGTATAAATGACGTCCACCTGAGTACGATTATCCATAAATTTTGAAATAAATTGGGTTTTCAATAAAATATTTGACACAGTTGATTTCATGGGCCTGAAGCCATGTTGATATGAGGACAATTTATTATTAACGTAAGGATTAATATATTTACAAAGAATAAGTTCAAAACACTTTACAACGTTAGAGATAATAGCAATAGGGCGATAGTTCGGAACGTCCCTTTTATTGCCCGATTTAAAGACGGGTACAATACGTGCACTTTTCCAACATAATGGAACTTTGCTATAGGTCAGGCATAAGTTAAAAATATGCGTTAAAGGTCTAGCAATAATATCACGACAATCTTTTATTATTAGAGCTGGAATTCCATCCGGGCCCGCACTTAACTTGTTATTTAACTTCCCGAGTGCTTCAATTACTACACAAGTACTGACTTTACATATGTTTAAGTAATCAAAGTTATCGCAAGATACATCATTTATTTCGTCAACTTTTCGAAAAGATGATCCTGCATAAGATTTGGAAAAGTGCGTAGCAAAGGCATTGACTATTTCATGTGGGGATGATAATTTTATGTCGTTATATTCCATATATGGAGGAATTGAGGACTCATTACGCAAAATATTAATAAAATTCCAGAACTTGCCCGGTTCTTTGGATACCTTATCTTCAGTGTTCATGATAAATAACTTAAAATCAGCTGCAGAGAGTAATCTTACTTGAGTCCGCAATTTATTAAATCTTTGCTTGGTAAATTGGGATAAGGGATTCTTTTTTTTTAGTTTGAGGAATTTATTTTTTTCTCGAATTTTCTTTTTAAGTTTATCCGAGAACCACGAAGGGAATTTGCATTTACTTCCGGATACTAGGGGAACATGGTCATGAAATACTTCAAATAATTTATTATAAAAAAGTGTACACAAATCTTCAATGGAATCATGGAATCCGTATTCAGAATATCAGACCAATCAATTAAAGCAATTGACTCATACAGATTAATAAAATTCGCTTTCTTAAAATTAAAAGAACGAGTGTGAGTATTACTTTCAAAAGTTGAAGATGAACTAGAACCCTCAGTCAATGGAATGGTAATATTCACTACAAGTGCAGGGTGGTATTTATCTTTTTGAGTAATAGGATCTTCAAAACGATTTGCTTTGCAATGCATGTTACTAAAAACTAAGTCTAGAGTAAGATTAAACAGATTATTAATATTATTATATTGATCTAACCCTAAAAATTGAAAGCTATTATATAACCAGGTGCAAGAGGAGTTTAACATTGGGTTTGTGACATATTCACTTAGATTAAAATCACCTACAATGACTAAATTACTATCGTAGAGGACCGCTAAGTTCTCCAATAAATCAGTAATAGTAACTAATTGATTTAAATTTACTGGTGGACATATATATACATTAATAATATATACAGTAACATTGACAATGATTACTTATACTATCAATAACTCAATTTTATTCAAAGCAAGCAAAGAGTGATCAAATGTTATTTCCGTAGCGTTTAGGGCAGAATCAACAGCAATTAAAACCCCCTCTCCGCATTTCTTAATAGATAAAATACAGTTTCGATCATTACGAAAAACATTATATTTGTCAGCAAAAAACTCACAACTATTCACACTATCACTAAGCCAAGTCTCGGTAAAAGCAAGTATCGGGAAGTCACTGACAGCAGGATTTGCACGCTTTTAGCCTTGAATGTGTTTTTTATTTTTAAGGCTCAGTATGCTCTCAGTATGCTTAATTACCAATGAAAAATATTTCATCACATCCATTCCTCAACGTATGAATTGTAAATTCTTAACGTCGAATATTTAATTAATTTTGTCCAAATATAAATTTTGCACAGGACCCCTATTGACTCATTACAAGTTGTATTTTTATGTCTAATCTAAGAGACATTAAAGTTTTTGAATTGCTACCTAACTGCAAATAAATGAAAATCATTTCAGTGGTTTTAGACCTTCTGTAATTTTATTTCCGTGGATCGATGTTGTTTTCTCCTTACACTAAAACTAAAATTGATAAGATTGATAAATGTTGAAAGTTTGAAAGTTTGAAGAAAGCTCTTTAAAAAACTACTCTTCATTAATATACACCGGGAAAATAGCATAGAAATCGGAAAAATGTTGGAAAAAATTAATATAAATATAGCATATAGAACCAATAACACCTTGGGTAAAATAATTAAAAACAATGAAGACAACATTAATAAACCTCAACAAAGTGGCGTCTATTTACTAAATTGCAAAGACTGTCCCAAAGTATATGTATGACAAACCGGAAGTCTTTTCAAGAGAGGATAAAAGAACACTTAACTAGCTTCCAACAAAATAAAACCAACTCCACATATTCTAACCACTTCATAGAAGAACCTTCTGTAATTTTAGACCTTCTGTAATTTTATTTCCAGTGGATCGATGTTGTTTTCTCCTTACACTAAAACTAAAATTGATAAGATTGATAAATGTTGAAAGTTTGAAAGTTTTAAGAAAGCTCTTTAAAAAACTACTCTTCATTAATATACACCGGGAAAAATAGCATAGAAATCGGAAAAATGTTAGAAAAAATAAATATAAATATAGCATATAGAACCAATAATACCTTGGGTAAAATAATTAAAAACAATGAAGACAACATTAATAAACCTCAACAAAGTGGCGTCTATTTACTGAATTGCAAAGACTGCCCCAAAGTATATGTATGACAAACCGGAAGTCTTTTCAAGAGAGGATAAAAGAACACTTAACTAGCTTCCAACAAAATAAAACCAACTCCACATATTCTAACCACATCATAGAAGAAAAACACCACTTCGATAAAAACTTCAAAGTCCTACACCAAGAAAGAAAAGGCCGGAAACTCAACATCATGGAGTCCATGGAAATTAATAAAAGAAAATACATGGGACATCTTCTCAACGACCAAACGGACTTAACAAAGTCGCCCCTGTTAAATAAAGGGTGACTCAGAGTAGATTTCGGTTTTCGAACGTACCCTGTGCAACCGCTTTAAAAGTTGTGGGGGGGGGGGTAGCGCTGGCAATTTGCGGCGAGTACGTGCGGATTGTCAGTAAACATGGAGCAGTGGTCGAACGAACAACGTGCCTTCATGGTAGAGGCGTTTTTTAAAGCGAACGATTCCTATGTAGTGGCTATTCGACGTTTTTGCAACCATTACAATATTCGGCGTGTACGTGATGCTCCGTCGACAAATTTAGTGAAATCGTGGGTTCAAAGATTCCGACAAACAGGTTCCGTGGCAAATCGGAAGCACCCAGGTCAACAGAAGTCCATCAGAACCCCAGAGAACATTGAGATTGTGCGACGTGCTGCTACTGGAAATCCAAGGCAGTCAATTCGAAAACATAGCCAGGCCCTGAATATTCATCGCTCAAGTGTGCAACGGATTTTAAACAAAGACTTACACTTCCATCCATACAAAATTCAATTGGTACAGTTCCTGAAGCCTACAGACCACGAAATTAGAAAAACATATTGTGAGACCATGATGAATATGTTTTGGGATGAAGGAGGCTTGGATACATTTTATTCAGTGATGAGGCTCACTCCACCTGGAGCGCCACGTAAACAAACAAAACTGTCGGTATTGGGCCCCCAAGAACTCAGAAGAAAAGCAGCAAAAACAATTGCATTCCAAGAAGGTAACAGTTTGGTATGCCATGTCGTCTTCTGGAATAATCGGGCCCTTCTTTTTTGAGGATGCCCGTGGCCGCTCTGTTACTGTGACAAGCCAACGGTACACTGCAATATTCCACCAATTTTTGACTCCAGCTCTTCAAAACGTTCCTGGTTATGACCCAAACTGGACCTGGTTTCAACAGGATCGGGACGGCACACACAGCAGCAGCATCAATGGACACTGTACGTGAATTGTTTCCAGGAACTGTTATTTCGAGATTTGGGGATGTCTCTTGCCCGCCAAGATCACCAGATCTTACTCCCCTTGACAATTTTTTGTGGGGATATTTAAAGAGTATCATCTACAACGATCCTCCAGCCACTACGGAGCAGTTATTTGAGAGGCCATTAACAACATTCCTATTGAAATGTGTCGGCGGGTATTTAAACATTTAAGAGCAGCATTGGAGGAGTGCTATGAGAACGATGGTCGACATTTGGACAACATTGTGTTTAAAAAATGAAATCCGCATCTATGTACTTTCTTAATTTAATATTAAAATTATTCCAACACTTTTTATGCTGTTATTATAACGTGTTAAAAACTGAAATCTCCTCTGAGTCACCCTGAATTAATTTTTTTAAAAAACCCACCCCCCCATAACCATTGTATATATACCTCACCCGACAAATTTTATTCATCATTTCTTCGCCTGAAGAAGCCACAGTGTGGCGAAACAATTGTAGCGAATGCAAAATATTTATTTGAAAGTGTTTAAATTGTTTCATTTATATAAAACTAAAACTAAACCTATCGATTCCTTAAATAAAGTAGGTAATTATACAATCGTTATACACATATAATTTTGGGTATTTGTTTTGAAACAATAATCACTTAGCTAAATTATTAGAAAAGAAAATTTACTGACAAGACCATCAATAGCAAAGCACTGAAGCTAATGGAAAATATGCTGCTGGCAGCATTGAACGTCTCCTTCAAACCGGGCTCATGCTCTTTAACCCATTCTTGGTTTGACTTAATCGTTTCTTTGGCTACTGCAATTACAGCCTTGGCGTCATCTAGATGATCATTTTCTTTATCGAGAAATTCGTTGAACTGAATAAAGAATAAAAAATATTTGTTTGGATTTTGTAAAATTGGATTACATTTTATTTAAATTAATGTCTTTATTCATTTCTCTACTTACTTTTGCAATTTGCGCATCGGTTGTAAGGCGTTCTGCCACTGAAGTGATCACAGTGCTAAGAGCGTTCATGCTGGTGTATCTTGAGAAGAAGAAAAACATGTGTTATGTTAGCGTTAGATGGAGAAAACAAAAATACTCACTGCTCCGCGATTTTATCGTATTCATCAATAAGGAAGTTAAGACAAACATCGACTCCTTTGGGAGAACCAGACAAAACAGCATCGAAAACTGCGTAAGCGTCTTGTTTCCTGATTCCTGAAGTTGGATTAATTGAATAACCAAGGTATCTAAAAACGAATGATCAAACAAAAAAATTTGAAAAAACAAGTAATCTTACACGATTAATTGAATAATCAAGGTATATAAAAAGGAATGATCAAACAATAAAATGGGATAAACAAATAATCATACACAATTAATTGAATAACCAAGGTATTTAAAAACGAATGATCAAACAATAAAATGTGAAAAAACAAGTAATCATACACAATTAATTAAATAACCAAGGTATTTAAAAACGAATGATCAAACAATTAAATGGGAAAAAACAAGAAATCATACACAATTAATTATATAACCAAGGTATTTAAGAATGAATGATCAAACAATAAAATGGAAAAAAACAAGTAATCATACACAATTAATTGAATAATCAAGGTATCTAAAAACGAATGATAAAAAAATTATATGTAAAAATAACACGTAAACATGGTTTGCGACTTTACTTCGGCTTTTTCCTACGTTTTTCATAAACGGTAAGAAACATGGTTCGCTATATTTGTTCGGCTTTCTCTTACATTTCTCGTAAATGGTAAAAAACATAATTCGCGATTTTACTTCGACGTTTCTCGTAAACGGTAAGAAACAAGCGATTTTACTTCGGCTTTTTCCTACATTTCTTGTAAACGGTAAGAAACATGGTTCCGATTTTAATTCGGCTTTCTCCTACATTTCTCGTAAAAGGTAGAAACATGGTTCGCGACTTTAGTTCCGAATAACCAAGGTATCTAAAAACGAATGATCAAAAAATTATATTTAAAAAAAAATCAAGTAAACATGGTTCGCGACTTGACTTCGGCTTTTTCCTACATTTTTCATAAACGGTAAGAAACATGGTTCGCTATTTTTGTTCGGCTTTCTCTTACATTTCTCGTAAACGGTAAGAAACATAATTTGCGATTTTACTTCGACTTCCTCCTACATTTCTCGTAAACGGTAAGAAACATGTTTCGCGATTTTACTTTGGCTTTTTCCTACATTTCTTGTAAATGGTAAGAAACATGGTTCACGATTTTAATTCGGCTTTCTCCTACATTTCTCGTAAAAGGTAGAAACATGGTTCGCGACTTTAGTTCCGAATAACCAAGGTATCTAAAAACGAATGATCAAAAAATTATATGTAAAAAAACAAGTAAACATGGTTCGCGACTTTACTTCGGCTTTTTCCTACATTTTTCATAAATGGTAAGAAACATGGTTCGCTATTTTTGTTCGGCTTTCTCTTACATTTCTCGTAAACGGTAAGAAACATAATTCGCGATTTTACTTCGACTTCCTCCTACGTTTCTCGTAAACGGTAAGAAACATGTTTCGCGATTTTACTTCGGCTTTAACCTACATTTCTTGTAAACGGTAAGAAACATGGTTCACGATTTTAATTCCGCTTTCTCCTACATTTCTCATAAACGGTAAGAAACATGTTTTGCGATTTTAATTCGGCTTTCTCCTACATTTTTCGTGAAAGGTAGAAACATGGTTCTCGACTTTAGTTTCGAATAATCTAGGTATCTAAATACGAATGTAATTCATTCCCTGTAATTTTTTCAATTTATTTTAATTTCCTTTTGTTTCATTAAATTTTTCCTTTTGTTTCATTAAGTTTGATGTTGCATTTTGCATATAAATTATGCATAGAACAGCAGTGCTGTCGTGTAACGAAAATATTCATTGTATAATTCAATATCTGTTGGGGTATTAGCTCGAGAAGTAGTTTGACCTGATGTTGCATTTTGCATATAAATTATGCATAGAACAGCAGTGCTATCGTGTACCGCAAATATTCATTGTATAATTCAATATCTGTTGGGGTATTAGCTCGAGAAGTAGTTGTTTCAATGAATATTTGGAGACAAACTGTTTGCAGAAAGTCGATATTAATTTTAATTCGTTTTTATATTTTGTAAATACGAATGATCAAAAAATTATATGTAAAAAAACAAGTAATAATACATAATTGAATAACTAAGGTATCTAGAAACGAATGATCAAAAAATAAAATGTTAAAAAACAAGTAATCATACACTAACTTTTTAAGCATTGTTTCATCATCTACACAACCAAGAGCGGTGATGATTGTGACTTTATTGGCAGCACTTGTCGTAGTCTTGTATTCGTTCCAGACTTTATCCCAGTTATCCGTGTTTCTGGAAGCTTCGCAGTAAACAATTTTTCTAAGATTTGCCGGTGTTTTTGTAGAGTTGATCTTTTCTGCGTTTTTAGTTTTAGCTTCATTATCATTAAACATTTTCAAAGCGTTTTCACGGCAAGTCGAAAGATCAATCTCACAAGCCCATTGTAGCACCAAAATTTTCTTGTACATGTCAATCTGCGATATTGAACCCTTTTCGTCATCTTTGAAATCATTCACTTCATCGTAAACCTTCTCCATTAATTCTTTCAATAAGTTCTGGTAATAGAATAAATGCAATACAATGTACGTTTTTTTTTTTTATTAAAGTAAACCGTTTAAACTTACGGTTACATCTTCTTTGATACCGCTTTCGGGAAGTCTGCGCCTCAAATACGCGAAACCGTTGAAAGCGGCGTACCATGAAAAGTACGAATCGTCGTTTTTGAGGAAATCGATTATTTTGAAGGCATCCTTGTACTTAACGGTTCCAACGCGGGCCAAATTGAACGTATCGTCGACGATTTGAGCACGGTTTATCTCGCTGATTTTGCTGAAATCTTCCTTCTCAAGACCGGATTTCAGTCTGTCTAAAAGCTCACCCTCGTAATGCACTCTGTAATAACCTAAAATACAAACAATCGGCATGAGTTACGTGAAGATGAATTTAATATTAACCCTTTCAGCTCTGGAATTTTCTGATGCCCAAAAATATGTTTTGTACACTGCATATTATTTATTACTATCTCAGATATACAGAGGGTTTCTCTTTTAATTATACATATCTCAATATACTGTATACGCTGTGTATCTTCAGATATTCGTTGTTTTTACAAATATTTCAAATTGAAAATTCAAACGAGTGTTTTCCACTCCTAGATTTAGCATGAAGTAACATTTCGAGTTTAGAAAAGCCTGAAAATTTGGTTTGGTCGCGTAGCGCGAAGCGCGGAGCGACCAAACCAAATTTTCAGGCTTTTCTAAACTCGAAATTTTACTTCATGCGCAACGCGTACTAAACACTGATGTGATGTAATGTTCGGAATACACACTTTTAGCATACTACTTGAGTACACAATTTTGAACTTCACCTAATATCAGTGTTTTATACGGGTGGCGCATGAAGTAAAATTTAGAGTTTAGAAAAGCCTGAAAAATTGGTTTGGCCGCTCCGCGCTTCGCGCTACGCGACCAAACCAAATTTTCAGGCTTTTCTAAACTCGAAATTTTACTTCATGCTTAACCTGGAAGTAGAAAACACTCGTTTAATACTTCAAATTAAACTATTTAAAAAAAAAACTAACGTTTATCGGAAAAATCACAGCTCATGCATACATGTATGTATATTTAAAAGAAAAATTCCTAGTACGTTTACCAAATTTTAGCGGTGGCAAGTGCCACCATCAGGACCGAATATTTCAAATTGAACCTTCAAACGAGTGTTTTCCACTCCTAGATTAAGCATGGAGTAATAGTTTAGACCTGAAAATTTGGTTTGGTCGCGTAGCGCGAAGCACGGAGCGACCAAACCAAATTTTCAGGCTTTTCTAAACTCGAAATTTTACTTCATGCGCCACGCGTACTAAACACTGATATGATGTGATATTCAGAATACACACTTTTAGCATACTACTTTAGTAGAAAATCTGAAATTCACCTAACATCAGTGTTGTATACGGGTGGCGCATGAAGTAAAATTTCGAGTTTAGAAAAGCCTGAAGTTTTACTTCATGCTTAACCTGGGAGTGGAAAACACTCGTTTACTACTTCAAATTAAACTATTTTAAAAAACAAATGATTATCGGAAAAGTCACAACTCATGCATACACGTATGTATATTTAAAAGAAAAATTCCTAGTACGTTTACCAAATTTTAGCGGTGGCAAGTGCCACCATCAAGGCCGAATATTTCAAATTGAAACCTCAAACGAGTGTTTTCTACTCCTAGATTAAGCATGAAGTAAAATTTCGAGTTTAGAAAAGCCTGAAAATTTTGTTTGGTCGCGTAGCGCGAAGCGTGGAGCGACCAAACCAAATTTTCAGGCTTTTCTAAACTCGAAATTTTACTTCATGCTTAATCTGGGAGTGGAAAACACTCGTTTAAGACTTCAAATTAAACTATTTTAAAAAACAATCGATTATCGGAAAAGTCACAGTTCATGCATACATGTATGTATATTTAAAAGATAAATTCCTAGTACGTTTACCAAATTTTAGCGTTGGAAAATGCCACCATCAGGGCCGAATATTTCAAATTGAACCTTCCAACGAGTGTTTTCCACTCCTAGATTAAGCATAAAGTAAAATTTCGAGTTTAGAAAAGCCTGAAAATTTGGTTTGGTCGCGTAGCGCGAAGTGCGGAGCGAAAAAAACCAAATTTTCAGGCTTTTCTAAACTCGAAATTTTACTTCATGCGCCACACGTACTAAACACTGATGTGATGAGATGTTCGGAATACACACTTTTAGCATACTGCTTGAGTAGACAATTTTGAACTTCACCTAATATCAGTGTTTTATACGGGTGGCGCATGAAGTAAAATTTCGAGTTTAGAAAAGCCTGAAAATTTGGTTTGGCCGCTCCGCGCTTCGCGCTACGCAACCAAACCAAATTTTCAGGCTTTTCTAAACTCGAAATTTTACTTCATGCTTAATCTGGGAGTGTATAACACTCGTTTAAGACTTCAAATTAAACTATTTTAAAAAATAAACGATTATCGGAAAATTAACAGCTTATGCATACATGTATGTATATTTAAAAGAAAAATTCCCAGTATGTTTACCAAATTTTAGCGGTGGCAAATGCCACCATTAGGGACGAAAGGGTTAAATGATACAAGTAATCCCTTTTCTCCAGTGGTTTATTTTAATCACTAGATGTACATTTCGTTCACCAAGTGAACATTTTCAATATTTGTATTAAACTCAAATAACTAAAACTAATAAAATGTATTCTTGTGAGGATATTATTTATGAAGGATTACCATTAAAAGAATAACGATATAGAAAGTGGGGTTTAATTTACCTGTTTGTCCAACGTTGACAATGATGAACTTTTTCAATTGTTCTTCTGTCAACCCCCCAATTTTCAATTCGGCTCCTTCCATCAAATGCTTTGGTTTTGTGGACTCAGGTTCTCCTTCAATATAATAAGTAATTGGGATGGACCATGTATTGTTGGAATTATCGTCTTTTAAGTATATAAATGGGCTCTATATTAATAACACAATAATCGCATTATCCAAATGAATGGAGGTATTTTTTTGTAATTATCAAACATCTGTCCGTCAAAGGACGTCACAATTATTATGACTTCTTGAAAAATGGAATAATGTCTCAACTAATATTTTTTTTAAGAGAGATACTAACTGAAGATACAATATTTTTTGTCTGCACTAATTTCACTGGCAACATATTTCATTTTCTTAAAAGCAATATCTAAACCAACATTTTTACTTTGTAGTAATTTTGTTTACCTGTTTTAAAGTGAGAGTGTTCTTGTCTGAAATGGATACATGTACGACAGGGTATCCAGTTTGTGTAGTCCAGCTTTCCATGAATTTAGCAATTTTGCCTTTCAGTACTGAATCAGAGTTTATTATTGAAGTTTCGAATGATTCAGAAAGTTGTTCGGGTTCGGTGTTTTCAAATTTGCTAAAATGGTGTGTAAGCAATATTTAGAATAATACACTTCTTGCATCCCCACCCAAACTATCACACTTTAATTTTGTGATTGTTAATTTTTTTCATTTATTCATAATATAATACAAGTTTTACATTCGACACAGTAAATAAATTAGCAAGTAGATTAGGAATAATAATTAAACGGACAATAAATAATGATAGTTAAAAATACAATGAAATTTAATCTTGGTAGAATCAGGCATCATGTTAGCGCAACAAATTAAAAACTGTGTCTGTGTTTCGTGGTATGTGAAATTATAGAAAACAGTTTTTATATGTACCACTTATTTGTTGTAAACTGCAATAGGGATATCATTCTTATTTTTTTTTACTTTCACCGTATGTAATACAAGGGTTAGGTTAGGTTAGGTTCCAATGGCAGCAGTTAGACCGCTCACTTATACCCAAAGGGCCCTTTGTGATACTATATGGATGAAAAGAAGTCAGATCTCCTCTCCCTCCCCACCTATACAAACCAATCCGAGCACCTAATGAACCCGATCAGATTTCTCACATCTAGAGATGTGAGGTCCGTTAGTCTATTCGCGTAGTGCATACCAAAGCACTTGATCCTTTTCCCTTCGAGAGCAGGGCATTGTCCCAGATAGTTCAGTACTCTCTCTTCCTCCTTCACATCCAGGCATCCTCTGCAAAAGTCGTTGTGCTCAAGACTCATCTTTTGTGCATGTCTGTCTAGGAGGCAGTGGCCCGTGAGGATGCCTACCGCCTTCTTCATGTCGATTCTGCTAAGTGCAATTAATCTGTTGCTGTTAATAGTATCCCATATAAGCCATAGCTGCCTTGTTATGAGACACGTATCTTTTTCTCTCCACCTATGGTTGACCGATCTGGTCCCTAAGTAGTCTCTTGCATTCCACAAGAGGAATGTGGGTGAAGAGTTCAGTAGACAGGCCCTTCATTCTTGCCCCTTCCTTGCAAGGTCGTCGGCAATTGAGATTTCCACTGTGACTAGGTACCCAGGTCACAGTTAGTTGCAAGCCTATTTAGCGATTTTTAGCTATCAGTAATGAACCTGATGCGGTTCCCCTGAAGGTCATTTTTGTGGATCCAGTCCACTGCCACTCGGATAGCCTGAAGAATATTACAGTGGTTTGGGAGTCTAAAAGACTTTTTGAGGTTGAAATTTTGTGAGAAGATTCCCCCCCCCCCTACTCTGTTTTCAGACTTGGAACCATCCGTAATGAGCCAGACGTCCTTACCTTGAACTATCTTGCCCTCTAACCATTTGGTTTTGTCCGGGATGGAAGTGGAGAACTTATTTTCAAAATTAACTTCTGGAGTGCAGCTGTCAGTCTTCAGAGGGATATCGACAAGCTCATTCAGGATCCTTCCATGGCCTTGTTTGCTAGTGCTCTATATCCCAACTGAGTTGATTCTGATCGCTGTGGTACCTGCAGCATATCTGCAGCAGAGGTCGGCTGGAGGGATTTAGTATTATATCTAGCGCTTTGGAGGGGGTGGACCTGACCGCCTCCGTTATAAGCAATTCTGCGGCTCTCTATGCCTTCCCGAATGCAGTTTGGTGGATCCTTTTGTCGAGGACAGTCCACCAGACTGCGGCCCCGTAGAACATATGTAATAAAAGGGAAAGTATTGTTTTCGTGAAAATCTTCAAATCAAAGTTTTTAGCGAAGATATCCGTCTTAAGGTCCCCTAAATCGATTAAGACTATTTCTCAAAAAGGTCTGTCTGTCTCGGTTTGCATTGCATAGCAAACACCACTAAAGATATTGAGATGAAACTTTAAACCTAAGCTTTTTATTACAATCGTAGGATCATCCTAGACACGAAATTTTACTTCGCGCGCCGCGCGTCTACTAATAAAGGTCCTATTCAATTTTTAAATAATTCTTCATGATATCCACTTCCTAACAATTTGTATGTACCTAATAAACTCGCTTATTTAATGAATAACTTATTAGCTGGTTCGAGCTCCTAATAAATATAGTACACAAATGATTAAAATTGTAAAAAATGAGATCATTTTAAAAATGAGGTCATAAAATAAATAAAATGGAGGTCCCTATCGAAGCGTAGGGCAAAACGGGCGAAAAGATCCTGGCAACAGCAATGGACCTGAAACAAAAAAGTAAATGTTTTCGGAACCTCTGATGTATACTCTAAAAAAATACGGACCGGATTTTGAAAATTTTAATTCTAAACAAAATGGCACAAGTTAAAAAAAAAGTTCGCGCTGACTACTGATGCTGCAAAAGAGGCTTGAATGGCGCAGAAATCAACAAGAAAGGATCAGGACGACGAGGAAATGAATCTGGAAGGTCAATTTTATGGCGCAGGCATTGCAGACTAGAGGTAAAAACATTATTTCTATAAAAAAACTTTAATCGCGTTTTTTCTCGAAATCATGTTTTTACAATCGGGTGAAAAGAAATCTCAAATAGTAATTAATCGATCAGTCTGAATCTGTTTATTCCTTAATCTACATAAAAAACTGCAAAAATACAAGTGCTTTTTTTTAAAGGGATCATTCTTTTTTTGTGAACGTTTTTATATGAAAATTTAAGCCCGAAAAATGAACTTATTTTAAACGTACGCTATTTTGTTTAGAATCAAAATTTTCAAAATCCGGCCCGTATTTTTTTAGAGTATACATCAGAGATTCAGAAAACATTTACTTTTTTGTTCCAGGTCCATTGATTGCTGTTTCCAGGATCTTTTTGCCCGTTTGCCCTACGTTCCGAAAGGGACCTCCATTTTCTTTATTTTGTGACATAATTTTTGAAAATTTCAATTCATACAATAAAGATATAAAAACATTTTTTAGGTAGCACTTTTAAATTTTGATAAAAAAAATCTAGAAAATGAACTTTTTTTCATAGTCCAGAGTGGCCTAACTCCTTAAATATTCTACAACCAAGTACTGAAAATATTATTCAGGTTCACATATTTGTTACACATATTTAATATAAATAATTTAAAAACGAGTATTGATTCAGTATTGAAAATGTTATTCAGATGCACATACCAGTTATACATATTTAATATAAATAATCTAAAAACGAGTGTTTCTCCTCCTTGATTAGGAATGAAGTAAAATTTCTAGTTTAGAAAAGCCTAAAAATTTGGATTGGTCGCTTCGTGAAGCGGAGTGACAAATTAACATTTTCGGGCTTTTATAAACTAGAAATTTTATTTCATACCCCACGCGTATTAAACTCTGAAATACCGCAAAGTTTAAAATATACTGCTTGTGTTTAAAGTTATAGTTCTTAGATAATACTTACTGATCATTCAAATATTTATTGAGACTACCGAAGAAATAATCACACTCAGTTTCCTCTTTTGTGCAAATTTCACCATCCAATGCTCTTTCCAACATCCTGATGATGCAAGCTCCCTTACTGTAAGTAATTGATCCAAATTTGGCTTTGATGCCGTTCTGAGTGGACACATCACTAGTAAGAGCCAGGGCCTCTTTGACGTCCTTTTGGAGAACGGAGTGCATCTGTTCGATGACGAATTGATCAGCCATTTTCCAATCTTTTTGGATATCGTTGATGACGTGGTATTCGAAATAGGTGGCGAAGCCCTCATTTAACCAAGTGGAAGACCACCAGCGCAGAGTAACCAAGTTTCCGAACCACATGTGAGCGAATTCATGGGCGATTACAGTGGAGATGCGTTGCATATCGCGCCATGTCGACTCTTTATCATCATATAAAAGAGCAGTTTCTCTTAAATTTAATAAGGATTTCAGTTTAGAGGGTTTTTCCATTTATTAAATCATCCATGGTACCCACGTATAGACCGTGAACGTTTTAGTAAATGAAAAAACTGCTGATCATAGTAACTCAACTCACACAAACATAAAATTTAAAAATAATATTAATTATGATGTTTCGTATTGATAGTTAAATAAAAGTCATAATAATTATTGTAGTAATCTCTTTCTTCACAAATTAGTTTTATTCACTAAATGTACATTTCGAACACTATGTGTTCATTCTAAATAATATTACAATTGACAATTGTAATACTATTGAGAATGAACACATAGTGTTCGAAATGTACATTTAGTGAATAAAACTAATTTGTGAAGAAAGAGATTACTACAATAATTATTAGAAAACACTTCACGTAACTAAAAGAAGAATATTGAAATAAAAGTCACTTGGCTTGTTTCACTACAATTTTTTATTTTCTCCTTGAGAATGACGATAAGTCGAAACTAGTTGAAGAAAATAAATAATAGTAGTGAAACAATCCAACTGACTTTTATTTAATTATGAATATTGTAAACATGTTTCATCAAGTGATTAATGAGAACCAAATTGAAGATATAAGATGTCTCGCTTTGTTAACAGAAATGAAGAACAAGAGTAGTTTAAACGCACGTTAGGTAAACACGGTTCTCTTTTCAATAAATCAAAACTCGTTAAAGAATCCAGAAATTACCTGTACTTTACCAATCCCCAATTTTCCATAGCACCAGCAGCGAAATCCGGAATAGCGAATTGGTTCAGCTGCTTCATTCCATTCTGGTAACCGCACACTAAGTATTTGTCAGGATTGTCACAAACTCCTTGGTAAGGTATTTTAGTAATCTCATTCAGGCGGTGGATAATGGGCCTAGTTTTTTTAATAGCATATTTAGATGTATCTTTTAAATGTTTAGGAGCACACACCTCCATTGGTAACACATTTATGCCGGAAACATCAGTGTTATTAATCGTTATATCTTGAACTCTATCACACACCATTGCGTCTTTTGGGTAAACAATAAAAGCAACAAGATACGTAGGCATGACTTGAGTTACTTCAAATGAGGTGCATTCTAAATCTGCCACAGAATTGCTGAAAGTGAAATGTTAAAATTGAATTGTTGAAGCAGATAATAGTTGAAAGTTCATTTTAACTTAGGAGTTACTAACAAGTTTGCATGTACTATTAGTAATGAGCCTGAACAGTCTGTTGATCCTTCTTTCATTAATAATCCCGTGTCAGATATTATTGCTATTCAATCTACTGCTAATAAAAGTAGGAGGGGTGATCAAAAAGTACTGCAAGTAAAAGTAGGAGGGATGATCAAAAGGTAAGGTAACAACATGTACACTTCTGTGCAATAAAATTAAGCACACAAAATATGTTATAGCTTAAAACGGAGTTTCTTAGTTACGAAAATATGTAATATACAAGATATTATTGCTATTCAACCTACTGCTAGTATAAGTAGGAGGGGTGATCAAATAGTAAGATTACAACATGTACACTTCTGTGCAATAAAATTAGGCACACAAAATATGTTATAGTTTAAAACGGAGTTTCTTAGTTACGAAAATATGTAAATATGTCAATTTCCTTAATGTCCAAATGCTGCGTCATTTAGACAACAATTCAAAAATTCGAATTCTAACTAAAATAAAGGGTGTTTTTTTAGACGTGTGGTTTTCAAGTCGGCACTACTTTTTTCGGAGATGGTCTTTTTGACAGCTGTCACTTGATTTATGCTCAGTTTGGTTTGCCATTTCATAATGAATAGACTTACTCCTGAACAACGTTTGCAAATCGTGCAAATTTATTACCAAAATAATGGTTCGGTTCGCGCCGAACATAATCGCCCAGCAGAGTCGGTAATTCGAGCAACCATGGATCGGTTTCGCACCACGTTTACTCTAGTGGATAGTGCGCATCCTCAGAGACGCCGTACAGTGCGCACCGAAGACGCTATTGCTGCTGTGGAGCAGAGTATCGAAGAAGACCCGAATGAGTCTATCCGTCATCGCGCGCAACAATTGGAGCTGTGTCCATCAACTTTATGGAAGATTTTGCGGAAGGATCTTGGTTTGCGTGCTTATAAAATCCAACTCGTGCAAGCATTGAAGCCAAACGACCATCAAGCGCGTCGCACGTTCAGTTAATGGGCCCAAAACGAGATGGCCACCGATCCCGATTTTCACAAGAAAATTTTGTTCAGCGATGAAGCTCACTTTTGGTTAAATGGGTATGTCAATAAGCAAAATTGTCGCTTCTGGAGTAAAGATAATCCACAAGTCATTGTTGAGACGCCGTTACATCCTCAAAAAATCACTGTTTGGTGTGCTCTATGGGCAGAGGGAATCATTGGTCCATATTTCTTAAAAAATGAAGCCGAGCATAATGTTACAGTCAATGGGGAACGCTATAGAGCCATGATTAATGACTTTTTCGTGCCTGAATTGGAGGGTGTTGATGTGGACGACCTATGGTTCCAACAAGACGGCGCTACATGCTATACAGCCAACGCAATAATCACTTTGTTGCAGGAAACTTTTGGTGAGCGCATTATCTCGCGTCGTGGACCTGTGGCGTGGTCTCCAAGATCGTGCGATTTAACACCGCTGGACTATTTCTTGTGGGGTTATGTGAAGTCGCTTGTGTACGCAGATAAGCCCGAGACGATTGACGCCTTGGAAGAGAATATTCGGCGCGTTATTGCTAACGTACGGCCCCAATTGCTGCAAAAAGTGGTCGGAAATCGGGCCTCTCTGCTGGAATTTATTTGAGCCAGCCGCGGCGCCCACATGCCCGAAATCATTTTTAAAACATAATGGCAAACCCTTATCTTTATGATAAAGCTAAATTCTTGGCCATAACATTAAATTATATGCGTTTTATTTCTTCTTGAAAACCACACGTCCAAAAAAGACACCCTTTAGAAGATGGTTTTTATATTTTGGCTTTGTGGTGCTTATTAACCCATTAGCGCCTTGCGTGCCATATATGGCACGCAAAAGAGTCGCATCATAAAAGCCCTGTGTATTATCTGTATCCAGTATTGTGCTATGCAATTTACATCACATGTCGCGCGAAGGTGTTGCCTATCTAGTGAGCCAACACAGAGCCGTCAAAATAAACAAAATCACAGCACGTGGAGTGTTTTGTTCAGCGTCTGCTCTCCTGTTTGTTGTTTTTACCAAAATGGACGACCGACCATTACCGTAAGTAACACCTTTTTACACCAATGTATAGGGGACTATGTCCCGAACTATCATAACTATCTTTCAATTGTATTGTATTATGGATATATACTGCAGCTTCACTTAAAAGTATTATGATTGCGACTATATTGAGAGTTCAAGATAGGTGTTCCATATATGGAACACTAGGCTAAAACAACCGTATATTATATTTATTATATAATATTATTTTTAGGTTAACTATCAAAGAAATCACTGACATCATTGAATCTGAAGAGTTTTGGGAAGATAAGGTTTCAAACATGTATATAACTCCTCCAGGAGGAGACATTTCAGAAGAAGACTCTGCAGTTGAAGATGGCGGAGGACTGGTGGACAGTTTATCAGGAAGACAATTACAAGCTCAAGCTGAAATTGTCTTCACAAATGGAAGAAGAGCATCAACAACTAAAGCAATCTCTGAAATTGCGAATGAAGTGGAAGGTGGAAATGAAGACAGTGTCGAAGAATGTTACTCAGATGACAGTGAGGACAACTTACCCTTGAACAGTTTCATTTCAAAAGAGTCAGTTCCTATTACCAACAAACATAAGTTCCTCTGGTCAAAATCTGACATCACGGTAAACCAAAACATATTTCCAGAAGCAAATTACTCCCATTACCGTGATATGACATCAGTTGATGCTTTTGAAAAAATTTTTGATGAAGAAATTTTCGAGTTCTTAGCAGATCAGAGCAATTTGTATGCCGCATTCAAAAACTGTAATATATCTCAAAGTATCACGGCAAATGAAATAAGATGTTTTATCGGTATCCTATTTGTTTCGGGATATAACAACCTCCCGTCCAAAAGATCATTTTGGGACACAAAAGACGATATGAGGAACCAAATGGTTTATAAAGCTATGAGGAGAGATAGATTTGACCTGATCATGCGTTACATTCACTGCGCAGACAATAATAAATTAGACAAAACTGATAATATGGCAAAAATGAGACCATTCATGGATTTACTGAAACTAAGGTTCAACCATTCATACCTGAACGTGAAATTGATTATGATGAAAGTATGATTGAATACTATGGACGACACGGATGCAAGCAATTCATCCGTGGGAAACCTATACGATTTGGGTACAAAGCTTGGTGTATCAACACAAAGTCTGGATACCTTATAAATTTTGACATCTTCCAACAATGCCAGGAATATAAGAAAATGACAAGAAATTGTATGGCAAAGCAACTGCTCCATTACTGAAGTTCATAGAAGAGCTTACTCCAGAAATCAAAGTACTTCCATTCAGATTCTACTTCGACAATTTGTTTACCTCAATGGCTACACTGATTCACTTGAAAAGATTAGGCTATGGAGCAACTGGCACCATGCGTGAAAATAGAGTTCCTAAAAACTGTCCCATAAAAACTGTGAAAGAAATGAAGAAACTGAAAAGAGGCACCTTCGACTATGCAAGGACCAATGTGAACAATACTTCAGTAGTCATAACTAGATGGATGGATAATTCGGTTGTAACTGTTGGATCGACATGCCATGGAGTGTACCCACTTACAACTGCGAAAAGATATTCAGCAGCAGATAAAAAACATATATCCATCGAAAGACCAAGGAATATCTCTATCTACAACAAGTTCATGGGTGGCACTGATCAGATGGATGCTAATCTGAGAGTTTACAGAATAGGTGTGAGAGGTAAAAAATGGTGGTGGCCAATATTCATTTGGCTGGTGGATGTGGGCGTACAAAATGCATGGTCACTGAAAAGAGCTGGGGGCGGTGATATTAGTCAGCTAGAATTCAGACGACAGATTGCGCAGTATTATCTAACACGATATGCAGATCTGCCTAAACATGGAGGACGACCGCAAAGTTCTGGATCAACGTCATCGAAGATTCTGCCAGAAATTCAGTTTGATAGAACTGATCATTTCATCGAAAATGTACCTGGTGGAAAAAGGCGCAGGTGTGCAAGCAAAATCCATAAGGGAAGTGCGGTTCGCACACAGTATCAGAAATGTGGATTAGGTTTATGCATTGATTGTTTTGCTGCTTTCCATAGAAAATACCAATGATATAATACGATTTTTGTAACCTGTTCTCGGATAAAAAAATTATTCATACATTGTTTTTTCACTGCTCAACGCCTAGCGTTTCATATATGGAACACTCAATATCTCCTAAACTAAAAGTGATATAAAAGAAAATCCTTTTTTAAAACGTATTTATAAATATATGTAATAGAAGGACGCAACAGGTAATATATTTCTGAACAAACAACAATCTCAGGCGTTAATACTTTAAGAGCGTTTTCTTCAAAAGGTCTTGGTTTTGTTTTCTTAATAAAGGTGTTATTTTCAAGTTATGGTGTTTTATCATTTATTGAAACTGCTGCTAGGCAATTAACACAGGCCTGAATTATACAACTGGAATGTTGTGAAAAATAGTTTTTCGCCTGCCTCTACCGAAACCATATATTTCGGCCATAAAAATCGGGCCGAAACAACGACTTAGCGCATCTAGGGCCGAAAAAATAATATGCATAATCTAGACAACCTTTCGCGGAAGGCTATGCAAAAATCTGACATTGACATTTCAATTTCAATAGTGCAACGTATGTAATATTAATTAGTGGCAGAAGTTATTAGTGAATTAAGAAATCAATTCGTGTAGAATGTCAAAAAAGGGCGACAGCGATGATCTAATGAAGTGTACCCCTCTAGAATTACAAAAAACCGCATCTAGTGTCAGCGACAATCTACTGCCGGATAAATCAAAGCAACGATATGAACGAAGCTATGCCGTATTTTGCAAGTGGAAACTAGGTAAAAAGGCAAAAAACGCATCAGAAAATGTAATTCTGACATATTTATCGGAAAAAAGCAAGGTAGTAAATGTTTTTGTATTGTTTTCTCGATTTTATTAAATAAATATACAGAGAGTTTTATGTAACACCGAACATTTCCATCCAATACAATTTGACACCTTTAATTTTTAAGTTTCAAGTAGACATGTCCCAATTACAGCGTATTTGCCGTAAATCTTTAGATAATCGTTGTTTGTTTCTAAGAGTTCAATTTGAAAGTTAAAATGAGTGTGTTCCACTCCCTGACTAAGCATGAAGTAAAATTTCGAGTTTAGAAAAGCCTGAAAATTTGGTTTGGTCGCGTAGCGCGAAGCGCGGAGCGGCCAAACCAAATTTTCAGGCTTTTCTAAACTCGAAATTTTACTTCATGCGCCACCGGTACAAAACACTGATTCAGTGTAAAGTTTAGCGGTGTGTTTTAAACTTCGTAATATGTCAGTGTTTTGTACCGGTGGCGCCTGAAGTAAAATTTCGAGTTTAGAAAAGCCTGACAATTTGGTTTGGCCGCTCCGCGCTTCGCGCTACGCGGCCAAACCAAATTTTCAGACTTTTCTAAACTCGAAAATTTACTCCATGCTTAGCCTGGGAGTGGAAAACACTCGTTTAAAGTTTCAAATTGAATTCTCTTATTAAACCGTGCGTCGGAAAATGTACAACGTATGCATATGTATACTTAAAAGAAATATTCTCGTTATGGAAATGTTCGGTGTTACATAAAACTCTCTGTATGTGAATTTTGTTGTGCAATAATAAGATTTTCATTAATAATTACAGTTTACAATATTATTTGTAAGTTTGTATAAATTATAGACAACTTTTCACGGAATATGAGTAGGCTACAAGGATAAACTCTGTTTACTTTTAATGGTGCGCGATAGAAAATTTCCTGCAACACTATTTTTACTTAAGGCAGGCGAAAAAATATCGAGTGTAACTCATGCAAAATGCTATAGCAGCCCTTCACTTTTAGCAGCCCTCCCTCGAGCTGCTAAACGCGGCGGGCTGCTAAAGCTTATTTTCGGCCCTTGATACACTATATACTATAGGAGACTTGTGCTTAATTCTATTGCACAGAAGTGTACATATTACATTGTGATTGTGATGAGTCCCAATTTGAATTCTTATTCTCAATTTAAAGTTGATTAGCCCCAATTTAAAGTTGTAAAGGTATAGTGGTTCGGTCATACATTTTCCCATAAGTTTAATATTTTGCTTTATACGCAAATTCCTCATATCCCTTTACTCACCATGGATTGTCTGCACCGGCTGGTTTTTCGATTTGATTTGATTTGGCAACGTAATTATTTGGATGCTTTATGGTGATATCGAATGTTGCTTTAAACGAAGGCTCATCCATGCATGGGAAAGCCCTTCTTGCGAACGTAGCTTGGAATTGCGTGGTAGCGAATTTGCTAAAAATGAAACCGTAAAGGTTGCGGTTTACTGGAGTGAGACAGACTCTGCCCAGTCATTTGCTAGAGTGAGATAGACCTATATTTCTATTTCCAGCATAAAAAGGTAAACGTAATATGTTATGGACATTTTATTTAATAAATGTTGAGCTATTTAAATGCAGAATGTATGCACACCCTTGAATTTTACGTAGTACAAGTTTTTGTTGCCTAAAAAGGAGTAAATAAATGACTCAAAAAATATCTAGCTTTAGGATTTGTTTACAAAAAAACTAAATATTTTAATCGTTTTAAATTGGTGACATTAATATCCCCCAAGTTTTAGGATTATTTTGATGTATCATGTAATATTGTTTTATAATCAGAACATGAATGGTGCTGGAACTAGTGACCACCGAAAAACGTTAGATCTTACCCATAATAAATTGCAACCTTAAGTTCAATATCAAGACAGTTATTTATACGTACTAGGTTTTCGCATCATCATTCGTTGTCAATGTGCTGACATAGAAACCATACATGTCTTGATAAAGCACACCGTCATATTCAATCGTCAAATGATTTTTCATTGATTCATTAGTACAATTAACAAGAATAATCACTAAAATTTCAGTTTCATGTGTATATATTGTTGAAATTCTTGCCGTACTATTTAGTGTTTGACCACAATATGTAATTTGCCATATATCCATTTCCTTACTGCGATGTAAATAAAACGTCGTGCCATTAAAATCATTAAACTCGATATCAACTTTGCCTTTAAATGAATTTTCCAAGACACCATCAGCATCAGCTTTTAAAGTTAATTCTATCGTATAGTGCTTGGGTTTAGGAGCAGCTTCGGGTAATTTGTAGCCATTTAAAAAATCTGCTGTTGCAAACATTGCTCTTGAAGCGATGCATGCTAGCAAAGAAAGTGCAAACACAAACTTCTTCATCTAAACGGAACAATAAAATAACCCTGAAACAGCTGGGATTAAAAAATATTCATGAAGTAATATTAATTTATGTGGAGAAATTAGAACTAATATAATATATTTTAGGAAGAATTACGGTCTTTACTAGTTAAGTAAAACAAAAACTAATATAATACAGGGAATTTTACTTTTAACTATACATATGGATGCGCTGTAAATTTTCCGATATTCGTTGTTTCTTAAAAGAGTTCAAGTTAAAACTTAAAACGAGTGTTGTTCACTCCCAGGCTAAGCATGAAGTAAAATTTCGAGTTTAGAAAAGCCCCGTGAAAATTTGTCGAGGATCGCGCAGCGACCCGAGAAAAATTTTCTGGGCTTTTCTAAACTCGAAATTTTACTTCATGCGCCACGCGTATAAAACACTGATTTCAAGTGAAGTGCAAATATACATAAATTTCACAATATTTTAGTGTTTTATACGCGTGGCGCATGAAGTAAAATTTCGAGTTTAGAAAAGCCCAGAAAATTTGTCTCGGGTCGAGACAAATTTTCACGGGGCTTTTCTAAACTCGAAATTTTACTTCATGCTTAGTCTGGGAGTGGAACACACTCGTTTAAAGCTTTAAATTGAACCCTCTTAAAAAACAACGAATATTAGAAAATTTACAGCTGTTTTTTTAAAAGTTCAATTTGAATTTATAGGGAAAAGGTCGATTAGCAGAAGTAGTCCATCAAACGGGTTAAGAGAAATACGGGAGGGAAAATTAGGAGGGTTTAGAGCGTCATTTTTGAATATAGCAGGGATAAAGAAGAAACTAGAAGGTGTATGGTATGAAGAACTGCTAGACTGGGTGAAATATAAGGATGTGGTGGGCATGACAGAGACATGGTTAGACGATGGGGAGTGGGAGACAGTGAAAGAGAAACTGCCAGGGGAATTTCGATGGGAAGCTGTAGGAGCTACAAGAGAAAGTATCATGGATAGGGCGAAAGGGGGCATCATAACGAGGAATTAATAGAAGAAGATGGTAACACCAAAGTCAATATGTCCGAGGGAGTTGCAGCTCGTTCATTCTGGAAAGGAGGCTGTATCTGGTGGACCATTACCGTCTATAACCAGAAAAGAGATATCGAAATTATGGAAGACATAACTGAATTACAACGGGAGGGAGAATGTAGTGTAAATATAATTGTGGGAGGAGACTGGAACATCAGAGTACAAAGAGAATTGATAAGGGGGGACAAATAATGAAGAGGAGATCAAATGATACAAAAGTAACAACAGAAGCAGAGGAATGGATAAGGTGGGTTAGCGAGCAGGGGCTAGAGATACTTAACGGTTGCAAGGAAGGAGACTGGGGCGGGGAATGGACGTACAAAGGCCCAAGGGGGAATTCGGTGCTGGAATACATTCTAACGTCGGAAGATATCAGTGATAAGGTCAATAATTTAGTGTGGAGGATATAATAGGATCTGACCATCTTCCAGTCACTGTCACAGTGGGGAAGCAAAGGACGCAGCAAGAGGAAAACGCAAGAAACGGACGGAGCTGGTCAGAAAAAGCGAGATAAATATAGATGCAAAATGTAAACGAAGTAAAGTTTGAAGGAGTAGAAGGTATAGAAGAATTTAGGGAACTGACAAAACAGTCAGAGAGGAGGCAGTGTGGTTTGATGAAGATTGTAGGGTTGCGAATATGGAGCTAAGGAGAGCAATTAGGGAGGGAAGAAATTGAAGAATGAATGACAAGGAGGTAGAAGATGCAAAAAATTAATTCAAATGGATCTGCGACAGCAAGAAACAATTTTGGACCACGAAAGAAATGGAAATGGAGCTGATTGGTAAGATAAGAAATAAAAAAAAGTTATGGACATTTCTAAAAGAAAAAGCGCTGTATACAAAAGTATCGGGAATGGAGATAGAATTAAACACGTGGAAAGAACACTTTAAGGAATTCTTAAGAAAAAACGAGGAGATATTAACAGACCCGAGATAAAAACAACATCGAGTCTTATAAAGTTAACACTGATACTCTATTGGACGCGTTTCCATTATTTGACGTTACTGCCTGCAAAATAGTGCTTGGTAATTTTATACTTTATATACTTGTTATTTATATACCCCGAACGCCTACTATTCATAATCTTGAATCGTTTTTTGAACATATTTGTAACATATGCAATCACGCAGATAATATATTAATTATGGGAGACTTTAATATTCCTAGTTATGTAAACGACTGTAACAATGCGAATAACCTCTTATGCAATGCAACTCGTAACTTCACGTCATATCTAAACCTTAAACAAGTTAATTCCACATTAAATTGTTACAACAAAATATTAGATCTCATATTTACAAATTTAAATTGTTCCTTTATAGAAGGCTATAATTCATTCATCAAGCAAGATTATTACCACCCAGTTTTACTATTCAGTTTTGAATTTGTGTATTCCCAACCTGCTAGTTTTTTTTATCAAACTCATCTAATAATAGAAATTATAATTTTAAAAAATGCAACCTAGTCAAACTCTATTCGGAACTAAGTCGTTGCGATTGGTCACAAGTTAACTCAGAGGTGAATTTGGAGGACGCTGTTGATGCTTTTTATACCACTTTGTATTCTTGTTTAGATAAATATGTCCCTTTACACAAACAATACAAAAGTCAATTTCCTTGCTGGTTTACCGCTGACGTTATTCATAGTATCAAAGTCAAAGGTCGAGCAGCTAGGTCTCAAAGCAAACGCCATATAACTCCAGCTTATAAGGATTATTTAATAACATATTCTCCAACATTTCAACTAATCCGAAGCAATTCTGGTCATTTATTAATTCAAAAAAACGCACTACTCGTATTCCTGGTGTCATGCAACACAATGGTTTCACACTAGATTCGCCTGTTCCTATTGTAAACGCTTTTGCTGATTTTTTTAATAACGTATATACTAGTGCTTCACAAATTAATACGCTTCCTGATACGCACAATAATTTCCCTGTTAACATATCGTCAATTAATTCCGATGTTATTCATCATGCCATATGTCGCTTGAATAATACAATGTCCTGCGGCGCAGATGGACTTCCAAGTTTTTTAATAAAAGATGCTGCTTTTCTCTTAATAAAACCACTTGAAACAATTTTTAACCTTATTCTTAAATCATCGATATTTCCGTCAGTTTGGAAAGAATCAAAAATATGTCCAGTGCTTAAGTCTGGTAATTCAAAGGAAATCGCTAACTATCGACCCATTTCCTTGCTGTCAACTTTCGCAAAAGTATTTGAAATAGTCATTTACAATTAGATTTATCCAAAGGTTAAACATTATATTTCTACAAATCAGCATGGCTTTATGGAAGGTAGATCTACCACGACCAATTTGTGTTGCTTTAGTGAATATGTCTGCAGTGAGCTCGATCGTAAGGGTCAGGTTGACTGTATATATACGGATCTTGCTAAGGCATTCGACCGTGTCGATCATACTATACTCCTAAATAAACTTGGAAATTACGGATTTCATGTCAACCTGATTAACTTATTCAAATCTTATCTATCTGACCGCCATCTATATGTCTCAATCAATGGTTTCTCATCTAAAGCGTTTGTTGCTCGTTCGGGTGTACCCCAGGGATCCAATTTGGGGCATTATTATTCCTTCTCTTTGTTAATGACCTTTGTGTTTTACTAGATTGTAACCATTTATTATTTGCAGATGATCTTAAAATAGTTTCTAATATTGAAACACAATCTTCCTGTCTAAATTTACAAAATATGCTTGATACAATTGCTGCATGGTGCTGTGATAATCATTTAACTCTAAACATTGCTAAATGTAAAGTAGTTACTTATTCGCGTAAAGGTAATCCAATGTTATTCAGATATTCCATTGGAAATCAACCTTTGGAAAGACTCTCAACTTTTAAAGACCTTGGTGTTACCTTCGATGCTCACTTCAATTTCAAAACTCACTACAATACAATCATATGTAAAGCCAACAGAACTCTTGGGTTTATTATTCGTAATACTAGGTCTTTCAAAAATGTAGAAGCACTAAAAGTTCTATACAATTCGTATGTACGTTCTGTACTTGAATACGGTTCGATCATCTGGAATCCTATATATCACACACATAATCAATCTCTTGAAAATATCCAACGTCAATTCTTCAAGTACCTGTGGTATAAAAGGCATGGAAACTATCCTCCGCAGGGTTTCAGCCACGACTTGCTTTTAAATGAGTTTGATGCGGCCTCGCTACAATCACGGAGAAATATTCTGGGTCAATTATTTTTATTTAAAATCCTTCACAACATGATTGATAGTCCAGACCTTTTATTTAAAATTAACTTTAATATCCCTAGGTTATCTAGTCGGCATTGTATGTGCTTCCATATCAACACTGCGTGATCTAACGTCCTTGAATTCTCCCCATTGCGTCGTATCTGCGCTTGTCACAATAATCTCGATTGTGACATATTTAACTGTAGTCGGAAAGAAATCAAGGCATTAATTTCTAGTATGGAATTTAACATTTAATTAATTAAAATTATTCGAATGATTATTTTAGTTTATATTTGTTACTCTGTAATTGGGTTTTTGCCTGTTGGGTAATAAAGATTATTATTATTATTATTATTATTATTATTAAATATTTGACAAAAAGGAGGACTTCAGTATGGATGAGTTAGAGAAAGTTCTGAGAAGGACAAAAGTAGGGAAAGCAGCAGGCCCGGATCAAATTAATGCTGAAGCATGGAAGTGTTTAAGCACAGAAGGGAAAAAAAATGTACAATTATTAAATAGAATTTGGAGAGGAGAGACCATTATTGTCCCAATACATAAAGAAGGAGAGAGATCGGAACCAAAAAACTACAGAGGAATCACGTTGATAGACAGCATCTATAAAGTGGCAATGATGATGGCTATGGAAAGACTAAAAGTAGAGGTAGAGGAAAAGAGGCTCCTACCGTGGAACAGACCGTGGAACAGATAGCAACGCTTAACTGGCTGGTGGAAAGAAAATTGGCAAGGAAGGAAACTATATATCTGCTATTTATTGCCTAAAGGGCAGCATATGACTCAGTGGACAGGAAGGTACTTATTGAATGCATAAAACGGAAAGGCATATCGGAACAATTCGTAAATTGGGTGAACGAGATCTACAAGGAGACTTGGTACAAGGTGAAAGTAGGGGATACAGTGTCGGATGCATTTGAAGTGAAGAGGGGGGTGAGACAAGGGTATCCGATGAGCCCACTGCTTTTTAATTTGTTCATAGCAGATATGGAAAGGTCACTTGAGCTGGGACAGGCAGGCGGTGTTGTAGTGGGGAAGGGGAAAGTGTGGAGTTTGGCATATGCGGACGATGTGGTTGTAATGGCGAAGTCATGGAATGATTTAAGACACTTGAAAGAGCCACTGGAAAGATATTTCCAGAAAAGACAATTGACGGTGAACGTGGGGAAAACCAAATGGATGAGGTGCAAAAATAATGGAGGCAGAAGAGTGAATGAGGAATTAAGGTGGGCAGGAGAGAAAATAGAAATGGTAAGCGAATTTAAATATTTGGGATACATGATTAGTGAGACGGGCAGCCAACATAAACATATAGAGTTTGTGCGCAAGAAGGCAAGGATGGCAATGAAGCGTCTGCGGAATACGTGGGAGGATGTGCTACGTGGAAACGTAGGTATGCAAATGGCGTGGTGGGATGCATGCGTCAGATCTATAGTGCTATATGCGTCAGAAGCAGAGTTGGGCAGGATTCGAATCATTCAGGATTCGAATCCTAGATTCGAATCTTTTTAGAGGATTCAACAGAGGCATTCGAATACTTTAGTTCAACTGGATTCGTGATCCGGATTCGTTACATTTTTTTAAGAAGATTCGTATTCGAATCCAAATGTGGGTGATTCGAATCCTTATAAATGGATTCGAATATTTATAAAAGGATTCGAATAATTACAAAAGGTTCTGAATCGTCAAAAATAATTCGAATTAATTGTGAGAATTAACTTGAAAAATATCTTTTGTGTGTTTTTAAATTTCTCGTTGAATCACTGTTTTATACGCGTGGCGCATGAAGTAAAATTTCGAGTTTAGAAAAGCCCAGAAAATTTGTCTCGGGTCGCTGCGCGACCTTCGACAAATTTTCACGGGGCTTTTCTAAACTCGAAATTTTACTTCATGCTTAGTCTGAGAGTGGAAACGCTCGTTCGAAACTTCAAACTGAATGCTTTGATAAGAACGTTAAATGACTGAACATGTTTTTAAAGATAATAATCTAGTTTTCAAAATTTTGTTAAATATTATTTGAAGTAAAACTGACATTGTAGCCACAATCTGAAATGTTACATTTTTCAAGCATTTCCCTGATTCGAGATTTTTTTCCCTGACCTTTTAATATAACTTTCTTCTGTGGGAAACCCCTATTTTGTTAAATTATTTTCATTGTTTTTGTCAATATTTAAGTTAATTTTTTAAATTTTTACGTGTTTTCTAATTTGCCTGCTAATTTTGACAAATTTAATAATGTCATATGGCTTTTTTGTTAGTGTTTTGGTCAATTTGAATATAATTTCATGACTTTTCTCTGAATTTCCCGGTCTTAGCGATATTCAGTGAATTTTTTATCTAGGTAATTTTCAGGCATTCGTCGATTTTATAATAGAGTTCAATTTTAAACTTTAAACGAGTGTTTTCCACTCCCAGACTAAGCATGAAGTAAAATTTCGAGTTTAGAAAAGCCCCGTGAAAATTTGTCGAGGGTCGCGCAGCGACCCGAGACAAATTTTCGGGCTTTTCTAAACTCGAAATTTTACTTCATGCGCCACGCGTACAAAACACTGATTTGAAGTGAAGTTCAAAAACACACAAATACATCATTAATCATAGTATCAGGAAATCAGATATTTAGTCTATTATCAACGATGTTCAGTGTTAATAATAAATAATTAGGTTTTAAATATTTTTGTTAAATAACTGGTAACAATATTTATATTATTTAACGAAAAAATCGAATCCATTATTCGAGAATTCGTGATTCGAATCATATTAGGTGATTCGGATTCGTGATTCGAATCCTTTTTACGGGGATTCGTCCCAGCTCTGGTCAGAAGTATGGGGCATGAGCGAACAAAGCAGAGTGGAAACTCTTCAAGTGCAATATCTAAAGAGAATACTAGGTCTGGAAAAAACACCACGGTATATCGTGTTGCAAGAATGCCACAGATTGCCTGTACCATCCTACAGGCAATCTGTGGCATTCTTGCAGCAAGAAGAACGATTAAGTTTAAAAGAAAAATATATGGCCTAGACAAGGAAAGACTAGTAAGGAAGGTATGGAGGGTATGCTATAAGGAGAGCAAGGTGAATGTAAATGGACGGAAATGGATGCAAGAAAGGAACAAGATATATATGAGCGCAGGATGGTCGTACACTATGTTTGAAGAGAATATTGCCAAAGGAGTAAATGTAGAGAAGGTAGTGCTGAAAAATATTGAAGGTGCGTGGTTGCAGGCAAGACAGAAACAGATTAGGGCGAGTAGGTACCATCCGGAGTACGCAGCTTTTCAAATATATGTAAGTCCCCCACGCTACATGAAAATATTGAAAGAAGAAGCTGTACAAACCATGGTCCGTTTAAGATGCGGAAACGTAAGATAAGTCCTGTCCCATCCACCAATAAATGGTGGATGGGACAGGACTACAACAGGTGTGCGTTATGTGGGAAGGGTCGGGATGTATGGGAACACTGGATGTTTGATTGTGAGGGGATAGATGAAGTGATAAATGAGTGCGAGAAGGAAACTCTAAGACGAACAGGAAGATGTGAGTCTGGTCAAGAGTTAGAGGCATGGAAATAACTTTTGAATGGCCTGGAAGGGCGGCGTTGATGTTATATGTTAAGCGCAGTGTTAAAAATGATTTATTGTGTTATTGTAGTGTTACCTAGAATGTATAAATAAGGTGGGGCAATGATGCCAAATAAAGGTTATTATTAGTTAAATATACATACATTTCACAATATTTTAGTGATTTATAAGCGTAACGCATGTAGTAAAATTTGGAGTTTAGAAAAACCCAGAAAATTTATCTCGGGTCGCTGCGCGACCCTGGACAGATTTTCACAGGGCTTTTCTAAACACGAAATTTTACTACATGCTCAGCCTAGGAGTGGAATACACTGCTTCAAATTGATTTCTTTTAATAAACTACGAATATTCGAAAATTTAAGTACATACGCTGTAATTGGGATATGTATATTTAAAAGAAAAACTTCCTGTATATTTTAAGACAAATTGCGGTCTTTACTAGTCAAGTAAAACAAAAAATCAAAACTCTTGAAATAAAAATTACTCAGAAATTCTTAATTAATTACCAAAAATGGACATATCTCCCGTTCTATTATCGTTATCGATTTTTATCAGATTTCAATAAAATACAGGGTGATATAAATAAATACTTATTGCGTTTTAGTTTGATTGTTGTTAATTAATATGGAAGTTCACCTAACTGTTGCTGTACACACTTTTTTTATAATATTTAATATTATTACATATTTCAGCTAATATATTTGTTTCTTATTCAGATTTTTCAATTAATAAAAACATTGCATAAACTTGAACTTACCTTTGAAGCCTTTTACTCACAGTGATGGATACAATCATGGCGGTTCAAAATACTTATAGCTGCTGTTATCTAATCTGATCCCACTTAATTCGCCTTATCTTTTCGTGAAAATAGAGCAATTTCTGCTTACAAGAGGGCATTATCCGAATAACAATATTCCAGACACTAAATTATTCACATATTTGAGTATTTGAATAGTTTTTGATGAAATAATTTAATTCAATACTAAAATTTAAAAAAATGTCTAGTTTTATTAGTATATTTTAAACTCCACTTGAAATCGGTGTTTTTATACGCGTGGCGCATGAAGTAAAATTTCGAGTTTAGAAAAGCCTGAAATAAAACTTCGACTGGGTTCGGCAGATTCTGCTCATGTAATAATTAAACAATTTAAAAAACTTAAAACTGAAACGGAATACTCAAATATTTTAGAGTCTTTTGATCGCACACCTAAACAAGTTTCGTAATACAAATTATTTAAAAAGAATTTAAGCGAACGTGTGGGAAAAGGCGAATCCAACCTAAGGATTAAACATAAGAACGGCATTCATATCCAAAACAAATGAATTATAAAATAATTGCTGTAATTTAGACTCTGATACTGTTTTACTATCGGGAACATGGTTAAATCACTCGGTACTCAGTGGTGAATTATTTCTTGATTATTTTAATGTCATTCGCTCAGATCGTCATTTTTTACTAGTTAATCGTTCTAATTGGTGTCCTCTTTGCTTCAAAAAATCACATCTCCGTTACTTTAATTAATACTAGCGGAATTACAAGTACTGTTCCTTTTATTGATTGTATATTATGCAGATGTCATTTCGATTCTTGTACTATTGTTGGAGTTCTTTATATTCCGCCTGATATTTCTTATAATAATTTAGAAATACTTACTTCACATCTAGAAGTTCACTGATTTGACCAAAAATTTGCACTTATTGGTGATTTTAATATTCTGTCAACACAGAATGAACACGTGTCTTTAAATTCTAAATCTTCTTGTTTTAAATATTTTACCGATATACCTAACATTCAACAATACAACAATATTTATAAGAAATACAATTCTTTGTTGGATTTAGTCTTGTGTAACCATAACATTGATTTTGCCGTTTCACATGCAGAATTGCCTTTTGTCCCAGAGGACAACTTTCATTCTGCACTTGAAATTATTTTCTCAAATCATCCCAAAGACGAAGCCTCACTATTTTCCAGTAATGACAACACAAGATTCAATTTCCAAAGGGCTAACTTCATATCCTTGTACATAAAATTATATAGCGTAGATTGAAGTATACTCAAATCATTTAATGATGTTGATGAAATGGCTACCAAGTTCTACGATATAATTTATTCGGTTCTCTACAAACATGTCCCAACATATAAATCGGACAAAAGGAAGTATCCACCATGGCTTACGTTTGAAATCAAAGCTAAATTCAAAGGCTTATTATAAGAATATGTGGCATAAGACCAAAAACCCATATTTTATTCAAGAATTTAAAAATTTAAAAGATTGCGTAATCTAATTAAACGGAAAATACAACACTGAAACTAAACAAAAAAAAAATCCTTCTGATTTATGGAAGTTCATCTCTAGCAAGCGTACCACGCTTGCTAGAAACGAACCCGACGAACCCGAATCTCTAGTGTGGTACATAATGACCAGGCAGAATTTACAAATCCTAATAACATAGTTAATGGATTCGCTGACATCTTCAATAGTCATTTTAATCGTAATTTAAATTCTATACTGTGAAACGATTCAACTGTATATCCGCTATTCCTGTTTCATAAAGTAGATGAATCCGAACTTATTAATATTATATCACGTTTTCCAAATAAATTCACCGCTGGTGATGATAAAGTACCTATTTTTTTTTTTAATTCGGGATTGTAGATTCTTCTTTGCTAATCCATTGGGTACAATTTTAAATTACTCAATCACTTCATGCCAGTTCCCCGACCTGCGGAAACGCGCTAGGCTATGTCCCGTTTTCAAAAAAGGTGACAAATCTCATATTCATAATTATCGTCCAATTTCGATCCTCTCCAACTTTGCAAAAATCTATGAAAGTGTGCTGTATAATGACATATTTTAAGAAGTGGGATCATTTATATCACCATATCAACACGGACTTATGCCTGCTAGATCTACAATTACAAATCTGGCTGTAGTATCCCAATATTTAGCTGATTCTCGTGGTCAAGTTGACGTAATCTACACTGATTTTTTGCGCGCCTTTGACTAAATTGACAATGAGCTTCTAACTTACCGGCTTAGCCTATTGGGTGCTGCTCCTGCGGTTACAAAACTTATTCGGTCCTATTTACTAAATCGTTCATGCTATATATTTTACAATGGCTTTAAATCCTTCGAATTTTCGCTTTCCACCGGTGTCCCGCAGGGCTCTTGTCTTGACCCCGTCTTGTTCAATATTTGGAATATTTTTGTTAATGATTTATTGGAAATGTTTACCTGTCTTGTTTTAGCTTACGCAGACGACCTTAAAATCTATTTAAACATCAAATCCTCGAATGACGTAGATATCTTACAACTCAATATAGATATCATCGCTAATTGGTGCAAGCATGTCAATTTAGTACTAAATGTTAAGAAACGTTGTGTTGTAAGTTATTTTTGCACCCACACCTCGCGTGAAACAAGTTACCAGATTGATGGTAAGTCTTTGTCGAGATGTATCACTGTCAAAGATTTAGGAATTACATTTCACAACTAACTCACTTTTAAAAATCATATCGACTCAGTCCGAACAAATGCTTCTAAGGCCCTAGGATTTATTCTTCGTATTAGCCGCGACTATTCTAATGTTGATTCTATAAAATCTCTATATTCCGCCTTTTTATTGAGTAAGTTGGAATATAATAGTTTAATCTGATATCCTATTTATGCTAGTCACTTTCTTTTGTTGGATCGCATCCACCGTCGATTTTTAAAATTTCTCTCGATTAAACTTGACCGTACTTATCTCCACTAATTGGAACTTTTCAAGATGAACTTCTTCAGCGTCACGAAATGGACCCCCCCCCCGGCAGAAGAAATTTGCAATGTGCGACCTTTATGAAGAAACTCTTAGATAGGAAAATTGACTGTCCTTGCTAGGGTATCATTTAATGTCCCTGTAATTTCTACAAGATTTTCATTAACATTCCGAGCACCAACATTCTCCTGTGACTGTGCTGTGCCAGTGCTCGGACAAACAATTTAGTGACATTTTTATTTAGAATCATTATTTTATTTTATTTGTAATCAATACTACATATATTTACATTATATTTTTGTTTTTTATCTGTTATTCAAATGTTTGTTCTGTAATTAGGTTATCCTGTTGGACAAATAAAGATATTATTATTAGTAAGTCAAATTTTTAATAAAGCTCCGCGAAAATTTGTCAGGGTCCCGCAGCGACGCGAGACAAATTTTTGGGGCTTTTCTAAACTCGAAATTTTACTTCATACGCCACGCGTTAAATCACTAACATATTGTGAAATTTATGTATATTCGAACTTTACTTGAAATTTGTGCTTTATACGCGTGGCGCATGAAGTAATATTTCGAGTTTAGAAAAGCCCAGAAAATTTCCTTGTACATACCACCATAGTAATGGCGGGTCGTGAGAATTTTTATTTGTGGGGCTGCAGACATAAACATACATAAACTTTTTTCTTTGAAGAGTATATCCCGATGCGTATGCATTTTGTTTATTTAATAAGTTCAATTTAAAGATAGTAACGAGTGTTTGAAATCTTAGATTAAATATGAAGTAAAATTTTCAGGCTTTTCTAAACTCGAAATATAATTTCATGCGCCACGCGTAGCACTAAAATATTGTGAAATTAAAAATATTCTTGTTTACCAGTAATTGCTACGTGATCAAACCAAATTTTCAGGGTTTTCTATACTCGAAATTTTACTTCATGCTGAATCTAGGAGTGGAAGACAATCGTTACAAACTTTAAATTGAAAACAATGTATGCCTGAAAATGTACACAACCAAAAAATAAAACACTAAAATATAAATACTAAAGAAAAAAAAAATCCTGAACACAGCTGTCCAAATTGACGAAATTGAAATCGTGAAAATTAAAATATATATATATATATATATATATATAGAAATCAGGTAGTCATTCGAAATATGACAAAGATAATCAATATTATAAAGGTGGAATAGAATAAACGGACGTCATAAAAAATAAGGACTACTGCCAAAATTATTAAAATCAATAAAAAAATCACAATTTTTATAATTAGATATAATTACAAAATCACGACACATTTTTTATTTTTTAAATGAACCAAAGTTGAAATAATTGTTGAAATAAATAAATTAATTTGGGAAATTGTTATTGTCGTGATAATAATTCCTAACATTAAAAAATTAAATTGGTTCAACCACGAATTTCATCAAATCATATAATTAGTAATAATATTCTTAATCTATAGCCAAATTCAATTTTCCTGAATAACAGCTTGAAGTAATACAATTTTGTCTTGAAACGTGTAAGTAATTCTAAAACTATGGATTTTGTTTCTACGTATTCTTCATATTCGGAAAAAGTTCATAGTACTTAACATTCATGGTAAATTTGATTAAAATCCGTGTGTTACCTTTTTAGTGACAATTTTTAGAACAGTGTTACCAAAAGAGAAAATATAGTAGATATTTCATCACTTCAGATGACAACACTGATATATTTTTAAGATGTGAAGATTTGACGTCATTTTTACAATCCTTTCAAGTTTTGCATTATTCTTTGTCTGGCATTTCTACAAATTAGAAAATTTTTGTCAACTTCGAATTAGTGTAACTTTATTTACAGTTTTCAGTTCATTTCATTTCATTTCATTTATTTAAACGGGAAACCCCTATTACATAAAATACATACATAACAAATACTTAACATACAATAAAATATTGCAAACTTAATCAGAATAACTAGATTATACACTTAAATTATACATTATACACTAAAATATTGAATTAACAATTATATAAATTTATACAAGTTATGTTTAAAGTGGTTATGTGACAACTCAAACAAATTAAACCATGGCTGTGAATTAAATGTATTTGCCGATCTCATCATCCTACTTATAGGGTTGTTATAGGTGTAGTTTGATCCGAAAGTCTTCAATCGGAAAAGAGGTATTGTTCTATGTCGCCGCGTGCTCGATAATATTTGAAAACCCAATTGTGAAAGGAGTTCAGGGCAATCAATCAGTCCATTCAGCAATTTATGAAGAGTACATAGATCGATGATATGACGCCGCTCAGCAAGCTGCTTCAATTTGAATTTCTCCATTACATCATCATATTTTCCCTGCTCATGAACAAGACCTAGCTTGAATTGGAGTGTACGCAGAAATTTCTTTTGGACCGCTTCTAATTGAAGTCCAAATCACTGACGCATATTCTAAGTTCGGTAGTACAAGGGCAGAATACAAACGACTTAAACAAGTAGCATCTAATTGTTTGCAAAATCTCCAAACAAAGCCCCAGGTTCTTAACGATTTTGAACAAATAGATGCAATGTGCGAATTAAAATTCATTCTTGTGTCAAACATCACCCCCAGGTCTTTCAGTTCAGATGTTTTTGAAATGACATGATCCCCAACTATGTAAGTAAAATCGACGATGTTATGTTTACGAGTGAATGTTAATACATTACATTTCTCGGTATTTAGATATAGTTTAATTAATTCACACCATTTATATAATCTCATCAGATCATCCTGTAATAGAATACAATCTTCAATTGAGCGAATGTTTCTAAATATCTTTATATCATCAGTATACAACAAGTGCATGCTATATACTATATAATCATCGATGTCAATAATAAACAGTGAAAACAAAATAGGACCACAGTGACTTCCTTGTGGCACCCCAGATGTTACAGCTATCGGATTTGATACAAAGTTATTAATTTTCACTATCTGTGTCCTCTTTGTCAGGAACGAGGTCAACCAACGAATAGTTAAGTTGTCAAATCCAAGGGAAGTGATTTTATTTATGAGTACAGCGTGGTTGACTCTATCAAATGCCTTGGAGAAATCTAAATATATTGAATCAACCTGTAATGTTCTTAATGTTCATTTTTTGCAACATTAAAACAATCTTTATTAATACTTTTAATAATATCTGCAAGTTTTAAAAAAATCAGCGACATTTTTTAAGAGCTTCAAATTCAAACACAAAGGTCCGTATGATTTCCCCTTTGTTAAAGTTACAGACAGTCGTTAAATTTGTTTGTCTTTGTCATACATGTTATTTTGCTGTTTTCATTCACTCTAATCAATTATTTAATTAACGAAAGCTTTAAAGAAGAGGAAATCATACGGCCCACATTCTTTAAATATTGCTTCATTTGAGTGAACTATTTTATGGCAAACCTAACTGTACACCTTCACAGCTAACCTGGGTCAGGTTAGGTGTCACTCTACAGTTAGCTTTGGTTAGATGATACTCTATAGATTTGAGTGAGGTTAGATATTACTATGACTTAGTCATCATAGCTATATCTAACCTAACCCAAGTCTATAGAGTGTCATCTAACTGTACAGTTAGCTTTGGTTAGATGACACTCTACACTTGGGTTAGGTTAAAGTATACATAGAGTTCACAATATGTTAGTGTTTTATACGCGTGGCGCATGAAGTAAAATTTCGAGTTTAGAAAAGCCCAGAAAATTTGTCTCGGGTCGCTGCGCGACCCTCGACAAATTTTCACGGGTCTTTTCTAAACTCGAAATTTTACTTCATGCTTAGTCTGGGAGTGGAAAACACTCGTTTAAAGCTTTAAATTGTACTTTATTAAAAATCAGAGAATGTGAGAAAATTCACAGCTAAAATAATTAAGAAAAAGTAATGTGATATTATAAAAATACTGACATACCATGGAATTGATACAACAACTGCGGATATTCCCTGTTTTCTTTAAAGTTCAATTTGAAGCTTTAAACAAGTGTTTTCCACTCCCAGACTAAGTATGAAGTAAAATTTCGAGTTTAGAAAAGCCCCGTGAAAATTTGTCGAGGGTCGCGCAGCGACCCGAGACAAATTTTCTGGGCTTTTCTAAACTCGAAATTTTACTTCATGCGCCACGCGTATAAAACACTAAAATATTGTGAACTCTATGTATATTTGAACCTCAGTTAAAATCATGGTGTTTACGCGTGGCGCATGAAGTAAAATTTCGAGTTTAGAAAAGCCCCGAAAATTTGTCTCGGGTCGCTGCGCGACCCTCGACAAATTTTCACGGGGCTTTTCTAAGCTCGAAATTTTACTTCATGCTTAGTCTGGGAGTTGAAAACACTCGTTTAAAGCTTCAAATTGAACTCTTTTAAAAATCAGCGAATGTCAGAAAATTCACAACTAAAATAATTAAGAAAAAGTAATGTGATTTTATAAAAATAATGACATACCATGGAATTGATACAACAGTTGCGGATGTTCCCTGTTTTCTTTTTAAAGTTCAATTTAAAGCTTTAAACATTTGTTTTACACTCCCAGACTAAGCATGAAGTAAAATTTCGAGTTTAGAAAAGCCCCGTGAAAAGGGTATCTCCGGTTAAGTATGGTAAAATGCCTCTATCGTTTGATTTTTAAATGTACCTTTTAAGAGGGTGTCTTAGGATGTAAAAATAAGATCCCAATGATTCTTGGTCCAAGATCTCCCCTCCCCCCTTTGCAAGGTCAAGAAAGTGTATTTTTCGGAATTATTTTTTTTCTTGATTTCTATTAATAATTAAGATATCGAAAAATTCATGAGTATAGGTGACGTAAATACCCTTCTGTGTAATTTTTTTCAAGATCATTCAAGGTCATTTAGGTAATAAAAAAAAATCCTAAAAGTATATAATCGATTTTTCATTACCCCATGTAACCCGGTTGTTTACCACAGCAGCATATTTTCTTAGCAAAAATATACAAAAATATGCCTTAGGATATATTAATATTTTCCCGCGCCATCTTTAAAAATCAATTTTTCAGGATTTTTTAGGGTTTTTTACCATTTTTCATGGAATTGCCCATATATCTTAAAATTTTTACACATGACGATATTCTACATAAAATTCTGAATAGAAAATGTCAACACAAAAATGTCGTATCATGCTTCATATACCATCAGAAGGCATTTAAAAGAAATAGACATTTGGCAACGTCGCATTTACGAGCTGCCATGTTTTTTTATTAATCTTATGATTAGAGACGTGGGTTGCATCAGAAGAGTAATAATGGTAGAGTGGGGCTCAGTAAATGTGTCGCAAAGAGTCTCTTTTGGAAGTAGTCTAGAAGGTATTGGCGAAGCGTCTGGATTGTCGTAGTTGAGTGATTTATGTTGACTGCAGTACTGCGGCGTTTTTTCTTCTTTTAATAGTACTTCATTTATTTTGTTCGAAAGAAATTCATCTGCTTCTAAGCACAGTTGCAATCTCTTTTGTATCGTATTCATTACTCGCTCCAGTATTTCTAGTGGTGTAATTTCCAGTACCGCCGCTTCAATTCTGTTTATAACCTTTTCAGAACATAGAAGGTTTTCTTGTAGGACCATGAATGGTCTTGGGATATCTAATGTGGCAGCAAGTTTTCGGGCACTTACGGTGGGTTCTTCTCCTGTTGCACCTAGAACTTGCTTTTCAAGTTGTAGTGTGCGCCTCTGCCGTGGCCGACCACTTTTCGCATTTTTGGGGACAAACATACCTGTTTCACCTAGCCGTTGATTCAAGCCTTCGAAATACATTTGTAGAAGAATGCCTCCGATTTTGAAAACACTCGATATTCTAGTTTTGCCATTTGGGCATTTCTATTACAGAAACCGTACACCATATATCGACATGTCGGCGTACTCAATAATCGTAAAAATATACAAAACAATAACACGAAAATAACACAGAAACACAAAAACATTGAAAGGCGGGAACTAATACTAATAGCGATAACAACGAGAAAAACAGAATTAGCACAAAATTGGAACTAGCAAGTTTAAATGAATTCGTAACAGTAAGTGTCAACATTTGTCACTGAAGTAAGCGGAAGTCGACGTTGCCGGCTGTATTTTATATAAAAATAAGCTAATGAAGAAGTGTTAGAAACGGACGTCTGAGATAGAAAGATTGCACACACTGCAAATAATCTTCAAAATAGTCATTCTACCAAAATTGCAGGGTTTTCTGTAAATTAATATCGAATAATAACGCATATGAAACGATTGAATGTTCAAAATTTGAGGACCTCGTGGAGGCTCAGGAAGCATGGTACAGCATTATAGAATTAAGATATTTTACAAAGAATATCACCACGTGTAGATTATCCGCCAATTTATACACACCCGATATATATAATATAAAAAATGTGTGGTTACCTTTGAAAAAATATAAGTGTGTTAAACTCACTATTTTATTTAAATAAACTTTTTGATAATGATTACAATAAGTACTAAGATACTTAGATACAGAGAAACTAGAGTGTTAGGAAATTGAGAGAATGGCTAGGTATGAGATGAGTTATGGGATCTGGAGGAAGAGAGAATAGTGAAGGCGGTGTGGGTGACGTGCGTGAATGGGAGAGAGCGAGAGAAGGAGACTGTATGAGAAGGTGGGTGATGGAATAGCTGGGGAATTGGGTGAAGGTGGATGTGAGGGTAAAGGAGAAGGAGGTGGAAGCACAGAAAAGACAGGGGTGTACAGAGAGGAGTGAATACAAGGATAGGTACGGGAGTTAGCAGATGCATGAGACAATGCCGAGGTATTTGGTTGAGGGGGGATGGAGTACGGAGGAAAGGGTGGTGCTGGCGAGGGTGAGGTGTGGGTCAGGGGAGAGAGGAAGGAAGGTGTGGATGGGGGAAGAGTATGGGAAGTGTGTAATGTGTGAGCGGGGGAGGGATACGTGGAGTCATTTGGCGGAGGAGTGCGAGGGGGTGAAGGAGGAATAGGTGGGAGTAAAAGGGAATAGAAGAGTGAGGGAAGGGATGAGAGGGGATAGAGCCGGGGTAAAGATGGTGGAGAAGTTGGGGAAACAGAGGGAAAGCAGGAGGAAGAGAGGGGGTAGCGATTAGTGTAGATGTAATGTATTGTTATGTCAATAAAGGTATATTTAATATTAATAAAATAAAGATATACACTTCAAAAACTAAAAATACGTGCGCACTTGTCATTCTATGCCTACAACGTCCCGGCGCATTTTGGTGCATATCGAGATTGTGCTATCCCAATGTCGTATTATAAGGACGCTTTATTATGGTGTTATGAGATTATAGTAACATATATTGAAATATAAATGTTAAAGTGCATTCTACATTCCTTTATCTTTGAATATTTTTGTAATTTTAATTATTTTACTTCCTTATTTTTAATAAAATGCCTTATAAAACAGCCAAAATTAAATTTTTATGTAAAACAGAACGTTTATCGTCGCTTTGATGACTAAAACGAAACGTTCGAAAAACTTAAAAATGTGATATCTCGGCCAATATTTAAGCTACAGAGATAAAAAAAAACAAAATTTTTGTATTCAAAAATGCTTTCTTAAAATGCTATACATTTTTGACATATATATGGGCAATTCCATGAAAAATGGTAAAAACCCTGAAAAATCTTGAAAAAGTGATTTTTGAAGATGGCGCGGGATAATATTAATATATCTTAAGGCATATTTTTGTAGATTTTTCCTAAGAAAATATGATGCTGAGGAAAACAACCGGGTTACATAGGGTAATAGGCAATGAATAATCGATTATAAACTTTTAGGATTTTTTTTTGCATGATCTTCAAATAATGACACAGAAGGGTATTTATGTCACCTATACTCATGAATTTTTCGATATCTTAATTATTAATTGAAATCAAGAAAAAAAATTATTCCGAAAAAAACACTTTCTTGACATTGCGAGGGGTGGAGCGGAGATCATGGACCAAGAACCATTGGGATCTTATTTTTACACCCTAAGACACCCTCTTAAAAGGTAAATTTAAAAATCAAACGATAGGGGCATTTTACCATACTTAACTGGAGGTACCCTTTGTCGAGGGTCGCGCAGCGACCCGAGACAAATTTTCTGGGCATTTCTAAACTCGAAATTTTACTTTATGCGCCACACGTACAAAACACTGACTTCAAATGAGGTTCCAATTTACATAAATTTAACAATAATTTAGTGTTCATGCGTGGCGCATGAAGTAAAATTTCCAGTGAAAATTTGTTGAGGGTCTAAACTCGAAATTTTACTTCATGCTCCACGCGTATAAAACACTTTTTCACGGGGCTTTTCTAAACTCGAAATTTTACTCCATGCTTAGTCTGGGAGTGGAAAACACTCGTTTAAAGCTTTAAATTTAACTCTTTTAAAAATCAGCGAATGTCAGAAAATTCACAGCTAAAATAATTAAGAAAAAGTAATGTGATTTTACAAAAATGATGACATACCATGGAATTAATACAACAATTGCGGATGTTCCCTGTTTTTTTTTTTAAGTTCAATTTAAAGCTTTAAACAAGTGTTTTCCACTCCCAGACTAAGCATGAAGTAAAATTTCGAGTTTAGAAAAGCCCCGTGAAAATTTGTCGAAGGTCGCTTAGCGACCTGAAACAAATTTTCTGGGCTTTTATAAACTCGAATTTTTACTTCATGCGCCACGCGTATAAAACACTAAAATATTGTGAACTCTATGTATATTTGAACCTCACTTGAAGTCAGTGTTTCATACGCGTGGCGCATGAAGTAAAATTTCGAGTTTAGAAAAGCCCAGAAAATTTGTCTCGGGTCGCTGCGCGACCCTCGACAAATTTTCACGGGGCTTTTCTAAACTCGAAATTTTACTTCATGCTTAGTCTGGGAGTGGAAAATACTCGTTTAAAGCTTCAAATTGAACTCTTTTAAAAATTTGCGAATGTCAGAAAATTTACAGTTAAAATAATTAAGAAAAAGTAATGTGATTTTACAAAAATAATGACATACCATGGAATTAATACAACAATTGCGGATGTTCCATGTTTTTTTTTAAGTTAAATTTAAAGCTTTAAACAAGTGTTATCCACTCCCAGACTAAGCATGAAGTAAAATTTCGAGTTTAGAAAAGCCCCGTGAAAATTTGTCGAGGGTCGCGCAGCGACCCGAGACAAATTTTCTGGGCTTTTCTAAACTCGAAATTTTACTTCATGCGCCACGCGTATAAAACACTATAATATTGTCAAATTTATGTATATTTAAACTTCACTTAAAATCTGTGTTTCATACGCGTGGCGCATGAAGTAAAATTTCGAGTTTAGAAAAGCCCAGAAAATTTGTCTCCGGTCGCTGCGCGACCCTCGACAAATTTTCACGGGGCTTTTTTAAACTCGAAATTTTACTCCATGCTTAGTCTGGGAGTGGAAAACACTCGTTTGAAGCTTCAAATTGAACTCATTTAAAAATCAGCGAATGTCAGATAATTCACAGCTAAAATAATTAAGAAAAAGTAATGTGATTTTATAAAAATAATGACATACCATGGAATTTATACAATTGCGGATGTTCCCTGTTTTTTATTAAGTTCAATTTAAAGCTTTAAACAAGTGTTTTCCACTCCCAGACTAAGCATGAAATAAAATTTCGAGTTTAGAATAGCCCCGTGAAAATTTGTCGAAGGTCGCGCAGCGACCCGAGACAAATTTTCTGGGCTTTTATAAACTCGAAATTTTACTTCATGCGCCACGCGTATAAAACACTAAAATATTGTGAACTCTATGTATATTTGAACCTCACTTGAAATCAGTGTTTTATACGCGTGGCGCATGAAGTAAAATTTCGAGTTTAGAAAAGCCCAGAAAATTCGCCTCGGGTCGCTGCGCGACCCTCGACAAATTTTCACGGGGCTTTTCTAAACTCGAAATTTTACTTCATGCTTAGTCTGGGAGTGGAAAACACTCGTTTAAAGCTTCAAATTGAACTCTTTTAAAAATCAGCGAATGTCAGAAAATTTACAGCTAAAATAATTAAGAAAAAGTAATGTGATTTTACAAAAATAATGACATACCATGGAATTAATACAACAATTGCGGATGTTCCCTGTTTTTTTTTAAAGTTCAATTTAAAGCTTTAAACAAATGTTTTCCACTCCCAGACTAAGCATGAAGTAAAATTTCGAGTTTAGAAAAGCCCCGTGAAAATTTGTCGAGGGTCGCGCAGCGACCCGAGACAAATTTTCTGGGCTTTTCTAAACTCGAAATTTTACTTCATGCGCCACGCGTATAAAACACTAAAATATTGTAAACTCTATGTATATTTAAACCTCACTTAAAATCAGTGTTTTATACGCGTGGCGCATGAAGTAAAATTTCGAGTTTAGAAAAGCCCAGAAAATTTGTCTCGGGTCGCTGCGCGACCCTCGACAAATTTTCACAGGGCTTTTCTAAACTCGAAATTTTACTCCATGCTTAGTCTGGGAGTGGAAAACACTTGTTTAAAGCTTCAAATTGAACTCATTTAAAAATCAACGAATGTCCGAAAATTCACAGCTAAAATAATTAAGAGAAAGTAATGTGATTTTATAAAAATAATGACATACCATGGAATTGATACAACAATTGCGGATATTGCCTGTTCTTTTTTTTGGTTCAATTTGAAGCTTTAAACAAGTGTTTTCCACTCCCAGACTAAGCATGAAGTAAAATTTCGAGTTTAAAAAGGCCCAGTGAAAATTAATCGAGGACCTGTTAATAAATTATTATTATTATTTATTAACTAGATTTTTTATACGGTCAAGATTAAAGAAAATCCAAAAAAAAAAAATGCTAAGAGTAAACTACTACTTCCAGTTTACACATTTTCACGAAAAGGTATTCCGCTTCTAGGATTGTAATAAAAATCTGGTTGCACCAAAAAAGTTTAACTCAAGTTTTACTGAACATGAGTTGAAGAACTCGAGTTCAGAGTTGAACCAGTTCAACGTGTTTGGTGCAACTGGCCCTAAGTTTATAGTATCATCTTGACATCTCGCTCGGTTTAGTGTGTTCAATCTTGACAGACAGACGCACAGACCTTTTTCAAAAATGGACTCAATCAATATAGATATATATCATATATCAAAATAGATATATCCACTAACATTTTTTATTTGAATATTTTCTCGAGAACAATAGTTTCCCTTTGTTTTACTTTCACATATGGGGCAAGTAAAAATTATGATACAAATTTATGTATTTTTTGAGACTCCGAGAAAAACAATTACAAATCTTAATGGTTAAGAAATCAAGGATGGTAAGGAATCAGATGTGTAATTGCTTTTCTGTGCGTCTCAAAATATAATATTGATTTCCTCTACTTTTTTAAAATTTGAGTTTTAGTAGATTCATTTCAGGATAATCGATTTTGTTTATCCTACATAGAAATAAAATTTAACGATACTATGATCTTAGAATAACAACTACAATAAAATTATTATTTCTTAGGCTATATTTCAAAATATTATTTATTAGTACTTTTCCTATAAATAATTACACAATTATAATAAAAATATAATTTAATCGGGATTTGTTTTAAAACAGCAATCACTTTACTTAACAATTTAGAAAAGGAAATTAACTGACAATGCCACTAAGAGCAGAGCGGTCAGACTGAAGGAAAATATACTGCTGGCAGCGCCATCTCCGTTATCATCATCACCATTGAACGTCTCCTCCAATTCTGCCTTGTATGTATTAAGCCAATCTTGGTTTGACTTAACCGTTGCTTTGGCCACTGGAATTATATCCTTGGCGTCATCCAGATTTTCTATGTCTGCATCGAGGAATTCGTTGAACTGAATACAGATTAAAAAATATATTTGTTTAGATTTTGTAAAATTGGATTAAATTTTATGTCATATTCTTTTTTGTATTTTTAAGCCCAACTTATGTACTCATATGCACGTAAATGTATTCTGTTGCACATTCATGTTTTATGTAATAATAACTATGTTCTATGTATTCTTAGATAAGCTTGTAGAATTGTAACAATTGTAACAAAGTGAACACTTAGGCCAAGTTGCACCAGAAGTGTTGAACTCAGGTTCAAGCTGAACTCAAGTTCAAGATAACAGTTCGTATTGTACTAATATCACTTTGAACTCAAGTTCAGAGATAAACCAGTTTAAATAGTAATCTGTTGCACATTTATGTTTTATGTAATAATAACTATTTTCTATGTATTTGTAGATAAGCTTGTAGAATTGTAACAAAGTGAACACTTAGGCCAAGTTGTACCAGAAGTGCTGAACTCCGGTTCAAGCTGAACTCAAGTTCAAGATGACAGTTTCTATTATTCTAATGTCACTTTGAAGTTAAGTTCAGAGTTAAAACAGTTTAAATTGTAATCTGTTACACATTCATGTTTTATGTAATAATAACTATTTTCTATGTATTCGTAGATAAGCTTGTAGAGTAATAACAAAGTGAACACTTAGGCCCAGTTGTACCAGAAGTGTTGAACTCAGGTTCAAACAGAACTCAAGTTCAAGATGACAGTTTCTATTATTCTAATGTCACTTTGAAGTTAAGTTCAGAGTTAAAACAGTTTAAATTGTAATCTGTTACACATTCATGTTTTATGTAATAATAACTATTTTCTATGTATTCGTAGATAAGCTTGTAGAGTAATAACAAAGTGAATACTTAGGCCCAGTTGCACCAGAAGTATTGAACTCAGGTTCAAACAGAACTCAAGTTCAAGATGACAGTTTCTGTTGTTCTAATGTCACTTTGAAGTTAAGTTCAGAGTTATAACAGTTTAAATTCTAATATGTTACACATTCATGTTTTATGTGATAATAACTATTTTCTATGTATTCGTAGATAAGCTTGTAGAGTAATAACAACGTGAACACTTAAGCCCAATTGCACCAGAAGTGTTGAACTCAGGTTCAAACAGAACTCAAGTTCAATATGACAGTTTCTATTGTTCTAATGTCACTTAGAACTTAAGTTCAGAGTTAAAACAGTTTAAATTGTAATCTGTTACACATTCATGTTTTATGTAATAATAACTATTTTCTATGTATTCGTTGATAAGCTTGTAGAATTATAACAAAGTGAACACTTAGGCCCAGTTGCACCAGAAGTGTTGAACTTAGGTTCAAGTTGAACTCAAGTTCAAGATGACAGTTCTTATTGTTCTAATGTCACTTTGAACTCAAGTTCGTGTCTGGTACAACTGGCCCTTAGTGGGTTCGTTCTCTCGTGTTCCCATCTCTATTAAATAAAATTATCATTACCCTTTTAGCTTGTTCTTCGGTTGTAAGACGATCGGCAACTGAAGTGATGACAGTGCTAAGAGCGTTCATACTGGCGTATCTTGAGAAGAAAAAAAACATGTTATGTTAGCGTTGGATGGAGAAAATTAAAATACTCACTATTTCTCAATTATATGTTAGCCTTAGATGCAGAAAAAAAACTTACTTAATTTATAAAATTACGAAAAAACTATTCGTAAAAATGTAAACAATGTCTTAATTAATAAGACAACTAAAGACGATAAATATCCATTGAAACAACTACTTCCCGTGTAAATACACCTCCGGATATTGAATTATACAATGAAACATTTAAAATCTTATTTAACTGGATTTGTTACAACGCTCTATTAAAGTATATGTAACGTTTAGGTCAAATTCTCTTCAAACCAACTAACAAATACAAATTTAAAATGAAAGGAGAGATACAAAATAATTAAAACTGAAAGGACTTGGATTAAAACTAATGTCTTAAGCCATCTATAGACGGGTTTCGAGATTTATTCTCTTCAGTATAGCTTTGCGTATGACGTTTTAAAAAAAAATTAGGAATAAAATTAAAATGAACTTACTATTTCTTAATTTTATATTAGCGTTAGATGCAGAAAATAAAAATACTCACTATTTATAAAATTTAAGTTAGCGTTAGATGCAGATAATAAAAATAGTCAATATTTCTTAAATTTATGTTAGCGTTAGATGCAGAAAATAAAAATACTCACTATTTCTCAACTTTATGTTAGCGTTAGATGAAGAAAAGAAAAATACTCACTGTTTTTCAATTTTATGTTAGCGCTAGATGCAGAAAATAAAAATACTTACTGTTGCTCAATTTTAGCGTGATTCTTAATAAGGAAATCAAGACAAACGTCAACCCCTTTGGGAGAACCAGTCAAAACAGCGGTGAAAACCGAGTAAGCGTCTTGTTTCCTGATTCCTGAAGTTGAATCAATTGACAAATTAAGGTATCTAAAAACGGATAAACGAAAAATAAACTTAAATCAATACAAAAACAATTGTGGTTGTTGTGTGGTAAACATGTAAATTCAAATTTTGAAACAAAACACCTAATCGTTTCTTTGCATCAAAGAGATTTCAAGGTACTTGAAATTAACCGATGGTTTTCCTTGAACAATTATATTTACAACAACTTTTAAACGAATGATATTTCTGAAAAAACTGTTGTTAACGTTTGTTCCGCTTTAAAAACAGTCGCGTCGAATAGAGGCACAATTGTTTACCCGCTTTGAGAATGATTTATGTTTACAAACGCGTTTTACGTGGGTTTTTGTTTCCTGCGGGGCCGTCTTCCTTTCGGATCCGGATGCACTGCAGCCTAGGTGACTTATTGTACTGCCCCAATATTATTACACTCACGCAACTATTCCGAACTCGATGCCCTGCACTAGCTTGTGCAGGTCCTTCAGAGGTTGCGCGTGGAAATCATTTGGTTCCATTTGTCTGTTCCCAAATATGAGCCGTCTTTTGCTCTCCAGCGCACTGCACCTGCACAGAACGTGCATAGCTGTTTCCGGTGCCGTATTACAGAGGCGACAGTTGGTGTCGCCGTTGTATAGCCCGATTTTCCTTAGATGCTCTTTAACAGTCATGTGGCCTGTGAGCAGTCCTATGGTTGTTTTCAGCTGTGCCCTACTCAATGTTAGTAGTCCTGCAGCTTGGCTTGAGTTAGGCCCTTTTATAAGGGCCTTACTATGGTTAAGGTCTGGTCTGTTTTCCCAGTATTCCTTGTGTTTGTTGCGAGTCTACTTCCTGACTTCAAGGCGACTCGACTTTTTTGTTATGCCCAAGGCAGGTTCGGGTCCCATAAATGAAATGGTGGCTCCCTGCCTTGCTAGCTCGTCAGCTTTTTCATTGCCCGCAATACCAGAGTGACCCGGCGTCCAGACAAGCGTAACCTTGTTCTGTCTCGCTAGGTCATTCAGGGTATTGAAGCATTCCAATACCAGTTTGGATGAAGTCTTTTGACTCTGGAGAGCCTTCAGTGCCGCCTGGCTATCGGACATGATATAGATTTGCCTGTTTCGACAGTCCTTCTCTATGTTGGTTCTCGCACATTCTATGATTGCTAATATTTCTGCTTGAAAGACTGATGCCAGGCTACCCAATGGTTGAGCATAGCCTGTCCTCATGTTTTCATTATAGATTCCTGATCCAGTACCTGTGGTTGATTTAGAACCGTCCGTGTACCAGATCACACTTTGTTTGTGTATATCTTCCCTAAAGCCGTTCCATTCGTTGCGGTCTTGAGTAGTGACTTTAAAGAGTGAATTTTCAAGATATCCGACTACCATATGATCCACCTCATTTGCAGGAGAGGTCCCCCTATGTCTGCCAAGAGTCTTCTGTGTGGGGTATCAACTCTTACGTTGACCGATGATAATTGCAGCCTATAGAGTGCCAGTCTTGCCTCCCCCACTATCAGAATATGAAGTGGTGTGAGGTCTAGAACCGTCTCCATGGCTGCAGTGGGCGTGGTTCTCATAGCCCCCGTTATGCTAATACAAGCAAGTCTTTGAACCTTGCTGAGTATTTGTATGGTTGTATGCTGTGTGGCTTTAGGCCACCATACCAAAGCAGCATACATGATTGCGGGTCTGACCACTCTGGTGTACAGCCAGTATACCATTTCTGGTCTGAGCCCCCATTGTCGGTCGTACATTCGTCTAATTACCGCAAGGGTAATTTCCGATTTGCGTCTGATTTTTGAGATTTGAGGGGTCCAGGTCAGTTTGGAGTCAAAGATTACTCCTAGGTACTTCACCTCGCCCGACATTTTCAGTTTGCCACCATTTAGAAAGAGCGGTCCAAGGCCCGCCAGTTTCCTCCTGCGTGTAAATGGTACCAGGGTGGTCTTCGAGGGTGAGACTTTAAGTCCTTCTCTAGCACACCATTTGCTCACCACGTTCAGTGCACGTTGCATACGCTCTCTGATCGTGTTGTTAAATTTTCCCTCAACGAGTATGACTAGGTCATCCGCGTATCCTAGGGAAGAGTATCCCTCGTTGCTGAGATCCACTAGCAGGCCATCCATGACCAGGTTCCACAGCAGGGGTGAGAGAACTCCTCCCTGCGGACAACCACCGGCCACCCTGGATGCTAGTGTCTGGTCAGCGAACGTTGTGTAGACCATCCTTTGTCTTAGCATGCAGTCTATCCACCTGCAGCTAATTTCCTCCAACCCCCGCTTTCTCAGGGCAGAAGTTATAGAGTTAAAGGCTGTATTGTCAAATGCTCCTTCTATATCCAAGAAGGCAGCAAGTAAAATTTCTTTGTGTTCCAGGGCAGCTTCGGCACTCCTTGTTAGTCGGCTGAGAGCTGGAAGGTAGGCATATTGATCTTGGGTTAAACTAGTGAGAAAGGCGGAGATGTTGACGCGATTACTTTGTACTTTAACAAAATGGCGTCGACGACGTCATCACGCCCATGGTCAAATGTAAGACAAAATAAGCTGATCTGACTAGCACAGCGCTGTTACTGCATGGCGGCAACAAATCGAACTAGGCAATTATATATATTCGTGTTAAAAAAAACCGCATTTAACACGCAAATCTCGTGTTTAATGTACTTGAGTGATAAATGCATCCCATTTATGCTGCCCACACAGTTAAATAATGCATATATTATAAGGTTGTCGTGAACAAATTAAATTTTAAAACACAACCCCTAACCGTTTCTTTGTATCAAAGAGATTTCAATATACTGGAAAATGACCGATTGTTTTCCTTGAACAATTATATATTTTGACAAATGCATCAGATATATATTGTTAAGTCAGTTTTCCTTTGTAGTTATGTTTATATCATTGTGAATATTCAATTTGTCAATAAATGATTTATTAATATTATTATTATTATTATATTTATAACAACTTATAAATTAATAAAATTCCTGAAGAAACTGTTAATTAAAAAAACGAGTGTTTTTAATCTCAGATTAAGCATGAACTAAAATTTCGAGTTGAAAAAAGCCCGAAGAATTTAGGTTTGGTCGCGATTTGGTTGGCCAATAAAAATAAAAAATCATGTTATTAGTTAGTTTTGAACTATTGATAGAATGAACGTGGCAACATCGCATTTTCTTGTGTATCAGCTTCAATTTGATTAAAGCCGTTTAGAGGTAACGTTACATTGTTTATGTTCGTGAAAATTTTTATTTTAGCCCATAACACTTAAACTAGTGGACAGATTAGAAAATAATGTGAGAAACGATTGTTGAAGATTCAATCATCTTTAATTTGATATCTTATGCGACTCAATCGGACGTTTCTAACTCTAAATATGGCCTAAGATGTGAAGCTACCTCCAAACAAAAAACAAAATATAACTCAAACATTTATATCTCAAAAACCTATTAATAAAATATATCTTGAATGTTAATTTCCAGTTAAGCGTGGCAAAATAGATAAGAAAAATATAGTGGCATTGAATATAGTTTTTGGCTGTAAACTAGTGTAATTATTGTTTCAAATTTAAATTTTTTTATTTAATTAAAAATGTATGATTTTTGTAAATTTTTGAGATATAATGTCACATCAAAATTTGTTTGTACATAACACTCTGAAATAAAGAAATATTCTTCTCGTACTTAGATTGTTGTGAGGTATATTTGAACCTCACTCGAAATCAGCGTTTTATACACGTGGTGCATGAAGTAAAATTTCGAGTTTAGAAAAGCCCAGAAAATTTTCACGGGGCTTTTCTAAACTCGAAATTCTACTTCATGCTTAGTCTGGGAGTGGAAGACACTCGTTTAAAGCTTTAAATTGAACTTAAAAAAAAACAACGAATAACTAAAGATTTAAAGAAAATAAGTTGAATTTGGAATACATATACTTTAAAGAAAAACTCCCCGTACATCAAAGAGCGAATGCCGGAAAATGTACAGCTTTATGCATATGTTCACCTAAAAGAAATATTCCCTGTATATTTATCAAATAGTAATTTAGTTTTCATCATTGTCATGGTACTATTAAAAATTATTATAATAAATAAGTTGTTCTTTCATGCTCATTGTTAATTTTGTTAGGGCGTAGGTAAAGTATCGTACATTTCTCGAGTGGTATGGCATTTACATACTCGTATTCATATGTAATACTCATTTGTAATATGCTGCATACCACTCTCGTTACGTTATATACTATTACCTACGCCCTATCTAGTAACCGCCATACCATATCATACTGTCATTTTGACGCGTATGATTGACATTAAAATTAAAATTTTAAGCGTTCAGGCTTGGAATCGGACTATGGCATTTTTAAAGAAACCCGTTCACGGTGTAAAGAATTGTCCAAGATTTGCTATAGGAACCATGTTCAATCTGTTGAGGAATCTCTGCTTCGTAACCCCAAACTCTTCTGGAATCATGTGAACCTAAATCGATCAAGCTCGACTATTCCTGGTACTTTTGAACACGGTGGCATTCTAGTAAATAATATGCAGCATATTCTAGAGTTGTTTGCTAATCATTTTGGTTCAGTTTATAATACACCCCTATACAATGATACTTTGCCTTCGTCTGTAATATATTCTTACAATCACATTAATTATAGCAAAGGTGATAAAATAAAAATTACAGATGTCCTAAACGAACTGGCCAATTTAAAAGATTTATACTGTACGGGCCCTGATGGTTTACCACCAATTCTGTTGAAACAATGTTCTTTTTCTCTTAGTCGTCCTCTATGGAGACTTTATAACCAATCCCTAGTTTTAGGCTGTTTTCCTTCTCTTTGGAAAAGTGCCATAGTTACACCAATTTTTAAAAGCGGTAAAAAGAACGTTGTCTCAAACTATAGCCCGATCTCTCTTCTATCGCTTATGCCAAAAATATTTCACTGCATCCCTATCTGAATGTGTATCTAGTGTCCTATCCGATAAGCAACATGGTTTTAGAAGTGGGTGTTCGACTTCCACCAACTTACTGACCTAGAGTAATTATATTGTTACAGCCTTAGACTCAATATATACCGATTACTCTAAGGCTTTTGACACAGTAGATCATAGCATCCTTTTTTCGAAACTTAAGCTTATAGGAATCGGAGGATCCATGTTAGATTGGATACAGTCTTACTTATCCGGAAGGTCACAGGCCGTGCGGATTGGTAGTGTTATATCGTCTGAGATACTTGTAACTTCAGGGGTTCCCCAGGGATCACACCTTGGACCTCTTTTATTTAATATCTTTCTAAATGATGTGGTTGATTGTTTCCATAATTCCCAGTGCTTGCTATTTGCAGACGATATAAAATTATTTTTACGAATCGCGGATGATAGATCTTTTGCGTTGTTACAGGAAGCTTTAAATAGATGTTCAGTTTGGTGTACTGACAACCGTATGAATCTCAACCTCAAAAAATGTAATTGTATAAATTTTACTAAAAAAAGGGCCTCGACAATGAGAAATTACTCACGTCCTTTTAATTCGCGCTTCAGTCGTTAAAGACTTGGGTGTATTATTGTCTCACAACTGGAACTTTAACAACCATCTACGCAACATAACTGCTAAGGCATACCGTGTTCTGGGTTTTTTAAAACGTAACAGCAGAGATTTCTCAAACATTCATACCCTTACGACCTTGTATGTATCCCTTGTCCGCCCCCACCTTGAGTACTGTTGCACTATTTGGAATCCTTATAGCAAATCGGACGTAAAAATGGTTGAGAGGGTCCAAATTAAATTCACAAAATTTATCTCTTACAAGTTCGGGATTGTCGGCTCCTACAATAACGTCCTACAATTCATTCGTTAGAGCAGAGACGAAGGAATGCAGACGTAATGCTAGGATACAATTTAATAAATGGGGCGATTGATTGTCCCTATTTACTTGGCCAAGTTAAAATCAATGTGCCAGCTAGAAGTTTGCGTTCCTTCGATCTGTTCCATGTACCATATTGTAGGACGGACTATGGTAAAAATTTTGGTATATCTAGAATCGCCAATAATTGTAACGCCATCAATCCCGACTTTGGTGCAATTAGCAGGAATAACATCATTTGAATAACATCTTCCGACAGGGTAAATAGTCTACATATTTTAATCTGTCGTTTGTACCTAAATGTGTTGTTTGTTTTTTGCCCTTTCATGTACCTATATTTATTATGTATTTGTATTTATATTTCATTTATTTTTATTTTTAGTTTTATATTATTATTGTACTTAAATGGACTTCCGTTAATAAATAAATAAATAAATTACCTACACATGCACGTAATAGTTTTGACAAGTATATTACATGCTGACAGCTGAACAGCTGTTTAATTACTGCACAACCAAATGACATTTGCTTGATGTATATTGATCAAGTGGTAATTTAGTTAGTGTCATGTTACTGCCAAAAATTATTGAATAACTAAGTTGTTCTTTTATGCTCATTGTTAATTTTGTTAGGGCGTAGGTAAAGTATCGTACGTTTCTCGAGTGGTATGGCAATTACATGCTCGCGGAATAATGCACTTGACACTGCGCGGCTCGTGCGCTCATATGTAATATGATGCATACCACTCTCGTGATGTAATATATTAATAAATCAAATTTAACGTGCGTAGGGATTTTTAATATACGAAATTAAATAATTATTCAGAATAATTATCCATAATTCCATAAAATTATAACTTAAGGTATACACGGTTTAAAACATAAACAAAACGAGTGCGTTCCAATCACGAACGTACGGCAACTGAGTGAATTTTATAAAGCGCGTACTTTAGTCTCTCAGTACATCTGCATAACAAGGCCCAAGGGTGTTATAACATTACCTGCTGATCCTTTGGGTATTCTAGTGATAGAAATTTCATAAAAAAAACCTCATTTTCACAAGTTCATTTTTATGCTCGGTTTGAAAGGACTACTGTGCGCGCTGATCCTTGGGGTATTTTAGTGATACAAATTTCATAAAAAAAAACCCATTTTGACAAGTTCATTTTTGGCGAAATGTTCGGCTTGAAAAGACCACGGTGCGCCACTGCCCTAATCATCGGGAAAATCAAATGATTATAGACTCACTTATTAAGCGTTTCTTCATCATCTACGCAACCAAGAGCGGTGATAATGGTGACTTTATTGGCAGCACTTGTTGTAGTCGTGTATTCTTTCCACACCTTATCCCAATTATCCTTGCTCCTGGCGGCTTCGCAGTAAACAACTTTTCTAAGATTTGCCGGTGTTTTTGTAGCGCCAGCCTTTTCTGTTTTCGCTGCTTTGCCTTCATTTTCGTTGAACATTTTCAAAGCGTCTGTACGGCATGTCGAATGACCAATCTCGCAAGCCCATTGCAACACCAAAATTTTCTTGTACATTTCAATCTGCGTTGTTTTGCCACTCTCGCCATCTTTGAATTCCTTCACTTCCTCGTAAACCTTCTTCATTAGTTCTGACAACATGTCCTGGTAACAGATAAAAAAAAAAGTATACAAGGTACGTTCGTGTGGTAAAATGAAAACTGCTTTAACTTACGGTTACACTTTTTTTGACTGGACTCTCCGGAAGTCTGCGCCTCAAATACGAGAACCCGTTGAAGGCGGCGTACCATGAAAAGTACGAATTGTCGTTTTTGAGGAAATCGATTATTTGGAAGGCATCCTTGTACTTAACGGTGCCGACGCGGGCCAAATTGAACGCATCGTCGACGATTTGAGCACGGTTTATCTCGCTGATTTTGCCGAAATCTTCCTTCGCAAGACCGGCTTTTAGCCTGGTCAAAAGCTCACCTTCGTAATGCACTCTATAATAACCTAAAACACAAACGATTTGAAATAAATTCTCTTTAAGAATTTCTCATATGTATATGACGATAACAATAACAACAGTTGCGCTAAACACGTTGACACGGTTCTGCTCTGAACTCGAGTTCAAAGTGACATTAAAACAATAGAAAAGCCTGAAAATTCAGTATTGCGTATAAATGTGTACTATATTTTTTAGATTTAACCGGCTTAGTTTTACGTTTATTGTGTTTTATTAGTTTTCTGTTAAAACTTTCGTTATTTCTCAAAAGTCGAAAAGTGTCAAATTTGACGTATTTAATGTCGACACTTCGAAAATGTCGAGATCAGCACGGTTTATATACAGAGAGTTTTATATAACACCGAACATTTTCATAAAAAAACGATTTGACACCTTAATTTTTAGGTTATGTGTAAATTGGGTTGCCTATATGACCATTACAAATTGTAGCTAATCAATTGCAATTAATGCCTCAATTTGTACATACAGGGAGTTTTTCTTTCAAGTATACATGTCCCAATTTCGACGTATATACCGTAAATCTTTAGATAATCGTTGTTTTTTTAAAAAGAGTTTAATTTGAAACTTAAAATGAGTGTGTTCCAATCCCAGACTGAGCATGAAGTAAAATTTCGAGTTTAGAAAAGCCTGAAAATTTGGTTTGGACGCGTAGCGCGAAGCGCGGAGCGGCCAAACCAAACTTTCAGGCTTTTCTAAACTCGAAATTTTACTTCATGCGCCACCGGTACAAACACTGACATATTACGAAGTTTAAAACACACCGCTGAATCTATTGAATCAGTGTTTTGTGCCGGTAGCGCATGAAGTAAAATTTCGAGTTTAGAAAAGCCTGAAAATTTGGTTTGGCCGCTCCGCGCTTCGCGCTACGCGACCAAACCAAATTTTCAGGCTTTTCTAAACTCGAAATTTTACTTCATGCTTAGCCTGGGAGTGGAAAACACTCATTTAAAGCTTCAAATTGTATTCTTTTAATAAACCGAGCGTGGTAAAATGTACAACGTCTGCATAAGTATACTTAAAACAAAAATTCTCGTTATGAATATGTTCGGTGTTACATAAAACTCTCTGTAGATTCATCAAAAATATTAAATTTGAATTGTTCGATGTCGGTACATCGGAAAGTGTCAAATTTGACGTATTCAATCTCGGTACATCAGTAATGTCCTAATTTGGGTTATTTAATGTCGATATATCAAGAAATTTCAATATTGACTTGTTTCATGTCGACAAAAACGTAAAATCGAGCCGAGTGTATTTTAAACTTGACAATATTTGACTGTTTTGTACGCGTGGCGCATGAAGTAAAATTTCGAGTTTAGAAAAGCCCTAAGAAAATTTGTCTCGGGTCGCTACGCGACCCTCGACAAATTTTCACGCGGGCTTTTCTAAACTCGAAATTTTAATTCATGCTTAACCTGGGAGTGGAAGACACTCGTTTGGAAATGATAAATGTCTATGTCGAATGTCACGTGCCAATGTCGATTAAATAATTGTTAATGACATTTTCGACGATTATTAAAATTTTCATCATATTTTCAATATTTCGAAATTTTTAATCAGGTTTTCGATAGTCTCTAAATATCGAAAACCTGATTAAAATTTCGTCCACTTATAAAATTTTTATCAGCCCAGAAAATTTTCACAGGGCTTTTCTAAACTCGAAATTTTACTTCATGCTTAGTCTGGGAGTGGAAGACACTCGTTAACCTGACAAAAGTTTAGCGAAATATTGGCTAATTAAAACAAAGTTCTGGCTAAAAAACATAACCATAATTTTTGAATTCTGCCGTTTTTCCCCAAAAAGTTTATAGAAGTTTTTGATAATTTGACGGCAAAACACTACTAAAGCATTTTGATTTTAATCTGTTGTGTATATTGTTTGTGATTTTATATATTTTAACTTAATTATTACTGTTACCTTATTTTAGACTAAGCATTATGTATTTATTTTAAATGGATATCCGTAAATAAACAACAACAATAACAATAACAATAAATGTCTTTTATAAATGTTGACAAACATTATTTTGTCAATTTACACAGTGCTCGTTTTTTATTGGAATTTTTGAAATTTTTTATTTGAACGTAGATATAATTTGTAATGTTTTCTGCACAGATTTCTCTTAGCTCAGCAGAAAAATGTAGTTAAAAATATGGCTATTTGCTCCGAGACACCACCACTTGCTTATCAACGATTGTCTGTTCTTTACTATTCTGTGTCTGACTCGACTAAACGGCAACCTTAATAACAAAACGTAACATGACAAAAACGTAAAGCTCAATCACAAATTTTGAGCAAACGGCTTATTGTTATAGAAAGGCAGAAATGGTATTTTTGATGTGTCTTAACTAATCACATCAAAAATATCTTTTCTTTCTTTCTATAACGGTAAGACTAATTACTTCAAAAATACCTTTTCTGCCTTTCTATAACGGTAAAAAATTATATCACCGCGTAAAACTATTTTTCCGGCGACTAATGTTCAGTTTAGTTGCACAGCTAGCAACTTAACTGAGCTTTAGTCGAAAATGCATTCAAATTACCTGGTAAATTCAAATTCAAAACTATTTGAATTCGAGAAAATAAGCTAAACGTTACATATACTTTAATAGAGCGTTGTAACAAATCAAATTAAATAAGATTTTAAATATTTCATTGTATAATTCAATATCCAGAGGTGTATTTGCACGGGAAGTAGTTGTTTCAATGGATATTTATCGTTTTAAGTTGTCTTATTAATTAAGACATTGTTTGCATTTTCACGAATAGTTTTTTTCGTAATTTTATATATTACAAATTACCTGTTTGTCCAACATTGACGATAACGAATTTTTCCAAATCCTCATCTGCCAAGTCAATTTTCAATTCAGATTCAGCCATTAAATGCGTTGGTTTCGTGGAGAGAGTTCCTCCTTCCATGTAATAAGTGATTGGGATGAACCATTTATTTTTCGAATCATCATCTTTTGAGTATGTGAATGGATTCTATTATAAATAATAATAAAAACATAGATTTTATCCAGTTATTATTGACTCGTTGATTAAAATTATTTATCGATTGGAATAGACAAGTTCAGCTGGGAGTTTACTGTCAACTGTTGGAGAATTCTTTGATGACCGGATTGTTAATCGTGAATGTGTTTGGGATTTATGCAATCGTACGAAACAGACCGACCGGAGTACCGTTCATTAGATACCAATATACCGGGTGTTTGATTAAGGGTGGCTATCGGCTGTATCTCAGAAACCATCTGTAATGTATTCGTCTAATGCGATTTATTGTTACAAGTTTTTGTGGCTAGCAAAAAACAATGAGCCACGGCGGGTGCGCCGTTGTAGCTAGGCACAGCAGTGTTATCTGAACCAAACGTTACTTTTGCAAGGGGCTTTAATGTTTTATTCATCATACACCAATCCCAGATAAAAAATAGAGTAGTGTTATGTAAACACAGTTATATTCCTTTCTTCACTTTTATTTTTCTTGCTAGATGTACATTTCGGGTACTAAGTACCCATTATCAATAGCTAACTATTGATAATGGGTACTTAGTACCCGAAATGTACATCTAGCAAGAAAAATAAAAGTGAAGAAAGGAATATAACGGTGTTTAATTAAGTGACTTAACACCTTCACGTAACTCATACAACTACATTAGTGTTATGTACTATCGGCCAGTACACAACACTATCCATCTTGCAGTGAAAAAATTCATAGTAAAAGTGGCCAGGAGCAATTGCTGGAAATTACTTGTAAGTTTCTAGCTTTGCCATTAGAGGGCGCAATCTCTATCATACAAGATAAAAACAAGTTTTTATCAAATAAATGCCAAATTAAGCTACGTCAAAAATATGAAATTCTTAATCTATCCAAAATTTTACTCAATTTTAACTATTTTCTCGTTTAGTTAGCTTTCACATGAAACGCAGGAGAGAATGAAAATATCTAGCTGTTTAAATGCTTGTAACTTTGATTAAGTTCTCCAAATTTAACAAACTTAGGCTCATTTAATAGATAATTTAATGTACTTTACAATGCGCTTTACACAGATTGACTTAAGTTTAGATAATAAGCGCCAGAGGGCGCGATTGAAACAATCAATATATTATCACCATTTTCTTTGAATTATCTAATTAAAAGGTATATTTTAGTTACGTTAGTTAATTAAAATAAAAAATACTGTGAAAACTGGCGGAAACCACTACTCGATATCTTTATCCTAGCCAGAGATATAGTGAAAGTTTGACAGAATGGCGTATTTTGTATTAATAGCGCCCTCTGGCCTATAATATAGGAGCTGAAGTAAATCAGAGCACATAATAGTTTAAAGTGCTGTCAATTTTTTATCGAATCACTCTGAGTTGATTAAATTTGGATAAACTTATTTTAAGTTACAATCATTTTATTGATTCGACTTATCTATTTTCCTCTACATCTTATGTAAAACCCCAAAACACGACAAGGTAGTTAAAATCGAGCAAAATTTAGCGTATATTAAGATTAATATATATTTGACATAGCATAATTTAGCATTTTATATAAAACCTTTTTTATTTCTTTGCAAAGCTAGATAAAATTAGTATATTCCTTATTTTGTTAAGTTTTGTTTGTTATTGTTTTAATAAAGTATTGTAATAAGTGTTTTTAATTGTAGTAAATATATGCGATTTTAAATATTCTACTAATCTTGGAGTTACTTGCATACTCGCTTAACATAACATACAGGGTGTTTACGCTAAACCGTTCGTTAAAAGTTTATGGGGTTGCCGTTATACTAAAAATTTGAAAAAATCCTTGTCATATGGTTGAATCAGTTCTCCTCATGTGAAATATTTTCAACTTTATATCACTTCCGGTTCCACCGGAAGTAGCACCAAGTTTGTTATTTTAAATAGAACATCCTATATATTAGTCATTTTTTAGGTTCCTCGTTTAAATTGCAACATATTTTATTCGAACATATGTACACTTATCTCTTATAGTTTTCAAGAAAAAAAAATATTTCTAAAATTCTGACCTCTAAAAGGCATCTTGAAATCTGTCTGTAACTTTTCTTAAGAATAAGATAAAAATATGATTTATATCTCTACTTGTACCTAGAGGATGCCTCTATGAGTGAATTAATTGGAAACTGTCAATTTTCATAATAAGTGTTCTTCAAATCTCAATATCTAAGTGCCCTCTTCAATATCTAGTAATTCAATTTTTTTAAATGGAATGACCCAATTTTTATCACATAGTACGATTGGGGGGAAAATTTCCTACAAAAAAGTATTATAAAACTATACTCCTAAAGCAAGTAGTTTTCGAATTATTTCGAAAATTCGTTTTTCGTAGCATTTATGCAGGGAATAATGCGCGCATAAGTCGCAATTGAATTTTAGTAGGCCAGTAGTATGCTTTTGTTTTGTCGCGATTGTATTGCAAAACGTCAAATTATAAAAAGAATTATTATAAAGTTTTACAGAAATCAAAAAAATGAATAATTACACAAATCAACAAATTATCAATTTATTCTTTATACATGGCAACTGCCAATTGAACAAAATTTGATTCCAATCTTCTAAATCTTGTTTTATTCATCGGCGGCAAATGTGGATAAATAAGTTTCATTAAATATTCTACATGTTGCGCTCATAATTCCCTGCATAAATGCGACGAAAAACGAATCTTTGAAATAATTCGAAAACTACTTGCTTTAGTAGTATAGTTGCATAATACTTTTTTGTAGGAAATTTTACCCCTAATCGTAACATGTGATAAAAAATAAGCCATTACATTTAAAAAAAAATGAATTACGAGATATTGAAGAGGGCACTTCGATATTGACATTTTAAGAACACTTAATGTCAAAATTGACAGTTTCCAATCAATATACTCATAGAGGCATCCTCTAGGTACAAGTAGAGATATAAATCATATTTTTATCTTACTCTTAAGATAAGTTACATACAGATTTCAAGATGCCTTTTAGAGGTCAACATTTTAGAAATATTTTTTTTGTTAGAAAACTATAAGAGATAAGTGTACATATGTTCAGATAAAATATGTTGCAATTTAAACGAGGAATCCAAATAATTACTAATATATAGGGTGTTCTATTTAAAATAACAAATTTGGTGCTACTTCCGGTTGAACCGGAAGTGATATAAAGTTGAAAATATTTCACATAAGGAGAACTGATTAAACCGTATGACAAGGATTTTTTTCAAATGTTTAGTGCAACGGTAACCCCATAAACTTTTAACGAACGGTTTAGCGTAGACACCCTGTATAAATGGGACAAAGTGATCTTCGTTATTTTTGTAATTCTCGTTTTTGATCTCTTGGACATAAAACAAAAGAGGCTAAAGACCTACTAGATTTTAAAATATAATTTTAAATGGTGCGCTGTTGGAAATCGGCTAATCTACCAAACGTTTTGCTATATCTTCGGTTAGGGTAAAGATATGAGGATAAGGTTTTTACCATTTTTCTCAGTATTTCACCTTGTAATAAACTAGTGTAAGGGAACAATACCTTACAATTTGAAATTTTTAAGAAAATCTAGCAAATATGGTTATTGTCCCAGAAAGGACCTCTGACCGTTACTATAAGAATTAAATTGAAGAGTGTGAAACGTGTTTTGAAAGTGCTCTCTATTACCTATCAAATGAGACTAATTTCATTAATTTTGGTTAATCGTAACTAAAGTTACATGCAATTCAATGATCACACTTTCCAACTCTCCCCTACTTAAAACTGAGTAAAAGTCAACTTAGGTTACGATTTGTATATTTTCAATCTAGCTTCATTTAGCAGTTTTATGATAAAAACATTTTTTTCTGTTTGGCGATAAATGTTACGCCCTCTAGCGACTAAATTAAGAATTTAAAAATAATTTCCAGTGATTTCTCTTGGCCACTTTTATTATGAATTTTGTTACCCCGCTACGCTGCATAGTTTCTAAGATACAGCCGGTGACCACGCTTAATCAAACACCCGGTACATCACAAACAAATCCAAATGAAGTTGAATGTTGAACATTTTGATGAACGGGCCCATTTTCCATGTCATAAACACCAATGTCAGGTAAATTCATTGATTTTTGACATGTGTGTAACTATTATTAGATTTTAATCGATTATAACTATTATTCGATTTAACTGACGTTGGTGAAACCCTGCATAAGGGTTATAAATCAAGGAGTGGAAATATACAAGGGGTGATCAACAAGTAAGGTTGCAAAGGATGCAATGTAACATATACATTTTATAACCTTTCGTTCGTATGTATACAAATAATATAAAATATGAATAATTGAGATTTCTTTAAATGTAAGCTAAATTTGATATATTTTCATCTCGTAGTGAAAAGTCTAAGCACGTCCATAAATATAGTTGGTAACACTGAAATTTCCGCGAAAATGGTAACAGTGTGAGTTTGTCTGCCTTTTCTCGAAAAAAAAATAAAAAATTTGTCATCATTGAGGAGTATTTAAATTTATCGAAATTGTTCCAAAGCAGGGGTTCTCAACCGGGGGACACTCTGCATTAAGGGGCGCGGTAGATTTCCTAAAGAGTAGGTGAATAAAGCTGTAATGGTGTTTTAATCTAACTAAAAAACCGTAATGAAATCAAGGAGGGGAGCGTGGAGTTATAACGGGGGGGTTGGGTGGAGAGGCGACCTGAAAAATGTCAAGAACCCCTGTTCTAAAGAAACACATCCTGTTTCCACATTTCCACCAACCATTAAACGAAAAAAATCAACTCTATAAGTAAGCAATTTTTATTATATCGTGTTATAAAAATTGCCTACTTATAGAATTGATTATTATTCCTTTAAAAGAAGAACATGTTCAGGACAGTGGCGTAGATATAGAGAGATTTAGGGAATGCCCCCCCCCCCTCTATTAAAAATCGTTTTGCGTTAAAATAAGAAATGTTAGTTTGTAGTGATTTTATTTACCTGTTTTAACACGAGCTTCTTGTCTGCGATAGAAACATGCACGACAGGATATCCAGCTTTCTCAGTCCAGCTTTTCATGAAGTCATTAATTTTGCCTTTCAGAACGGAACTCGTACTTTCTACAGTAGTTGTAAATGTGTCGATAAGATCTTTAGGTTCGGTGTTGCCGAATTTTCTAAAATTAAGTGTTGTAATAATCAATTACAATACGACACTTCTCTTTGTCAGCAATAATTATTAGGAGCGTTCATTTCTTCATATATTTTCAATACACAGTTTTTTTTAACGCTGGAATTCGAATACGAATAATTCAAATATTCGAATATTCGAATATGAATATTTCAATCACCAAAGTATTTATTGAATTGAATATTCGAATATTTAAATATTCGAATTTTTAAATATTTCAATATTCATATTCAAATATTTAAATATTCGAATTTTTAAATATTTCAATATTCATATTCAAATATTCAAATATGAATATTTCAATCACCAAAGTATTTATTGAATTGAATATTCGAATATTTAAATATTCGAATTTTTAAATATTTCAATATTCAAATATTCGAATATTTTAATATTTAAATACACGATTATTCGACAATTATGACAGTTTACCTAAATTGCAGCAGTTACAGTTGTTTTGACATCATGCCAATTTTTTATAAATTACAAAGATATTTTCAGAAATGAATAATTACGACCAAAATGTCAATTTGTGCCGACGCACAGTGTTTCGAGTATATGGGAGCATGGGACAAAAATCGATAAAACAATTTTTAGCGGTTGCAATTTTTCTATTGTGTATATTTTAATAATAAAGATATAGTATTTTTAATCCCTATTTAGAAGTAAGAGTTGTTATAGTGACAACGTATGCGGCTTCTTGAACACACACACAAAATTAGGTTAGGAACTTGTCATGTCAAATGACTGACATCTAAACCATTATTCTTAGGGCATTGGTGGAGTAACTTGATATTTAATACAACCAGCGGTGGAGTAGGATCAGACATATTAATTAATTACATAATATGGAATATAAAAATTTACATGGACGTTATGCTGTTATGTAATTATAATACAACTAAAAGTTCCACAAAACATTATACAAATGTTCTCTTTTTTAGCAACTTGATATTTATTTAAAAATAAAATTCTCTTCAACCTGATTCCAGGCATTTCCAATAATTTTTTTTGGTACAACCACAGTCTACGGTCTACATATTTTTATATATTTCACAAAATACCGAATTTTGCCGAGTTGGATCTACTTCTAATGATCAAAAAAAGCGAAAACATTAGTTTTTTAAGTAATTAAACTTACATTTGCTTATAAATTGTGTCTGAAAGTTACCTTTTTTCGGAGGTTATATTCATTGTTACTGCGCTAGTTAAGTGCTAATTATGCAAATATGAGGTACATTTCCTCTCAATTTCAGTCGTGCTCCATTATCTCAAGATTTTATACTAATTTTTAAATGAAAACTTATAAAAAAACAACTTATTATGTACAAAAATAAAATGATAAGTGATCTCGATTTGTCATGAAGTTTTAAGAAAATAATATACCGTGTACACCACAGGGGGCGCTAGTGCTGATGGAGCGGTTTATTTAAAAAGTAACTGTTTTATAATAAATGAAATTTCATTATAAAATCAGTAAAGGCATAATAAGATGCATATTGTAGGAAAATTGAATTTAAATGTAAGCGCGCGATATATTTCGCGCTTCAAACTATGCACTGAGCAAATCCATTTAATTATAGTTTCATTAACATTAAAACAACGTTTAATGTTGCTACAATGTTGATATAACGTTATTTGTTTGTTTTTTGCTCAGTGGGTAGTTTCGTCAATAAAATCAATTTTGCTTATTTTTACTAGAATCCAGTTTTATTTTGTACTTACCAGCGTTACACACGTTTTTAATGTAATTTGTACAGTGAAAAATCAAACAACCTAACTCTAATCCCAATTCGCGGCATTTCGCTGCTAACTTTAAGATAAAAATGTCTGTACTAATAAGCGCCACCTAATGGTAAACTCGTAAACAACTTTGTAAAATGAAATGTTCATTATAAATCGCGTTAAATTGTTTAGCGCCGGCATACTTGATCAAAATCGTGTAGACCGCAAACTATGGTTGAGCCATTCTGCTTTTTGAAGCTAAGGCCATTTTGTTAGGTCCCAAATATAAAGAACTTTTCGAGATCTCAATTTCTGATAATTCTTCTATAAATTGTCAGTAAATATCATTTTGTAAATCACTTCCCTTAAAAAATGTAGAGTATTCTTCGTAATTCGAGTTCTGCCCAGGGAAACGTTAGCAGACATATTCCTTCTAAATTCGAAATCCGTTGATCTGTTTTTATCTTGTAGGTGGCATAATGTGCTTTGTGGAACTTTTAGGACTTCAGACGCTTTTTGAATTGCCTTAAATCGAGATCCTAATTCATTTTGACAATAACTTACTAAGTATAAATGAAATTGCCAATTCTTGGTTGCAGAATATTTCAAACATTAAAAGTGCGATTCTTTTCGCAATCTACAACAAGTTGGTCTTAGAAAGACTTTATCAAACACTCATTGAAACAACTACTTCCCGGGCTAATACCCCGACGGACAGATGGCCTGAATAATTTGACCCAAATTGTTACATTTGCAGTAGGTTACTGTATGTAACAGCAAACACTTGTTGTATAATTCAATGTCCGTCGGGGTATTAGCCCGGGAAGTAGTTGTTTCAATGAGTGTTTGATATAGTCTTTGTAAGACTAACTTGTTGTAGATTGCGAAAAGAATCGCACTTTTAATAACTTACTACATTAAGTATTAGCTTTTTGGATTCATCGGAATATTGCATTTTAATAGTGTATTTTTGCGTTATTTAATGACATTAACAGACATACAACTTCTGACGTAACATCTGTTTAGTAATCAACGTTCATTTTTGTTGGTAATTTTTTGTGGCTAATATGAAGTTTACGGGAGATTCACGAAAATATATTTTTTTTGCTGATTATAGTAGATGCATGTAGGGAATAGTCGAATATGGTAAAAAAAATCCGCGGAAACCACGTTAAGCCCCAGTTTGGGGCGCCGAAAGGATGAAAATCAGTATTTTTAAACGGTATTTTTAGCCGGAAACAAATAAAATGTGGTGGTAATATGTATTCGTTTCGCAAATATAAATGGTTTAAATGTGTTTTCATAAAGATAGGACTTACGGTTTGCTTAATACTTCCACTAAAAGATTACTATTTTTGACAATTTACTCTGACATTTAATTCCATTGTTGATTCATAGATACAATGTTATAATACTAACGGAATGCAATAACTGAGGTGACAATTGGCCTAGATAGAAAAATAGGCGCACCCTGGTGGTTATTCCTAGAAGTAAAACAGCATGATTGTTAATTCACTAAACTTAGCGATGTAAAATGCGGGAATGCGGGGGAAACCATTCCGATTCAGGGGTGATTCGAGGTCTGCTTGCGCGAACTGCGATCGCAACCTGAGTCAGCGTATTTCGCTAAAATCGGTAGAATAACGGTCTGTTTCGCTCATTCGATAGCAATCGCAGGCTCGTTTTCGCTGAAACCGAAGACTATGTAATTGGATATCTACTAGATTTCTTTTTTATAAGTGAATCTCACTATTTAAAATACTATATTTTGATTTATTATTAAAATAATTGCTTGATTTTGAAATATTGTTGCTGCCACCTGGTGTACAGAAATTGAACCTTGAAGTTGAATGATAAACGCATTCTGCTTACATAATTATGCTATATCTATGAATCAACAAGGGAAGTAAATGTCAACATAACCTGTCAAAAATTGTAATCTGTAAATGAAAGTATTAAGCAAACCGTAAGTCCTATCTTTATGAAAACACATTTAAACGATTTAGTTTTGTGAAACGAATACATATTTCTGCCAAATTTCATTTGTTTCCGGCTGAAAACACCGTTTAAAAAGACATAATTTTCAGCGTTTAGGGGCCCCAAAATGGGCCAAACGTGGTTTCCGCTGATTTATTTTGCCACATTCGACCATTCCCTATATGCATCTACAACAATCAGCAAAAAAAAAATGTTTCGTGAAACTCCCGTAAACTTCATATCGGCCATTTTTGTTTCATCTGATACATGATTGATAAATAATGATGGGGTTATTTCAAAAAGGTATTAGAAATACTATATATTTTCATCATTTAACACTTATATACATATATTTTTCTATAGTAACCGGTTAAGGGGGTTTTATTGTTGCTTTAAACATTTTGAACCCTACCAGTTTAAAACAAAATACTTACTTTGTGGTCAAATATGTATTGAGACCATCGAGGAAACACTGAGTTTTGCCTCCACAAGTTTCACCTTCCAATGCTCTTTCCAACATCCTGATAATGCAAGCTCCCTTGTTGTAAGTAATTGATCCAAATTTGGCTTTGACGCCGCTCTGAGTGTACACTTCACTAGTGAGTTCCAGGGCTCCTGTGACGTCCTGTTGGAAAATGGAGTGCATCTGTTCGATGACGAATTGATCCGCCATTTGCCAATCTGCTTTAAGATCGTTGATGACGTGGTATTCGAAATACCTGGCGAACCCCTCGTTCAACCAGGTGGAACTCCACCAGCCTAAAGTAACCAAGTTTCCGAACCACATGTGAGCGAATTCATGGGCGATTACAGTGGCGATGCGCTGCTTATCGCGCCATGTTGACTCTACACTGTCATGTAAAAGTGCAGTTTCTCTGAAATATTAGATTTTCGATGTAGAAGATGTATTTTGTAGCAAACTTTAAATTGTAATTACCTGTATGTTACCAAACCCCAATTCTCCATTGCCCCAGCTGCAAAATCTGGAATGGCGATTTGGTTCAATTGCTCCATTTTGTTATTGGCGCCGTCACACATATGTGATTTTGAGTTGCTTGCAGGGCAAGCTCCGTTGTAGGATATTCCGGTAATGGTATTCAAATGATTAATAATCGGTCTGGTTTCTTCAATCGCAAAATTCGCGCTCGCAGTTAAATGCTTAGGGGCACACACGTCCATTTTTAAACTATCTATTTCATTAGTTTTGCCACTCTCCAAAGGACTGACTGGTTCACATACATAAGCGTCTTTTGGGTAAACAATAAATGCAACCAAATACGTGGACATAATTGGTGTCAGTTTAAATGAGGTGCATAGTTTAGGTACATCCTCTTCTTTATTACCTTTAGCCGCAGGAGTACTATAACATAAAGAAATAATTTGAGTTAATCTATTAAAAGATGTTAATAGTATTTTGTACAACGAGCTATTAATCAAGAGAACGTTGTTTACGGAACGAGCCAAAAGCAAGTGGAGCAAGTTGTTCGAGTGATTAATAGCCATTATAGGCGAGTTGCGAACTATACTTTGTTCACGACAACAACATTTAGTGTATAATATATTTATCAAAATTATATAAAGTATTTTTTTATTGTTGTGTGGGAGGGGAAAATCCATTTACGGACGAAGTGTCGGACTCCCTCCAAACTGGAGGACTACCGACTAAAAACCCCTCCCACTTACCGGCTTCGACTGCAGGGTCATTAGCCGGTTTACTTGTGTTATTTAAAAAGAAAACAAAATGGAAAAAGAAATAAAAGAAAAACAACAAATTTATTAAAATAAACAACACTAAACAAAAACACACATAGAATAAATAACCCTAAACCTAAAATCACAGACATTGTGGTGGCAGGGGTGTAAAAGACCCTGTGACCGATCGTACACCATATGGACAAACACATCTTAAACCTAATATCACAGAGCGGACGACATCGGGGTTGTAAATGACCCCGATGCCGGACCCTACATATAACAGACGACGTAACCTAAACCTAATATCACAGACTGACGGTATCGAGGTTGTAAATGGACCCCGATGCCGGACCCTAAAAACTATTATACAATATGTGCTTCAGAGTTGTAAAAGGACTCTGGAGCGGACAGACAAACTAAATGGTGCCACCGAAGTTGTATAGGAACTCCGATGCCACTATACACAAACGGGACAAAGACAATAAATATATTAATAATAAATTAACACTTAAAAGACATACACGAATCGCTATAATCGCTTTAAAAGACTTGTTTTACGTAGAAACGTTTAACACGTTTCTACGGACCCCTTTCTATTTGTCAATATGGACGCCACATCACCACCAAGCCTTGACCTATTTCGCTGTAATGCGTAGGCTGGGAAATTGACTAAAATATGTTCCACCGTTAACCGGTCGTGACAGGATGGACACTCTAGCGCTTCATCGCCGGCAAGGAGATACGAGGAGGTTTATACTGTCACTGAGTCACTAATTTACTGATTCATTGAGTTACTGAATCACTGATTTACTGATTTCCTGATTTATTGATTTACTGATTTACTGATTTACTGATTTACTGATTTACTGATTTACTGATTTACTGATTTACTGATTTACTGATTTACTGATTTACTGATTTACTGATTTACTGATTTACTGATTTACTGATTTACTGATTTACTGATTTATTGATTTACTGATTTACTGATTTACTGATTTACTGATCTACTGATTTACTGATTTACTGATTTACTGATTTACTGATTTACTGATTTACTGATTTACTGATTTACTGATTTACTGATTTACCGATTTACTGATTTACTGATTTACTGATTTACTGATTTACTGATTTACTGATTTACTGATTTACTGATTTACTGATTTACTGATTTACTGATTTACTGATTTACTGATTTACTGATTTACTGATTTACTGATTTACTGATTTACTGATTTGCTGATTTACTGATTTACTGATTTACTGATTTACTGATTTACTGATTTACTGATTTACTGATTTACTGATTTACTGATTTACTGATTTACTTATTTACTGATTTACTGATTCACTGACTCGTTGACTCACTGACTATGTTGCCCACAACATTAAATAATGCACATATTATAAGATTATCGTGAACAAACAATTTTTATTAACTCGATCGAAATATTATAAAAATACATGGGCGCCCGAAGAATCTTTTACAGGAAAGGGAGAGGGGGGCAAAATAAAATAATAATAATCGTTTATTGTCTTTATCTGGAATTTTATGGTCTGTCAGTGGTGCACAAATCATTGAAAAGTGATGACATGTCAACGTAAAAATGTTATAACTTCCCGGAATTTCGAAAAAATCGAAAATTGTCGAATAACGAAATGTCTAAATCTAAGAAAATGTTGAAACAATGTTAAAAGGTAATGAAATGTCTAGAAATTTTAAAATTTGACATTTTGAAGTATGTCGAAATGTGATAATCTGTAAGAAATGTTTTAATATTTTAAGCTTGACAATTAATCAGTGTTTTTACGCGCGTGGCGCATGAAGTAAAATTTCGAGTTGAGAAAAGCCCGAATTTGGATTTGGACGCTGCGCGCCCAAATCCAAATTCTTCTGGCTTTTCTCAACTCGAAATTTTACTTCATGCTTAATCTGGGATTGGAAGATACTCGTTTAATATTTTGAAATTGTTAATGAATTTTCAAGCTTTCAGTTATCACAGTTTTTAGCTTAAAAAATGCTGAAGTTGGTCATGAAATTCCAAGATTTTCGTTAGTTTTGAAAATGTTGACGGTTTTCCTGAATTGAATAATTTTTTGTTAATTTTCAGAATTAACAAAAATTTATTCGAGTTGAAAAATTAACAAAAATTATATATACCCGACCCGACAAATTGTATTTATCATTTCTTCGCCTGAAGAAGCCACAGTGTGGCGAAACAATTGTAGCGTTAATACAATATATATTTGAAAGTGTTTAAATTGTTTTATTTATATAAAAGTTAACAAAAATGTATTCGAGTTGAAAAAAGCAAGAAGAATTTGGATTTGGAAATCAAAATTTTTACTCTTTTCCTGAATTTCCTAAATTATCGTTAGATTTTAGTTAATTATCAAAATTTTAACGATTTTTAGCGAATTTTCAGTATTTTACTCAATTTTGAACGCTTTTCGTAAATTTCCAAGATTTCCTTTACTTTTCAAACTTCCCACGGTTTTCCTGAATTTCCTTCATTTTCGTTAGTTTTAAAAGTTTCGATACTTTTCATAATTTTTTTAAATTCCCTTCTATTTTCAAATTATTAACAATATACACAAATTTCCCGAATAATCGATAGCTTAAAAAATGCTGAAATTTGTCATGAAACTCCAAGATTTTCGATAGTTTTGAAAATGCTGACGGTTTTCCTGAATTGAATAATTTTTTGTTAATTTTGAAAAATGTTACTCTTTTCCTGGATTTTCTAAATTATCGTTAATTTCAAAAATTTCGATACTTTTCATACATTTTTATAATTTCCTTCATTTTTCAAAATCTTGGTAATTTTCATGAATTTCTTGAAACTTAAAATAACTTAGTTTTTCGTGAGATTCCAAGATTTCAGTAAGTTTTTAAAAATTGTATGAAAAGTATCGATCGGTTGAAATTTGCCGAAATTTTGAATAAAAATTGTCGAATAACGATAAAATGTTTACATCTAAGAACTTGTTGAAACAATGTTAAAAAAAATTGTCGAATAAAGATAAAATGTTTGTATCTAAGATAATGTTGAAACAATGTTAAAAAGTTATGAAATGTCAAGGAATATTGAAATTTGACAATATTTTAAAGTATTTCAAAAATGCATAATGTGTAATAAAAAAAAATTATAAATATTTTAAACTTAACAATTAATCAGTGTTTTAACGCGCGTGGCGCATGAAGTAAAATTTCGAGTTGAGAAAAGCCCGAATTTGGATTTGGACGCTGCGCGTCCAAATCCAAATTCTTCGGGCTTTTCTCAACTCGAAATTTTACTTCATGCTTACTCTGGGAGTGGAAGACACACGTGTAATATTTTGAAATTGTTGTTGAATTTTCAAGAGTTTAGTTAATTATCAAAGTTTTGAAGATTTTTTGTGTATTGGTAATTTACATGAATTTCTTAAAACTTAAAAAAACTTAGTTTTCGTGAGATTTCAGTAAATTTAAAAAATTTTATGAAAATTTTTAAAATTAACGACGTCAAGGTAAAAATGTTGAAACTTGCCGAGATTTTGAAAAAAATTTGAAAATTGTCGAATAACGATGAAATGTTTGTATCTGAGATATTGTTGAAATTTACCGAAATTTTGAAAAAAAGAAATGAAAATTATCGAATAACGATGAAATGTTTGTATTTGAGATAATGTTGAAACAATGTCAAAAAGTGATGAAATGTCAAGGAATATTGAAATTTAACAATTTTCTAAAGTATTTCAAAAATGCATAACGTGTTATAAAACAATGTTTTAAATATTTTAAACTTAACAATTAATCAGTGTTTTAGCGCGTGGCGCATGAAGTAAAATTTCGAGTTGAGAAAAGCCCGAATTTGGATTTGGACGCTGCGCGTCCAAATCCAAATTCTTCGGGCTTTTCTCAACTTGAAATTTTACTTCATGCTTAGTCTGGGAGTAGAAGACACACGTGTAATATTTTGAAATTGTTGTTGAATTTTCAAGAGTTTAGTTAATTATCAAAGTTTTGACGATTTTTTGTGTATTGGTAATTTTCATAAATTTCTTAAAACTTAAAAAAACTAGTATTTCAAAAATGCATAACGTGTTATAAAACAATGTTTTAAATATTTTAAACTTAACAATTAATCAGTGTTTTAACGCGCGTGGCGCATGAAGTAAAATTTCGAGTTGAGAAAAGCCCGAATTTGGATTTGGACGCTGCGCGTCCAAATCCAAATTCTTCGGGCTTTTCTCAACTCGAAATTTTACTTCATGCTTATCTGGGAGTGGGAGACACACGTGTAATATTTTGAAATTGTTGTTGAATTTTCAAGAGTTTAGTTAATTATCAAAGTTTTGACGATTTTTTGTGTATTGGTAATTTTCATGAATTTATTAAAACTTAAAAAAACTTAGTTTTCGTGAGATTTCAGTAAATTTTCAAAAATTTTATGGACATTTTTAAAATTAACGATGTCAAGGTAAAAATTTTGAAATTTGCCGAAATTTTGAAAAAAATTTGAAAATTGTCGAATAACGATGAAATGTTTGTATCTGAGATATTGTTGAAATTTACCGAAATTTTGAAAAAAGAAAGAAAATTATCGAATAACGATGAAATGTTTGTATTTGAGATAATGTTGAAACAATGTCAAAAAGTGATGAAATGTCAAGGAATATTGAAATTTAACAATTTTCTGAAGTATTTCAAAAATGCAAAATGTGTTATAAAAAATGTTTTAAATATTTTAAACTTAACAATTAATCAGTGTTTTAACGCGCGTGGCGCATGAAGTAAAATTTCGAGTTGAGAAAAGCCCGAATTTGGATTTGGACGCTGCGCGTCCAAATCCAAATTCTTCGGGCTTTTCTCAACTCGAAATTTTACTTCATGCTTATCTGGGAGTGGGAGACACACGTGTAATATTTTGAAATTGTTGTTGAATTTTCAAGAGTTTAGTTAATTATCAAAGTTTTGACGATTTTTTGTGTATTGGTAATTTTCATGAATTTATTAAAACTTAAAAAAACTTAGTTTTTTTGAGATTTCAGTAAATTTTCAAAAATTTTATGAAAATTTTTAAAATTAACGACGTCAAGGTAAAAATGCTGAAACTTGCCGAGATTGTGAAAAAAAAAATTGAAAATTGTCGAATAACGATGAAATGTTTGTATCTGAGATATTGTTGAAATTTACCGAAATTTTGAAAAAAAAAACATGAAAATTATCGAATAACGATGAAATGTTTGTATTTGAGATAATGTTGAAACAATGTCAAAATGTGATGAAATGTCAAGGAATATTGAAATTTAACAATTTTCTGAAGTATTTCAAAACTGCATAACGTGTTATAAAACAATGTTTTAAATATTTTAAACCTAACAATTAATCAGTGTTTGAACGCGCGTGGCGCATGAAGTGAAATTTCGAGTTGAGAAAAGCCCGAATTTGGATTTGGACGCTGCGCGTCCAAATCCAAATTCTTCGGGCTTTTCTCAACTTGAAATTTTACTTCATGCTTAGTCTGGGAGTGGAAGACACTCGTTTAATATTTTGAAATGTTTGATGAATTTTCAAGATTTTAGTTAATTATCAAAGCTTTGACGATTTTTAGTGTTTTTTACTCAACTTTTAACGCTATTCGTAAATTTCCAAGATTTCCTTTAATTTTCAAAACTTTTACGGTTTTCCCGAATTTCCTAAATTTTCGTTAATTTTAAAAGTTTCGATACATTTTATAATTTTTATAAATTCCCTTCAATTTTCAAATTATTAGCAATCTTCACGAATTTGCCAAATAATCGTTAGCTTAAAAAATTCTAAAGTTTGTCATGAATTTCCAAGATTTTCGTTACTTTTAAAAATTTTGACGGTTTTTCTGAATTGAACAAATTTTTGTTAATTTTCTAAAATTATACTCTTTTCCTAAATTTCCTAAATTATTGTTAATTTTAAAAATTTCGATACTTTTCATAAATTTTTATAATTTCCTTCATTTTTCAAATTCTTGGTAAATTTCATGAATTTCCTAAAACTTAAAAAAACTTAGTTTTTTACAAGATTTCAAGATTTCAGGTAATTTTCAACATTTTTATGACTATTTCCTTCAAAAAATGTCTACCAATCATATTACGAGAATTCATTTTCATTGCCCAATCACAATTAAATTTCAGCGAAAATTGCATAGTAGGTGAAAATTCTACGAAAAATTACAGCGATAATTCCATTCCAACCTAAAATCATGCATATTTGCTAACAAACAAAATCGCAGAAGTAAAAATGCAAGTGGATATTTTAAAATTATCTTATTTACGTTCTCCATGCCAACGACTGTACGATCGCGCTGAATTAGTGACGTTAAGTTCAATCCGTCAAATCACTACGTAATGCATAATTGTCACACAAATCGTTTCGGAACAATTTCCAAGGAGGAAATTATAAGTAATATAAATTTAACAGTGCCGCTAAATAGAATGACAATACACCTTTGTCATGGAATTATCTTATCAAATACCACTCGAGGTTTGGTTTTGGGAGGATATTTTTTCATTTAATAACTCGTGCGTGGTTTTCTAATTTTACTCGAGAAAACTTGTATAGACAAAAACACTCGAGCTTCGCTCTCGTGTTTTTGTCATCCAAGTTTTCTCTCGTTAAAATTGCTAGACAACCACGCACTCGTCTAAATAAAAAAATATCCGGCCAAAACCAACCTCTTGTGGTATTACATACGATAATTGCACTGTTGTGACGTCACATGTCAGGTATGAATCAATTTCTCTCAATCTTCCAAAATTAATCGATTCGAAAGTTTTTCTTTTAAAAGAATATGGAAAGTATTGAGAATAATTTATGCGACTATTTCCAGAACTAAAAATAAGGTTTTTAATTATTCTAACATATTATTAAAATTGGAACTATTTACATTAGTACAATTAAAAACGCAATTATTATAAATTGTGGAATTATTTTTTGATGTAGATGCAGTTGCTTGTATTGTGTTGTGTGTTTCTTGATTAGACAAAGACTCTGAAACATCAACTGCCTTATTGCTGTCCTCCTCTAAATAGCTTTCGCCTCTCATTTTCTTAATTATCTGTTGGTGATGTTCTTTATCCAATTGAAGGTAAGGTTTAATTGAGTTGGTGCTTGAATGACCAGTAATTTTAAGCAACTGTTGTTCACCTACTCCCTCCTTGGCTAAATTAGATACAGCTGATGATCGTAGTGAGTGATTCGTAATTTTTGTTGTTACAGTATTGAGACCAATTTGTTTTGCAGTATTTAGAGTCCACTTTGAAATTTCGTTTCTGCCAACTGGGGCATCCTTATACCAATTAATATTTACTTGCCAATATGGATTTGCTGTTAAGAAAAAACGATTGCTTTTTACATGTTGTCGTTTTTCTATAAACTTACTATATAATCTTACAGGACACAAATTCAGATTAGTTTCATTAGGAATTAACTATTTTGATTCGGCACAGCGTTTACTTCCCCCTTGTGAAGTTTTTTCAAAAAATGGGTTATATTCAATCCTTTTGGTTTTGTTTCCCAAGTTATCCAATTCTTCATGAAAATAATTTAGTAAGCACTTAACTCCTTCACCTCCCCTCCAAGCTAATTCATATGACAGCATATAAAAAACCTTTTTCTGGAGACCGTCTGGGGTATCCTCATCGCAAAAATTTACAAGTTTTTTAAATTTATCATGAGTTAGGGAGGCTGAACTCTGCTTGCGTTTTGAAGGCATCACTTGTAACTCCTTTCTTTTTTAATTTCGTGCCTCCCTCGCTTCTTTGTATTCTATTGCTTGAAACGGATCAATCTTGCGCCCATATTGTTTATAATATTTGTCCATTAATATTTTAGCTGTTGTATTCCATATTGTCTTGACTGTCATTTCTTTACAGTCGTCTCCATTTTGCTTCCTCATGTTATATGCCCAGTCTTTGAGCATTTCTGCCAAGAAAGCATCTGAAGTTTTTTGATCTAACTCGTATTTTCTTTCATCACAGAATGTCATAAATTGTCTCCAAACGAACTCTTTACTCTTTCTTGTATTTTCGGATGAATTTTTCTCGATATTTTTCGATATATCTTTCGAAGAAAAACTTCCGAAGCGATTCATGTTGACACATTAAGTAACACTGATTGATAATTAATATTTTAAATAATACGTCAACTTGATTAAAAATCGTATTTTTCAGGAAATAGTCTATTAAATACATTTCGTGCATTAAAAATGCTCTGAAAATTTAGTACTCAAAGCTCGTTGCCTTTAAGAAACTACATTCGTTCATTTTGATTGTGATTTGACCGAAAAAGTGCCCTCGACGCTTCGCGTCTCGGGCACTTTTTGTCAAATCACAATCATTTTTAATGCACTTAATATATTACTATTGAAAACTATCGAAAATTTTTAAAAGTATCGAAAAAGGATGACCTGTCAACGTAAAAATGTTGAAATTTGTCGGAATTTTAAAAAATCTAAAGTTGTCGAAGTGTCTGAATCTGAGAAAATGTTAAAACAATGTCTAAAAGTGACGAAATATCAAGAAATATTGAAATTTGACATTTTGAAGTATTTCGAAAATGATAATGTGTAATAAAAATGTTTTAGATATTTTAAACCTAACAATTAAGGGGTCATGTGGCTTGTTAGTAGTCCTATGGTTATTTTTAGCTGTGCCCTACCTAGTGTCAGTAGTTCTGCAGCTTGGTTAGAGTTAGGTCCATTTATAATGGCCTTGCTGTGGGTAAGGCCTGGTCGATTTACCTAGTATTCCCTGTGTTTGCTGCGAATCCAGTTTCTGACTTCTAGGCGACTTGACTTTTTTGTGATGCCCAAGACTGGTTCAGGTCCCATAGTGATATGGTAGTTTAAACCTAACAATTAAGGTCATACTTGTTTGGACGCCGGGTCATTCAGGTATCGAGAGAAATGAAATAGTTGACGAGCTACCCTGCCTTGCTAGCTCGTCAGCTTTTTCAGTTCCCTCGATACCTGAATGACCCGGCGTCCAGACAAGTATGACCTTAATTGTTAGGTTTAAACTACCATATCATTATGGGACCTGAACCAGTCTTGGGCATCACAAAAAAGTCAAGTCGCCTAGAAGTCAGAAACTGGATTCGCAACAAACGCAGGGAATACTAGGTTAACCGATCAGGCCTTACCCACAGTAAGGCCATTATAAATGGACCTAACTCTAACCAAGCTGCAGAACTACTGACACTAGGTAAGGCACTGCTAAAAATAACCATAGGACTACTAACAAGCCACATTACTGTTAAAGAACACCTAAGGAAAATCGGACTATACAACGGCGACATCAGTTGTCGGCTCTGTGATAGGGCACCGGAAACAACAATGCACATTCTGTGTAGCTGCAATGAGCTGGAAAACAAAACACAGCTCATATTTGGAAATAGTCAAATGGTACCAAATGATTACCACACGCAACCTCTGAAGGACTTGCACAAGCTAGTGCAGGGGATCGAGTTTGGAATAATTGCACGAGTAAGACAATATGGGGTAGTACAATAAGCCGCCTAGGATGCAGTGCATCCGGATCCGCAAGGGAGACGGCCCCCACAGGAAGAAAAAAAAAACCTTTACTCACCATGGATGATTGGCTGCATCTGCTGGTTTTTCGACTTGATTTGACATGGCAACGTACTTATCTGGATGCTTGATGGTGATATCAAATGTTGCTTTAAACGATGGCTCATCCATGCATGGGAAAGCCCTTCTTGCGAACGTACCTTGGAATTGCGTGGTAGCGAATTTGCTAAAAATTTAAACGATAACTTTAATATCAACAACATTGTTTACATTTCAATACGTACTATGTTATATCATTCGTTGTAAATGTACTGACATAGAAACCATACATGTCTGTATCATAAAGTACACCCTCATATTTAATTGTCAACTTTTTTGTGTTTGATTCGTCTGGACATTTCTCAAAGACAATTTTCATAATTTCAGTTTCAATACTGTATGTTGCTACCACTTTGCTGCCCGTATTATTTAGTTCTTGACCACAATACGTCATTTGATTTATTTTCATCTCATTACTGCGATGTAAATAAAATGTCGTTCCTTGAACATCATGAAGCTCGATCTCAACGTTGCCATCAAATGAATTTTCCAAGACACCTTCAGCATCAGCTTTTAAAGTTAATTCTATGGTATATTTCTTGGGTTTTGGAGCGTTTTCTGGTAACCTGTAATCTGATTCTGCTGCTGTTGCAAAAGGAGCACTCATTGCTTTTGAAACGATGCATGCTAGCAACGCTAGCGCAATCACAAACTTCTTCATCTAAACCAAACAAAAAATAAAAACACTGATACAACTCGGATACAAAAAATATTTATAAAGAAATATTATTTTAAATAATGATAATGTTTTATAGTTTGTTGTGATTGTCTAGTATTAGGCCTTTTTACAGATTTTAGGGTTTTTGGTGTGTTTATATTTTCTACCTTGAAGAGATATTTGGATACCTCCATAAAAATATTACTCGGAAATTCTTCATTAATTAAAAATCAAATTTAAAAACAAATGAAATTAAAGGCTTCAATAGTAAAAATATTTACAAAAACTTGTTAGGTGAACAAAAAAGAGTGATTGCTATTTTTAAGAAGGAAGAAACCAGAGCTGAGCAGGATTCGAATCATTCAGGATTCGAATCCTTTTAGGGGATTCAAAAGAGGCATTTGAATACTTTAGTTCAACTGGATTCGTGATCCGGATTTGTTACATTTATTTAAGAGGATTCGTACTCGAATCCAAATGTGGGTGATTCGAATCCTTGTAAAAGGATTCGAATATTTATAAAAGGATTCGAATATTTATAAAAGGAGTCGAATATTTATGAAAGGATTCGAATATATACAAAAGGATTTGAATCGTCAAAAATAGTTCGAATTAATTGTGAGGATTATCATGAAAAATGTCTTTTGTGTGTTTTTAAATTTCTCGTTAAATCACTGTTTTATACGCGTGGCGCATGAAGTAAAATTTCGAGTTTAGAAAAGCCCAGAAAATTTGTCGAGGGTCGCTGCGCGACCCTCGACAAATTTTCACAGGGCTTTTCTAAACTCGAAATTTTACTTCATGCTTAGTCTGGGAGTGGAAACGCTCGTTCGAAACTTCAAACTGAATACTTTGATAAGAACATTAAATGACTGAAAATGTTTTTAAAGATAAAAATCTCGTTTTCAATATTATTTGAAGTAAAACTGAGATGGTAGCCACAATCTGAAATGATAAATTTTTCCGACATTTCGCTGATTCATAATTTGTTTCCCTGGCCTTTTAATATAACTCTCTTCTTAAATTGTTTTCATTGTTTTTGTCAATATTTAAGTTAATTTTATAAATGTTTACGTGTTTTACAATTTGCCTGCTGATTTTGAAAAATTTAGTCATTTCATATGGCTTTTCTGTTAGTGTTTTGGTCAATTTGAATAAAATACCATGACTTTTCTCTGACTTTCCCGGTTTTAATGATATTCAGTGAATTTTTTATTTACGTAATTTTCAGGTTATTGTTTTCGCGAAAATTTTCAAATGAAAAAAGTGCCACGAGTCGATTAAGATCGTTTTTTTGAAAAAGGTCTGTCTGTCTGTCCGACTGTCCGTTTATCCCGTCTGTCGCGTATATTCCTCTGTCGCGTCTGTCCTTGTACCCATCTGTCCGTCTGTCCCGTCTGTCGCGTATGTTGCGTATGTCGCGTCTGTCGCGTATGTCGTGTCTATCCGTCTGTCGCGTCCGTTCATCTGTCCGTCTGTCCGTCTATCGCGTCTGTCGGGTCTATCGCGTCTGTCGGGACTTTCTTCTTAAATTGTTTTCATTGTTTTTGTCAATATTTAAGTTAATTTTATAAATGTTTACGTGTTTTACAATCTGCCTGCTGATTTTGACAAATTTAGTCATTTCATATGGCTTTTTTGTTAGTGTTTTGGTCAATTTGAATAAAATACCATGACTTTTCTCTGACTTTCCCGGTTTTAATGATATTCAGTGAATTTTTTATTTACGTAATTTTCAGGTTATTGTTTTCGCGAAAATTTTCAAATGAAAAAAGTGCCACGAGTCGATTAAGACCGTTTTTTTGAAAAAGGTCTGTCTGTCTGTCCGACTGTCCGTTTATCCCGTCTGTCCCGTCTGTATATTCCTCTGTCGCGTCTGTCCTTGTACCCATCTGTCCGTCTGTCCCGTCTGTCGCGTATGTTGCGTATGTCGCGTCTGTCGCGTATGTCGTGGGTATCCGTCTGTCGCGTCCGTTCATCTGTCCGTCTGTCCGCCTATCGCGTCTGTCGGGTCTATCGCGTCTGTCGGGTCTATCGCGTCTGTTCATCTGTCGCGTCTGTCGTGTATGTCGCGTCTATCGCGTCTGTTTGTCCGTCGCGGCTTTCGCGTCTGTCCGTCTGTAATGTTATCCGTCTGTCTGTCTGTCACGTCTGTCGCGTATATCGCATCTGTCCGTCTGTCCCTCTATCCGTCTGTCCTTCTATCCGTCTGTCTCCCTGTCGCATCTGTCGCGTCTGTCCGTCTGTAATTTTATCCGTCTGTCTGTCTGTCACGTCTGTCGCGTATATCGCATCTGTCCGTCTGTCCCTCTATCCGTCTGTCCTTCTATCCGTCTGTCTCTCTGTCGCATCTGTCGCGTCTGTCGCGTCTGTCGCGTCTGTCGCGTCTGTCTGTCTGTCGCGTCTGTGGCATCTGTTCGTCTGTCCGTCTGTCCAAATTATTTTATAATAACTAGTATATCTGAAAAACTTGTAATGTGATTTTTTTACCAATAAAGAATATTTTTCTCCCTCCCCGCTCATTTTTGGAGTGAGGTAAACAAACGGATTGGTTCCTCTGGGAAGGGGTTTCGCTAGAGGGTATATGGTGGTTTCAAACCTCTTAAGTTAAATGCCGCCAGGCCAAAGATTATTAATTCTGCCGTCTATTGCGTCTGTCGCGTATGTTGCGTCCATCGCGTCTGTCGCGTCTGTCGCGTCTGTCCGTCTGTCGCGTCTGTGGCGTCTGTCGCGTATGTCGCGTCTGTCCGTCTGTCGCGTCTGTCCGTCTGTCACGTCTGTCTGTCTGTCGCGTATGTCGCGTCTGTCCGTCTGACCGTATGTCGCGTCTGTCGCGTATGTCACGTATGTCGCGTCTGTCGCGTATGTCACGTATGTCGCGTCTGTCTGTCTGTCCGTCTATCTGTCTATCGCGTCTGTCGTCTATCGGTCTGTCCGTTTATCCATCTGTCGCGTCTGTCCGTCTGTCACCATTGTCAGCCTAAACCAAGAGATGTTTAGATAACACTTTAAATTTAAGTTTTTTATAACAATCCTACGATGAGAAAAGCTATCATCAGACCGTACTGATTGAGCCCGGACGTTTACTGTGGAAAGTATCATATGTTCAATTAAAAAAAACCTCTAGAGTGCCATGATTTAATCTTTTTTTAAATTTAAGTTGGGTACACACTTCAGGAATTGCCATATAAAACGTCAGACACAATAATTATAATGTAAATTTTCAGAGTTGCCAACCTAGAATATTTTCCATGGCACTGTAGAGTTTATTTTTAATTGAACATACGATACTATGATGGACACATTGCCATTTTTTATAATCTAATTATATAAGTATAGTATTTGAAATAAAACAACGCAGCTGGGAGGGTTTCACTTTTATTGTTGAACACTGCAACATGTTTCACCACACAGTCGCTTCATCAGGCAGATGAAATAATGATTTTACAAAGTGCAGGTAAAAGCTTATATACTAATGCAATTAAATTAATAGAAGGGGGGGGGGGGTAATGAGGTAATTAGGCTGAAACTAATACAAACAATTTTAAGCGACTAAATATTTATTAGGGGTGAATTATTTACTTCTATTTGGTCATTTAATAGAATACCTTTTTTGTTATATTTATTAATTTCTAATTCTTCTAATAAGTTTAACTTACGACTTTTGTTACATTCGTGCAAAATTTTGAATTTAGCGTTAAAGTTATGTTGGTATTCGATTAAATGATTGGCGTAGGTTGAGGAGGTTTTCTTAAATTGAAAGCATTTTTGATGTTCTGAAATGCGATCTGGGAAGCTACGTCCAGTTTGTCCAACGTATACCTTAGGGCAATCTCCACACTCTAGCAAATACACACCAGAGTTCGTAGTTTTATCAGATTTGTCTTTAGAATTATTAATGAATTTATTAAGTGAATTGACCGTTCTAAAAGAAGGAGTTAGGTTTAAGGATTTGAGTTTTTTGCTGATGGCAATCGAAGGGGGGCCGTTAAATGTTAATGAGCAATATTTATTATTCTGATTTTGAAAATTGGTGGGATATACTAATTTCAGAGCTTGTTGTTTTTGTTTTTTATAAAGGATGTCTAAGATAAGCTTTTGACGAAAGCCGTTGTTATTAGCTATTATGAGAATTCTGTTGAGCTCATTATTAAAATTATTAATTGATAGGGGGATAGTGGTTAGCCTATGCAACATGGAATGGTAAGCTGCTAGTTTATGTTGCATAGGATGGAATGATGTGCTATGGATCGTAGTATCTGTATGGGTCGGCTTGTGAAAAATATTGAATTCATGTTTTTGACCTGGATGTGAAATTGTTAAGTCTAAAAAATTAATAGATTTATTAGATTCGATCTCCCTAGTGAATGAAATATCCTTGTGAATTCATTCACTAGGGAGATCGAATCTGATAAATCTATTAATTTTTTAGACTTAACAATTTCACCATTTTTGTTATATTTATTAATTTCTAATTCTTCTAATAAGTTTATTAGAAGAATTAGAAATTAATAAATATAACAAAAAAGGTATTCTATTAAATGACCAAATAGAAGTAAATAATTCACCCCTAATAAATATTTAGTCGCTTAAAATTGTTCGTATTAGTTTCAGCCTAATTACCTCATTACCCCCCCCCCCCTTCTATTAATTTAATTGCATTAGTATATAAGCTTTTACCTGCACTTTGTAAAATCATTATTTCATCTGCCTGATGAAGCCACTGTGTGGTGAAACATGTTGCAGTGTTCAACAATAAAAGTGAAACCCTCCCAGCTGCGTTGTTTTATTTCAAATAGTATTATGGAGTTTCATCATGTATCCGCCTCATCAATTAAATATAAGTATAGATAAAGTTACCAATATTTGGTTGCAGAATACTTCAAACATTAAAAGTGCGATTGTATAATAAGTTAGTCTTACAAAAACTAAATCAATCAGTGTTTGATTTAGTCTTTGGTTGATTTAGTCTTTGTAAGATTAACTTGTTGTAGATTGCGTAAAGAATCTCGACACTTTTTATATAATTACATAAAAATCATTCAATATGACGTGTCTTCTGTATTGCGCAAAAAAGCGCAAATATTAAACAACATCACATTAACACAGACAAGGCTGTTGTAACAATACTGACGCTCATAAATAGGAAACGAATCGGTCGGGTTTTATTTCCTCTCAGTAAGCGTATTTCGGCTCACTCAAAAGTTTGCTTGAAATATTAAGCACTAAAAACTAAAAGCCAGGAACAAAATACAAATATTGTAGGATTCAGCACACTCTGGGCGATTTTATAATAAAGTTCAATTTGAAGTTTTGAACGGAAGTTTCCACTCCCAGGCTAAGCATGAAGTAAAATTTCGAGTTTAGAAAAGCCCCGTGAAAATTTGTCGAGGGTCGCGCAGCGACCCGAGACAAATTTTCGGGCTTTTCTAAACTCGAAATTTTACTTCATGCGCCACGCGTACAAAACACTGATTTAAAGTAAAGTTCAGAAACACACAAATACATCAGAGTAACAGGGAGTCAGATATTTAGTCTGCTATCAACGATGTTCAGTGTTAATAATAAATAATTAGGTTTTGAATATTTTTGTTAAAACAACTGGGTAACGATATTTATATAATAATGGTTGCAAAAAATAATAAAATCAAATTTATTCTTAAAGGATTTGTATTAGTGATTCGAAAAAACAGGATTCAAATCTTTGATTCGAATCATATTTATCACTTACGAATCCTTTGTTCGAGTATTCGTGATTCGAATCATATTAGGTGATTCGGATTCGTGATTCGAATCCTTTTTACGAGGAGGAAATCAAATTTAATCTTAATAGATTAGTATTTGTAATTTGAAAAAACAGGATTCGAATCTATAAATTGAATCATATTTATCTCTTACGAATCCTTTATTCGAGTATTCGTGATTCGAATCATATTAGGAGATTCGGATTCGTGATTCGAATCCGTTTTACAAGGAGGAAATCAAATTGATTCTTAAAGGATTTGTCTTCGTGATTCGAAAAAAATAGGATTCGAATATTTGATTCGAATCATATTTATCACTTACGAATCCTTTGTTCGAGTATTCGTGATTCGAATCATGTTAGGTGATTCGGATTCGTGATTCGAATCCTTTTTACGAGGATTCGTCCCAGCTCTGGAAGAAACATATTTTCGGTAAATGTATGCTTAATTGGAAGAGTAAACTGATGTTCGGTAAACAAAAAAACATGGCTTTATTTGATAAAGAAAAAACACATGTTGGGTTAAACACAATGGCCATTTAACAAATTAAGTGAAGTAAAATTTCGAGTTTAGAAAAAAAAAAGAATTACTTTTTGTCGAAAAATGGTTAATAAAAAAATTGTTTCTATCGGGGACACACGGTAGTTTCAATAAGTCATCTTCTATTTTGATATTGATAAGGTAAAGTTGCCAAAACTAGGGCTGGGAATTTATATATTTGCGGATATTCAAATACCACATTACTTACATTCAGTCACTCACTTATTTAAATATTTAAACAATTGAGCTATTTGAATATTTAAATATTCCAACAAATTAGTGTTAGAAAATGTTTAATATATTTTCTAAAAGTAAACAATTTATAATTTCAAATAGTTTATTTATTTGACTATTTGATTAATTTGAATGTTTCCCAGCCCTAGTCGAATCTAAAGTTACAATAAAAACCTCTGTTATATCGTATGTTCAATTAAAAAAACCTCTAGAGTACCATGATTTTATCTTTCTTAGATTTAAGTTGGCTACACGCTATAGAAATTGACATATAAAACGTCAGACAAAATAATTATAATGTATAATTTCAGAGGTGCGAACCTACAATATTTTTCATGGCACTCTAGAGGTTTTATTTTATTGAACATACGATACAAACAAAGTATAAATGTCTTATTTGTGTAAATAATAATATATAACGAAGTTGAAGCCTCCACAGTAAACAACATGGTCATGAATGTATTTAGTGATCAGACAAACGACAAACGTTTATTACAAGGGGGTTATGCTACGTAAAATGTGTATGTTGGGACTTCGGTTCAAGCGTTATTATAAGATAACATTTTACAAATTTTCTTTCACAAAGTATGCATTAAACCTTTCGTAACAAAATGGCGGAAACAGATTGTTGTAACTGTTTTATTTAAATATGTTCGACAGCGTAAACGCCATCTTAAGTAGCATCGTCAATAGCTGGCAAACTAAACGTGTGTATACAGCAATTGTTCGTCCACAAGAGGGCTTTATTGATAACTAATTGAAATTAATAAAAGCCTCTTGTGGATAAACAATTTCTGTATACAAACGTTTAGTTAGCCAGCTATTGACGATGCTATTTAAGAAAATGGGCATTAGATGGCGTTTACGCTGTCGAACATAATTAACTTGCACAGGCGATAATAAATGGTCAAAGATGTTCAGTATTCTTCAAGCACTGGTTCGGGACTATACTGATGATGGCGTTGAAGCCAGAAACGCGTATATAGTTATCCGGTGAATGAATGAGTATTTGTGTTCAGTACTCATTCATTCACCGGCTAACTATATACGCGTTTCGTATTTTTGATGTTTTATTTAGCGTAGAAATATTGTTTGTTTTGAGGTGTATTTCGACATAAAGTAATTAATTATTTATATGGAAATAAGAGTTCATGTAAAGATTCTATTTTCACCATTTTATTATATAATGGTCACTCTTGACGTGTGAAAGACAGAAAGCGATACATCGAAGCGATAATCTCTCTGGATTCGAAGTAGTTTTGCTTCCATGCCAGAGCTGGGCAGGATTCGAACCCTGGATTCAAATCCTTTTAGAGGATTCAAAAGAGGCATTCGAATACTTCAGTTCAACTGGATTCGTAATCCGGATTCGTTACATTTTTTTAAGAGGATTCGTATTCGAATCCAAATGTGGGCGATTCGAATCCGTATAAAAGGATTCGAATACTTAAAAAAGGGTTCGAATCGACAAAAATAATTTGAATTAATTGTGAGGATGAAAAATGTCTTTCGTGTGTTTCTAAATTTCTCGTTAAATCACTGTTTTATACGCGTGGCGCATGAAGTAAAATTTCGAGTTTAGAAAAGCCCAGAAAATTTGTCTCGGGTCGCTGCGCGACCCACGACAAATTTTCACGGGGCTTTTCTAAACTCGAAATTTTACTTCATGCTTAGTCTGGGAGTGAAAACGCTCGTTCGAAACTTCAAACTGAATGCTTTGATAAGAACATTAAATGACAAAATGTTTTTATAGATAATAATCTAGTTTTCATAATTTTGTTTAATATTACTTTTAATATAACTTTCTTCTGTTAAATTGTCTTCATTGTTTTTGTCAATATTTAAGTTATATTTATAAATTTTTACGTGTTTTGTAATTTGCCTGCTGATTTTGACAAATTTAATAATATCATATGGCTTTTTTGTTAGTGTTTTGGTCAATTTGAATATAATTCCATGACTTTTCTCTGACTTTCCCGATTTTGATGATATTCCGTGAATTTTTAATTTACGTAATTTTCAGGCATTCGTCGATTTTATAATAGAGTTCAATTTTAAGTTTCGAACCGGTTTTTCCACTCCCAGGCTAAGCATGAAGTAAAATTTCGAGTTTAGAAAAGCCCCGTGAAAATTTGTCGAGGGTCGCGCAGCGACCCGAGACAAATTTTCGGGCTTTTCTAAACTCGAAATTTTACTTCATGCGCCACGCGTACAAAACACTGATTTAAAGTGAAGTTCAGAAACACACAAATACATCTTTAATCAGAGTAACAGGGAATCAGATATTAAGTCTGTTATCAACGATGTTTAGTATTAATAATAAATAATTAGGTTTTGAATATTTTTGTTAAAACAACTGGTAACGATATTAATATATTAATGGTTGCAAAAAAATAATAAAATCAAATTTATTCTTAAAGGATTTGTATTCATGATTCGAAAAAACAGGATTCGAATCTTTGATTCGAATCATATTTATCTCTTACGAATCCTTTATTCGAGTATTCGTGATTCGAATCATATTAGGTGAATCGGATTCGTGATTCGAATCCTTTTTACGAGGATTCGTTCCAGCTCTGTTCCATACAAGGCCGTAGCCAGAAGAGGGGGGGGCATGAGGTTCACCCCCCCCCCGAATTTTTTAAAATGTTAAATTTTGGGAGGGGGGGGGGGGGTCGTTGAACCTCATATCCCCCCCTCTGGCTATGGCCTTGCTTCCATATAACTAATTTAAATGTTCCGACATCTGAAATGATGTTAAGAACTGACGTTAGAAGTTCAAGCGTCCTGTCCCCTCTTAACTCGAACGTTCTGCTATCTTATATGACGTTGAAAAATGACTATAAGGTTCAAGCGATGCATAGTATACAATTTGACCGATCTAGCGGAACAAAATTCAAATTATTGAATTTTGAAAATTACAAATAAATCGCAATTAATTGTTTATATACATCAGAAAATAATTTCTGGTGCAGAAATATTTCAGTTTACTATAAATTCTCTACGATTTCTACTAGCAAAATTGTAATAAACAACTCATTGCATTTTCTGTTCGTTCATTTTGTTTGTCAATTATTTCCAAATTGCATTGGTTGATCAAAGCTGGAAATTATTTTCTCTCTGGTGTCACTTTCTGCATAAGTGTAGGTACAATATCGTGTATAATTTTTGTAAATATAATATTTTATAACAAAAATATAATAGCGCAATCACAAACTTTGCCATCAAAACCGAAAAAAAAAATAAAAACACTGATACAACTCGGATACAAAAAATATTTAGGAAGAAATATTAATTAAAATGAAGCACATGTTTTACAGTTTGTTGTGATTGTCTATTATTGGGCCTTTTTACAGATCTTTTTTTTTGGTGTGTTTATATTTTTAACCTTGAAGAGATATTTTGATACCTCACTAAAAATATTAATAATAATAATAATAATAATAATAATTTATTACGGAATCACCTTTTTAATTATCACCTTTTATTACTCGGAAATTCTTCATTAATTAAAAATCAAATTTGAAAACAAATCAAATTAAAGGCTTCAATAGTAAAACTATTTACAAAAACTTGTTAGGTGAACAAAAAAAAAACTATACATTCTCTACTAGCAAAATTGTAATAAACAACTCATTGCATTTCCTGTTCGCTAATTTTGTTGTCAATTATTTCCAAATTGCATTGGTTGATCAAAGCTGGAAATTATTTTCTCTTTGGTATCACTTTCTGCATAAGTGTATAATTTTTGTAAAAATAATATTTTTTAACAAAAATATAATAGCTTATAAAATTTATTAAAAAAATAAAAATAAACATGTGATATAAACATTCATATGTTTTGTGTCATACATAGTCATAATTTACTACCTGTTTTTGAATGCCCCTTAAGATGTCTTATTGACGATAAATCGTGTGATGTCTTGCGATTTCTAAGATATTTAACATTTTTACTAGATGAAAACTGAGGTGAAATTCTCCTATTGATTGTCAATATTTCTTAAAATACTGTTTAAATATTTACAGTATTTTAAGAAATATTGACAATAAATAGGAGAATTTTACCTTAGTTTTCATCTAGTAAAAATGTTAAATATCTTTAAATAAAAGTTGTAGATCTCATAATAATACACAAAATGTTTATATTATATACTTTTCTGTAAATTTAATAATTACAGATATGTGCAGTTTTAAAAAGTTAAAAATATGTACGTTTGTTAATAACAGCTTAGCCGATAGTATTGTGAATAACTCAAAAAATATTTTCTTTACTTTCTATGACTTTTGTATACAATAAAAATGTTTTATAAATGTCGATCGCTTGTGATTGATGTTAAAATATATATAATGGATAAGATAAACCCAATAACATGAGTTAAGTGACATTGATATTGTTTAATTTATGCAAATGTAACTACAAGAAAACCTTTTTTTGTTAATAATACATCTCAAATCGCTTACCTAATTTAATGATTGACACATTTACATCATTACTTGTAAAACTATTTGGTTTTATATAAAATTTAATCCAAAATAAGCCATAGAATCGTGTCCATGAATTTTGTCCCGCTAGAATGACTAAATCGTATATTGTGCGATGTTTAAGCCAAAATTTACAACCGAGCACCTAACCTCCGTCTTAATTTAGTTAATTAGAAATAAAAATACAATTCGATTCCTCCTATCATTAGTAAAGAAAAGAATATAAAGTTAGATTATACAGTTCTGTATATAGTTTTAAAAACATAAAGATTGTTTTTTGTGCAGGCGTTAAAAGTTAGATTTTCAGAAATTTGTTAATTTTCTGATAATTTTAAAAGTGAGTAATAATACTGGAATAATTTTTTTATTGTGAAAAAAAGTTGCTTATAGTGTTTCTTGTATTGATAATAATATATGGGAGATTTTTAGGATTTTTAAAAAAATTAAAATATTTTCCTAAAAATTCGACTTTATTCCACACGAATTTTCCTTACGAATTATCGGGTAAAACTTTTAGTTTTAAAAAAATTACAGATATTCGTATAAATATTAGAAACAATTTTAGCTATTTATTTTACCCTAAAAAAAATTCTTAACTGCTCCAGCTGGAATATTCTTACCTGAATAAGTCGATTTTAAACAACCTATCAACTTTACACTCGCGTACATAACGCAATTATTAAATAAAAAACCAGAAGTTAAGAGTAAATTAAAGCCTAAATAATTCTCAATACCATGCCGTAAAGCAATTTTCTCATTAATCAATTTCTTAATTAATTGATTTTTCAGAAAAATCACTTTTTCACTTTCTCCATTTAAACCGCAATTCTTGCGAAATTTCTTTAGTGATTTGATTATTTCGCAAAGTAATTGATTCAGCAATAAATTAACTTAAATTTAATGTTCGGTGAGTTTTATAAACTTAAAATTGTGGGTAGTGCAGGCGCTCAAAGTTTGATTTGCAGAAAGTTGTTGATTTGTTCATGTTATTAAAAGTGGGAAATAATGATGGAATATATTTTTATAATAATTTGGGCTATTTATTTTAATCTATAAAAATTCTTAATACCTCCAGCTGGAATATTGTTACCTGAACAAGTCGATTTTAAACAAACTTTCAACTTTATACGCTTAAACATAACGCAATTTTTAAGCTACAAACCAGGAAATTTGCTCAAATGTAGGCTCAATTAATTATAAATTCTATGCTTTAAAGCAATTTTCAGTTTTTGTATTAATACATTACTTAATTAACTGGTTTTCAAGAAAAGTCAATTACTCTCTTTTTCTCTTTCTTCATTTAATCCGCTCTCTTGATTAAATTCCTGTAGTAATTTTATTCTTTTGCAAAGTAATCGATGCAACATTAAATAAGCGTTAATTTAATGTCCAAGAAGTTGTATAAACTTTAAAATTGCGTTTAGTGCAGGCACTCAAAGTTGGATTTATAGAAAATTGTTAATTTTCTCATGATTTTAAAAGTGGGTAGTAATATTTGAATAATTTTTTTATAGTGAAAAAAAGTGGCTGTGTTTATTTATAATATAGATAGAAATATTTGAGATTTTTTTGAGATTTTTCAAAAAATAAAAATTTCGTCGTGAATTTATGTGTATATTTGTGTAATATAATATATACATACAATAAATATTTTGTGGTAAAAACATAGTAAGTGTTTGATTCAGTGATCATGAATTACCACGTAGTTACGGTCGCAACCATCATTATGATTAAAAATTTGTATCTAAAAAATCGACTTTTTCCCACACATACCCTTACGAATTTTCAGATAAAAAACATATTTTTAAAAAATCCCGAAAAATCACAAACATTTTTATAAATATTAGAAACAATTTAGGGTATTTATTTTACCCTAAAAAGATTCCTAACACCTCCAGTTGGAATATTCTTACCCGAAAAACTCTATTTTAAACAAACTTTCAACTTTAGGCGCATACATAACGTAATGTTTAAGCTACTAACCAGAAATTAAGCTCAAATGAAAGCTTAGTTAATTCTAAATACTATGCTTTAAAGCACTTTTCAATTATTGTTTTGATAAATTTCTTAATCTAATACACTGTTCTGTATTTTATTTTTGATATACATTCATTTAGGTACAAAATGCGTATTGCTTTATTTAATTATAAAAAATGAAACTAATTTAGTACTTGAAGTAATAGTTCAATAGGAAAACTAAATCTATATCTAAATTAGTCTTTTTTAGTTTTAGACTAACTTAGCTTGGCTTCTTATAGTATTTCACAACAATATTCTGATAATTTCGTCAATAAATATTAAAAGTGCGATACTTTCTGTATTGCACTGTTAATATTTATTGACGAAATTATCAAATATTGTTGTGAAATACTATAAGAACCGAAGCATTGACTATTTTATATGTATTTTATGAAACACTCTGTATCTGCATCAGCTTTATTGATTTCCCGATACACATGTATAAATTTTAACTTATTCACCAAATTTATCTCGTTTTTTTTTTGTTTGTTGACTAATGATTTGATTAGTATTAACAGGCTAATCAAGGTCATGTCTCCCGTTCTATTAGCAATATCGATTTTTATCAGATTCCGATAAGATACCGGGTGAATTTTTTATGGCACTTTGAGCCTTATACTTATTGCGTTTCAGCTCGATTGTTATTATTTAATAGGGAAATTAAAAACAATATGTTATCTGAGAAATTAAAGATAGGATACTACGTAATAATCTTTTTTTTTAAAATGGTAAAAATAGTGTGAAAATCAGTTACAATTTTGTGGAATGATGTTTTTTTTCCAATTATATGCAGTCACGTCAATAAATCGTTATAGTGCAGGAATTTGTATGTTATTATTTAATAGAGAACTTAGAAATATTACTATCTAAAAAATTAAGCCAAGTCAATAAATCGTAATAGTGCAGGAATTTGTATGTTATTAATTAATAGGGAACTTAAAAATAATGTTATCTAAAAAATTTTAGTTTTAGACTAACTTAGCTTGGCTTTTTATAGTATTTCACAACAATATTCTGATAATTTCGTCAATAAATATTAAAAGTGCGATACTTTCTGTATTGCACTGTTAATATTTATTGACGAAATTATCAAATATTGTTTTTTAGATAGTATTATTTCTAAGTTCTCTATTAATTAATAACATACAAATTCCTGCACTATTGCGATTTATTGGCGTGACTTAATTTTTTAGATAACATTATTTTTAAGTCACGCCAATAAATCGCAATAGTGCAGGAATTTGTATGTTATTAATTAATAGAGAACTTAGAAATAATACTATCTAAAAAATTAGGTCACGTCAATAAATCGTAATAGTGCAGGAGTTTGTATGTTATTTATTAATAGAGAACTTAGAAAAAATATTATCTAAAACATTAAGTCACGTCAATAAATCGTAATAATGCTGGAATTTGTATGATATTAATTAATAGGGAACTTAGGAATAATGTTATCTAAAAAATTAACGATATGATCCCACTAAGGAAAAAACAAACAAATAACGTTACATCAACATTCTAGCAACATTAACCGTTGATTTAATGTTGATAAAACATTACCTAAATGTGTTTGCTCAGTAGGATACCACGTAATATTTTTTTTAAATAGTAAAAAAATTATAAAATCAGTTACACTTTTGTGGAATGACGGTTTTTTTAATTACATGCAGAGTTAAGTCACGTCAATAAATCGTAATATCGCAGGAATTCGTTGTTTTCTTAAAAGAGTTTAATTTGAAGATTCAAACGAGTGTTTTCCACTCCCAGGTTAAGCATGAAGTAAAATTTCGAGTTTAGAAAAGCCTGAAAATTTGGTTTGGTCGCGTAGCGCGAAGCGCGGAGCGACCAAACCAAATTTTCAGGCTTTTCTAAACTCGAAATTTTACTTCATGCGCCACGCGTATAAAACACTAATTCCAAGTGAAGTTTAAAATATCTCACGTTAATTTTATAAATATTTATTTCGTTTAGTCAAATGTTACGTTTTTAAAAATCGACCATTTGCGCTTGAATTTTAGAAAATTGGGTCGCATGAAATAAATAATATTTTTTAATATCAAGTAACGTGAGATCAAATGAAATTGGTATTATTTGAACTTCACGTTAAATCAGTGTTCAAAACGCGTGGCGCATTAAGTAATATTTCGAGTTTACAGAAGCCTTATATTTTATAATATTTATATTTATATATTTTATATTTTATTAACGTGAGATATTTTGAACTTCATTTGAATCAGTGTTCCACAAGCGTGGCGCATGAAGTAAAATTTCGAGTTTAGAAGAGCCTTGTAAAATTTATTAATGTGAGATATTTTAAACTTCATTTGGAATCAGTGTTTTACACGCGTGGCGCATGAAGTAAAATTTCGAGTTTAGAAAAGACTTATAAAATTTATTAACGTGAGATATTTTGAACTTCATTTGGAATCAGTGTTTCATAAGCGTGAACTTCATTTGGAATCAGTGTTTTATGCGCGTGGCGCATGAAGTAAAATTTCGAGTTTAGAAAAGCCTGAAAATTTGGTTTGGCCGCTCCGCGCTTCGCGTTACGCGACCAAACCAAATTTTCAGGCTTTTCTAAACTCGAAATTTTACTTCATGCTTAATCTGGGAGTGGAAACACTCGTTAGAAGCTTCAAATTAACCGCTATTATAAAATCAACGAATGCCTGAAAATTTACAGCCTATACATACGTATGTGTACATAAAATTAAAATACCCCGTATGTTTAATGTTTTATCTCCTGATATTACAAAATATTATTTGTAAAATCATGCAATACTCGTACAAATTAACCGCTTTTATAAAATCAACGAATGCCTGAAAATTTACAGCCTATATGTGTACATAAAATTAAAATACCCCGTATGTTTAATGTTTTATCTCCTGATATTACAAAATATTATTTGTAAAATCATGCAATACTCGTACATTACAGTCAACGCCTAGCAACGTTCCATTGTTTTTTATTTATCTGATTAGGTTTAATTAAGCACTCGTCTCCTATCAGATGAGTTTTAGCTGTTATCGCTTAATTGGCAGACTGGAATCCATGTGTCACCAAATATCATGGACATTTCGTAATGTCCCAATAGTTTTCAAGATATTTAACTAGTGAACGAAAACATGAATCTAATCAAGCATGTGGGTCAAGATTAGTGTAAATACCTACTCAAAGTTCTATAACATTGTAATCCTAGTTATTTAGTAGATAATCCATGCGCGGATATTTATCGACTTTTTTTAAGAAAATGTTATAAAATAAACTCGTTGAGCTTAATTTATAAAATATTTAATGTATGTATTAATAAAATTTGGTGAAGAAAAACACTTATTATGTTCCATTATTTTATTTTCAGTTTGCTGACACGTGTTTCGATCTTTACAGATCATTATCAAAGGTTATATTGTATGTATTAATACTGTATGTGTTAATACATTTAAAAATTATTTCATAAATAATAATTAACGGCTTTATTTTAATTCAATATACCTTGTGTTTTATTTAAGTATGGCTATAGGGATTTACATGGTATAAACTGTACCCCATGTTAACTTTTGTTGTAGTATAAATTTGAAACAATTTTTTTGTTTTATTGATAAATCACATCGAGACCAAGTTGAAATAGCGCAAAAATTGATATTAAAAATTATGCTAAAACAGCCATATAGGTACCCAAGTGCTAAAGTGTTTGAGGATTTTGGTGTTCCGGACCTAAATAAACTATATATCACTGCGATTGCAAAATACATATTTAAAAACAAAACTAACCCATCAATATTATATATGCATACACATAACTATCAGACCAGAATTGCAGAAAATAACTTTGCATATAATAAAAAAATTAAAAAGACGATAGGAAGATCAGACATATTATATTACACTGCCAAAGTCTATAATTACTTAACAAAAGAATTGAATATCAAGAACATTCATAACTACAACGAATTTAAATGCAAGTTGAAGAGACCATTGAAAGATGTTGATCCTGATGTTGCCTTAAAAATTTTGGGAAGGGAAGCGTAATAGTTAGGTTAATCTTATTATTATATTACTCTGTTAGCAAAATAATTTTGTATTTTCATTTTTCATTTTTCTTCTTATTTCATTTTTATTTTTTCTCTTCTTGGATTTTTATATGTTATCTTATTTACTAGTTAATATGAAAAATAATAAGGAAGTCTCCTCCGTCTCTACAAGCTATTAGCTTCGAGACAAGGAAACTACTAAATTACAATACTTTGGAATAAGCGTTTATTTTATTTTAATTACCATACTCTGTTATATAATTGTATAAGTTATTGGGAAAAAATGTTTATGAATAAAAAAAAAAATCAACATTATTTCTACAAAATGTATTATGCTAGAAGGACATAAAAATGTTAGGTTTGTATATTTTTGCTTTCAACGTTGAAATTAATAATATAAATAATTAAGCCACATAATCTATTTGGCAAAAATGTCATAATGTAAGTATGTGTTGCTAAAATTGAAACCAAAATAAATAATTCTAACATGTTTATGTCCTTCTGATACCAAAGAGGAACTTTTCCTTTGAGTTTACATACACACATTAGGAAATTTTCAGGCATTCGTCGATTTAGGCTTTTCTTAACTCGAAATTTCACTTCATGCTCCACGCCTATAAATCACTGATCTCCAGTAAATGTGAAAATATACCGCTTTTGAAGTATTTTTTTACTTTCGAACTTAAAATCAGTGTTTTACATGCGTGGCGCATGAAGTAAAATTTCGAGTTTAGAAAAGCCCCGTGAAAATTTGTCTCGGGTCGCTGCGCGACCCTCGACAAATTTTCTACGCGGGGCTTTTCTAAACTCGAAATTTTACTTCATGCTTAGTCTGGGAGTGGAAACACTCGTTAGAAGGTTTAAATTATAATAAAAATACAAATTTATCAAACGCTATAATTATAAGGATATGTAGGATTCCAAATGAGCATCAATTATTCAGATTTGGGTTACAAATTGTTCAGGCTCAATTTAAATATAGAAACATTACTTTTTCGGAGAAATGTATTCGACATGTGCTTTTTATATAAAATTCTAAATGGGTACATTAACTGTTCATCTCTCTTAGGAGCACTGGAGTTCTGGCATAAGCGCGGAGGATCATTGACGAGATCTAGAGTTTTATTTAGGGAAAAAAATCATAGAACTGCGTACGGTGGCAATAATCCTTTGTCCAGATTAATGCATTCGGCCAACTGCTTGCTCTGATCCCCGAATTTCGATCCATTTGCGAACAATTTTTTATGTTTTCGAAGAGCACTGGTGGTCATTAATCTGGATAAAACTTTTGAAGATTATGTTAGAATTAGCAATGTAGTTATCATAACGTATGTGTGTAGTCATTCTGCGGCTCTTAAACTTTTGTTATTTCTTATTTTGTATTATTTCAATGTTAAAGAGGTATCTCGTGAATAAATAAATAAATAAATAAATAAATAAATAAATAAATAAATAAATAAATAAATAAATGTACACTTAAAAGAAAAAATCGCTGTATTAATAATACAAATTATTAAACTACAAAATCCACTTGGCGAAAATGTCATAATGTAAGTATTAGTTTTGTTAAACTAGAAAGCAAAAATTAAGAATTCTAACATGTTTATGTCCTTCTAACAATGAACATTTTGTAGAAAAGTTTTTAATTTATTAATAAAAACAAAAATGTGTTTCGAACTTGGACGACAACAAAAGTTAACATGGGGTACAATTTTTACCATGTAAATCCCTATTGCCATACTTAAATAAAACGCACTGTATGAACCCATCATAATCCCACTTTTAAATTTATAGAGTTAATTAATTAATTAATTATTGTTTATTGGCGGCATACGCCTTTTTACAAAATAATACATAAATCTACAAGTACTGGTATATAAAACATGAAACACATAAATTCTAACTCATATGTATATAAACATCCTACATTATAAATGTTATAAACAAAATAATATTATGATATATCATAAAATGAAAAACTAAATATAATATTTCGCGATAAAATAGTATGCAGACTGCATACATTAAAACATTAAGAAAACATTAACCTCTATGTTTCAATTTAATCTTAAAATTAGCAAAAGATTCATTAACGCTCTAAACCGCTTTTTTACGAAGTCACACATACAACCCAATCTGGTTTTAACAATTCTATATCGCGCATAATGAAGTTAGGCAATATTTTTAACAATTACGATTGGTTTGATTTATAAACCAATCGTAATTGTTAAAAATATTCCCTAACTTCATTATGCGCGATATAGAATTGTTAAAACCAGATTGGGTTGTATGTGTGTCTTCGCAAAAAAACGGTTTAGAGCGTGTCCTTCTGCTGCTAGTATGAAACAATATATTTTCTAATAAATTAGATAAGTTAATATGTCCATGTAATTAACAATAGTATGAACTATAATATTCCAGTTTGTGAATTAAATTCACTTGGTTTTGTTTCACTTATATTTTTTTATTTTTAACTAGTTTCGGCTTAATATCATTATCAAGAATGATGTACAAATGGATTTGTTCGGGAATATATACAGATTTATTGGGCATTTAATATCGGGGAATTTCAGAGGTCTTCGTTGTCGTTAACCACATTTTTACTTGCCCTTAAAGCTTTTGAAATTTCTAAACCCTCCTGATAATTAAGCGTTAATCCCTTATTACCTGTGTGTAGAATTTTTAAATCGTCTAAAGAAAAGATGTGATTAGATGTGATACAGTGTTTAGAGAAACTATAAAAGTATTTTCGTAATTGTTTGTGCTGTTTCTTTTATTTTTAAATTAAAAACAAAACAAAAGAAACAGCACAAACAATTACGAAAACACTTTTATAGTGTGACAAAGTCAGACCCAACAATATGGAATAGTTTGGAACACATTAAGCCACTGTCTTTACAAACCAAAAATATTTTAAAAGGAAAGAATAATATGATAATTTTGACAAATACAAATAATATTAGGTAATTTTATTTATTTATTTATTTAACGGTTTCACCTTTTACAATAGTGTATACATATATATATATATATAGAACTTTAACGCAACAATAATGTTCCACAAAAATATAACAAGTGGGGTGTGAATATACATAATATAAATCAAACACAAGCTTAAAGTAACTAATTAAAGTAAAAATAAAAGAAATAAACAATAGTAGCACTATAGCAAATAAATAATATAGAAATAAATTGTATCTCAACTAAGAATTGAAAAATCAATAGATCTTAATTGAGATTTGAAGGCTGTAAATGAAGTCCCAAAGAGAGTGATGGTTCTAAATCGATCAATAATATTATAATGTCTCATCATTCTGCTCAATGGACTATTTCTGCCAAAGTTTGAGCGGTGAAAATGCTCACGAAATGTTAGGTTAATACGTGTATTGCTAGGCACGTTGAAATTAATTAAATGGAGGAACTCAGAGCAGTCTATTATCGAATTTACAATTTTGAATAGAACACAGAAATCAAAATAAATGCGCCTATTTTCAAGGCTGGCTAAGTTAATTGTAGCCAGCATATGAGTGCGACTATAATTTATTCTTAAAATGCCAAATTTGTAACTAATATTTAATAGGAATTTGTTTTGCACTCGTTCGATTTGGTCTTTACGGTTGGAATAATGTGGAAACCATATACATGACGCGTATTCTACTTGAGTTCTGACTAATGTGATATAAAGTAATTTTTGTGTGCGAATGGAAAAGTTTGTACCATACGTAAAAATAAAGCCTAAAGTTTGCATGGCTTTACAACAAATGTTATCAATATGCTTCGCAAAAGACAAACGACAATCGAAGGTTACACCTAAGTCTTTAATGTGTTTTACTGATGATAAAAGTTGATTATCAATATAATATTGGTTTTCGGATATGTGACCTCTGCCAAACGATATTGCACAACATTTATTGATATTCCGAAATAGAGAATTATCACAGCACCATTGATGTAAATGATCAAGATCGGATTGCATCAATATCCGGTCAGCAGGATTGTTAATAATACGAAAGATCTTTAGATCGTCAGCAAACAAGAGTAACTTGCAATGAACAACGTAACTGGTAATGTCGTTAATAAATAATAGGAATAAAATAGGGCCACAATAGGATCCTTGAGGGACACCAGAAGTTACCGTAATTGGATTTGAAACAAAGCTGTTAAGTTTCACAAATTGTTGCCTATTATTTAAGTAACTGAACAACCACTTTGTAACTTGCGGCCCGAAACCAAGATTTTCGAGTTTATTGATTAAAATGGAATGGGAAACACGATCAAAGGCTTTTGAAAAGTCAGTGTAAACCTAGTCGACCTGTTTCCCATCCTCAAATGCGCTTAACAAAAATGACTGATATAAAATAAGATTCGTTAAAGTAGATTTTCCTTCACAAAATCCATGTTGTCTATTGCAAATCACATTCTTACATGCCCATATCAACTGCTCAGATATTATTTTATCAAATAATTTTGGTATTACTGACGGTGTTGCTATACCTCTGTAGTTCTTAACGTCGCCCCGATTTCCTTACTTGAATAATGGTGTGATAAAACTTGTTTTCCAATAACTAGGAAATACGCCAGATTTAAATTAAAACACTTGTTTAGTTTCATGTTGATGTATTAAATTTCCTAACACGTGTTTCGATCAATGACAAGCAATCTCAAAGGAATTGGACGCGTAGCGCGAAGCGCGGAGCGGCCAAACCATATTTTCAGGCTTTTCTAAACTCGAAATTTTATTTCATGCGCCACCGGTACAAAACACTGACATATTACGAAGCTTAAAACACACCACTAAACTTTACATTGAATCAGTGTTTTGTACAGGTTGCGCATGAAGTAAAATTTCGAGTTTAGAAAAGCCTGAAAATTTGGTTTGGCCGCTCCGCGCTTCGCGCTACGCGACCAAACCAAATTTTCAGGCTTTTCTAAACTCGAAATTTTACTTCATGCTTAGCCTGGGAGTGGAAAACACTTGTTTAAAGCAATCTCAAAGGAATTACAAAAATAATATTAACAGTTATTTTTGTAATTCCTTTGAAAATGATCGTCATTAACCGAAATACATTTTAGGAAACTGAATACAACAGCATGAAACTAAACAAGTGTTTTAATTTGAAATTACCTAATATTATAATTTCGTTTCATCAAGAGTGCAGTGAACAAAGTATTTACTGTAAACACAAATAATTTAGAAAAATTAATAGTTAACAATAAAATTTAAACTGAAAATTGTAAATTTAAGAAAATTGACTTAAAATGTGACGATTGTGATGCAGTGTACATAAAACAAACCGGCAGATCTTTTGATATCAGGTTAAAAGAGCACAAAAAAGACATAGATAATTAAAATCAAACTACCGGTTTTTCTAAACACTGTATCACATCTAATCATCACTTTTCTTCGAACGATTTAAAAATTCTACACACAGGTAATATTAGACAAAAGATTTCACATTTGTTTCAAAGTAAAACTACGTTCACAAATTTTAACAAGCGTCAGTTGTTAATAAAATTTGGCGAGAAAAGTCATAATATAAAAACGAATTAAAATTAATATCGACTTTCTGCAAAATGTTTGTCCAAATATTCATTGAAACAACTACTTCTCGAGCTAATACCCCGACAGATATTGAATTATACAATGAATATTTGAGTTACACGACAGCACTGCTGTTCTATATATAATTTATATGCAAAATGCAACATCAGGTCAAATTATTTTCTAACCAAACTAAATGAAGCAAAAGAAAATTGAAATAAATTGAAAAAAATTACAGGGAATTAATTTTAATTTTCTTAAGCCATCTATAGACGCGTTTCGAGATTTATCCCTCATCAGTATAGCTATGCTTCAGATTTTCAATACAAAAAATATTAAAATAAAATAAACAGGAAACTTACAGGAACGTCGAAGTGTGTCGTCGAAATTGTCTTTATGTGAAAAAAGTCATATTCTAACAAATGTTCATTTTAACGTTGATCTCGTATCTTAAATACGGGACACCCTGTATAAATTTGGTCAATTTTGTTGTATTTCTTGACTGTTATTTTGGCTACATTTCAAATTTCAGTTTGTGATTAACAAAGTTACTACCTTTGTTAATCACAAAGATAAACTGAAATTTGAAATGTAGCCAAAATAACAGTCAAGAAATAGAACAAAATTGACCAAATTTATATAGGGTGGGTATTTAAGATACAAGATCAACGTTAAATTTTTCTAATAGCAGCCATATTATATTTTTACACCATTGAAAAAAAAACAGGAAATTTGAACTGGAAACTATATACCATATGTCAATGAAAGACAACATTTATATTTAAAAATAATTGGAACACTGCATAAAAACTGCTAATTTGATTGTATATTCTAAGGGTTACTTTAAGTTATGTCTTCTCTTCTCTTCTCTTCTCTAAGTGCCCTCTCCGCTGCGAAGTTTGGCAATCATCAATGCTATTCTTATCTTTGAAATAGCTGTTCTGAATAATTCGGTAGATGTGCAATGGAACCATTCTCTCAGATTTCGGAGCCAAGATGTACGTCGGCGTCCAATACTTCTCCCTCCTTGGATCTTTCCTTGCATGATCAGCTGCAGCAGTTGGTATTTCGATCCTCTCATTACGTGGCCCAAGTATTCAAGCTGTCGTCTTTTGATGGTTATTAGAATTTCTCGTTGTTTATCCATTCTTCTGAGAATCTCGACATTGGTAACTTTGTCGGTCTATGACACCCCAAGTATCCTGCGATAAACCCACATCTCGAAGGCTTCTAGTTTATTGGTGTCTTTCTTATTTAGTGTCCATGACTCCATACCATAGAGCAATATGGAGAAAACGTAGCATCTAACTGATCGCATTTTAAGGTTTAAATTGATGTCATGGGTACAGAATACACGTTTCATGCTCACGAACGATGCGCGAGCTTTTTCGATCCTTATTCTTATTTCTTGCGTTAAGTCGTTGTTGTTACTAACATTAGTTCCTAAGTAGTTATATTTGTGTACACGATCTATGGGGTGGCCGTGGATGTAGATGTTCCCGTGATCTCTATGTGTCTTTGAAATAATCATGAATTGCGTTTTCTTCTCATTCAGTGATAGACCTTTCTCCTCACTAGCTGCTACTACTTTGTTTATAATGTGTTGTAGTTCTTCCAGGGTTTCCGCTATTAGGACCGTGTCGTCTGCGTATCTGATGTTGTTGATAGCTTTTCCGTTGATCTTTATGCCTATCTCCTCTTCCTCTAGCACTTTTTTTATGATCTCTTCACAGTAAATGTTAAACAGTAACGGTGACAATACACATCTTTGCCTGACTCCTCTTTTTATTTGGATTTCATCGGTCTTATCGCTCCCCACTTGAACTACTGCTTTCTGCCCGTAATAAAGATTCGATATTATTCTTATATCGCGCGTGTCTAGTTGCTTTGCTTTTAATATCTCAACAAGTTGCTCGTGTCTGACCTTATCAAATGCTTTGTTGTAGTCAACAAAGCAGGCAAAAACTTCTTGATTTACATCTAGGCATCTTTGGGATAGTATATTAAGCGCAAACAATGCTTCCCGTATACCATACCCATTTCGGAATCCAAATTGAGTTTCACCTATTTTGAATGATTTTGAGGAGGATTTTAAGCGCGTGACTCATTAAGCTGATCGTACGATAGTCACCACACTGCTTAGCGTGTGTCTTTTTTGGGATGGTGACAAATGTTGACAATAACCATTCTTGCGGTATTCTGCCGGTCATGTAGATCTTGTTGAACAATCTCACTAGTACATGCATCTGGTCTTCTTGTATCAGCTTGAGTAGTTCTGTCGGTATTTCGTCTGGTCCTGGTGCCTTTCTGTTCTTTGACGATTTTATAGCATGTGTCACTTCTTCTTCTGTTATACTTGGGCCTGTTTCTTCTTGCAATTCATTGATAAGGGGTTGATTTCTGTCATCTTTAAAGAGATCTTCCACGTATTCCTGCCATGCTTTTAGTTTGTCTTTTATGTCTACGATGATATTGCCGTGTCTGTCGGTGAGTATGGATGACTGTTTTCTATTCTTGTCACTGAGTTCCTTTACTTTCTTGTGCATGTTGAATGCATCATACTTGGTTCCAAGATCTTCAATTTCGTTACATTTTTCCTCGAGCCATACTTTTTTTTGCATAACGTATTTTGTTTCTAATCTCTGTATTAAGTTTTTGTATTGCTCCACGTTTTTGTTTTTAAATGTTCTTCTTTTGTTCAAAAGTGACATAATTTCGTTAGTCATCCAGTCTCATCCAGTTATGTACAAAGTTACAATTCTATATCTCTTTTCTTTCCAAATTTTATATATACTATAGACATCTAACATATTATTGTATAAATGAAATTGCCAATTCTTGGTTGCAGAATATTTCAAACATTAAAAGTGCGATTCTTTTCGCAATCTACAACAAGTTAGTCTTAAAAAGACTATATCAAACACTCATTGAAACAACTACTTCCCGGGCTAATACCCCGACGGACATTGGATTATACAACAAGTGTTTGCTGTTACATACAGTAACCTACTGCAAATGTAACAATTGGGGTAAAATTATTCAGGCCATCTATAGATGCGTTTCGAGATTTATCTCTCATCAGTATAGCTTTGCCATTCCCTCTAAACAATTTTACACCTTAGACTGGCGGTCACGTTACCGTTCAAACATATGTATAAATGAAATTTCATTTATACATATTGCGAAAAGAATCGCACTTTTAATGTTTAACATATTATTATTTACCGATGTTTGTTTAATCCTTTTAAATCATAGTCGTTTTTGTAAATTTCCTAAGTTTTCGTTACATTAATAAATGCTAACACTTCTTATAAATTTTCCACGATTTCCACCATTTTTCGTAAATTTCCAAGTTATTAGTCAATTGAGTGGTCTAACTGCAAAATTCACATTCTCCACTTTTTTGTAAAAATTGAGTTAACGGTTTTTTCAAGTCCGCTATATTAAAGTACACGTGTTTTTTTGCAATTTGCCAAAAGTTTTTAAAAGTGGAGAATATAAGTTTTGCAGTTAGATCGCATAGTTTTTAAATCCTTAATGCATTTCCATTTTCTTTGATTTTAAATTTTCTGAATTTTCGTTACGCGCTATGCGGCCAAACTAAATTTTCAGGCTCTAAACTCGAAATTTTACTTAATGCGCCACGCGTATATAACACTGACTCCAAGTGAAGTATCTCACGTTAATAAATTTTATAAATATTTATTTCGTTTAATTAAATGTTCCGCTTTTAAAAATCGACCAATTTGCGCTTGAATTTTACAAAATTTGGCCGCATGAAATAAACATTCGCTATTATTTGAACTTCACGTTAAATCAGTGTTTAAAATGCGTAGCGCATGAAGTAAAATGTCGAGTTTAGAAAAGCCTTTTAAAATTTATTTACTTGAGATATTTTGAAATTTATTTGGAATCAGTGTTTTATACGCGTGGCGCATGAAGTAAAATTTCGAGTTTAGAAAAGCCTGAAAATTTGGTTTGGTCGCATAGCGCGTAGCGCTATGCGACCAAACCAAATTTTCAGGCTTTTCTAAACTCGAAATTTTACTTCATGCTTAATCTGGGAATGGAAAACCCTCATTTATAGCTCTAATTTAAATATTCCCTTCTCTCTTAATCTAAATATTCCCTTCATATGCATACAGAGAGTTTTATGTAACACCGAACATTTTCATAACGAGAATATTTCTTTGAAGTATACATATGCATTTCGTTGTACATTTTCCGACGCTCGGTTTATTAAGAGAATTCAATTAGAACTGTAAACGAATGTTTTGCACTCCCAGGCTAAGCATGAAGTAAAATTTCGAGTTTAGAAAAGCCTGAAAATTTGGTTTGGTCGCGTAGCGCGAAGCGCGGAGCGGCCAAACCAAATTTTCAGGCTTTTCTAAACTCGAAATTTTACTTCATGCGCCACCGGTACAAAACACTGACATATTACGAAGCTTAAAACACACCACTAAACTTTACATTGAATCAGTGTTTTGTACAGGTTGCGCATGAAGTAAAATTTCGAGTTTAGAAAAGCCTGAAAATTTGGTTTGGCCGCTCCGCGCTTCGCGCTACGCGACCAAACCAAATTTTCAGGCTTTTCTAAACTCGAAATTTTACTTCATGCTTAGCCTGGGAGTGGAAAACACTTGTTTAAAGCTTTAAATTGAGTTCTCTTAATAAACCGAGCGTCGGAAAATGTACAACGTATGCATACGTATACTTAAAAGAAATATTCTCGTTATGAAAATGTTCGGTGTTACATAAAACTCTCTGTATATTAAATATATTTCACCAAGTTACTAAGTTTTAAGTAAGAAATGAAATCAGGAGTCAAAAACAATAATATTTACCCAACAGTTTCCTCCAAACTCGTGTTTGATTTTATATATACGTTTCATTATTAAACATAATAATTTCACAATAAATCACTTTTTACTCTCACTGACTATAGAGGCTTCTACTTCGTTATACATTGTTGAACATAAATAAAACACTGTTTATCACTTTGTTTGTATAACAATTGGTTTAATTGGTGACTATAGTTTCGATACTACACGTATCATTATCAAACCGTTAGTAACAAAAAACTACAAAGGAACATTATTTATATTTGTAAATTTTCTAATAACAGCGTTAAAGAGGGGGTGTATTTTTACTCTATTTGTACAACACGTTTTTATTTAATGAAAGTGCAGTTTCGACAAATTTAGTTTGTCATTATCAAATATAAAGTGGTAGGTGAGAAAATAAGAAAGTAAATTTATCGAAACTCCAACCACATTACATAAATAAGTATTGTATCGTATGTTCAATAAAAAAGAACCTCTAGAGTGCTATGGATAATATTGTAGGTTGGCAATTCTGAAGTTATATATTATAAGTATTATGTCTGATGTTTTATAAGCCAATTCCTAACGCGGGTAGCCAACTTAAATTAAAACAAAAATTAAATCATGGCACTCTATAAGCTTTTTTATTAAACATACTATACAAACAAAGTAGAAAATATTATATTGTTCATTGTTAAAAATTTTAAAATAATGAAGAATATTTATAATTAAAAGTATATTTATTTATAATTATAATCTAAAAAGTAGAAGTATTTTATTGTTCGTTATTTTAATAATAAAATAATAAAGAATATTCATTACTACAAGTTTATTTATTTAATAAAAAAAATTCCTAATAGTAGATCCGTTTTTCTTGATTTGTTCTTTTCTATATTTTCTATGTCTTTTCTAATATTTTAGAGTGTGAAGTTGCATTATCGAATAACTTATTATCAAATACAAGTCAACATCATTATGCTTATGATATTTCGATTTCTGTGTGTGTTTATAAACCGCTACAATCTGTACAAAAAATATTTTTATATCATCTTGCCGATTTTGATGCTTTAAATCACTTTTATAATATTATGTTTAGTTGTTCTGAGTGGAAATCTTTAGTAATCGATGCTGATATTAATATGTTAGTTGACTATTTCTATAATATTGTTAATAACGGTATAACTAATTTCATTCCTCAGAAAGTATTTAAGGATAGCGATAGCTACTATCCTAAATGGATGACGCAAGATCTTAAGCTTCTCATAAGAAGAAAGAAATCTGCTCATATCAAATACAAACAAACAGGCAATCTTGATGACTATTTATTGTTTAATTCGTTACGAAGTCAATGCAAGAAATTAACAAATTTATTGCACTCAAATTTTTTATCAGACGTCGAAGCTAAAGTCAATGCAAACTCTAATTACTTCTGGAAGTATGTCAAAGATTTAAAGAGCAACGATGGCATTCATAATGTCATGGAATTTGATTCAAGAACGGGTTCAGACGGTAATCAGATTGCTGATATGTTTGCCGAGTACTTCGCTACTGTTTATACCAATGACGCTAGTCCATATACTAACGCTTCGTTACAGTCAATAATTATAATTATTATTATATCTCGGTCAATAATTATAAGTTCGTAATTTCCAAGGAGGGTGTTTTTAATGAAATAATGTCTCTAAACTCAAGTAAAAGCTTAAGCCCTGATGGCATCTCTCCCTATCTTTTAGTTAACTGTATTTATTCATTATGCGGTCCTATACCCGATATATTTTCTATGTCTTAGGCACAAGGTGAATTCCCATCAATCTGGAAACTAAGCTATATCAATTCTATCTTTAAATCTGGGGAACGGAAGCTTATATCAAATTAACATATAGGGGCGTTTGTCTTCAATCTTACATACTGAAAATACTTGACAAAATAGTTGCGACACAAATGCATTGGGTTGTTAAAATGTTTTTGTCAGAGAATCAGCATGGTTTTGTACCGGGTCGGTCAACAAATACAAATCTTTTATGTTTTAATCAATATTTGTTGAAGGCTTTCGAAAATAATAGTCAAATTGATTGCATATACCTAGATATTTCGAAGGCCTTCGACAGAGTCGATCATAATATTCTATTACATAAAATAAGATCATTAGATTTTAATGATATGGACGTTCGTTGGGTATCTGACTTTTTAAGTAACAGGTTTAAAATGGTAAAAATACACAATTACATTTCTAAACCAATTTCTGTAACATCAGGGGTTCCGCAAGGAACTCACTCTGGGCCAATATTATTTTTACTATTTGTAAACGACATTTAAGACATTATTACTAACAGAAAGGTTTTATTGTATGCTGACGACATCAAAATATATCGGATCGTTAAATCGTTTGAAGATTGTAAAAGCCTGCAGGATGACTTAAATAAGATTAATGACTGGTGCTACTCCAATAAATTACACCTTAATGTGAAAAAATGTAATCTTATTTCATATTGTAGAAAACGCTCCAGTCTCAATTACGCATACAGCATTGATGGAAATGATTTAGCTAAATCAGCAGAGCTGATAGATTTAGGAGTGACATTCGATAATAGGCTTGCATTCAACTCACATATCAGTAACGTTTGCTCCAAAGCTTTAAAAATGTGGGGTTTTGTCTGGAGGGTGTGTAAAGATTTGGGTCCATCGTGTTTAAAACGATTATATTGTGCATTGGTTCGCTCCAAAGTTGAATATGCTTCGGTAATATGGTCTCCATATCAATCAACACATATTAATAGATTGGAACAAATACAACATAAGTTTTCACGTAGCATGGAGTACAAATTGGGTAGATGTCATAGGCAAGGTTGCTTGCTACGAGGAAATAATGACCGATTTGAACATTAGACCCCTAGCTGATCGTCGCTTATCAGCAGATTTATGCATGATCTACAAAATAGTAAACAATTTAATTGATTGTCCTAATATTTTGGAGCAACTTCATTTTTATACTCCATCCAACTGCCGAAATCTGAGGAATACGCCCATTTTCCGCTTGCAGACATTCACTACAAACTACTCCAGAATGATCCACTGGCCAGAATGATGAGGACAGCAAATAGCTTGGCCGATAGGGAGTGGTTCGATTTATTTAATTCAAATTTTGATAGTTTTAAGTGTAAACTGAAGAGGATGCTTTAGATTTGTGATTTTTATTGTTATTATTTTGTGAATAGTTTTAATTTTTTGAATGGCTCGAATTAATAATATTAATAGTATTATTTAATTATAAATGAAATTGCCAATTCTTGGTTGCAGAATACACCAAACATTAAAAGTGCGATTCTTTTCGCAATCTACAACAAGTTAGTCTTGCAAAGACTATATCAAACACTCATTGAAACAACTACTTCCCGGGCTAATACCCCGACGGACATTGAATTATACAACAAGTGTTTGCTGTTACATACAGTATAGATGGCCTGAATAATTTGACCCAAATTGTTACATTTGCAGTAGGTTACTGTATGTAACAGCAAACACTTGTCTAATTCAATGTCCGTCGGAGTATTAGCCCGGGAAGTAGTTGTTTCAATGAGTGTTTGATATAGTCTTTGTAAGACTAACTTATTGTAGATTGCGAAAAGAATCGCACTTTTAATGTTTGTATTATTTAATGTAATGTAATTTTGATTGTTGTTTGAATTATTAGTGCTCTATTTTTGTTAAAAGGGGTTTTCCCGTATAAATAAATAAATAAAAAAATTATAATGTACAAAGTAGAAGTATTTTATTGTTCGTTATTTAAAACGCGGTTAGCCAACTTAAATTAATACAAAAATTAAATCATGGCACTCTAGAGTGCTTTTTTATTAAACATAAGATACAAAGTAGCAAATATTTTATTGTTCATTGTTAAAAATTTTAAAATAATGAAGAATATTTATAATTAGAAGTTTATTTATTTATAATTATAATGAACAAAATAAAAGTATTTCATTGTTCGTTATTTAAATTTTAAAATAATAAAGAAATTTAGTGCCTCTACCAAATAACAACAGTTAATTAGACCATTAACAATTTTGTGTAAGAAAGTCAAATTTAAAAATACTCTTCTTTCAGCTAACGATCTCAGGTTCAATAGCGATAACATGCCACTATGACTAATTTATTTAAAATTGTAATGTACAAATTAGAAGTATTTTCTTGTTCGTTATTTAAATTTTAAAAAGATAAAGACTATTAATAATTACAAGTTTATTTATTTAAAATTATAATGATCAAAGTAGAATTATTTTCTTGTTCGTTATTTAAATTTTAAAATGATAAAGAATATTCATAACTACAAGATTATTGATTTGAAATTATAATGTATAAAGTAGAAGTATATTACTGTTCGTTATTTAAATTTTCAATTAATGAAGAATATACATAATTACAAATTTATTTATTTAAAATCGACGGCGTGAACGCCATCTTAAGCTTATTTGATGGTGAATGAAAAAAAAAATATTTTTTTATCACAATAAATAAATTTCAAAAATATCAATTGTTTACTTATAACAATAAATAAATTTCAAAAATATCAATTGTTTACTTATCATAACTTTAAATAAATACTGAACACAAAATCAAACTTTTGAAATTTATTTATTGTGATGAAATATATTTCACATTTTGTATTGTAGAGGCTTCTACTTCGTTATACATGTTAATTTAACAATAAAACACTTTACACTTTGTTTGTATAACACTTATTTATTTTTCGTGACTGCAGTTTCGGCAACTTTAGCTTGCCATTATCACTACACGTTTGATAATGGCAAGCTAAAGATGCCGAAACTGCAGTCACGAAAAATAAATAAGTGTTATACTAACAAAGTTTAAAGTGTTTTATTGTTAAATATATTTCAGGAAAAAAAAACTCAAGCATTAAACAACATTTCATCATAATAAATAAATTTTTAAAATATGAATTGTTTTCTTATCATAACATAAAATAAATGTTGTGTTCAGTATTTATTTTAAGTTATGATAAGATAATAATCCATATTTTTAAAATGTATTTATTGTGATGAAATATATTTCAGAAAAAAATATACTCCATAGATTATTTTTTCTCTAATACTACTACTTATTTTTGTTTTATTTAGATTTTGAATAAATGAATAATTTGCATAATTAAACTTAAAATTAAGAACTTACCTTTGAAACTCTCTCCACTCACGGCTATGGGTGCCATCATGGCTGCTCAAAATATTTATAGCTGCCGTTATCTAATCTGATCCCACTTAATTCACCTTATCTTCTTATGAAAAAAGAGCATTTTTGTTTTGAAACAACAAGCGAACAAAATCAAAACTAGATATTGTGTACTTATCTACAAAGTATCAATAAATATTAAGTGTGGATATAATATAACATATAAAATTACGAAAAAACTATTCGTGAAAATGCATACAATGTCTTATTAATTAAGACATTGTTTGCATTTTCACGAATAGTTTTTTCGTAATTTTATATATTATGTTTAAAGTGTGCAAACTATAAGAAGCGTAAGCTTATTTTCTCGAATTCAAATAGTTTTCAATTTGAATTTATCGTGTATATAATACTTAGTTTTCAATACCATAGTAAAAAAAACCACAAAAAAATATATACACGGTGTCCCATTTTAAAGTTCCACCTGTAATATCTTCAGAATCATGCACCGAATACAAAAATGTTTCAAATAAAAGCCTCATAAATAAAACACGGTTTTAACTTTGTTTGTATAACTGAGACTTTATTAACCCATTATGTGCCATTGATGCATATACGTAACATTATTAATTTTATGGTAATTAAATTACTCAATAACTTAATTTGATATATTATATTATTTAACTTGACAATGTAAATATTTTGTTATTGAAATATCTTGATTATTACTCGTTTAAATAAAATGTTTGCAGTGTATTTCTAGCTTCACAATATTTCAGTGTTTTATACGCGTGGCGCATGAAGTAAAATTTCGAGTTTAGAAAAGCCCCGTGAAAATTTGTCTCGGGTCGCTGCGCGACCCTCGACAAATTTTCTACGCGGGGCTTTTCTAAACTCGAAATTTTACTTCATGCTTAGTCTGGGAGTGGAAATATACGTTCTAAACTTTATATTGCACGTTTTTATACAAAATCGACGAATGCCTTACATTTACAGCGTATACATTATTTATATTTAAAAGAAAAACTCATAAAATGTAATACAATAAGTCATTCGTAGAACTAATACAAAGAAGTGTAGAATTTTACCTAAAATCCACTTTTAGAGTTAACTCTATAATTGCTCGGCCGTTAATGGGTTAAGTGGCTATAGTTTCGACAACCTTAACTTGTTATATTTTTTTTTTATTTATTTATTTAACGGAAGATCCATTTTACAAAATACATTTTGACAAAATTTTATAACTACAAGAAAAATACAGTAATACTGTTACGTTAATTTTTCATCATTCCGCTATTTTTGGTAAAATTTAAATATAATTTAATTATATTTGTTCATTTGTGAAATTTTCGAACCTCTCACAATTCAAAACAATGTTTCTTTTTTGTAAACGAATCAATCACCTGCGTGCGCGGTCGATTAATCTCGCGCATTTGTTCTTCGCGTCTTGCGCACTCTCCTTTTAGCAACTCTCGAGCGGTTCACGCATTCATTGTTTAAGAGTTACACGTGTGTTTGATTGGAAATTGGGTTAAACCATTGTCGGTTTCCTCGAGTTAGAGGGATTTGTATCCATATCAAGCAGCAATTAGGTAAATTCGTTGGATTTTTGTAGTTTACTTACGCCTGAGGCGGAGATATACGTGGCAATTCTTTTCATCCTCAATTCCATCCAGAGGTGAGCATTTTTTTTGTTGATGATTAGGTTAATTCTAATTATTCCGGAATTATTATAGGTTTTATTTCCTGGCTTAAATATTTACTCAATATTTAATTTATTTCAATGCTTATGAGAGTTGACTGGATTATTATCACTCAGCGAGGAGATAAATCGGATTTTTTTTAGAAACCTCATCACCATCCGGAGGTACGCATTATTTTTTGTTGTATCCTGGTTTCAAAATTTAATCATTAAATTCTAATTACGTGGGAATTATTGTAGGTTTTTTTTACGCCTTATTTCTTGAATCTCGATGCTACTGGTTGGTAAACATTTTCCATCCTCCGGAAAAGTGTTCTTGCTGTCGGAATTTTGCTGTCATGTTGATTATGCAATAGGACTCCAGGACAAACCCTTTTGGAAGACTAGTCGTTGGTTGCCGTTGGGTTGGGGTATTGCTGGTCAACGTATCGTGACACTGAATTCTGCTTGGTGAAGAAGTTCGGAAGTTGAAGTAGGTCGGTAAAGATTGGAAAAAGGTGGGAGATTTATTTATTTTCATAAGCCAAAACAAATAAATGACGAGATTTCGAATGACATAATTATTATTAATATAGTGAAATATATCTATAAATATTTTCATTTATGTTGTTAAGATATTTTGGTTTATAATTTAAAGTTTCAATATGTCATTAATTTCATATATAGAATGTGGTGAACGTAACTAGTAGCATGTTGTTGATACATGTTCCCTAATATATACAGTATGTTTTATTACCCTTTGAGTTTAGTAATATAAAGTTAAATTCTGTATGATTACTGAAAAGGTATAGCTATATCTATTTTGAAGATTGTCATTTACGTATGTATATATGTATTTTTTTTTCAATTTAGTTAATCAACATAATTATTTTTATTATATTGAATTTATTCTCAGTGGACATTTCTTACTTACAGTAGAAATATGTCACTATAATTTTTTTGTTTACATCCTTATTTAAATAAATAACTGATTTTTCTGATTTTAAGTTGGGATAGATGTATTTGGCGTTTTTTTTTCTTGTGAATGAATATACGAAATTTATCAAGATCTTGGTTCGTGATAATCCTTTTTGTAGTTACCTTGCCGCTCGTAATCACGTGGCGCTCATTTATTTAAAATCTAGGAACTCCCCCTTCTTCACTGAGTTGGTTTGGTCTTGCGGTAAGTAGAATAGTAACTAGGCAAAAATTCGCGTCACAATACATAAAATAAACTCTCAATACTAAGACAAATAACAAACATTTATACGCTTAAGTTTTCTGATAAACTGTTAGGGTGAGAAGCAAATAAAAATATCAAAATTTGGATGCAGTGAAAACTTGTCATTTTCAAACTCAAACACTTTGAGTTTCAAAATGACAAGTTAAAGTTGTCAAAATTATAGTCACGTAATAAAGTCTTAGTTATACAGAGTTTCATTTATGAATTATGATGTATACCGAAGTGGAAGCCTCCACCGTTAACAATATAAATAAAAGTTTAATGATTTGGAGGGGGATATCTAGTTCTGTAAGAAAATTCAACCCCCCACCTACAGGGGAGAGTGGGGAGCGGGTAGCTTTGAAATCTTAAATAGGAACTAATATTTTTCATTACAGATTTGGATAGAGTGCGAAAAAGAGCGCAAAAGTAAGTTTTATCTAAAATCAGTTTTTGTTACTTTAATAGATGGCGCTGCAATCAACAACATTGTTTTTATTATGTATATTTCCTGCAACCAATGAAAGCAATGTGCGCGCGTGCTTTATTAAAAATAAAAATAATTTAAATTTATGGAATGTACACAGAAATTAATAAAATTTTGATAATTGAAATTTAAATATCCTCATAAGATATTTCTAAATATCAAATAAAAAATGTTGATTTAGATTATTTAAGAGTATTTTTTTAATAGTGTGAAAAATGTATCTTTCTAACTTAAATGACAACCTAGGAAACAAATAGAAGCCAAACAGAAGCAGATTTGGTCTACAGAAAAAAATTGGCAGCGACAGATTTTTTTTTTTTTGATCAATTTAAATATAATTCCATGACTTTTCTCTTACTTTCCCGGTTTTAATGATATTCAGTGAATTTTTTATTTACGTAAATCTCAGGCATTCGTCAATTTTATAATAGAGTTTAATTTGAAGTATTGACCGGGTGTTTCCACTCCCAGGCTAAGCATGAAGTAAAATTTCGAGTTTAGAAAAGCCCCGTGAAAATTTGTCGAGGATCGCGCAGCGATCTGAGACAAATTTTCGGGCTTTTCTAAACTCGAAATTTTACTTCATGCGCCACGCGTACAAGACACTGATTTAATGTGAAGTTTGAAAACACATTGAATTAAATTCTATTTATTTTGAATAATTGAAGTTTAAATATCGTCACGGGAAATTTTAAAATATCAAATAAAAAATGTTGATTTAGATCCTGTCTAAACTATCTTCTTCGCGGGCCACAAATACAATTCTACATAATAAAGTCGGCCAAGATCCGATTAATTTTATAAAATTATGAAAAATTTAAGGAACAATTGTTACAATATTTCAAAATATGACATTTACAAAAAAAATTACAAACAATCGCGGGCCGGATTCATGCAAGTCGCGGGCCGGATTTGGCCCGCGGGCCGTAGTTTGGAGACCACTGATTTAGATTATTTAAGAGTAATTTTTAATTGAATTAAATTCTATTTATTTTAAATAATTTCTAATCATTTTGAACTTTTGCAATTATTTATTAGGGTTTATTTTAGATAATTTAAGCTTTTCCAATTTGTTCGTCGAAGTTTAGTAACACTCAAATAATGCACAGGAATTTGTTTTCGTTCTAAATTTGAAGTAAGAAATAACATCAACTCTATTTATTTTACGTCATAAATTAAACAATAAAAGAAATTGCCAACCAAGTTTCTGATTGATCGTCTAACGAGGGTCTCCACTCCCAGATTAAGCATGAATTAAAATTTCGAGTTTAGAAAAGCCTGAAAATTTGGATTTGCTGGGGCGCGCGAGCGAAGCGAGTCGCGCCCCAGCAAATCCAAATTTTCAGGCTTTTCTAAACTCGAAATTTTACTTCATGCGCCACGCGTATAAATCACTAATTTCAAGGGAAATCTTTAACTAATTGGTTAGAGTAAAATAAATTTAGTATGTTAATTAATTATTATTCAATTTTGTTAATTGCAGCGCCATCTATCAACGTAACAAAAAATGTTTTTAGATAAAACTTACTTACTTTTCCACGCTCTATTCAAATCTGTAATAAAAAATAGGGAATCGCGCTCTTACAGAGTTGGATGTCTCCCCTAAATCATTAAACTTTTATTTGAAACATTTTTCTATTCGGTGCATGGTTTTGACGATATTCCAGATGGTACTTTAAAATGGGACACCCTGTATATATATAAATCTTTACCTGGTTGTTTCCTAGTAAGGCAAGGTGGGCTAGGTTCTGACAGTTTTTTTTTAATTTAACTGTCTAACTTTTTTTCTCTAGCCAGGAGTTACAAATTTATGTTTACAAGATAATAATAAAAATTTCTGGGGGTTTTACTGGTAAAAATATTGTTTTTGATTTTTTAGAACCGCTTTTACATAAATTTACAAATTAATTAAACTGAAATATTTCATAATATATATATATATATATATATATATATATATATATATATATATATACAGGGTGGGCCACGAATAACGCCCATTAAAAGTTTTCGGTGTTCCTGACAGAGGAAAAATTTGAAAAAATTCTACATTGCACGGTTGAATGCGATCACCTCATGGAAAATATTTTGACTTTCTATCACTTCCGGTTGTACCGGAAATGGCTACCAACTTTGTTATTATAAATGGAACATCCTATATATTAATTTTTTTAGATTCCCCGTTCAATTGTCTACTCTCTCATATGAATTTATGTCCACCTAACTCTTACAGTTTTTGAGTTAAAAATTTATTTGTCAAATATTGACCTCAAATAGACGTTTTGAAAAATGCCTATAACTTCTAGTAGGGACAAGATAGACAGACGAGCGGCATCTTGAATTGTTACTTATAGATCCCTCTAGAATTAAAAAAATTGACATCTGTCAATTTTGACAATAGGTATTTCAAAAATGTCAATATTTCAGTGCCCACTTAAAAACATCATAATTCAATGTTTTCAAATGGAATGACCAATATTTTATCTCATATGGTGATTGGCAATATTTTATTTATTATAAATATAAATTTATGATAAATAGTTACATAGTACAAATTATAAATGAATAACAAGTTATATTAAAATGAAATTTAGGTCTTAAGCAATATCCATTTCTAACGTTAACAATAACTGAGAACTCCTTCAATTCGTGTTTGTTTTCTGGCGCTATTTCTTCTTAAGTTAAGGTTTTTTAAGGGATAAATTCCATTAAAATCATTGAAGGAATTAATTGTAGAAACAAAGAGGAATTACATTTAATTCAACTTGTTAACAGTGAAAACAACATAATTCACTGCAATAAAAAACAAATAAATTGTCACAATCAAAAAAGGTAAAACGTCTGTATCAATTTGCATTCAATTGTTTGCTGAATTAGCTGAATGTACTACTTAACAAAATATAATAAATGTAATAAATCATGTATTGTATTTAACATTAAAAATTTGGGGTAAACACACATACAATTTTCTGTGAAATTAATGGCCCTGGCTTCGCAGCCATGTCAAGCACGCGATTGGTTCTTTTTAACATTTGGAAATATTTTTAGGTTAGTTTTAAAGCCAGCTTTATCTATTAAAAGTGTTAAAAAGCCATCTTTACCTTCTTAGCCGACTTTTGCTTTAAATTTGCATTATGAAACAGAATTTTACATTAATGTAGATCTTAAATATTTAAAGTAGCTTTAACTTGATTATGAAACCGGCCGTAAGACCAGTTCATTAATGTCTGAATTAATTAGTGCAGTTCTATTGTTCATTTCATTCGAGTAACATTAATCAAGCAGATTAATGTTACTCGAATGAAATGAATAATACAACGTATCGTCGGAATAAAGTTGAATGTTGCAATGTTTTACACATTTTGTAAATTTATTATTTTTTAATGTGTATATTGCATTATGTTGGTTTTTCCACAAATGCAATAAATTTATTGCAAAGTTATTTAACTTAAAGAAAACAATATGTCGAAACGAATGTTGGGAAATCTTCTGAAATAGAAATTTCTGAAGGGGTTCCCCAGGTATCTATCCTAGGCCCAAATATTATTGTGTATATTGCATTATGTTGGTTTTTCAACAAATGCAATAAATTTAATGCAAAGTTATTTAACTTAAAGAAAACAATATGTCGAAACGAATGTTGGGAAATCTTCTGAAATAGAAATTTCTGAAGGGGTTCCCCAGGTATCCATCCTAGGAAATGTAATAATAATATTTGGGCCTAGGATAGATACCTGGGGAACCCCTTCAGAAATTTCTATTTCAGAAGATTTCCCAACATTCGCTTCGACATATTGTTTTCTTTAAGTTAAATAACTTTGCATTAAATTTATTGCATTTGTTGAAAAACGAACATAATGCAATATACACATAAAAAAATAATAAATTAAGTAAATATTTTTTAAATCTATAAAAAATATAAAACAAACAAAACCAACAATATTTTGGCCTAGGATAGATACCTGGGGAACCCCTTCAGAAATTTCTATTTCAGAAGATTTCCCAACATTCGTTTCGACATATTGTTTTCTTTAAGTTAAATAACTTTGCATTAAATGTATTGCATTTGTTGAAAAACCAAAATAATGCAATATACACATTAAAAAATAATAAATTAAGTAATTATTTTTTAAATCTATAAAAAATATAAAACAAACAAAACGCACATGACTGTTTGCAATCTATCCACAAAGTGTACCCCATCTTGGTTTATTAGCGCAGAGGGTTGATTCCGTATTCCACGAGCGCACTCTAAAGTAAAAACATTGCGAACGGGGTCGGAGTGGCGGCGAAGCGGCGGGGGTGGATATCAAAGGTGCAGATGTGGGGGTGGCGGTCGTCCGCGTCTACCACCTGTGTGTCCACCAGTTCACCCCCCATTGAATACCGGCAAATTGCACCCTTTGTGTGCCGGTCCTGAATCCATGAATAGTTATAAAACTCTGAGCTACGGACTATTTTTAGCGCCCTCAAACGATCACTAAATATTTCACGATGCCAACCCCTTTGACACCGGGGGCTTGGCGGGACGACGTCGGCTCCTGCATGGGGGGTCGCCGCTGTCGAGGATGGCTCCCGCATCTTGTTTCACTGCCGAGCCTTTCCTGGATTTTCTAAAGTAAATAGATAAGGTTTTACGTCCCCCTCCTGGAAATAAAAGTGAGGCTGAGTAAATATTGTATCACAGCAGTATTTTCTTTTTAAAGTGTGTTGTATGTTTTAAAATCAATAAAAGCGGATGTCTTTTAGATATCTGGAATATTTATTGTCTGAAAAATTACAATATCATAATTTATTCTGTCTTAAAAAGGCTTCTACTTCGTTTCACATAATAATTTCACAATATAACACTTATTACTTTGTTTGTAAAGTGTGTGTAAAGTTTGAAAGTGTTATACAAACAAAGTAAAAAGTGTTTTATAGTGATCTCATAATAATATATTTACGTGCATAACTATACGACACTTATTGATATTTGCTGTTTTTTTTTTTCAAGCCACATAAATATGTACAACAAACTTTTCTTGTAAGTATCCATCCATCCATTCAGTTGCTGTAAATTTTTAGGCATTCATTTTTTTTTTAAATTTGAAGCTTTGAATTTTAATTTTTCTTATAAGTATCCATCCATTAAGTTGCTGTAAATTTTCAGGTATTGATTTTTGTTTAATTTAAAACTGAATTTAAATTTTTCTTATAAGTATCCATCCATCCATTAAGATGCGGTAAATTTTCAGGCATCTATTTTTTTTAAATTTGAAGCTTCTAACGAGTGTTTTCCACTCCCAGACTAAGCATGAAGTAAAATTTCGAGTTTAGAAAAGCCTGAAAATTTGGTTTGGTCGCGTAGCGTGTAGCGCTACGCGACCAAACCAAATTTTTAGGCTTATCTAAACTCGAAATTTTACTTCATGCGCCACGCGTATAAATCACTAAAATAATGTAAAGTTTAAAATATATTGCTTTAGAATACTGTTTTAGAAGTATGTTGTAAACTTCACTTGAAATCAGTGTTTTATATGCGTGGCGCATGAAGTAAAATTTAGAGTTTAGAAAGGCCTGAAAATTTGGTTTGAACGTAGCGCTACACGATCAAACTAGATTTTCAAGCTTTTCTAAACTCGAAATTTCACTTCATGCGCAACGCGTATAAATCAGGCATTAATTTCTTTTTAATATTGAAGCTTCTAACGAGTGTTTTCCAGTCCCAGACTAAGCATGAAGTAAAATTTCGAGTTTAGAAATGCCTGAAAATTTTGGTTTTCAGGCTTTTCTAAACTCGAAATTTTACTTCATGCGCCACGAAGATAAATCACTGAAATAATGTGAAGTTTAAAATTTACTGCATTAGAATACTGTTTTAGAAGTATGTTTTAAACTTCACTTGAAATCAATATTTTGTACGCCTGGCGCATGAAGTAAAATTTAGAGTTTAGAAAAGCCTGAAAATTTGGTTTGGTCGCGTAGCGCTACGCGCTACGCAACCAAACCAAATTTTCAGGCTTTTCTAAACTCGAAATTTTACTTCATGCTTAGTCTGGGAGTGGAAAACACTTGTTAGAAACTTAAATTTAAAAAAAAAGAGGATGCCTGAAAGTTTACAGCAGCTGAATGGATATGTATACTTATAAAAAAAATCTTTGTGCATATTTATATCCGGTATATGTTTTTGTCGGAAGCTTACCTTTAAGCCTCAATTTGTAATCAAAATTGTTTTGTTTTTTTATAGATTTATAATTTATTGCGAAATGACAGGACACGTAGAGAGTTTTATCTTTTTTTTTTAAATTAAATTCACTTGCGATAAAAGTAGGTTTTGGATTCAGATAAGGCTATATTTTGACATATCATAGAATAAAAGTATATTTTGACTTCCGATTAATTAGTATTTTTACCTGAAATTACACGATTTTTGACCTGTAAAAAGCTACAATTTGAAATACGAAAACCATGGTATATTTGAAACGACAAAGCTACATGTTGACCTGAGACAAGGCTATATTTTTACCTACAAATAAATATACATTAGTATTTAGATCCTTAATAAGGCTAAATTTTGATGTACGACTAGGCTATACTTTTACCTGCAATAAGGCAATATTCTGACCTGTGATAAGACTATATTTAGGCCTGAGAGGAGGCTCTATGTTGGCCTCTGGCAAAGCTATATTTTGACCTGAAAAAATATTATTGGATAATACTCTGATAAGGCTATATTTTCACCTACGATAGGATAACAATTGGCCTACGATAAGGCAATATTTTAATCTAAGACAAGGCTCTATGTTGACCTGTGGCAAGGCTATATTATGACCTATAGGCAGTGGCGGTTCCTCAGTAAGTGCACATGTGCACGTGCACTCCCAAATTAATGCCTGCAAACATATTTAAATTTCCTCATTCTTTAAATAATTTTATCAATCCATTCTACTTGTAAAATAAATCCCAAACATTATTTTTTCCGCTAGACGCTATCCGATGCGTCGTCCTAATATCCAAGCGCAAAGCAGAGAACGTCGAGTGCCACCGACCCGACGGCAACCGAACACCGCGGCCGCGTCACCTCGCCTGATCCGCTCGTGCACTGCACATGTGAATTTTAAATCTAATTGGTGGAACCTCTGCCCCCCACACTCTTTCTTCCCCGCGACAGCCCAGCGACGTTCGATGCTTTAAGCTGGCTCGTGTGCACATATAACTAGTGCACATCGTGGTCGGATTGATATCGGCGTATCGGTTTTAGGTTGATTTCACGAATTTCCAGAATGGCGGAGTGTTCGAACTCCATTATTACCGTGCAATATTTAAAGACAATCAAATTTTCTTCGCTATCTTTAGAGGAAGAAATGAATATCAAAGTGTCGGTCGTCCAAAACCCAATTTGTTAATAACGACCACCCCAAAAATGTTGCCTGTTGCGCTTACTGTCTTTCCAATATTGTGCACCCCCAAAGAATTAAACCACGCGCCGCCACTGCCTATAGGTTAGGTTAGGTTCAGGTAGTTGCCTCCCACGGGAAAGTGCAACTTAGGCCCAAATAGGACCCATTGCGATGCCACGGTTATACTCTTCCCTCGCAGAGAACTATTTGGAGCCGATGATGAACTTTGTGAGATTCTTGACGTCTCTTTCAAGGTCAGAGAGTTCATCCATATAGGATTGACCTAGGTAGGAACTTATTATTCCAGCCAGAGAGGGACATTGAGAGAGGTAGTGATCTGTAATAAGGCTATATTTTGACCTATGATTAGGCAATACTTTGACCTGTGCTAATTATTTACAATTAAACAATATTTTAAGATAAGATATGACAATATTTTGAAATAAGATATGGAACATTTAAGGCAGAGACAAAGCGATAAGTAAATCTGTGACAAGGTCATATTTGACTTAGAATAAGAAAGAACTGGAAGTATTATCAACAGTCAAAACCAAAAAACTAGCATACTTTGGGCACGTGATGCGCGACGAAAAGTACCGCATTCTTCAACTGATTCTACAGGCAGTGGCGGCTTTAGCAATATTTTTGGGTTGTGCAAGATCTCATGATGCCCCCCCCCGCGTTTCGCGTTCAGTTTTCGGCGCCTCAAATTTATAGGTGGTGCGAGATCTCATGGTGGCCCTCCCCCCCCCGCGTTTCGTTTTCCGGTTTTCGGCACCCCAAATGACGGCGCCCGATGCGGTCACACCGCCTTAGTTAATAAACCTAGTTGAACATAAGGCAGTGGACGGGAATGACATCCGTCACCTTATTCATATCTGCCGTGAACAAAGTTATTTGCTCCAACATGATATCCAGCATCCATAGAAGATAGGCACTGCAAAAAGAAGAAAAATAAGATTATATTTAGACTTTATTTTAACCGTTAATAAAGGCTACATTTTTTCCTACGACTAGGCTATACTTTGACCTGCGATAAGGCTATATTTTGACTTTTGATCTGCCGCGAAAAAAGTTATTTGATATAACATGATACCCAACATCCATAGAAGATAGGCACTGCAAGAAGCAAAAGAATAAGATTATATTTAGAATTTGTGTTGACCGTTAAAATGCAGCCCTGCATTTTGACCTACTACTATCCTATACTCTGACCTGCGATAAGGATATATTCTGACCATCGATAGAACAACTATTGACCTACAATATGAAAACATTTTAACTTTACTTTTTTAATTTTAAACAATGCTTGATGTTGACCAGTGGCAACGCTATATTTTAACTGACGACCTGCAATAGGCTATATTTTGACTGATGACCTGCAATATGCTACATTATGAGTTACGATAGGGCAATATTTCAACCAAAAACAAAGCAATAAGTAGACATGTGACAAAGACTTACAATGAGATTGTACTTAGACAGTGATGAGATTTTATTTTAACGTTAATAAGGCTACATTTTGACCTAGGACTACGCTATACTTTGACTCAAAATAAGGCTATATTTCGACCTGAGACAGTGCTCTATGTTGGCCTGTGACAACACTATTTAAACTATTACATAATCGCATTGATGATATAAACTTACTTTCTAAACTTAACTTCTATGTCCCTAGGTTAAACTCTAGGTGTTCCCACACCTTTGCGTATCCTACATCTACAACAAATGCTTATTATTACTCCCCTTTAGTTCGAATCATTCGAAATTGCAATAACAACCCAAATATTGATATATTCAATGTAACGCCCCAGCTAATCAGGAATGCATTTTTATAAGTAATTATCTATAGCGCACAACCTTGTATATATCCATACTTCAAGATTTATACACTCCAAATTTTCCATGTTTTCTTTATATGTATTATTATTAGTAATAGTTACACTATATTTTCGATATCATTATTATTATTATTATTATTATTATTATTATTATTATTATTATTATTATTATTATTATTATTATTATTATTATTATATTTTGACCCGTGACAAGGCTCTAGTTTGACCTACGACTAGCCAATACTCTGATCTGAGTTAAAGCTATATTCTGACCTACGATAGAGACAATATTTAAACTTGATTTTTATTAAATTTTAATAATGCTTGATGTTGACCTGTGGCAAGGCTATATTTTTTTTTTACTGATAACCTGCAATAGGCAATATTCTTCTCCATTTATTCATGATATAACACATGTTTTACATTCGTCACAGTAAATAAATCAGCTTGATTCTGACTTACGATAGGATATTTTTTTTGGCTTTGATTTGGCAACGTTTTAACCTGAAACAATGTAATGAGTAGACCTGTGACAAGGACTTACAATAAGATTATATTTAGACAGTGCTAAGATTTTATTTTAACCGTTAATAGGGCTACATTGTGACCTACTTTGACCTGCGATTAGGTTAAATTTCGAATTGTGAAAAAGCTATAAGTGGGTCTGAAACAGTGGCCCGTAACAAGGCTATATTTTGACCTACTGCTAGCCAATACTCTGATCTGAGTTAAGGCTATATTCTGGCCTACGATGAGAGCAATATTTTAACTTTATTTTTTGTCAATTGCTAGATGGTAAGGCTATATATTCACTGACGACCTGCCATGTTTGCAATTATAGCATTTTGTCCGATTGGTCTTACCAGCTTAGATTTGTCGAAGTAAACAGCAAAAAAATAGAAACATATGAGTTGTGAGAAAAATATAAGTTGTGAGAAAAATATAAGTTGTGATCGGAGAACAGGGAATTATCTGATGACCGGACATTAATTGTGAACGTGTTTTCAAAGCGGTCGCCATTATTGCAATCATAGTATTTTGTTTCATTGGTGTTACCGGCTTAGAGTTGTCGAGGTTATAAATAAATAAAATAGAAAAATATGAGTTGTGAGAAGAATATAAGTTGTGGCCGGAGAACAGCTAATTATTCAGAAGGAGAGAAATGAACTCATTAAAAAAAACATGTATTTTAGTCTCTTTTTTTGTTTTGTTTTTGGCATAGGTTTAACCATTCAGCCACTAACGCCTATTTAATATGTATCTCTATCAAAACTTACTATAAATGGGAATATACAAGGGATACTCTTCACGCCAAGAGGTATTTCGAGGCGACTTTAACAACAAACAGGTGTACCTCGGTTAATGGGTTTATACCACAAAGGAATCACAACATAGGACAACACTTAAATTTTTATGATCTATTTGACTTCTTACACGTTAGAAGATGGAGCCAATTTAAAGTTAAATTTTAATATTTGATTTTAGGAGAAAATTAACAATACAGTCATACACAGCCATATTTATTTTAGTCTTAATTAAAAGTTTTACTTAATTAAATTTACAATAAAAAGTATTTTATCTTCTGCAGCTCCTCTTGCATCCTCCGATATTAATCTTGTTTTGCTCCAAAACGAAAACAATTAACACCCGAAATCAAAATGGCCGGAGTACCGTTCAACAGATACCAACAAACATCACAAAAAAATCCAAACTTGTTGAATGTTGAAAATTCTGATGACCGGAACCAATATTTCATCTTTCTTTTTTATTTGCACAATGGTTGATGTGGATCTTTGGCAAAGCTATATTCTGATCTGTAAAATGGGTATATTTTGACCTACGAGTAGGCAATACTTTAACCTGCGACAAGACTATATTTTGACTTACGTGTATGTGCTTGATACAAATGATGTATTACGTACATTACATAATTTACAGTTTCTGTCTAATGGGCCGACGAAACGTATTTCTCGGACCGCTAATGCGCTGCTGATCCGCTCCTGTTTTTCTTCCAACCATTGACTCCCGTAATTTACCGATTTTACAACCTTACGATCGAGTCTTTTCCGTCACTTTAAACACGGATCTGCCAGCGAAGCTCACAATAAAAAATTATACGAACGACACGAAGGTGCTGACTAAATCCTCTTTCCCTCCCGAAATGTTTCCCCTTTCGTCCGAACCCGCGCGACTCTAATAAAGCATGCAAAGAAGAAATCTCGAGACACGAGCTTGGAGCATAATCCAATTCAAGTCCCATCCACTTTTATTATTCCCAGTGCTACCCGCGGGCCATCCCCATCCCTATAAAGAAACGACGCGATTCCCATGTTGTTCCAGCAGCGAAACTAAAGTCTGTAATCCCAGCCGCGGGATTCTATCCGAAACTAACCCAATCAATTACGTCTAAAAGCGTGCAGGTAGGTAAAAGCTGTAGCGAGTGTATTATCCATGCATACAGGGAATGATATTATGCATAGGACTCACTCAGTAAACGGTGGTTGGATCCAGTAAACAAGCGTATTAAGTGGGAATATGCGCCAGGTAATTATTTAATGCTTTTGTAAGTATGAGGTTTGTGTGGAAGAGGAGATGCACCGCCCATCGATCATTGCATTTACCTCATCCCACTTGACGGTGCTTGGTGGGATTAATTAACGGCGACATATTCGAATCAACATAATTTATGCATTCCACCGAAACGGGGCGCTTATTAAATTCTAGTCCCCGCGGTGCCATTTTTCAAATTCATTTGTTTTCAATATACATGGCCTAGGATAATGAGGTATGTCAGCCAACTCCGTTCGGAACTATTCATTAAGGTAAAATGTAGAGTTATTAAACAAATGGCGAATTTTACCAACTTTAATTTAATCGAACAACAGTATTCATCGAATAAAATTTAGTTAATACATCATGAGGCAATCAATAGTTCTGAAAATATGTACTTTATAAAGTTGATCGATCAGGCTCAGCAAAGCTGTTCTGAGTACAAGTACTTTACGCAAATTGTACTCGAGTACTTAGGTATATTTATAAGTACCAAGTACTGAGAACAATAAATGAAAATACAAAAAACTATAATTTAAAAATGTTTTTATATATTTTGAACTTAACACTAAATCAATGTCTTATACGCGTGGCGCATGAAGTAAAATTTCGAGTTTAGAAAAGCCCAGAAAATTTGTCTCGGGTCGCTGCGCGACCCTCGACAAATTTTCACGGGGCTTTTCTAAACTCGAAATTTTACTTCATGCTTAGTCTGGGAGTAGATGACACTCGTTTCAAGCTTCAAATTGAAAATTGAAATTGTTTTTTGAAAAAAAAAAGAAATATCTGAAGTATTACAGCATTTACTATTACTTCATGCTCAATCTGGGAGTACGAAGACTCGTTTAAAGCTTTAAATTAAACTATTTTAAAAGGATAACGAATATCGAGGATATTACTCAAAATAAAAATTTCCTGTATAAAAAAATGTTTTAATAAAGTCGATTGCTTGTAATTAGTCTAAAAGTATATTATTCATAATGTGTATCACTGTACACATTATGAATAAGAAAACTTCAACAATATGAATTGAGGGATAAACATAATGCTAAATGTTTGCAAAATGAACTACAAGAAGAAATATTTGTTTTGTTGATAATACACCTCAAAACTCTTACTGAATTTAATTATTGATTCATTTAAAGATTTTGTCTGGAAAACTATCTAGTTTTATTTCTTGAATAATTTTCTCACTTATCACTTGGTGAAACATTTTTAAATATTGATAATGAAGGTTTAAATTAAATTACACTTGGTTTGTTTCACAATTTTTTACTTTACTATTTACTCGACTAGTTTCGCGTTTTACAGCATTATCAGGAGTGAATTACAAAAGATACCGACAAGCTTATATATAGTCAGGTAATAAAAGAATTAAAGATTGGGGAATTCCAAATCTCCTCATTGTCGTTAACGAGGTGTTTTCCATCTTTTATTGCCCTATTTATTTCTAGGACTTCTCTGAGTTTTAAATGAATTTCGTATCACATGCACTAACCAGACAAATTTAGGAAAACTACTAATAAATAATAAATCCCCCATAGACAAATTAAAAAAGTGTGGAGTGTACGAACTAAAGTGCAGTGATTGTGAGGCATTATACATAGGACAAACAGGAAGAACTTTTCAGACAAGACTAGCAGAACATAAAATATCAATTATAAATAACAAACAGTGTACAGGGATTTCAAAACATTGTATAATTAACAACCACTTTATAGATGTTAATAATTTCAAAATTTTATATTCAGGTAATAAGGGCCGTAATTTAAACCTCAAAGAAGGCCTAGAAATAAATAGAGCAATAAAAGATGGAAAACACCTCGTTAACGACAATGAGGAGATTTGGAATTCCCCAATCTTAAAATCTTTTATTACCTGACTATATATAAGCTTGTCGGTATCTTTTGTAATTCACTCCTGATATTGCTGTAATCCCTTATTACCTGACTATATAAGCTTGTCGGTATCTTTTGTAATTCAATTCTGATAATGCTGTAAAACGCGAATCTAGTCGAGTAAATAGTGAAGTAAAAAAAAATTGTGAAACAAACCAAGTGTAATTTAATTTAAACCTTCATTATCAATATCTAGTTTTATATTAATCCAAAATTAATTTATTTATGATGCAAAATGGACTATAACAACTAGTCCATGAATTTTGTCTCCCTAGATTGGTTAAAACGTATACTACGCGTCTAAGACTTTCTTAAACTCAAAATTTTACTTCATGCGCCACGCGTTTAAATCACTGAAATGTGAAGTTTTTATAATCTTACAAACGCTCATTTTGATTAATTCGAATGTCCGAAGCATTTTTTATTTTGGAATATATAAAAATATACGTATACGACGGGCGTTTAAAAAGTCCGTGCAAAAATAGAAACTACTAACGTGTTTGGGGTAAACCTTTTTTTATTTTTCGACATAGTCTCCTTTTAGGCTGTATAAGCCTAAAAGGAGACTATGTCGAAAAATAAAAAAGGTTCAACGATGTTCTAGTTTGTTGATCCCTTCCGAATAATAGGATTTGTCCATGTCTGCAAAATATCCATTAATGTCTGCAATCACCTCCTCGTTTAAATAAAATCTTTGTCCCGCCAGCCATTTTTTCAAATTGGGCAACAAATAGTAGCCCAAGGGATCCAAGTCTGGAGAATAGGGGGGATGTAATACGAGTTGGAATCCTGTTTCCATTAATTTTGCGACTACAACTGCTGAGGTGTGTGCTGGTGCGTTGTCGTGATGGAAAAGGACTTTCTTGTGGGCCAATCGTGGGCGTTTTTCTTGCAGTTCGGTTTTCAAACGGTCCAATAACGATAAATAATATTTACCTGTAATAGTTTTACCCTTTTCCAGATAGTCGATGATTATCCCTTGCGAATCCCAAAAGACAGTCGCCATAACCTTTCCGGCCGAAGGAACGGTCTTCGCCTTTTTTGGTGCAGATTCCCCCATTGTTTAGATTGTTGTTTGGTCTCAGGAGTATAGTAATGTATCCATGTTTCATCCACAGTGACGAAACGACGCTTAAAGTCCTCCAGATCTTCTGGAACAGCTGCAAACCATCCTTGCAACACTGCACATGATTCCGTTTTTGGTAGAGCGTGAGCAATCGTGGCACCCATCTTGCGGATAGCTTTCTCATGTCCAAATGTTTATGCAAAATATTATGTACCCGTTCAGTCGAGATGCCCACAGCACTAGCAATTACACGCACCTTAACTCTTGTCATCCATCACCATATCATGGATTTGATCAATGATTTCTGGAGTCGTAACCTCCACAGGCCGTCCAGAACTTTCAGCGTCACTTGTGCGCCATATGGGCACAAGTGACGCTGAAAGTTCTGGTCCGAAAATTTTGAAACCACTTATAAACTGTTCTAATCGAAGGTGCAGAGTCACCATAATGTTTATCAAGCTTCTCTTTAGTCTCCTGAGGCGTTTTGCCTTTCATAAAGTAATGTTTAATCACAACACGAAATTCTTTTTCGTCCATTTCTTGAAAATTTAGAGTGATTTTCAATAAATGGACGAAAAAGAATTTCGTGTTGTGATTAAACATTACTTTATGAATACTTGATTCACACGAATGCTAAACACAAAGATATAGACCAATATGGCTAAAACTTTGTGTGCGTTCATTTAAAAGATGCTACTAACTAAAACCTCAAAACCTCAATACGCACCGGTCGCGGTGGTGCGATCTCTCGGACTTTGCACGGACTTTTCAAACCACCCTCGTACTGTGTGTATTTTAAATGTAATTTTTAACCGTAAGTCAAGGGAACATTTAGGAAATTTAACTTAATATACCATAGCTGATTAGAAGGGTCTATTGGGATTTAGTTATTAGTGAAGCATAAATATCTTTCCTAAAGTAATTTTTGTATTTAATCAGATCGGAACTCCTGTTTTCAGGCGTAACAATAAATGGTGACTGCGCCGGGTCTTATCCACAATTTTAATTTTTTTCCGCGCAGTTATAAAACATTCGTGTGATGAAAGTGTTGATTTTATTTACGTATTTTCATTAAAGTGTTGGAATAAATTACAGCTATTGAATATCTAAATATTCAAACAGTTGCATAATCCATCTACAGCTTGGAATATTTGAATAATTGAAGTGGGATATATTGAAATCTGAAAATAATCGGCTTTAATTATCATACGTTTTACCAACTCTGGTTTAATTTGATTTATTTGTCAATTAAAATAGATATCACTTTTACATAAATAAAACATTTCAAAACATTTTCAAATATGCCGCGTGTTGACTTGGCGGACGCAACATAGGAAATCGCATGTTAATTTTAAAGTGTTCGAATATTGGCTTTCCTATTTATTTTAGAGACAAAATAAATCTCACTTTTTTTGTAGAGGGAAAATTTCTAAATTTATAAATGTTCACACTTAACACTTTACGTTTCTCTATATTAAAATAATAAAGAAAAAGTAATGTGATTTTGTAAAAATAATGACATACCTAGAATTGATACAACAATAACGGATATTCCCTGTTTTTTTAAGTTCAATTTAAAACTTTAAGCAAGTGTTTTCCACTCCCAGACTAAGCATGAAGTAAAATTTCGAGTTTAGAAAAGCCCCGTGAAAATTTGTCGAGGGTCGCGCAGCGACCCGAGACAAATTTTCTGGGCTTTTCTAAACTCGAAATTTTACTTCATGCGCCACGCGTATAAAACACTATAATATTGTCAAATTTATGTATATTTGAACTTCACTTAAAATCTATGTTTTATACGCGTGGCGCATGAAGTAAAATTTCGAGTTTAGAAAAGCCCAGAAAATTTGTCTCGGGTCGCTGCGCGGCCCTCGACAAATTTTCACGGGGCTTTTCTAAACTCGAAATTTTACTTCATGCTTAGTCTGGGAGTGGAAGACACTCGTTTAAAGCTTCAAATTGAACTCTTTTAAAAATTAACGAATGTCAGAAAATTTACAGCTAAAATAATTAAGAAAAAGTAATGTGGTTTTATAAAAATAAGGACATACCATGGAATTGATACAACAATTGCGGATATTTCCTGTTTATTTTTTAAAGTTTAATTTAGAGCTTTAAACAAGTGTTTTCCACTCCCAGGCTAAGCATGAAGTAAAATTTCGAGTTTAGAAAAGCCCAGTGAAAATTTGTCGAGGGTCGCGCAGCGACCCGAGACAAATTTACTGGGCTTTTCTAAACTCGAAATTTTACTTCATGCTTAGTCTGGGAGTAGAAAACACTCGTTTAAAGCTTCAAATTAAACTCTTTTAAAAATTTTCTGGGCTTTTCTAAACTCGAAATGTTACTTCATGCGCCACGCGTATAAAACACAGATTTTAAGTGAAGTTCGTATATACATAAATTTGACAATATTATAGTGTTTAATACGCGTGGCACATGAAGTAAAATTTCGAGTTTAGAAAAGCCCAGAAAATTTGTCTCGGGTCGCTGCGCGACCCTCGACAAATTTTCACGGGGCTTTTCTAAACTCGAAATTTTACTTCATGCTTAGTCTGGGAGTGGAAAACACTCGTTTAAAGCTTCAAATTGAACTCTATTAAAAATCAACGAATATCAGATAATTTACAGCTAAAATAATTAAGAAAAAGTAATGTGATTTTATAAAATTAAGGACATACCATGGAATTGACACAACAATTGCGGATATTCCCTGTTTTTTTTAAGTTTAATTTAAAGCTTTAAACAAGTGTTTTCTACTCCCAAACTAAGCATCAAGTAAAATTTCGAGTTTAGAAAAGCCCAGTGAAAATTTGTCGAGGGTCGCGCAGCGACCCGAGACAAATTTACTGGGCTTTTCTAAACTCGAAATTTTACTTTATGCTTAGTCTGGGAGTGGAAAACATTCGTTTAAAGCTTCAAATTAAACTCTTTTAAAAATCAACAAATTTCAGAAAATTTACAGCTAAAATAGTTAAGAAACAGTAATGTGATTTTATAAAAATAAGGACATACCATGGAATTGATACAACAGTTGCGGATATTCCCTGTTTTTTTAAGTTCAATTTAATGATGTATCACACTTTATTGTACATTTGATATGTACAATTTTAATCTTTTGGTGGTTGTAAAGAGTGCCTTGGAAACAGTTGAGTAACTCACTTATTTGACAACTCCTAGGGCCCATAATTTGCTCACAAACCACCCTTGAGGACGGGCATCCAGCTGATTTATTACTGTACTGATATAAAATTTGTTTATAATCAAAATACTGGTAATAGGTTTGCGTTAGTGTTACTTATAACTATAAAGAAAACTAGATTTTTTAATAGAGTATTACAAAATTGAAGAAAGTCATTTCTCTTGAAATGAAACGTAAACATTAGATTCGTAAAGTATATGCAAAAGTTAGACAAAAATTCAAAAATGGTTTACAATTATTTACCAAAATTTTCCAGAATTGGGTACCGTCATGACCTAATTCTGACAGAGATACAACAAACGAAATTCGTCCTTTCCTATGTGAAGAATAATAAACGTTTATCGTTGCTCTTGATTTGAACACGACTTTTTTTACTTTATTTGGTGTGATAATCGATACTTATTATTATTATTACAAAAGATTTACAGTTGTTGATTAATTTTGACTGCTAACATTGAATGACTGCTTTCAAGATTTTGTTGATTAATGCGTCTATGTCTCACAGTATATTTCCGATGTTCTGGAAAAGAAATTATATTACGCCGCTTTTTAAGTCCGGCAAGAAGGATAACATAACGAATTATCGCAGAATTTCAATACAATTATGTATACCAAAGCTATTGGATGAACTTGTTTCCATTAAATTAAAATGGGTTTGCAAAAATTTACTTCTCAAAGAGCAGCATGGTTTCCAACAGGGCAAATCAACAGCTACAAATATTTTATCGTTTACCACTTATATAATGAATACCTTTGAATATAATCAATCTGTGAATGCTATTTTTACAGATTTTGCTAAAGTATTCGATCGTGTAAATCATGATGTTTAAATTTCCAAACTATCTGCTTATGGATTTCATGCGAATATCGTGAAGTGGTTCAATAGTTTCTTAACTAATCAAACGCAATGTGTAAAAGTGAAGAATTTCTTTTCTACAGTAATTGCTGTCCCATCTAGTGTACCTCAAGGATCACACTGCGGTCCCTTGTTATTCTTGTTATTTATTAATGACATCACACAAGTCATAAGATATTCTTCATTTTTACTCTTTACCGACGATCTTAAGATATATAAAAGGATATCAAATGTTAAGGATTGTGACCTGCTGCAAAGTCACCTCTCCTCTATTCATAAATGGTGTTGCGATAACTATTTACTCTTCAATATTCAAAATTGTATAGCAAATTCTTTTTCCAGAAAATCAAAAGTTATTAAATTTAATTACTGTATCAATAATATACATCTTGAGCAATTGTGTGAAATTAAAGATCTGGGAGAGTTACTGGATACAAAATTAACGTTTGATAGCCCCATTAACTCAATTTGCAACAAAGCATCAAAAATGTTGGGTTACATAAAAAGGAAGGCCAAAGACTTATCAGCTCAATCATTCAAACTTGTCTATTTTGCTTATGTACGCTCTAATATGGAATACGTTTCATGTGTCTGGTCTCCCAATACCATTACTCACAGTAATGCTCCTGAGAGAATTCAGAACAAATTTCTGAAGATCCTTGCTTTTAAGTCACATCTAAACGATGACCAAGTTATATCGGTATTTAACATTGATGCGCTTAAGCGAAGCAGGATTCTTTTAGACTTGTCAATGTTTTATAAACTGCTGAGTAGCCAGATGCAATGTCCGTATTTATTGGGGCACGTTGATTTTTACGTTAATATATCAGATCGTACTACTCGTCATAGACCACAATTTCGCATTCCTATGCATAGGTCAAACTACGCCTACAACAATTCACTCTCCAGATGCATGCGTATTTCAAACTCACTGTCTTTTGATCCCAATTTTGATTTATTCTCACGACCCCATTCTTAATTTATGTCAAAACTAAAGCAAGTACATTTCTGATTTTTATTACTTTTACTTGCATTTTATCTTACGCCAATATTTATAATTAGTCTCTGTTGCTTTAGCAGCAGTATAATTTGTTAATTGTTATTTATAATGTTTATATTCTGATGTAAAAAAGTTTATTGCCGTTAATGAAAGAATTTGAATTTGAATAGATGTGACGTCATTATTTTCAAGACACTTTTTACAAAAAATAAAATATTATAATTTTAAATATCAAATCTAAAATAAATTATGAGTGTGATACATGACTAAATTCAGAAAAAAAAATATAGAAATCCAAAATGGCGCCCGTAAGAAAAACAAAAGTTGGCTATGTTCCCCGGGTAAATGTTATAATAATAATAATAGTAATTTATTTTCAAGAAATAAGTAATTACAAGGTAATACATTTAAATGAAAATGTGTCAGCAAAATACAAGTTATCTCAAAACAAAATATGCTACTAAATTCTTCATTAAAAAGTGCCTCAATAATGTCAAAGTTCCAAATGTATAGATTCAGTAGTTTTTGAATAAAAAAATAAAAACAATTTTTCAAAAAATCAGTTTTTTGCTGATTTTTCGAAAACAAAAGAAGATATTTCAAGATTGTTTTCAGATTATTGGTAGACCCTAAAATACGTAACTTTGCCCCAACCGAGTCTCTATCTCTTCAAATAACTGAGATCTCCATACATTCTGTCGAAATACGGACACCCTGTACTTGGGTGTACTCAAGTACATTTCGATTTACAATTACTTTTTATTGTGTTGATAGAAAAAAATATACATGTGATAAGCAGGATATGGATGAAATAAAAGGAAACTGTGGAAATTTGTAACTCAAAACGAATAGATAGGGAGGATGAATATGGAACATATTTGCTCTTCGGTGTCAATCATCGAAATATTAGAACATCAAATATCTCCAAAATTAAATAGCATAAAAACTTTCCAATTTCATTATTGTGTGAAGGATAGAGGGAGCTAAGCATTTCTCTATAAATAAGCTTTGCTCGGAAACAATATAATTTAATAAAATAATAGGTAGGTACTATTTTTAGAGTAATTACAAAAAAATGCAACTAATAATAAAAATGCAAGATGTTCTATTTCAAATAAGAACGTTGCATCTGCTACTGTTTTATTTCTCACCCTGTACATATTAAAATATATTCAGGTTATAGCGCAGAAGTCAAGCACTTGGTGCACACATTTTTTTCTATTTTAAATAAGAGCTGAGATCACACTATGTATGAAGTAAAATTTCGAGTTTAGAAAAGCCTAAAAATTTGGTAGCGCTACACGCGATGCGACCAAACCAAATTTTCAAGGTTTTATAAACTCGAAATATTTACAAAACGCGATCGTTTAATAGTAATTTATAATACCCGATTTGTTTTTAATTTAAATATATTTTTAGTACACCAAATAAATCAATTTGCTAATTATATAATCAAAGATAATGTCTGAGTTTTGTTGAAGATTTAAAAACAATTATAAAAAAAAACAAAAAATTGATATGATATTTTTTTTTCAATTTTTATAGATTCTCAAGAAAGTCAAAAACCAGAAATCGATATATCTTTTTTTCAACTTTCATAGATTTTCAAGAAAGTCACAGATATTCTTATCAATTTTATTTATTTATAATATTAAATAATAATAGTTTATTGATGCCAGGACTAATACAGTTTACATAAGTCAATAGATGTATACATATATAAAAGATAGAACAAAAGTTATACACATAAATACAAATAGGAATATAATACAATATGATAAAAGTAATATTAAGATAGTGTATAAATTATTTATTAAAACTGGTAAAAAAATCGTCCAAAGAGTAAAAAGCATTGTCGATTAAGTATTTTTTTAAATGCATTTTAAATTTTTTTAATGATAAACCTTTTACCACCAACGGTAGCACGTTATATAATTTGGGGGCCCAGTAATTTGGTCCATTTTGTGATTTATGCAATCTAACATGCTTGACATAGATACTGTCTTTGTTTCTCGTGTTGTGATTATGAAGAGATTCAGATATCTGACAGTCTGTGATAATTTTTTTGACATGTACAAGACATTGATATAAATAGATTCCCGGCAGAGTCATGATACGCAATTCACGAAACACTGACCGGCAGTCGTCCCTATAACCGAGACCTGCCACTACGCGCACTGCTCTTCGTTGCAGTCCGAATATACGGTGCCTGCCGGCAGAATGACCCCAAGCTAGTAAGCCATAGGCAAGAATGGAATGACATGTGGCAAAGTAGGTGGCTTTCAGAGTATATGGCGAGACTGAATTTAATAAATTTCGCAAAAGAAATATGTTAGAGCATAATCTGTTTGCTAGGGTGTCAGTACGTGTACTCCATGTCATAGTAGGATCGAGGTGAACCCCAAGGAATTTGACAGAAGGTGGGGTAGCAAATTCATGTCTCTTCAATATGAATACCATATTAATGGTTTTATTTTCATTTAATAGCAGCTTATTGCTACTAAACCATTCATTGCACTTATCATTTGCCCTTTTATTTCTAATGATTACGTCATCGAGAGTACCAGCACTATTAATTAAGGTGGTGTCATCGGCATAAATCACTTTAAAGGTATCAGAAACAAATGGTGGTAGAGTAGAGGAATAGTAGAGGCCCAAGGATTGATCCTTGTGGTACACCCAATTCAACTCGTAGTGCACTCGATTTTACACCACCATAGTTAACTATTTGAGTCCTATTAAATAGGTAGGACCTAATCAGATTAGTACTAGCCTCGTTGAAACCGTAGCGTTTCAGCTTGCCTATCAGTATATCATGACTTACGCAATGTATATTATGAATAGTAGAGGCCCAAGGATTGATCCTTGTGGTACACCCAATTCAACTCGTAGTGCACTCGATTTAACACCACCATAGTTAACTATTTGAGTCCTATTAAATAGGTAGGACCTAATCAGATTAGTACTAGCTTCGTTGAAACCGTAGCGCTTCAGCTTGCCTATCAGTATATCATGACTTAAGCAATCAAATGCCCTGCTTAGGTCCACGAAAGAAGCCATGGTGAACTGCCCACTTTCATAGCCCGATAGTAACTCGTTTAGCAAGGATATAATGGCATCACTTGTGGATTTTCCACTTCGAAACCCAAATTGGGATCTATTAAATAACTGATTTTGTTCAAAATATTGCTTTATTTGTGACATTAGGATCTTTTCTAATACTTTTGAAAATACCGGAAAAATAGATATTGGTCTATAATTTTGGACATTACTTTTATCACCCTTTTTGTAAATCGGGACTATTGATGCAATTTTCATTGCGTCTGGAACCAATGATCTTTTTATCAAAAGATTTATATTTATAATAGATGTAAGAGGTGGGGTAATTGATTCCGTACATGACTTTATTAAGTCAGGATAAATTAAAAACACTTGGTTTGTTTCACTATTTGTAGTGGAACAAACCAAGTGTTTTTAATTTATCCTTTAATATTATTTCAAAATGTTTCACCAAGTGATAATTGAGAAAGTTATTCAAGAAATATTATTTATTTATATTTAAGAACAAAACTGAACTTATTATAAATTGTGCTTTTCGATTTACGTTTGTAAAAAAAATTTACATAATTTTTTTTAATACATAATTTATTTCTATATTTTCAATTGTTTCTGGTCATTTCTTGAATAATTTTCTCACTTATCATTTGGTGAAACATTTTTAAATATTGATAATGAAGGTTTAACTCACTCCTGATAATGCTGTAAAACGCGAAACTAGTCGAGTAAATAGTAAAGTAAAAAATTGTGAAACAAACCAAGTGTAATTTAATTTAAACCTTCATTATCAATGTTTCTGGTAATACTATCGAGAGAATTACCCAATTTTATATTACCGGTAAATTTTCATCACTAGCCATGTGTATAATTTTTGATTGTACAATAAATGATAATTATTGCCCTTTGCAAGGACATAGTTTTCAAGATTTTTAAAATATAAAAAGTAAGGTGAATGATGGGTCTTTACAAACTTTACAAACAAAGAAAAAAATATTTGTAATTGTAGTGAATATTAAAATTTGCGCAAGCATTACTCAACAAATCGATGATGGAAAATTATATATATGCCATGGGTTTTTCCATCGCACATTGAGAAATCCGCGCTGAATATTGAAATGAATACAGATAAAATATTACAAAACCTATTTTTTATTACAATTTATAAAACTAAGGTTTAAGTATTTGTAAATACAATGTTTTTCTTTTACAAATATTACTATTATATTTCTCAATTACGATGGTCAATTCAATTTTTATTTATTATTTAGCAATTGTACTCGTAAAATGATTAGATTTAATCAATCTTAATCAAATTATTCAAACTAGTAGACTTGTTGTCACATTTATCAAACAACAAATTATCTCTAAAAAAAAAAAATATTTTTGTTGTACAATAAACACGGTCATTTAATCTTTATCTAACGTATTACGGCTACTGCACGTTCGTAATTTATCTAATCTTGATCTTGATCTCATAACGGGCTAATTGAAGTTTGTTTATACTTTGTAGTAATTTCAGATATTGTGAAATATTTGATACAGTGTTATTTTATCAAATGCACGTTTAGAAATGACCCTATTGAATTAAACTCGATTTGGACAAATTATGCAAACATGCAATTGCAAAAGCCAGTGTGTGCGGATATGATAAGTTTGAAACTGTCAAAGGAAATTGTGAGTTGGCTCAATTTTTGTAAAAATTAATAACTAGAACGAGGAACAGAACAAAATAACAAATAGTTCTTTTAAAATCGTTAGTAACCCATTGAATTACGATTTAACCCTTAATGCATCATGTTGCCATTTGGCAACGAACCAATAAGTTTCAAAACCGGATTAATCTTTGTTGAATATTGGAATATTTTTACTTTTTATGTCTTAAATGTACACATAATTGAATTAATTTTACATTTTTCTGAAACATATACCACACCCAACAACAACAACAAACAATCTTTATTAACAACATAACATGTATATTTATATACCGGGTGTTGACTTGGCGGACGCAACATAGGAAATCCCATGTAAATTTTGAAATGTTTAAATTTTGGCCCCCCTATTTATTTTAGAAACAAAATGTATTTACCTTTTTTGGAGGAGGAAAAATTCTGAATTTATTCGTGTTAATGTTTATGACTTTCCCTTTCTCTAAGTTAAAATAATTAAGAAAAAATAATGTGATTTTATAAAAATAATCAGATGCCATGGAATTGAAACAACAACTGCGGATGTCAAAATGGCAAAAGATATCGTAGTCACTTGATTAAAGTAAATGTTTTCGAAATGATTTACACTATACAAGAAAAATTTCATTATTTTTATAAAATCACATTACTTTTTCTTAATTATTTTAACTGTTAATTTTCTGACATTCGTTGATTTTTAAAAGAGTTAAATTTGAAGTTTCAAACAAGTGTTTTCCACTCCCAGACTAAGCATGAAGTAAAACTTCGAGTTTAGAAAAGCCCCGTGAAAATTTGTCGAGGGTCGCGCAGCGACCCGAGACAAATTTTCTGGGCTTTTCTAAACTCGAAATTTTACATCATGCGCCACGCGTATAAAACACTAAAACATTGTAAAATTTATGTCTATTCAAACTTCACTTGAAATCTGTGTTTTATACGCGTGGCGCATGAAGTAAAATTTCGAGTTTAGAAAAGCCCAGAAAATTTGTCTCGGGTCGCTGCGCGACCCTCGACAAATTTTCACGGGGCTTTTCTAAACTCGAAATTTTACTTCATGCTTAGTCTGGGAGTGGAAAACACTCGTTTAAAACTTAAAATTGAAATTGTTAAAAAAACAACGGATGTCGGAAAATGTACAGCTTATGCATATGTTTACCTGAAAGAAAACTGTTCCAATGGGTTTTTGTATTATCTGGGTAAAGAGGGATTTGTATACCAAAATAAAAAAATTCCGAAAATTTACAGCAAATTCAGCTTATTTTCTTTAAATCTTTAGATATTCTTTGTTTTTTAAAAGAATTCTATTCGAAACTTTAAACGAGTGTTTTCCACTCCCAGACTGAGCATGAAGTAAAATTTCGAGTTTAGAAAAGCCCCGTGAAAATTTGTCGAGGGTCGCGCAGCGACCCGAGACAAATTTTCTGGGCTTTTCTAAACTCGAAATTTTACTTCATGCGCCACGCGTATAAAACACTAAAACATTGTAAAATTTATGTATATTCAAACTTCACTTGAAACCTGTGTTTTATACGCGTGGCGCATGAAGTAAAATTTCGAGTTTAGAAAAGCCCAGAAAATTTGTCTCGGGTCGCTGCGCGACCCTCGACAAATTTTCACGGGGCTTTTCTAAACTCAAAATTTTACATCATGCTTAGTCTGGGAGTGGAAAACACTTGCTTAAAGCTTTAAATAAAACTTAAAAAAAACAGGGAATATCCCGCAATTGTTGTATCAATTCCATGGTATGTCATTATTTTTATAAAATCACATTACTTTTTCTTAATTATTTGAACTTATAGAAACGTAAAGTGTTAAGTGTGAACATTAATAAGTTTAGAATTTTTCCCTCTACAAGAAAGTGACATACTTTTGTCTCTAAAATAAATAGGGAAGCCAATATTTGCACACTTTAAAATTAACATGCGGTTTCCTATGTTGCGTCCGCCAAGTCAACACCCGGTATAAATTTATAAAAGGTAGAAATCTTGTTGCCACACCCATTTTTTCCAGAAAATCCTAATTTGTAATAAATTGTTTTTATCGCATTAAATTTTATTGGATATTTTTTAATAATAAACACATTAAATGGAAATTCCAAATCTCTTCGATCCTGTCTAACTCTTAGTTATTATATTTAAGCTAATTTTAAGGTTCATACCTAAACTATTGTAATTTATTTTTATATTTACGTGTTTTTGTAAATAAGTTCCGTTAATTTGATAAATAAAATAAAATAAAATATAATTATTTAAAGTAAAAAATAATCTAAAAGAAATAATGATGCATCTAAGGGTTAAACTTACAGTAATTCCATACCATGGAATTGATACAACAATTGCGGATATTTCCTGTTTTTTTTTAAGTTCAATTTAAAGCTTTAAACAAGTGTTTTCCACTCCCAGACTAAGCATGAAGTAAAATTTTGAGTTTAGGAAAGTCCCGTGAAAATTTGTCGAGGGTCGCGCAGCGACCCGAGACAAATTTGAAGTTTTAAACGAGTTTTAACTCTAAATATTTGAGTTGTTGACCAGGCGCACGATGCGTATTCCTAATGGGTCGATTTACAACACTATAGTGAAAACCGATATGCGATAAGAGTGTCGAACAATTGACTTCATCAGAAAATAACTTGTAGAATAAAGACAAACCGGCATAAATTCTGCGGTGGCTGAGCATATCGATATGTATGTGTGAATAAATGGCATCAACATTATAGTTTAACTCTGCAACTGAACCAAGCTTAAACTATTGTTTTTAAGAATTTCTTCTGTATCTTTTCAATTTTGTTGACAAAGGTTACTTGAGTTGGTGACTAGGCGCACAATGCGTATTCCAAATGCGAACGAACAAATGCAAAATAAACCAGCTTAAGCTTTGCAGGTAACAAATCATCGGACATCATTTCTTGAATTAATTTCTCATCTGGCACTTGGTAAAACATATTACACTATGTAAAGTTAATTAAAGGAAAGGCACTTGGTATTGTTTCACAATTTAATCTTTATTCCGACTAGTTTCGGTTTGTTAGACCATTTTCAAAGGAATGTTTCTTTGAAAATGGTCTAACAAACCGAAACTAGTCGGAATAAAGATTTAATTGTGAAACAATACCAAGTGCCTTTCCTTTAATTAACTTTACATCGGACATCATAAAAAATAAATCGAATAAACTCATTAGAAGCAAAATTACAATACTTAAAATATTAATAAAAAAAATGATTGACCAATCATTTCATAACATTCAATTTAATTTTCATTACTCACCTTTTCAATTGATCCGCTTGTTTCTTTTTTATTATTTTGTCTGTTCGCTCCTCTTTTTTATTATTGCGGTGTTCCCGAATAAAAGAACCGCCGGACCGTGCTGGAAAAATAGCGCTCCGGCTCTCTCTTCAAGTCGCGTCCCGGAAAAGCCGGAGGAGTCCGCACGGAAAATTTCCGGGTTATCCCTTCTACCGTCTGTGATCTACGGATGACTTGTGTGCGAATCGCCCTTATGCTCCGATTACCAATAAACTTATAAAATGAAAACGAGATTTGTCTCGAAGGTTTTTTTTCTCAAATTTAATAAGACGATTTAATAAACAATACAAAAAAGAAAACGTAAAGCTCCTTTTTCATCATCAAGAAATGTAATTTAAGGATTTAATAAAGATTATAAGAAGGAAAATATGGATTTCACTTTTCAATTACAAAGAACTGAAGTTTACAACAAGAATAATACGGTATACCTATCAGAATTTGTCGATGTACAAGGTGAGCGAAACTCGATGTCTCAGCTCTATTATGAGAAAATGAAAAACGATAAAATGAAAAGAGGTTCATAAATGGGATTGAGTAAGGTTCATTTTAAATCAAAATTGCATATTTTTCTAAATTTGGAATCTAAGGTAATGATGTCATCGAATATTTTTTTCCCAGAAACATACTTATATTTTTGGATATTTAAAAAGAGATAATTTTTCCGAATAAACTTTGTAGAGAATCTATCTTATTCCGTTAAAAAACTAAAAACAAACTTTAAAAAAAGAATTATCTAAAATTCACAATTGTCACGACTTAAACAAGTCGCCTTTGACAGCAAATAACAAAGTCGCATCTGTCAATAATTAAACTAATGGTTGAGAAATATTGTTTTGTTGTCATTTGATTTTTGAAATTTACGCACAACGAATATGTCGACATGTTATTAGTTTATCGAGAATCTCAAAAAAACCCTAAAAGAGCAGTTTAGTTATACGCCCAGAGATACCCTGAACGTGTTATTCCAACTTTAAAAATATTTTCAAGCTTGGAACGCAATTTACGTGCAAACAACGAGGCATTTTCTGCTCGAAAGGAAAGACAAATTGCAAAAAGGATCAATTCTGACAATATTGTTGCCACTGTTTGCAGTATTTTCAAGACCATCCGAGGAACTCGATTCGGCAAGCCTGTCGTGAGTTGAATTTAAAATATTGTTCGGTACGACAAATTTTGAAAGGAAATGGTTACCACGACTATATCCCGCCAAAGACGGCGAGCCGAAACACGAATGAATTAGAACCAATCAGCTTCTAGAAGTCGTTGTTGCCGTGATAACAAATTCATGTAGAGTTCGATTTCGGCACTGTGATTGGTTCTATACTAGTATTATGTTTCGGCACGTGATTGGTTATCCCAATTCATTGTTCAATTTTTGTAAATAAACTGAACGTCAAACTACTGTCAAATAAAAATTATACACTTCAGTTTTTGTGAACGCTATAAAAATGATCGATTTGTTGGGATATAGTTTGATAAATTGCTCTCGTGCATTGAAAATTATCGCAAGTTTGCACTCTTTCGACAAACACAGTCGTATTGCTTTAGGCAACAGCCCCTCGCCCTACGGGCTCGGGACTGTTGCCAAGCAATACGACTTTGTTTGTCGAAAGAGTGCAAACTTGTTACCGATAATTTCCAATGCACTTGTGCAATTACTGTTGATTATTTCCCGCAATTTTTAAAAACCAATCAAATTTGAAGAAAATTCAAATATCAACCAATAACGATTCAACTTTCTTGATTAAACTGCATGCAGCTTCCCTTGAATATTGGGGTTGATTAAACCGCAGCTAGCTTTTTGCCTAGCAACAATTTATTTATTCTCAAAATTTATTCTTAAATTGCCAAAATATAATGGCGCGATTTGGGAAAACAGAACAAGAAAGCATCATCGAGGCTATTAAAAACCACACCCCCAAAAATACGAAGAAAACCCACGATTCTATATGGAGTCAATTTAAATCATTTTGCAATGAAAAGTCATATCAGTTGACACAAAATCAAACTGTCACAGATTTAAACAAGATATTAACAGATTATGCATTTAATATGAAGAAAATCGATGGGACCGATTACAAAGAAGGAGTAGTCAAAACCATGTGGAACATCACAGCAAAGAAGTTACAAGAGTTTTATTTCGAAAGGTATAATATTAAGTTTGATCCATTTAATGATTTAATATTTCAACAAGCAAGAAGTGCTCGTGATGCGAAAAGAAAGCTATTACAACAGGGTCCTTCGAAAAGAAAAAGAAGTGCCGTTGCATTTACCCCAGAGGAACACAATTCTATAATAAATTCGTTCAACGAAGAAGAACCTGAAGGATTACAACGCAAGTTCTATCACATTGCGGCAGTAGAACTAGCTTGGAGGGGCGGAGAAGCTTCCAATTGCCTTGTGGATTATTTTAGAGAAGAGAGGGACAATAAAGGTGAATTAACAGGTAAAAATTAATAGAAGCATACAAGTTTACATTATTATTTATAAGTGGTTTCTGTTTTTAGGAAGAATTGAATACAATACTGTTTTTAATAAAACTTCACAGGGTGGGTCACATAAATTAGCTGAGACCAAATGGCTGATACCTAATAGTAGCAATGAAAATATTTGCCCTGTTAGATTGTTTAAAAAATTAATTTCAAAAAGATCAAAAAATATAATTACACGAAGGCTCTTTCTGACGTGCAACAAATACTGGACATCAAACAATAAAAAATATTGGTATAAAAATTGCCCTCTAGGAAGAAACCAAATTTCAGTATGGACAAAAAATGCGGCGAAAGCAATTGGTTTGGACACAGCACATATTAAATTTACTAACCATTCAAATCGCTCAACAGCAGTCAGCAATCTAGCGCAAAACTGTGTTGGAGAGCAAGAGTTAATTAAAATAACGGGGCATTCAAACGCTCAGTCAATAAAACCATATCTCCATCTTAATACTGAGCATCATTCAAAAATTATAAATAAAATAAGAAACAATCATGAGACCACCACTGTTGGGACGAAGATTACATCAGCTGAAGCCAGTACCTCTAATACTACTCCAATGGTGTATAATAATTGTACTTTTTATATTAATTGTTCAAATTTTAATAATAAGTCAGAATAAGTCTGTTTCTTGTGATATTGATAATACTATCTTTGTTATTTTGATTATTGAATTTATATGAAAATAAATATATTTATTTCAAAATATGTTACAGCTCATTTGGGAAATAATCTTGACATAAACCCCGCGAGCTCCATATTTTGATCCGGTAATTTTCGTGCATGTGTTGAATGGCGAGGAATCGTGCAAATTTGATAATAAAAGCTCTCCAGCCTCCGGCTGTCGGGCTTTTAATACTTATCAAATTTGCACTCTTCGATCGGCATGCAACACATTCACTCAAATTACCCGGCAAAATATGGAGCTCTAGGGATTTAACCTATGATTATAAACTTCACAACTTAGAACACTTGTCAGATCAACAGCAACGAAGAATAAATTATTGTGTCCAAGTGATGGTAAACTTAGAGATCAATGACAATCGGTTTTTCCAGCATGTGTTGTGGACGGATGAAAGCCCTTTTGTTAGTAACGGTAAGCCCAATAAAAAAATGAACATTTTTGGGCTACTGAAAATCCTCATTTTGTCAATCCGATTGAAAACCAAGGATACTTCGGTATTAACATTTGTCGGGATTAACATAAATAATTAGTTTTGTGTTTTTAAATGTTTCATTAAATCAGTGTTTTATACGCGTGGCACATAATGACCCGAGACAATTTTCAACGCGGGGCTTTTCTAAACTCGAAATTTTACTTCATGCTTCATGCTTGCTTGGAGTAAAAAACACGATTTTATAAACTATCTGAGTAACTGGGAACTACTCACAGAACGCGGAACATTTTAAACAATGTTCGAATGTTGAACATAATACTCATGATATCTTATAGACTTTAATTCACTCCTTTTAGACAATTACGAGCAAGTACGGCACGAGCACGAGACGAGCATGACACGAGCACAAGACACGAGACGAGCACGGGACGTTCAACACACTCGTGTCATGAACGTCTCTTGCTCGTGTCGTGCTCGTATCTTGTTCGTGTTTAAAAGTACATAATATAGTACAACTAAAAATATAAAATACACATTAATTTTTTGTTTATATTGACAATTCTATTGAAAGTTTGTGTTTTCTGCCATTTTTTGGAATATTCATGTATATATTGATTATTGAAGATGAAGCTGATGATTTTTTCTTAGACTTTGCTAAACCTAATACTATCGCTATATGTAATGATATAAACTGTGTAAATTGGGTTAATATTCTCAAGTCTCAGTGCCGCCGTTGATGCTTTCTACGAAGTACTTTATTCTATTCTGTATAAACACGTACCGGTGCGGAAAAAGTTAAAATCTCAGTTTCCTAGATAGTTTTCTCCAGAATTGATTAAGTTAATTGAGGATAAACGCAAAGCTCATAAAAAATATAAATTTTCTGGTAGACTTGATGACTACAATCATTTCTTCCAATTATGATCACAATGTAAATCTTTCATTCACAGTGACCATATAAATTATATATGTGGTATAGAAAACAAAATATCGTGTAATATAAATGAGTTTTGGAAGTATTGCAAGTCCAAACGTAATAACACCACTTGTTTCCCATCTAAAATGTATAATGAATCAATTACTGCTAATTCAAATAAAGAAATTGCAAATCTATTTGCATCCTATTTTCAAGAGTCACATTCCAATAATTTCGTCACTGGTCCGGAATTTGTCCTTAACGTTGGCATACATTTTAATAAACTTACTATCAATGAATCAGATATCTTGGATTCTTGCTCTGATATTAAGACAAGTAGTTCTCCTGGTCCCGATGGAATTCCTCCTTCTATAATTAAAAACTGTTCTAGTGCCTTCTCCTTAACACTAGCAATCTTATTTAATAAATCCATTTAAAATGGGAAATTTCCGTCCTTGTGGAGAAATTGCTACGTGACTCCTGTTTTTAAATCGGGAATTAAATCTGATATTCACAACTACCGTCCAATAGCTATTCAATCATGCATCCCAAAACTGTTTGATAACATTGTTTCAAAGCATATGATGTTGCTTTTTAAACCTTTAATAGCTGATCTACAACATAGTTTCTTTCCATCTAGATCAACAGAAACAAATTTATTCATATACACTAGTTATATATCTTGTGCAATGGAGAAAGGCGATATGGTAGATACAGTCTATACCGATTTCTCCAAGGCGTTCGATAGGGTAAGTCACGCAAGACTTTTGCATAAACTTAGATCTTATGGTGTTGTTGGATGTATGCTTGAATGGATAAAATCATTTATTTGCAATAAACAGTTGGCTATTAGATTTAATGGTACCATGTCAGATCTTATAATTAATGCAACATCTGGGGTACCTAAGGCTCGCATCTGGGTCCCTTACTCTTTCTTATTTTTATTTATGATATTGGCAGCAACATTAGCTACAATATTCTACTTTATGCTGACGACATGAAAATATTAAAAACCATTAGGGGTTTGGAAGACTACAACATAATCCAAACTGATTTAAATAGGATCATGCGATGGTGTGATGACACTGATCTTAACTTAAATATAAATAAGTGTAAACTTATGCGTTTCTCAAAGAAAAAAGTACACTGTGGCGTTTTGATTACTCTCTGAACAGTCATATCTTAGAGAGAGTTGATATAATCAGAGACTTAAGTGTATTCTTTGACAGTAAGCTTCAATTCACAAGTCATATAAATGTAATTTCGGCAAAAGTATTGCAATTAATTCGCTTTATAAAACGACTGTCAATACACTTCACATCCATCAGAACTTTCATAACATTATACAAATCATTCGTTAGACCTATCCTTGATTATTGCTCCATCGGATGGTCCCCTAATTACAAATGTCATATCAATAGCATTGAGCACGTCCAAAAGAAAATGGTTAATCATATTTGTTCTCGTTGTCATTTATATTATGACAATTTTGATATGATGCTCAAATATCTTGACATCCTTCCACTATATAAACGAAGAATTTATTCTTCGCTTTGCTTTGCTTATCGCTTATTTAACAATCTAATCGATTGCTCAGATGTATTGTCATCTATATCATTTTTTATCCCTAGACATGCAACGCGGCATCAGCAACTTCTTACTTGCGAATTTCACAAGTCTATATTTGGATTTAATAGCTCTCGTAATTACTTAATATACAGGGTGGGCCACGAATAACGCCCATTAAAAGTTTTTGGAATTCCTGACAGAGGAAAAAATTCTACATTGCACGGTTGAATGCGATCACCTCATGGAAAATATTTCGACTTTCTATCACTTCCGGTTGTACCGGAAATGGCTACCAACTTTGTTATATTAAATAGAACATCCTATATATTAGTTTTTTTTTAGATTCCCCGTTCAATTGTCTACCCTCTCATATGAATTTATGTCCACTTAACTCTTACAGTTTTTGAGTTAAAAATTTATTTGTCAAATATTGACCTCAAATAGACGTTTTGAAAAATGCCTATAACTTCTAGTAGGGACAAGATAGACAGACGAGCGGCATCTTGAATTGTTACTTATAGATCCCTCTAGAATTAAAAAAATTGACATCTGTCAATTTTGACAATAGGTATTTCAAAAATGTCAATATTTCAATGCCCACTTAAAAACATCATAATTTAATGTTTTCAAATGGAATGACCAATATTTTATCTCATATGGTGATTGGCAAGACAATTTGCAACATAAAAGTATTATGTCTCCCTATATCTAGAGCAAGTAGTTTTTGAGTTATTTCGAAATTTCTTTCCTCCCAGAATGCTTGCACAATTGAATATTTCCTGTACTATTCACACGTGCACCATAGTAGGGTACTGTCAATATTCGCTGAACCGAATCTGTCAATATTTTTGAACGCTCCGTTCGAGTAATATTAAAATGAATAAGTATACCAATCAAGAAATTATGAATTTATTCGTCATACATGGTCAGTGCGACAGAATTGTTGAGAGAACTTGCAGAATTTTCAACAAAACTTACCGCCACACACTTACCGCCGATGGATAGAAGAAAATTTAGAAGACTGAAGTCAAATTTTGTACAATTTGGAAAACTAAACGCAGAAAAAAATCAACCAAAGCCAATAACGCAGAATCACCATATGAGATAAAATATTGGTCATTCCATTTGAAAACATTGAATTATGATGTTTTTAAGTGGGCACTGAAATATTGACATTTTTGAAATACCTATTGTCAAAATTGACAGATGTCAATTTTTTTAATTCTAGAGGGATCTATAAGTAACAATTCAAGATGCCGCTCGTCTATCTATCTTGTCCCTACTAGAAGTTATAGGCATTTTTCAAAACGTCTATTTGAGGTCAATATTTGACAAATAAATTTTTAACTCAAAAACTGTAAGAGTTAAGTGGACATAAATTCATATAAGAGGGTAGACAATTGAACGGGGAATCTAAAAAAAATTAATATATAGGATGTTCCATTTAAAATAACAAAGTTGGTAGCCATTTCCGGTACAACCGGAAGTGATAGAAAGTCGAAATATTTTCCATGAGGTGATCGCATTCAACCGTGCAATGTAGAATTTTTTCAAATTTTTCCTCTGTCAAGAACCCCGAAAACTTTTAATAGGCTTTATTCGTGGCCCACCCTGTATAACGTTAACAAATATTATAATTTAATTTATATGTTCGGAGTTAGTCTGAAGTATTTTAAGCATACGTGTCGTGTTGTTTTAGATTGTAACTCATAAGTAACGTTATTGTATTATTATATTATTGTTTATTGTATTTTTTATTATATGTTATTTTTTTCTATGTAATTGGCCACCAGTATGAATAAATAAATAAATAAATATTATTGATTTTGATTTGTTTGACTATTATTTATTAACTTGACGCGTTTTTTAGAATCACTTCTACAAGTTTTATCAATTTAGAAATATTATCAATTAATAACGTTACAATTTTGTTATTAATAAAAAAAATATTTTCAGTTATTATGTTAAATTATTTTCAGTGTTTACGTCTTTTAAATTTAATAATATTTTTTATTACCAAACAGAACAACCTAATTACAGAATAATATTACAGAATGATAACTTCTTAGAATAATAAAATAATATATATTAATTACTAAAAATAAAGATTTTGTCAATTAACCTGAATACAATCCACACTTAGAGTTTTTGAACTATCTTCATATTCATGTTTAAAAACAGTATGTGGATCATCAGCAAAATGCCAAATTCGGTCATGATGATTTGACACTATTTTAGCATCTTCTATGAAATCTACACCTAATAGTGTATAGTTCTTGGCTTCGGGTAACACAACAAAAGTTGAAGGGATTAGTTTGGTCTTAAGTTTTACTGTCACCATACAAACTAATACATCTCGATCTCGAGTACTACCACCAGCCAACGAAGTACAAACTCTCTTCTTACTGAACTGGTAACCTTCTCGTTTTAGCATTTCAAACAACGTTTTACCTGCAATGGAAAATTTAGCAGCTGAATCCAAATAACCTGTACCATTCTTGTCACCGATATTAATAAACAGTATTGGTCTTCGACGGGGTTTCAAAATCTGGTTAAAATCCAATGAACAAAAATTCAAATTACCATTTATCTTCTTCGTTATTTTAGGACATCTGGATTTGACATGACCTGTCTGTCCACAGTTGTAACAATTAATAAATGGTTTTAACATCTCACCCGTATTTGTTAACGTTTGCTCAGGTTTGGTTTTTGCAAGCAACTTCTTACAAGATTCTTTTATGTGACCTGACTGCCGACAGTAGTTACACTTTTCCTTCTTTACTTCTGACTGGATTTGTAACTGTAGGTTTTCTTCAATCGCTCTAGCAAGTTCCAAAAGTTTTGTGAATGAAGAAAATCCATCACGGAAAATCTTTTCTCTTATTCCAGAATGCAACAAGCCATACACCATATCGAGCTGCACATTTTCTGACAGAGTACCAGCAGGTAATTGTGATAATGTAACTCTACACTTACAAATAAATGCGTCTGTCGAAGTATCTGTTCTCTGCTGCTCGGCAAATAATTCTCTATAAACTCGATAAGCAGGCTTCTGAGGTCCGAACGTACATCGAAGAAGGGCTACAGCTTCATTCCATGTACCTGTGGTAGCTTTTACTCCTTGCCACCATGTAGACGCAAATCCATCTAATAACATAGATAATCCCTTTAACGCATGCTCATCACTTACGTTTGCACACTCTTTATAGGTATTAACTGCATCCAAAAAGCCAGAAACATCAAAACCTTTAGATCCATCAAAACGAGACTGACATCTTGCAAAATTCCCACTGATGACACTTACTTGCGGAAACGGTGCTTGTATCCTATGCAACAGTGCTTGGAATTGCTCATCAGTAAATGATATCATGTTCGATGCTACTTCTTGACCACTCGTCTGCTTTGTTTTTCCCATTAAAACAATATACTACACGTATACAAATAGAAAACGTTGATACGACGACTGTCGAGTCAATGCCGTGCAAAACCAACTACCAACTATGCAGAGCGTCTGAAGATATACTTTTCAGCGTGCGGTGAAATCACGATGTACGAAACTATTAATCTTTACGATGCGACCACAACACTTAATTCCAAACTTGTTAACTTGCTCAGCCAAATCATACGAAAATACACGGCCCCACGTTGGGCGCCAATTGTAACGGTTCAGCTCTGTTATACTTTTGTGTGGAATTCTTTTTGCGGATTCGAGAGAGATGCTGGACACAGTTAACGTTTATTAGAAAAAACTATTATTATATCTTAGCAACATAACTAATATCACATCATAAGGGCGGCGTTGATCATAGGCGTACCGAGATGCAAGATACAGGGCGTACGTTACAAACTAGAAATAAAAATCTTCCAAATTGAACATTACACAACTAATATTCAAGTTTATTGATTTTAATATTGTGCCAGATTTTTATAATAGTTGACCCTATATACATATTTTCATGTTTTCTCATTACTCTGCTAATATAAATATTTTTCTTTATTTTTTCATGATTCTTAATAAATGTCAATAATTTTGATATTTTTCATAATTTCTGTGTATTTTGTTACCTTTTTCGATTTTTTTTTTCAGTGTTTTGGTAAATTTGAATAAAATTCTATGAATGTCTCTGACTTTCACGGGCTTAATAATAGGCATTCGTCGATTTTATAAAAGAGTTCAATTTGAAGTTTTTAACATGAGTGAAAGTATTATGATGGACATATCATTTTTTTTTTTCGTTCTGACAGTTACGATACACATTTTACCTCTTGTGACATATTTTAAAGTAACGAGTATCTTCCACTCCCAGACTAAGCATGAAGTAAAATTTCGAGTTTAGAAAAGCCCCGCGTAGAAAATTTGTCGAGGGTCGCGCAGCGACCCAAGACAAATTTTCACGGGGCTTTTCTAAACTCGAAATTTTACTTCATGCGCCACGCGTACAAAACACTGATTTAAAGTGAAGTTAAGATTGCACTGTAAAACCAACCCAACTTCGATATTTTATTAAAATTATATGTTTTCTTTCCTATTCATGCTGTAAACCTTAGGATATTCGTTGTTTTTCTGTAAAAAAACAATTCCCTGTAGTCCTTCGGTCTCCGAAGACCATAATTAGTCCTTCGAGCTGTAGCCTTTTTAAATGGTCGTTTGAGTAATAAACTTAATAATCTAGAGTGATCCATTACATTAAAATTTCTAAGAACGAGTGTTGTCCACTCCCAGATTAAGCATGAAGTAAAATTTCGAGTTTAGAAAAGCCCCGCGTAGAAAATTTGTCGAGGGTCGCGCAGCGACCCGAGACAAATTTTCACGGGGCTTTTCTAAACTCGAAATTTTACTTCATGCGCCACGCGTACCAAACACTGATTTAAAGTGAAGTTAAAAATGCACTGAAAACCAACCCAACTATTTTATTAAAATTAGACGTTTTCTTTCTTATCCATGCTGTAAACATTAGTTGTTTTTGTAAAAATAACAATTCCCTGTAGTCCTTCGGTCTCCGAAGACCATAATTGGTCCTTCGAGCTGTAGCCTTTGTTAAATGGTCTTTTGGGTAATAAACTTAGTAACCTAGAGTGATCCTTTAATTTTAAATTTCTAAGAGCGAGTGTTGTCCACTCCCAGACTAAGCATGAAGTAAAATTTTGAGTTTAGAAAAGCCCCGCGTAGAAAATTTGTCGAGGGTCGCGTAGCGACCCGAGACAAATTTTCACGGGGCTTTTCTAAACTCGAAATTTTACTTCATGCGCCAAGCGTACAAAACACTGATTTAAAATGAATTTAAAAATGCACTGAAAACCAACCCAACTTCGATATTTTATTAAAATTAGATGTTTTCTTTCCTATCCATGCTGTAAACCTTTAGATATTCGTTGTTTTTTGTGAAAAAACAATTCCCTGTTGTCCTTCGGTCTCCAAAGACCATAATTGGTCCTTCGAGCTGAAGCCTTTGTAAAATGGTCTTTTGAGTAATAAACTTAGTAACCTAGAGTGATCCTTTAATTTTAAATTTCTAAGAACGAGTGTTGTCCACTCCCAGACTAAGCATGAAGTCAAATTTCGAGTTTAGAAAAGCCCCGCGTAGAAAATTTGTCGAGGGTCGCGTAGCGACCCGAGACAAATTTTCACGGGGCTTTTCTAAACTCGAAATTTTACTTCATGCGCCAAGCGTACAAAACACTGATTTAAAGTGAAGTTCAAAAACACACAATAACATCTTCAATCAGAGTAACACGGAACCAGATATTTAGTCTGTTATCAACGATGATCAGTGTTAGTAATAAATAATTAGGTTTTGAATATTTTTCTCAAAACAGCTGCTAACAATATTAAAATCTTAATGGTTGCAAAAAAATAATAAAACCAAATTTATTCTTATATTATTTGTATTCGTGATTCGAAAAAACAGGAATATTTATCTCTTACGAATCCTTTGTTCGAGTATTCGTGATTCGAATCATATTAGGTGATTCGGATTCGCGATTCGAATTCTTTTTACGTGGATTCGTCCCAGCTCTGGTATACAAGTAGCAATAAAATCTATAATATCGCTACGCTCAGGCTCTTCTAAACTCGAAATTTTACTTCATGCGCCGGCGTGTAAAACACCGATTTGATGTGAAATTTAAAATAAACTTTTATTAATTATTTTGTTCTATAGCCTTGTGTATAATTGTTGATTGTACAATATATATTAAATTGGGTAAAGTACTACACTTGTTATGTTCCATATTTTTATTTTCAGTTACCTAGGCAACTGAAAATAAAAATATGGAACATAACAAGTGTAGTACTTTATCCAATTTGAAAATTTGGTTCCATCAAGAAAGTAGCAGAACAAGTATCGAATACAATATATATTAATAAATTAATTACTCAACCTTCGATTAATTGTTCGGAGTATTAATTGATTATCATTTATTGTAGAATCGAAAATCATTCAAGTTAATTAAAATTAAACTATCTTAATAAAAATTAAAAATTGTGGCTTCTAAAGCAAAACAAGTAATACTAAACTAAATCGTTATAAATATTGTGCCTTTTTATAGCAGAATAATCACCAATAAACTAGTTTTTGCGGTTTGTTATACAAATATTAGCGCTTGCGTGGCGTCGCGACGCTCTCTGGCCGTGCGGACACTTTCGGTAGGGCGCACTCGACGTCGGTCCGCCAAGCAAAACTCAGTCGTTTCGTTCTCTCGTCCGCCCTCAGCGAAAACTCTTCGGGAACTTTTTGAAAAAAAAAAAATTGAATTCGAACTTTCGAAGAAAACACCAACGAAATGTGACGCGCGCCTCGGAGTGCTCTTACGATTTCGTTAATCCACCACTTAAGACTTTAAATCAAATAAAGATTAAATTTAGGAGAAAAAAAATATAACAACCGGAGATAAGTTCAATAAAACTGATTTTAAAAATCCAAAGAATTTGATCCATGGGGCGGTTATGGTGAAGGTAGGTCGTAGTACCCCCTCCAAATAATAAAACAAAGAAATTAAATACACATGATTACACTTTTCAAAATTTTTGTACACTTGTAGAAAATAAGCACACGTATATCAACTTAATTTTATGTATATATTTTATTCCTAACCTGAGAACATTTTCGCAATTGTTGCAATTAAAAACATTCACTTTATCTAACAGTAATTCATGGTTAAGAGTAGCTAAATAAATCATAAACAAAGCCCCATTTTTATGAGAAAACTCATATTTGATTACATTTATGTAATGAATTAAATTAGTTTAATTAAATAAATGACAAAAATTAATCAATGCAAATTTTTACTTTCCCCCGTATGTAATACAAAGGGAAAGTATTGTTTTCGTGAAAATTTTCGAATCAAAAATTTTAGCGGAAATATCCGTTTTGAAGTCCCCTGAGTCGAATAAGACCATTTTTGAAAAATGTCTGTCTGTCTGTGTGTGTGTCTGTGTGCGCTGTACCGCAAAAACCGCTAAAGATATCGAGATGAAACTTGAAACTTAAGCTTTTTGTTACAATCGGAAGAACTGAAAAGCTTTTGGTGAAAATCGGAAAACCGGAAGTGGTACTTTACTCTTAGCGTTTTTCAGTGTTTTCAGATTTTTTCAATAAATGTTCATCAAACAAAAAATTCTTTCAAATAAAAGCTGTAGATAATAACAAAATAAAGATGTATTGTTCACTTACTTTTTGTCATGGCACTCTTAGTTTTTGAGATATTTCAAAAGTTGTGTTTTATCTAGTTATTGAGGACCACTTCGTAATATGTTATAAAAAGAAGAACGTTTTTCGGGAACTTTCAAACACAATTTTCTACAGGGTGATTCATTAGCCTCTTTACAAACTTTAAAAAGTGATTTAATACGCAATTTACGGGGGAAAGTACTATGATGGACACATCACCATTTTTATACGTTGGTGCCACATACATTTTCTACAGTAATCGTCACATTAACTGTATTGTTTCGGGTTTACGTGAAGTGATTAATCACAAATAGAAAGACTGTTATTCCTTACTTCACTTTTTATTTTTAAAAAGTAAAGTAAGGAATAACAGTCTTTCTATTTGTGAATCGTCACATTAATATAATCTTTGAGGTAATTTTATTTAAAGTTAACAAAACATGAATTGTTGAGCAATTAAGCATGCAAAACATATTAAATCTATTCAAAATTTTAGAAATAATCATAAATTAAATAAATGCCAAACAAATAATCAGTCCACGGTTTTGTACGTTAGTGGTACACACATTTTCTACATTAACTGTCACATAAATTTAATCTTTAAAGTGATTTTATCTAAAGTTTAGAAAATATAAATTGTTGAGCAGTTCAGTATACAAAACATATTAAAAGCATTTCATTCTGTATTGTGGAGGCTTCTACTTCGTTATACATGTTAATTACACAATGAAACACTTTTAACTTGCAAGTTGCATTTAAACCGTACTGTAAAATCAATAACCATATCTTTAATAGTAAAACAAAATTAGATAAATTTAATAAATCCGGAATATATAAATTAACTTGCGCAGATTGTCAAGGGATATACATTGGCCAATCTGGTCGTAATTTCAACATAAGATTGAGGGAACATTTGCGCTCTTTTCGGCTTAAACAGAGTGATAAGTCGTCTTTTGCAAAACACCTTTTAGACGAAAATCACACTTTTGAAAAAGATGTACTTACCATAATCCATCATGCCGAAAAGGGTCGTAAAATGAATTTGCTAGAAGCACTAGAGATACACAAAGCCCGCGCTAATCCGGGAATTCCCTTAATTAACGACCAGGTTGACCTAATGTACACCCCCATTTTTACCGCTGTCTTGTAATTGTGTATATATACCTGTAAAACCTCTAGTTTAAGTTACTCCATGTTTGATAATGACAAGCTAAATTTGTCGAAACTGCAGTCACATTAAATAAAACGTGTTATACAAACAAAGTTAAAAGTGTTTCATTGTGTAAAAGCATTTCAAATTTTAGAAATAATAATGAATTTATATAAAATATAAATTGTTGAGCAATTCAGCATACAAAACATATTAAATGCATTCCAAATTTTAGAAATAATCATGAATTTTTATAAAATATAAATTGTTGAGCAATTCAGCATACAAAACATATTAAATCCATTTCAAATTTTCGAAATAATCATGAATTTTTTATAAAATATAAATTGTTAAACAATTCAGCATGCAAAACATATTAAATACATTCAAAATTTTAGAAATAATCATGAAGTAAACGAATGCCAAACAATTAATCAGTCCACGGTTTTGTACGTTAGTGGCACCCACAGTGAACAGAAATCATGTAATTGTCTTTTATTAGAAGACTTAGTTAATAATATCTATACATCTTAAGAAATTTAAAAAAATACTTTTAAGTAGCTTATTTAGAAATAAACTTTACTTAAAATACTAATTTAATGTAAAGTTGCGTACTTCACATTAAATCAGTATTTTATACGCCTGGCGCATGAAGTAAAATTTCGAGTTTAGAAAAGCCTAAAAATTTGGTTTGGTCGCGTAGCGCAACGAGCTACGCGACCAAACAATATTTTCAGGCTTTCCTAAACTTGAAATTTTATATCATGCTTAATCTGGTAGTGGAAACACTCGTTAGAAGCTTCAAATTGAACACTTTTATAAAACCATTAAATGCAGTCATTTGTATATTGTTTGTGATTTATATTTTAACCTTATTTATTACTTTTAGCATAGTCAAAATGCTCATCATTTTGATTTTAATCTGTTGTGTATATTGTTTGTGATTTTATATATTTTAACTTAATTATTACTTTTAACTTATTTTAGACTAAGCATTATGTATTTATTTTAAATGCATGTCAGTAAATAAACAATAAACAATAAACAATGCTCTATCTATTCTTAAAAAATCGTAACTAAAATGTGTACATTTTAAGAATATTTAGAATTAGTTTTAGTTTCCTTAACTATATTAAAATTTATTGCCATTTAAGCTTGATATGTTTATGTAAATAAAGTATTACGTTAATTACAATCGCCTAAAGTTAACATTTTTGAGTGCACAGAAATCTTTTATTAGAAAATAGTAAATAAAATCTGCACATCTTAAGAAATTTTAAAAAATAATTTTAAGTAGCTTATTTAGAATAAAACTTAACTTAAAACACTGATTTAATTTGAAGTTGCATACTTCACATTAAATCAGTGTTTTATACGCCTGGCGCATGAAGTAAAATTTCGAGTTTAGAAAAGCCTGAAAATTTCGTTTGGTCGCGTAGCGCTACGCGCACAAACCAAATTTTCAGGCTTTTCTAAACTCGAAATTTTACTTCATGCTTAGTTTGGGAGTGAAAACACTCGTTAGAAGCTTCAAATTGAACACTTTTATAAAACATGCATTCATTACATTCATTACAAGCGCCTAAAATTAAAATTGTGTTTTACGTGCACTAAAATCATGAAATTTACTATTCTTAGAAAATCATAATTAAAATGTGTGCATTTTAAGAAAATTTAAAATTACTTTTAGTTTTCTTAGTTACAATAATGTTCATTGTAATTTAAGCTTGAAAATGTTTATGTAAATAGAGTATTACACTAAAATCATGAAATTTACTATTCTTAGAAAATCATAATTAAAATGTGTGCATTTTAAGAAAATTTAAAATTACTTTTAGTTTTCTTAGTTACAATAATGTTTATTGTAATTTAAGCTTGAAAATGTTTATGTAAATAAAGTATTACGTTAATAACAATCGCTTAAAGTTAACATTTTTAAGTGCACAGAAACCATGAAATTGCTATTTATTAGGAAATACTATATAAAATCTGCATATCTTAAGAAATTTAAAAAAATACCTTTAAGTAGCTTATTTAAAATTAAACTTAACTTAAAACACTGATTTAATGTGAAGTTGCATATTTCACATTAAATCTGTGTTATACGCGTGGCGCATGAAGTAAAATTTCGAGTTTAGAAAAGCCTAATTTGGATTGGTCGCGTAGCGCGTAGCGCTACGCGACCAAACCAAATATTCAGGCTTTTCTAAACTCGAAATTTTACTTCATGCTTAGTCTGGGAGTGGAAACACTCCTTGGAAACTTAAAATTGAACGCTTCTATAAAATCGACGAATGCCTGAAAATTTACAGCGTATACGACATGTATATTTAAAAGAAAAATTGCCAGTATGTAAGATAATAAGTCATTCATAGGAATCAAAAAATAAGTGCAGAATTTTACCTAAAATCAACTATTAGAGTGAATTTTATAATTGCTCGGCAATTAAACCATTAAGTTAATTTGTAAAAACAAATGGATTCAAAAATGTAAACGGAATAGTGAATAAATACAAAACACTTTTGAAAATTCATCAAAATATTCAAACTCAAAGTTCGAAAACAAACCAATTTTGGTTTTCTCATTAATTTCTGATTATTATAAAACAAATGGTAACGCATTAAATGCATTTTTGGGTTAAACTTTTTTTTATCATAATGTTAACATTTATAGAATTTTGGTTTTCTCATTAATTTCTGATTATTATAAAACAAATGGTAACATATTAAATGCATTTTTGGGTTAAACTTTTTTTTATCATAATGTTAACATTTATAGAAAGATCGTATTTTATTTGGTATTTACTTTCAATAAAAAATTGAAATCTTTTAAAAAGTCAATATAATTAAGTCGTGAACAAATAAATATAATTCTTGAGGTTCGGAGCCGTTCACTTCGTTTTTTTATAATTATAATTTTCCCAATAAAATGGAAACTATCAACAAATCAATAAAATTAAGTCGTGAACGGGGCAGGTGGTGGCCGAGCGATAACGTCGCCGGGCTGTATCGCTCGGCGAGCCACATTTCGGGTTCGATTCCCGTGCACGGCGAGACTTTATTTAAAAATAATTTCTCGTCGTGACCCTGGGTGTGGTATGAATGTGAGTGTTTGTCCGTATGAAATAATAGCATACTACAAATTGTAATCGTAACAATTAATACAAATATATAAATAAATGATGTTGGGTAATGGGCAAGTTCCCAAGGCCAGGCAAAAGCCAAACCAAATTAAAAAAAAAAAGTCGTGAACAAATAAATATAATTCTTGAGCTTCGGAGCCGTTCACTTCATTTTTTTATTAATTATAATTCAAATCAATAAAATTAAGACTTGCAAAATGATTTAAATATAAGAAAATATTACTCTTTTAAAATAATATACATATTTTCGCATTTTCACCAAATTATAATTTTGACAATATATAAGAAAATTACCTATCTTTATGTCCCAATTTAGAATATTTATCAATATCAGTAATAAAAATATATTGATTGATAATTGACACACTAAACTTATTTCACTTGACAATTGGTTAGATTTAAGATTATTTCACATTAAATCAGTGTTTTATGCGCGTGGCGCATGAAGTAAAATTTCGAGTTTAGAAAAGCCTAATTTGGCTCGGTCGCTCCGCTTCGCTACGCGCCCGAGCCAAATTTTCAGGCTTTTCTAAACTCGAAATTTTACTTCATGCTTAGTCTGGGAGTGGAAACACTCGTTAGGAGCTTCAAATTAAACACTTTCACAAAACCATTAAATGCCTAAAAATATACAGCGTATACGTTGGGATATAATAATAATAATAATAATAATAATTTATTTCCCAACAGAAATACACACATTTCAAATTACAGGGAAAAATATACAAAATTCTAGCAGAAAATTATTACATATACAATATTTACTCCAGTTAAACAATACTTAACGATATCTGACATAGTGACTAAATTAATACAGCGGACATTTGGTTAATAAATTGTTTACGACTACAACAAAAGATATCAGCAACGTTTTGAGAGTTATTATAATTGCGCATCATTGTATTGAGAGGGGAGTTGTAATATACATTACTTTGACTTCTATTACATACAAATTGTACGCTATTTCTACTACAAATCCTAGGTGTAAAAAAATTTAACTGAGCGAGTATACCGGGAGCATTTATATTGTTGTGAAGCAAATTGTAGAGAGTGGTTAATGAAGTGATCTTGCGTCGTGCAGATAAAGATTTTAAGTTAAACATAGCCAACAAGTCTTCATATCTAATAGATTCGTCAAGGTATACAGAATGTACTACAAAATACAGATACCTTACAAATATTTTTTGAACATGTTCTATAGATTTGATATGGCAATCATAGAACGGAGACCACACTAACGAGCAATACTCTAACTTCGGTCGCACATACGTCGTATACAACTTCATAATGGTTCTGGTGTTTTTGAAATGCTTTGATATTCTACGTACAAAACCCAACATTCTCATAGCCGAGTTCACTAGTTTTGTGTAGTGGGGAACAAAAGACAGATCTTTATCTAGTAAGACACCTAAGTCTTTTATTTCCGTAACACGTTCCAGCAAGATGTTATTTAAAGAGTAATCATAGAATAGAGGGCTACTTAATCTGCAAAATGAAGTACATTTACATTTTTTTATGTTTAAATATAATCTATTTTCCAAGCTCCATTGCTGGATAAGCTCTAAATCAGATTGCAGTGTCAAACAATCCTCCATCGATTTAATTTCTCTGTATATTTTGATGTCATCGGCGTATACAAGAATGTTGGATTTTATGTTGTCGACGACGTCATTAATAAATAACAAAAAAAGCAATGGCCCCAGATTTGATCCTTGAGGGACCCCACTGGTTGGATAGAAAGATGCGGACCTATGGTTCATATATTCAACATAGTTCTCTCTATCAGATAAATACGCACATAATAAATTTATTAGAGGAGTACTGAATCCCCATCTCTTTAGTTTATATATTAGTATATTATGATTTATAGAATCGAATGCTTTTCGAAAATCGGTGTATAAGACGTCTACTTGTATATGTTTACATATATGTATATTTAATAGGAAAATTCGCGGTATTTAGTTTCAGATAAAGAAAACACGTAACTTTGTAATACCACTCCAATTTTGCTTCTATAACAGGTTAAATAATAATTGAAAATTTACCACGAAGTAAACCCCTCGAAGATTTTTGTAAAATTTTTAATACTGGAAGAAATTCGATTTATCTATAAATGTTAAAATTATAATTAAAATAAAATATAAAATCAAATTTAAATTAATATCGATTTTCTGCAAAAATTTAGTCTCATTGAGACTTTTGCAGAAAGTCGATATTGATTTTAATTCGTATTTAAGAATATTTAATTCTGCAAACTATTGGCAAACTCAATTTATTGTTTATAATTAAAATAGTTTAATCTAATAATTCATTTAATGCCTTACCATTCGTTTTATAATAATCAGAAATGATTGAAAAAGCAAAAATTGGTTTGGTTTTGAACTTAGAATTTGAATATTTTGACAATGACAATGACAATGAAAAATTTGTGTGGTTATAAACTATTTTTTTAATTTTGAGTCCATTTTTTCTGAATTCTAACCCATTGACGGCCGAGCAATTATAGAGTTAACTCTGTTGCTGTAAAATAGTTGATCCGTGAATAAATATTTAAAAAAAAAAGTTGATTTCAGGTAAAATTCTGCACTCATTTTTATGATTTCTATAAATGACTTATTAAATTACATACTGGATTTGTTTCTTTTAAATGTATGTACATGATGTATACGCCGTGAGTTTTCAGGCATTCCTCGATTATATAAAAGCGTTCAATTTAAAGTTTTGAATGAGTGTTTCCATTCCCAGACTAAGCAATTCAATGTATGTATTCAATAGTTTTTGAATAAAAAAATTAATACGCAATTTCAAAACAACCGTTTTTTTGACAATATCTCAAAAACGAAAGAAGATATTTTAAATTTGTTTTTAGATTATTATTGGGCCCTAAATAACGCAACTTTGGCCCAATTTAACCGACTCTCTATCTATTCAGATAATTCTTTTTACTTTCCCCCGTATATAATACAAAGGGAAAGTATTGTTTTCGTGAAAATTTTCGAATCAAAAATTTTAGCGGAAATATCCGTTTTGAGGTCCCCGGAGTCGAATAAGACCATTTTTGAAAAATGTCTGTCTGTCTGTCTGTCTGTCTGTGTGCGCTGTACCGCAAAAACCGCTAAAGATATCAAGATGAAACTTGAAACATAAGCTTTTTGTTACAATCGGAAGAACTGAAAAGCTTTTGGTGAAAATCGGAAAACCGGAAGTGGTACTTTACTCTTATCGTTTCTCAGTTTTTTCAGATTTTTTCAATAAATGTTCATCAAACAAAAAATTCTTTTAAATAAAAGTTGTAGATAATAACAAAATGAAGATGTATTATTCATTTACTTTTTGTCATAGCACTCTTAGTTTTTGAGATATTTCAAAAGTTGTGTGTTTTATCTAGTTATTGGTGTGTGACAGTGTATGTGTCGATACAATTGAAAAATGTTTCAAATAAAAGTTGTAGGAAATGAAAAACTAAAGAGTTTTTGTAGACTCACTTTTTGTTATAGCACTCTTAGTTTTTGAGATAATTAATAAATAGTGTTTTTTATCTAGTCATTGATTTGTGTCAGCGTGTGTTGATCCAATTGAAAAATGTTTCAAATAAAAGTTGTAGTTATCAAAAAGTTGAAGACATTTTGAAAATAATAATGCTACAAATATTTTAAAAGTGATTTAATACGCAATTTACGGGGGAAAGTACTATGATGGACACATCACCATTTTTTTTTATGATAATTCATTTATTGTGCCACTAACATACATTGTCATTACACATGTCATCGGAGAATAAGCTTAATACTAGTAAATACATAGAGGGTAGAAATATACAAATACAAGAGTATTCACGGAAAATAAGATACAAGAACACATTAAAATATTAAAATATAAAAATTAGTTAAAAATACTGCCATCGCTGACTAAAAATTCCTCAATTGATAAGAACGCATTTGTGACTAGAATATTTGTTATTTTAGATTTAAAATGCATAAGATGCAACGTTTTTAGACTCTCGAGTAGCTTATTGAATAATTTTATTGAGAAATATCTCGTTGCCGTTTGTGATTTCGTAAGCCTCATGTTTTGTTGGTAAAGATCTGTCTTAAATCTAGTGTTATGGCTATGATCATGTATTGAAAAACTTAAAGGGTTTTTCTTTATATATATGAGCGATTCATATATATAAAGGGATAGTAAAGGTAGAATTTGCCATGTTTTAAAAATGTGTTTACAGTCATCTCTGTAAGGGGCGGATGCGATGATTCGAATGGCTTTTCATTGCAGCCGAAACAATCTATGCCTCGAAGCAGAGTGACCCCACACTAGTAAGCCGTATCTTAAGCGGGATTCGATTAATCATTTATTACAACTATACAGGGTGTCCGTATTTCAACAGAATGTATGGGGATCTCGGTCGTCGTTTTCATTAAATGAACCAGTAAAAAAGGATGCAACGTGTTTCTTGGGATTGCACGTGGACTCAAACTTAAGATGGGATGTAGAAGGTAATAAGTTAGCTGGGAAGATCTCCAAAAATATATACTGTATAAGAAATTTAGTACGCAAGATCAGTGACAAGTCTACGTTAAAAGCAGCATACCACTATGCTGTTTTTAACGTAGACTTGTCACTGATCTTGCGTACTAAATTTCTTATACAGTATATATTTTTGGAGATCTTCCCAGCTAACTTATTGCCTTCTACATCCCATCTTAAGTTTGAGTCCACGTGCAATCCCAAGAAACACGTTGCATCCTTTTCTACTGGTTCATTTAATGAAAACGACGACCGAGATCCCCATACATTCTGTTGAAATACGGACATCCTGTATAGTTGTAATAAATGAGGTCAAAATTTAAAAAAAAACACTTCTAAAAGAGCAAGATTTGCTGAAGCTGAAAAGAAAAATCGGAGAAATAAATCAACCATTAATTAAATCCAAGTCAAATTTTGTCGAAATTGACACATTCGTTAAAATTCAAAAAAGTTACAAAAACGCTAACAAAATTGCGAATCTAAGAATAATATTACGTCGCGGTCAATAAGTTCAACAAAAAAATAAAATATTTGTGGATATTTTATAACTTATTTTATAGTTTTGTATATCGACAAACAAAAACTGATGGAATTATAAACTCGTCAAACTTTATTTAAAAAAAAATTATAAATCAAATAAACGGATTATACGTAACCTAATAAATACCTTAAAATTACAGTAATATCATACATTTTAAAGAGAACCGCGTAAATTATAAATCAAATAAACGATGTGTACGTAACCTAATAAATACCTTAAAATTAGAGTAAAATCATACGTTTTAAAGAGAATCGCGTAATTAATAAAAAGAAATAAACAAAATGATTGTTGATTTTTTTATTCCTGCAACTTTACGAAATCAGAAACAATCAGGGCCCGCCGTGGCCGAGCGATTGAGCCGCCGGTTTCGCCAATCGGTCACGGAGGTGATCTGGGTTCGATTCCCAGCGGAGGCGAGTAATGTTTCTAACGAAAAATACTCGTCTCCGGTTCCATGGATGTGTGTGAATGTGTTGTGACGTCCAAATATATAGTTGTATGTTATACTTAATAATAAGTTAATTAACAAACGTATACAAAATAACAATTGATGATGGCTAATAGTCCAGTAACTGAGGCCAGGCAAAAGCTAAAAAAAAAACAATCAAATTAAAAAAAAAACTAATATCTCAAAACTGCACAAACATGTTATTTATTTCCTTAATAATATTTCTGATAATATAGTTATAATTATTATAATCGTCAAAACCAACAAACATCGTAATAATTAACATACATTTTTAAAATAAACACAAATTTATAAAATCAGGAAAAAAAATGTAAACATTTACAATTTTAACAAGAATTAAAAACATAAATATTAATACAAATACCAATAAATAATTAACATTTATACCAAATACAAATAACAAATAATCTGAAAATTCACTTAGTTAATAAAATTTGAAAAAGTTGTCAATATGAAAAAGGAAACAATTTCTATGAAAAGCTTAAGAATTTCGATTGTTTTTAAATTCTAAATATATAGAGCATTCAAATCTTTAATTGCGGTGTTTTATTTGATTTCTCTACATGCGTTTCTATCATCTAATAAAACAAGAATCAATGTACTATGTCAAATATTAATTGTTTTAATGCTAAAACGAATGTCTTCCACTCCCAGATTAAGCATGAAGTAAAATTTCGAGTTTAGAAAAGCCTGAAAATTTGGCTCGGGCGCGTAGCGAAGCGGAGCGACCGAGCCAAATTAGGCTTTTCTAAACTCGAAATTTTACTTCATGCGCCACGCGCATAAAACACTGATTTAATGTCAAATAATTTTAAATCTAACCAATTGTCAAGTGAAATAAGTTTAGTATGTCAATTATCAATCTGTATATTTTTATTACTGACATTGATAAATATTCTAAATTGGGACATAAAGATAGGTAATTTTCTTATATATTGTCAAAATTAACCTAATAAATACCTTAAAATTGGAGTAAAATCATACATTTTAAAAAGAACCGCGTAAATTATAAATCAAATAAACGATGTATACGTAACCTAATAAATACCTTAAATTTAGAGCAAAATCATACATTTTAAAGAGCACCGCGTAATTAATAAAAAGAAATAAACAAAATGATGGTTGATTTTTTTATTCCTGCAACTTTACGAAATCAGAAACAATCAAATTAAAAAAAAAACAAATATCTCAAAACTGCACAGACATGTTATTTATTTCCTTAATAATACTTCTAATAATATAGTTATAATTATTATAATCGTCAAAACCAACAAACATCGTAATAATTAACATACATTTTTAAAATAAACACAAATTTATAAAATCAGGAAAAAAAATGTAAACATTTACAATTTTAACAATAATTAAAAACATAAATATTAATACAAATACCAATAAATAATTAACATTTATACCGAATACAAATAACAAACAATCTGAAAATTTACTTAGTTAATAAAATTTGAAAAAGTTGTCAATATGGAAAAGGAAACAATTTCTATGAAAAGCTTAAGAATGTCGATTGTTTTCGGATGGAACTTCAAAAATTCTGCAAAATAAAAACTAGGTAGTTCGATTTTAAATATATAGAGCATTCAAATCTTTAATTGCGGTGTTTTATTTGATTTCTCTACATGCGTTTCTATCATCTAATAAAACAAGAATCAATGTACTATGTTAAATATTAATTGTTTTAATGCTTAAACGAATCTCTTCTACTCCCAGATTAAGCATGAAGTAAAATTTCGAGTTTAGAAAAGCCTGAAAATTTGGCTCGGGCGCGTAGCGAAGCGGAGCGAAGCGGAGCGAAGCGGAGCGAAGCGGAGCGACCGAGCCAAATTAGGCTTTTCTAAACTCGAAATTTTACTTCATGCGCCACGCGCATAAAACACTGATTTAATGTGAAATAATCTTAAATCTAACCAATTGTCAAGTGAAATAAGTTTAGTACGTCAATTATCAATCAGAAAATTAGGCTTTTCTAAACTCGAAATTTTACTTCATGCGCCACGCGCATAAAACACTGATTTAATGTGAAATAATCTTAAATCTAACCAATTGTCAAGTGAAATAAGTTTAGTATGTCAATTATCAATCAGTATATTTTTATTACTGACATTGATAAATATTCTAAATCTGAAAATTCACTCAGTTAATAAAATTTGAAAAAGTTGTCCATATGGAAAAGGAAACAATTTCTATGAAAAGCTTAAGAATTTCGATTGTTTTCGGATGGAACTTCAAAAATTCTGCAAAATAAAAACTAGGTAGTTCGATTTTAAATATATAGAGCATTCAAATCTTTAATTGCAGTGTTTTATTTGATTTCTCTACATGCGTTTCTATCATCTAATAAAACAAGAATCAATGTACTATGTCAAATATTAATTGTTTTAATGCTTAAACGAATGTCTTCCACTCTCAGATTAAGCATGAAGTAAAATTTCGAGTTTAGAAAAGCCTGAAAATTTGGCTCGGGCGCGTAGCGAAGCGGAGCGACCGAGCCAAATTAGGCTTTTCTAAACTCGAAATTTTACTTCATGCGCCACGCGCATAAAACACTGATTTAATGTGAAATAATCTTAAATCTAACCAATTGTCAAGTGAAATAAGTTTAGTACGTCAATTATCAATCAGTATATTTTTATTACTGACATTGATAAATATTCTAAATCTGAAAATTCACTTAGTTACTAAAATTTGAAAAAGTTGTCAATATGGAAAAGGAAACAATTTCTATGAAAAGCTTAAGAATGTCGATTGTTTTCGGATGGAACTTAAAAAATTCTGCAAAATAAAAACTAGGTAGTTCGATTTTAAATATATAGAGCATTCAAATCTTTAATTGCGGTGTTTTATTTGATTTCCCTACATGCGTTTCTATCATCTAATAAAACAAGAATCAATGTACTATGACAAATATTAATTGTTTTAATGCTTAAACGAATGTCTTCCACTCCCAGATTAAGCATGAAGTAAAATTTCGAGTTTAGAAAAGCCTGAAAATTTGGCTCGGGCGCGTAGCGAAGCGGAGCGACCGATCCAAATTAGGCTTTTCTAAACTCGAAATTTTACTTCATGCGCCACGCGCATAAAACACTGATTTAATGTGAAATAATCTTAAATCTAACCAATTGTCAAGTGAAATAAGTTTAGTATGTCAAATATCAATCTGTATATTTTTATTACTGACATTGATAAATATTCTAAATTGGGACATAAAGTACCTATCTTTATGTCCCAATTTAGAATATTTATCAATGTCAGTAATAAAAATATACTGATTGATAATTGACGTACTAAACTTATTTCACTTGACAATTGGTTAGATTTAAGATTATTTCACATTAAATCAGTGTTTTATGCGCGTGGCGCATGAAGTAAAATTTTGAGTTTAGAAAAGCCTAATTTGGCTCGGTCGCTCCGCTTCGCTACGCGCCCGAGCCAAATTTTCAGGCTTTTCTAAACTCGAAATTTTACTTCATGCTTCATCTGGGAGTGGAAGACATTCGTTTTAGCATTAAAACAATTAATATTTGACATAGTACATTAATTCTTGTTTTATTAGATGATAGAAACGCATATAGAGAAATCAAATAAAACACCGCAATTAAGGATTTGAATGCTCTATATAATTAAAATTTACTTATATATTGTCAAAATTATAATTTGGTGAAAATGCGAAAATATGTATCTTATATTAAAAGAGTAATATTTTCTTATATTAAAATCATTTTGCAAGTCTTAATTTTATTGATTTGTTGAGAGTTTCCATTTTATTGGGAAAATTATAATTAATAAAAAAAATGAAGTAAACGGCTCCGAAGCTCAAGACTTATATTTATTTGTTCACGACTTAATTTCATTGATTTGTTGATAGTTTCCATTTTATTAGGAAAATTATAATTAATAAAAAAACGAAGTGAACGGCTCCGAACCTCAAGAATTATATTTATTTGTTCACGACTTAATTATATTGACTTTTTAAAAGATATCAATTTTTTATTGAAAGTGTAAATACTAAATAAAATACGATCATTCTTTAAATGTTAACATTAGGATAAAAAAAAGTTTAACCCAAAAATGCATTTAATGCGTTACCATTTGTTTTATAATAATCAGAAATTAATGAGAAAACCAAAATTGGTTGGTTTTCGAACTTTGAATTTGAATATTTTGATGAATTTTCAAAAGTGTTTTGTATATATATATATATATATATATATATAAACATCTTTATTGTGTACAAAAAAAAAATTACAGTTTGTTTATTTTTACACTATATTTTATTTTTTGGATCCTTGGCTATCGACCATCGGTCTTTCAGCCTGAGTTGTACTTGTCCTTGTCTTGTCAGTTATGATTCATGTGAGATGAAATGAATTGATAAATGGTGGTTTTTGGGTTGTTGAAATTTTGAGAAATATTTGGGTTTCGTGCTAAACAGAGGTGATTAAGGATGTCATGGATGTGTGGGTTAGATGCGAATTTTTGGGATAGTTGGGTAAGTCGTTGTTGGATAGGGATTATTTCTGTTTTTTCATACAATAAGGTATTGGAGGGGTTGTGGAGTGGGTTATTGCTGTGTCGGATTTTTGTGAGGATTCTAAGGGCTGATCGTTCTGCGACTTCGATATTATTTAATGTTGAGGGACGAGGGTTAAGAAAGAGGATTGAAGCATATTCTAATAGGGAGCGACAGATCATTTTATAAATGTGGACAGCTGTTTTTGTCGTGATCCCTTTATTTTGGAAGGTTAACGATCTGAAATGCCGCGCCCTATTTTGAATTTTTGTTTTCATGGTTTGGGAATGGAGTTTGAAGGATAGTTTGGGGTCGAAAGTGATGCCAAGGTATTTACACGCAGGGGATGGGCTAATTACGGTGTTTGATATGGTTATGCTAAATGGGGAATTGAGCGGTCTGTGGAAGGGTATGAATAGATAGGATTTATTGGGATTAATGGATATTCTCCATTTGGCAAACCAAAGAGATAGCGAATCTATTAGCCCTTGGAGAGTAGAGAGAGCTTTAGGAAGGGTGGGTTGGTGTGTTATAAGGGCAGTGTCATCGGCAAAGAGCAGAAAATATGCCGAGGGATTAAGGTACTGTGGGTTGGGGTTGTATATGTCATGAACATAGATATTGTATAGGAGCGGAGATAATGGAGAGCCTTGGGGAACACCTTGTTGAGGAATAAAGGGCCGGGAGATGGTATTTTGGACGCGGACATGAAGGAGTCGATTGTTTAGGAAGTTATCAATGAGATAAATTAGGTGTAATGGGATATTGAGGGAGTTGCACTTAAACAGCAAACCTCGATGCCAGACTGAGTCAAAGGCCTTTTTTATATCTAGGAATAGTATAGCTGTTTTTTTGTTTTCGAGGTGTGCTGTTTGGCAGTTGGAGGTTAGGATAGTGAGTGGGAGAGTGATTGATCAATTTTGGAGGAATCCAAATTGATAGGGAGGAATGTGTTGGGCGATATGAGCTAGGAGTTTATTTTTAAGGATGGATTCGAATAGTTTTCCCAGAACTGGAAGCAGGGTAATTGGTCTATAGCTAGTGACTTCTAGCGCATCGCTATCGTGTTTTAATATACACGTAATTATACCCTGCTTCCATTCCTGGGGGATGGTTTGGGTTTGGTAAATGAAATTGAGGATTTTGATAATATATTTATGGATGTTTTCTGGAAGGGATTTGAGGATTGATCTAGGAATGTTATCATAACCAGGCGCGCTGTTTTTACCTTTATGTAGCATAGTGAAATACTCTTCCTCTTCTATGTCATCATCAGGGAGATAGGGATTATGGTTATTTATGAAGGATGCGTACCAGGAGTTTACGGTATTATAAAAATCGTCATTATATGTCATCGTCTGTTTCTCAGAAAAGTTTTCTTCGAAATACCCGGCAAATATGTCGGCCATTTCTTTAGAGTCACATGTCACTTCGGTTGTTGTCGGATGTCGTAGTTTTTGTAGTATGTCAGTCCTTTTGTATTTAGATAGCTTTTTAATTTGGTCCCAGTAGTTTTTGCCCTGTCGTCTGTTTATTTCTTCGCAAGCCAGTATCCATTTGTCTTGTTTGTAGTCTTTGATTAATTTGTGAATGTCTTTATTTAGTGCATTAAATTTTTGTTTTAGAGTTTGTTCGTTCGTCTGTTGTATGTCCCTGTATAGTTGTCTTTTATATTTAATCAGTCTAAGGATATATTTTGGGAGAGGATATTTATATGTGGGTTTTGTATACGTCGGAGTGTTCTTTTTAACTGAGTCAGAGAGTACTGTAAGGAATTGGGAAATAGTGGTGTTTGAAATGTTGTCGTAAATGGATATAAATTTAGTAATATCTTCTGTCACTTGGTCTATGTCACAGTCCTTATGTCTGTACAAAGTTTTTGGACGGGTGGGTATTGGGGGATTTGCTTGTAGGGAAAATATTATTGAGAGATGATCGGAGCATATGTCAGGGATTAGGCTGATGTCTGTAATTAGGTGTCGGATGTTGCTAGTGCATAATAGGACATCGGGAGTGGAAGATTGGTTTTCGGACATAATAAAGGTAGGAGGAGTCTTAATTCGGACAAAGTTAGAGTTTGACATAAAAGAGGAAAGCTGTTTCGATTTCGTTTTGTTGATATTAAGGTCGCCGATTATGATGACGTGGTCATATAAGGATGCTTTCGTTAAAATGGTTTGTTCAATATTGGAGAAGGGGTGGACATAAACTAGGAATAGGTGTAGGGTAAATTGTGGTAACTCAATGGTACAGTGTAGGCATTCGTTCAGGATGTTATTGATTTTGGGGGGGTTAGCTTTGCCTAATTTAATTTCGGGCCTAGCTGCAACAATTGAGCCACCACGTTGATTATGAAATGGAGCGGATGCGGGAATTTGGATTGAGGACCAGTTTTGAAAGGTATAGGGTGTATTTGATTTAGTTTCCACCATCATTGATACATGGATAGGATTGTTACAAAGGAAATGGGAGAGAAGGTGGGATTTATGATGTAATGAGTTGATGTTTGTATATATGAAATTCATGTTAGCCATTTCTGACAACCTCTGTGGTACTGATGCGGACTCCCGTTTATGGCTCAACGGGGGGGATAATGCCAGGGTCTTTCATGTCGAACATTACTATGAACATCCTGTTGCCAGAAAAGCTAACATGAGTGTATATGTGAAATGCGTCGATGAAGCGTGATTTTAGTTTTTTTATTAGGTCCTGTCTGTCTATGTTGGATGGTCTGTTTATTTCAGTGGTATAAGTGTCAATGATATAGTCATGGTGCGTGATTGGTGAGTGAATGCGGGATGATTTAGTGAGTTTTGTGTCCATGTCTGCAGATTTTTTGTTGGCGTTTTGTATCCTTACGTTGGGTATGCCCTGTATAGGTACGAGTGGTCTCTTGGGGCATTTTGTTGACCATGCTCCATGGGTAGTTGGAGTGAGCTGCAGGTATTAGTGTTTTGTATTTATTCACTATTCCGTTTAAATTTTTGAATCCATTTGTTTTTACAAATTAACCCATTAATTGCCGAGCACTTATAAAATTCACTCTAATAGTTGATTTTAGGTAAAATTCTGCACTTATTGTTATGATTCCTATGAATGACTTATTATCTTACATACTGGCAATTTTTCTTTTAAATATACATGACGTATACGCTGTACATTTTCAGGCATTCGTCGATTTTATAGAAGCGTTCAATTTTAAGTTTCAAAGGAGTGTTTCCACTCCCAGACTAAGCATGAAGTAAAATTTCGAGTTTAGAAAAGCCTGAATATTTGGTTTGGTCGCGTAGCGCGTAGCGCTACGCGACCAAACCAAATTTTCAAGCTTTTCTAAACTCGAAATTTTACTTCATGCGCCACGCGTATAAAACACTGAAATATTGTGAAGTAAGAAATACACGAAACACTTTTTTTAATGAGTAATAATCGAATATTTGAATAACAAAATATTTACATTTTTAAAATATATAAAAAACGAATTAAAATTAATATCGACTATCTGCAAACATTTTGTTTCATTGAGACGTCTCCAAATATTCATTGAAACAACTACTTCTCGAGCTAATACCCCGACAGATATTGAATTATACAATGAATATTTGAGTTACACGACAGCTTTACTGTTCTATGCATAATTTATATTCAAAATGCAACATCAGGTCAAATTATTCTCTCACCAAACTAAACAAAACAACAGGAAATTGAAATAAATTAAAAATTACAGGAAATCAATATTAATTGTCTTAAGCCATCTATAGACGTGTTTCGAGATTTAGCCCTTATGAGTATAGCTATGCTTTTGAAAGTCTAAAGCATAGCTATACTCATGAGGGCTAAATCTCGAAACGCGTCCATACAAAAAAAAATAAAATTAACATTTTACATTTTTGCTCACACATTCTCAAGTCAGGTCAAATAAAACAATATCAACTAAACTTATTTAGTAATTTCAAATAATTAAAATAATAACGTTACGTTATTGGTAACGCGGTTTTATTTCCTTTCTTCACTAATATAAATTAGTAGAGAAAAGAAATGAAACCGCATTTTATCAGTGGTTACGTTATTGCATCAATAGAGCTTAATGGGTTAAAGAGCCTTGATCAAATTTTAGTAAAAATTTTAAACAATTATAAAGCATGATTTCATTCATTTTTAAGTTTATTTTTATTATGAATATGTATCTTTATTTTACTTCTATATTAAGAAAATGTAATTTTAATCAACGCACCCAATACTTACAGAAGTAAGCAGCAAATAAAATCTGTTCTCAATTAAGAAAATCAACTTAAAACCACCTTCAATAAGTAACTATAGGCATAATAAACAAAATCCCCTAGTGATTAAATTCACTTTAAAACTTTGCAAATACACAAGCGAACGAATAAACTTCAGCAATTCTCAACAAACACCGCGAATACGAACATGACGTTCGAATTCGTGCATTAAATATTCCTCGAGCCGCGTTTACTTTAGTATTTATTATTTGCTGTTTATTCGCATCGATTTTTTACGTCCGACGTATATTTCGGGAGATATATAAAATATTTAGTATGATTTAGAGGGATATCCGAAGAAGAGAAATCGTTCGCTCGGGTATGTACGCACACTGCATTCAAGATATTTATTATTGAAGCTCCAATGTATGGGACTAAGATTTTTTCATTGGAGAAAATCAGAGAGGAAATCAGTTGAATGGGGGAATTCTAAATCATTGTCACACTGTTCGATTTGTTGAATGAAAAGAGTACAAACAAATGAAAAATACTTGTATGCAACCATTAAAACTAATAAAAATGAACAAAAATACGCCCCACTGACCTATTTCAGCATTTCAAGCCTTAAAATTAAAAATATATTAAAAAAAGAGAATATAACAGTCGCCTTTAAACCATATTCGAAACTAAAATATGAAATTTTCAATTCAAAAACAAAAACCAACATTCACAATAAATCCGGGATATATAAGTTAACATGTCAGTCTTGTAAAGGGGTATATATAGGTCAGTCTGGTAGAAATTTCAATATTAGGCTGAAAGAACATCTTAGAGCGTATAAATTAAAACAGGATAAATCCACGTTTTCTAATCACCTCATGGAAGAAGGGCATACTTTTGATAAAGATGTACTTTCAGTTTTGCATTGTGTAGAAAAAGGCCGTAAAATGAACCTTCTGGAGTCATTAGAGATTCATAAAGCAAAACTGAATCCGGGAATCCCGCTAATAAACGACCAGACGGAACTTATGTATACGCCTCTATTTGACGCTTTTCTACCTGATAAATAATTTTAAGTATATATAAGATTGCGATGTTAGTTTTAAGTAGTTAATTTGAGAATGACTCGCTGTTGAGTCGAAACTAGTCACAGTACAAAATAAAAAGTGAATACAAAAAAGTAATCAGTGTTAATTATTTAAATACAAACAAAGTTCATTAAACAGTTTAAATAATTCTTGAATCTTGAAGGCGTTCACTTCGTGGTACATTTTCAATTTTAATATACAGGGTGTCCGTATTTCGACAGAATGCATGGGGATCTCAGTTATTTGAAAAGATAGAGAGTCGGTTGAATTGGGGCAAAGTTACGTATTTTAGGGCCTAACACCTCTGAAATCAATTTCGAAATATCTTTTTTTTGTTTTCGAGAGATCAACAAAAAACTGTTTTTTTCTTTTGAAAAATGATTTTATTTTTTTATTCAAAAACTACTGAATCTGGACATTTAGAACGTTGACATTATAGAGTCACTTTTTAATGAGGAATCTAGTAGAATATTTTTTCTAAGATAACCATAACATTTACCCGGAGACCATAGCCAACTTTTGGTTTTCTTATGGACGCCATTTTAGATTTTCATATGTTTTGAAAGAATATTTTTTTCTAAAGTCAGTGATGTACCACACTCATAATTTTCTTTAGATTTGATATTTAAAGTTATAATGTTTTCTTTTTTGCAAAAAGTGCTTTGGAAACAATGACGACATATCTATTATTCAATAAAATATTGACAGCAGTCAATCATTGTTAGCAGTCAAAATTAATTAATAACTGTGAATCTTTTGTAATAATAATAATAAGTATAGTTTTTCACACAAAACATAAAGTAAAAAAATGGTGATGTGTTCATCATAGCACTTTCCCCGTTAAAGTTATGATGATTTAAATATCAACAGTATTGAAACGTTGCACAAACTAAACTTATTCTACTTTTATTATTATTATTCCAAAACTATTCACAAAAAAAGTAATTCTTTCATTTTTCGCTACATCTCAATAAATATTGATTACCCTCACATCTATGTGTTATATATTTGTAACTTTACTGTAAATCAGTGTTTTATACGCGTGGCGCATGAAGTAAAATTTCGAGTTTAGAAAAATTTAGAAAAATTTTCTGTGCGGCGCTATTTTAAACTCGAAATTTTACTTCATATTTAGTCTGGTAGTGGAATACACTCGTTAATTTAAAATACATCCCAACTGTTAAATTTTGTATCGTATTAGTATTTTGTCATTAAATCACTATATTGACTGTATTTGATATAGTGATTTAGTGACTATTATTCTATTTGAAACAAAATGTCCTTAAATATGGACACAGTTACAAAAGTAGATTTATTATTTCTAAAATTTCGCCCTTTTTCTGTTTAGGGTGTGTAACTTTAATAATTGCCCGCGCTTTCACTGAGCATTTTCCAAAATTCACATTCAAATTGCGCCCCAATTCGCGGAAGGGAGAATTTCGCAAATCGCGTTAGTTTTCCCCCGTGTCGTACGCTTTGCGAATTATTAAACACCCTTACTCAAATTACAATCTCCCCCCAATAATAATGAAAACGGGCGCTACAAAACTCGCAATAACGTAAAAAGATTATTAACAAAAGCACGTCGAGAATACAAAAAACTACCACTAATAAAACTGAAATTAAGATTAATAATAAAATGTTAAAAATTCACAATATAATTAGCATGCACTGGGAAATAACGAAAAAGGACTGCAAAACTCGCAAAATAAAATAATTACAAATAACGCACAGAGAATAAAAAACATTACCGATGATATATTGAAATAATAAAATACACTACTCAAAAGAAAGAAAAGGTCACTTTTTCAAAGTGGCGTAAATATAATGTAAATTTATGAATTTTGTTGAAACTTATTATAAATGAACACTTATCCCTTATCTTTAATAATTTCAATATATTATAAAATATTATCATATATGCTTATGTCAAATTAAGTTAGATAAATTGTACAGGGTGGCCACAAAGGATAGGGGGTATTTGTAAATTGAATAAAAAATAATAGGTCAGGTCAAGTCAGAAAAAATAAAGTTTTATATTAATTTTTAGACAAAGTTTTTGAAAATAAAGTGCCAGATGTTATTCCTCACGCTGCTGGCACTCCTCTAACCGAAAACGGCAATTAGCTGCTACGCGTCTACACATTTCTCTGCACACTGCGGCCATTTCGGTGCGGATGTTGTCCTTCAATTGCAGTACAGTTCGTGATTTGTTTTTATAAACTGTCTCTTTAAGGTATCCCCATAAGAATTAATCAATGAGTGTAAGATCGGGGCTTCTCATAGACCAGTTAATGCTGCCTCAACGAGAGATCAGTTTTTCCGGGAAAAGTTCATTGACAACCTCAAGTGATTGGTTTGAGGTGTGGCAAGTTGCCCCATCTTGTTGAAACCATGTTTCCATATAAGACTAAGCTTGAAGTGCGCGACCCTCGACAAATTTTCTACGCGGGGCTTTTCTAAACTCGAAATTTTACTTCATGCGCCACGTGTACTAACCCATTAAGTGCCATTGATCCATACACGCAACATTATTATTTTTTTGTTAATTAAACTGCTATTTAAGTTAATTTGATATATTATATTATTTGACCTGACTTAAAAGTGTATAAGGAAAACTGGGAATATTTTGTTATTTAAATATTTCGATTATTCCTCATAAAAAAAATGGCAGTGTATTTCAAACTTTACAATATTTCAGAGTTTTATACGCGTGGCGCATGAAGTAAAATTTCAAGTTTAGAAAAGCCCCGTGAAAATTTGTCTCGGGTCGCTGGCGCGACCCTCGACAAATTTTCTACGCGGGACTTTTCTAAACTCGAAATTTTACTTCATGCTTAGTCTGGGAGTGGAAACACTCATTCTAAACTTCATATTGCACGTTTTTATATAAAATCGACGAATGCCTAAAAATTTATATCGTAAATATTATGTATATTTAAAAGAAAAATTCACAGTATATGATACAATAATTCATTCATTGAAATCATAAAAAGAAGTGCAAAATTTTTACCTAAAACCAACTATTAGGGTTAACTCTATAATTGCTCGGCCGTTAATGGGTTAAACACTGATTTCAAGTGAAGTTTAAAATATTCTTATTTAGCAGTATATTTTTAATCCTGCTTTAGCAGTATTTTTTTAACACTGATTTAACAGTGTATTTTTATTTTTACATACATCAGTGATTTATACTCGTGGCGCATAAAGTAAAATTCCGAGTTTAGAAATGCCCCGTGAAAACTTGTCTCGGGTCGCTGCGCGACCCTTGACAAATTTTCGCGGGGCTTTTCTAAACTCGAAATTTTACTTCATGCGCCACGCGTATAAAACACTGATTTCGAGTAAAGTTCAAAACATACTGATAAGGTTTATACATTTATGATTTCATGCATTATTAAATAAATTCTAAATAACCCTATTTTGTTATGACAATTGAGGTTATATATAAGACGTAAACTAGGGCTATTAAATTATTAGTTGTAAACTAACAATAGTAATCTACTAAAACGTTTTATTAATCTGAAAATGTCAATATCATTGTTAGAATTGTGTTAAAGCTGTATGCTAAGGTCTATTAATAAGGCTGGTTATGTTTAAAACGTGTTTTAGACATGTTTTAAATTGTTAATGTTTAAAACACTGTTTCATTCAAAAAAACACGTTTTGTAAAAACAAAAGTGTTTGTTTTAATTAAAATGAGAAACATGTTTTTGTTTAACAACTCTGATTATTATCGGTAATCAGGAACTGTTTATAAAATATTATTAAACAGATTACCTACTGAGCAAAAAACAAACAAATAACGTTATATCAACATTGTAGCAACATTAAACGTTGTTTTAATATTGGTGAAACATTACTTAAATGGATTTACTCAGTGGGTATATAACAGAAATCGTTAATCTATGTAATGGTCTGTGTATAATCATTTGTTGTACCTTCATATTTTTTTATCGTGAGATAGAATTTTTACAGATCAGTTGATAATAAGTGTTACTCCATCAAATTGATATCATTACCCACAATGTTCATACCAATCATTATTCATACAATCGTAAAATCAGTGATAGATGATGCATCACTTTACAGTTGTAGATAAAACTTTATAATTATCTCGAAAAAATATTATTCACCTTGATCCAATAAATACGATATTTATCTTTCTAAAAAGTCGAACGTTCCATATGCGAAAATTAATATTCTACAAATAACAATAAAATTCTATCAAGTACTTAACGAATGAAGATTTGTTTAGACCTTCATTTGGTTAATACCTGATAAAAATGTAATTAAACCGTGCGATAATTTAAACTATAAATTAGAGTAGGCGGCATTTTTGGATGATGGAATAATAATAATAATAATAAAATCTTTATATATATAAAACATCTTTATTTCTGAGTTGGCTACAAAACAGACATAATACATTTAATATAATACATTTTGATTTTGTTTATTTTTTCTAACTCGGAAACTTTCTATCGACCAGCGGTCTTTCAGCCTGTCTGTGTCCTGTCTTCGTCTGTTTTTTTAAAGTCTTGATCGCTAACGTTATTGTCGGAGTCCAGTTGATGTAATGAGATGAACTGATAAATGGTAGATGTGGGATATTTGAATTTAGTGTGGGTATTAGGGTTGTGGGGTATAACAATCTTTATTTTTTCTTAAAAAGTATATAACAAATAAATCTATACATATTCAAATACATTTGTAAGTTATCGTAAACTATGTGTTAACAATCCGTAGTGCCAATCTAATTTAAAATTCAAAGCTTCCTCAAACGTATATTTTAAATCCTGGGACTCCAAACTATCTTCTTCGCGGGCCACAAATACAATTCTACATAATAAAGTCGGCCAAGATCCGATTAATTTTATAAAATTATGAAAAATTGAAAGAACAATTGTTACAATATTTCAAAATATGACATTTACAAAAAAAATTACAAACAATCGCGGGCCGGATTCATGCAAGTCGCGGGCCGGATTTGGCCCGCGGGCCGTAATTTGTAGACCACTGTTTTAAATGATCGCACAGTACTGTAACCATACATTTTATTTATAAAGCTTAGTTCAAAACAAAGGTAAAGTACAAATACGTGTTCGGCATTATATAAATAAAAAGTGCGAGTGATTTTCTGTGTAAAATAGCGATCTTTTACATTCCCCTGAGGGAAATCTATTTACATCAGTTCCCAACACTGCTCGGGACCACGCTGACGAGGACCTTGAAGTCCGAAACACGTCTATGCTGAAATACAGAAAAAAAATCAATTTTGATACTCTATATCTTTGATCTTAGGTAAATGACTTGTTACAGTTTTACATCATTTGCACAATCATTTATCGATTTGTAGCATTCATTGGTTTGCCTGGACCACATCGGACTTCCCAAGGAAGCCACAGTTATGATCACAGGTAGGGTTTTGCACGGAATTCCTCCGTGACTGCATTTTTTATTTTTTTCTGTCAAAGACAGTTTCAATTAACTTGTTACAGTTTTACATCATAAATAAATAGTACAAACCTTAAATAAAACACTTTTAACCTTTCTTCACAAATTTATTCTTTAACACATGTACAATTCGGACATAAAGTGGCCATTATCAACGATTTGAAATTGTACATGTGTATTTTTTTTTTTTTTTAATTAAACTTGTTATATTTCTCTGGAAAATATTTTTTTACTGCGCTAAAAATATATTGGGATACGCGTGCATGCGAGTTTAATCAAAACTTGTTGAGAATTTAAAGGGCCGACGATTAATTAACTATTTATTTTAATTAAAAAAAGTGTCTATAAATATTTAAACAAAGCCGAAGCGTATCGACAATGTTGTTATTAAACCCTGCACACGATATACACTACATTCACGTAGGTACACACACAAATACACACAAACTATTGCGATTGTTTTATGTAACAATAACATGCCCGGTTTTTATTCCTACCGATTTTCAATTTTTAAACAAAAGAAAACATTGATTTTACCTTAATACATGTTTAGAAAGGTGGTTATGAAATGAAATCTGTAGCTTGGAGCTAATAAGGCCAATATCAAAAACCCGGCATTTGAGAAATCGCATTGAAAGATTTTTTTTTTAATATTTTAATTCAAAATGACATAATGTAGAAGTTGTACGTTTAACTTTCGTTCATATATATGTTTGCATAGAATCTGGTTGTGTATATCATGTTTTAAACAATAATGTTCTTTCCAAAAAATTGGTATGGTCGCTTATTTACGTATACCCTTTCTTTCAAATAACCCCAAAGAAAACGCTCTGGACCTGTTAAATCCGGTAAACGTGGGGGCCAATTGAAATCGCTTCTGCGCGAAATAATGCGTTCGTCAAAGAGGTCCCGTAACAGAGCCATTGTGTCCCTTGCGGTGTGGGCTGTGGCTCCATTTTGTTGGAATCACTACTGTAGATGCTTTTCTACAGCTGGCCTCAAAAAAATGTCCAGCATCGTTCGATATTCAGCACCATTAACCGTAACTGAGGCGCCATGTGCGTTTTCAAAAAAATATGGACCAATGATCTTTTCAGACGATACACCGCACCAAACAGTACACTTAAGTAGGTGTAATTGTCGCTTCTTGGATTCTCCGTAGCCCATATCCTGCAATTTTGCTTGTTTACGAAACCATTCAATTGGAAAGGGGATTCATGGCTCATTATCAAATTGTTAATGATATCGCGATTTTCTTCTGCTTTTTGTCGGAATGAAATGGCATAATCAAGCCGTTGTTGGTAGTCTATCGGCTTCAATTCTTGCACAAGCTGAACCTTATACAGGAACATGTGCAATGTGGCAAAAATCCTCTGAACGGACCTCCGCTATAGCCCCAGTTGTGCCGAACGTCTTCTTGTTGATGTTTCTGGACTATCCTGTACACTATCCACAACACGTTGGATATTTTCTTCCGTGTGGACCGTACGTGGTCTTCCGGTACATGGAGGGTAACTTACTGTACCATGTTGTCGAAAATTTGCAACCAGGCGGTTTATTGTTAATGCTGAAGGTCCAGTACGCACTTTAAAAAAACGACGATAAGCACGCTGCGTCAAAACAATTGATCGTTGATTTTCAAAATAAAATTCAACAATTTTTGATCGCTGTTCTGTTGTGTAATGTTCAAATTCCCCAAGTTTTCTTCACAAAATTCTGAAATAAAAATAAAATATATAAATAAATTTAAAAAGTTATTAAACATTCATACCATATCAGTAGTTTTGCGCCACCCTGTATATATACATATATATATATATATATTTTCTCCGAACAACAACCAAGAAATTCAAAATCCAACCCCTTCCGAAAATAATATTGAAATTGTCACTACTACATCATTAGAAGAACAAAACAGAAAAGTAACACGAAGCCAAACAAGAAATTCACGCATCAAGTAGTACGTAAAAGTCAAACAAGTGGTTGCTAGAGCAATGGAATTTTGATAGTTATTCCTGACGATGATGACTGCGACGTCATCGAAACGTCGAATTAAAAATAAAATGGACCAAAATACGCGGGACCAAACCCGAAGAAACAATGATACATATATATATATATATATATATATATATATATATATATATATATATATATATATATATATATATATATGTATACAGGGTATTTAACCTAAAACTCCCCAGATTAATTAACAAGAAACTAAAAATGTTATTAAAGTTTTGTTTGTTGTAATTACTAGATGTTATTGAAAGCGTCAAATTAAGATAAAATTGGTATCACTCATAACTACGGTTTAGCTGTCAGAGGCGTGAGAAAATGTCATTCGACGATCAGAACTTTGTAAGCGATTTTTTTCAAAAGAATAAAATATTTTAAGACATTTTTATCGTTTGCATGTTTTAAATTACATTGGCCATTTTTAGGTTATAACCAATTATTATAACTTTAAGAACTTTTAATACGCACATTTAAAGTTGTGCAACTTCTCAAAATTTGCTAACAATAAAAATATTATAATACATTGAAAATTACATAAAAAAAATAATAACAATAATATCACTCAATTATAGCCGACATTTCTTATAAAAATTGAAACACATCTTACAAATTGACTATTTGTGATTAAAATATAGCGAATCTATTGATTACAACAAACAAAACTTTATTAATATTTTTAGTTTCTTACTCTAGGGGATTTAGATGAAACACCCTGTATATGATATATTTACAAAAGATACAGAAAATATTTCATTTATGACAGATCTTCCAGTATCATAAAAGTGCGAGAACCTTGATTGTAAATTAAAATTATTTCAGTTAACAAAAAAATGGTTTACTTTTCCCCTAATTAAAACAATTGATAATTGACATACTAAATTTGTTTCACTCTTAACAATTGGTTAAAATCTTCAACCAATTGTTAAGAGTGAAATAAATTTAGTATGTCAATTATCAATTGTTTTAATTAGGGGAAAAGTGAACCATTTTGTTTTAACTAAAATAATTTTAATTTTCAATCAAGGTTCTCGCACTTTTATGATACTGGAAAATCTGTCATAAATGAAATATTTTTTGTATCTTTTGTAAATATATCATATACAGGGTAACTTGAAGTTAGTGATTTATACGCGTGGCGCATGAAGTAAAATTTCGAGTTTAGAAAAGCCTGAAAATTTGGATTTGCAGGGGCGCGGCTCGCTTCGCTCGCGAGCATACAAATTTTCAGGCTTTTCTAAACTCGAAATTTTACTTCATGCTTAGTCTGGGAGTGGAATCCCTCGTTAGACGATCAATCAGAAACTTATTGTGTAGTAAAACTTATGACAAAATGAATAGAGTTGATGTTGTTTTATTTTCTTGTTCAAATTTAGAACCGACACAAATTTGTGTGCATTATTTGTGTTTTAGTTGTAGTAAACCGTCTTTTATAACTTATTTTTCAACAATTAGATAAATAAATACTAACCAGAATTAATTTATATTCTTGTTAATATTAGCGTTTTATAATTGTCAATGCATTTTATGTAACGTATGCCAATTTTTAAAACTGGTACTACTTTAAATACGTGTATTAAAAGTTCTTGGAAATATAAGAATTGGTTATAACTAAAAAATAGCCAATGCAATTTAAAATGTCCATAAAATAAAAATGTCTTAAAATATTCCATTCTTTTAGAAAAAGTCACTTCTAAAGTTTTGATCATCGAATCACATTTTCTCACGCTTCTGACAACTAAACTGTAATCATTAGTTATACCAATTCTATCTTAATTTGAAGCTTTGAATAACATCTATTGATTAAAACAAACAAAACCTGAATAACATTTTTAGTGTCTTCTTAATTAGTATGGGGAGTTTTAAGTGAAACACCCTATATATATATATATATATATATATATATATATATATATATATATATATATTAAATAAGAAATACCAACGAATTAGGTCATGTTGAAAACATTATTTAATCAAGTGAGTGTGCAAGGAGGACAGAAAACGACGACGATCGTTTCGCTCTTTTTATGAGCTCCTCAGGCCGCCACATTCATCATCCCATACACACTCACTTGATATGTAGAACTTGTATATATACTACTATATAAGGCGGTATTGACGTCAGTATTTATTAATGCTACTGCATTGATAAGGGCATTGATCTCATTTTGCTTCTACAGTTAGTGTCGGTTTTTAATATAAACCATCGACTAGCATAGGAGAGGCGAGAAACCCGAACCAATGCGATGATAATATTCAGAACACCGAATTAAATTAAACAAATCAGAATTAACGACCCACCTATAAGTACCAAATAAGAAATATTAGCAAATTACGTCATGTTGAAAAATTATTTTAACGAGTGAGTGTGCAAGGAGGACAGAAGACCACGGCGATCATTTTGCTCTTTATATAAGCTCATTAGGCCACCACATCCATCATGTGGAGTTTATAAAAAGAGCGATATATATATATATATATATATATATATATATATATATATATGTATATATATATATACATATATATATATATATATATATACATATATATATATATATATATATATATATATATATATACAGGGTCCTGCATCTCACCTCCCGTCTTCTATAGCTCAGTTATTAATTTAGTTAGGATTTTGATATTTGGCAGACTTTGCCTGTATCCTAGGGCGTATTTCAGGAAAATATTTTAGATTATACAGGGTGTCCCAAAAAAGTATGACGTCATGATGATATATATTTTTAAATTAAATGGTGTACATTTTGTTAATAATTTGAGTGCCTTTTATGGTTACCTTCATACCCTTGAATTTTTATAGAAATCGGTTCAGTGATATCAGCCAACAAAAATAAAAACTAAAAAAAATAGGTTTTGCACTATTAATTTAAAAAATTAATAACAATTAAAAATAGTATCTCGTCAATTAAATTATAGAAGGTACTTATTAAAAAAGGTCTAATGGTCCCGATAACTAAGTTTGGTGGATATGAATTATACAGAGTGTGCAAAATTTATTGTCAAACTTTTTAAACTTTAATGCACTGTATTTTTCTTATTTTAAATTGGAACCCCTGTATATTTTTATGTCATTTCATGCGGAATTAAAAAACAAACATTTTTCCTACTTACAACCCTATCACAATTCCTAACACATAAAAAGTTATTTGCAGAAAACTCGTTTTATCAACTAATCCAGTAGCCATTTCAATTAATAAAAATCGAAGGTGGCTTTGAAAAACAATTTATTGACATAACATGTTTTGTAATTAAATTGCATCTCGAAAGTCTTAAAGGATTCACAGATTTTCGTCTAAACATATTACACATTGTGAAAGTACAATGAGATCGAAAAAAATGATTCAGAGCAGGCATTGACTACTACAAAACGATTAGCAACACTGATTTCAATTCAATAAAAACAGAAAACTTCAAATAAATTTAAACTTTTTTTCGATCTAGTCAAGGCCTGCTCTGAATCATGTTTTTTACGATGGAGTGGTATTAAGTTTTGTATAAAAAATAGTTTTAGTAATAACATTTCATAAAAAACATAACAAAAATACGCATTTCTAAAATGTATCTCCTACTAGAACTTATGTTCGATATGTCTTCCGTTCTCTTGGAGGCACAATTGAAGACGAGTATGAAATGACCGTGCAACTCTTTGTAATAGGTCGGGTGTAATGTTGTGAAATGCATTTATGATTCTTTGTTGCATGATTTCTGGTGTGGTTGGAGGTTCTTGATAAACGATTTCCTTAACGTAGCCTCACAAAAAGAAGTCTAATTTAGTTAAGTCTGGTGATCGGGGCGGCCATTTACTTGGCCCTCCTCTTCCAATCCACCGATTCGGGAAGGTTGCGTTGAGATAATCCCTGACTTATAATGAATAATGTGCTGGGGCTCCATCCTGTTGCAGCCACATTGCATCCCTCACAGCAATTGGTAAATGTTGACATAAATGTTGCAATTGATTTTGCAAAAAATCCAGATACGTTGGTCCATTCAAATGTCCGTTAAAAAAGTGAGGGCCAATAATATGTTCACCAATAATTCCCCCCCCCCCCCACACATTAATTGCCCATCTGTGTTGTTGATCAACATGCCTAAAAACTCTTGGATTGTGGTCGCAATAATAATGGAAGTTATGACGATTCACAAATCCATTTTTATGAAAGGTGGCCTCATCAGAAAACAAAACCTTATCAAAAAAGTCAACATGTACCCTAATTTTAGTTTGCGTCCAGTTGCAAAATTCGACACGTTGATTAAAATCTTGTTCAAAGAGTTCTTGATGGAACTGGATATGATAAGCATGGAAACGGTTGTCTTTTAAAATTCGTTGAACGGTTCTTTCCCTTACGTCCACGGCAGCAGCGACTGCTTGTTGACTAACGGAAGGATTTTCCGTAATTGATAATAGCACAGCCAATTGATTTTCTTCAGTTCGAACCGGCCTATTTCTAACTGGTTTTGTATAGTTTACATTACCCGTATGTATAAATCTCTCCAATAAGTTTTCCAGGCACCTGTTGTCTGGATGTCGTCGTTCCGGATACCACTGTGCGTAAACTCAACTTGCCAAAAAACAGTTCTTTTCGCATTCTCCTGATATAAAAATCATATCTACGAGATCGCCTCGGTTGTACTTCATGACAACAAATTCTTGGATATAAAGAGCTTAACTCATAATGCTTTTAACTTTTACATTACTAAAGTCAAAATAGGCTTTTGTCACTTTGTTAAACAATAAATTGTTTTTCAAAGCCACCTTCGATTTTTATCATCAAAATGGCTATTGGATTAGTTGATAAAACGAGTTTTCTGCAAATAACCTTTAATGTGTTAGGAATTGCGATAGGGCTGTAATTAGAAAAAATGTTTGTTCTATAATTTCGCATGGAATGACATAAAAATATACAGGGGGTCTAATTTAAAATAAGAAAAATAAAGTGCTTTAAAGTTTGAAAAGTTTGACACTCAATTTTAGACACTCTGTATAATTCATATAAATAAAACTTGGTTAACGAGACTGTCAGACCTCATTTAATAAGTACATTGTATAATTTTATTAACGAGGCACTATTTTTATTTTTTATTAATTTTTTAAACTAATGGTGCAAAACTAATTTTATTTAGTTTTTTTTTTGCTAAAATTACTAAACCAATTTCTATAAAATTTTAGGGGTATGTAGGTATCTATATAAGGCACCTAAATAACGAACAAAATATATAGCATGTAATCTAAAAATATATATCATAATGACGTCAAACTTTTTTGGGACACCCTGTATAATCAAAAATATTTTCCTGAAATACGCCCTAGGATACAGGTAAAGTCTACCAAATATCAAAAGCCTAACTTAATTAGTAACTGAGCTACAGAAGACGGGAGGTGAGATGCAGGACCCTGTATATATCCCGGGTGTTGACTTGGCGGACGCAACAACATAGGAAATCCCATGAAAATTTTGAAATGTTCAAATTTTGGCTTCCCTATTTATTTTAGAAACAAAATGTATTTACCTTTTTGTAGAGGGAACAATTCTGAATTCATTCGTGTTAAGATTTATCACTTTACGTTTCTCTAGGTTAAAATAATTAAGAAAAAATAATGTGATTTCATAAAAATAATGACATGCCATGGAATTGAAACAACAACTGCGGATGTCAAAATGGCAAAAGATATCGTAGTCACTTGATTAAAGTAAATGTTTTCGAAATTATTTACACTATACAAGAAAAATGTCATTATTTTTATAAAATCACATTACTTTTTCTTAATTATTTAACTGTTAATTTTCTGATATTCGTTGATTTTTAAGAGTTCAATTTGAAGCTTTAAACGAGTGTTTTCCACTCCCAGACTAAGCATGAAGTAAAATTTTGAGTTTAGAAAAGCCCCGTGAAAACGCGTATAAAACACTAAAATATTATGAACTTCATGTATATTTGAACCTCACTTGAAATCAGAGTTTTATACGTGTGGCGCATGAAGTAAAATTTCGAGTTTAGAAAAGCCCAGAAAATTTGTCTCGGGTCGCTGCGCGACCCTCGACAAATTTTCACGGGGCTTTTCTAAACTCGAAATTTTACTTCATGCTTAGTCTGGGAGTGGAAAACACTTGTTTAAAGATTCAAATAGAACTCATTTAAAAAACAACGAATGTCGGAAAGTGTACAGATTAGGCGTATGTTTACCTAAAAGAAAAAATATTTTATTATTATTATTATTCTTTGTTTTTTTTAAGTTCAATTTGAGGTTTTTAACGAGTTTTTTCCACTCCCAGACTAAGCATGAAGTAAAATTTCGAGTTTAGAAAAGCCCCGTGAAAATTTGTCGAGGGTCGCGCAGCGACCCGAGACAAGTTTTCACAGGGCTTTTCTAAACTCGAAATTTTACTTCATGTGCCACGCGTATAAAACACGGATTTTAAGTGAAGTTCGAATATACATAGATTTGACAATATTATAGTGTTTTATACGCGTGGCGCATGAAGTAAAATTTCAAGTTTAGAAAAGCCCAGAAAATTTGTCTCGGGTCGCTGCGCGACCCTCGACAAATTTTCACGGGGCTTTTCTAAACTTGAAATTTTACTTCATGCTTAGTCTGGGAGTGGAAAACATTTGTTTAAAGCTTTAAATTGAATTTTAAAAAAAACAGGAAATATCCGCAATTGTTGTATCAGTTCCATGGTATGTTATTATTTCTATAAAATCACATTACTTTTTCTTAATTATTTTAACGTAGAGAAACGTAAAGTGTTAAGTGTGAACATTAATAAATTCAGAATTTTTTCCTCTACAAAAAAGTGAAATACATTTTTGTTTCTAAAATAAATAGAGAAGCGAATATTTGTACACTTTAAAATTAACATGCGATTTCCTATGTTGCGTCCGCCAAGTCAACACCCGGTATATATATATATATATATATATATATATAAATGTATATATGTATATATATATATATATATATATATATATATGTATATATGTATATATGCTATGCGCGTTTCACATGAAGTAAAATTTTGAGTTAAGAAAATTCTCTGTATATATTTTAATTTGCGTTATATTACACATTTAATTGGTAACTTTGTTTGCCCCTCCTAAAAAAATGCAACACCACTGTATTTGAATTCAAGCGTTGTTTGTTTTTTGATCAGCCATCCCATTCCTTTTACAATGTTCAATGAAATATCACCTATTGCAGCACGCTCTCTTGTCCACCATACACGCTGACAACCGGAAGAGCGGCCGACGTCGCGTGAAATCGCACATTCCCGGAAGGGGGGGCAAAAAACCACCCCTCTCTAGCAGTTAGAGCGCGCTAATTGAAGCGGCCGTTTCTCCGATTTTCCGGGAAAATCCCCGCCCGCTAACACACCGGAATGCTTTTAGACCGTGATGGAACTGTCGGATTGTTGGATCTCTCGAAAGATGTATCGGACGGTAATCTCTTAAGCCCCGAGGGGGTGAGTTTGCTGAAAGTGGGGGTAGGGGTGCCCGCGGCGGCACGCAACGTGTAATTGTCACGACTACCTGTTGTGCGCGCCCTGCCGGATTTTCCGGGGATCAGAGCAACGGGATTTGCGAAACTACTCAAACTGCTAAGTTTACAACTAAGTGGTTTAATTAAGTATCTTGTTTTGCGTGTATTTAAGCGTTTAAGTTTTGGAGTTATGGGAATCTTTTAGATCAGTTATGAGCAATGAAATTCAATTATATACCTAATGTGAATCATGTTTATTTAGTAAGTGATTTTAGTTTAAATAAAACACTCATTACTTTCAAACACTTTGTTTGTAAGTTTTTGAGAATTTAGAATTTTATTTCAAAAACAATTACATATAAAATTACGTGTTTTTTTTTTTTTTATAGTATGCATGTAGGTATATAATTTGTAATTGTAGTTGATGAGGTTCCTTCCTTTTTTCCTCGCCTCGTGATTCCAGGATGAGAGATCCGATCTCGGGCTAGCGGTATTAAAGGATGTCTGTGTGTTAATGTATTTGTGTATTCTGTTTAGTTGATATCGTTGTTTAGTAGTTTGTTTTTTATTTTTAACTTATATGGGATGTATTTTAGACATTTTATGTATTGTGGTATATTGTTGTATGTTTCTATTATCTTTGTCATCAGGTGTTGCGTGTATTTTTTTGTATTATATTTTACTGTTCGTAGGTCCGATCTTCTTCTTGTTGTATAGTTGTGTGTCTTCTTGTTGGGTTGTATTTTGATGCGTGTTTTTATTAGATTGTTTTGTATCTTGTATAAGAATAATAAATTGTTATATGTAATAATTTTTTGTATATCTAGTTCTTTGGTGATTGTATACAGTTCTTTAGAATGTGTTCTTCTATTTATCTTATATAATATCTTCAATACTTTATTTTGTTGTCTTTGTAATTTTCCAATATTCTTTTTGTTTGTGTCTCCCCAAATTGGCGTTAGATAATTTATATTTGACGTGAATAGTGCATGATATACCGTTCGTTTTTTTGATATGGGTATATATTTGCTTATTTTCCATAATGCACCTATAATTTTTGAGTTTTTCATTATTAGTTTCTGTATGTGGTCGTCCCACTTTAGGGTGTTTTTTATTTTTAATCCTAGGTATTCTGTTTCTTTCACTTCTTTTATGAGTGTTCCATGGATTTTGATGTTCAAGTTAATTGGTCGTTTCTGTCTGTTGAATATCATGTAGGTAGTTTTTTGTTCATTTATTGTTAACAGATTGTTGTAAATCCACTTTTCTAATTGTAGTATATCTGCTTTTATTTTATGTTCTATTTCTTGTTGGTCTGTTCCCGTGTATACCAGGCATGTATCGTCAGCATATATGAAGGGGGTTCCTTTCAAATTTAGTTCTATTATATCGTTGATATAGGTTATATATAATATTGGTGGAAGATTGCCTCCTTGGGGTATTCCATATTCTGCATAGCATGGTAGGCTTTTAGTATCTTTTATTTTCGTTATTTGTGGTCTCTCTCTTAGGTATGTCTGTATCAGTTTCAGCTCTGTGTCTTTTATTCCTATGGCTTTTAGTTTGTCGACTAGCATTGATTTTGATACCGTATCAAATGCCTTTTTCATGTCAACAAATATGGTTACTACTAATTTCTTTTTGTCTAGGTTTGTTTTTATGGTGTCGATTAGTTCGTACGCTGCTGATAGAGTTCCGGAGTTCTGTTGGAATGCGTATTGTTGTTGATGGATTATTTTATGTTTGTTTAGATGGTCACATAGTTGGGTTTGAATCACCTTTTCTAATATTTTATTTAATGAAGATAAGAGAGATATGGGTCTGTAATTTTCGGGTTTTCTTTTGTCGCCTTTCTTATATATCGGTATTATTATAGTATTCTTCATATATTCTGGGTATGTTCCTTTATTCAACACGTTGTTTGTTAATTTGGTTAGCATCGGTGTTAAGGTTTCTTTATTTTGTTTTAGTATGTCGTTCGTAATATTATCGAACCCGGGGGCTTTTCGGTCTTTGAAATTATTTATTATTTGGTTTATTTCACAATTTGTTGTTGGTTTGAACTTCATATGCTGAATGTTTGGTAATGTTGTAGTTGTTGAATTTGGTTTTATTATAGCGTTATTAATTTGAGTCTCTGCCAGTATTTTTCCTATATTTGCAAAATATGTGTTTATTTCGTTAGCAATTTCGTTTTTGTTTTCTGTATAAGTGCCATTTTCTGTGAGTATTTCTTTTATAGTATTTTGTTGTTTTTGCTTTTTATTTATTTGTTCGTTTATATTTTTCCATAGCTTATGTGGACAGTTGATGTGTTTTTGGAATATGTTTTTGAAATATCGTAGTTTGGTATTTTTTATTAATTTTTGTGTGATTTTCTTCTGATTTAAGTAAGTTTCCTTAATTATTTCATTCGTAGGATTTCGTGTGTGTTTTTTATACATTTTATTCCTTTTATTTATTTCCTGTATTATTTCGTTGGTTATCCATCGACTTTCCTTTGATCTTTTAATTTTCTGTGTTTGTTTGTTGGTTTCAATTATTTTTTGGAGAGCTTTAGACAATTGTTCAAAGTTATCTATTTCATGTATGTTGATCTTATTTATTTCTTGTGATATCTGTTGGTAGTTTGTTTTTATTTGGTAGAAGTATTCGTATTTTATTTTGGTTTTGCTTGGTGTTTCCAGATCTGTAATTATAGCGCTATGGTCTGATATGTTCGTGTGTTCTATTCTTATTTGTTTTATAAGACTTTGTTTGTTTGTGATAATGTGGTCCAATATAGAGTTTTTGCCATTTTTGTTTGTCCGTGTATGAGATGATTTTGAGATTTTATTCATTATTGCGTAGTTGTTTTCTGATAGGATATTTTTATATAATCTCGTTGTGTTACATTTTTCTAGTAGGTTTATGTTGATATCTCCTATGATTATGTGAGGGTTTTTTCTATTTATTAAATGGTGCTTCATTGTGTTCTTTAGCTGGTTGAAAGTAACTTCAGGTGGTTTGTATATAAGTGATATTATGTAGTTGTTCGTTATTATTTTTATTGTTAAAATGTGAATGTTGTTTGTTGTTGTATTGTTATATTGGCTATATTTACGTACTCTATGTCATTCCTGATGTACATTGTTATTCCGCCTCCTCTAGTATTTCTAGAATTGTGAATTGCATCATAGTTGTCTAATTGGTAGAGGTGTTCATTGTGAGGTGATAACCAGGTTTCTGTGATTGCGATTATTTGTGGGTTATCGTATGTTTTTGGTATTAGCTCTATTTCTTCGAATTTATTTTGTATGCTTCTTATATTGTGTAGGTAAATGCTGTTCATGATGGTTGGTTAAATTATTTATTTCTTTTAGTATTTTTTTTTTTTTTTTAATTATTTTTTCTAAGTCGCAATGAGTTTTAATTTTTATTTTTTGACTAGTATCTGTTTTTCTGATAAATATGGCGCCGTCTCTGGTCCATAAATATTTATAGTTTTTGTCTTTTTTTAATATCCTCGCGTGGTAGAATAATATATTCTTTAGAGTTGTTAGCCGCTCATTTATATATATTTCTGTATTCTTGCCTTTGAGTCCACATTCTTCGGTGGTAATGGATCCAACAGATTTTCTTGCTTCAAGAACTTTTATTTTCGCTTCGTTTGTTTTCATTTTCACTATGATAGGACAATTTTCGTTATAGTCGTCTTTTCTGTGAGCGCTGATAATATCGTCTTTTTCGATTTTTATATTTATGTTTTTGAATATTTTTTGAACCATTTCTTCTGTATTTTCATTTTTTCCTTGTTTTTGGACTCCAGTAACTATAAGGTTGTTTTGTATTTTTTCCCTTTCAATTATTTCTAATTGATTTTCTATGCATTGTACTCTTTCTTCTAATCTTTCATTGTTTGCCTTATATTGTTTTAAGAGTTTTTTCATGTCTTGTTGTTCTTTTTGTATATCGTCGAATTTTGCACTCATAAAGTCGACTGATTTTTGTAGGTCTTTCAGTAGGACGTAAAGTTCTTTATTCGTTATTTCATCCTCATTTTCGTAGTTATCTGTCTTTGCATTTGCTCTTGTATTTTTTTTTAGTGACATTTTGTGAGGTTTGTTCGCGTATATGTGAAAAACAATAAGTGTTTTATTTAAACTAAAATCAAAGGGAAAATGAACTTTCAACTATTAACTGCCTCAACAATTAAGTTATTTTATGTGTTACGAACAGTATCGTAGCGTCACTATATTTTAAATGGGCACCTATATTTTCATCAGTGATAAGAAAAAAAAAATTGTGTAAATTGATTCATTTTCTGTAATTTTTAAAAGTGGAAAACGATTGAAAACAAATTTTTATCTTGAGGAAATAAATAGCTAACATTATTTCTAACGTAGGTAGGAATATCTCTAAAAATTTTAGAATTTTTAAAAAATAAAAATTTGTGTTTTCAACATTGCGATATTTTCCATTATAATTATTGTGAACTTTCCATTAAAATTTTTATTTTTAAAAAAATCTGAAACAATTCACAGATATTACTATTGATGCTATAAATAACTTAAAGCCAGTTTGTTTCGTGTAAAAAAATGATTTTACTAAAATTTCCGCTAAATAAAATCACTAGACAACTGTCGAAAATGTGAAATTGCACCATTATTGTGCTATTATTGTGCCGTGGGATAATTTAAATTATGATTTAGAGTAGGTTTGATTTTTGTGTGCGCGGTTGCCTAGAATGCTAATTGAATGATGGAATAAATTTAAGGTTATGGTAAACTATTTGTTAACATTCAGTAGTGCCAATCTAATTTAAAATGCAGAGCCTACTCTAAATCATGTTTTAAACGATGTTTTAACGATTTTTATTTAAAGTACTCTATTTCATTAAATACTCAACTGAAGTTTAAAGCAAAATCCTCGGACAGGTTCCGTCGATTTTGCTTTAAGCTTCATAATTTAAATTTAAATTATGCTTTACTTTTTGAAAGCACTGTATTTATTTTACACAAAAAAAAGCTTAGCGCTATTTCTAGCATCAATAGGAATATCTTTGATTTTTTTTAGATTTTATGAAAAATAAAAATTTTCATCGGAAATTCACAATTATTGTAAGGGGTACGTTTGGAAAAGTCGCAATTTTGTGAAAACCAATTTTTAAAACATTCTAAAAAAATTACAACCATTCTTACCTACGTTAGAAACAATGTTAGCTATTTATTTCTAAAAGAAAACAAATCTTTTATCGTTTTCTACTTTGAAAAATTACAGATTAATTATATCAATCTACTAAAATTGATCTTTGAGCGATCGTCTTTAGTACAATTTTTAAGCTTTCAAAAATATTTACACATCAAATTAAAGCTCCTTTAATTCTAAATCGACTATTTTTTAAATAAATTTAAAAAGTTGAGTATTTAATGCAATAGAGTACTTTCAAAATTGATCTTTGAGCGATCGTCTTTAGTACAATTTTTAAGCTTTCAAAAATATTTACACATCAAATTAAAGCTCCTTTAATTCTAAATCGACTACTTTTTAAATAAATTTAAAAAGTTGAGTATTTAATGAAATAGAGTACTTTAAATAAAAATCGTTAAAACATCGTTTAAAACATGATTTAGAGTAGGCTCTGCATTTTAAATTAGATTGGCACTACTGAATGTTAACAAATAGTTTACCATAACCTTAAATTTATTCCATCATTCAATTAGCATTCTAGGCAACCGCGCACACAAAAATCAAACCTACTCTAAATCATAATTTAAATTATCCCACGGCACAATAATAGCACAATAATGGTGCAATTTCACATTTTCGACAGTTGTCTAGTGATTTTATTTAGCGGAAATTTTAGTAAAATCATTTTTTTACACGAAACAAACTGGCTTTAAGTTATTTATAGCATCAATAGTAATATCTGTGAATTGTTTCAGATTTTTTTAAAAATAAAAATTTTAATGGAAAGTTCACAATAATTATAATGGAAAATATCGCAATGTTGAAAACACAAATTTTTATTTTTTAAAAATTCTAAAATTTTTAGAGATATTCCTACCTACGTTAGAAATAATGTTAGCTATTTATTTCCTCAAGATAAAAATTTGTTTTCAATCGTTTTCCACTTTTAAAAATTACAGAAAATGAATCAATTTACACAATTTTTTTTTTCTTATCACTGATGAAAATATAGGTGCCCATTTAAAATATAGTGACGCTACGATACTGTTCGTAACACATAAAATAACTTAATTGTTGAGGCAGTTAATAGTTGAAAGTTCATTTTTATTTTTAATTCCAGGTTTGGTCAAATACCAAAGTCACATACAAGGTGATTCATGTAAGGGTTCTATTATATTCTATTGAAAGTGAGTGGGTAGTTATGCTACCCTCCACTGCGACCGATCCGAGCTTGCAGCTCACCTTCCAAGTCCATCTTCTTGATGAAGTCAAGGATCTTGTCAGGTGAAGTTTTTTCCAGGTCCTTCATGTAAGGGTTATGATTTCATTGATGATTTTTTTAAATAGAAGTCGAATATTTTTACTAGACATATTTGAAAGACAGAATTATTCCGCATACAATAGGTTATTTACAAGTATAGGTCGAATAATGAATTTTGCTTTAAACTTCATAATTTTTATTTTAAATTCCACGTTTGGTCAAGTACCAAAATCACATACAGGGTGATTCATGTAAGAGTTATGACGTCATCGATCATTTTTTTAAATAAAAGTCGTAAATTTTTACTAGACATATTTGAAAGAAAAAAATTATTCCGCATACAAGTATAGGTCGAATAAAAAAAAAATCAAGAAAAATTACGGAAATTTTAAAACGTCAATTTGATAAAAAATCTATTTTAACAAAGAAAACTTATTTAAATGCCTACATTGTCTTAATTAGTAAAATATGTCTATTCGACGTGAATAGTACAAAACTGACAGTTAAACGAGTTTGTTTTTATTCAAATGTCGTTAGCATAAGTTGAGATTTTTAAGTTTGAAAGTTATTTTTCTCGATTATTTTTGTATTCAACCTATACTTGTAAATAGCTTATTGAATGAGGAAAATTATTATCTTTCAAATGTTGTCTAGTAAAAATTATCAACTTCCATTCAAAAAAACTTTTCCATGAATCACCCTGTATATGATTTCGGTATTTCACCAAACGCGCACTTAAAAATAAAAATCGACCTGTCCGAGGGTTTTTCTTCAATGTTTATAATTTAGATTTTAATAAATTTGTGCATTACTTATCGAAAGCACCGTATTTCAATAAAATTTCGGCAAAATAAAATCACTTGACAAGTCGAAAAAATGAAATCGCACCTTTCTGCATTCGCATTCTGAATGTGAAACAGTCTTGTAAATGTGGCATTCATGACTATTTCACCGGTTTACCGGTAATGTTTCGAAAAATTCTTATATCGTAGTTTTAAGGGTAAAATTCATTAAGTACGTGGAAATTTACCTGTGTAATTAATAGCAATTTAATAAATAAATTCAAAACATTGATAACTAAAAAAAAAATCATAAACATTTTAAAAATGTCATATTTCAAATTAAAATGGAAGTTGTCATTTCGCATGAAATGGAGCACCCTGTATAACTTCATAATTACTTATTAAAGTTATGTACGCTTTGTTGATATGTGTGTGAGATGATTTTGAACTTTAGAATAATTCAGTGTTATATACGCGTGGCGCATGAAAAAAAATTGAGTTTAGAAAGGCCTGAATATTGTGAAATAAAAAATAAACCGCTCAAACGAGTGTTTGAAATAAATTGCTTAGGCAGGAATAAAAATATAAGTACTGCTAAATAAAAATGTTTAGAATTTCCCAGTATTTCAATGTTTTATGCGCCTGGCGCATGAAGTAAAATTTCGAGTTTAGAAAAGCCTGAAAATTTGGTTTGGTCGCGTAGCGCGTAGCGCGTAGCGCTACGCGACTAAACAAAATTTTCAGGCTTTTCTAAACTCGAAATTTTACTTCATGCTTATTCAAGGATTGGAAAAATTCATTAGAAGTTTCTAATTAAACGCTAATTAAAAAGAACGAATGTCTAAAAATGTACAGAAAATTTGTCTTTTAATTTTATTCATTGCATATAGCCTATACTCTCTCTTATTTTTAAGTTCCTACCAAATTAAATCGTATTCCCTCTCTCTGTCTCACCCCTCTTGCTTCCTCTTATATTTTTCTAATTTACGGCCCACTTTGCGGTTTTTAATCACGCACGAGTATTAAATTAAATGTTTACGCCCGGAGGGTCGAAATTGATATCAGATGGTAACTTGGATCCTTACACATAAACCCCAAATCCCTTTAGCGCGCGCAAATTAATAAACACTCTTGCGCAGTCTGTGGTATTATTGGCTTTTGTTGGTGCCATATTTATAACCCATTAATATGGATTTAATACAGCGATTACAAAAATATCCTAAAATTTAATTGAAATTTGGGTCTTTAGTAAAAATTATCTGATTTATAATTTTTACTAAAGATACAAATTTCAAATAAATTTTATTATATTCTTGTAATCATTTCATTAAATCCATATTAATGGGTTATAAGTCGGCCATTCCATAAATCAGTGCACATTTTTTGTGGGTACATCAGGGATTTTAGCGAATTTTACATATATCATAAAGGCTATCAAGACATGGTGTTTGGTTGTTACTAGAGGTTAAAGAAATTATTGTGTCAAAACTTACAGCAATATAAACTTTTATTTTGAACTCAAAAATATCGTAAACAGTTACCTATACATAAAAGTTATTCTGTACTTTTTTGTGCTTAAATGTTCAAAGTCTAAAATACCTTTTTTCTCCAAAACGAAAAAACTTTATTTATATCTATATTTTTTTAATAAATAAAACATATCTCAAACAATAATCAAATTCTCATGTTTTAATTTTTTTTTAAATATATATGTTATACCCTGATCCTTCCTACGAATTTTTCCGTTTTCAAAAGTATGGGCACTTTAAAACATTTTGAGATATGATTATTTTACCCGAGCGCTACATTGACATGAGGCGCTCCCGCCAATGGTGTAATGGCCCGGATCGCGGTGAGCGCCTCGCGTCAATGCAGCGATCGGGAAAAAAAATCATATCTCAAAAAGTTTTAAAGTGCAAATCTTTTTGAAAACGGAAATATTCTTAGGAAGGATTGAGGTATAATATACATTTTTTTCAAGAAAATTAAAACATGAGTATTTGAATATTTTGTGAGATTTGTTTGATTTATTAAAAAAAATCTATCTAAATAAAGTTTTTTCGTTTTAGAAAAAAAATTAATTTAAACTTTGAACATTTAAGCATAAAATAGTCAAGTATAACTTTTTTGTATCAGTAACGGTTTACGATATTTTTGAGTTCAAATAAACGTGTACTAAAAGTTTATATTGTTATAATTTTTGAAACAATCTTTTGTTTAATCCCTAGTAACAACTAAAAACCATGTCTTGATAGCCTTTATAATGCATGTGAAACTCGCTAAAATCCCAGATGTACCCCCAAAAAGTGTGCACTTATTTATGGAATGGCCGAAGTGTCTTTAGTAAAAAATATAAATCTCGCTCACTCAAACCAATAGACTATCAAAATATAAAAAAACTGACAAACTCCAACAGATAACAGACCCTGACACGCACGAAATGATCACTGACTTGCACAGAATTGCTGAAAAATTCGCTAACCACTTCAATGAAACGTATAACATGACACAAGACACGGACTTTGATCAAAACTTTCTTAAACATGTTGAAGACTGGCACGAGGACTTTTTCAGAGCAACTGACTTGACAATACCAAATTACTTATTTACTGAAGACGACTACAACAAAGTTTTAAAAAAGGGCAAAAACACTGCACCCGGACATGACAACATTCACGAACGTATCCTTAAATCCTTACCATCTCATATTCATGGCCATATCCTCAATATACTCAACTTAAATTATCAAAATAACTACTTTCCGCCAGAATGGAAAACAGGTATTATAATCTGTATACCAAAACGTGACCAAAACCGATCACTTATTCCTAGCTACCGTCCAATAACACTCCTACCAGTCCTTGGAAAATTATATGAATCCCTCCTTAAAAATAAAATCGTTCCCCTAACTGCAGACCACATTCCCAATGATCAATTTGGATTCCTAAACGTTCCAGCAGCCTACAACTTACCATCCTGACGTCAAATCTACAAACAACTCACCTTGAAGGTAAATCCTCCGCAGCTCTATTCCTCGATATCCAGAAAGCCTTTGATTCTGTATGGCACAAAGGCCTCCTTTTTAAATGTCACCTATTAAATATCCCTAGATACCTCGTATTACATTACACTCATTCCTCTCCAACAGATCCCTCAAAGTAAGAATTGAAAACCTTTTCTCCTGTTCATTCACACCAGAGCAAGTAGTTCCACAAGGTTCCCCTTTATTCCTACTTATCTTATCTGTTCCGACATTTATGTATCATCCCGATCCAAAATACAGTGTGGGCCTGAAAGGCGTACGATTTTAAAAACACTCTTGCGTTTGAAGCTTCAGAGATGGGACTGCGCGGGTGGTGGGGGTTAAGTAGCCCGGTTTTCGGAAATTTAGTCGCGATGGATCACTTCACCGGAGCGCAACGTGCATTCTGCGTTAAACATTATTACAAAAATGGCGATTCGTGCGTTATTGTTCGGCGTTTATTTCGGCGTGAGTTTGGATTACATGACCTAAATCAGTGTCCGAACGAAAGTGTGATTCGATCGTGGGCCAGAAAGTTCGAAGCTACTGGTTCGACTCTCAAACAGAAGCCTGCGGGACGTCCAAGGTCAATGAGAACAGAAGACGCAATTGAACAAGTTAGAGCTTCAGTTCAACGTAATCCTGCTAAATCGACTCGAAAGCGTTCAGCCGAACTTGCGGTATCCAGAACATCTTTGCGTCGCATTCTGTTGAAAGATCTGAAATTGCACCCGTATAAAATTCAAGTTGTGCAGGAATTACAGCCAAATGATCCAATTTTACGACGAGCCTTTGTTCAAACAATGTTGAAACGCTTTCGGAGTGTCAACAATATTCTGTTCTCCGACGAAGCCCATTTTCACATAAATGGGCATGTGAATAAACAGAATTGCCGTTACTGGGCTGCAGAGAACCCACGTGCAAAACACCAAAAGCCTCTGCATTCGCCAAAAGTAACCGTTTGGGTGGCCATGTCAGCGCACGGAATTATCGGACCCTACTTCTTCGAAAATCGACAAGGCCAATCTGTCACTGTAAATTCTGACCGATACATAGCCATGTTAAGGGATTTTTTCTTTCCACAACTGCAACAATTTGAAGCCTATAATCGTGCGACATGGTTTCAACAAGATGGCGCGACATGCCATACAGCTAATGCCTCTTTGACGGTCGTAAACGAGATGTTTGCTGAGAAACTGATATCGCGCCGAGGTGACATTGCATGGCCTCTTAGAAGTCCAGATCTAACGCCACTGAACTTTTTTTTTGTGGGGATATCTAAATAGTAGAGTCTACTCCAATAACCTAGCCACGATTAACCAGTTGAAGACCAATATCCGGGAAGAAATGGCAGCTATTCCCCGTGCAATGTGCCAGCGAGTTTTTACCAATTTGAGGTTCAGATTCAAAGAATGTTTGCAGCGCGATGGTGCACACCTAGATGACGTTATTTTTAAGAAATGAATTTCCCAGATGTAAATTTTTATAGAAATAAAAATTTGTATGTGAATTGTACTTAGTTTTTTTTAATGATTTTTTTTAAATTTGTAATTATTTCTGGCCCACCTTGTACTTCAATCCTACAAATATATTCTACAATTCACCGTTGATACCGCCCTTATTTCTCGTGCTCCTACCCTACCCAAAGCTCTCCGAACTCATTAAGAGCTGACACTCTCGAACACTGGTTCACAAAATGGAGAATCAAAATTAATCCCCGAAAGTCATACCTCCTTATCCCCTACCGTAAAATCAATAACTACCCATTCATTATCTCCGTATCTCAAAATCCTATACATCCTTCTCCCCACATAAAATACCTTGGACTTACTTTCGACCACGAACTTACCTTCAAAAAACATGCATGTAACGTGAAAAATAAAGTAACTAAACGGGCAAAATTCTTTCGAGGTATGACCTATAAACAAGATGGTATAAATATTAAAACAGCAGTTTATAAAATGATATGCCGTTCTCTAATAGATTATGGATCCATCCTATTTTCATCCCAGAACCCCACACTACACCATATCCAGGTTAGCGAGCGATCTTCTCTAAGAATCCTCACCAAAATCCGTCACCCCGTAAACCCACTACATATTCCCTCTAACCAATTCCTCTATGACACCACATTTATAATCCCTATAGATGAACGCCTATTAATTCCTAAAAATGTTATAAACACTACTATAATTACCAAATCCTATCCCTATACTGTTTCCACAGAAATCCCTCCATACTTCCCAAATACAAAAAACCATCAATGACAACTTTTGACATTATATCATCATTTCACCCATTCACCTATTAATGACCGACGTACGACCGAATAACTAATCCAGGCGGAAAAACCTCTGGTCGATAGCCATTTGACTGTGACAGTTACATATCCACCCACAAATATTGTAAATACACATACAGAGAGTTTTATGTAACACCGAACATTTTCATAACGAGAATTTTTCTTTTAAGTATCCATATGCATACGTTGCACATTTTTCGATGCTCGGTTTATTAAAAGAATTTAATTTGAAGCTTTAAGCGAGTGTTATCCACTCCCAGGCTAAGCATGAAGTAAAATTTCGAGTTTAGAAAAGCCTGAAAATTTGGTTTGGTCGCGTAGCGCGAAGCGCGGAGCGGCCAAACCAAATTTTCAGGCTTTTCTAAACTCGAAATTTTACTTCATGCGCCACCGGTACAAAACACTGACATTTTAAGAAGTTTACAACACACACTGCTAAACTTTGCATTAAATCAGTGTTTTGTACCGGTGGCGCATGAAATAAAATTTCGAGTTTAGAAAAGCCTGAAAATTTGGTTTGGCCGCTCCGCGCTTCGCGCTACGCGACCAAACCAAATTTTCAGGCTTTTCTAAACTCGAAATTTTATTTCATGCTTAGCCTGGGAGTGGAAAACACTCGCTTAAAGCTTTAAATTGCATTCTTTTAATAAACCGAGCATCAGAAAATGTGCAACGTATGCATATGGATACTTCAAAGAAAAATTCTCGTTATGAAAATGTTCGGTGTTACATTAAACTCTCTGTATGTACACTTCTGTGCAATAAAATTAAGCACACAAAATATGTTATAGTTTAAAACGGACGTGATGAGCTTCCTCGTTACAAAAATATCTCAATTTAATTAATGTCAAAATGCTGCGTCATTTAGACAACAATGCAAAAATTCAAATTCTAACTAAAATAGAAGATGGCTTTTCAATTTCGGCTTTGTTTTATTTATTACAGAGGTTTTTTTTTAAGGTCGTAGTTTTTTTATTTTAATAAAGGTGTTAGTTTCAAGTTATGGTGTTTCATCATTTATTGAAACTGCTGTTAGGCAATTAACATAAACCCGAATTATACAACTAAAATATTGTGAAAAATAGTTATGAGACTTGTGCTTAATTTTATTGCACAGAAGTGTACATATTGTAAAATGTAACGTTATTTCTCAATAAAGATAATAATAATAATTATTATTATTATTATAATAATGCTTTATTTCTCAACAGAATTACTTCCAATTACAGAGAAATGTATAATGATATCTAAAATATAGTGTAACTATTACTAATAATAATACATATAAAGATGTTAAATATATATATATATATATATATATATACAGGGTGTCCCATTAGTGCGTGCTCGCAGGATATCTCCGCTCTGGTTCAAGATCGAAAAATATTTTTCAGGCCAAACTTACTTGAATTGAACAGCTTCATAACGTAAGATTATTTTATTGTATACAGGCTGTCCCATAAAAGTGGTACTGAAAGTAACAAGAATTTTTTAAATGGAACCTCCTATATATTATTTGATTTTTAGATATTACTATTAATTATACGTATGTTTTATATAACATTGTATATACCTAAACCTAACATATTTCATAATTTTTACAATCTAATAAGAAAATCAGATTTGAATTTATATCTGAGTTATTAGTAACTTTAAAAATAATCGGTACGGTACTTTCATAATTTATACCAGGCGCTATTCTCAGCCGTAGTCAATTTTAATTTTGCACTTACTTTGTAGTAATTATAATTTGTCAATTTTAAGAAAGTTGAAACAATAAAAACTATTTTTTTTGAAATGGCACACCCTATATATGTATACGGCATATTATTCGTCTTTCAGTCTTAAGTCATTATAACCTGTCAATCTTAAAAAAATTCAAACAATAAAAACTAATTTTATTTAAATGACACACCCTATATTTATATACGGAATATTATTCGTCTTTCAAGACGAATATTATGCCGTATAAAAATATAGGGGGTGCCATTTAAAAAAACTAAGTTTTTGTTGTTTGAATTTTCTTAAGATTGAGAGGTTATAATTACTGCAAAGTAAGTGCAAAGGTAAAATTGACTTCGGCTGAGGATATCGTCGGGTATAAATTATAAAAGTACTATACCGATTATTTTTAAAATTACTAATAATAGAGATATAAATTAAAATCTGATAAACTAAAAATCTAACTTTTTTCATTAAATTGTAAATATTATGATATATGTTAGGTTTAGGTATATACATGTTGTATAAAACATACGTATAATTGTTAGTAATATCTAAACATCAAATAATATATAGGGTGTTCTATTTAAAAAAAATATTTTACTTTCAGTACCACTTTTATGGGACATCCTGTATACATTAAAATAATTTTGGGTTATGCAGCTCTTCAAGTCAAGTAAGTTTCGTCTAATAAATATTTTTCTATCTTTAACGAGAACGGAGATATCCTCCGAACACACACTAATGGGACACCCTGTATATATATATATATATATATATATATATATATATATATATATATATAATTATACAAACGTATACATACGTATAATTATTAGTAATATCTAAGCATCAAATAATAGAGTGTTCCATTTAAAAAAATATATTTTACTTTCAGTACCACTTTTATGGGACATCCTGTATACATTAATATAATTTTGGGTTATGCAGCTCTTCAAGTGAAGTAAGTTTCGTCAAAAAAATATTTTTCTATCTTTAACGAGAACGGAGATATCCTCCAAACACGCACTAATGGGACACCCTGTATATATATATATATATATATATATAAATCAGAATTTGTGTCTTTACTAAACATTATAAATCGGAATGTTGCTGATTTACTGATTGATGAGTAATAAAACATGTGATTTTCAAAGAGAAATATTTTTCATTGTGACTGAAAATAGAGTATTTTTGGCGAAATGTTTTCAAATTCTCACAAAAACCTAGTTTCCCACAAATTGTTTGTTCAAACATCTCAAATACAAACCAAACATTATTCCAGCATAACGATGCTAGGCTCGGTGTGATTTAATGGATTTATACGGGTCCCCCCCCCCCATTAAACGCGGGGAAAATCGCGCGCGCGATTTCCCGAAGGCCGTCGTTACCGAAATAGAAGCGGGCGTCTCGACGCCACGACCCCCCCGCGCTGCCAATCAATCGCTCCGGAAAACACCGGGCGCAGAAATATAATAAAAAAAATATGCGAGCAAACGTCAAGTTAACGACGCGCGTCGTCGGCGGATTAGCGGTGCGAAATGTCGCCCCGTCCTCTTCGGGGCCTAATTGATAATTTCCGGTTTTGGTGCACCGGAGGCTTCCGATTCAATACTGCTTGCGGTGCCCTCGGGCGCAATCAGTTTACGTTGTAATTTCACGTCGCATTACCGTGGTTAGGTTAGGTTAGGTTGGTGTAGGTTAGGTGCGCAGCGTCCTCGTAACTGCGGGGATGAAGTCGGTAATGCTTGCTTATGAAATCGAGTTGAATTTTATTCAATTCTAAATATTTAGTAGTGCGGAAATTCATAGAATTTGCTCACGCTTCCCAATGTCTGTAAAATATTAAATTCACTAACTGAAAAATGTGTTTCACCATCTTTTTGAAACACGCCGGCGTAAACATTTTATGCCGGCGCACAGTACTCTGAAACCGACCAAAATGCGACAAAACCCCACAGTTTTTTTTTTTTTTTTGAGATATCAATTTGAAATTTGGTATGCTTATACTAAACACAAATTCGAGGTTACAGATGTTCCATAAACCTTATTTGCACTTCCGGTTTCACTGGAAATGACATCAATTTTAAAAATGGTAATGCGTCCATCCTAACACATTCCCCGTTAAAGATATGCTGATTTAAATATCAACAATATAGAAAACTTGCTCAAATTATTTTTTTTCTACTTTTATAATTATTCTAATACAATTCACAAAAAAGTAATTCTTGCATTTTTTTTTTGCTACATCAAGGTAAATATTGATCATCATCACATCTAAGCGTTATATATTTTTAACTTTACTGTAAATCAGTGTTTTATACGGGTGGCGCATGAAGTAAAATTTCGAGTTTAGAAAAGCCCCGTGAAAATTTGTCTCGGGTCGCTGCGCGACCCTCGACAAATTTTCTACGCGGGGCTTTTCTAAACTCGAAATTTTACTTCTTGCTTAGTCTGGGAGTGTAAATCAGTGTTTTATACGGGTGGCGCATGAAGTAAAATTTCGAGTTTAGAAAAGCCCCGTGAAAAGTTGTCTCGGGTCGCTGCGCGACCCTCGACAAATTTTCTACGCGGGGCTTTTCTAAACTCGAAATTTTACTTCATGCTTAGTCTGGGATACCAAAAAAGCATCCATTTAAAATTTTTGCAGGCAAGTTTTCACCAAAATTAAAATAAATAAATAATTTAATTAAAACACTCAAATTTGTTTTACCACTTTTATTTAACTTTTAAGTGACTATAGTTTGGACCAGGGTTGTTAAAACGCTTTGTTTTAAAGAAGTGTTTTAAACATATTTAAAAACAGCCGTCGTGTCTTAAACGGTTTTGTTTTAACCATGTATTAAATTTTAAATTTGTTTAAAACATGTTTTAAATGTTAAATTTGCTTAGAACGTTTTTTTTTTATTATTTTAAATTTGCTAAATTATATTTTATACTACTTCATTAAGATTTTTTGTTTACATTTTTAAATTTTAACTAAGTTTTTGAAGATATTTCAAATAACATTATTAAACATAACATTTTATTACAATAAAATATCACAACTGTGTGTGCCTAATGTGATTTTTAAACACAGGGAATTTGTCTATCAGGTGTATGTATGCATACACTGTAAATTTTACATTTGTTGTTTTTTTCAAAGATTTCAATTTGAATCTTTAAACGAGGGTTTTCCACTCCCAGACTAAGCATGAAGTAAAATTTCGAGTTTAGAAAAGCCTGAAAATTTGGATTGGCCGCGTAGCGAAGCGGAGCGGCCAATCCAAATTAGGCTTTTCTAAACTCGAAATTTTACTTCATGCGCCACACGTATAAAACACTGAAATATCATAAAGTTTAAAATATACGGCTTTATTAATCTAATATGTAGATGTGAATAAAACGTGAGTCTAATTCTGCGCTTATAAAATTGTTTAAAACCGCGATTATAGGCAACCCATTAACTCTAACGTATATAAGGTTGCCTATAATCGTTGTTGTATGTGTTTTTTTTTTAACTTCACTGTAAATCAGTGTTTTTAAGCGTGGCACATGAAGTAAAATTTCGAGTTTAGAAAAGCCTAATTTAGATTGGCCGCTCCGCTTCGCTACGAGGCCAATCCAAATTCTTAGGCTTTCCTAAATTCGAAATTTTACTTCATGCTTAGTCTGGGAGTGTTTTAATTGAGGTAAGTTCGTTTAAAACATCCGTGATTCTTATTGTTTTAAAAAATACATTCATTAATATGATTAGAGGAGATAGAATTATATTTGCACTTTGAACCATGAGTATGAGGATTATAAACTGACCCGAAAAACGTAGCAAAATTATTTACTATACCCTCGGGAGTGTCAATTGAGCTATTACCAGCAGTGAAAGTTGAAGGAATGTTATTAGATGTTCGCTTGGAGTTAACATAATTCCTAAACGATTTGGGATTATGTTTGATGTTATCTTCCACATTCTGAATATAATTGGTGTGACAAACACGAGCCAAATCTTTGCATTGCTGCCTAACAAGACTAAATTGACGGTAATCATCATTCAAGCCTGAGTGCGTATAAGCCTTATGTAGTTTATTGTCTGATTATTTAAAATGATGTGTAATCATAATTATTTTTTGGCCAGTGTCGCCATCTACCGCGAAATAAAACACGCGTGCAATAGATGGCGCTACTCGACATCATCAACTAATTATGATTAAACACAAATTTTATAAACCACACAAGTTTCTTTCCAAGCCTTTCAGTAGCTGCATTACCAATTATTAGCAGTTGCTTTCTGTATAAATCAGCTACGCTCGCATCCAAATCCGTTCGATGTATTTCTCCGAAATGAGAAAATCATGCACACATTTTACATTTATGCACGTGCCAATTTCAGTCTGCAATAATACTTCGATACGAACGCCGCTAATGGAAATTCTAATGACACTTCTCGACCCACTCGCTCACTTTTCTTATACTAACGTGATACGTTCACGTGATTCTCATCTAGTTTTGAAATTACATTCTATTCAACATCAAATATGATTCAAGAGGAATCATGCATCTTTCAAGAAATTGTGCTCTAGTAAATAAAAGAAGTTACCATTAGAAAACTTAATCGAATTTCAGAAGAATAGATTTGAAAAAAATGTGACCCTTACAAATATCAGACTTCCAACTTCTATACAGCGAATTTATAGTATGCGTGTAAATGTTAAAGCATTCGATTTTTATTTTTAACTTGAAACTTCTTACGAGTGTTTCCACTCCTAGGCTAAGCATGAAGTAAAATTTCGAGTTTAGAAAAGCCCCGAGTAGAAAATTTGTCGAGGGTCGCGCAGCGACCCGAGACAAATTTTCACGGGGCTTTTCTAAACTCGAAATTTTACTTCATGCGCCACGCGTATAAAACACTGATTTGCAGTAAAGTTAAAAATATATAAATATTAATATAGTATCAATAACTTTTAACTATATTGTCACAATATTGTGTGCATATTGATTACCAATTTCGGATACAATATTACTACAATGTTAATACAAGATTAGAAATGAATCTTGTAGTAATATTATATCTGTATTTATATTTTGAAATTGGTAATAAATATGCACACAATATTGTGACAATATAGTTACACGTTATTGATACTATATTAATATTTATATATTTAGGATATGATTAAGATTTTAGCCGTAAACTTACTTATTATTCGGTCATTCATTTGTGATTAACGCTAGACAATTCAATTTCAAACTCTTAAGAAATTCTAACAAGTCTTTTACAATCCCAGATTAAGCATGAAGTAAAATTTCGAGTTTAGAAAAGCCTGCAAATTTGGATTAGCCGGGGCGCGCGAGTGAAGCGAGTCGCGCCCCGGCAAATCCAAATTTTCAGGCTTTCCTAAACTCGAAATTTTACTTCATACGCCACGCGTATAAAACATTGACTTATTATATTTTTTTGCTTGTAAAAGGTATATTTTGAAAATGTTATACCCGTCAATAAACTATTCCTGATAATATTATTTATCTTAGGTGAAGGTCTTTTATTAATTAAATTCCTGTATTAAATAATAATAAATACTAAATATAAAATATCTGGTATCTAAACGATTCAATATTTTGAATATCGATACTTTTCATTACGATATTTTGAATATCGATACTTTTTATTACGATATTTTAGTGTATCGACACTTTGATATACGATATAATCGATACCCAATATCGAAACTTATTTGGGATTGGAACATCCCTAGATTATACTGCTTTGGCGATATATTTCAAACTTCACTTGAAATCAGTGTTCTATACGTTTGGCGCATGAAGTAAAATTTCGAGTTTAGAAAAGCCCCGTGAAAATTTGTCTCGGGTCGCTGCGCGACCCTCGACAAATTTTCTACGCGGGGCTTTTCTAAACTCGAAATTTTACTTCATGCTTAGCCTGGGAGTGGAAACACTCGTTAGAAGCTAGAAATATAACGCTTTTCAAAAACAATGCCTAGAAATATACAGCGGATACATCGGGATATGCATACTTAAAAAAAATATGTATAGTTGAAAGAAAAATTTCCTGTATATTATTTTTACAATACGGAATATTGGAGAATGAACAGATATCAAGTTAATACGCGTGGCGCATGAAGTAAAATTTCGAGTTTAGAAAAGCCCCGTCAAAATTTGTCTCGGGTCGCTGCGCGACCCTCGACAAATTTTCTACGCGGGGCTTTTCTAAACTCGAAATTTTACTTCATGCTTAGCCTGGGAGTGGAAACACTCGTTAGAAGCTAGAAATATAACGCTTTTCAAAAACAGCGAATGCCTAGAAATAAGCAGCGGATACATCAGGATATGTATACTTAAAAAAGTATGTATAGTTGAAAGAAAAATTTCCTGTATATTATTTTTACAATACGGAATATTAGAAAATGAACAGATATCAAGTTAATTTTCCAATATTTAGTTTTCATCCTTTTTTCTTGATCTCTTACGTTATTTCTAATAAAAGTGTTACATTTCACCGGGAAAATATTCAAGTATGTAAAATGCGCATTGAAATTCAACGATTCCTCATTAGGGTAGATGTCTGCGGGGAGGAGGGTGCGGATTCAGGCAGTCCTCCGATTGTGGGCAAAAGAGGCGCCGAAACGCATTCGTGTGCCCGATTTACATTGCAAAGGGGCGAAAGGGAGAGCTTCAATAATCGAACGTATAGAAACGGCCTTTGCTAAATTTTAGGTGAAACCTAGGTATAACACACAAAGCCACCCGTTTGAAACTTTAATCTTTCTGAGTAAATTATCTAATTTATACAAAAAATTCTCGATGGAAATATTTTAACGGGGATAGGGATGTAATCTCTTTATGGAATTTAGTAAACTATCAAATCTTTAGATAAAAACTTTCAATAGAACACCTGTAACCTTCTTCACAAATTTACCAATAGTTTAGAATAAATTTGTGAAGGAAGGTTAAAAGGGTTTTATTTAAAGTAATTATCATCTTCACGTAACTCACCCAAATTAATTTAACTATCAAATCGTTGAATGACGAATACTATAGTTCTAATCATTTTATGGAATTTAATAAACTATCAAATCTTTAAATATAAATTTTTAATAAAACACGTTTACCCTTTCTTCACAAATCTACCAATGGTTTAGAATAAATTTGTGAAAGAAGGTTAAAAGGATTTTATTCAAAGTTATTATCATCTTCACGTAACTCACCCAAATTGATTTAACTATCAAATCGTTGAATGACGAATACTATAGTATTTTGGCGCTGGGATATGTCCCTAAGGTCTGGAAACGAGCCAGGATTGTTTTCATACCGAAGCCCGGTAAAGCAGACTATACTGCTCCCAGGGCATACAGACCAATTACACTTTCCTCGTTTCTCCTTAAAACATAGAAAAGGATTTGTGAATGACACATAAGAACATCAGCTCTAGTCAGACAGCCGCTGATGGCGACACAACATGCATACACACGGGGGAGGTCCACTGATTCAGCCCTGCATAGTGTAGTGAGCAGAATCGAGAGAACATTGGATGTTAAAGAATCCACCCTAGGTGTTTTTGTTGACATAGAAGGTGCGTTTGATAAAACGACATACCGAAGATAGGAAACGCGCTAAGCAAGCGCGGAGTACCATCTAAAATGTGTGAATGGATTGGCAATGCACTGGCCAATCGTATAGTCGCAGTGAAACAGGGAAGGGAACGTATAACCTGTAAAATTGACAGAGGCTGTCCTCAGGGAGGTGTTTTATCATCACTATTATGGAACATGGTTCTGGACAGCCTACTAGACGAATTTCAGCAAGTAGGCTTGTTTGTGACAGCCTATGCTGATGATCTGGCCATATTAGTATGTAGTAAGTTTGAAGACGCCCTATGCGACCAGATGCAAGGAGCTCTAAACATAGTTTCTAGGTGGTGCAATGATCACTCCCTATCGGTAAACCCTGCCAAAACGGAGATGGTCCTGTTCACCAAGAAAAGGAAGGTGTCGAAAAAAGCACCAAAATTATTGAATACGATGTTGCAGTACAGCGACGAGGTGAAATACCTGGGCATCACTCTCGACAGGAAACTGAGCTGGAAAGCGCACATCGACATCAAAACAGACAAAGCTATAAGGGCCTTCTGGCAATGTCGTCGGGCAGTGGGGAAAACCTGGGGTTTGAAACCAGGCACGACTCTGTGGTTGTACACAGTTGTCATAAGGCCCATGCTGACTTACGGAGCTTCAGTGTGGTGGCCCAGAACCAAACAGAAGACCACGAGGAAGCAAATCTCGCAAGTGCAGCGGACAGTCTGTCTTAGTGTAACAGGCGCCATGCACACTACTCCGACAATGGCGATGGAAGTCATGCTATGCCTTCCACCACTTGATATCCACGTGGAGAAGGAGGCCATGACGACTATACTTCGCCTTCAGTGCAGTGGGATTTGGAACAGTAACAGCTGTGGGGAAGTTAGAGGACACCTCTGGAGGAATGTCTGTAGAGATATACCTCTTTTAGAGGCTGTTATTGATTGCTGTGTATCAACACTAATACGGAACACACCATACAACGTTACTATTCAACCCACTAAGCGGATGAGAGAGTCTGCTATAAGGATCTACACAGATGGATCTAAAAGGAGAGAAGGATCGGGCCTTGGAGTTTTCTCTAAAACCCTAAAAATCCAAGCAATGGTTCCGATGGGAATTCATGGAACCATCACGCAACCTGAGCTGATGGGAATAACACTTGCGGCTGAGTACATCATAAACCGCAAGGTGACAAATGTAGCCATACTAATCTTAACGGATAGCAGGCAAGCGATTCTGTATCTGCAGAAAGCCTATGCTTCGTTAGAGACCGAAATAGAGTGCCACGGGAAACTCAGACAGGCAGCAATGCACAACAACATTGAAGTCTGCTGGGTGAAAGGGCATGATACAGACACAGGTAACGGGAGAGCTGACGCGCTGGCAAGAGCTGTGGCTGGGATGAATCTACTCTCACCGGAGCTGCTAGTGCGGTTAGCTCCTCTCTCCTTGTGTAACATGTTACAAATCAATGCCCTGGAGAAATTCAGGATGCGTTGGGATGATATCGAGGGCTGCAAGCTCTCTAAGGAAACACTTGTGTGTCCCAATGAGAGATCAGCGAAACGGTACCTGCAGCTGGCTAGAGGGAATCTCAGGCGCTTAACTGCCATCCTTACTGGTCACTGTGGACTAAACGGGCACCTCTATAGGATGGGGATAGTTGACTCCCCATCTTGTAGAGGTTGCAGCATGGAAGACGAGACTGCATGGCATTTTCTTTGTGAATGCCCGGCACTATCGTCAATCAGGGAATCCATATTGGGTGATAGATGGCCTACAATGGCCTACATAAGAGATCTACCCACCTCAGCTATGCTAGAATACCTAAACAAGGTGGGCTGGCTAAACTGAGGATGGGTGATCTACGGGAGGTGGCACAATGGGCCTAATGAGGCCTAAGTGCAGTGCAGAACTGCACACTCCCCTTTGCACCAGAACCAGAACTATAGTATTAATCATTTTATGGAATTTAATAAAGTACCAAATCTTTAAATAAAAACTTTCAATAAAACACTTTTAACCTTTTTTTCACAAATCTACCAATGGTTTAGAATAAATTTGTGAAGGAAGGTTAAAAGGATTTTATTTAAAGTTATTATCATCTTCACGTAACTCACCCAAATTAATTTAACTATCAAATCGTTGAATGACGAATACTATAGTTTTAATCATTTTATGAAATTTAATAAACTACCAATTCTTTAAATATAAACTTTCAATAAAACACTTTTAACCTTTCTTCACACATCTAGCAATGGTTTAGAATAAATGTGTGAAGGAAGATTAAAAGTGTTTTATATAAAGTTATTATCATCTTCACGTAACTCACCCAAATTTATTTAACTATCAAACGGGTGAATGACGAATACTATATATAGTATTAATCATTTTACAGAATTTAATAAACTACCAAATTTTTTATATATTTACACGTGGATAGAATGTAATCTTTTCATGGAATTTAGTAAACTATCAAATCTTTAAATAAAAACTTTCAATAGAACACTTGTAACCTTTCTTCACAAATTCACCAATGGTTTAGAATAAATTTGTGAAGAAGGGTTAAAAGGGTTTTATTCAAAGTAATTATCATCTTCACGTAACTCACCCAAATTAATTTAACTATTAAATCGTTGAATGACGAATACTATAGTTTTAATCATTTTATGGAATTTAATAAACTACCAAATCTTTAAATATAAACTTTCAATAAAACACTTTCTTCACAAATCTACCAATGGTTTAGAATAAATTTGTGAAGGAAGGTTAAAAGGGTTTTATTTAAAGTTATTATCATCTTCACGTAACTCACCCAAATTAATTTAACTATCAAATCGTTGAATGACGAATACTATAGTTTTAATCATTTTATGGAATTTAATAAACTACCAAATCTTCAAATATAAACTTTCAATAAAACACTTTCTTCACAAATCTACCAATGGTTTAAAATAAATTTGTGAAGGAAGGTTAAAAGGGTTTTATTCAAAGTAATTATCATCTTCACGTAACTCACCCAAATTAATTTAACTATCAAATCGTTGAATGACGAATACTATAGTTTTAATCATTTTATGGAATTTAATAAACTACCAAATCTTTAAATATAAACTTTCAATAAAACACTTTCTTCACAAATCTACTAATGGTTTAAAATAAATTTGTGAAGGAAGACTTTTAACTTTGTTTGTATAACACGTTTTATTTAATGTGACTGCAGTTTCGACAAATTTAGCTTGTCATTATCAAACACTCCATGTTTGATAATGACAAGCTAAATTTGTCGAAACTGCAGTCACATTAAATAAAACGTGTTATACAAACAAAGTTAAAAGTGTTTCATTGTGTAATTAACATGTATAACGAAGTAGAAGCCTCCACAATACAGAATTTTGTGAAGGAAGGTTAAAAGGGTTTTATTTAAAGTTATTATCATCTTCACGTAACTCACCCAAATTCATTTAACTATGAAACCGTTCAATGACGAATACTATAGTAATAATCATTTATGGAATTTAATAAACTACCAAATCTTTAAATAAAAACTTCAATAAAACACTTTTAATCTTTCTTCACAAATCTACCAATGGTTTAGAATATATTTGTGAAGAGAGGTTAAAAGAGTTTTATTCAAAGTTATTATCAACTTCACGTAACTCACCCAAATTCATTTAACTATCAAATCGTTGAATGACGAATACTATAGTATTAATCATTCAACAATCAAACCCGCATATGATAAGTTATTATCTTACTCCTGTGCTAATTCCACCGGCAAATGGATAATGACGCTTTTCCTGTTTATTTGTCCTTTTATTAGGTACTTATAGAGATTATTTCACTTAAAGTATTGAGAACCAATAAAATTTACCAAATTTGTTTTAATAAATGCGAAAACTACGTGATTAGCGTGAAGTTTAAAGGGTTTTTCCGTTTATTTAAACTGCATGGTCCCCCCCCCCCCGTGTCGACGCACACTGGTCGCAACGCTCATTCTAGCTGAACATTTCGTTATAAAGCGTTTTAGTCTACTTTAAATTGATCAAAGTCGAAGAAATTATTTAATTAAAATTATAAATTACTCAATATTAAATAATTCTCCCCTTCTACCTCTTACCACCCGTATTTTAATTTTTATTTTTTGCGAAAAATTGTTAAATTAAAATTTGAACATAATTTCACTATTCGCATTTTTGTGATACAATTTTTATTTAAAAATAGTAATTATATTACAACCCCATTCTCTTCGAATTATTAAAAAAATGAACATTAAAAATTTAATAATTATGTTTTATTTAATTAAAAAATTATTCAAATAGACAATAACAAAAAAATCAAAATTGCACACATATTTATAAATAAAAATATACAATATATACAAGCAGAATAAAGAATCTAGGTAGATCATATAAACAATTTACACTAAAGCCAGAAATTATTCAGTCAGAATCCTCTGGTAAGATGCTTGTTCTGGTTCTACTAATAACTTTATCACCTCTGTGTCAATTTTTTGAATGGTAAACGGTCGTGAAATATATGTTTTCCCACTAGAGCAGTGATGGGGAAACTACGGCCCGCGGGCCAAGTCCGGCCCGCGGAAAGGTTTAATCCGGCCCGTTTAAGAGTGCCGTCGTGAGAATGTTTGAACGCGTTCTTACTTCGTAATGTGTAATATGTATATGTTTATAGAACACATAAATTTTTTAACGATTAAGCATTATTCTTTGGCCCGCTACGATTGTCTGGTTATTACAAATGGACCGTCTTAAAAAAAGTTTCCCCACCACTGCACTAGAGCATTCAGGTTGAGGTTTATTTGGTAAACCTTCAGTTGAGAACACTTCCATTCCGGTTAGCCACGTAGAATATTTATTTTCAAAATTTGAAATTGTTCTATGAGAGGTTTGCCATTTCATTTTCAATTATCCCGTAAAATTATTTATTTTATGTATCAATGAATCTAAATTTTCAATGTGCGATACAATATCAATATTCATGTCAATCACAAAGAGATAGACTGCTTTATGTTTTTCTTCTAGCGTTTTTTGAGCGCGCCAAATATCGAATAATGTCCGCCGAGAAATGGTTACGCTACCAAAAAAAATCACTGTAAACGGACAAAAACGGGCAGCTAAATGTTATTTATATAATAAACTAATTAGTTTTTATATATAAAAAATAAAGATTCATTACCAAGAACGACCAAAAATGTATACTTTAACCCTTTCCAAGTTTAACGTTGCAAAATTTTACTGTAGGATTCTTTACTTAATTTAAATTAGTATATCTGTATGTTGACTAAAGTTATGTGAAAAATATTTAAATCTATGTTGTATATATACCAGTAGAATATATACCCATCTTTAAATTATATTTTGCACAAAACTCAACTGTAAAAAAAGCAATTAAACGTAGGCGTTTGGAGCGCGTAAAATCCACAACTAAACTCGTAAACGATGCATGCACTTTGGGTACTGATAACCACTGGACCAAAGGTCGGAGGGGCTTATGACTTTACCTGCGCACCCTCTGGACATCGAACTACCCATATTCTAAGAAAAAATCTGTTTTCTAAACAGTTGATTTTCAGCGAAATGTTCAGCTAGAATGAGCATTTCGACTAGTGTGCGACGGCGAGGGTTTTAATAAATGAAAAAACTCTCCTCATATTGATCATAATAGCTCAACTCACACAAAAATCAGATTAAAACGTCAAAAACTGACAGCGTTTGTTTTACGAATAGAATTAATTAAGATGTCTCGTTTTGATAACTGTACGTTTTCGAGTTTACGTGTAGTGATTATTACACTAAAAAAGACTGTTATTCCTTACTTCACTTTTTATTTCAATCGTTAGATATACATTTCGAGACACAAAGTGCTCATTATCAATAAGAAACTCGCTTTGATAACAAGAATGAAGAAATTAAAGATTTTCTGTCCCACAAAACACTTAAACTGTGGAATTTTGGAAGCAATTTATAGTTTTCTGCAATACCCACTAATAAGAGACAAGTCTCTTCACTCGCCCCAATTTTGTGTACCTGTTTCGACGACACACTTCGACATTCCTGTAAGTTTCCTGTTTATTTTAATATTAAAATATATAATAAATACATATAAATATATTATATTTTTTGTATCAAAAGTCAAAATTATTTTAAATTTGCTAAATTATATTTTATACTTCTTCATTTGGATTTTTGTTCACGTTTCAGCTGAATTGTTGAAGATTTTTTAGAGAACATTATTAATTATAACATTTTATTACAAAAAAATATCACAACTGTGTGTGCATAAATGTGCTTTTTAAATACAGGGAATTTTTCTTTCAGGTATATACACAGTAAATTTTACGACATTCGTTGTTTTTTTTAAAGATATTAATTTGGATCTTTAAACGAGGGTTTTCCACTCCCAGACTAAGCATGAAGTAAAATTTCGAGTTTAGAAAAGCCTGAAAATTTGGATTGGCCGCGTAGCGAAGCGGAGCGGCCAATCCAAATTAGGCTTTTCTAAACTCGAAATTTTACTTCATGCGCCACACGTATAAAACACTGAAATATCGAAAGTTTAAAATATACGGCTTCAGCAATCTAATATGTAGACGTGAATAAAACATGAGTTAAATTCTGCGTCTCGAAACGCGTCTATAGATGGCTTAAGACATTTAAAATTCATTCTCTGTAATTTTTATAAATAATTTCAATTTCCTGTTGTTTCATTTAGTTTGGTGAGAGAATAATTTGACCTGATGTTGCATTTTGCATATAAATTATGCATAGAACACTAATAAGAGCTTATGGCATTTAACTATTAAAGAGTAAGGTAATACTTTAATTCAACTTCAAAATTAGTTTCGATCCATTTAAAGATATTAGGTGCAACTGTGCCAGGAATGCGTTTTTGTAAAATAATTATGTCGAAAACCACTTGAGTTTTATTTTTAATACAGGAAAACATTGAATATTTTACACAAACTTTGTTGTTTTTAGCAAACTTAACTCAATAAAGTGACCAAATCGCTCGACCAACGGTCTCGCGATTTAAGACAATACATTTGCTTTTGTTAAATTGATAAACAACAGAGTTTTTGGGAAATATTTATTCACTTTTTGCATGAAAAAAATAAACCTCAAGCTGTTTCCTTGATGATAATCTAATTTAGATAATGAAATTATCTAGGAGTGTTGTTGTTTATAAACATATTTTTTCCTAAAGCTGGAAAAAAGTTGTTTTGTGTGAGAGGGCGGAAGATTAAATTCTCAAGGAAATGCGCTTAAAAGTTTCGCAGGACGGATGAGTTCCCGTTTTATTAAATAAAGTCGTCATTCATTCATTGTTCGGGGCCCGGGTAATTTAATAGGGTTGTGGAAAAACTTGGAGGGATCGTATTAAAAAGCGCGCCGGTTTTAAGTTTACGCGTATATCAAACGAGATTTATAATTTTTTCACGTGCAAAAATAATTAATTTTAATTTGTATGGCTGCGGTGGCCGAGCGGTTGATTTGTTGAGAGTGGACCAATCGTCCACTGTAGAAATGTAGAATGTTTTATTCGGCTGGGGCGAATAATTTTTTAAACGAAAAATTATCGATGCCATGGGTGTTAATTATGTTGTCCACATTTTTATTAACCCATTAAGCGCCATTGATGCATGTACGCAACATTATTATTCTATTTAAAATTTATTACTATATAAGTTAATTTGATAAATTATATTATTTGACCTGACTTGAAAGTGTAAAAAGAAAATTATTACTATATAAGTTCTATAATTTGACTTGAAAGTGTAAAAAGAAAACTGTAAATATTTTGTTATTTAAATATTTTGATTATTCCTCATAAAACAAGGCAGTGTATTTCTAACTTCGCAATATTTCAGCGTTTTATACGCGTGGCGCATGAAGTAAAATTTCGAGTTTAGAAAAGCCCCGTGAAAATTTGTCTCGGGTCGCTGCGCGACCCTCGACAAATTTTCTACGCGGGGCTTTTCTAAACTCGAAATTTTACTTCATGCTTAGTCTGGGAGTGGAAACCACTCGTTCTAAACTTCATATTGCATATTATGTATATTTAAAAGAAAAATGCACAGTATGTCATACAATAAGTCATTCATAGAAATCATAAAAATAAGTGCTAAATGTTTACCTAAATCCAACTATTAGAGTTCATTCTATAATTGCCCGGCCGTTAATGGGTTAATATGAAAAATTATAATACTAAACTGGTCGTGACGGAATGGCTAAGCGCCTAAGTCCCATATTATTAGGGACTTAGGCGCTTAGCCATTCAGTCACGACCAGTTTAGTATTATAATTTTTCATATTAATAAAAATGTGGACAAAATAATTAACACCCATGGCATCCGGGACGATAATTTTTAATTTAAAAAACTATTCGCCCCAGGCGAGACTAATATTCATCTCATCCCCCAGCCCGATTGTCATCGACCACAATTCCTTTTAAAAGAAAAAGAAAATGTATGGCTGAAATGATTTGTGTGTATTTTTGATCGTACAGAGAATGCATTTTATAGCTGTTGAATAAACAACAAAAACGCATTTCGAAGCGCAAATCCGCGCTTGCGTTCGCGGAAGTTTTGCTGAATGCGCCGGGATTATAAATTGTAATGACTAAAATACCTGCGTTGTGAAATTATAAATCCAATTTTACGGCATTCCTTTGTTCAAATATTGTATTTCTATATTAACATATTTTAACATTTTTGTAAATAATTTAAATATCTCCGCATGCTTTATAATAATAAGTCTTTATTGCCAACAGGAAAATTACATCCCAATTACAAGACAATATGTAAAATAGATTAATTACATGGCCGTATGCGTGTATACATATACAAATAAACAAAAAACGAAAAATACAGATACGTGAAAATATTATGTTAAGTTATTTGCTCTTTCAAATGTGATAATAGAGATTTAATGTTGTTATAACATATGTCGCAGGAATAAGGTAACGCATTATAAACACTACACATAATAAGTATTGGCGATTTAAGTTTATAGTTGGTTCTACATGGTGGTGTATTAAACGTAAACTTTTGTCTGCTGCAAAAAGTTGGTATGCGCAACCGCACTTTGTAAAGAAGTTCAGGGGAGTCGATTGAATTGTGTAGTAATTTATACAAGAAAATGAGTGATGTCTTTTGACGACGTAATTCAAGTGATTCAAAATTAAATGTGTTTAACAATGTATCATGATCAAATCCTCTAACCGGATATAGACCATTACGCTTATAAGATAGCATTTTTAGGAATTTTCGCTGTACACTTTCTATCATTTTAATTTGATTTTGTGATTGTGGATACCACACTAAAGCAGCATATTCGAGCTTAGAGCGCACATATGAATAAAATAGTTTTTTTTAATACATTAATATTACTGAAGTCTGATGTACTGCGATAAATAAAACCTAGTGCTTTAAATGAATTTTTTACCACTGACGTAACATGATGATTAAAATTAAGATTGGAGTCGAAATAAACTCCAAGATCCTTAATGAGAGTAACATTTTCTAAGTAACAATTGTTAATTGAATAATTAAATTTGACAGGGTTGGATAATCTAGTGAACGTTAAATAATTACATTTGTTTATATTTAGTTTGAGTCCATTATTTTCACACCAGAGGGCAACTACAACAACTCTTCGTTTGGCTGTTTCGATGGGATCGGGTAAGTTTAAGTTGGTTCTCATGCTGTCGTTTGATATATAATACGGTGCTCCCAGGGCGCGTCTGATGAGCACGTTGTTCGTTTGCTGTATTATATCCAGCGTTTTTCTGTTTCCGGTGATAGTGATTTCCTGGCCATAATCCGCGATTGGTTTAAGCACCGAATTCAGGATTCTTCTGCGGTTCCTGACGCTCATCGGGCTTTCTCTTTTGAGTAAGTTGTACAGGCTTCTAGCTCGTTTTTTCGCCATTCCTCCTCTTCTTCTGACGTGTTTCAAAAAGCTCAACCGCCTATCTATGGTAACACCTAGATAGGTTATTGAGCCCTTCAAATTGATTTTCTTCGTCCGGTTTATGAAAATATATTTACGCGGGGGTATTTTACGCCCCAGGTAAATAGCTTCCGTTTTTGCGGTGTTGATCTTTATTTTCCATTTTCTGGCGTAAACTTCAATCTTTTCCATTGCAGTTTTCGTCCTCGAGCTGACCGACTCGAAGTTTACGCCGTTCACCAGGAGAGCGGTGTCGTCGGCGAATTGGAAAATCGAAATCCCCACCGTGCTTTTAAACTTCGGGATGTCGGTTACGTATAAGTTGTAAAGCACGGGGGATATCGGCGATCCCTGTGGTAATCCTTCCGTGGCGACTTTCCACGTCGAAAGTGAGTTATTCAGTTTCACTCGGAACGTTCTGTTTGCCAACCAGCTATCCAGCAGTTTGACTAGCCAAAACGGGAAATCTTGTAGTAGCAGCTTGTACATCAGTCCGTCTCTCCACACCCTGTCGTACGCCTTCTCCACGTCCAGCAGCGTAATCATGACCGCGGATCTCGGTTTAAGCATCAGCTTTTTCGCTGAATCGATCATATACGCGGCTTGCTGGACGGCGGCTAACTTGGTGCGGAAACCGAACTGATTTTCCGTTAGCTGCTTTTCCTCGCAAATTTGTTGTAATTCATTTTTGATGGATTTTTCTACGATTTTGGCTAGTCCTGAGATTAAACTGATTGGTCTCCGATTCTCAACTTTCGACGGATCTTTTCCTCCTTTGGGGATGGTCACCTCGATCGCCTTTTTCCAACACGCCGGGAAAACTGCGTGCCGCCTGATTCCATTCACTAACCGAGCAATTCTGTCCATTGCGTTATTGTGGGGGTCCCGTCATAGCACCTAAAACAAAGGAGGCGGCGGGGGCAGACCAAAGTCTTCGGACGGCGGATGCCTGAAAGGGACGATTGTCCAAGTCGGAGTTGTAGACCTTCTTGAGGTAACCTCCGTGTCCCTATCTTGGATAGGGCTAACCTACACACGGCGGGGTTGACTCAGCCCTGGTGCTTGTCGCCGCTAAATGAGGAGTCGGGGGTGGGCCTTGAAAAGCCCAGGGGTGCCTACTCGCCCCTCCGGTCCACACGTGGGTTGGTCTCCGGCAGGCAGTGGTTCGCAGATATGGCGGTGATCCACCGGTCCTTAGACGGACGCTCTAAAGGTACACACCGAAAGGTAAAAACCAGAGCACACCATGTCTATTGCGTTATTGTGCAATAGTTTAATTGCACGGTTAGGAATGTTATCTTCTCCTGGTGCTTTCTTTTCAGAGATGGTGTTTATTGTATTTTTGATGTCCTCGCTCGTGATCGGACGTGGTTTCGCTGCTTTCGCAGCTCGTATTTGTTGTAGTGTTACACGAACACAGTACTCCGTCGCTTCGTCGGACTTTTCTGTGTTCGTGAATTGCTGCTCAAAGTGTTCGGCAATTCTCTCTGCTTTATCTGCATCAGAAAAGTAGAGTTTTCCCTCTTTCTCTACAGGTGCATTCGGGGAGTTCTTGCGTCCGCACACTTTGAGCAGCTTCCACAGTTTTCCATCTCCTTCTCCGGCTTCCTCGATTTTCGTCGCCAAATCGCTGTTTCGCCTGTCTTGCAGCATTTTCTTCACTTTTTTCTGAAGTTGGTTGAGTTTTCTTTTATCCTCGAGCCGTCTGAATTTCATCCACTTCTTCTTAGCTTCGTTCTTGCGCTGCAGAAGGGCTTTTTCGTCGCGGTTAAGTCCTAGCGGATTTTTAACCGAGGTTTTTGTTTGACATTCTGTCAGAAGATTCTGAACTTCCTCGGTTAAGCGGTGTGCATCGTCATCGGTGTCTTCCTTTTTTAGCGAATTTCTTGGTGCTGAAATCCGGCTGCTAAGATAGCTGAAATTAGTCCAGTTGGTTTTCATTCGCAGCTCGGATTTTTGTTCGCTTTCGCCCCAGTTGATAATGACCGGAAAATGGTCGGAGTTTAACTCGTGGAGAGTTTTAATTCCCCCACGGGTCTCGGCTATTGTGTGTGATAAAGACATCGATGACATCTCCGCGGTGGTTAGGGTTTCTCGGACTGACGATTGTAAGGGCGGCTTCCCCTTAAGTAGGGTGCGATGCTGGTGTATGAGTGAGTGGGAGTGAAGAGGGATGCTGTCCTTCCCTGGTAGGGGTACGACGCGGTTCGGCGGGCGCCTTGGCTACCTGCAAAGGGTCGCGCGCTCTTGGCCCGCACGGGGAAGTGTTACAATACAATTAATAATAAGGGTCCTAATATAGAACCCTGTGGAACACCAGAGGTTGGAGAATAGGGTGACGACTGAAAAGTGTTAAAGGAAATATAAGCACTACGTTCATTAAGGTAAGAGTGAATTAACCCCATAGAGGAATCACAGAAGCCAAATCTTTGAAGTTTCGATAGAAGGATGTTATGGAGAACTAAGTCAAACGCCTTTGACAGATCTGTATAAATTACGTCAAGTTGCCCCTTGAAGTCCAAAACTTCAGCAATGTCGTGGGTGATGAGACAAAGATTAGTTACTGTGGAACGGCACGGCATAAATCCATGTTGCATATTTGATAGGTATGGTTTAACATGCACATATATTTGATCAAAAAGTGTACGTTCAAATATTTTTTGCAATATGTGGCAATATTGCAATTGGTCGAAAGTTGTCAATTGATTAATGTTTGCTTGAAGTTTTCGGAACAGGGCAGATTGATGCAATTTTTAAGCAGCTAGGAAATACAGAAGATTTTATCGATAAGTTGAATAAGGTGGTTAGTGGTTCGCATAGTTCAGCAGCACAATCCTTTAAAAGAAAGGCTGGCAATTTATCGTTACCTGATGAGTAATTGTTCGGAAGCTTTCTGAGAAGTTTAAAGACATGTTCTACTGATGCAGTGTTGAATTGGAAATTAGGAACAAGACTGTGTTTAGTGTGAGTATTAATATTAGAAGGGGGCCTATGTACTGATGCGAAATAATTACGGAAACTATTTGCAATAGCACAGGGATCATCAAGAAGAATATTAACATGAAGCAAAGTTGTAGGAATTCTTGATTTGGTTGATTTTTTAGAGTTAACAAAAGCCCAGAATTGTTTCGGGTTAGTTGTAAGATGGTTTTCAAGTGTAGATATATATTTCATATATGAAAGTTTAATTTTGCTTTTATTTAAAGAGCGTATTCTTCTAAATTGAAGACTTAGGGGTGGGGACTTAGATTTCATTATTTTTCTGATACAATTCTTCTCTTTGATAAGACTAATAATTTCCGATGTAAACCATGCAGGGTATTTATTCGCGTTTTTCAGTTTATATCTAGGAATATATTACAATAGTGAATTCATCAAAATACTATAAAATTCCTGAAATGCTAAATCTACATCAGTAAATCGTGTAAGGATAGACCAATTGAATTGTGATAAATACGAATATATAGCGCAATAATTACCTTACGAGTTGATGAAAAAATATGGATAGCAATAAATATTACTAAGGTTCGATTCACGAGAGGTGGTTTCCTTGATTTGTTGTGGTTTCTGCACCAATACAATATATTACGAAAATAGTTTGATGTCATCAGATTGCGTGTGTGAAAAAAGACAGAAAAGTTCATGTCTGCTATGGTTTTTAGATGGAACATGCGAAAACGTATGTTCCGGTATGCAGCTTTAAAATGTTAAGGTTTAACGTCACATTTTGACAATGTTTTCGTAAAAATAAATCTGCAAAAACCCAGCCACAAATTATTTTAATTAATATGCGCAATCGATTTAAATGTGATTTTAAGTGGTATAATTCCAATTTCCACATCTACTAAATGGATCAGGTATTTACAGAAATAAATAATGAATTTTGTGTTAGCTCAAGCAAAAATGTTAGTTGAATCGAATGCGCATTCAGTATATTCGGTAAATGGTCATTGGATTATTCTGTTAATACAAGGAATTTTTCTTTTGAGTATACATACAGGGCTATTTTCTATTAGGTATACATATGCATACGCTTTTTGTAAAGAGTTCAAATTAAAGCCTAAAACGAGTGTTTTCCACTCCCAGAATAAGCATGAAGTAAAGTTTCGAGTTTAGAAAAGCCTGAAAATTTGGTTTGGTTGCGTAGCGCGAAGCGCGGAGCGACCAAACCAAATTTTCAGGCTTTTCTTAACTCGAAATTTTACTTCATGCGCCACGCGTATTAAACACTAAAAGCACTGAAATATTGTGAACGAGTAAACTTTGCTTGAAATCAGTGTCTTGTACGCGTGGCGCATGAAGTAAAATTTCGAGTTTAGAAAAGCCTGAAAATTTGGTTTGGTCGCTCCGCGCTTCGCGCTACGCGACCAAACCAAATTGTCAGGCTTTTCTAAACTCGAAATTTTACTTCATGCTTAACCTGGGAGTGGAAAACACTCGTTTAAACTTCAAATTAACCTCTTTTCTATTAGGTATACATATGCATACGCATTATTTTGGAGTTTAATTTGAAACTTAAAACGAGTGTTTTCCACTCCCAGACTAAGCATGAAGTAAAATTTCGAGTTTAGAAAAGCCTGAAATTTTGGTTTGGTCGCGTAGCGCGAAGCGCGGAGCGGCCAAACCAAATTTTCAGGCTTTTCTAAACTCGAAATTTTACTTCATGCGCCATGCGTATTAAACACTAAAAGCACTGAAATATTGTGAACGGGTAAACTTTGCTTGAAATCAGTGTCTTATACGCGTGGCGCATGAAGTAAAATTTCGAGTTTATAAAAGCCTGAAAATTTGGTTTGGTCGCTCCGCGCTTCGCGCTACGCAACCAAACCAAATTTTCAGGCTTTTCTAAACTCGAAATTTTACTTCATGCTTAACCTGGGAGTGGAAAACATTCGTTTAAACTTCAAATTGACCTCTTTTCTATTTATTTATTTATTTATTACATACCCAACAGCCATAAGGCCAATTACAGGATAAATTAAAGATACTAAAAAAAAAATGAATATATGAAGAAAAAAAAAAGATAATAACAATAATTATTACAGAGCTTCACTTATAAATTAGACTATAATAACAACAACATGCAGAACTACCACTACATTACATTACATCAAACATATCACGCAATTTACTTAATAATCTCGTTTCGCTATTAACAGTAAATATATCTACAGTATTACAATATTTGTTTACTGCGCTACACATTGACCGAAGAGGCGAGTTTGAGTGTTGACGAGTATTTACTGAGCCAAGATAAAATGTTTGTCTTATCCTGCTATTCAAACGTGGTACGTAAAAATTTAATTGGGACAGCAAATACGAGTCTTTGAATCTATCATGCACCAATTTATAAATAAAAATAATTTGTGCAATGATGCGTCGGTCCTGAAGAGACATGATATTGAATTCACTCTCTAACATTTCCAGTGGATAACCTTGTGTTGGATATATATGGTGTTTTCTATAATATAATGATTTTAGGAGTTTCCTTTGCACTTTCTCAATTTCCAGAATGTGGACATTGTATGAAGGACTTCAGATAACTGAGCAGTACTCCAAACGACTACGGATATATGCACAATAAAATTTAATTAGAGGTTCTACTCCTTTAAATGGCTTAGTGTTCCTAATCATAAATCCTAACAATTTATAACTAAAACTGGTAATGTGATTTATGTGTTCGATAAACGTGAGTTTGCTGTCGAAATAAACTCAAAAATCTTTGAAGGAAGTGGCAGGTTCGATTATGATATTATTTATATGGTAATCAAATTCATTATTAATACGCTTTCTGCTGTGTCATACGTTTACATTTATTTATATTTACCATTAACCCATTTTCATTACACCAGTAAGAGACATTTGTTATGTCTTGTTGTAGTGCTAAGCAGTCGTCGGGTGTATTTATAGTTCTAAACATTTTTAAGTCGTCAGCATATAATAGACATTTTGAAGTAATACAGTTAGTGACATCATTGAAAAATAATAAAAATAATAAGGGGCCAAGGTTTGACCCTTGGGGGACCCCACTCAAAGATGCGAATTTATGTGACTGGAACCCTTTATATTCGACAAAATTAGTTCTCTTTGTTAAGTAGCACTTTAATAATTTAACTAGGCAATCACTGAAGCCAAATGTATGAATTATATAAGTAAGTCATGCTGTACCACATCAAAAGCTTTTGATAGGTCGGTATAGATAACGTCTGACTGTCCGCGTACATCTAGGGTTTTCGATACCTCTGTCATAAATGTGCATAAGTTTGTAACGGTTGATTTGCCTTTTATAAATCCGTGCTGACTGGGGGATAGAGACTGTGCGACATGAGCATATAAAACCTTATATAGCATAATCTCAAATATCTTGGCGAAGTTACTAATTAATGATATAGGACGGTAGTTCTGGATGTCACTGGTGCTTTTATTTTTGTGTATTGGCACAACTTTCGAAATTTTCCATGCATTTGGAAATTTGTTATATTTTAAAATCATATTGTATATATGTAATAGTGGGGTTACCAAAACATGTCGACAGTCCCTAACAACCAGAGCAGGTATATTGTCGGGGCCTATTGTAAGGTTTTGCTTGAGCCCTCTAGATGCAACCATAAACTCTTCTAAACTAAATGTTTTAATGAGTAGCAGTTCCGAATTATTGACAGGGGTAGTATTGTTAATTGATGTGTTATTTACGGAATAAACGGACGAAAAGTAGTCTGCAAATGCATTAGTAATGTCTTGGGGTTGGTTAAGTTCTATGTCATTGTAATTCATAATACCAGGAAATCGCGACCTACCTTTACGTTCATTAATAAATGACCACATTTTTTGAGAATTATGCTTAATATCAGTTTCAATGGAATCCAAGTATTTAGAGAAGTCATTTTTAATGCTCGCTTTAACACATTTTCGGTAAACAGTGAATTGATATTTATTAAAATGAGTTTTATATTTTTTAGAAATGCTGAAATATTGTTGTTTGCTTTTTATATTTTGTACTGTGGACTTTGAATACCAAAATGGAAGCTTATGCACTTTGCCAGTTTTTATGGGGACACACGAGTTTATATGGCTATTTATTATCTTGTAAAACTCAGCACAGGCGAGGTCTGGATCATCCAAGCTAAGAACAGAATCCCAACTTGATTCAAATATGAGATTGTAGAGTAACTGATAGTTCGCTTTCTTAAAGTTATAGGCTGGTTTTGACTTACCAAAATTTTGTACAGGATTGCCATTAGAAATTGTATATTCAATGTTTAGGGATGGGTGGTAGTTATCTTCTGAGACAATCGGAGAGTCACTACGTGCTATCGTACATTTCAGGTTTTCAGAGCTTATTACTAAATCTAGCAATCCATCAAACCTATTTCTATGTATATTTATTTGAGATGCCGCATTAAAATGAATGAAGTTTGTATACATATGCATACGCTTTATTATAGAGTTGAATTTGAAGCTTAAAACGAGTGTTTTCCACTCCCAGACTAAGCATGAAGTAAAATTTCAGGCTTTTCTAAACTCGAAATTTTACTTCATGCGCCATACGTATTAAACACTAAAAGCACTGAAATATTGTGAACGGGTAAACTTCGCTTGAAATCAGTGTCTTATACGCGTGGCGCATGAAGTAAAATTTCGAGTTTAGAAAAGCCTGAAAATTTGGTTTGGTCGCTCCGCGCTTCGCGCTACGCAACCAAACCAAATTTTCAGGCTTTTCTAAACTCGAAATTTTACTTCATGCTTAGTCTGGGAGTGGAAAACACTCGTTTAAACTTCAAATTGACCTCTTTTCTATTAGGTATACATATGCATACGCTTTATTTTGGAGTTTAATTTGTAACTTAAAACGAGTGTTTTCCACTCCCAGACTAAGCATGAAGTAAAATTTCGAGTTTAGAAAAGCCTGAAAATTTGGTTTGGTCGCGTAGCGCGAAGCGCGGAGCGGCCAAACCAAATTTTCAGGCTTTTCTAAACTCGAAATTTTACTTCATGCGCCATGCGTATTGAACACTAAAAGCACTGAAATATTGTGAACGAGTAAACTTCGCTTGAAATCAGTGTCTTATACGCGTGGCGCATAAAGTAAAATTTCGAGTTTAGAAAAGCCTGAAAATTTGGTTTGGTCGCTCCGCGCTTCGCGCTACGCAACCAAACCAAATTTTCAGGCTTTTCTAAACTCGAAATTTTACTTCAAGCTTAGTCTGGGAGTGGAAAACAATCGTTTAAACTTCAAATTGACCTCTTTTTAAAAAACAAGGAATATTTAAAAATCCACAACACATAATTGGGTTGTAGACAAACTGTGTACAGGACAATCCCCACTGAATTAAGTCGTGAATAGTTTTGTAAGATAAATGTGTACTACTTTCGACTTGGATTAAAAGGAACATTTTTGTGAGATAAATGTATACTACTTTCGACGTGGATTAAAAGGACAACAGTGCATCGATGAACATAATTTGACTTTTGGCAATGAAGCGCCAATAATGTTTATCGATGGTTTAGAAAATTTAATCGTGGCCGTTGTTTGCTCAAAGACGAATTTCGTGTAGGTCTTTCAAAATCTTGAGCGACCTTCACGAAATTCGTCTTTGAGCAAACAACGGCCACGATTAAATCTTCTAAGCCATCGATAAACATTGGTCATTAATGACCCTTTATCGTCAAAAGTCAAATTTTGTTCATCGATGCACTGTTGTTCTATTAGTCCACGTCGAAAGTAGTATACATTTATCTCACGAAAATGTTCCAATAAACATTGGTGCTCTGTGTAAACTAATACTGCAAGATGATAATCTGAATTATCGTGAGATGGAGGCATCATCAATATCACTAATGAACTCTTATCTCACTGAACGTAGAGCGGTAATTAGATATAACACATTTGAATCAACTGCATATACACCTTCGTCAGGGGTACCCCAAGGTTCGATCTTAGGACCATTATTATTTAACATGTTCATACCTCTCAGAATTGTTAACCTGTCGTCATCTACTTTACGCAGATGATTTAAAACGATATACTTTGATCAAAGACATAAACGATTGTCTAATGCTCCAAAATTAGTTAAAATTGATTGCTTCAGGGTGTGAGAATAATGGACTTCCTTTAAACATTAACAAGTGCAAATATATGTCGTTCACTAAAAAATCTAACCCTATCACGTATAATTATTCAATTAATGACATGTATTTAGAGAAAGTCACGGTATTTAAAGATCTGGGTGTCTATTTTGACAGTAATCTGACATTCGGTCATCACATTGAGGCAATCGTTAATAATTCATTGAAGTCATTGGATTTTATTCATCGCAACTCGTCTAGTCTTAAGACCATCAATGCATTCAAAACCCTGTACAACTCGTATGTACGCTCAAAGCTGGAATATGCAGCCTTAGTTTGGTTTCCTCAAACTCAGAACCAAATAAAGATGATTGAAAGCGTACAACGCAAGTTTTTAAAATTTTCATTTCATAAAACTGAAGGATACTATCCAGTAAGAGGATTTGATCATGACATACTACTCAATAAATTTAGTTTAGACTCTCTTGAATGTCGTAGGCATAAGGCATCTATCTTATTTATGCATAAATTATTACACAATGAAATAGATTCACCAGAATTATTAAATCAGATTGGGCTGCATATTCCAGTTTTTTGCAGCAGGCAAAAACCTATGTTTAGCATCCCAAACCATAGGACTAACGTGAGATTAAAATCTCCTATTGTTATCATGTCATGCATGTGTAATAAATTACCACCCTGTTGTGATATTCTGCACGACTCTGTTAAATCGTTGATGATCAATCTGTCAAATAGCTGTCACACTCACGAGCGTCTTCATATTGTTTAGATTTAAATTTATTTATGTACATACATCCATTGTTTATTGTATTATCATTGTCTTGTAATTGGGAAATTTCCTGTTGGGCAATAAATACTTATTATTATTATTATTATCATTGGGCATTAGTCGGACCAGCATACATTCAATATTGCATAAACATTTGGTCGTCGAAAAGATTTGTTTGCGTTGGATCCCACATAACTTGACAATCGCTCGAAAAGAGGTTCGGAAAAAAAGTGTATTGATCTTAGTGGAAACATTTTGAAAAACAGTAGTCATTTTCGATGATAGATATACGATTTTGCTCCCTAATCCCGAAATATAAAGGGCAAGCCTCGTATCAAATTAAATCGACTCACTAAAACAAAACGGTTTTTTTTTTAAATTACAGTCCAAGCCATTGGAACACCCATAAATTAAATTATGTTACTAAAGGGTGTTTCAATGGCTTGGACCGATGTTAAATGTAAGTGAGACTTAAACGCAAATGATTTTTGATATCTGGTTTCGACATTTAACATGTTCAATCTTTGGCAATTTCAACCATGGAAAGATTAACAATCAAAAAGTGTTACAGGTTTTGAACCCTATTTCGAAAGTGGGCGTTAAAACAAAATTGCATTTCGCGCATTTCGCGATTTTTTTGGTCAGCATAATTGCCGCATTCGGGCTGATAAAAATCCAACGATGATTGTTGAAAAACCGATACATCCACTGTTTGGTGGGCATTTTTTCAATGACGGAATTATTAGACCGTTTTTCTTCGAAAATGATGCCAGAAACTCTGTTACGGTGAATAGTGAGCGTTACCCAAGGTACGTCGATGGGCTTAATACATATGAAAACATAGAAAGATCCAATTCTGTCATACCTTGTAACACATATGAACACCTATGTATTGCAAGGTATGGCAGAATTGGAACTTTCCATGTTTTCCTCTACCCCTTTCCCAGCAGGCCCTAGTTCGTGGGAGAGAGAACAATGACGTTGTATTTGGTTACGTTTTTGAGTCTATCATAACCTCTCTTTCCGGTCTCGCTGTACTTTCATAGATAGATTTTCCCCTACCCCTTTCCCCGCAGGCCCTAGTTGGTGCGAGAGAGAACAATGACGTTGTGTTTGGTTACGTTTTTAAGTCTATCATAACCTCTCTTTCCGGTTTCGCTGTACATTCATAGATAGATTTTCCCCTACCCCTTTCCCCGCAGGCCCTAGTTGGTGCAAGAGAGAACAATGACGTTGTGTTTGGTTACGTTTTTGAGTCTATCATAACCTCTCTTTCCGGTTTCGCTGTACTTTCATAGATAGATTTTCCCCTACCCCTTTCCCCGCAGGCCCTAGTTGGTGCGAGAGAGAACAATGACGTTGTGTTTGGTTACTTTTTTGAGTCTATCATAACCTCTCTTTCCGGTTTCGCCGGTTTCACCCCTTTCCCCGCAGGCCCTAGTTGGTGCAAGAGAGAACAATGACGTTGTGTTTGGTTACCTTTTTGAGTCTATCATAACCTCTCTTTCCGGTTTCGCTGTACTTTCATAGATAGATTTTCCCCTACCCCTTGCCCCGCAGGCCCTAGTTGGTGCGAGAGAGAACAATGACGTTGTATTTGGTTAGGTTTTTGAGTCTATCATAACCTCTCTTTCCGGTTTCGCTGTACTTTCATGGATAGATTTTCCCCTACCCCTTTCCCCGCAGGCCCTAGTTGGTGCACGAGAGAACAATGACGTTGTATTCGGTTACGTTTTTGAGTCTTTCATAATCTCTCTTTCCGGTTTCGCTGTACTTTCATAAATAGATTTTAGAATATTGGGTGTTAAAAATAAATGTTAAAATAAGAGTTTCTGTTAGTGTTCAGTGTAAATAAAATAATAGTTTGTATTACATGTAATTAAATTTAAAAAATATGTTGACGTTGATCGGGTTTTAATAAAAACATATATGAAACTAAGATTATATACAGGGTGAGTTTTTTTCGATGTTCTCTATGGGGATCTCGGAAACTATAAGAGATAGAAAAACGGTTAAATAGGGAAAGAAGTGTAGTTTTATAAGACGAATAAAATGACACTTTCAAAATATTTGAAAAATTCAAGGGTAACTAGATATTTTGAATAAAGTAAAATGTGTCAATTTTTTGAAATCAATATATCTCTATTATTATCATAGATAGAAAAAAACTGTAAAGGACAAAGTTGTAGAAAATTTTACACAGATTAATAACAAAAAATCAAAAAAAAAATTTCGCCCATATTTTGGGAGATATGACACAAATTTATCTTTTTTTAAATGGAAACAATAGTTGGCTATGGCCTCATTGGAAAGGTTATTTTTTTCCCTTTAATCCGATATAACATATGCCATAGATATTTTTAAAATAAAATGAGCTATAGTCGTTTTAATTTTTCCATACACCAAAAAATAGTTAGCCATGTCAAAGACAAAAGTAAAACAATTGCGGTTGTTTATAGCAACGAAATCAATATTTAATTTATTATCTTTCTTTAGATTTGTCAAAAGCAACATAAAGTAAAATAATTCGAAAATTAACAAAATAATAATAGAAGAAAATTTTAAATATTACATAAGATGCTCAAAAAGTCCACCATTATTATTATGACATAAAGTACATCTTTTTAAAATCTAATTTGTGGCTTTTTTGACTTTTCTTCTGTCAATAGAATTAAATGTTTCAAGTACAGCTAGTCTAAGATCCTCCACGGATTGATATGATTGTTGATACACTTTGTTCTTCACATAACCCCACAGAAAAAAGTCTAAAACGGATAGGTCGGATGATCTAGATGGCCATAGGATTGGTCTATTTCTTCCCACCCATGAATTAGGAAAAGCATCATTTAAATAGTTTCGCACAGCCAACTTGCTATGAGGTGGAGCTCCGTCGTGTTGAAACCACTTCAATCTTGCCCGTACTGATAAATTTAAATCATCGAGCATATCTTCAAATGTTTCTTGAAGAAAACGAAGGTAATCATTTCCATTCAATGTGTTATCAAAAATATATGGGCCGAGAATTCTCGATCCGAATACACCGCACCATACATTAAATCCAAATTTAATTTGTGGTCTACGTTGAGCAACTTCTCGTGGATTCTCCTGACTCCAAACATGTTCATTGTGCGGGTTAAAAATTTCACAATTAGTAAATCGCGTTTCATCTGTCCAAATTATTTTTGTAGGGAACGTATTATCCTCTTGGCACATGTTTTTGTACCACATACAGAAGACCATTCTCTTATTGGTATCACCGTCATGTAAATTTTGTGAAATTGATACCTTATATGGGTGATATTTGTGTTTTTGTGTTTTTTCAAAACTCGTACTACAGTCCGTTGAGATATGCTTGCTTCTGTTGCAATTTGTCTGGTCGATGTGGATGGATCTATCATCGCCAATGCTAACACGTTTATTTCCGAAACTTCATTAATTTCGTTTTTTTCAAGTTTCGGCTTTGTAAAGGATCCGTACTCACCCAAATTGTGGTAAATTCTTCTGAATGTTGCTAAAGATGGCTGCCGACGATCGATATATTGATTATAATATTGTTCTGCAGCATCCGCAACGTTTTTATTAGACTGAATGTAACCAACGAGCATATCACGCTTTGCTTCGTTGGAAAAATTCATTATCACTTTAAAAAACTTTCAACACCAAATAAATACAAAACAAACTTATCGAAACAAACCAAATATGGAAATGAATTAATATGTGTTTAGAATAAACAACTGCAATTGTTTTACTTTTGTCTTTTTCATGGCTAACTATTTTTTGGTGTATGGTAAAATTAAAATCGACTGTAACTTACTTTATTATAAAAATAACTATGGCATATGTTCATAGCCAACTATTGTTTCCATTTAAAAAAAGTTAAGTTTGTGTCATATCTCCCAAAATATGGGTGAAATTTTTTTTTGATTTTTTGTTATTAATCTGTGTAAAATTTTCTACAACTTTGTCCCTTACAGTTTTTTTCTATCTATGATAATAATAGAGATATATTGATTTCAAAAAATTGACACATTTTACTTTATTCAAAATATCTAGTTACCCTTGACTTTTTCAAATATTTTGAAAGTGTCATTTTATTCGTCCTATAAAACTACACTTCTTTCCCCTTTTAACCGTTTTTCTATCTCTTATAGTTTCCGAGATCCCCATAGAAAACATCGAAAAAAACTCACCCTGTATAAGAAATAATTATTTAAATTAGTAATATTAAGTTTTTAAAAATAACGCAGATTTTAGGAGCAAAATCTCCGAAATAATATAAAATGCAAAGAGAACAAAATTTAATAAATTGTAAATAAATAAAATTATTAACTTGTTTTAAATATTAAACTCCCAATATAATATATTTACATTATACAGAGAGTTTTTCTTTAAAGTGTACGTATTCCAAATTCAACATATTTTCTGTAAATCTTAAGATATTCCCTGTTTTTTTAGAAGTTAAATTTAAAGCTTTAAACAAGTATTTTCCACTCCCAGGGCTTTTCTAAACTCGAAATTTTACTTCATGCGCCACGCGTATAAAACACTAAAACATTGTGAAATTTATGTATATTCGAACTTTGCTTAAAATCTGTGTTTTATACGCGTGGCGCATGAAATAAAATTTCGAGTTTAGAAAAGCCCAGAAAATTTGTCTCGTGTCGCTGCGCGACCCTCGACAAATTTTCACGGGGCTTTTCTAAACTCGAAATTTTACTTCATGCTTAGTCTGTCAGAGGAAAACACTTGTTTAAAGCTTCAAATTTAACTTTAAAAAAACAGGGAATACCTAATAATTTACAGATAATATGCTGAAAAGGGAAAGAAAAGCCCTGAAAATATATTTACAAAAGGTTCACAAAGTACTAGAACAACCTGTCTCAATCACTACGCATAATTCTATCAAGAGAATTTCTTTTATTTTACCATTTTCGTGATTACCCACGGTCAATTCCCCAAATTTATTTCTTTTTGTGCGCTATAACCAGTACGTAAATTCGGCGAATAAATAAATAATGTCTTTGCAGATCTCGGAGGTCGAAACGTTCACGAAAATTACACATTTCAGGTCGCACTGTAACGCTGATTGCGTGCGCCATTTTCCGATAGATCATTGATAAAGGTGGCCGCGTTTAAATTCGCCCCCCTCCGTAGAAAATCCCCCCCTTCGCCGCACACCCTCTGCGAGGAAAAAATCTGTGCAGCCGACCTTGTGAAAACCCGTTCGGGGGGAAAAAGTTCTCGCGTGATTGCACGTTAAAGTGAAACAATGCCGATATTAAATAAAAAAATAACAAATAACATTAGCCGCTGGCCGCGCATATAAATGGCATGAAAACGATTTTATGATTGTGAACATTAAGTTTTTTATAGGATTAATTTGTTTGCAGAGAATTACAAATATTTCCTAACGGTCTAAGCATAAGTGTAGCTAAAGACTGCCGAAGAAGAACACTTGCCTCCTCTGCACATCAAGAATAACATATTTTAATGCCTGCAGTACACACTCGCCGAGGCGCCTCGCTCGTGATAGACATTTGATGCGAGGCGAGAGGCCGATAAAAGTATAAACGAATATTTCAATATGATTTAAAAAAAAAATACTCCTTGAGGATGACTCAAAGTCAAAACTAGTTGGAATAAAAAAAAACAAAATATTAGTGAAATTTAACCAAGTGTTTTCTTTTTTAAATCATAGTTAGGGGCCTCGGTGGCCGAGTGGGTAGAGACCCTGCCCAGAGACCAAGAGGTCGCGGGTTCGAATCCCGTCCGGTGGAATAATTTATGAATAATAAATTATTCCATCCGGGTCCATGGATGTAGTATAAAAAAATATATATATCCGGGTCCATGGATGTAGTATGAATGAGTTTGTGTTGTTTCAGGAGTAAATGGTTATTTATCGAAATTAGAATTGGTTAAAAATACATTAAAAATGTTAAATATTTAAATAGATTGATGGCTAATGGTCTAGATACCAAGGCCAAAACAAAAAAAAAACAAAAAAAAATCATAGTTAAATATGTTTCACCACGTGAAAGATGAGACACTTTTCTTCAAACGATTTAAAAATTCTGCATACAGGTAATAAGGGATTAACGCTTAACTACCGGAAGGGTTTAGAAATTTCAAAAGCCATAAAGGCAAGTAAAAATGTGGTCAACGACAGCGAAAACCTTTGGAATTCCCCGATATTAAATGCCCTTATTACCCAATAAAACCTAAAACTCGAAACTGTATATATTCCCAAACAAATCCATTTATACATCATTCTTGAAAATGGCATTAAGCCGAAACTAGTAGAAAATAAAATACATATAAGTGAAACAAAGCCAAGTGAATTTAATTTACAAACCATTATATTTTAAAATGTTTTACCAAGTGATTAATGAGATAAAAGTGTCCGATATAGATGAGAAACTTGTTCAAGAATATTTCAGTTTCCCACGCTACAGCAAAACGATATAATAGTATATTATGCAACGACTATATTATGACACTTATTATTACATGAGTACGAACAGCACATAAGAGGGGCGGGGGGTGAAGGGGGCGATGGCATCAGGTGCTCCTAACGGAAGGGCGCTGATGGCGCCGAGATATATTTATTAAAAATATATTACCCATAACATATAGACAGAGAGCTTTTAAAGTTGATTTAATAATTGAAGCGTGCCATATGCAAAATCGTAAGTGCCAATTTTTAAGTGATGCGTTTTATAAACGGAATATGTCCTAAATGTCATGCTTTACTTGTACAATAAATGCCGGGACGATAGTGCTACTACAAGTGGCAGAAATGGGGACTCAATTATCAACACTTCATAGAAGCCATTGTACTTTCATTCACGTTTTATGTTTCTCCTGTAAAATATGTCATTTGGTACTTACGACCTTTTTCATATGGCACGCTTCAATTCATGATTTATTTATAGTTTTCGAAACAAGATATCTTTAAAATATTACGATCTTTTTACTAAACCTCAACTTAAAGTAAGGAGTGAGTTCTTTGTTATCTACAAATTGTCCCGCACCAGTAATTCTTTGTCATCTACAAATTGTCCATCATCTTAAAAGGTGTAAGTGTGTTCTTAATTGTCTAGAAATTGTCTAATACTTGCATCACCCATTTTTTAAAATAACGTATTAATTCACTTTTAAAAACAAACGTTTTGAAGTTATTCAATGCTTAACGGATATTTTGCAACGTTGTCAATTTTCGCTTTTGCAAATTATAGTTCAAATGCACAACGTTGTTTTATAGTAAATTCTAATAAAAATATAATTTGATGTTCTAAGTTAATGCAAGTCTTGTGGTATTATCAATTTAATCTTAATTTTTTTGGAATAATCTGTTTACTTACTATGAAAATATACGTTTTGCAAACAAACACCATCTATTATGACTTCTTAAGCGTGGAATTAATGTTGGTGATACTTTTGTGTACTTGCGAATAATGGAAATATCCATGAAATCTATGAATTGTGCAGTCTATAGAAATGTTTTATTTGCCAACTTCATTCCAATTAATCGCCTTAAGATGTCAACCTAGAAGTGTTTGTGTATACAATTCTGTTTTTTGGCGCCCAGTCTGAGGCCATGCTGACGCTGGGCCCTTGTTGGGCGCCATAAATTGCGAAAGTAAAAGTTAAAAACTTCACGGTGAATTAGTGTTTCGTACGCGTGGCGGATGAAAGAAATTTTCAAGTTTAGAAAAGATTAAGTTTGGACGCTACAGGTCTAAATCCAATCGTTCAGGTATTTCTAAACTCAAAATTTTACTTCATGCTTAAGCTGGGAGTGAAGAACACTCGTTTAAAAATACTTAAAACGCTTGCATTTGAGTTTTTTTGGCGCCCAACGTGGGGCCAGGCTAATGCTGTGGCCCCTAGTTGGGCGCCACAAATCGCAAGCATCTACATTTAAAACTTCCCACTGAATTCGTATGCACGGCGCACTAAGTAAAATTTCGAGTTTAGAATAGATTGAGTTTGAACGCTACGGGTCCAAATCCAAGGGCTCAGGCTTTTCTAAGCTCGAAATTTCACTTCATGCTTTGTCCGGGAGTGGAAAGCACTCGCTTAAGCTTTAAAATTAACGCTTATTAATTTAATTTTTTGTTTTAACTTATTGATTAAAGACTAAATACGCTTAAATTTGATTCGTAACAATTTTAATATACTTATTAACAATTGTAAATTACCCGTGATTCAATAAATTTGTGAATCTAAGCCGGTTTACCGCTAATTCACAGGGAAATCATGATATCGTTTCAGGGGTAAAATTCATTAAATACGTTACGTGGATAATTAATAGAATTTAAAGATTTACCTTTACCAAATGTTTTCCACTCCCAGACTAAGCATGAAGTAAAATTTCGAGTTTAGAAAAGCCCCGTGAAAATTTGTCGAGGGTCGCGCAGCGACCCGAGACAAATTTTTTGGGCTTTTCTAAACTCGAAATTTTACTTCATGCGCCACGCGTATAAAACACTGATTTCAAGTGAGGTTCAAATATGCATAAAGTTCATGGTATTTTAGTGTTTTGTACGCGTGGCGCATGAAGTAAAATTTCGAGTTTAGAAAAGCCCAGAAAATTTGTCTCGGGTCGCTGCGCGACCCTCGACAAATTTTCACGGGGCTTTTCTAAACTCGAAATTTTACTTCATGCTTAGTCTGGGAGTGGAAAACACTCGTTTAAAGTTTCAAATTGAACTCATTTAAAAAACAACAAATATCTAAAGATTTAAAGAAAATAAGCTGAATTTAGAATACGTATAGTTTAAAGAAAAACTTACTGTATATAGCAAATACCAACAGATTTTACAAATTTCTAGAAATTATAATTTATTATTGCATTGTTTATAAATGCTGTGACCAGGAGAGCAAGCACAATGAAAACAGTAGCGTAGTATGTAATTGATGTTAAACCCTCGAATAATTTAACATGTAATAACTTAGCCAAACGCCGACAGATTTAATAAATTCTTTAAAATTACAACTTACAATTAATTGTTTATAAATGTTATGACCCCGAGTGCAAGCACAACGAAGACAGTGGCGTAGCGAGTGATTGATTTCCTTAAATAATTGCAATAGAACAAAACCTCCAAAAACATCGATCACTTACTACTCCACTGTCTTTCTTGTTCTCATGGTGACAGCATTTTTGAACAATGCATTGGTGAATTATAATTTAAAATATCTTTTAAAATCTGTTTGTATTTGGTGGAGTTATTACATGTTCAATTATTCTAGGGCTAAACATCGATCACTCACTACGCCACTGTCTTTCTTGTGCTTCATCTCCCGGCCACAGCATACATATATAGAAATAATCTTTATTGCCAGTATAATACACAGAATTCATATACAAAAATAGATTAAAAATGAAAATACAATGAGAAGAATAAAAATAATAAAATATATTACTGACAATCGGCTATCGGCCAGCAGCCTTTCTGCCGAGGTTTTTTTTTAGGGGATATGTTGGGGGAATGATATAAATTAAATTATGATATCAGTGTTGGTTATGGTATGTGATGAATTGAAAGACTGTCTGTGAGGGATTTTTGAATTTAGGGAAAATGTTCTCATTTCTGGGGGTGCAAAGTTGTGAATGAATTTGAAAATTGGATTGTTTTTTGGAGAATCTTTTGGATAAATCAAGGAGACGTTCGGTAATTGGGATAACTTTTGTTCGGTTGTAAAGGAGAATATTAGATGGGTTATAAAGTGGATTGAGTGGATGGCGGATTTTTGTAAGGGATCTCAGGGAAGAACGTTCGCTGACTTGGATGTTGTGAAGTGTGGGATTGGGAGAAGTGGAAAATAGGATGGATCCGTAGTCTAACATAGGCCTGCATATCATATTGTAGATTTTTGTGGCGTTTGTTGTTGTGATGCCAAGATTTCTGTATGTTAGACTACGGAAGTGTCTTGCTCTAGCAATAATTTTGTTTTTAATTATGGCTGTGTGTTTTTTAAAATTAAGTTTTGAGTCGAGGGTGATTCCAAGGTATTTTATATGGGGAGCTGGGCAGATGGGCTTATAACAAATGAAGATGTTGACAGGAATATTGTTGCGGCGGTAAGGAATAAGGAGTTGGGATTTGTTGGGATTTATTATTATTCTCCATTCAGCAAACCAAAGCTCGAGGGAATCTATAAGCTGCTGCAGTGTTTGTAGTGCTTTGGGTAGGTACAGCATACATTAACAATCGTAGGGGGACAGTTCTTCCACTCCATTTCTTCCACTTACCAATACTTCCACTACACCTTTACTTCCACTCCATTTCTTCCACTGACCGTTACTTCCACTAGTTCTTATTACCACTAACCATCACTTCCACTAGTTCTTTTTTCCACTCCATTTCTTCCACTCCAGTTCTTCCACTTACCAATACTTCCAAAAGGAATGCATACATGCTGAGATGATTGCGCCCCACCACCACGGAGAATCGGTTGTTCTTTTTTTCACTAGTTCTTCCATAATTCGAAATTCGAAAATTGGATCGAAGTCTCAAGTTAGTCTTGTACAGTTGAAGAAAATAGGATTCTGGAGTACCTTCAAGCTGTAGGCCACAATATCTCTCTGTGATTCTTATACTGTATAAAATGTGGAATAATATAATGTAATTTGAATAAATTGTACAATTATTTTGAATTGGAAAAAAGGTATGGTGGAATTGGTGGTTAGTGGAAGTAAAGGTGTAGTGGAAGTATTGGTAAGTGGAAGAACTGGAGTGGAAGAAATGGAGTGGAAGAAATGGAGTGGAAAAAAGAACTAGTGGAAGTGATGGTTAGTGGAAATAAGAACTAGTGGAAGTAACGGTCAGTGGAAGAAATGGAGTGGAAGTTGCGTCGCACAATCATTAACAATGCATTGGTGAATTATAATTTGAAATACATTTTGTAATCTGTTGGTATTTGGTGGAGTTATTACATGTTAAATTATTCAGCACTCACTACGACACTGACTTTTCTGTGTTTGCTCTCGCAGTCACAGCATTCATTAACAATGCATTAGTGATTTATAATTTAAAAGAATTTTTGAAATCTGTTGGTATTTGGTAGAGTTATTACATGTTAAATTATTCGAGGGGCAAATATCAATCACTCACTCGCCACTGTCTTTCCTGTGTTTGCTCTCCCGGTCACAGCACTCATAAACAATGCATTGGTGAATTATAATTTGAATGAATAAGCGAAATTTTATGAGTCTGGGTGTCGCTTTTTTTCATTCATTACATAGTAGGAAAATATTTAAAATGTGTGGCCGCGCGGACGCTTTAGGCTGCACGCTATCGAGTGCACTGAGATAGCGTGCAGCCTGAGGCGTCCGTGCAGCAACCAGCCACCAACCGGGTTTCGATGAGGGATTGGAACATTGATGCTTTTTAAAGTCGTCTGAAGAAAATTAGTATACCTTAAACGTTTTATTATTGTTAAATTTTTTCTCAACTATATGTTTGACACTACGGTCAAGTCTCTTTATTTGTCCCTGGTGCGCCCACATGTGGAGTATGCTTCTATTGTTTGGGCACCATACTCAAAAAACGCTATCCATCAGCTGGAAATGACTCAGGGGAAATTTCTAAAAATTATATCTTCTCGGCTAGGTGTCGCTAGTATCAATTTTAGTCATAGTGGCATGTTATCGCTATTGAACCTGAGATCGTTAGCTGAAAGAAGGGTATTTTTAAATTTGACTTTCTTACACAAAATTGTTAATGGTCTAATTAACTGTTGTTATTTGGTAGAGGCGCTAAATTTCTTTATACCTCGTGGTCTTCAAGCTAGACATAGGCCTATATTCCGTTTACGTTTTCATTCGACCAGATACGAGATGTCTAATCCCATCGATCGTATGATGAGGTATGCCAATGGTATTAGCAATAATCCCAACTTTGTTTTATTTACACCATCAATTCATCAGTTTAAGGTCCAGTCACGTCGTATTAGGCTATCCAATGTCTTTGACTGTTAGATCTTTAGTTCAACTCTTTATATGGTTTTTGTTATTTTTGTTCAGTAATAATTTAGTCGATTGTAATCAATGTAATTCTTTATATGATTTTTATGTTTTTTGTTATTTTTGTCATATATTATAAAAAAATAAAAATAACTCGATTTTTTGTCTTCCTTATCAAAAAGCCTACATCAAAAAAACTTGCAATTTGTAGAAAATTTGGAAAAAATAAAAATAACTCGATTTTTCGTCTTACTTGTCAAACAGCCTACATCAAAGAAACTTGCAATTTGTAGAAAATGTGAAAAAAATAAAAATAACTCGAATTTTCGTCTTACTTATCAAAAAGCCTACATCAAAGAAACTTGCGATTTGTGGAAAATCTGTTTTTTTTTCTCATTTCTTCCTTTCTTTCTTTCATTCGAGCAACAACAATAAGCTCGAGTAGTTCTTATCGGTAGGGGAAAAATCTAGGGACGGCAGTTATCTGTCCCGATTTAGATGAAGCGCTCGGGATTCAATGGGAAATTTAAAGTGTCCACCGGATTAAGGGCCTAGCCGTCGAGGATTCCTCCGGGGCTTAGCACTTACGCTCGTTTTTTTTTTCTTATTCGAACGGGCCGGGGATTCCCCGCGCGTAACTAAATTGCCCATGAATGTGGATCCGGAATCAAGCCGCACTGATTCACACATTCAACCGCACAAAGTATAATCCAAGTAGAGGATACCCAAGAAATAGGCACGGTGATGTAATGTAGATATTTCGGTGGATGAAAAGTTTGTAATGAAAATAAAGTGATGATTGTAAAACCTAGAGTAGTAAAATTTTTTCGTGAAACGAAATAACTCCCACAATTAAAAAAAAAAGAATATTTGCTTGGAAAGAGGTAGTTTCAATGGGTATTATTAATTGTTTGTGGTTTATTGTATTAATTTTACATTTTATAGATATTTCAGTGGAAGAAAAGTTTGTAATGAAAATGAAGTGTTTATTAAAAAATAATTATTTTTCGTGAAACAAAATAATTAACAGTTTTTTTCAGTTTAAAGTTACAATTTTCATTTTTTCAGTTTTCGTAATTTACGAAGAAAAAACTAGGTTTCTTCGTCCATTATGAAAACTGTACCAAAAATAAAAATTGCAACTAAATAGTTTTTATAATGGACGAAAAGCCTAGTTTTTACATTACATTTTATAGATATTTCAGTGGAAGAAAAGTTTGTAATGAAAATGAAGTGTTCATTAAAAAATAATTATTTTTCGTGAAACAAAATAATTAACAGTTTTTTTTCAGTTTTTAGTTCCAATTTTAATTTTTTCAGTTTTCGTAATTTACGAAGAAAAAACTAGGTTTCTTCGTCCATTATGAAAACTGTACCAACAATAAAAATTGCAACTAAATAGTTTTTATAATGGAAAAGCCTAGTTTTTCTTAGTAAATTACAAATACTGAAAAAAATTAAAATTGTGACTAAAAACTGAAAGAACTGTAAATTATTTAGTTTCGCGAAAAATAAATAATTTTATAATCAATACTTTATTTTCATTACAAACTTTTCGTCCACTGAAATATCTATAAAATGTAAAATGACTAGAATAAGCCACAAACAATTAATCTTGAATAATAATACCCATTGAAACTACTACTTTCCATGCAAATATTCATTTTTTTAAATTCTAAATACCCTTTACTTTTCGTTGTCGGTTATACAGGGATTTTTCTTTAAAGTACACATTTGCATACGCTTTTTCTAAAAGATCTCAATTTGAAGTTTTAAACGAGTGTTTTCCACTCCCGGATTAAGCATGAAGTAAAATTTCGAGTTTAGAAAAGCCTGAAAATTTGGTTTGGTCGCGTAGCGCGAAGCGCGAAGCGACCAAACCAAATTTTCAGGCTTCTCTAAACTCGAAATTTTACTTTATGCGCCACGCGTATTAAACATTGAAAACACTGACATATTGTGAACAAGTAACCTTAACTTGAAATGAGTCTTCTCAGTCTTATACGCGTGGCGAATGAAGTAAAATTTCGAGTTTAGAAAAGCCTGAAAATTTGGTTTGGCCGCTCCGCGCTTCGCGCTACGCGACCAAACCAAATTTTCAGGCTTTTCTAAACTCGAAATTTTACTTTATGCTTAACCTGGGAGTGGAAAACACTCGCTTAAAGCTTCAAATTAAACTCTTAACAACGAATATCTAAAGATTTATGACATATACACTGTCAGTGATACGTGCAGCTATCTGAGCTCTGAGTTCTGAATGTGATTACGGTGGTTGTGGGTGAGAGACAAAATTCAATATTTGGACTACTAACTGTCTGCAATGCTAAGTGGACATCGTGTAAATCTTGATAAAATACATCCAGTGATCTGTGGGTGGATCGGAAATTTTAATATTAAACGAAAACCGTGTTGCTGAATCAAGGTCGCAACGATTGTTGTTTTTGCGAACGCGACCGGACCGAGTTTTACTTTTTTGTGCCAATTTGTCTATCTGCTCAAAAGTCATTGAACTCAAAAGTAAATAAATAGATTCCAATAAAAATATAAATATTGATAATCGAATGTGGCTTTTAAAAATTAAAAATTAACATAAATAAAATAAATTAATATGATTGTGATAATATTAATATAATATAAATCTATGTTATTTTTTATTTTATTACTATTATTTAATTTGTGTGTATCCGTGGCCTACCTGTCTTTGTCAATAATTAGTCACCCTGATCGGCCCCTGGGTGCTCAATGTGACCCTGTATACATATCTTTTTCCTTTATCCTTATCACAACAACATCACTTTAATATACATAATAGAAAATGTCGTCAAAATCTATACTGTGCGGAGGAAGTTGCGGCCAAACCGTAAAGCAAGGCACTGAATGTAAGAAGTGCTTTAGAATTATGCATCCCTCCTGTCTTCAAAAACACACCTGTGATAGGATTACTTTGGAATCTATTTTTGCAATCGTTACTGATCTAAAAGTTACAATCAATCAATTATCAATCCAATCTAAAGCACAAACAGAATCAATTAATAAGATGGAAACCGTTCTACTAGATATGCAAAAGCTTAAAGATGAAAATTAATATTTAAAAACAACTGCTGATGCATTGACTAATAGGATTAATAATATTGAAACACTTACGGTAACGGATACAATGCACGAGATTGAAGAACGTAAATTACGCGAAAAAATTTAATTGTTTTCAATATTCCAGAACTTGACAGTACCACATCAGATTCTGATTTAATTCTCATGCAAAACAAATGCAAGCTGATAAAACCCGACATAAAGATTAAAAGGACAGATCGACTTGGTAAAATTGATAATAACACTAATCCAAGACCCATTAAAGTCATACTATATAGCAGCGAGGATTGTAAATTGATTTTGAGAAATAAGAAATTAATAGTGGGCATTAATGTAAGGTGCGATGAAACTCCACAACAGCGCAAATGCTTACATGCATTACGTGATGAACTCAAACACCGCACCGAAGCCGGCGAAAAGAACATGAAAATTAAATATATTAGGAACATTCCAAGGATCATTTCGAATTCGGAAAACTAGATGTATCCCGACAGACACTGACTCACATAAGTTTATATTATCAGAACGTTGGAGGTCTAAAAACTAAAACAAATATGCTTTACAACACCTTAAGTAGTACGTTCTATGACATTATTGCTTTCACCGAAACGTGGCTAAATGGTAACGTTGAAGATGCTGAATTTATTCCATTAAACTATAACATCATACGAAGTGATAGAAAGTAGCGAATTGGTGGTGGGGTACTTCTTGCAATTCGAAATGCGTATAATTATATGGATTTAAAGCTTAAATCGCCGGTACAATCTATTGACATCGTAGGGTGCCGTGTCTACGTTAATAAACAGCTTGTACACATTGTCTGCGTATATATACCACCATCTACACCACTTGAAGACTATGTATCTCTTCTAGATTTTCTCAACTTAAATATAGAAGCTGATAACTTGGTTATTCTAGGAGATTTTAATATTCCAGAATATAAATTTAGCACGATAAATCCTAATAATATGGAATCTGCTACAGTAATCAATTTGGAAACTTTCCTTGAATCTTGTGAATTAGTTCAGAAAAACCACATATGTAATCATATGAATAGAATATTAGATCTCGTTATTATTAGCAGCAATTTAAAGGGCACTGTAGAAAAATGTGACCAGCCAATTCTTCCGCTAGATCAATATCACCCGCCACTCGTTATTAACATTGACCTTATTACTGAGGATGCCCGTCACTTTATACCAGAAAACCAATGTCTGACCTATAATTTTAAAAAAGCCAACCTACGCTCACTTTACCAAGATCTCGTTGATATCGAATGGGACGAATTATTTAAGTGTACAGCCACTAATGACTCTTGTCGACTCTGTTACTGTAAATTATACGAAACTATGGATAAATGGGTGCCTAGAACAAAACTTAAAAAAAGGACGCGCTATCCTGTATATTTTAATCATAGAATCATTAGGGAAATCCTGATCAAAAAAAGACGACTGAAAACTTACCGTCTACACAAAACCAATTGTGCCAAGCTTGCATTCAGAAGAGCAGAGCAACAACTCAAAGGAAGCATCAATACAGCTTATCATAGCTATATTACTATATATACACGCACAATTACGTCGATTAGCTGTTATATTTGATTTTTATATATATTTTTTTTTAATTAATTATATTACGTTGTAATTTTATGTACAAATGGTGTTTACCGTAAATAAATTTACTTTACTTTACTTTACTTTACTATATTGAAACATCAGAAAAACGTCTGTCCCGAGATCCGACTAACTTTTGGGATTTCGTTAACGATAGGAGAAACCAGGATCGAGTTCCATCAGTGATGGAACTGGCAAGGCCAGGAGTTGGACAGCGGATCCCAAATTGTGCACGCATTTGCAGAACTCTTCGATCAAAATTATAGCACCAGACCATTGCTAACTGAAAACACAGCTAACATGACTCAACTGGGCCATATTAATATAACTGAAGGCATGGTCATTGCGGAACTAAAACGCTCTAAAAATAAATCAATTAGTGGTACCGATAACATCCCAGAGTTTCTTGTTAAAGATACTGCTATAGTGCTAGCTAAACCACTAACACATATTTTTAACCTCATCTTTAAAACTGGCATATTTCCTCTATGTTGGAAGAGTGTGAGAGTGATTCCAGTTTACAAGAAAGATGATAGGTCGAAGGTGTCCAATTATAGACCTATTTCTATATTATGCAATTTTTCGAAAGCTTTTGAACGGATTTTAACTACTTATATCTATAATTCGATCAAGAATGACATATCACCAAAACAACATGGGTTTATAACAAAACGCTCAACATTAACCAACCTAATTGGCATTACTCAGCAAATCTCTTCCAACATGGACGATAGAATACAAACAGATGTCTTGTATACGAATTTTTCTAAAGCGTTCGATCGCATTCCCCATGACTTACTAATAAAGAAATTAAAGTTATATGATCTTCCATTCAGCATTATTAACGTAGTAAGGTCATACCTAGTAAACAGAAATCAACATGTCGAATTAAATGGGCACAAATCGCGTTGCTATAGTCCGAAAAGCGGGGTTCCTCAGGGATCGAATCTGGGGCCATTGTTGTTTTGTTTATTTATTAATGACGTTGTTAAGATTATTGACTGCGATATTCTCATATATGCAGATGACATCAAACTGTTTGCCCCTATAAAGAGCTTGAATGCGTGTGACTCCCTACAGTATAACATGGAGCTGCTGAGCATTTGGTGCATTGAGAATAAATTGTCTCTAAATCCCAGCAAATGTTCACTTGTTTCCAATACACGGAACTATAACCCCATTATATATGAGTACAAAATAGATGAAGTCCCACTAAATAGAGTTAATGAGATGCGGGATCTGGGTGTTCTATTTGATAGCAGGCTCACTTTCAACCAACATATTATGAATACGATAAGAATATGCAGTAAAAGGCTGGGCTTCATTATTAGAACAACTAAGGATTTCAAAGATCAGCATACCCTAGTGCTACTGTTCAATTCACTAGTTAGGAGTAAACTCAATTACTGTGCTCCTGTATGGAGTCCCTATTCGCAGCTCTATATTCGGCTTGTTGAGTCTGTTGTAAGGAGATTCTTAAAATATCTATATCTAAAAAATCATGGTTTCTATCCATATCAAGGTTATCCGTATAATGACCTGCTTTCAGAATTTAATATGATGTCTATTGTCAATAACCACAATTTAATAAATGTACTAACACTGCATAAACTAATTCACTACCAAATTGATGTCACTGCTACAGGCACTATCAATCCATGTACCTCGAGCTAACTCTAGAAACCCCTTAACATTTACATACCCCACACCAAACTCAAATCATCACGCTAACTCTCCCATTATAAAAATGATTCGCGCTTATCATCATATTCAATATAATGTAGATATTTTCAATTCCTCTCAAGACTTCAAAAGTAATGCTCTAGAATATTTTTCTACTATGGCTTAAGGTTTTTTTTCCTTCTAGTGCTCATCTTATCATGATTATTTCATTTCTTAGTTTTGTTATTTTTACTTATTTATTATTGTTATTATTTTTTTCCTTGATTGCTATTCTTATTGTTTTTACCCTCACTCGTTTTCTTTAATATAGGCGCATATCTTTAATATTGTTGATGAAATAAATGTTAACGGATACTATATGCATGTAACTTAAGTTTGTATATTTCTTTGTAAGACATCATGTCTGTCGGAAATAAATGGTTATTATTATTATTGTTATTATTATTAAAAAAATTGGGGTATGTATACTTAAAAGAAAAAATTCCTATATATAAAAATATATCGTTTATTATTTTTTCAACAAAATCTGAGAGATTTAAAGTTATTCAATAACATGTTTTTTATAAAAACAGAAAATCGCACCTAATTATTAAAAATTAGTTATTGAAATATTTTTAAAAAAAATTGTGGAAATTGTGAATTTAAAATCACTTAAGCTAAACTAATATGATTTTATTAAAGTCATTATTATAATTCTAACGAGTGTCTTCCCCTCCTGGATTAAGCATGAAGTAAAATTTCGAGTTTAGAAAAGCCTGAAAATTTGGATTTGCCGGGGCGCGCGAGCGAAGCGAGTCGCGCCCTGGCAAATCCAAATTTTCAGGCTTTTCTAAACTCGAAATTTTACTTCATGCGCCACGCGTATAGTACACGGATTTATTCTAAAGTTCTACAGCAGCTCATTAATCTTTTATTGTTGTCAAAAGTGGAGTTAAAGATGTCAAATAAATATTCAGGATGGTAAAATATGATTACATTTTCAAGGGCTTTAAATCATGTTATGTTTATATTTAAACAGAGTTTTAAACATGTTTAAAAATAAGTGTTGCGTTTTAAACAGTTTTGTTTTAAACGGTTTGTTTTAACCGGTTTTGTTTTAAACGGTTTTGTTTTAAACGTTTAATTTATAATAAATATGTGGGATGGTAAAATATGATATGTATATACATATACATTAATATATATTACACCTGTATAAACTTTTGTAATACATTAATAAATGAATCAAATTAAATGAAAAACCAATGCCATAGTCTGTCACATACTAGTACTGTATAAACAAGTTTTTTCTTTTAAATAAAGAAAAATTGTGTAGTGGATTTATTTTTTTATTTGCCAAGAAATAACTGATTTCATTTTTTTTCTTGTCTAGTTTTTTAAATAATTCTCTCCAATTTATTCATTAATCATAATATATAAAATTACGAAAAAACTATTCGTGAAAATGCAAACAATGTCTTAATTAATAAGACAACTTAAGACGATAAATATCCATTGAAACAACTACTTCCCGTGCAAATACACCTCCGGATATTGAATTATACAATGAAATATTTAAAATCTTATTTAATTTGATTTGTTACAACGCTCTATTATTATGTTTAAAGTGTGCAAACTATAAGAAGCGTAAGCTTATTTTCTCGAATTCAAATAGTTTTAAATTTGAATTTATCTTATTAATTAATTTTCATTAAAGCCTTTCATCCGATGAAATACTAAATTTCAATGCAGTTATAACAAATTCATTAACTATAATTTTAGATAATTAATTCCTTAATAATTTAATCGCAATGCATTTTCAATTAACCAATTCAAATCAATTACAAAACTTATTTACAACATAAATACGCCAATCCTTCGCCCAACAATAATATTTATATGAATATTTAATATCATCATCGATCCCAGTATCCAAAATCAACACTGAATAATTAATATTTAATAATTGATAAGTGATTGAGCGTGTTGCTGAAATTTTGATAAGCCCTCTCGTAATTCCGATGAACAGGCTCGTGATCGCCATTGTTTTCGCAAAACAGCACTCGAATATTGTTGTGCATTATATCCGAACGCAACACACAAAGTCACCAATACCCGCGTACAAGTGCACAATCATGTAGAAATTTTCGAAACAATGCGCGCGTTCTGCACGAGCAGAAAAAGCCTAATTATTCATGTTTTACACGATTGCGCGAAATGTGCGAAAATTAAAACATTATATTTTTTGAATAACTTTCTCATTTATCACTTGGTGAAACATAATATTAAAGGATAAATTAAAAAAACACTTGGTTTATTTCACTATTTGTTTCACTATTTGTTTCTATTTTAAATAGAAACAAATAGTGAAACAGACCAAGTGTTTTTTTTTTATTTATCCTTTAATATTATTAAAACATTATTTCGAAACTAGTTTAGCAAGTAATAATAATAAAAAGTATTAAATAGTGCTAATACTACGAATTTATTATTGTAATTTATCTGAACGAACGAATGTCTGAACGAATTTTGAAGATCTTGTAAATTCATAAAACAAAACCTCCCAATTTTTTAATTTAAAGAACATTTAGATAAAAAGTATGTTACGATTAACTAAAACTACAAAAATCATCAACATTAAGTTTAAAGTTACCAATTTTCATTAAAATTTTATTTAATAACATATTGAGAATTTTTCTTTTACGTAAACGTATGTATAAGCTATAAATTTGCCGGCATCCGTTGTTTATTAAATGAGTTCAATTTGAAGCTTTTAACGAGTGTTTTCCACTCCTAGACTAAGCATGAAGTAAAATTTCGAGTTTAGAAAAGCCCCGTGAAAATTTGTCGAGGGTCGCGCAGCGACCCGAAACAAATTTTCTGGGCTTTTCTAAACTCGAAATTTTACTTTATGCGCCACGCGTGTAAATCACAAATTTCAAGTGAGGTTCAAATATACATAAAGTTCACAATATTTTAGTGTTTTATACGCGTGGCGCATGAAGTAAAATTTCGAGTTTAGAAAAGCCCAGAAAATTTGTCTCGGGTCGCTGCGCGACCCGAGACAAATTTTCACGGGGCTTTTCTAAACTCGAAATTTTACTTCATGCTTAGTCTGGGAGTGGAAAACACTCGTTTAAAGTCTCAAGTTGAACTCTTAAGAAAAACAACGAATATAAAAGGATTTAAAGAAAAGAAACAGAATTTGGAATACGTATACTTTAAAGAAAAACTCCCTGTATAAATAACATTTTACAAACATTTGCAGCTTTAACTTTGGAGTTTTATAGAAAACTGAAATATCTGATTATCCATACATCATTTCTAAAAAATTCATTTAGCTTTAAAGTATAATCTATTTTCAAAAATTACATGTTGTTAAAATTAGTTCAAATCATTACAATTTATTAAGATAAAACTATTTTTCATATTGCTCTACAAAAATTTTATGTTTACGACCTGATGATGAAAGTTTTTTAAGTATTTTATTTCAACTTGTTAACAGTGAAAACAACATAATTCACTGCAAAAAAAATAAATTGTCACAATCGAAAAAATTAAAACGTCTGTATCAATTTACATTCAATTATTTGCTGAATTGGCTGAATGTACCACTTAACGAAATAACATAAATTTAATAAATTACCCTGGTCGATTCAAATAAACTCTTATCTTTAATTTGTATTTGATAATCAAAATTTGGGGGAAAAAATCGTACTGCTGAATGCATCAACACAATTTTCTCTGAAATTATTGGCCCTGGCTTCGCAGCCATTTCAAGCACGCGATTGGATCTTTTTAACATTTGAGAATATTTTTAGGTTAGTTTTAAAGTCGGCTTTATCTATTGAAAGTGTCAAAAAGCCGTCTTTAACTTTATAGCCGACTTTTATATATAATATTTATATAAAATATATTTAAAGTAGCTTTAACTTGATTATGAAACCGGCCGTTACAATTCTAACTATAAATATTTCATTGATGAGGCGGATACATGATGAAACTCCATAATACAGTTGGGAGGGTTTCACTTTTATTGTTAACACTGCAACATGTTTCACCACACAGTGGCTTCATCAGGCAGATGAAATAATGTTTTCATCTGCCTGATGAAGCCACTGTGTGGTGAAACATGTTGCAGTGTTCAACAATAAAAGTGAAACCCTCTCAACTGCGTTGTTTTATTTCAAATACTAACTATAAATTATTACATTACATGCAAGCCCACACTTATATTTATGTATTATAAGTTTTTACCACAGAAAAAACAAACTATACCATTGATCACACTTAATCACAGTTGAGGTGCTCAGTGGAAAAGTAGTGCACGTGCTGTTTTCTTAAAAATTGGTATAAGTACAGATATCTACAAATGAGATTCATATTTAGTAATAGAAAAAATGATACAATTGAATATGTGTATCTTTGAATATAATATACGCTCTTATTGATTAGACGTCCACAGATTTTTCTAGAAAAGTTGAACTTTATCTACAATTTACACAAATAATCTCATATCACTTGTACTACTTTTCCACTGAGCGCGCATAGACAAATTACAACGTAACGAGTCCAGAGCGTGTTAGTTGAGCAGAAATCAACGATCTGCGCAAACCTAATTATCTATTATTTTTATTCTGGATTTAACAATATTGTTTCTATATTAATTAATAATATAGTAACAATATATTCAATCTATATTGTTTCTATATTGTATGCACATTGAATAACAGTTTCAATGTATATAAGATATCAATATAGGTACAATATTGATACCAGATTCATTTCTGTTAGGGTACCATCATTTATTAGAACTAAATCGAATTCTGTAAATTATATAAAAATATTTGCTCGAAACTATGCATCAAATTACAATAAATTACCATAATTTATTAGAACTGAATTGAATCCTGCAAAATATAGAAAAATATTTACACGAAATGTTGCGACAAATTGAACCTTTTACAGTAAAGGAATATTTCTGCCATGATTTAAACTCTATTATTTTTGACGATGTACTAATATTCATATCATTGTAATATGTCTTATTATTGTGTTATGTATTTATATATTACTTGTTATTATTATTGTTTTTAGTGGGGCAGCAAATAATAGGAAATGGTTAGCTTTAAAGAAATATTATCACCAATAACGAGGTGAATGCGATGACCAATTCGACGGAGTCCCCGGACTCGGGGACCGGAAATCGGACCACCGCCATTTTCTCAATTGGCCCCGAATGGATGGAAGAATGGTAAGTTGAGTAACAAGTACATAAAGTTAACAATTACACAAATAACTGAACTTTATTTGGTTAATTATGTATATAAATGAATGTTGGGCATTATAATTAACTTTTCTATCAACTAGAAATAATTGCTGACTACTTTTTAATTTTATAATATTTTTATTCTGAAAATATGGAGCTTGTTCTGTACATCTTAAAAAAACCTCCTACTGTCAGTTTATAATGTGTAGTTTTTATAAATTTATTATACGAAGATTATTTCTTTTAAGTATTCAATTCCCATTGTATACATCGCAAATTATCAGGCACTCGTTATTTAAAGAGTTCATTTTAAAGCTTTTAACGAGTGTTAAAAGCCAAACCAAATGTTCAGGCTTTTCTAAACTCGAAATTTTACTTCATGCGCCACGCGTATAAAACACTGATTTATTCTAAAGTTCAAAATAATATACACACACATCAACTTAAATTAATAATAACACAAGACCAGACTTAAAAGTATTAACGATTTATTTTTTACGTGCTAAAAAATAAACCTGCATTTTAAAAGAGAATACATTTTTTACATTTTGACGTTAAAAACGCAAGAAACATTAATCGTTATTACCATAAATTGACTTACAATAATAAATACACAAACAGTAAATTTGTACAAAAACGATACCAGTGTTTTAATTGTAAAATAAAAAACCAGATTTGATTGGGTAAGCAGCCCCAGATTTATATAACATAAATAAAGACAAAACGAAAGTTCTTACCTGTAAAATTTTAAATTAAACTTTTTTATATTACCACAACTCGGAATATAGGTGATAAAATGTAATAAATTAATAATAAAAACAAATAGTAAAAGTGTAAAAATTGTAAAATATTTATTTTATCTATTTATTTAAATATTCTTCGAAAAATTAAATACAATAAAATAATAATTAACACAAAGTAAAAGTGTAATATTGTAAAATATTTATTTTACCTATTTATTTACATATGTAAAGTATGTCCAATAAAATTAGAAGAGAGTATAATGAAACTATCACATACTCACAGCCTATATGTATGTTAATACAAAAATATAAATTATAGTTAAAAATATCGTAGATAATAATAATATATTTATGTGCAAGTTATAATAGTTCGACATTTTTTAACAAGGTGTACACAACTGAAATGAATTGTTAGAAACACGAAAAAATTATGAATGTTTAATTTTATGAGGCAATTACCATTTTAATTTAACATACTAGCATTATTTCTAACTTATATTCTTTCCTCTTTTCCATGCTGTGAAAATTAAATAATACTGCCATAAGAAAAATATAACGTTGATATCGTATCTTGAAAATCTATCATGTGTTGTAAAATCCGTTAATTTTGTTATATGCTGCAAATGTTATTTGGGGTAAATTTCAAATTTCAACTCATTGTCGTTCTAATTAAGAAAGTTATAGTAAAAGATAATTTTTGCGATTCTCATTTTTTCGCCATATCTTAAAAACAAATGATGCTACTTAAAATTTGTTAAAGAAGTTTTATTTTGTATTAGGTAAGTTTCCATTCCTAATTTAAACGTCTTCGTATAGATATAGATAGTTTATGAAATCCCAATGGTGAGCACGATAAAACAAACGAACTGTATAGGACATTTTTCTTTTAAGAATACCTTCGCATGTATATATGTATGTATACTTGAAAAAACAAATCCCTGTATATAAATGTGTTACTCCTTATCAAACGAGCTGTATGGGCATAGGAATATACATGGTAAAAAATTTACCCCATGTTAACTTTTGTTGTGCAAATTCGAACCAATTTGTTGGTTTTATTGATAAATCAACATTTTTTCTACGAAATGTACAATGCTAGAAGGACATAAACATGTTAGATTTTCGTTTTTAAAATTGAAATTAATAACACAAATAATTAAGCCAAAAAATTAACTTGGTGAAAGTGTCATAATGTAAGTATTTGTTTTACTAAACCTAAAAGCTATAATAAAGAATTTTAACATGTTTATGTTCTTCTAACAATTAACATTTCGTAGAAACGTGTTTGACTTATTAATAAAAACAAAAAATTGTTTCAAATTTGGACGACAACAAAAGTTAACATCAGGTACAATTTTTACTATGTAAATCCCTATGGCCATACTTAAATAAAACGCACGGTATAATTTAAACACTTTACAAAAAAATCTATTCTGATAGGGTTTCATCACACTGGCGATTGTCCATATCCCCCATTCAGATATCGGCATGTCGGAATGAATTACATCGCGTGTGCGGTGTGTTAATAGCAGGCGTCGCGACGCCGGCGGCGCACGCGGCCTTCTGAAAAGTCGACAATGAAAAGGGGGACAATGCTTAGTCTACATAGATGAAGATACACGTCGGCTGTAACAATACCCCCGGGAGACCGGCGAGAAAGCGGGGGAGGCGAGAGAAAAGCTGGGAAAAGCGGTCGTTCCCATTGTAGGAAAATGAATGGCACGCGTTCCCCTTTTTCCCGGTCCCCCAGAACTAACGCTCTCGCACCCCTCTTTTTTTTTTTTCATCAAGTATTTTGTTTCAACTCTTCGTGATTTCCTCAGTCATTTCTTATAATTCTGCGTATGCCGCGTATATGCTGTCAGATCCACTGGATGTGACTTGGGTCTTTAAAATAATATTTGAGCGAACATTTTATTATTTACATCCAGCTCGATGGACTTAAAAACGCAATGTGGGCTTATATTGTTTTTGAATAATTGAAGTAATTTAAAACTCATTCATAAAGTATATCCAAACTTTTGGACTGCAGTGTACATCAAATATTGTACTTGTCCAAACTGGCATTCTCACGTTGCAATCTTGAATTTTCGTGATATTCATTATTTTGCGAAATATTTCATGTTTCATGTAAAAATGATTGACATTTTGGCGTATATTTTATCTCATGTCCCTTCCTCATAAAAACCCAGGCTACATCAATGAAATAAACGGAAATATATAAATTTGGTGATGAAAAACACTTGATTTGTTCCATAATTTTATTTTCAGTTTCCTGACACGTGTTTCGGTCTTAACAGATCATTATCAAAGGTTAAACTGAGAGGAAATATATAAACTGTAGATGTAAAATTACATAGTATGAAAAATTCAGTGGTATTTATTTACTGAAAACAATTTATAATTGTGCAACGTAGACAGTAGATATAATTTAATAATTTTTTACAAGTTTTCAAACCAAAATCTATTAAATTTTTAGGAAAACTATAATGTTGTGTTGAAATTATTGAAATTATTAACTTATTTACTTAAAAGTGAATAAAAACAGCTAATAAATTAAATAGCTAGCTCCTTGACACTCCATAAAGTGGTTGGAATACACTTCGTTTTATCACCATTTGCAAAAAAATCCTATTAAAGGTAATAAAATTGTTAAGATTGGCACGGTTCGAGAGCGAAACAGAAAAAAAAACCACAGGCCGCTATTGTTGCAACCCGTAGAGGGCGATTCATCTTAAGAAAGAGCGGAATCCATTCGGTCGATTAGGCCGACGACGTTGACGGATCGCTCTTATAGAACGTTGACGAGTGACTGAAGCAGGATTAATGGCGGGGCGAACCGTAGAAATAGAAACAGAATCAGTCCGAGCTTGTCACGTTTTAATTATCGCGCCCACATTTCGATTTAATGAGCTTTTAAAATGTAAATTGCCGCCCCTCAGATTGCAACATGCGGGCTATCTCTCGCGCCGGCTGGCCCCGGTTAATTGCTCGTTTTTCACCCCTCGCGATAAATAAACACGGAAGAAAAGATAGATGGAGTTATATTCGAGCGGATTTGTGATGATTCCAATTAAAGGATGGATGATTAATTGTACGGGCGGGTGTAAATATGAGGGCGGAATTCGTGCGATTGTTTATGGTGAATGCGCCGGGTTTTAATAGTCTACGATTTTTAAATTATTGAATATGCTGCGATATTAAATGGAAGTTGCGATACGTTGATAAACACTCACACAAATATTAAATTGGTCGAAACCAAGAAATACAATTGTGAAACAAACGTAAGGCATTTGACGTTTTAGATATTTATTTTCACAAGTTTCTCTCTAAATGTCGTTAAATTACATAAAACTATATGTATTACCCGTTTGCACCAGTTTCAGTTGAAGTATTCGTTAACTAACGACAACATAAAGTTAACTACAACATAAATTTAAAGTCTTATGTATACGTTAATAAAACTTGTTGCCATGGGTACATTTCTATGTAAACGTCATTTTGAACACAACTTCCAAATACATACGTTTATGTATTCGTTAAACCTCTGCAGTGGATCAATTTATGTGACAGGTAGCGCCTTTAAATATGCCACAAGTGGCGTTGTTAGATGTTTGGTCATGTCCCTACAATAAACACTGATTTATCGTCAAGTTCAAAATATACTGCTTCAACTGGGCATTTTAAACTTTACAATATTCTAGTGTTTTATATATATTTTAGTGGTCATAGAAGAGCCTGAAAATTTCGTTTTTTCACACATAAGTCTATGTATCACAGACTTATGTGTGAAAAAACGAAATTTTCAGGCTCTTCTATAACCACTAAAATATATATAAAACACTAGAATATTGTAAAGTTTAAAATGCCCAGTTGAAGCAATATATTTTGAAAAAGTAAATTTGTTTACAAAACTTCAATAAATACTTTTTTTAAGTAGGCATATCCCATTTGGTCAATTTTCAGACATTTTATGTTTTGGTAAAGCATTAATTTAAAGCTTCTGACGACTGTTTTCACTCCTAGATTAAGCATGAAGTAATATTTTGAGTTTAGAAAACTGCACAAGGAAGAGTCCTTTATTAATAGGCGCATTGTAAAAAAATACACCTTTATTAAGAAAATCAAGTTGTTGGAGGACGAGAATGGTGTACTTTTCACACTACGAGTGATAGTACCATATTATCACCCTCAGTGTGAAAATGACACTATTATCGTCCTTTAACACTAGCAGTATAAAAAAGTACACATTTCTAGTCCATCAAAAACTGTATTTCCCCCAGAACGTAGTTTGTACTGAGATAAATAAAGTTATTGGCAGAATTTAATTTGTATTCAGTATTCCGGCAACAGATACCCACAGATGCGTTTCGGACTTCAAGGTCCTTTCCATAGTGGCAGAATAGTACAACTTTCTCGTACTCCAACAACTTTATTTTAATTAGTACGAAAAGCTAGTAATATTTGTACTGAGGTAAATACAGTTGTTGGAGGGCAAGAAAGGTGTACTTTTTACACTGCCGGTAATAAATTAAAACTCAGGAGGAGAACGGTGTATTTATTGGGCTGCTAGATAATCTATTTGCTGCCAGAAGGTTTCTCCCTCCTCAAAATTATCTAGTGGTCAGAAAAAACGTTTCGGCCAAAGCATTGTTCTAGAACAAGCGATTGTTTTAAGAACTCGGCAGAATCAATACTACAGGAGAAGCTAATTGGTTAAGGACTCGGCTTGAATATGATCATAAAATAAGCGATTTTGTTAAGAATTCGGCATGAACATTGCTATGCGACAAGGTATTCGGTTAAGGATTCGGCTTAAACATGATCACACAATAAGCGATTTTGTTAAGGACTCGGCATAAGCATTACTATAGGACAACCTAATCAGTTAAGGACTCGGCTTAGACAAGATCATAAAATAAGCGATTTTGTTAAGAACTCGCCATAAACATTGTCATAGGACAAGCTAGTCTGTTAAGGACTGGGCTTAAACATGATTAGAAAATAAACGATTGTGTTAAGGACTCGGCATAAACATTACTACATGACAAGCTATCCGGTTAAGGACTCGGCTTAGGCATGATCATGGATGTTTTTCTTTTAAGAGTGCATATTTCGATAAATACGTTGTACATTTTCAATTTGAAGCTTCTAACGAATGTTTCCACTCCCAGACTAAGCATGAAGTAAAATTTCGAGTTTAGAAAAGCCTGAAAATTTGGTTTGGTCGCTCCGCAAAGCGGAGCGACCAAACCAAATTTTTAGGCTTTTCTAAACTCGAAATTTTACTTCATGCGCCACGCGTATAAAACACTGAAATATTGTGAAGTTAGAAATACACTTAAAAATACTTTTTTAAAATAAGTAATAGTAAAAGTATTTAAATAACAAAATATTTACATTATTCTTCAGACATTCCCAAATTAGGTCAAATAATACAATGTTTCAAATTAACTTATTTAGTAATTTAACTAAGAAAATATTTACAATATCGCGTAATTGCAGCAATGGCGCTTAATGGGTTACTTTTCATAGTTCCGAAGTTTCTGTAAAATTGCATGTGTGTTGATTTGGACGATTTTATTTAGAATAGTAATAATTATTTCAAATTTGTGATTTTTGTTAAAAATTGACATACACGGATTTTTTGTTTTAGGTATACTTTCACATTTTTCATACAAACATTTGTAAAATTAACGGATTTTTTGTTTTAGGTATACTTCCGCATTTTTCATACAAACATTTGTAAAATTAATGAACATGTAAGCAAACGTAAGCAGTATATTTTAAACTTCACCTTAAATCAGTGTTTTATACGCGTGGCGCATGAAGTAAAATTTCGAGTTTAGAAAAGCCTGAAAATTTGGATTGGCCGCGTAGCGCTACGCGCTACGCGACCAAACCAAATTTTCAGGCTTTTCTAAACTCGAAATTTTACTTCATGCTTAATCTGGGATTAGAAACACTCACTAGACGCTTCGAATTAAAAGTTTTTAATAAAACAACGAATGTCTGAAAATTTACATCAAAAAATCGTTATATGTATACCTAAAAGAAAAATTCTCTGTATGTACAAGTTTCGAGGATATATTTTTATTATTATTGAAGATTAACCGTTGCTCCCACTTAATTTGATGTAAATTTTCGATGGCATTTCGCTACGTGACCAAACCAAATTTTCAGGCTTTTCTAAACTCGAAATTTTACTTCATGTGCCACGCGTATAAAACACTGATTTAAGGTGAAGTTTAAAATATACTGCTTACGTTTACGTCTTTTCAGGCTTTTCTAAACTTGAAATTTTACTTTATGCTTAATCTGGGATTGAAAACACTCGTTAAAGGCTTCAAATTGAAAGTTTTTAATAAAACAATGAATGTCTGAAAATTTACACCGAAGAACCGGTATGTTTCCTTTTAAAAGAAAAGTTCCCTGTATATTCCCTGTATGTACAAGTTTCAAACCGTTGTTCCCACTTATAGCCAAAAATCATTTAAACTTTTGACTTACTTGAAGAATATATAGTTCACGTATTTCATAATATGATAAAGTAAAAGTCAATATATTGCGAAATATACTCATTTATGCGAGAAAAATTGTATTTGTATCGATAAGGCGAAACGATGTTGAGGGGTTGAATGAAGGGGAAAACTGTTGCACGGGCGCGCTCGCGCCCCGCGTTTTACATCAAATTATATTCAGACGGGACGCGATTCGACTTTTTCCCCCTCATATCAGCGAACAAGAGGGAAAAATAGGAGTCATTTCCACCCACCGTACGATAATTCGACGGAAAATATATATGTAGGTCAACCGTGAAATAAAGTGCAAGAGCGAGAGGCGCGTTTGCTTCTGCTTTTTTTTTTCAACACGTCGCCCCTTCAATACCAACGTAAATTTAATAACGACCCGCTTTTTAATACAACCCCCCAGTCCCCCCCTCCCCCTCCTCCGCTCCGCACTCGATGATGTCCTCAACACGAGATGGTAATAAAGAGAAATTGTGTACCGTTATCAGCGGATTTTTCCGGGCGTCTCGGGATGATGAAGATAAATCGCCGACGACGGTTGATTTTTTCCCTTCTTCTGCGATTGCGGATTTTTCTCTTCGCCTCGGCGGAAGCGCGATAAGGCGGCAAATTTAAAATTCAGCCCCCATCGGCGTGGGCGCTAATGCGCTTCCTGCGGCCCCGCGGAATTTCCCCCCCCCATGCTCATCATCGAGAACCCGCTTTATTGCTTATGTAATCGGCCGAGGCCGGGAGAGGAGTCTATTTGCCCGGAGATTACTTTCTCGAGAATCGCGCGCTCGGGGGATAATTACTTCCTAAAGATTATCATTGTAATAAATATATAGGACGGGGCGCCCCCGTTCCGCACTCTTTGATTGAAACCATCAAGCCTTCCTGGATTAACAATCGCGCGCGCACGCTAAGAAAATGGGATATTAATCCGGAGAGGGGTCGTGTAATCGTTCCTTGGGGAACACCTGTGCGCTCGTAGTTTATAGTCAGCGTAAATCACATATAATTGAAGTAAACATTTGAGAATAAAAGTAGCAAGTTCAATAAGAGAGCTCGGCAGGATACCAATCATCAACAGAGGTATTCCAATACTTCAATGAAAGATTGTTCGTGATCCCTGATACGTTACATTTTTTTACGAGCAAATGTAGGTGATTTGAATCCAAATGTATACTTTATATTGATAATGAAGGTTTAAATTAAATTACACTTGGTTTGATTCACAATTTTTTTACTTTACTATTTACTCGACTAGTTTCGCGTTTTACAGCATTATCATCCTGATAATGCTGTAAAACGCGAAACTAGTCGAGTAAATAGTAAAGTAAAAAAATTGTGAAACAAACCAAGTGTAATTTAATTTAAACCTTCATTATCAATATTTAAAAATGTTTCACCAAGTGATAAGTGAGAAAATTATTCAAGAAATATTGTATACTTTATTTTACATGAGAGTGTACTTAAGAAAAGTAAGGGCATAGTTGGTCTTGATTCGTAATTGGTAGAAATCGAGGTCCCGGGCGGCACTTTTTTCGGGCGGCAAAATTTCACGATAAATAATAATAATATCTTGTAAGCTGAACTGAAAATGTTAACTAATTAATTTGATATTTTTATACAATAATGCTTTTATATACTAATGTTCTGAATATTCCTCACAATTGTTATAACCAAGTTACCCTTAATTGAAAATTTAACAATTCAACTGTTTTTATTTCACAGCCACCTAACTCTATCGCGGCAACTTTATAGCGTTGGCGACAGCGCCCTCTATGCTCAAGAGGATGACAAAAACTGCAACTCTCAATCTTATTTAATTTCAGAGATATTTTAGGTTTATGAAACAACTACAAAAATGTCGAATAACTCCGAAATATTACTACTTAGACCGAATATTATATTAATAAACTTCTGCAACCAAGAATTGGCTATTTCTTTTATATTTAATAAACTGTCATTCATTTTTAACAAGAAATCCAAAAAGTTAATAATATATAGGGTAAATTAATTGTGAATTACGTAAAGATCAAATTAATTTGACGAATAAAGCACTAATAACCTTTCTTCACACTTTGTGTCGGAAATGTACATTTGGTAATTGAATTTAAAGTGTAAAGAAAGGTTATTTATTAGTGCTTTATTCGTCAAATATATAGGGTGTTTTAAACATGTTTTCGTATTTTTGATATTAAGTGAGTTATAGAACTTTCCGTCCTCGCTGAATCACCCTGTATAATATAGTAATAATAATAATAATAATATAATAATCTTGAAATCTTCTTGACGCTGTTTCATCACTAAGGTTTTGAAAATCAACGAGAAAAATTAACAAACGCGAAAACCGTCAAGAATTTGGAAGGTAACGTAAATGTATTACATTTACGAAAAATATTAATAATTAACGGATGTTTGTCAAATTTACAAACCTCGTATATTTTTTTTAAATTTGCGAAAGTCTTAAAAAGTTCATAAAAGGCGGCAAAATATTGAAAATTATCGACAATCTTGGATATTTCTGAAGAGCATCAATACTTTTTAAATTAATGAAAATCTAAAAAAAAATCATGTCAGGAGAATGGACAACTATACACTATCAAAACAGGTGCAGCAAACAACCATGGAAGGAAAGAGGAAACCAGGCAGACCCAGGAAGACAATGACCAACATAATTGAAGAAATAGGAGAGAGACATGGGAAAAGCGCAGAAGAGCTAGGAAAAATCGCGGAGAATAAACAGCTATGGAGGAGATGGCTCGATAACGAGTACCCGACGCCCTAAGGGGCAACAAGTGATAGCAGAAGAAGAAAAAAATCTCGATCGGCGTCTGATCTTTGAAAATTTAATTTCACGAAAACTGTCAACATTTGTAAAATAAAATAAAATCAAGGAAATTCAGGAAAAGTTTTTAAAATTAAGAAAATGTTTGTAAATTCACGAAATATCGTCGAGATTTTTAAAATTAACTGAATAAAATTCATGAAAACCGTCAAAATTTTTAAATGCAACGAAAATTTAGAAAATTACCGAAAAACTATTAAGATTTTTAAAAAAAGATGTCGAATAGTCATGAAAGTCATATTATCGTTATTATTTTGTACATATTCTTTGTAAAAGGGGTTTCCCGTGAGAGAATAAATAAATAAATAAAAAATAAAAAAAAATAAAAATGGACGAAAATCTTGAAAATTCATGAAAAGTTTTAAAATGTTTAAATTTTTACGAAAACTGCTAAGATTTAAAAAATCAACGAAAATTCATAAAAAGTGTAAAATATTTCGAAATTACCGAAAATTTAAGAAATTCAGGAAAACCGTTAGATTGTTGAACATTAGCGGAAATCTTGGAATTTCATGAAAAACTGCAACATTTCCTAAGTTATTATATATATTTCTCTGTAATTAGGCTATGCTTGTTGAGAAATAAATTATTATTATTATTATTATTATTATTAAAGAGTGTTTAGTAAATTCATGAAAATTGTCAAGAATTCGAAAATTGAAGGGCAATTTAAAAAACGCATAAAAAGTATCGAAATATTCGGAAATTCAGGAAAACCGTAAAAATTTGGAAAATTAAGGGAAATCTTAGAAATTTACGAAAAGCGTTAAAAATAAACTAAAACATTAGAAATTCGTGAAAAATTGTGATAATTAACTATTTAATGTTGAAAATTTTAAACAATCTGAACGAGTGTCTTCCACTCCCAGACTAAGCATGAAGTAAAATTTCGAGTTGAGAAAAGCCCTAAGAATTTGGATTTGGACGCGCAGCGTCCAAATCCAAATTCTTAGGGCTTTTCTCAACTCGAAATTTTACTTCATGCGCCAGGCGTATAAAACACTGATTTAACGTAAAGTTCAAAAACACATGCATCATCTTTAATTAGAAAAATATGGAATCAGATATTAAGTCTATCAACAATGTTGTTAGTTTCTGATCATTTTATTAATAAAAATTTTTTTTTTTTTGGTTTGGCTTTTGCCTGGCCTTGGGAACTTGCCCATTAGCCAACATCATTTTATATATATTTATATTTGTTTTATTTCTTTAACTTATTGCTAATTACCTCTAACTATATATTTGGACGTCACAACACATTCACACACACCCATGGACTCCGGGACGAATATTTTTCGTTAGAAAAATTACTCGCCCCGGCTGGGAATCGAACCCAGATCACCGCCGTGGCCGAGCGGTTGAGCCGCTGGTTTCGCCAATCGTTCACGGCGGTGATCTGGGTTCGCTCAACCGCTCGGCCACGGCGGGCCCTAAAATAATAAAATCTAATTCATGTTTAAAGGATTTTTGCCATGATTCGAGAAACAGGATTTCGAATAATACACGTCACAACACAATCACACACACCCATGGACTCCGGGACGAATATTTTTCGTTAGAAAAATTACTCGCCCCGGCTGAGAATCGAACCCAGATCACCGCCGTGAACGATTGGCGAAACCAGCGGCTCAACCGCTCGGCCACGGCGGGCCCTAATAAAAGCTGAGCGCAATATTAAAAATGTTAATGGTTTCTAAAAAATAATAAAATCTAATTTATTTTTAAAGGATTTTTTCCATGATTCGAGAAACAGGATTTCGAATAATATTTTCCTCTTGCGAATCCTTTATCAGAGTATTCTTGATTTGAATCATATTAGGTGATTCGGATTCGTGAGTCGAATATTTTTTATATTTAGAATGCGTCTCAGCTTTGTTCAACAACATATTGGCGTAGATTATCAAAAATAAATGACTCAGCCAAAACCCTAATTTTGTTACTTAAAACATAATATACAGAGAGTTTTATGTAACACCGAACATTTCCAATGTTCATTTTCGTATATTCTATTTATCAAATCAAAGCATCCAATACGATTTGACACCTTTCATTTTTAGGTTATGTGTTAATTGAGTTGCCAATATGACCATTACAAACTGTAGCCAATCAATCGCAATTAATACCTCAACTTGTACATACAGGGAGTTTTTCTTTCAAGTATTCGTCCCAACTACACCATAAACATTTAGATAATCGTTGTATTTTTTAAAGAGTTCAATTTGAAACTTAAAACGAGTGTGATCCACTCCCAGACTAAGCATGAAGTAAAATTTCGAGTTTAGAAAAGCCTGAAAATTTGGTTTGGTCGCGTAGCGCGAAGCGCGGAGCGGCCAAACCAAATTTTCAGGCTTTTCTAAACTCGAAATTTTACTTCATGCGTCACGCGTATTAAACATTGAAAGCACCGAAATGTTGTCAACGAGTAAACTTCGCTTGAAATCAGTGTCTTGTGCGCATGGCGCATGAAGTAAAATTTCGAGTTTAGAAAAGCCTGAAAATTTGGTTTGGTCGCTCCGCGCTTCGCGCTACGCGACCAAACCAAATTTTCAGGCTTTTCTAAACACGAAATTTTACTTCATGCTTATTCTGGGAGTGTAAAACGCTCGTTAAAACTTCAAATTGACCTCTTTTCTGTTAGGTATACATATAGATACGCTTTTTTTAAAGAGGTCAATTTAAAAGTTAAAACGAGTGTTTTCCACTCCCAGATTAAGCATGAAGTAAAATTTCGAGTTTAGAAAAGCCTGAAAATTTGGTTTGGTCGCGTAGCGCGAAGCGCGGAGCGGCCAAACCAAATTTTCAGGCTTTTCTAAACTCGAAATTTTACTTCATGCGCCACGCGTATTAAACACTGAAAGCACCGAAATGTTGTCAACGAGTAAACTTCGCTTGAAATCAGTGTCTTGTGCGCGTGGCGCATGAAGTAAAATTTCGAGTTTAGAAAAGCCTGAAAATGTGGTTTTCTAAACTCGAAATTTTACTTCATGCTTAGTCTGGGAGTGGAAAACACTCGTTTAAACTTCAAATTGACCTCTTTTCTGTTAGGTATACTTATACATACGCTTTTTTTTAATGAGTTCAATTTAAAGGTTAAAACGAGTGTTTTCCACTCCCAGATTAAGCATGAAGTAAAATTTCGAGTTTAGAAAAGCCTGAAAATTTGGTTTGGTCGCGTAGCGCGAAGCGCGGAGCGGCCAAACCAAATTTTTAGGCTTTTCTATACTCGAAATTTTACTTCATGCGCCAGCGATACGAAACACTGACATATTATGAAGTTTTAAACACACCGCTAAGCTTAATATTGAATCAGTGTTTTGTACCGGTGGCGCATAAAGTAAAATTTCGAGTTTAGAAAAGCCTGAAAATTTGATTTGACCGCTCCGCGCTACGCGACCAAATCAAATTTTCAGGCTTTTCTAAACTCGAAATTTTACTTTATGCTTAGCTGGGGAGTAGAAAACACTCGCTTGTAGCTTCAAATTAAATTCATTTAAAAAACCGAGCATCGGAAAATGTGCTTAAATAAAAGCAAAGCAAAGAAAATGATACTTAAAAGAAATATTCTCGTTATGAAAATGTTCGGTGTTATATAAAACTCTCTGTATATAAAACTACGATAATGTTTGTACAAACTCTAAACCAGGGGTCGGCAACGGGGTGCCCGCGGGCATATTGGTGCCCGCGAGGCAATTTTCAGGTGCCCGCATTCAATGTATCTAAAAATTCGTAAATATTCAAATTTTCAATATTATAGAAATATTATTTTAGCCAATGACGTCATTGACTTTCGCTTTACATACTTATGCACTCCGTCCACTCGCAGTCATCTAAACTTTTAATCGGGGTGAAAGCAGTGATACCAGAACGGAGCCGTAGAACACAATCCCCGCCGTGTTTACACGACTACCACTGCACTTCATTGCTGCTCGCTTGCACATACAAATTATTATTAAGATTATTTCGAAATGTAAGTATAAATCGTTTTAGCTTATTCTGTGGCATAGCGTGGGTTTAAGCCCGTCCGGCGTAAGCATAAGTCCTTGTCCGTGACAGTCCGTGTCCGCTCTCATGTAAGCGCACGTCTCCGCATGACACTGCCTTATAGCCTCTTCTCTGTTGCGCACATTATTTGAAAGCTATTTACTTCCAGTTAATGTGCACAACAGAGAGAAAGCTGTAGCGTAGTAGCAGGAGAGGGAAGTCGCGCACGAAGGACGCCATTAATTTCCAAATAATGTGCACAACAGAGAAAATGCATAACACAGTCTCGGCAGAACGGGCACATTCGGTGATTTTCGTAGCGTTTCCGAGCGTGTCATGTCAGGGCGCATAACTCAGGCGGACAAATGCGCTGACATGAGAGCAGGGCACTGACGGATGCTTTGCCAGGACATGTCCCTTGACACGAAAGCATGACGGTGACCGACATTTACAACGCTAGGCGGATGCCATTGTTGCAATCATGCGAGATAGTCAGTAATCAAAATAATGCTTCAAAATATTGTTAGCCCAAAACTGTTCATATTTTTAATACCAATTTTAAAATCACATATGGGTATTTGATTTTTTATCAGTACCGCACAAACTGTTTATAAAATATTAGCTATAATAATAATTGTTGGGCATATTTTACCTATGAACATTTCTTAATGCAGTAATGAAATTTTATTGAAAACATTTTCATTGGACACATCAATGGATACAGAGATAAGAAAAATATCACACGAAACAAAACAAAAATTGTAATGATAGTACTTTCCCCGTTAATAACGATATACCTCGAAAACTAAGCGTCAGATGACAAAAAGGCATTAGGCATAAAATACGTATTTTATAATTTCCAGCAAACTTTTGTTAAACAGATTTTTTCATATTTTTAGTATTTCAGTAGATATATTAAAAAAAACTGAAAATCCTAAGTGTAAATCTCGAAAACTAAGCGTCAGACAACGAAATGTCACACGGCACAAAATAAGTATTTTTTTTTATTTCTAGTTACTTTTATTTGAAATATTTTTTGATTTGATCAATATTTAACGAATTGTCGCCACAGACGTCCCCCCACGCTACGGGTATATTTCAAAATTTTCTTCTCATTCCCCAATAAAATGACGATATTTATTTTATTATAGTATTCGTCATGTAAAGCAAAAATAAGAAACAAAAGACACACCATTTCAATGCCGAGTGGGAAGAGCAATTCTGCTTCATATATTGTAAAGACAAAATTGTATGTTAATTGTGCAATTCCAGTGTAGCAATCGCTAAAAAATGTAACGTGGAGAGACACTTTAATACTACTCATAAAAATTTTAATACGAATTTTCCATTAAATTCGGAAATTCGAAAGAAAAAATTTTCTGACCTGAAATTAAACCTAACTAAACAGCAGAGTCTATTTATCAAACCAATATCCCAATCAAAAAAAGCAACCACTGCTTCTCTTAAAATTGCACATTTACTGGCCAAGAAAATGAAACCGTTTGTGGAAGGTGAGTTAATTAAAGAAGCCATGATATTAACTGCAGAAACACTTTTTGACGACTACAAAAATAAAAACGAAATTATAACAGCTATAAATGCCGTCCAACTCTCGGCCAGAACAGTAACTCGAAGAATCGAAATTATAGATACTGACATTAAATCGCAGTTGAAAAAAGATATTCAAGAAAGTGTGTTCTTTTCACTGCAATTAGATAAATCTACGGATGTATCGGACACATCTCAGTTATGTATTACCATAAAAATGGTTTTCGACGACTTTTCCATAAAAGAAGAATTCCTAAAAGTCCTTCTTTTGAAAGGACGTACAAGGGGCACAGACATATATTCATGTTTTAAGCAATATTTGCAGGACGATAGTATACCTCTAATAAAATTGTCTGCAATTACAACAGATGGTGCGCCTGCGATGAGAGGGAATAATAATGGATTAATTGCGCTATGTAAGAAAGATCCAATATTTCCAAAATTTGCATCGTATCATTGCATAATCCACCAAGAAGTGTTATGCTCGAAAGAAATTCCTTTCAAGGATATTATTCAAAAAATTACAAAAATAATAAATTCGATAAGAGCAGCGGCAATGCAACATCGATTATTCAAATTACTTTTGCAAGACAATGATGCAGAATATGACGATCTTATCACGCACACAGAAGTAAGGTGGCTGAGTAAAGGAAAGGTACTCCAGCGGTTTTTAAATTTATTACCTCAGGTGAAAGAATTTTTAACATCGAGGAATGAAAACTGTGATGAATTGGAACAGAAATCATGGTTAATTAAACTTGGTTTTCTAACGGATTTAACGTTAAAATTAAATGAACTAAATTTGAAATTACAAGGCAAAAATCAACATAGTGCCTCAATGATCAGTGCTATTAATTCTTTTAAAGCTAAATTAGCTCTCTGGAAATCACATATGGAGAAAGACAATTATTCGCATTTTCCAAATGTAAAAATGGTAACCGATAATTTTTGCAACGGAAAAGCTTCAACTCGTCAATTTGCGAAACATTTTGATTCTTTATTGGAAGAATTTAATAATCGATTTGAGGAATTCTATAAATTAGAAAATTTTATTATATTTTTCATTAACCCTTTCGCTCAAACTGATGACAACGTGGTTAATAAAATTGCAACATATTTTGATATTTCAAATAAGGAGGACTTAGAATTAGAAATTATAAATATCAAAAATGATATTGAATTAAAGGCCCAGCATAGCGAAGAAAATTTTTGGAAATTAGTTGAAAACAGTAATTACCCATTGTTGAGAAATTGTGCTTTAAAATTGAGCTCTCTTTCCGCATCAACACATTTTTGCGAATGTTTGTTTTCAAACATGAAATACATCAAATCGAAGTACCGATCAACCCTCACAGATGCTCATTTGGATCAATGTCTAAGAACTGGGAATTCAACTTATGTACTAAATTACAACAAGTTAACAGAAAATTTGCAATGCCAATCATCACATTAAATTAAAATTATTAGTTAAGTTGTATTGATATGTATTATTTTTTATTTTGTTATAATATACCAATTATTTTCACATTTAAAAATTTGTTTTTTAATCGGGATGTAGGAGGTGCCCGCCATATTTTTCAATTTCAGAAATATGCCCTGCTACTAAAAAAGGTTGCCGACCCCTGCTCTAAACAATAGGTCTTAATTACTAAGACTATAAAGACAATAAATATTCACTGAATTACTTAAGTATGAAGATGGCTGAGTGTAATGAAATACAAGCAATTAACAAAATATAAGTATAAAATAAGAATCATTGAGTTGATTGATTGAATTACATGAAGATCTAATTAATTTGATGAATAAAGCCCTGATCTTTACACGTTTAGGAAGAAAGGCTATTAGTGCTCTATTCGCTAAATTAAGAATCATTGATTTTATTTAATACCACTCATTTCCCTTAATTTGCAAACCGTACAATCCTCGCATGACCAACTAATACACTCATTTTCGCCGCATACTTAATTATTCCGCAACAATTTTCATAATTGTAAAACGACACAACATGCATGAAAAGGGATTCAACAATTCCCCTCTTTAAGTCGAGATTTTCGATTTTCCGCGTCGGAGTCGCGTGCCGTTCTCGTTTTCCCCTATCTCTCTGAAGCGATCGTACACACAGTTTTTTTTTTCTTTTTCACGTTACTATTGGCACCATTGATTGCATACATAATTTAATAACGAACAAAACGAGCGGCGCTTATTAACATATAAACGACGAGCACGCACACACAAACGAGTGTGTTTTGTGCACAAAATTCAACGTTCCAAAGGGCTTTAAATTAATGGGGAAAAGGGGATATAATGGTTGGATAGGAATTGTTTGATAAATAGGGTTTTGAATTAGCCGGTGTGTTAAATGAAAATCAATGTTTGCATGGAAAACATGATAATGATAATTAAATGTAATCAATATGTATTAAGATACTTGTCGTGCTACAAATCTAGATCAGTGGTTCTCAAACCAAAAATTAAAGTACAGGGTGGACCAAAAGTTCATTTACATTTCAAATGATGATTTAAAAGAAACTAGTTATATGAGATAAAAACTTTCTATTTATTATTAAAGGACACAAATAAGGATTTTATTTTTTTTAAATTACATCATCCATATGTGATCCTTGACTATTTTGACACTGCTGCAACCTGGAGCGGAAATTTTAATGACGGCCTCACAAGTGTTTCGAGAAATGTTTTGCATTTCCTCTCGAATATTATCCTTTAATTCCTCTAGGAACACGGGGTTGCTGTTGAAAACTTTACTTTTAAGGTATCCTCCAGTCGGCATACGTCCGGGCTATGAGGTGGTCAGTTAATAGCACCTCTTTTGGATATCACTTTTTGAATTCACTGATTATAGAGGCTTCTACTTCGTTATACATTGTTGAACATAAATAAAACACTGTTTATCACTTTGTTTGTATAACAATTGGTTTATTTGGTGACTATAGTTTCGATACTACACGTATCATTATCAAACCGTTAGTAACAAAAAACTACAAAGGAACATTATTTATATATATATATATAGGTCAATCTGGTCGTAATTTTAAGACCAGACTCAGTGAGCATCTTTACTCTTTTCGGCATAGATTAATTGATAAGTCATCTTTCGCCAAACATTTGATTGAAAATAACCATTCTTTTGGCGAGGATGTACTTTCAATTATTCACTTTGCCGAGAAGGGTAGAAAGATGGACCTCCTGGAGTCTTTGGAGATTCACAGAGCCCGCGCTAATCGGGAAATTCCCGTAATTAACGACCAGCTTGACCTTAAATACACCCCCCTCTTTAACGCTGTTATTAGAAAATTTGCAAATATAAATAATGTTCCTTTGTAGTTTTTTGTTGCTAACGGTTTGATAATGATACGTGTAGTATCGAAACTATAGTCACCAAATAAACCAATTGTTATACAAACAAAGTGATAAACAGTGTTTTATTTATATCACTTTTTGTCCAAAAATTTCGCGAACAGCACTTAATGAGTCGTTGGAAGTGTGGCATGTTGCCCCATCGTTGATTAAAACCATCGAAATCCTGTAGCTCTGGTAAAAAAAGTTCTGTAGCATGGCAATATACAGTTCTGTATTCACTGTAACAGCATTTCTTCGACAATCTTCAAAAAAGTATGGACCAATAATGCCTCTTGCAGACAAAGCTGCCCATACAGTAACCTTGGGTGAATGCAGAGGTTTTTGATGCTTCAATTTACGATTAGTGTCACTCCAATGTCTGCAATTTTTCCTATTCACATGCCCATTTAGATGGAAGTGTGCCTCGTCTGAGAAAAACATTTTGGTTAAGCTGGTGAACCTCTCTAACATTTCGTAACCTTGGGTGAATGCAGAGGTTTTTGATGCTTCAATTTAGGATTAGTTTCACTCCAATACCTGCAATTTTGCCTATTCACATGCCCATTTAGATGGAAGTGTGCCTCGTCCGATAAAAAAATTTTGGTTAAGCTGGTGAACCTCTCTAACATTTCGTTTACAAATTAGAGCCTGTGAGCGTGATCTTGAGGCCTTAATTCCTGTACCATTTGGATTTTGTATGGATGTAAATGTAAATCTTTGTGAAGAATACGAATCAAAGATGTTCTGTGCATACCTAAGACGTTAGATCACTTCCGAGTAGAGAGTCCATGATTTTCACGAATAGACGCTCTTACACGCTCGACGTTTTCGGGATCTCTTGATGTTCTAGGTCGGCCGGATCGTGGTTGATTCATTGTTGAACCTGTCTCCTCGAACCTCTGTACCCATTTTCGAATCAATTGAATCGATGGAGCTTCATTTTTACGCCGTGTGTTGTAATTTTTTTTTTATTATTATTTGCAAAACAATTAGTTGTATTTTACTATAATTACAATCTGATCACAAATGGATCAATGAGTAATATTTAGCTAACTTAATTTACTAAAGGTTTAATACTAAGGGTTTACTCATTAGTATCCCTTAGATTTTAATAACTTAATTACACTAATTAATGTGTACACTAGCACTATGCTCTCCTTTGCACCAACACAATATTAAACTAACTCGAACGGTTTAGTCCGCTGTAGTCTTCAGGTCAAATTCGTGTTATCGAGGAGCTGGATGGCTTCGATGTTGACGTGTTGAAGAAGTCGCTGATCATGACTCTTGGCAAATTTGTGTATAGTCTCATTAACAGTATCCATTTCCAAGTCCCTGTGGAGGTCACTGTTTCGGAAATACCAAGGAGCATTGACAATACTCCTCAGTACTTTATTTTGGTATCGCTGGATTATTTCTATATTGCTCTTTTTGGCACAACCCCACAGCTGGATGCCATATGTCCATACGGGCTTAAGAATTTGTTTATACAGCAGTAATTTATTGTAGATTGACAGGGTGGAGTTCCGACCAAGCAGCCAATACATTTTTCGAAATTTGATGTCCAGTTCTTCTTTTTTCTTTTTGACATGAGCTCTCCAGCGTAGCTTAGCGTCCAGTGTAAAACCCAAATATTTTGCTGTATCAGCATATGGTACCTGGATATCATTCATACTAACAGGGATATCTTGATTTCTTTTATTTGTGAAATTGACGTGGACCGATTTAGTCTCATTCAATTTGATTCGCCATTGCTTAGTCCAGATGTTAATTATTTATTTATTTATCGAGGTTTGCAGAATTACTGCTGCTTCTTCGTGATCTTTGCCTACAGCCAATATAGCAGTGTCGTCGGCAAATGTGTGGCCGTATGTTGTAATGAGCGCAAAATTTTCGTTGCGCTAGAGTAAAAGAATCGTTGTTGCGGTAGTACTCGCGTACACAGAACGCACGTTGTTTATCGCTGAACGACGCCATGGTACTGAATTCCCATTGGCCGCTCTTGCGCTTCGTAACCCCTTCGCCCCACCCCGCCGCCGCTGCTCGTTGCAGCTACCGATTCAAATTTAAACGGACTTTTGGTCCACCCTGTATAATAACGCCTTATAAACACATGGTTTACTACAATATTTGTAAAGTCCACCGTTAGAATTTTAATTACAGTCTTAATCATTTATAGCAAACTTCAAGGAACCGGCGATATTTGAACGTTGTATCAGGTGTTTTCTTTAAGTAGTAGTATCGGTTATAGGGAACAGTTCGCTTTAAACGATATTGTACTGTTATAACTGCACATTAAAATTTAAAAAAATATGTATGTGAGTAAAAAAAACCACAAAATCAAAATCAAATCGATATTTGTTTTTGAGTTTCGTGAAGAGTATAATCATAAATAATTAACACTGTTGTATCCTTTCTTCACACTTTAAAGTGTGAAGAAAGGATACAACAGTGTTAATTATTTATCAAAATCAAAGTTTAAGTTTATGTACAAATGAAAACACGATTTTAACTTTCTTTGTATAACTGAGACTTTATTAAGTGACTATATTTTCGACAACTTTAACTTGTTATTTTCAAACTTAAACTTATAAATAAGATATTAAATGTTAATTCCTTTATATAGGAAGTTATTTCTTATTAAACGTTAAATACGGCGATTTCATTCAAAATTTTAGGGATGTCAAAGTTTCAAACATTCACACCTTGGAAATTATTCGTGATATCTTCATGAAATTTTGTATAGATGTTAGGTAAACATTGTTCTTTAAGAGTATGTTAAAATTGAAAAACACCCCATTCATAGTGTTCAAGTTATTTCTTAATAAACGTCAAATACGGCAATTTTATCCAAAATCTTAGACAAGTCAATGTTTTAAACATACACATCTTGGAAACTATTTGATATATTTTTATGAAATTTCATGTGAGTGTCCAGTAAACATAGCTTGTTAAGAATATGTAAAAATAAAAAAATTCCCCTTTCATAGTTTTCAAGTTATTTCTTATTAAACGTCAAATACAGCGATTTCAATCAAAACTTTAGGGAAATTAAAGTTTAAAGCATTCACATCTTTGAAATTCCTCGAGAAGTCTTTGTGAAATTTCATGTGGATATTAAGTGAACATTGATCTTTAAGAATATGTAAAAATTGAAAAACACGCTATTAATAGTTTTTGAGTTATTTTTGATTAAGAGTCAAATAACGCGATTTTTTAGATTTTTAGGAAAACTAAAAAATGTCAATCATTTATATCATGAATATTTTTTGATATATCTTTACATAATTGATATATCTTAAACGAGTGTTATCCACTCCCAGACTAAGCATGAAGTAAAATTTCGAGTTTAGAAAAGCCTGAGCGTCCAAATCCAAACTCAGGTTTTTCTAAACTCGAAATTTTACTTCATGCGCCATGCGTACGAAACGCTTATTCAGTTGGAAGTTTTAAATTTGAAGGCTCGTGATTTATGGCGCCCAACTAGGGGCCACAACGTTAGCATGGCCCCACGTTGGGCGCCGAAATCCTCAAACCCGTTTCAAGTACTTTTAAACGAGTGTTTTCCACTCCCAGGCTAGGCATGAAGTAAAATTTCGAGTTTAGAAAAGCCCCGTGAAAATTTTCTGCGCTTTTCTAAACTCGAAATTTTTCTTCATGCGCCACGCGTATAAAACTCTGATTTAATATAATGATTTAATATAATGTTCAAAAACATATCAACGATTATACAAGTGTTTTAAATGTGTTAAATATGAAAAATACCCTATTAATAGTTTTGAAGTTATTTTCCATTGAAAATCATAAAACGCAATTTTATCAGAAATTTTTGGGGAATTAAAGTTTTTAAACATTGACATCTTGGATATTTTTCGAAATATCATTATAAAATTTTGTATGGATGTTAAGAATCTGTCGCTCTTTTAGAATATGTAAAAATTGAAAATTACCCCTTTAATAGTTTTTGAGTTATTTTAAATTTGAAAGTCATAAAGCGCAATTTTATCAGAAATTTTTGGGAAACTAAAGTTTTTAAACATTGGCATCTTGGATATTCTTCGAAATATCTTTATAAAATTTTGTATGGATGTCAAGAAACTGTCGCTTTTTTCGAATATGTAAAAATTGAAAAATACCCCTTTAATAGTTTTTGAGTTATTTTCCTTTGAAAATCATAAAACGCAATTTTATCAGATATTTTTAGGGAATTAAAGCTTTTAAACATTGACCTCTTGGATATACTTCGAGATATCTTTATGAAATTCTGAATGGATGTTAAAAAAATGTTGCTCTTTTAGAATATGTAAAAATTGAAAAATACCCCCTTAATAGTTTTTGAGTTATTTTCCATTGAAAATCATAAAACGCAATTTTATCAGATATTTTTAGGGAATTAAAGCTTTTAAACATTGACATCTTGTATATACTTCGAGATATCTTTATGAAATTCTAAATGGATGGTTAAAAAATGTTGCTCTTTTAGAATATGTAAAAATTGAAAAATACCCCTTTAATAGTTTTTGAGTTATTTTCCATTGAAAATCATAAAACTTTATCTTTCCAAATTATTTTAGAGTGAACACGTAAATCATTTGGATGGTTATCAATTTTTAATGAACATTTGTGGAAATAATGGGTCCTCCTAAAACCATTTTTCAGGCTACCTTGTGGGCCTCTACCCACTACCCCACTGGGGTCCCCAACTGGATAAATTTAGTTAATTTCTGAAAGAAAATAATTATTTACAGTCAATAAATCTATGTGTATTCTAGATATATTATTATAGTAAACTGTATTGTATAATCGAATTTAAAAAGTTTATTAATATTTTAAATATTATTAGACAATGTCCACATCTGTGGAGTTTATCTGTGCGACTATTTAGGACATTTGCCTAAAAATTATGATATTGTGATACCATAATTTATTTTTAAAAAATTAAACAAATCGTTTTCAAGGTATTTCAGTGTTCGGATCTCCTAATCTCTTAATTAAATGGAACGAGCTCTAACTTTATAAAAACGTTCAATTTGAAATAAACTAGCTTGATTAAAATTTTGAGTTTAAAAAAGTATGAAAGTTTCTTCTTGTTCAGCAGTACTTTTTTAATCATAAAGACATTTAGCAAATTATTTTGGAAGAATAACTCAGCAATATATTATTTTTAACTTGCTTGAGTAAAATTTCGAGTTTAAAAAAGTCTGAAAGTTTCTTCTTGTTCAGCAGTACTTTTTTAATCATAGAGACATTTAGCAATTTATTTTTGAAGACTAACTCAGCAATATATTATTTTTAACTTGCTTGAGTAAAATTTCGAGTTTAGGAAAGTCTGAAAGTTTCTTCTTGTGCAGCAGTACTTTTTTAATCATAAAGACATTTCGCGATTTATTTTTAAATACTGATTCAGTAATATATTTTTTTAATTTCGCAATATTTCAGTGTTTTAGACGGGTGGCGCATGAAGTAAAATTTCGAGTTTAGAAAAGCCTGAAAATTTGGTTTGGTCGCGTAGCGCTACGCGCTACACGACCAAACCAAATTTTCAGGCTTTTCTAAACTCGAAATTTTACTTCATGCTTAATCTAGGATTGGAAACACTCATTAAAAGCTTCAAATTTCTAAGAAAATATATTATCTCAACGCATCTTTTTAAAATATTGAAGTAAAGTTGAGATTATGTAATTAAATCATCGATTTTAGGAGAACCGTTTCTATGAAATCATTGCAAAAAACCACTGATTATATATTCCTAATTTACACAAAAATTAATAAACTTTGATTGGGCATAATTGATATTTAAATATGTTCGCTGGAAATTCATAATATTATATCCATTTGATATACAGGGTGTAGAATTAGTTCACGACCGTAGGGATTTCTATGTTAAATTCCTAATGTTTAAATGTCGGCTCCCCGATTATTTTAAAGAAAAATGTATAGAGGTTTCTTATAGAGAAAAAAATACTATATCAAATCACATCATTATTTATTTTCTTACTTTTCATACAAAGGGGAAATCAAGAAAATTACAACTACTATTTTAGCAAAAATGGGTGGTGCCTTGAAAATATTTATTTATTTAGTTATTTATTTATTTAACGGAAAATCCATTTTACAAATTAATATTTAACTAAATATAATTACTACAACAACAACAAAAATTTAATACAAATAATACAATAATAAAATATAAATATAATATTTATATTAATATAAATTTGACTTATTAAACTAAGAAAAATTACAAATATTTATTCGCTTAAGTCTTGCCATGAATTGTGAGGGTGAGAAAGAGTTGAAAATGTCAAAGTTTGGATGTACAGATAATGTATTGGCTGTTCGCATAAACCTTGAAAGTGGGCTATTATATCCGTAATTTGTCTTATGAAGTTGAAGAAATATAGGTAAATGTCTAGTTGGGCGATTGGTTAAATTAATACTGAAATTAATTTGTGATAAAAGATATGGACAATTAACAGCATTACAAATTAATTTATGAAAAAACAACAAGTCGGCATACACCCGGCGACTACATAGTTTATCAATACATTGTTCCGATGATAATATCTCTAAATTTGTGCTAGAATCGAAACCTAACTTGTACGCAAGCACCTTTAAAAATTTGTTTTGTACGTTTTCCAAAGCACTGATATAAACGCGTTGTGATGGTGCCCATACACAAGATCCATACTCTAGATGAGAACGTACAAAAGCGAAATAAACCCGTTTAAATGCTGCTGGCGACAAGTCCTTAGCCATTCTTTTTATATAATCCAACATTTTCAAAGCTCGATTACAAATTGCGTTAATATGACTGGCAAAACATAATTTCCTATCAAAGGTAATACCCAAATCTTTGGTAACATTTAGTTGTTCTAAGTGGTGACCATGAATTACATAATCAAACCGTACAACAGTTGTTTTTCTGGTGAAAATCATTGTTTTGCATTTTTGAACATTAAAAAACAAATGATTTTGTAGACACCAATTAAAGACAGATGATAAATCATCTTGCAGCAATGAACAATCGTCAACCGATACAATTTCCTTATACAATTTCAGGTCATCGGCAAAGAGCAAAAATGAAGAATGTTTTATAACCCGTGAAATGTCATTAACAAATAGTAAAAACAGCAATGGACCACAATGCGAGCCTTGGAGAACTAAGGGCACTTGAATGGTGTTGGATATAAAATTCTTAATTTTTACGCACTGCACACGATTGATTAAAAAGCTATATACCCACATGACAACATCGGCATGGAACCCTAACGCTAATAATTTCGCCACTAAAATTTCGTGATTAACGCGATCAAAAGCCTTGGCAAAATCGGTGAACACGGTATCTACTGAATGGCTAGATTCGAATGCATTAATGATAAATGAAGTATAAGTTAGAAGATTTGTTGATGTCGATCTGCCACTACGGAATCCATGCTGTTCCTCTATAAGTATGTTTTTACACATCCAATTGAGTTTGACAGAAACAAGTTTATCAAACAACTTTGGTATGACGGATTGTATTGATATACTGCGGTAGTTAGCAATATCATCCCTTTTGCCAGACTTAAAGATTGGTGTTATATAGCTTTTCTTTCAGAATTCGGGAAATGTGTTTTGTGTGACAGATGCCTCAAATAAATTGTTAGTTAACTGTTATATTACCATCTAAATAAAAGTATTTAAAGTAGTATTCTAGGTTAATATTATGTATTCCTTGAATGAAAAAATAAAAGATCAAAGTATCGCTGGTTTATGTTAAGGTGGCAGTTTTAGGCCCAGTTGCACCAGAAACGTTGAACTTGAGTTCAAAATGAACCCGAGTTCAAGAAGACAGTTCCTATTGTTCTAATGTAACTTTGAAATCGAGTTCAGAGTTGAACCGGTTTAACGTGTTTGGTGCAACTGGCCTTTAGTTTCCCTGTTTTTAAAACTTGTAAGAAAGGAAAATGCATTTTCAGCACTACAATGCTTTGTCTAAATGCAAAATTACTTAAAATATGTCTAAATTTATGATTAAAACATTAACATCGCAGGCAATAATCAACGGTTGTTTGTTTCAGCAGTTCCAAGGCACAGCCCATTTTTGCTAAAATAGTTTTAGTTTCCTCGATTTTTCCTTTGCAAAGAAAGTAAAAAAAAAGGTAATGGTATGGTTTTCTACTGAATTGTTTTATCTTCAAGAAACATGTATACACTTTTTTTGTAAAATAACTAGGAGATAAAATATTTGAACATTAAGATTTAACTTGGAAATCGCTATGGTGCAAGAACCAATTCTTCACCCGGTATATTTATTTTTTGATTGAATTAAATTCCACTAATTTTAAATCATTTCTGATCAAATAAACTTCTCATTGATTGTCTAACGAGGGTTTCCACTCCTAGATTAAGCATGAAGTAAAATTTCGAGTTTAGAAAAGCCTGAAAATTTGGATTTGACGGGGCGCGCGAGCGAAGCGAGTCGCGCACCGGCAAATCCAAATTTTCAGGCTTTTCTAAACTCGAAATTTTACTTCATGCGTCACGCGTATCACTGATTTCAAGTAAAGTTAAAAATATATTCAACTTGATTTTATGTTAAATCTCATGTTAATTAATTTTACAAAAATACATATTTACTTCAAGTATACCTACATATCCCAAACCAAATTGATCAAATTTTGAAAGCGTACGATTTGGTTAGACGCAATAAACCGTCTAACCAAATCTTACGCTTTCAAAATTTGATCAATTTGGTTTGGGATATGTAGGTATACCTGAAGTAAATATGTCTTTTTATATTTAATCATTGATTAGGCTTATTGCGTTTAACCAAATCTTACGCTTTTAAGGTTTGAAGAATTTGTGTTTAGAAATTCTACATATCCTAATCACAAATCCTTGAATAAAATCTGGTGATATTTAAGATGTTATTTTACCTAATTTAGAACGAAAGACGTAATGAATTGTACTCTGTAACTAATAATTTTAACAGCCAGTGTTCCAAGAAATGTGTTTGTTCTAACCGATATGTTCGTTGTAAGCAACATCAACGCTCTTTTGTATACGTTATTCTACGGACCGACTATTTTTTTCGTTATATCCGATTATACTTTGTAGCCGGTGTCTACAAACAATTTTGACTGTAATTAGACTAAAGGTACAAGAAAAGTTGAAGTGTTTTGAACAATAATAATACAAAATGTATCACCTAATGAAAGGCATTACAATCAGTAAATTAACATGTTGTCATATTTCTAATTATGTTTATGTCCTTTTGATAATCTTTTCTGAACCATTTCTATAAACAACTAAAACTTCTTTAATCTGTTGATTGTCAAACTTGTATTAAATTCACAACTCAAACTATACATAAAATCACTTCAGTTCCAAAACAGCCGATAATTACGAAACTTAATCCGCTTGCAGAGAGCCCATTTCTAGCTTTTGACTCCCCACATCTGGCCGAGGGGGACGGAATCGACAAAGGGTCTTCGCAGTCGCGGTCAGACCGGACAAGAAGTTGTAATTATTCAGCTAATAAAACGTCCGTCCAGCTTTTTCGTGAAAGAAAATTCGGAGAGCAAAGCTGTAAGAAACTGGGACACGCGACTCAAACAAAAAAAATCCACTTGTTACGTCTTCTTTGCTTTGCTTAATTTTCCCACTCGTGCTTTCTATAATGATTCATTAACAGAGGCTATTTTAATTAATGTGATCAGGATATTTCAATTAAAAGACATAATTATTTAAATAAGTATATTTCAAATTCAAAACTATTTGAATTCGAGAGAATAAGCTTACGCTTCTTATAGTTTGCACACTTTAAATATAATATATAAACGGTAAATACTTTGTTCACTACACTCTTGATGAAACGAAATTATAATATTAGGTAATTTCAAATTAAAACACTTGTTTAGTTTCATGTTGTTGTATTCAGTTTTCTGGCACGTGTTTCGGTCAGTGACGACCATTCTCAAAGGTTATTTTTGTAATTCCTTTGAGAATAGTCATCATTAACCGAAGCACGTGTCAGGAAACTGAAAACAACAACATGAAACTAAAGAAGTGTTTTAATTTGAAATTACCTAATATTATAATATATAAAATTACGACACTGTTCGTATAAAATGCAAACAATACGTTTTTATTAATAACAATGAAAAAACAAATTGTTTCTTGCTTTTTAAAGTCACAAATCAAATAGAAACACCAAACCAAATAACACTAAATGACAAGCAATATAGTTTTACCAATGCCACGAAATTTCTTAGATTCTCAATAGATGAAAACTTAAGCTATAATAAACATATTGATGCGCTTTCGTCTAAACTAAATAAAACCTGCTATGGGCTAAGGGTAGTTTCAAAGTATACTAATTTAAAACTTTTTATTTCGCCTACTTTTATTCAAATATGAAATATGGTATAATGTTTTGGGGCAACAGAACCAACCTTGAAAGAACATTTATAATTCAGAAACGAGCACTGAGAATCATCTCCAACATGAAGTACAATGAGAGCTGCAGAAGTTTTTTTGGGGAAAACCAATTGCTTACATGTACTGCAATATATATATTTTTAAATGCATGAAATTTATGTGGAAACAAAATCACTTATTTGAAGACTTTAGATTGAAAAGTATGCATAACACAAGGCATGGCATTGTATTTAAATATCTTTATCATAATTTGGCGTTCACTGAAAAAAAACCCGCTTTATGCGTGTATAAAAATATACAATCATTTGCCAAAGCATGTTCAAAATTGTGACACATTTTCGAGCTAAAAACAATGTCTTAGGGAGTTTTTACTAGTTTTAGAACCCTACGACTTGAGTGAATTTTTGGCGCGGCGATGTGATGTATACAATTATATTTTTGTTAACCCTATTCCGTGTAGATGTACCGTACATAAACAATGTATTGTGTATTTTATGTTGAGATTGGAATAAAGATTTGTTATTATTATTATTATTATTATTAAGACTACTTAAGACAGTAAATAACCCATTGAAACAACTACTTCCCGTGCAAATACACCACCGGATATTGGATTATACAATGAAATACTTAAAATCTTATTTGATTTGTTACAACGCTCTATCGAAGTATATGAACATTTAGCGTAAATTCTCTTTAAACCAAATAACAAATAAAAATGAAAAATGAAAGGCAAAATTACAAGAAATTAAAATCGAAGAGGACGATTAAAACCAATGTCATAGGCCCATATATAGACGCGTTTTAAGATTTGTTTCTTTTCAGTGAAGCTTTACTTATGAGTTTTTTTTTAAATAGACATTTAGGAATTAAAATGAAATAAACTCACTTGGAAAAGTGTTATGTGTGGTATGAATACTTACAAAGAAATGGAGTGAGTGGAAAATAAGGTCTGTAATTATTTATTTTTAGTGCAATACCTACTATAAATAAAGATTGTTAGTCTGCAACTTTTATTTAAAGCGCTGTGGTTTACCGGTACTAGTAAAGCAGTTTTGATTAACATATTTACTGAATTACCGGTAATTGAAATGTAGCTTTATAATTAAAACGCCATCCCATTTTCAACATTGATCGTGTGTACGTCAACTAATCCAAATATTATTAATAATAAAAGGATCAATTTCATGTAACCGCCACTGTCGTTAATTGAGTTATAATAATCGCATGTCGGTCACGCAATCTAAATACAACAACGATTGAAAATTTAATATCGCTGTTAATTAACCCTCGAACGAAACGCGCAAATAAAAATGTATATTTTCAATTGGGTTTAAATTTTCATTCCACTATTTAACATTTATTGTCAAAGTATTAACAATATTTTTGAGCTGGTTATATAGACTAATTTCGAAGACAAAAAAAGTAATAGTTTAAACTTTAATCAATTTCAATTATTTACCCATTAACGGCCGAGCAGTTATAGAGTTAGCTCTGTAAGTTGATTTTAGGTAACATTCTGCACTTCTTTTTATGATTTCTATAAATGAGATTTCATATTAGATACTGGGATTTTTTTTTAAATATACATAACACATACGCTGTAAATTTTCAGGCATTCGTCGATTTTATATAAGCGGTGATTTTAAAAGAAAACACTTTGTTGAATTGTACTATTAAAGGGTGTTTCAATAAGGACGCTCGCTTTTTAAGTGTAAATACAACAAAATTGAATTTGTGTTCAGTATTCCGGCACCAGATACCCACAGACGCGTTTCTCGCGGTCCTCTTCAGTGAGGTCCTGACCCAGTGGTGAACATTTCTGACTATTTCAAGCCAATATGTGAAAACTATTAATGGATTTCGATAGCTAACGCCATCTAATGCTCCCTAGTGTGCACCGTGTCACTGACGACCTATATAAGCACTTTGTGCACCGTGTCACTGACGATGCCACTATGGAGCATTAGATGGCGTTATCTATCGAAATCCATTAATAAATAGAACAAGTTGTGTTGTGAGATACACAGTTAATTTTTTTTATTATTTATAAGTCTATTTTATGGCAATAAGTATAGAATAAAACGTCGTTCAAATGTCCTTTGCGGCTTTGGTTAGTGGCACGTATTCGGGAGGTCCAATTTTCGATGACTTTGTCGCATAAATCTGGCTGAATTTTCTAGATGACGTTCGTTATGTCGACTTGGAGGGCATCAATAGTTTGCGGTTTATGCGCATAGACCTGTGATTTAAGATAGCTCCAAAGAAACAAGTCCAAAGGCTTTGAATCACACGGTCTTGGTGGCCAGGGCCAGTATTCCCGAGATTGGTCGTACGATTCGGTCGTACAAAATTAGATAGGGATTTAACATGTGAATTTGACAGTTGGCGGGCGACCGATCGTGAGATCAATTTCAGGAATACCGGGCCAGGTACGTCGCCGCCGCGCGACGTAACCATGCCCTAAAATCGCTCATGCGTGCGCTGCGTGGCACAGAGCGCCGTCCTGTTGAAACCACATGTCGTTGGTATCCTTATCATTCAGTTTAGGCCACAAGAAGTTGCTTATTATCGATCTGTAGCGCTCACCGTTGACGTTTATGGCAGTGCCAGTTTCGTTTTAGAAGAAGTACGGACCGATGATTTAGCTAGATCAATATCCGCACCAAACATTATTTACCGAACGAGTTGACTCAAATTTGGCCACCAAAGGTCGAATAGTCAACTTAGCAGAACGGTTATGGCGAGGATAAATGCGTAATGCGCGGAATGTTTCTTAAACGGGGCACTGATTTTAAAATTAAAACTTGATGATTTGCACACGTTGTTCAACGCTATAACCTTTGCTTTGTTCTAAGCTAAAATTTGCCATACACTACTGAATAATTTATAACAAATTTGGCAGATGTTGCTTTAATAACATGGAAGATCTAATCTAAGAAAGTTCGACCGTCGATATTAAAAGACCCTTTATTTTGGTTTTTATTCAAACTAGTTATGTCTTTGAGTCATTCTCAAGGAATAAAAAACGGAAATATTAGTGAAATTTATTTAAAAGTTTAGATGTATTTCCAACTTCACGATATTTCAGTGTTTTATACGCGTGGCGCATGACGTAAAATTTCGAGTTTAGAAAAGCCTGATTTGGCTCGGTCGCTCCGCTTCGCTACGCGCCCGAGCCAAATTTTCAGGCTTTTCTAAACTCGAAATTTTACGTCATGCTTAGTCTGGGAGTGGAAACTCTCGTTCGAAACTTCAAATTAAACACTGTTATAAACATCTTGTTTTATACGCGTGGCGCATGACGTAAAATTTCGAGTTTAGAAAAGCCTGATTTGGCTCGGTCGCTCCGCTTCGCTCCGCTTCGCTACGCGCCCGAGCCAAATTTTCAGGCTTTTCTAAACTCGAAATTTTACGTCATGCTTAGTCTGGGAGTGGAAACTCTCGTTCGAAACTTTAAATTAAACACTGTCATAAACTTCTTGTTTTATACGCGTGGCGCATGACGTAAAATTTCGAGTTTAGAAAAGCCTGATTTGGCTCGGTCGCTCCGCTTCGCTACGCGCCCGAGCCAAATTTTCAGGCTTTTCTAAACTCGAAATTTTACGTCATGCTTAGTCTGGGAGTGGAAACTCTCGTTCGAAACTTCAAATTAAACACTGTTATAAACATCTTGTTTTATACGCGTGGCGCATGACGTAAAATTTCGAGTTTAGAAAAGCCTGATTTGGCTCGGTCGCTCCGCTTCGCTCCGCTTCGCTCCGCTTCGCTACGCGCCCGAGCCAAATTTTCAGGCTTTTCTAAACTCGAAATTTTACGTCATGCTTAGTCTGGGAGTGGAAACTCTCGTTCGAAACTTTAAATTAAACACTGTCATAAACTTCTTGTTTTATACGCGTGGCGCATGACGTAAAATTTCGAGTTTAGAAAAGCCTGATTTGGCTCGGTCGCTCCGCTTCGCTCCGCTTCGCTACGCGCCCGAGCCAAATTTTCAGGCTTTTCTAAACTCGAAATTTTACGTCATGCTTAGTCTGGGAGTGAAAACTCTCGTTCGAAACTTCAAATTAAACACTTTTATAAACTTCTTGAATATGTTTCTTATTTTTCACGTGGTGAAACATTGACTATGATTTTAAAATATTTAAAATCATAGTCAATGTTTTACCACGTGAAAGATAAGAAACATATTCAAGATATTTATAACAGTGTTTAATTTGAAGTTTCGAACGAGAGTTTAAAACATTTAAAATCATAGTCAATGTTTTACCACGTGAAAGATAAGAAACATATTCAAGATATTTATAACAGTGTTTAATTTATTTGCATATGTTATGATTTATTTTATTGTAACACTGATATATATTTGTTTGTATTATTTTGTTAAAAAGGTGATTCCGTAATAAAATTATTATTATTATTATTATAATTTGAAGTTTCGAACGAGAGTTTGAAACATTTAAAATCATAGTCAATGTTTTACCACGTGAAAGATAAGAAACATATTCAAGATATTTAGAACAGCGTTTAATTTGAAGTTTCGAACGAGAGTTTAAAACATTTAAAATCATAGTCAATGTTTTACCACGTGAAAGATAAGAAACATATTCAAGATATTTATAATATCGTTTAATTTGAAGTTTCGAACGAGAGTTTGAAACATTTAAAATCATAGTCAATGTTTTACCACGTGAAAGATAAGAAACATATTCAAGATATTTATAACAGCGTTTAATTTGAAGTTTCGAACGAGAGTTTAAAACATTTAAAATCATAGTCAATGTTTTACCACGTGAAAGATAAGAAACATATTCAAGATATTTATAACAGTGTTTAATTTATTTGCATATGTTATGATTTATTTTATTGTAACACTGATATATATTTGTTTGTATTATTTTGTTAAAAAGGTGATTCCGTAATAAAATTATTATTATTATTATTATAATTTAAAGTTTCGAACGAGAGTTTGAAACATTTAAAATCATAGTCAATGTTTTACCACGTGAAAGATAAGAAACATATTCAAGATATTTATAACAGCGTTTAATTTAAAGTTTCGAACGAGAGTTTAAAACATTTAAAATCATAGTCAATATTTTACCACGTGAAAGATAAGAAACATATTCAAGATATTTGTAATAGCGTTTAATTTAAAGTTTCGAACGAGAGTTTCCTCTCCCAGACTAAGCATGAAGTAAAATTTCGAGTTTAGAAAAGCCTGAAAATTTGGCTCGGGCGCGTAGCGAAGCGGAGCGACCGAGCCAAATTAGGCTTTTCTAAACTCGAAATTTTACTTCATGCGCCACGCGTATAAAACACTAAAATATCGTGAAGTTGGAAATACACTTAAACATACATTTTTAAAATGAGTAATAATCAAAATGTTTAAATAACAAAATATTTACATTTTTCTTCACACATTTTCAAGTTACGCCAAATAATACAGAACTTATTTAATAATTAATTAACGCAAAATTGATTATTGGATCAATGGCGCTGATTAAATAACGTAACAATAATAATTTTATGTTAATTGAACTACTAAATAAGTTAATTTCATACATTGTATTATTTAGCCTAACTTAAGAATGTGTGAAGAAAAATGTAAATATTTTGTTATTTAAATATTTTGATTGATAATGGGTTAATAAACTATTTGAAGAAAAATCAATCAATCCGTGTGTTTCATTTAATTTAATTCAATCCGTGTTAATGATTTAACTGTATTTCGAATTCAAACCGAAATAATCCCATATAATTTGAATGATTTATTAGCGATTGATTGTCGTTATTTAAATACGCGCATCACTTTGATGTGTGTGTTCATTTATTTATATACATATATAGAGCTTTATTTGCATACGAGCGAGTGCAAGTGAGTGTGTGTAAGGGTGCTGCTCTAATTTGCTTTCAGATCTCGGAATTTGAAACTAAATCCTACGAGATATTTAGTAGTTAATAAGGGGAATTATGTGCGCGTAGTGAGTTTAATTTATTTCTGAATGTGTTTTAAATACCCAAACATATTTGGTTTTAAGTTGATTGATTGAGTTACGTGAAGGTCAAATTAATTTGATGAATAAACCTTTCTTCACACGTTTATTTGAATTACCAAATGTACATGAATTTTCGGACACAAAGTGACCACACTACCCGACTAATCCAAATTTTCAGGCTTTTCTAAACTCGAAATTTTAGTTCATGCTTAATCAAAGAGTGAAAACACTCGTAAGAAATCACTTAATTAAAACGCAGTTATATTCCTTTCTTCACTTTTATTTTTCGATGCTAGATGTGCATTTCTAGTACTAGTAACTGAGTTAGCTATTAACTCATTAGGCGCCATTGATTTACTAAATTACTAAATAAGTTAATTTGATATATTATGTTATTTAACTTGACTTGAAAATGTATGAAGAATAACGTAAATGTTTTGTTATTGAAATATCTCGATTATTACTCATGTAAAAAATGTTTTCAGTGTATTTCTAACTTCACAATATTTCAGTGTTTTATACGCGTGGCGCATGAAGTAAAATTTCGAGTTTAGAAAAGCCCCGTGAAAATTTGTCTAGGGTCGCTGCGCGACCCTCGACAAATTTTCTACGCGGGGCTTTTCTAAACTCGAAATTTTACTTCATGCTTAGCCTGGGAGTGGAAATACTCGTTCTAATCTACATATTGCGCGTTTTTATACAAAATCGACGAATGCCGTACATTTACACCGATGAGAAGTTGGCCATAGATTTCCAGCCACGAATCCGGCACCTCCACCATTTATAAAACTATAATTTTACCAACGTATTACAACCAATACAATAAAATTTCATAGAAACAATTGATAATTTAATTAAATGTAATGCTGAGATAGCTCTTACAACTTCTAAACGTTATGATTTAGCATCTGGCATTAAAATTTGTATCTGTGATAAAAGAGGACATTTCAAACATTTTAAAAATGCTAGTTGGGGAGGTTTAGAAACGATTTTAATAGCCACAAATGTCCTCAGTAGTGTTATTACCAATATAAAACAATAAGGACCATCTTTCTTCAATTTTTTTTAACATCTTTTTCTAAAACGCCCACCTGAAGACAAGGCTGATTTTTCTAATAATAAAAAGTTGGTGTTTGGGGCCTTTTAGAAATGATTTTGTTGGCCACAAATGCTCTCCATAGTATTAGTAACCATATTAAACAACAACTGGTGGACCATCTTTCTCTAATTTTTTTTAAACAATTTTTTTCCAAGCCGCTCACCTGAAGACATGGCTAATTTTTCGAAAAATAAAAAGTTGGTGTTTGGGGCCTTTTAGAAATGATTTTGTTGGCCAAAAATGTTCTCTATAGTATTAGTAACCATATTAAATAACAATTGGAGGACCATCTTTCTTCATTTTTTTAAACAATTTCTCTCCAAACCGCTCACCTGAAGACATGGCTTATTTTTGGAAAAATAATAAGTTGGTGTTTGGGGCCTTTTAGAAATGATTTTGTTGGCCACAAATATTCTCAATAGTATTTGTAACCATATTAAACAACAATTAGAGGACCATGTTTCTTCAATTTTTTTTAAACAATTTTTTTCCAAATCGCTCACCTGAAGACATGGCTAATTTTTCGAAAAATAAAAAGTTAGTATTTGGGGCCTTTTAGAAATGGTTTTGTTGGCCACAAATGTTCTCTATAGTATTAGTAACCATATTAAACAATTGGAGGACCATGTTTCTTCAATTTTATTTAAACAATTTTTTTCCATATCGCTAACCTGAAGAAATGGCTAATTTTTCGAAAAATAAAAAGTTGGTATTTAGGGCCTTTTAGAAATGATTTTGTTGGCCACAAATGTTCTCTATAGTATTAGTAACCATATTAAACAATTGGAGGACCATCTTTCTTCAATTTTTTTTAAACAATTTTTTTCCAAACCGCTCACCTGAAGACATGGCTAATTTTTCGAAAAATAAAAAGTTGGTGTTTGGGGCCTTTTAGAAATGATTTTGTTGGCCACAAATGTTCTCCATAGTATTAGTAACCATATTAAATAACAATTGGAGGACCATCTTTCTTTAATTTTTTTTTTACATTTTTTCCAAACCGCTCACCTGAAGACATCGCTAATTTTTTGAAAAGTAAAAAGTTGGTGTTTGGGGCTTTTTAGAAATTATTTTGTTTGCCACAATTGTTCTCCATAGTATTAGTAACCATAATAAAAAACAATTGGAGGACCATCTTTCTTTAATTTTTTTTAAACATTTTTTTTCCAAGCCGCTCACCTGAAGACATGGCTAATTTTTCGAAAAATAAAAAGTTGTTGTTTGGGGCCTTTTAGAAATGATTTTGTTGGCCACAAATGTTCTCCATAGTATTAGTAACGATATTAAATAACAAGTTGAGGACCATCTTTCTTTAATTTTTTTTAACAATTTTTTTCCAAACCGCTCACCTGAAGACATGGATAATTTTTTGAAAAATAAAAAGTTGGTGTTTGGGGCCTTTTAGAAATGATTTTGTTGGCCACAAATGTTCTCCATAGTATTAGTAACCATATTAAACAGCAATTGGAGGACCATCTTTCTTTAATTTTTTTTAAACAATTTTTTTCCAAACCGCTCATCTGAAGACATGGCTTATTTTTTGAAAAATAAAAAGTTGGTGTTTGGGGTCTTTTAGAAATGATTTTGTTGGCCACAAATGTTTTCAATAGTATTAGTAACCATATTAAATAACAATAAGAGGACCATCTTTCTTTAATTTTTTTAAACAATTTTTTTCCAAACCGCTCACCTGAAGACATGGGTGAGCGGTTTGGAAAAAATTTTTTTAAAAAAATGAAGAAAGATGGTCCTCCAATTGTTATTTAATATGGTTACTAATACTATGGAAAACAGTTGTGGCCAACAAAATCATTTCTAAAAGGCCCCAAACACCAACTTTTTGTTTTTCGAAAAATTAGCCATGTCTTCAGGTGAGCGGTTTGGAAAAAAATTGTTTAAAAAAAATTAAAAAAAGATAGCCTTCCAATTGTTGTTTAATATGGTTACTAATACTATGGAGAACATTTGTTGTCAACAAAATCAGTTCTAAATGGCCCCAAACACCAACTTTTTATTATTCGAAAAATCAGCCTTGTCTTCAGGTGGGCGTTTTAGAAAAACATGTTAAAAAAAAATTGAAGAAAGATGGTCCTCCAATTATTGTTTTATATTGGTAATAACACTACTGAGGACATTTGTGGCTATTAAAATCGTTTCAACCTCCCCAAATAGCATTTTTAAAATGTTTGAAATGTCCTCTTTTATCACAGATACAAATTTTAATGCCAGATGCTAAATCATAACTTTAAAAAGTTGTAAGAGCTATCTCAGCATTACATTTAATTAAATTATCAATTGTTTCTATGAAATTTTATTGTATTCGTTGTAATACGTTGGTAATATTATAGTTTAATAAATGGTGGAGGCGCCGGATTCGTGGCTGGAAATCTATGGCCAACTTCTCATCGGTTACATTTACAGCGTATATATTATGTAAATTTAAAAGAAAAATGCACAGTATGTAATACAGTAAGTCATTCGTAGAAATCATGAAAAGAAGTGTAGAGATTTACCTAAAATCAACTTTTAGAGTTAACTCTATAATTGCTCGGCCGTTAATGGGTTAATAATGTGTACATAGTACCCGAAATGTACATCTAGCATAGAAAAATAAAAGTGAAGAAAGAAATATTACTGCGTTTTAATTAGGTGACTTAAAATCTTCACGTAACTCAAATAACTAAATTAATTTACTTTTATGGAATCAACAAATACTTTCAAATTTACCAAACTCTGTAATTATCAGGAGAGGTATACTAAAAAAAATGTTTTATGCGTTTCCTGCATCCTCCTCATTTTAGAGAAAAAGAACTCGTGTAAAGCTAATAAAAGTTAAATTATACGTCTCAACGTCGATATCTCGTTAAAATCCGACGTCTTTTCCTATTGTTATAAAAAAAAATAATTTCCATGTATTTCAAAAAATAGCCTCAAACCGAGATCAAAAACACCAATGCCGCACAGTTTTCATAGACACCTTAAAAAGAGCATTTTCGGAGTTGACAAAGCTATAACTTCGCTTGTTTCTGATAATTGTACGTAATAACCCGGCGCATGCACCATTATTTAAGTCAATTAATATACATTTTGCAGATTTATTCACTAATTTGACATATTTGTATAATTTTGGTTATATAAATAATAAGTAAATTTGAAATTGTAATGCGGATATATTAACGCCAAATGCTATTCAACTATTTAATTATTTTTCCCTAATTTAATAATAAAAATTTTCCTTGAAATATACATACATAAAAAAATAAGGCCAAAACATCGTGGAATATAATTCGAGAAATAACTGGTAAACAGAAAACTAATAAGCTGCCCGCCTACTCAGATCTGCATAACTTATCCAACGACTTCAACATATATTTCAATGAAGTTGCATCGAATTTAATATCGGACGCATGCAACATCTCGGACAACAACTCAATACCGCTAAATACGATGTTCTTAGAGCCTGCCACGAGGGCAGAAATTATCTCAATCGTAAACAGCATGCCTATCAAAAAAAGCTCTGGCTATGACGAAATACCTATTCTGATCATAAAAAGATCTATCTCACATATTGCGGACCCACTCTGTGACATCATTAATACTATGTTTGAATCAGGAACGTACCCGAAATACCTTAAATGTGCGAAAATTCTACCTATATTTAAAACGGGGGAACCCAATAAATTTGAAAATTATCGCCCAATAAGTCTCCTACCGGTGATCTCGAAACTATTCGAGCATGTTATATATTTAAGATTAATAAATTTTTTCTTAAAATATAAATTGTTATCTGTAACACAACATGGGTTCTTAAAACATAGAGGCATAGAAACAGCAATATTTGACTACATTCATTGGATTCTATCAGCTCTCGAAAACCGAGAGGTAGTATGTGGAGTGTTTCTAGACCTGTCTCGAGCCTTTGATTGCATTGATCATTATAGATTACTTTCAAAACTATATCAGTGACAGATTTCACTTTACCTATATCAGGGATCAAGATTTAGAGGTCGAATCAAACAAACTATATATGAACAAGGGAATCCCACAAGGGAGTATTCTACGCCCTTTATTATTTATTATCTACGTCAATGATATATCCAACAGTTGTAATCCAAAAAGTAAATTACTTAATTACGCTGACGACACCGCAGTCCTAATTCAAGGATCGTCCTACTACGAAGTAGCAAATTTAGGTAATCAAACTATGTCAACAATTGAAAATTGGTTCACAGATAATGGTCTAGTCTTCAATAACCAAAAAACGAAATGTGTGTATTTCAGATCGAATGAAGCCCTAGTAACGCCGGATTCAATCGATCTAAATACTAAACAATACAAATTTGTTAAAGAGACTAAGTTTTTAGGGATTGTGCTAGATGACACCATATCCTTTTCTGCACATATATTATCAGTATGTATCAAAGTTAGCAGAGCATGCTACGGTCTACGAGTCTTGATCACAAACACTAATCTTAACATAGCAAAACAGTTTAATTATGCAAACATTCACTCGCAGCTACGATATGGTATTATATTCTGGGGGAACAGTTCAACAGCCGAAAGAGCATTTATGCTACAGAAAAAATCAGTCCGCATTATGTATAGGTTGAAGTTTAGAGATTCATGTAGAGGCATTTTTAAACATAATAACTTGCTTACACTTTGCGGTATGTACATATATGAATGCATCAAGTTTTTATCCAAACATCGAGAAAAATTTAGCAAAAGTGTAATGTCATCATCATATGATACTAGACATGGCCAAACTTATGCAGTTCCGAAACATAGACTGGCAAAATTCGAAAAAGGTTGCTACTATTCCTCAATCAGAATGTATAACCATCTTCCAAGCTCTCTTAAAGAACTACCAAGTTTCAACATATTGAAAGAGAAGTTATTTAAATTATTATGTGATATCGAGCCCTACAATCTAGAGGAGTTTTATGCATATACGTTTTAATCTATTATTGTTGATCACTTTACTTATAATATTTTATACTGTTATATTTTATTTACACTGCATGTCGTTGTGATTGTTTTATTACACTGCATGTCGTTGGGTTTTATACATTGTTTTTATATTATACCTGTTTTTGACGTTTTTACATGTACTGATAGTGTTAAGTCTATTGGTCATTGCAAAATAAATAATTACTTACTTACTTACTTAAAGAAACATGTAAATTTATAAAAGGTACGTCAGTATAAAGCAAAAATGTTTATGTTCTTGTGTGATTTTTTAAGTTTCAAGCATATATAACTATATGAAACGTAGTTGTGATTTCGTCGGTTTAAAATTAGGTAATAAATCTTTATCAATCCCAGGTAGGAAAGGTCGTCGTTTAATTATAGCCAGCGTGGGCGCATATTTCGATCGATTAGAGTTTTGTTTAGCTTTACTAATATCATTAACACGCAAACCGAACGAAGGCCGCCCCCCTCGAAATTCCTCCACGGATCCAATCCACCCTCTTATCATCATCCTCCCCATCAGCGGCAACAACACCAGGTAGTACCGCATTCGAATGGGCCTCTCTCTTAATAGGGAATTCTCATCCGATTTATTTCCAGCCCCCCCTTCAGTTCCCATTCAGCCCGGATATGAAATATAAATGAGACCGCGCGCGCTCCGGTGCCTATTTCACCTTTCGATTGACTGAGCAGCGGTTCCGCAGGTATCGGGATTACAACCCCTCTGCCTCGTCGTTCCGCTCAACCTTCACGCTTATTATCACACACCGCATAAAGCAGATATAGCATGTGGTTGGTGGCTGTTGGCGCTCCGGTCGTGTATCCGGATGTGATCATTCCCTGTTGATAAGGATTTATTTTCATCTCGAATTACTAGCGTGACGGATTGACGTGTCCCTCTATGTCTGTCATTTATCCTCTGGGAAATTCTAAACTAAACACAAAAATGATATGGCTACGTCGACCCCTATTCGCGTCTTATATCCAATAAAATGGAAACATCGTTTACTTTATGTCTTAATAAAGTTTCTATCAATATTTTAGGAATGAATATTAAATTCAATCAACTTTTTATTAGTATAAAGCAGTGGTTATAAATCTTTTTTTATTAGGGACCAGTATGATTTTTGTTGTTTTTAGCAGGGATTGTAAGTTTCCCAACTCTGCTAGATGCTAGATGTGCATTTCTAGTACTAGTAACTGAGTTAGCTGTTGATAATGGGTACATAGTACCCGAAATGTACATCTAGCATAGAAAAATAAAAGTAAAGAAAAGAATATAACTGCGTTTTAATTAAGTGACTTAAAATCTTTACGTAACTCAAATGACTAAATTAATTTATTTGTAAGAAGCTTTTATCGAATCAACAAATACTTTCAAATTTACCAAACTCTGTAATTATCAGGATAGGTATACTAAAAAAAAATGTTTTATGCGTTTCCTGCATCCTCCTCATTTTAAAGAAAAAGAACTCGTGTAAAACTAATAAGAATTCAATTATACGCCTTAACGTCGATATCTGGTAAAAATCCGACGTCAATTCCTATTGTTATAATTTTTTTTTTATTTCCATATATTTAAAAAAATACCATCAAACCGAGATAAACACCCATCCTGCAAAGTTTTCATAGACACCTTAAAAGGGGCATTTTCGGAACTGACAAAGCTATAACTTCGCTTGTTTCTGATAATTGTACGTAATAACCCGGCGCATGCACCATAATAATAAATAATAATAAATTCAATCGACTTTTTATTAGTATAAACTTTTTTGATCAGGGACTAGTATGATTTTTTTTGTTTTTAGCAGGGATTGTAAGTTTCCCAACTCTTTTAATTACCGTTAATTTAGTAAATTTGTAAAGGGTGATTCATTTTGGATTTCCACATTAAAAAAAATTAAAAAAACACGTAAAAGTTGAAAAATATAAAAAAAATTAGGGCAAATAATTAATTCATTACAATTATGTATGCAAGATGATATCATGTAAATGACCGCCGCGGCTCATGTGACATGACGTAATTCGTTTGTTAAAATTTTCGACTACTCTGCGACACAAATCAGGTTCTATGCCGGCTATTTCGCGTCTGATGTCCTGTTTCAGCTCTGCAATGGTGTTCGGTTTATTCTTGTATACTCTGCTTCTCAGATACCCCCAAAGGAAAAAATCTGCGGGAGTTAAATCACACGATCGCGGCGGCCAATTGAAGTCACCGTTACGTGAAATAATGCGACCGGGAAACTTGCCGCGCAGTAATTGTATCGTTTCTCCTGCTGTATGGCAGGTGGCACCGTCCTGTTGAAACCATAAATCTTCGATATCCATATCTTCCAACTGCTCCCAAAGAAAATCTGTTATCATGTTCCGCTAACGAACGCCATTAACCGTAACAGAGTTCTCCGCATGATCCTCGAAAAAAAATGGGCCAATTACGCCTCCGGACCAAAAGGCACACCAAACAGTGACCTTTTGAGGATGCATTTTCGTTTCAACAATCTCTCTTGGATTTTCCAATCCCCAAATACGACAATTGTGCTTATTTACGAAGCCATCAACGTGGAAATGTGCCTCATCGCTAAAGATAATTTTCATTTTCATTGATATACTTACCCCTTGTTCTCTTATCCATTCGGCAAACACACGGCGCTGTTGATGGTCTCGAGGCTTCAATTTCTGTGTTATTTGGAGTTTGTACGGGTGTAACTTCAAATCTTTTGTTAAAATTCGCTGTGTAGTGGAATACGTAAGGCCCACTTGCTGCGATCGATGACGAATCGATGTGCTTGGATTTTCGGCCACGCTTTCGCGAACAATGGCAATATTTTGTTCCGAACGACCTCTACGAGCACGCTGAGGGGTTTTGATGTTAGCTACGGATCCAGTTTGTTCGAATTTTTGGACCACATTCCAAATTGTCCTCTCACAAGGTCGATTTTGCGCACCACAAACTTCACGTAAAGCACGAAATGCACTTTTCCTCGATCGGCCATTTTCATAATATGCTTGGATAATTTTAACACGTTGTTCTTGCGTATATTGCTCCATGACTAAGTAGTCATGGAGCAATATTGTCATGTTTAATTTTTTAGGTTAGAAATCACACGCTGCCCTTGACAAATACAGTGGCGTGTCAAAAATATTGTAGATTGTAATGTGGAAATTCAAATTGAATCACCCTTTATATATACGCCGTTTTACCGATAATTTACTGGTTAATTAGGTCAGTAAAATAAATCAGTCAGAACAGTAAAATAAAAACGGTGATGTGTTCATCATAGCACATTCCCCGTTAAAGATATGATGATTTAAATATCAATAATATGGAAAGTTGCTGAAACTAAATTTATTCCATTTTTATTATTATTATTCTAAATCTGTTCACAAAAAGGTTATTCTTGCATTTTTTCGCTACATCTCGGTAAATATTGATCACCATCACGTCTAAGCGTTATATATTTTTAACTTTACTGTAAATCAGTGGTTTATACGCGTGGCGCATGAAGTAAAATTTCGAGTTTAGAAAAGCCCCGAGAAAATTTGTCTCGGGTCGCTGCGCGACCCTCGACAAATTTTCTACGCGGGGCTTTTCTAAACTCGAAATTTTACTTCATGCTTAGTCTGGGAGTGGAAACACTTGTTCTAAACTTAATATTGCACGTTTTTATATAAAATCGACGAATGCCTGAACATTTACAGCCTATGCATTATGTATATTTAATAGAAAAATGTCACTGTATGTAATACAATAAGTCATCAGAAATCATAAAAAGAAGTTCAAAATTTTACCTAGAATCAACTTTTAAAGTTAATTTTATAATTGCTCGGCCGTTAATGGGTTAATAAGTCTTTTTAAAGAAAATTGTTTTCTCTTGCTATTGTTTAACATTTTACATCTCGTAAAACCTTGTGAAACGTGAAAATAACGAATACAAATACCATCCAGTTATTAACATAACCAAAACGTAACTTTCGTTTGGCAGATTAAAACCGGATATTGAATAAATCAAGATAGCCAACTATTCAACCATACCACATTAAATTAAGTATTGCCAACTCAGGACAGTTGACTCTGATCACCCGGTACACCCACATGTGGGTCCTATTAAAACGTGAAAAATTGAAAATCCTGAAATAACACGACATCCCAATTACCGATACTCCATTATAATAATTACAATCGGGAATTGTGAAGGCGTAATCAAATCGCAGATTGCTGCACGGTCGTGTGTTATCTTTTTTAAATTTTTATTTGCCGCCTGCACCAGTCGCTCTCGGCCCGTTAATTAACGCCGCTTTGTATGTGTGATCATGTTTTTTTTTTTTTTTTATTCAATCCATCCCCCTTTCCATCCACGAGGAGCGAAACCAAAAAAAAACAAAAAAACTCAAACCCATCGATTTTAATTTATTTCCCGCTTCCCCGTTCTATTTTTATTTGTCCGTCGTCGGCTTTATGATAAGGTAAATTGTGCTATTTTCCGGTGCTGATTTTCCTTCCAACGTGAGACGTATTGAATATGTGTCAATTTCGCGTTCTGGAGGGAGGGTTGATCAGCGCCAACACAACGGCCCTTTCTGAAAAGGAACGTGTTTATCCTATCTATCCTCTGACACACAGAGGGAGGAACATAACGCGCGCGCGTGTCTACCCCCCGCTTTATATATATTAAATTTGTATGTGTGTGTGCGTTATGTTCAGATCTACCCTCTCTCAGTAGTGGTGAACATGACGAACAATATCGTTCGGTGTGAACATGCGGAGGAGGGAAATTCGACAGGAATGTTTGCGTTCCTCTGACGGTGGCAAACAAGCGCCGGCAATTCCCTTATGTTCCCCACGAACGCACACATTGTCGATCACACTCCTGTTTTATGTTCAATCTGCAGGCTCGGTGCTGATATCCCATCGGGACCATTTGCAATTCTAGCATACATGACCGCCTATATCGCTTACACGCGCTGCATCCAAAACTAAATAAATCTTGCTTGTTTGCAATGGATTCAATTTCACATTACCGAATTTCAAAATTTTCCATATCTGAACGATTTTAGAAGGAAATTCAGAAAATATTGAAATTTTCAATGAAATACCCTTTTTGTATTTTGTCGAGATGATAACAGGATGATTTTTATCCTCGTCAGATCGACATCGTGATTTCCGCTCGCGGGAAATGAATGGGATTGTTTCATACTCGTGCGGCTTTTGTCTGCAGATTCCGAAAGAGGAGATTGAACAGTCCCGAATTGTATATTCCATTTACAGGTAACTGTAATCCGATCCGGTCTCTTTCTCTTGCATTTTTTTTTCCCTAAATTGGATCACGATTGTTGCAAGACAATGAGAATAAATGTTCCATTCCGGTGGCGCATTGATTTCGATCCAATCGAAATTTATACGATTTTGAATATTTTACGAATTATACATTTATTTCGTATTGTCTATTGTGTTTAATAATATATTTGTATATTTTAAACGTGTTACTTTTATATTAGTTTTAACTTTTTTTAATAGTAATAGGATACAAAACAGATATTTTATACAGCAGAGCTGGGCAGGATTCGAATCATTCAGGATTCGAATCCTAGATTCGAATCGTTTTAGAGGATTCAAAATAGGCATTCGAATACTTTAGTTCAACTGGATTCGTTACATTTTTTTAAGAGGATTCGTATTTGAATCCAAATGTAGGTGATTCGAATCCTTATAAAAGGATTCGAATATTTATAAAAGTATTCGAAATCTTACAAAAGGTTTGGAAACATCAAAAATAATTCGAATTAATTGTGAGGATTACCTTAAAAAATGTCTTTTGTGTGTTTTAAAATGTCTCGTTAAATCACTGTTTTATACGCGTGGCGCATGAAGTAAAATTTCGAGTTTAGAAAAGCCCCGTGAAAATTTGTCGAGGGTCGCTGCGCGACCCTCGACAAATTTTCACGGGGCTTTTCTAAACTCGAAATTTTACTTCATACTTAGTCTGGGAGTGGAAACGCTCGTTCGAAACTTCAAACTGAATGCATTGATAAGAACATTAAATGACTGAAAATGTTTTTAAAGATAATAATCTAGTTTTCAAAATTTTGTTTAATATTATTTGAAGTAAAACTGATATGTTAAATTTTTCCGACATTTCCCTGATAGAAGGTTTTTTTTCCTGGCCTTTTAATATAATTTTCTTCTATGGGAAATCCCCATTTTGTTAAATTGTTTCATTGATTTTGTCTATATTTAAGTTAATTTTATAAATTTTTACGTGTTTTATAATTTGCCTGCTGATTTTGACAAAATTTAATATCATATGGCTTTTTTGTTAGGTTTTGGTCAATTTGAATATAATTCCATGACTTTTCTCTGACTTTCCCGGGTTTAATGATATTCAGTGAATTTTATATTTACGTAATTTTCAGGCATTCGTCGATTTTATAATAGATTTCAATTTGAAGTTTTGAACGGGTGTTTCCACTCCCAGGCTAAGCATGAAGTAAAATTTCGAGTTTAGAAAAGCCCCGTGAAAATTTGTAGAGGGTCGCGCAGCGACCCGAGACAAATTTTCGGGCTTTTCTAAACTCGAAATTTTACTTCATGCGCCACGCGTACAAAGCACTGATTTAAAGTGAAGTTCAAAAACACACAAATACATTTTTAATCACAGTAACATTGAATCAAATATTTACTCTGTTATCAGCGATGTTCAGTGTTAATAAAAATTATTAGGTTTTGAATATTTTTGCTAAAACAACTGGTAAGGATATTAATATATTAATGGTTGCAAAAAAATAATAAAATCAAACTTATTCTTAAAAGATTTGTATTCGTGATTCGAAAAAACAGGATTCGAATCTTTGATTCGAATCATATGTATCTCTTACGAATCCTTTATTTGTGTATTCGTGATTCGAATCATATTAGGTGATTCGGATTCGTGATTCGAATCCTTTTTACGAGGATTCGTCCCAGCTCTGTTATACAGTAGCGCACCTAGATCTTTTGCCGCCCGGGGTGATCTCTAATTTGAAGCCAATGAAATTGTCGTTTTTATAAATTAATAAACATAAATAAATAATTGCAACTTTTTTACTATTGGATGCCATATTTGAATTAGGCGTAATAAAAGAGGCCGCATAAGTTGATATACTTATAAATGCAACTTTTGATAAAAAAAAAGAATATACTTTTTTAAAGGCCACAAGAAACTTGCGGAGATCGCAAGTTCCCCACCTATGAGACAAAACATATACCTAATTTACAAAAAAAAATACTATTCAATGTTTTTACTTTCCCTTATATGCAAAATGTATTGTTTTCGCGAAATTTTTCAAATCCAAAATTTTAGTGGGTATATCCACTTTGAGGTCCCCCGAGTTGATTAAGATTATGTTTGTCCCTCTTTAATTCTGTGCCACAATAAAGTCTAAGCCGATAGAGCTGTTAAGGTGACACTATAAACTTAAGCTTCTTTATTACAATTTCTCAATAGCTTCATGCCAGTTCCCCAACATGTGGAAACGTGCTAGACTATGTCCCGTTTTCAAGAATGGCGACAAATCCCATCTTCGTAACTATCGTCCAATATCGATCCTTTCTAACTTTGCAAAAATCTTTGAGATTGTGCTGCACAATGACATATTTAAAGGTGTGGGCTCCTTTATATCACAATATCAACACGGATTTATGCCGGCTAGATCTACAACAACAAATCTGGCGACAGTCTCCCAATACTTGGCTGATGCCCTGGATGCTCGTGGTCAAGTTGACGTTATCTACACTGACTTTTCACGCGCCTTTGACTCAATTGACCATGAGCTTCTAATTCATCGTCTTAGCCTGTTGGGTGCGGTCCCTGCGGTCACCAAACTTCTTCGGTCTTACCTACTTAATCGTTCCTGTTATGTACTTTACAATGGTTTTAAATCCTACGAATTTTCTCCTACCACTGGTGTTCCGCAGGGCTCTTGCCTAGGACCCCTCCTATTTAACATTTTTATTAATGATCTATTAGGCATGTTTACGTGTCCTGTTTTGGCATATGCTGACGATCTCAAAATATATCTTAACATAAAATCCGTACAGGACGTAGACATTCTACAATCAAATTTAAACATTATTGCTGATTGGTGTAAAAGAGTCAATTTAATACTTAATGTCAGCAAATGTTGTGTGGTAAGCTATTCTCGCACCCATACTTCAATTGAATCAAATTATCAAATTGATGGAATGTCTCTGTCCAGATGTAGCACTTTCAAGGATCTAGGAGTTATATTTGATAGCCAGCTCTCTTTTAAACCTCATATTGACTCAGTCCGAACAAATGCGTCTAAGGCCATGGGATTTATTCTACGTATTAGCCACGACTTTTCCAATGTTGATGCTATTAAATCTCTATATTCCGCCTTCGTATTGAGTAAGTTGGAATATAACAGTTTAATCTGGTTTCCTATTTATGCTAGTCACTCTCTTGTGTTGGATCGTCTTCACCGTCGGCTTTTAAAATTTCTCTCTTTTAAACTTGACCACTCTTATCCTCCGATTGGAATTTCGAACGATGATCTTCTTCAGCGTCACCAATTCGAATCCCTCGCCGACAGAAGAACTTTGAGATGTGCCACGTTTATGAAGAAACTCGTAGATGGGAAAATCGACTGTCCAGAAATTCTCGCAAGGGTTCCGTTTAATGTCCCTGTGAAGTCTACACGGTTTTCATCAACATTCCGCTTACCAACGGCGCGCTCTAATGTGTTACAGCGTTCACCAGTGACTGTGTTGTGCCAGTGCTCCGAATAATTATTCAACGATATTTTTATTCAATAAATCATACTATCCTGTAATATGTATTCACTGTTCACGAACTTACATGTATCTTTCCTTTTCTTATTTATTCAAATTTTTGTTCTGTAATTGGGTTTATCCTGTTGGACAATAAAGTTATTATTATTATTAAATAGTAGTATTCGATCAACTTTTGGTGAAAATGCGGAAACCGGAAGTGGTAGTTTACTCTCAGTATTTTCTTGGATTTTTCTTTAATATTGATCGTATAAAAAATGTTATTAAGAAAAGTTGTGGATAATCAAAAAATTAGAATTTAATGTTTATACACATACAAAGAGTTTTATGTAACACCGAACATCTTTATAATGAGAATTTTTCTTTTAAATATACATAAGCATACGTCGTGCATTTTCCGACGCTCGGTTTATTAAAAGAATTTAATTCGAAGCTTTAAACGAGTGTTTTCCATTCCCAGGCTAAGCATGAAGTAAAATTTCGAGTTTAGAAAAGCCTGAAAATTTGGTTTAGTCGCGTAGCGCGAAGCGCGGAGCGGCCAAACCAAATTTTCAGGCTTTTCTAAACTCGAAATTTTACTTCATGCGCCACCGGTACAAAGCACTGATGTAATGTAAAGTTTAGCGGTGTGTTTTAAACTTCGTAATATATCAGTGTTTTGTACCGGTGGCGCATGAAGTAAAATTTCGAGTTTAGAAAAGCCTGAAAATTTGGTTTGGCAGCTCCGCGCTTCACGCTACGCGACCGAACCAAATTTTCAGGCTTTTCTAAACTCGAAATTTTACTTCATGCTTAGCCTGGGAGTGGAAAACATTCGTTTAAAGCTTCAAATTAAACCAAACCAAATTTTCAGGCTTTTCTATACTCGAAATTTTACTTCATGCTTAGTCTGGGATTGGAACACACTCAGTTTCAAATTAAACTCTTTTAAAAAACAATGAGTATCTAAAGATTTAGGACATATACGCTGTAATTGGGACATGTATACTAGGAAGAAAATCTCCCTGTATGTACAAGTTGAGGCATTAATTGCGATTGATTGACTACAATTTTTAATGGTCATATAGGCAACCCAATTTACACATAACTTTAAAATTAAAGGTGTCAAATCGTATTGGATGAAAATGTTCGGTGTTACATAAAACTCTCTGTATATCCAAATATTCTATAAATCGTTGAAAATCGACGGAAATCGCGAAATATTGAAAATTTCATAAAAATGGCTTCAAAGTTACGAAAATCTAAGATAGTTACGAAAACTGCCAAAGTTTTAAAAATCGACTGAAAATTTAAATATTAAATGAGCAGTATAATTTGAACTTTACACTAAATCAGTGTTTCAAACGCGTGGTGCATGAAGTAAAATTTTGAGTTGTTAAAAGCCCGAATTTGGATTTGGACGCTGCGCGTCCAAATCCAAATTCTTGGGGCTTTTCTCAATTCGAAATTTTACTTCATGCTTTGTCTGGGAGTGGAAAACACTCGTTAGAGCATAAATAATAACTTTTTCAAAGATTTTCATTTAATCATTTAAATCCTGACAGTTTTCAATATTTAATTTTTTTGAATTTTTATCACTATCATTAATTTCTAAAAAAAAATACTTTTTCATGAATTTCCAAGGTTTTCGTTAATATTCAAATTCTTGAATTTCCACGTTTTTATTACTTTTTTACAACCTTGGCATTTTTTGTGAACTTCCAAAGTTTCGTAAAGTATTCAAAAGTTAGATGAGTTTCAGAATTTCCAAGATTTTCGATAATTCGGAAAATTCTGATACTTTTCATGAATTTTCAATTCTTTCGGACCCTTCAACAATGATAACATTAAGATTTTCGTTAATTTTTAAACCCTTGGCAATATTCGTGAATTTTCTTAAAATTCGTTAAATTTAAAAATGTTTTTCATGAAATTCTAAGATTTCCGTTGATTTTTTAAATATTTATTAATTGTTATAATTTTTATACTTCTAATGAATTTTTGCCAGGTTGTTAAATCTTGGCAGTTTTCGTAAATTACTTAAATTTTTGTTAAAATTTAAAATGTGTTTCCTTAATTTTCAAAATTCGACACTTTATGTCGTTTTATTCACTTTAAAAATGTTAACGTATTTCATGAATTTTCAAGAAAACAATAATAATTATAATAGTATATTTATTTTCAAAATCTAATTATTAATTTTCCAAAATGGACGATGATTGCAAAGTCAAAATCTTGAAAATTCCCGAAAGGCGTCAAAATGTTGGAATTTAACGACAATCATAAAAAAAAATGTCGACACTTTTTATGATTGTCGTTAAATTCCAATATTTTGACGCACTTCAGGAATTTTCAAGATTTTGACTAAATTCGACACTTTATGACGTTTTATTAACTTTAAAAATGTTAACGTATTTCATGAATTTTCAAGAAAACAATAATAATTATAATAGTATATTTATTTTCAAAATCTAATTATTAATTTTCCAAAATGGACGATGATTGCAAAGTTAAAATCTTGAAAATTCCCGAAAGGCGTCAAAATGTTGGAATTTAACGACAATCATAAAAAAAAAAGTCGACACTTTTTATGATTGTCGTTAAATTCCAACATTTTGACGCCTTTCAGGAATTTTCAAGATTTTGACTTTGCAATCATCGTCCATTTTAGAAAATTCATTAAAATCCATATAATTTTTTTAAATTAATAATTATGTTTTGAAAATAAATATATTATTATAATTGTTATTGTTTTCTTGAAAATTCATGAAATACGTTAACATTTTTAAAGTTAATAAAACGTTATAAAGTGTCGAATTTTGAAAGTTAAGGAAACATATTTTATCTTGAAAACTCGGGATTTTTGAAAATTAACGAAAATCTATGAAATTTACGATAACAGTCAAGTTTTTATTTAAACTAATGGAGATCTTGGTAGTTCGCGGAAAGTATCAACATTTTTTTTTAAATTTGAATCTAAATTTCTAAAATATATTTTGTTTCATAAATTATAAAAAATCAAAATTTAATGCAATCAACATGAAATTCATTGAATTTACTTACTTACTTACATCTTATTGAAAGAAAATTAAACATAATATATAAAATTACGAAAAACTATTCGTGAAAATGCAAACAATGTCTTAATTAATAAGACAACTTAAGACGATAAATATCCATTGAAACAACTACTTCCCGTGCAAATACACCTCCGGATATTGAATTATACAATGAAATATTTAAAATCTTATTTAATTTGATTTGTTACAACACTTCTTTCACTTATAATTTTTTTTTTGTTACCTCTCCTTTCATTTTAAATTTGTATTTGTTAGTTGGTTTGAAGAGAATTTGACCTAAACGTTACATATACTTTAATAGTATATGTAACGTTTAGGTCAAATTCTCTTCAAACCAACTAACAAATACAAATTTAAAATGAAAGGAGAGGTAACAAAAAAAAAATTATAAGTGAAAGAACTTGGATTAAAACTAATGTCTTGGGCCATCTATAGACGCGTTTCGAGATTTATCTCTCTTCAGTATAGCTTTGCTTATGATGTTTTTTAAAAAATGGGAATAAACCTAAAATAAACTTACTAGAAAATTAAATAATCTCAATGCATTTTCTTAAAATATAAAGCTAAAATTGAATTTATGTAATAAAATCAACGATTTTAGAAAAATATATTCTTTGAACAAATTGTAAAAACTTAACAGATTACCAAATCAACATAAAATTCATAGAATCTACATAGAAATTAGTAAACTTTGATTGGCTATTATTGAATTTTAAATATTTCCAATAGGTATTCCAAAATAGCAAATCAAAGTTTACTTTTCTTTATAAAAAAAGCAAATGCTCGTGGGATTTTATTTATTTGAAAAGTTATTTAAAACAAAATCAAACGTTTGTACATAATCAATTTAGTAGAATAGAATAGAATAGATTTATTGGTCCAAAAAAAAAATACATGGCAGTGTTATGAGCACAAGTCATTGCATAATATACTAAGAGAAAAAAACATTATCCGGCACTCTATACATACATACATGTATATAAATATAAAATATACGTACAAATATAGACATAAAAGTATGATTATATAAATTAGAGTATGTACCACAGAAAATGTATAAATAATTGATTTAAAAAAATATTCGGTTTAATATTACCGTAAAAATAAATTAATATAAAAAGTAAACATACACAACACGTTAAAATTGATGTATAGATAAAAAAGATAAAAAAAAAACTAATTCATTTACGTTCTAAATGAATGAAATGTAATCAATTTAACTGAACAAATTATAAAATATTAAAAGGTACAGTTCCTCGTTTTTTGATGTTAGATCACGAAAGACATTTCGGATTTTGATAAAATTATAAGCGATTGTCGATAAATGAATAAACTTCGTCGTAAAGTCGAAAAAAAAATCGAGCGATTTTTGAGAATATTAGAGACTTGAGGCGTTAAATAAAATGTCATCAATAAATAAATAAAAAAATAATTAAAAGGTAAGGTTTCTTGTTTTCTGATCTTAGATTACGAAAGACATTTGGGATTTTTATAAAATTATCAGTGATTGTCGTGGAATGGATAAACTTTCAGGTGAAGTAGAAAAATACAAAACGAGCTATTTTTGACGACATTACAGACGCTTAAAGTTGCATAAAATGTTATCAATGAGTAAATATAAAAATATTAAAAGGGTCAGTTCCTTGTTTCCAGATCTTAGATTACAAAAGACATTTCGAATTTTCATAAAATTATTAGCGATTGTTGATGAATGAATTAACTTTGCGCTAAAGTTGAAAAAAAAAATCAAGCGATTATTGACTAAGTTTCTGATTCATCGTCTAACGAGTGTTTCCACTCCCAGGTAAAGCATGAAGTAAAATTTCGAGTTTAGAAAAGCATGAAAATTTGGTTTGGTCGCGTAGCGCGAAGCGCGGAGCGACCAAACCAAATTTTCAGGCTTTTCTAAACTCGAAATTTTACTTCATGCGCCACGCGTATAAAACACTGATTTAAAGTGAAGGTCAAAATATACTGCTTAGGTTTTATTATGTATTTTAACTAATTATTACAAATTAGAACCAATTGACAAAAATGTAAAAGTTTAAAATATTATCAAAAATGTAAACTCCAAAGTGGAGTTTAACCTAAATTTTTATACTGACTTTGTAAGAGAATCATTCTTAACTAATGCTTAATGTCTACTTAATTCAGTGTGTCATACCAAATGACTAAACTTTGTAACCATTTAAATTAACCCATTAACGGCCGAGCAATTATAGAGTTAACTTTAATAGTTGATTTTTGGTAAAATTTCTCTTTATGATTTCTATGAATAACTTATTATTAATTTTTTCGATTATTACTCATTAAAAAAAATACATCAGTGTGGTTCTAACTTCACAATATGTCAGTGTTTTATACGCGTGGCGCATGAAGTAAAATTTCGAGTTTAGAAAAGCCCCGTGAAAATTTGTCTCGGGTCGCTGCGCGACCCTCGACAAATTTTCTACGCGGGGCTTTTCTAAACTCGAAATTTTACTTCATGCTTAGCCTGGGAGTGGAAACACTCGTTCGAAACTTCATATTGCACGTCTTTATAAAAAATCGATTAATGAATGAAAATTTACAGTGTATACATTTTGCATATTTAAAAGAAAAATTCAGAGTAGGTAGAATTTTTCTTTTAAATATGCAAAATGTATACACTGTAAATTTTCAGGCATTAATCGATTTTTTATAAAAACATCGCACGTTTTTATAAAAAATCGATTAATGCCTGAAAATTTACAGTGTATACATATTGCATATTTAAAAGAAAAATTCTACCTACTCTGAATTTTTCTTATAAATATGCAAAATAAAGTTAAGAACGAGTGTATCCACTCCCAGACTAAGCATGAAGTAAAATTTCGAGTTTAGAAAAGCCCCGCGTAGAAAATTTGTCGAGGGTCGCGCAGCGACCCGAGACAAATTTTCACGGGGCTTTTCTAAACTCGAAATTTTACTTCATGCGCCACGCGTATAAAACAATGAAATATTGTGAAGTTAGAAATACACTGATGTATTTTTTTTTTATGAGTAATAATCGAAAAAATTAAATAACAAAATATTTACATTTCTCTATATACATTTTCAAGTCAGATCAAATAATATAATATACAAAATTAAGTCATTTAATAATTTGATTAACAAAAAATTTATAATATTGAGTGTATGCACCAATGGCGCTTAATGGGTTAAGTTAGTTTATTTTCTATTGACTAGCTTTCGGATTTCGTTTTATGCCACTGGTATATTATTTATAAGTGTTGAAGTGTTTGGATTAAAAAAGTAAAGTAAATTAAATCATTTTGATTTTGCGTGTGCGATCACACCGTTCACACCGCCCTTCGGCCGGCCCTAATCTCATATATAAAGAAGAAATGTTCTTCATAAAATGAATATAGTTGGTAAAAATTCCTATTGAAGTAATATATTTCACCTCTCCTCGATGAAAGCACCATTTCCGCACACATCCACGTTTAAAATCCATATATAAAAATCCGAATCGGATTAACATCACACGTGTAAAATACGCCGTCAAGTTCACCGGTGCGATAAATACCACCCCTTATAGCATATTTTTTTACGATCGGTTAATGCGAAACCGAAGGGCGATTTAGGCACGCTTATCGGGGGGCGGCTCACCGCGCGGATCATCCGTTTTATTACCGGGCCCGTCATGTACTTTATATCTCATCCCATTCCGCTGAAATAATGAACAAGCGTGGGTGGAAATGGGGGTTGGTAACGGCGCGCTTTTTCCGGATACTCGGGGATAACAATCGTCGTCTGCGGTGTAAACGGGGCTGTCGGTTGATGAATGTAAATTAACGCGCAAGAAAATGTCAACTGTCAATTTAGGATGAAATGGGAAACGGGCGGTGGATTTTTGGCGGAAACACTAGCCGGCGTGTCAGATCGCTGTTGCGTGAGGCAGATTGAATTTGTTTTGGTTTGTTACACATTTCATTTTCTTGTTTAACTATTTTCAATAAAAATATGTATCATATGTTCAATAAAAAAATAAATCTCTAGAGTGCCATGAAAAATATTGTAGGTTGGCAACTGTGAAATTATACATTATTACTATTATGTCTGACGTATTATATGACAATTCTTAAAGCATGTAGCCAACTTAAAGTATACAAAAGACTAAATCGTGGCACTCTAGAGTAGATATAGGTCGTTCTTGAATGATTCGTTCGAAAAGAACGATTCTGTACGGTGATTTGAATGAACTGATTCCGTATTTCAAGAAGAATTGATTCGTTAATGATTCACTTACTCGAGACGACTGACCGAACGATTTTGGCCGAACGGAATCGTATTCCTGATTCGGATTTATACATGCGGTCTGAACCCGCCTGAATTGAATGACTAATTCGTTCGCTAGAATCCGCGCGCAACTTCAACTCCGCTTTGTACATTAGTGTTGTGAGCTGGCGAAAATTCGGCAGCTCGTTCTCTATGACCGAAATGTCGAAATATATAGAAAGTTCTGTTGGGGGAGCGCAGTTAGCCCGCTGTTTTCACGCGCGCTAAATGCGCTGTCATCAATTATCCTCCTCGCACACACTGTTACATTCTCTCTTTTTTTTAGCTTACTAAGGATATCTTCAGGGTTGTCAAATCAGTGATTTTGTCATAAAATCTGGTATTTTCCACTTTCGGATTCAGACAAATTGTTTGTGATTCAGACGTGGCCAAATTCTGGTGTTTGTTGGAAGTTTTCACTAACAATCTAGTGGTTAACTGTCATCAGAATATGATTAAAGTTTAAACAGTTGAACGTGGCAAAATACTGTCAAATCTATTAAAAATTGGGAAATATTCAGCATATCGTTGATAAAATCAAACATTTGCAAGAGAATACTTTTTGATCAATCTTGTATGAATCATTTCCAAGGAGTATATTTTAAACTTCATTTGAATTCAGTGATTTGAACGCGTGGCGCATGAAGTAAAATTTCGAGTTTAGAAAAGCCCAAAAAATTTGTCTCGGGTCGCCGCGCGACCCTCGACAAATTTTCACGGGGTTTTTCTAAACTCGAAATTTTACTTCATACTTAGTCTGGGAGTGGAAGACACTCGTTCGTAAATTTTCGAATTATCATAAAGCTGTGTATTTATTATCAAAAAATCTTTCTCGGTTTATTGAACAAAAACAAAAAAGCTGAGGTGAAAAGTGTTAAGGTAAAAGTGGATTGTTTTTTTGTTGGCTACAACTTTTGTTTAAAACATTTTTTGAGTAAGTAAGTAAGTAAGTAATATATTTGTGCTATAACATAAAGGTTTTACACGAGTCAAAATACATAATATAATAAATAGATTAAGCTATAAATTGACAAATACATGAAATATACATACATTAAATATAAAGTTCCAAGTAAAATCAAAGTTGACAAAATAAATTAAGTCATACATAAATATAATACACATCTCACAAACTTGTTAACAGACAAATAAGTCAGATGGTTGACATGTCACTATTTAAAAATTCGTCAATTCTATAAACGCAGGTTCGTGCAAGAAAATGTTTTATTCTGTTTTTAAATTGAATAGGTGGCAGAGACTTTAATACTTCTGGTAAGGCATTATAGAGCTTAGGTCCAAAATAGGAAATCCCAGTGCGCGACTTAGTTAATCTCAGCTTTGGTATATCTAATAATATGCCGGATCTAGTTCCATAAGAATGCAGATGTGTTCTTACGTGCATTAAGCATTCTAAGATAAACAATGATGGCAAGGCAAGAATATTTAATGCTTTAAAAGTTTCTGTACAATCTTCCTGGAAGGACAATCTACCAATGATTCTAATCGCTTTGCGTTGTAGACGAAAAAGGCGTACTGTAATTCCCCCGTGCCCCCATGTTATCAATCCATATTTAAGATGACTGTGGAAAAGTGCATAATATACCTGGACTAATGCATATACAGGAATTTGACTTGCCAGCTGCCTTAGCAAAAATAATACCTTGCATAGTTTTGCAGCTGTTGCGTTTTCGTGTTTGGAAAAATTTAGTTTATTATCGATGTGCAGCCCAAGAAATTTAACGCTACTAGTGGGAATATTATTCTTTAGTGAAAATGATATCTTTGCGGTCTTATCTGAGTTCATGCTTAAAGCATTGGCAGCAAACCATTTAGACACGTGATCAATTGACTCGTTGTTAATTCGATTAACATCGTAATCGTTGGAAGCTGAACTTTTAATAGTGGTGTCGTCCGCAAATAATATTATTTCTGATTTTTTAAGTTGGAATGCTAAATCATTAATATATAATAAGAATAGTAATGGACCTAGTATGGAGCCCTGTGGTGCACCATGGTTTACTTTCAATTCAGTCGATCTTTTATAATTAATGATTACTTGTTGGTGTCGATAACTTAAATAAGAATTAATTAGACGGCAACTATTTGGGTGCAAATTGTAATAGTAAAGCTTACGCAAGAGGATCTCGTGGGAAATGCAATCAAATGCCTTGCTTTGGTCTAAAAAGGTTGCGATAGAGGAAGAACGATTTTCAAAGTCATTATATATTTGCTCTACTAGAGCCGTGATTGCACCTCCCACGGATCTACCCTTGCAAAAGCCATACTGATTGATATGGAGAATTGAATTTTCATCAATAAAACTAATTATCTGTTGAAATAAAATCTTTTCGAACACTTTAGATAGTACTGGCAAAATGGAGATGGGTCGGTAGTTGTTGCATATTGATTTATCACCTTTCTTGAAAACTGGGATCACTGATGCACGTTGTAAACATTTAGGGAAAACAGAAGAATCAATACAGAGATTTAGTAATTTTGTTAATGGAAGAAGAATGACATCCAGCATACCCAACAACAAGTGTGAATTCATACCGTATATATCTCGACTTTTTGACTGTTTTAATGATCCAATTACACTTCTCACAACAATGGGACTTACAGATTTAAATTGGAAGTAACCATTACCTTTGGACATCTCGACTGTATTCATTAAGAAAATTAGCGAGGTGTCTGTGGCTGGTATTTTGTTGGTCAAGTCATTAACTATTTCTGTGAAAAACGTATTGAACTCATTACAGTCAATATTTGTTGAATTTGTTTTAACTTTATTATTGCCTGTATTGACCAATGAGCAAATGGCTTTCGGTTTATTGCAGGATTCACTAATATATTTATCATGAGCATTTATCTTAGCACGCTTAAGTTCTGATTCATAATATGATTTATATCTTTTATAGTAAGGCAGTAAGTCAGGAGCTCTAGTACTGGCATCGCTGATAAAAGATAGGGTTTCCCGCATATTTTTTAGGCCGTAATTACGAGGGTTGCCTTTTATATTTCGGGATTGGGCAACCCTAGTGTTGCAATCTGGCAACTGAGAGCTCTATCGTAAAGCTTGACATTTTTGAGGTTATACGTACTCAGAACGTTAAAAGATTTATCTCGGCCAAAGAATGGAATTAAATCGTGAACATTTTCGTGCGATTATTTTTTACAACTTTCGACGTGCATTAACTCAACAACAGTGCATGGATGAACTTAATTCAATTTTTGGCGATGAAGCTCCATTAAGGACCAGTGTTTATCGATGGTATGGTGAATTCAACCGAGGTCGTAGTTCACTCCAAGACGAATTTCGTGGAGGTCATCCAAAATCAGTTGTTGTTCCGGAAACCATTGATGCTGTGCGCAAACAAATATTGCAAGATCGTCATGTGACCTATCGTGAGATTGAGACAACCTTAGGCATTAGTGGGACCAGCATACATTCAATATTGCATGAACATTTAACTGTCAAAAAAATTTGTTCGCGTTGGATCCCACACAATTTGTCAATCGCTCAAAAAAAGGCTCGTGTCGATTGGTGCAAAAAAATGCTCAAAAAATACGATTGCGGTGCTTCGAAACACGTCTATGACATCGTAACAGGTGATGAATCATGGATTTACGCGTATGAGCCCGAAAGTAAACAGCAGTCGACCATATGGGTGTTTCAAGATGAGCCAAATCCAACAAAAGTTGTTCGCGCACGAAGCACTTCCAAGCAAATGGTCGCCTGTTTTTTCGGAAAAACTGGACATGTCGCAACCGTACCACTAGAACAACGCAGAACAGTCAATTCTGAGTGGTACACAACCATTTGTTTGCCAGTTGTCATCCAAGAAATCAGGAAAACCAACCTCCGAAAACGGATCACTCTTCACCACGACAATGCGAGCTCTCACACATCGGCTCAAACAACTGCATTTTTGAGCACGCAAAACATCGATTTGATGAGTTATCCGCCATATAGTCTTGACTTGGCACCGAATGACTTCTTTTTATTCCCATCCGTAAAAAATAAAATAAGAGGTCAACGTTTTTCGACACCTGAAGAAGCGGTTAATGCGTTCAGAATGCATGTTTTGGAGATACCTCAATCAGAGTGGCAAAAGTGCTTCGACAATTGGTTCAAACGCATGCAAAAGTGTATAGATCTTAATGGGGAATATTTTGAAAAACAATAAAGCGATTTTCAATGATTAATATTTATTTTTGTTCTCTAATCCCGAAATATAAAAGGCAACCCTCGTATACCACAAAATTTTAGATCCCTTCTGGGGTATTCCCACTTCTCTTTCGGGAAAGAATTTGTTAATTAAGTTTTTTATTATGTCAATAAAATGTTCAAACTTATTATCTATATTATTTTGTGTGTTATTAATAAAATCCCATGTCACAAGGCTGAGTGATGAATATAGTCTGAACTGACCATACTCTCAATTTGATTGAGACATCGAAAGCCATAGTCGGTGAGTTGTTGATCTCCACTAGATGTTTTAATTACTAGTTCATAAACAAAAGAACTGAGATGAAAAGTAATTAGCAAAAAGTTTTGTGTTGTATTTTTTTATTTTTTTTTGTTTGAAACTGTTTGTGATTATGTTACTAATAAAGCAGCAATTTGTGAGTGATTATCAAATAAATATCTCCGCTAGGCTTTTTCGTATACTGATCATAAACAAAAGAGTTAAGGTGAAAAGTGTATAGGTGAAAGTTGTGAGTTTTTTCATTATCTACAACTTTTGTTTGATTTTTTTAAACTATAAATTAATGTAACACATTGAGGAATATGTAAGCATTAAATTTGTAAAATTTTGAAAAGATATTGCCTAAAAATGTTTATAAATAAGTAAGCAAATATACGCCAAAAAGGCAAATAGTATTAAAATCTATTTGAAAATTCTCACAAAGATTTGAATTATTTAAAAGTTTTTCGTTGTTTACATAATTGAAATTGGTTTAATAAAGAAACCGAAACATCTAATGAACCAGATATCATTAGATGTTTCGGTTTCTTTATTAAACGAACTTCAATTGTGTTAACATAAGACTTTTATACATTTGATTTTATAATTAATATTAAATAACTGAAATACGTATTTATTTTTTAATTTATTCGTAAATATACGAATAAATTACAATGTAAGAAATTAAGTATAAAAATTAATAAGCGAGTACAATAGATTTGAAAATAAGTACTTAATTATTGTGCTAACAGTTTATGACGCATTTATTCTCTATTTCTTTTCAACATATATTAATAGAAGTGACTAATACATAAAATATAGAGGGAGTTTTTCTTTAGAGTATACGTTTTCCAAATTCAGCCTATTTTTTTGAAATCATTAGATATTTGTTGTTTTTTTAAAACAGTTCAATTTGAAGCTTCAAACGAGTGTTTTCCACTCCCAGACTAAGCATGAAGTAAAATTTCGAGTTTAGAAAAGCCCCGTGAAAATTTGTCGAGGGTCGCGCAGCGACCCGAGACAAATTTTCTGGGCTTTTCTAAACTCGAAATTTTACTTCATGCGCCACGCGTATAATACACTGATTTCAAGTGAGGTTAAAATATACATAAATTTCACAGTATTTTAGTGTTTTATATGCATTGCGCATGAAGTAAAATTTCGAGTTTAGAAAAGCCCAGAAAATTTGTCTCGGGTCGAACTATATTATTATTATTATCATCATCATTATTATTTTGTTTATAAGTGATTCGTTTACGAACGATTCATAAAGAACAAATTAATTTTAGGAAATGATTCGGTTGATTCGAATCACCTGAAAGATTCGAACTTCCCATATCTACTCTAGAGCAAGGGCGGATCCAGGATTTTAGTCGCACTTGAATATATAATATTTTAAATTAATCGTTCATTGACTAATTTATTTGTCATGCCGTACTAATGATCGCTTATAGCCTTACAAAAAGAAACGCCAAAGAATCATTATTTAGTTTACTTAAGCCTTAATTAAATGTTCACTAAAGGTTTTTTTCCTGCGTCAGGGGAGGGGGCGCGCGCCCCGTGCGCCCCTCCTCTGGATCCGCCCTTGCTCTAGAAGTTTTTTTTCATTGAACATACGATACAAACTAATACGCAATTGTAAGCATTTTTGTTAAAAGAATTCTTTAAGTCGACACGACAAACAAGTCATCAACAATAAAAACCAAGCCTGAAAACGTTATGCAAATACATAATTAAGGTTCTAATCTGATAATTTAATAAGCTCCATCCGGAGATAAGTAGGTTTTAATTAATTCCCAAAAGGTCGTCCCCTTTTGAAAAAGAACGATGGCTATCATAAATAAAAAAGGCAACTTTTGATCGATAACCCCCGGCAGAGGAGATTAATATCTCTCGTTAAGGGCCGCGCGATGGTTTCGGGGGATGGGGGTAAATTTAAATCTGCCCTAATCGAATTTAAATACGGTCTCGGAGATTAATTAGTCGCCGCAGGTGAGGACACCCGCCGAACCCCCCGTCGACCCCTCCGCCTTTAATAAATAATTCATCCGGGGGGTCGAGCTCTCTTCGCGACGCCGAGTAAACATATCGGGATGTTTAATTGGATTCCGAGAGAGGCGCACTTTTATTTCATTTACATTTTCGTTTAGAAAGCGCAATGGAGATCTTGTTTCCTCGGGCTTTTGCTCGTATCGCGATGTTTATTTCATAAAACGGACGCGTAAATAAGTTTTATAGGTGTTGATTAAGGTTTTAAAGTCTTTCGAGATTGCATTAAGTGATAAGATGGAAGTAAAGAAATTTGTGATGGGGAAGATTTAAAAAAAGGTTTCATTAAATAATAGAATACCAGAATAATTGAATAATAACGAAAAATATATTGTAGAGCACTTTTAATATTTCATAAATTAGAAGTGCTATAGTTTTCACAATCTACAACTAATTTATCTTACTATCGCCCGGTATTATCAACACGTTTTAAAGGACAGTAAGGACAGAATTTCGCAAATTGAATTTAAACCATCACTCTATCTTTTTTAATAAGTGAAATCCCAATGTTGAGGCTGAAATTTCCAACACCTTATATACGTGTTGAGGACAGGCCTTATCAGAGGAAGGACAAAAGGGACAGATGCCGCGGGCCTAAAAATTATTTAACTAAAAAGCAAATTAATTTGTTCTTCTGTGGAATAAAAAAGAACGACTAAAGCGGGCTTTAACAGATGACGCTGCGCTCGAGGCGGGAATTTTAAATTGCCTCGTATTTCCGCTTCCGTCCGATACATCAACAAAAAAACACTGCGCACCCGAAATTTCCAATATGTACGGTAAAAATATTACGAAAAGCCCCCATCCTCTATTATACATCATATCAAAATTAAAAACTCTCAAACGCTGAAATCGATACGCTCACTCGCACATATTTAATTAAAACGTGTAGAATTGCCTGGAAGGGCATTACATAAGCGCGAACGCTAACGGATACGGATGCGAGGGGGTGGCTGAAAACTCCCAACAGCCACCCCCGCGCTAAAGGGGGAGGTTTTCTCTGTGCGACAATTCCATGCAGATTTTATCTCAAACATCGTGACAGTTTTCTCCGGGGCGTTCGCGGGCGGATGACGGCTGAAATATTAAAGATGATTGCCTCGAAACCTCGTTAATCCGTTTTCTTTGCTTTGGAATAATTCAGCGGCGCTGATAATACGTTTTTGACTCACACACAATGGGGTTGTAGGCAATTAGCGGGTATCGCGCTCGGCGCTAATCGGATTGTTTTGAATTATGCAGGGGACTCCGCGAGAGGGCGCATTTTCGCTGTACCCTCCTCAAGGGCCCCCAGACACGTCCGCTTTATTATTTACAAGGGCCACGTTACCGCCTAAATAATTCACACCCGTAGGCGCCCGAGAGTGGAAAAATTAAATCCCCCAACATCTAGGCTTAATGGCCCCTAAACGCGTTAACTTCTTGGATCCTATTAACCCGGTACCCTTTACTCTTTTCGACACGATTTAATGCGCCGCGGGGCTAAAAGAAATTTAATTGGGGGGTATTGAAATATAATCCCTTGCCGGCGGAACGCATAATTATTTACCTTAGCTTACAAAATCACAAGATGTTCTACTTTTAATTATTGAGAGGTAATAAAATGTTCTTACGAATAGATTACCTTAGACCAGGGGTTCCCGAACTTTTAAACATTAGAACCCACTGCTTAGAAACCCGATCTGCGACACACTTCAATGCTAAATAAATTATTCAAATTAGATGAGTTGCTAGGGATTTTTTTTATGTATACATACGCATTCACTGTAAATTTTACGACATTGGTTGATTTTTTTAAAGATTTCAATTTGAATTATTAAACGAGGATTTTCCACTCCCAGACTGAGCATGAAGTAAAATTTCGAGTTTAGAAAAGCCTAAAAATTTGGATTGGCCGCGTAGCGAAGCGAAGCGGCCAATCCAAATTAGGCTTTTCTAAACTGGAAATTTTACTTCATGCGCCACGCGTATAAAACACTAAAATATCGTAAAGTTTAAAATATACGGCTTTGGCAATCTAATATGTAGATGTGGAAAAAACGTGCGTTAAATTATGCGCTGAACTAATTATTTAAAACAGTGATTATAGGCAATTCAATAACTCTATCGTATATTGGATTGCCTATGATCGTTGTTGTGTGTGTGTTTTCTTAACTTCACTGTAAATCAGTGTTTTTAAGCGTGGCGCATGAAGTAAAATTTCGAGTTTAGAAAAGCCTAATTTGGATTGGCCGCTCCGCTTCGCTACGCGTCCAATCCAAATTTTCAGGCTTTTCTAAACTCGAAATTTTACTTCATGCTTAGTCTGGGAGTGGAAAACCCTCGTTTAAAAATTAAAATTGAAATCTTTTAAAATAACAAAGAATATCGTAAAATTTGCCGTGTATACATATGTATACCTAAAAGAAACATTTTACTTCATGCTTAGTCTAGGAATGGAAAACACCCGTTAAAAGCCTAAAATTAAAAGCTTTGAAACAACGAATTCCCGCAAACTTAACAAAACGCTGTAATTATCGGGATATGTATACTCAAAAGAAAAATGTCCTGTATGTAGTATATTAGGTTAGGTTTGTTACCAATTTTTAGGTCAAGCTATTTAAAAGTAGTTAATTGTCAGTTATAATCCAACTAACAACTAACCGATGTAAACGACAACCAGCCTAACCTTGAGGCAAATAAACAAACTACCTAGCAACTAATACAACTAGCTTACATTTAATCTAGAGAGATGTCGTTAGATCTCAGATTTTCAAGTTGGATTAGGTCATGATTAACTATTTTATTAAGTTAAATAATTGACAGTATCGACTTTACTTTTATTTCAGGAAGCAACAGATGAAGAAAGAGAAATACTGCAAGACAGTGTACAACGCGCTCTTGTCCTACACGGAGTGCATTCAGGCGTTCAATTCAACGACGTATTTCGAATCCTGGGATCCGGATCCGTTGGGACTTCTAGAGAACAATTCCGTGTATCGCTTCGTGCTGAACAGGAGTGAAGAGAATTCGACAGGTGGAAGCGAGGACGGGCTGCAGCCGGTTTTGCCGCCGTTCGAACTCTGGCAGACCGTGCTTATCGCTATCTGTCTGGCCATGTGTATCATCCTCACTGTTGCTGGAAATATCCTTGTGTTATTGGCGTTCATCGTAGATAGGAACATTAGGCAACCTAGTAATTACTTCATCGCTTCATTGGCTGCTACTGATATGCTTATTGGTATGTTATCAGTGTTCAACAACGTTGATTATCTAAAAGAAGACAATATGCATTTCATGCTAAAGGATGACAATATGCAGTTCATGTCGTTAGTATAAAGTTCTCCTTTTATGTCCAAGCAATTGTAATCTGGACTGATAACCCCCATTATTTGTGTTCACTGTAACTAGAACCAAATTTAATTTCATAGTTCCTCTCCCCTAATAGCTTCTAATAATACCACATTTTCTTCACTAGGTACTGTATCAATGCCATTCTACACGGTCTACGTCCTAATGGGTTACTGGGACCTAGGCCCCCTATTATGCGATCTTTGGTTATCCGTCGACTACACCGTCTGCTTAGTCTCCCAATATACGGTACTCCTAATCACAATAGACCGCTTCTGTTCCGTAAAAATCGCCGCTAAATACAGAAGCTGGAGGACGAAAAACAGGGTCGTATGGATGGTCACGATAACCTGGATAATTCCAGCACTACTCTTCTTCATCAGCATCTTCGGCTGGGAGCACTTTATAGGTTACAGAGACTTACTTCCCGGTGAATGCACCGTGCAGTTCTTGAAAGACCCTGTCTTCAACACTGCTCTGATCATAGGTTATTACTGGACGACGCTTATTGTGTTGTTCATTTTGTATGGGGGGATTTATAAAACGGCTTACGAGATGCAGAAGAAGAGCGAGGCGAAACAGAGGAAGATGCAGAGTATGGTGGCGTTGAGTGCGGGGGCTATGTCAGGGATGGCGGGAAGGGCTGCGGGTATTGGTTTGTCGAAAACTCAAAGCACGCTTTTGAGTCAGGATAAGCCGTTGGTTGTTCAAGCTGCGCCACCACCGGTGCAAAGCCAGGTTATTAAAGAGAATGCAACGGCTGTTGATTCTAATTCAAGCCAGAAGACTAGTTCCACGAAGCAGAGCACCACGACAACAGCAACGACTACAACGGCTGAAACTACAGAGAAAAAGAATCTGTGTCTTCCAAGCTCGCAATTAATTTCAGAGAATGATAAGTCGGAGAGGAGTAGTAGTCCAGCTTTTGAGAGTGATGAGGATAGCACCGCTGCGGGTTTGCAGGAGAAGACTCAGACTACTCAAGTTAGGAAGAGGTCGTCGGTTGTTGGGATCATCGTGCAAATTGGGGCGTCTACTATGTTTGAGAATAATAATAGGGTTAACGGAGGGATTCCTAATGCTAATTCCGGTACTAATGTCGAGGGTAGTGTTCAATCTCCATTGTTGGCGAAGATTCCCGAAGCGGAAAAATCTGAAGCATCTGGATCGGGAACGGTATGTAATAATTACACAATTGATGTGCAAGGTTCACCCTCGCCCCCTCTAAAAATACAAACTAGTCTTGATGTGCAAGGTTCATCCTCGCCCTCACAAATATCATTAAATAGCAACAATAGACTCGATGTGAAAAGTTCACCCTCGCCCTCTCAAAAATCACACAACAATAAACTTAACGTGAAAGGTTCACCCTCGCCCTCACAAAAATCACAAAACATCATCACCCCACCCGCCCAATTTCAGGGTAGTCCCTCACTGTGCGAGCGACCTAGGAGTCTACAAGTGAAGCCCCAACCGACCTACGATTTACTCATTGGGTTAGACGGAGCGGATTTGCGTTACATGGATGAGAGTTCCATCGTAGTCCCCTCTCCAGTTTGCGAAAGCCCCCCTTCATCCGCCACATTACACGAATCCCCGAAGCATGGGGTGAATGCGAACGCGAATGTCTCCCCTGCTAATTCATCCCTCCTACAGACCGCGCTGATCCGAGCCGCTGTCGCCCCCAAAAAGGCCGAGATGACCGTCACCCTGGCAGCCGAAAAAACCATCACCTCCCTAGCAAGCGACTACCAAGAATCGGACAACCGAGACGGCCTCACGGAACCCAGCACCCCCATGGGCGGAACATCCGCAATCAGCCAAACAGGTAACGCCGCGACCCTAATGACATCAATCATGGAAAATAAAAGCCTTACTAACAAAACAGAAACCGAAGATCCCGCGACGAAACGGGACTTCGTGAAAAGCCTGGGCAAGCGCTTGAAGACCAAGAAGAAGAAGGTCGCCGGACCGTTCGCCGGTTTCGGCCGCCAGAAGTCGAAGTCGGAGAACCGCGCCAGGAAAGCCTTCCGCACGATCTCCTTCATCTTGGGAGCGTTCGTCATCTGCTGGACGCCTTACCACATCCTTGCCCTAGTAGAAGGTTTTTGCTCGACCCCGCCCTGCACGAACGGCCACCTCTTCATGTTCTGCTACTTCCTCTGCTACGCGAACAGCCCCCTCAACCCCTTTTGCTACGCCCTAGCCAACCAGCAATTCAAAAAAACCTTCATGCGCATCCTCAAAGGCGACCTACACATGACTTAATCAAAAGAATTTAGGAAAGAAAGAAAGAAAAATAAAACACCAAAAACGGCGATAATCGACCCGGACATGCGCTACCCCGAGCGCTCCGTCCTCATTTCAATCACGCAAATCACTCATATATTTTCTAGTACGTGTTCAGGTCAATAACACAAAAAATAAAACAGACAATAATAAATGTTTAAAGAGATTTAGCTTAGATTAATTTTTAAAAAAATTATTAATAAAAAAATCAGCTTGGAGCGCGCTGGTTTTCGCGGGACCCAATCCTATTTAAAGAAAATACTTGTACATACTATTTCTATACATTGCATATATTTTTTAAGAACGCGCACGTTGTAAATATATTAGGATAGACTGTTGTGTAGATGAGTTTTTTTTTTTTTGGGTACCTACCCGAGTGATGATTGCTAGAAGGTGTGTAGATAAATGATTATTTCTATTCATTCCGAATACCCATATATTATTTATTTTAGATACTAAAATGATGATCAAGTACACTTTGTGTAGATGATATTTTTATTGTTCTTACATACCTAGGTCATAATCAGAATACATCATATAGTTTGTGTAGATGATAACAATTTGGGTAGTCAAGTGATCAAAATTGAATTTGTGTTTAGTATTCCGGCACCAGATACCCACAGACGCGTTTGGACTTCAAGGTCCTCGTCAGTGTGGTCCCGACCCAATGCTGAGGAATACTGAATATTTCTGACTATATTAAGCCAATATGTGAAAACGATTAATGGAATTGATAGCTAACGCCATCTAATGCTCCATAGTGGCATCGCCACTTTGTGCATTCGTGTCATTGACGGTGCCACTATGAAGCATTAGATGGCGTTAGCTATCGAATCCATTAATAGTACTCAAGTGATCCCACTGAGCAAATCTATTTAAGTAATGTTTCATCAACATTTAAACAACGCTTAATGTTGCTACAATGTTGATATACCGTTATTTGTTTGTTTTTTTGCTCAGTGGGATGGTTATTAAATTTTGTGTAGATATGTCTTATTTTGGTTACCAGAATAAAGATCATAACACATTGTATAGATAGTACTTAGTTTGGACGCCCACTTAAGTGATGATCAAAATACCCATGTGTGGATGATATTTATTTTGGGTGCCTAAATGTATACGATATTTGTTTTAATTTGGGTACTAGAGTAATTATGCAGAATATTTTGTTTAGATTATACTCTTATTTTTTATTATTATTTTGAGTACTTGATGATCATCGTTGTTGCATCGTTGTTATTTTTTTTAATTTGTGGTACCTGGGTAGAGATCGGCGGCACCCAAACGGACGGGCACTGAGCCCTGCCCCTCCGTCCCAGCGTCGGCCCATCGATCAGACCCCCTGTGTTTCGTCTCGTAAACCACCCTCAGACACGAAACCGTATTATTTTGAATTTAAAAGAACAAACCTATGTACACTGTGTGTATCCTGTGATAAAAAGTTTGAAAATCCTTTGTATAAAAATGATAACGCTTACCTAAATCACTACCGCTTTTGTATGGTTATGTGCATGCGCTTTACTATTAACAACAACAGAAACGATCCTTAGTAAATTAAAAAAAGATAATATTTAAGGATAGTTACAGTCAAACAAATCAAAAATATGTAGGTTTATAATATGAAACAGCCTTTTTAGATACAATTTTCGGCTTCAGACAAAAAGCACATTTACAACTTCATAACTGTTTTAAAAAGCAATTTACTTGAACAAAAAAAACATGTTTCAACAACTTGTGCCCAAAATATACAAAGTACTTTCCGGGGGTTAAAAAATACGTTGTGTTAATATAGTGAAATAATTACCTTTAATATAGTGAAATAATTACCTAAAAAGAAAAGAATAAATGGCCTTCAAAAATGTTAGTTAATAAACATGTGTATTATTAGTTCTAACTCCTATAGAAATTATACGATATTGTTTTATATCCTCAAATGAAGTGAAATCAATGATTTTCTTTGTAAACCACAACATATCCAATGCACTGCTTTAATTTTAAACCGAATTTGTCAACCTGTTTATCTCTAACCCTCACCAAAACCCCAAGTTTTCTGTATATATTTTAGAGACTTTTACATGCTATTTCAAAAATGTAAGTCTCATTATTTACGCTTTCATTAAATAAGTTGTTTTTGGACTCAATCATTTGAAACCGAAACCACTGAACATAAATAAAATTATTTCATGACACGTTTCCCACAAGTTCTGTGGCTGAAGCTCAGTTTTAGGAGTATTTTAAATAATAAATACTTTTTGCAAAATTTTCACTGCCTTCTCACTGAGCAAACACATTAAAGTAATGTTTAATCAACATTAAAACAACGTTAAATGTTGCTACAATGTTGATATAACGTTATTTGTTTTTTGCTCAGTGGGTTGGAGCTTCTTTTAGTTCCAATTAAAATTAATAAACATTTTATTTAGACGTTTATAGTTTAGTGATTTTTTATTTCGTACGAGAAATTTTTCTTTTAACTATACATATACAGGGAGTTTTTCTTTTAAGTATACATATCCTAATTATATGGTGTAAATCTTCAGATATTCGTTGCTTTTTTTTTAAAGAGATCAATGTGAAGATTTAAACGAGTATTGTCCACTCCCAGACTAAGCATGAAGTAAAATTTCGAGTTTAGAAAAGCCCTGTGAAAATTTGTCGAGGGTCGCGCAGCGACCCGAGACAAATTTTCTGGGCTTTTCTAAACTCGAAATTTTACTTCATGCGCCACGCGTATAAAACACTGATTTCTACTAAAGTTCAAAATATACTTCTAAATCACAATTAAAAATAAATTGCTAAAGCAGGATTGAAAATATACTGCTAAACAATAATATTTTGAAATCTTTGATTCGGTTTGTGGTACATTTTTATATGAAATAATAATTAAACACTTAAATTTGTTTTATCACTTCATTTAAATCTTTAAATAAAGGTGGTACAAAAAAAGTTAAGTACTTCTAAGAATATTTTAAACATGACTTAAAATCAGAGTTTTATACGCGTGGCGCATGAAGTAAAATTTCGAGTTTAGAAAAGCCCAGAAAATTTTCACAGGGCTTTTCTAAACTCGAAATTTTACTTCATGCTTAATCTGGGAATGGAAAACACTCGTTTAAAGCTTCAAATTGAACTATTTTAAAAAATAACGAATGTCGGAAAATTGACAGCGTATGTACAAGGAATTGTTCTTTTCAGTATACATATTCGTTAGCATTTAAGAGTTTCATTCAAAGCTTTTAACGACTGTTTTCCACTCCCAGACTAAGCATGAAGTAAAATTTCGAGTTTAGAAAAGCCCCGTGAAAAATTGTCGAGGGTCGCGCAGCGACCCGAGACAAATTTTCTGGGCTTTTCTAAACTCGAAACTTTACTTCATGCGCCACGCGTATAAAACTCTGATTTTAAGTCATGTTTAAAATATTCTTAGAAGTACTTAACTTTTTTTGTACCACCTTTATTTAAAGATTTAAATGAAGTGATAAAACAAATTTAAGTGTTTAATTATTATTTCATATAAAAATGTACCACAAACCGAATCAAAGATTTCAAAATATTATTGTTTAGCAGTATATTTTCAATCCTGCTTTAGCAATTTATTTTTAATTGTGATTTAGAAGTATATTTTGAACTTTAGTAGAAATCAGTGTTTTATACGCGTGGCGCATGAAGTAAAATTTCGAGTTTAGAAAAGCCCAGAAAATTTGTCTCGGGTCGCTGCGCGACCCTCGACAATTTTTCACGGGGCTTTTCTAAACTCGAAATTTTACTTCATGCTTAGTCTGGGAGTGGAAAACAGTCGTTAAAAGCTTTGAATGAAACTCTTAAATGCTAACGAATATGTATACTGAAAAGAACAATTCCTTGTACATACGCTGTCAATTTTTCGCGCAGCGACCCGAGACAAATTTTCTGGGCTTTTCTAAACTCGAAATTTTACTTCATGCGCCACGCGTATAAAACACTGCTTTCTACTAAAGTTCAAAATATACTTCTAAATCACAATTAAAAATAAATTGCTAAAGCAGGATTGAAAATATACTGCTAAACAATAATATTTTGAAATCTTTGATTCGGTTTGTGGCACATTTTTATATGAAATAATAATTAAACACTTAACTTTGTTTTATCACTTCATTTAAATGTTTAAATAAAGGTGGTAAGAAAAGTTAAGTACTTCTAAGAATATTTTAAACATGACTTAAAATCAGAGTTTTATACGTGTGGCGCATGAAGTAAAATTTCGAGTTTAGAAAAGCCCAGAAAATTTGTCTCGGGTCGCTGCGCGACCCTCGACAAATTTTCACAGGGCTTTTCTAAACTCGAAATTTTACTTCATGCTTAGTCTGGGAGTGGACAATACTCGTTTAAATCTTCACATTGATCTCTTGAAAAAAAAGCAACGAATATCTGAAGTTTTTCACCATATTATTAGGATATGTATACTTAAAAGAAAAACTCCCTGTATATGTATAGTTAAAAGAAAAATTTCTCGTACGAAATAAAAAATCAATAAAATATAAACGTCTACTTAAAATGTTTATTAATTTTAAATGGAACTAAAAGAAGCTCCAACCCACTGAGCAAAAAGCAAACAAATAACGTTATATCAACATTGTAGCAACATTAAACGTTGTTTTAATATTAACTATTTGTCGGAAAATTTCCAGCGTATGTACAGGAAATTTTTCTTGTCAGTATACATATTCGTCAGTTTTTAAGAGTTTCATTCGAAGCTTTTAACGACTGTTTTCCATTCCCAGACTAAGCATGAAGTAAAATTTCGAGTTTAGAAAAGCCCAGAAAATTTGTCGAGGGTCGCGCAGCGACCCTCGACAAATTTTCTGGGCTTTTCTAAACTCGAAATTTTACTTCATGCGCCACGCGTATAAAACACTGATTTTAAGTCATGTTCTAAATATTCTTAGAAGTACTTAACTTTCTTTTACCACTTTTATTTAAACATTTAAATGAAGTGATGAAACAAAGTTAAGTGTTTTATTATTATTTCATATAAAGATGTACCACAAACCAAATCAAAGATTTCAAAATATTATTGTTTAGCAGTATATTTACAATCCTGCTTTAGCAGTTTATTTTTAATTGTGATTTAGAACTTCACTAGAAATCAGTGTTTTATACGCGTGGCGCATGAAGTAAAATTTCGAGTTTAGAAAAGCCCAGAAAATGTGTCTCGGGTCGCTGCGCGACCCGAGACAAATTTTCACGGGGCTTTTCTAAACTCGAAATTTTACTTCATGCTTAGTCTGGGAGTGGAAAACACTCGTTTAACGCTTCAAATTAAACTCTTTTACAAAAACAACGAATATTAGAAGATTTACAGCATAATTCGTGTGCGTATACGTAAAAAAGCAACTCGGCTTTATAGCCTTTAACAAGAACACAGTTTTCTCCTGAGGTAATAATTTCACTATACACCAACTTTCCGCGTATGCGCTTAATTCCCTCTCATATAAAATTAAACTAAACCCTAGCACATTTTAATCAGCTCGAATTTTCTAAGATTCTCTAAGCCTAAAGCCCGACTGTGATGCAATATAATCTAAAACTCAAGCAAACACAAACATTACTTATTTTAAAAAAAAAATACTTGTTGTCTGGTGGTGGGACACTGAGACAGGTTTATTTAAAAAAAAATGCCTGCCATGCTCTTTTACTTCAAACTGTTGTAATATAGTCGGGAACGTGTGTGTTTGTATGTATGTGTAACAGAATGTAAACTGTAACATGTAAATATCGAGTAATTGTAGATGAAATTTTAGACGAACAAATCCCCCCCCCCCCCGAACTAACTAAAACTGGCCTGCCTGCTGCCCCGTTTTCTTTTCTTTTTCGCAATGAAAAAAAGCAATTTGCCCGCACCGGTTCGGTCCCTGATGCACCGTGCATGCATAACCAAAACACAAAACAATGTTTATCGAAGATCAAAGAAGATGTTGAACAAGATTTAGTAAGTTGGAAGAGAATTGTACTGTTGTATAAAGAGATTAAAAATATGTATAGAATTAATAAATTCATGAGTTTTATTCCATACCGACATTTATCCACGCATTTGTTCTCTCAAATAAATCAAAATTTTAATTCGATTACCATTTTTTTAAAATTGAAATTAAGCTTCAATTAAGAATCGAGGATAAAGTGATATGAGTGTTGTAATTGATTCCAATATTTCGTCGGCATTGATGGCTTCTTCAGCGAACTGAAATGTTTTTTTTTTTTATTGAAGAAGCCTAAGCCGTTTACACCCACACAAACGTTTTCATCGTTAGATTTTACTAGTGGCTAAAATCAAGCATATGCAAATTTAAAAATGGTATGTGAACAATTTATTTATTTAATCATGACCATTTATATGATGTTTCTCGTGGTTGGACACCCAAAACGCTGAGATACAAAATATAAAACGCATCTCAAACATTTAAATCCCACCTTAAAATAAAACATGGCCGCATTTAAAACTCGATCGGTTATATAGTTTCCTTCATTAGAAAGTCGATAATATAGGTTCCTTTATACATATCGATAAAATAGTTTCCTTTATTAAGGTTGCGGTTTACTAGAGAGACAAACTCTGCTCAACTATTTGCTAGAGTGAGACAGACCTATATTTCTATTTCCACTTATGCTTAGCAAAATAAAACTATTTTATTTGATTCCAATATTGATGGCTTTTTCAGGAAACTGAAATGTTTTTTTTTATTGAAGAAACCCAAGCCGTTTACACTCACACAAACGTTGTCATCGATAGATTCTACTAGTGGCTAAAAACAAGCATCTGCAAATATAAAAATGGTATTTGAACAATTTATTTATTTAATCATGACCATGTACGATTTTTTTTACGATTTTTCTCGTGGCTTGGCACCCAAAACGCTAAGATACAAAATAAACAACGCATCTTAAACCCTTAAATCCCACCATAAAAAGAAAAACATAGCCGCATTTAAAACTCCATCGGTAACATAGTTTCCTTCATTAGAAAGTCGATAATACAGGCTCCTTTAAAGATGGCGATAAAATAGTTTTCTCTATTAAGGTTGCGGTTTACTAGAGTAAGAGTGGCTAAAATCAATCATCTGCAAATTTAAAAGTGGTATGTGAACAATTTATTTATTTAATCATGACCATTTATATGATTTTTCTGGTGGCTGGACACCCAAAACGCTGAGATACAAAATATAAAACGCATCTCAAACATTTAAATCCCATTTTAATCATGTTTCACCAAGTGATTAATGAGAACATTGTGAAAGATAATTTAAATCCCACCTTAAAAAAAACATGGCTGCATTTAAAACTCGATCGGTAATATAGTTTCCTTTCTTAGAAAGTCGATAATATAGGTTCCTTTAAACATGGCGATAAAATAGTTTCCTTTATTAAGGTTGCGGTTTACTAGATTGAGACAAACTCTGCCCAACTATTTGCTAGAGTGAGACAGACCTATATTTCTATTTCCACTTATGATTAGCAAAATAAAACTATTTTACTTGATTCCAATATTGATGGCTTTTTCAGGAAACTGAAATGTTTTTTTTATTGAAGAAACCCAAGCCGTTTACACTCACACAAACGTTGTCATCGATAGATTCTACTAGTGGCTAAAAACAAGCATCTGCAAATTTAAAAATGGTATTTGAACAATTTATTTATTTAATCATGACCATGTACGATTTTTTTTACGATTTTTCTCGTGGCTTGACACCCAAAACGCTAAGATACAAAATAAACAACGCATCTTACACCCTTAAATCCCACCTTAAAAAAAACATGGCCGCATTTAAAACTCGATCGGTAACATAGTTTCCTTCATTAGAAAGTCGACAATACGGGCTCCTTTAAGGATAGCGATAAAATAGTTTTCTTTATTAAGGTTGCGGTTACTAGATTAAGAGTGGCTAAAATCAAGGATCTGCAAATTTAAAAATGGTATGTGAACAATTTATTTATTGTATCATGACCATTTATATGATTTTTCTCGTGGCTGGACACCCAAAACGCTGAGATACAAAATATAAAACGCATCTCAAACATTTAAATCCCACCTTAAAAAAAAACATGGCCGCATTTAAAACTCGATCGGTAATATAGTTTCCTTCATTAGAAAGTCGATAATATAGGTTCCTTTAAACATGGCGATAAAATAGTTTCCTTTATTAAGGTTGCGGTTTACTAGAGACAAACTCTGCCCAACTATTTGCTAGAGTGAGACAAACCTATATTTCTATTTTCACTTATGCTTAGCAAAATAAAACTATTTTATTTGATTCCAATATTGATGGCTTTTTCAGGAAACTGAAATGTTTTTTTTTTATTATTGAAGAAACCCAAGCCGTTTACACTCACACAAACGTTGTCATCGATAGATTCTACTAGTGGCTAAAAACAAGCATCTGCAAATTTAAAAATAGTATTTGAACAATTTATTTATTTAATCATGACCATGTACGATTTTTTTTACGATTTTTCTCGTGGCTTGACACCCAAATCGCTAAGATACAAAATAAACAACCCATCTTAAATCTTTAAATCCCACCTTAAAAAAACATGGCCGCATTTAAAACTCGATCGGTAACATAGTTTCCTTCATTAGAAAGTCGATAATACAGGCTCCTTTAATGATGGCGATAAAATAGTTTTCTTTATTTAGGTTGCGGTTTACTAGAGTAAGACTGACTCTGCCCAACCATTCGCTAGAGTGAGATAGAACCATATTTTTATTTCCAGCATAAAAAGGTAAACGTAATATATCATGGACATTTTTTTTAATTAATGTTGAGCTAATTGAATGCAGAATGTACGGACACTCTTGAATTTTACGTAGTACAAGTTTTTGTTGCCTAAAAAGGAGTAAATAAATGACTCAAAAAGGAGCTATTTTCAGGATTTTCTTAGAAAAAAACTAAACACCCAAATCGTTTTAAATTGGTGACATTAGAATCCCCCAAGTTTTAAGATTATTTTGATGTATCATATAATATTGTCCCATAATCAAAACATGAATGGTGCTGGAACTAGTGACTAGCAAAAACGTTGGATTTTACCCATAATAAATCGCAACCTTAAGAAGTTGCTAATACAGATTCCTTTAAAGATGTCGGCAAAACTGTGTTCTTTATCGATATTGATAAGACAGCTGTCTCGGGGTAATTTACAGTTTCCTTTAAGAAGCATATTTGCAACACAATGAAATAAAGTTGGCAACATGTTTTTTTAAATTCTGCCGGACTTTTATAAAACAACAAACTAACCTCAAAAACGATAATTTCCTTAAATGTAAATACACAGAACTTGAATTAATAATAATAATTGAAGGGTTAAAATGACGCCCTTGGATTTCAGTGCTGAATTAAGGGAGGTAAAACTACTCTCGAATATTTTAAAAGCTGTATCTTTTCAAGAGGTAAGACAACAATGTTCCACATCAAACATAGTTATAAATGAAGAATTTTTAAAGTTCGCAGTGATGAGACCTTTAGAGGAAGGCTTAAAGATAACCCTCGAAGATACGAGAAGTTGCGAGACTTCCGTTTACATTCCGGCAGATGTTTTCTCAGCCTTCCATGTAAAGGAAGGCGAGGACGTTATCTTTAAAATTAGCCTAAAAATCCTCACAGAGTGTTTGTGTATTTATGGTGACGATGGAGTTTCCAGTCTTAAATTGTCCTACAAAACGACTGGATCACCGCTTTGTTTAATGTAAGAATTCTAAAATAAATTTCTATATCAACATTTGTTACTTTTTTTTGAAAATTTTAAGATTGAAACATTCAGAGGAAAATATCACAGTCGACTGTGAATTAAGCACGATGACAGTTGATGATTGGCGGGAGGTTACTTTGTCAGAATTGTGCAACGTGAATAATGTTGTTTTTAATGGGGAACAATTGGTCAATATATTATCAGACATGGATTTAAGTGCTGAGGAATTCGAGCTTTCGATCGAAATGGATCCACCGGTCTTTAGGATGAAAATGAGCAGTTTATGGGTGAGTCAAGTTATATCAACCTACTTAATAAAAAATTGACAAGTAATCAAAAACATCCGGTATTATAAACAGCACAGGAAATCAAGTTACCCAAGATATCAACAATTGAACTAAAATTAACAGTTTGATGATAGCAATTAAAGTTGTCGAAACTATACTCTCAATAAAAACCTCATTTATAGAAACAAGGTTTAAGGGCCCAGTTGCACCAAACACGTTGAACTGGTTCAACTCTGAACTTGAGTTCAAAATGACATTAGAACAATAGGAACTGTTACCAACGTTTTTGGTACAACTGGACCTAAATGTCTTATTTGTAATATATAAAACTACGAAAATGTTATTCGTGAAAATGCAAACATGTCTTAATAAATAAGACAACTTAAGACGAGTTTTAAATTTGAATTTATCTTGTCTTATTTGTATAAAATTAGTTTACCTATATACAAGGTGTGTATAAATTTGCGGATAATCTACACGTGGTGATATTCTTCGTAAAATTTTAAGCAGTATATCTTAATTCTAAAATGTTGTACCATGCTTCCTAAGCCTTCACGAGGTCCTCAAAGTTTGAACATCCAATCTTTTCATATGTGTTATTATTCGATAATAATTTATTCAGAATTTTATATAGAATATCGTCACGTGTAGCTTATCCGCCAATTTATACACACCTGATATATAAAATATACAGAAAATTAGAATGCATAAATGTGTTTATTTTGTTTTAAAATGAACTAATGGTGATTTTGATAAAAACTCGGTAATAGTAATAATTTTCCAGTGTAAATCTAACTTTTACGAAAAGTACGTTTTTTCGAATTTGAAGCAAATTTTAAAAATTAGTCTGCATAAATGTGTTTGTTTTGTTTTAGAATGAATGAATGGTTGATTTCGATAAAAATTGGAAATAGTAACAATTTTCCAGTGTAAATCTAACTTAACAAAAAGTACGCTTTTTCAAATTTGAGGCAAATTTTGAAAATTAGTCTACATAAATGTGTTTGTTTTGTTTTAGAATGAATCAATGGTTGATTTTGATAAAAACTCGGAAATAGTGACAATTTTCCAGTGTAAATCTAACTTTAACGAAAAGTACGCTTTTTCGAATTTGAGGCAAATTTTAAAGGTCATGAGCTACGCTAGTAAAATTTCCGTTTCAACTGGCACGACGGGTTTATTGGGGATCCAATTGAAGATAAACTCAGCCGAACAACATTTGTTTGTTGAGTATTATATGTCGGCTTTATTCGAAGGAGAAATTGAATAAACCACAAATTTTAACAGTTACATTTATAAATTAAATACTGTGTGATCACAAATCGAAAATACACTAAATTTCTTTAAAAGTGGTAACACTAACCAACTAATAAAAGCCATTAAGGATTATACTGATAAGTATTAAGAAGAAATTGTTATGTTTTAAATAATTTTTATATGTTTTTATAAAATCAAAGAAAATTAAAGATATTTATTATAAAACTTGTTTTCCCTCTCTTATAATTATTAACAAAAAATGCACCTAAAAACAATTATGAACCAAGTGTAACTTTGTTTTTTTAATAGAACCATGTACTTTTTGGCACCATTCGACTCTCATGTTAAGTCTATCGATTTTGTAAAAATGTTGTTTCCATAGACGTACCATGAATCTTAAAAACAGACACGTACGAATAAAAATTATTAACATGTTAGCCGCCAGAACGTATATTGCAAGCATTCCCTGTGAGCCAAGAGGTATTTTGTGTTTTCAGACAATGTATAATGATAAATTAAATTTTATGCTAATAAAACTCTTCATCAACTTTATTTCTTGTATAGTAGATGCTCGATTATGTGAATGATATCAGACAAGCACATTATTGAAAGTTTACATTAGCAAACTTGACTTTATTTATAAAGAAATTGCATAAAAGAAAATTTGTATGTTTATTTAAAAGTAAACTATAAATAATATAATATGTATGTATAATATTAATGCCCGGTATTATAAAACATTTTATTTCCTAAATTAAATTTACTTAAGGAATAAATTAATTTATTCCAAAGATTTCAGTATTATAAACAGAAAATAACTTTGTTTGGCTAATAAATCTCCCCGAGTGTTTTCCACTCCCAGACTAAGCATGAAGTTAAATTTCGAGTTTAGAAAAGCCTGAAAATTTGGTTTCGTCACATAGCGCGGAGCTACCAAACCATATTTTCAGGCTTCTCTAAACTCGAAATTTTACTTCATGTGCCATGCGTATTTAACACTGAAAGCACTGAAATATTGTGAACAAGTGAACTTCAATTGAAATCAGTGTCTTGTACGCGTGGCACATGAAGTAAAATTTCGAGTTTAGAAAAGCCTGAAAATTTGGTTTGGCCGCTCCGCGCTACGCGACCAAACCGAATTTTCAGGCTTTTCTAAACTCGAAATTTTACTTCATGCTTAGCCTGGGAGTGGAAAACACTCGTTTAAGTCTTTTCTAATTTCTAATAAGCTATCTTTTTCTTGTTCTGTGTAATTCTGTCCTATTTCATGGTTATTCTCCATAATTATAAGGAATTATACTAAATTTCCTATTTGATTGACAATTTAATTTGAAATATTGACAATTCAATTTAACAAATTGGTGGTTCCAGCTATGGCCACAATGAAAATGTATAATTTCGGTCTGTTATCTACTAATTAAATTATTTATTTCTAGAATTGCTAATTATTTGGTAGGTTTACTTTATAATATGCAATTTTATTTGCCCATTAGTTTACTAGGTAAATAAATGTACTCCACAAATAGTTATCTAATGATTTATTAATCGTTTATAATACCGGGCATAAATATTAAAAATATAAATTTTACATTATTGGAAATATTTTAGTTGGTGTAAATTTATGCTTGGCAATATTTAATATTCTATATTTATGAATTTTCTGTTTACATGACCGTGAAGTTTTTATTACCAGGTGTTTACATAATCGAGCGTTTATTGTATTTATTTGGCAAATAACCTGTACAAGCCAACAGAATCCATTACACATGTAAATATTCTAATTTAGCAGTCATTTAACACCTAGAGATCGTAACTATCGTGACTACAAAGCGGCAGTTATACAGCAGTCCATAGGGACCTGGCAATTAACGTGTTAACAAGTCAAAAGTAGCCCTAAAGATAAAATTTGCAATAAATTTATATGTTATTTGTAATAAATCGTTTTAAGCTTTATATGACATACTGACACATTACTATTAGAAAACATTAATGCCCGGTATTATAAACGATTAATAAATCATTAGATAACTATTTATGGAGTAAATTTATTTACCTAATAAACTAATAGGCAAATAAAATTGCGTATTATAAAGCAAACCTACCAAATAAATAGCAATTCTAGAAATAAATAATTTAATTAGTAGATTACAGACCAAAATTATACATTTTCATTGTGGCCATAGCTGGAACCACCCATTTTTTAAATTGAATTATCAATATTTTAAATTAAATTGTCAATCAAATTGGAAATTTAGTATAATTCCTTATAATTATGGAGAATAAGCGTGAAATAGGACAGAATTACACAGAACAAGAAAAAGAAAACTTATTAGAAATTATAAAAAACCTTAACGAGTGTTTTCCACTCCCAGGCTAAGCATGAAGTAAAATTTCGAGTTTAGAAAAGCCCGAAAATTTGGTTTGGTCGCGTAGCGCGGAGCGGCCAAACCAAATTTTCAGGCTTTCCTAAACTCAAATTTTAATTCATGCGCCACGCGTACAAGACACTGATTTTAAGTGAAGTTCACTTGTTTACAATATTCCAGTGTTTAATACGCGTGACGCATGAAGTAAAATTTCGAGTTTAAAAAAGCCTGAAAATTTGGTTTGGTCCCTCCGCGCTACGCGACCAAACCAAATTTTCAGGCTTTTCTAAACTCGAAATTTTATTTCATGCTTAGTCTGGAAGTGGAAAACACTTGTTTAAAACTTTAAATGGAACTAATTTAAAAAAAGCGTATGCATAAGTATAAAAATCCCTAGTTATGTCTGACTTGAAAAACTCTAGATCTTTGACTCCTTAGAATGTCTTGTGGTTCGAGTTAATCACTGTCAGGGAAGATACTATAGGCGAACTTAAATCTGACATGGATGATATGATAGACATGATAACCGTAATGAAATTAATAAATACAAGTAGTAGAATCTAAAGTAATTATAATAATATAATACACTTTTGACTTTTAACTGTCAAATTATTTAGAGAATAAAATTTACTTGGTAGAAAAACAAACAAATAATTTACTGAGGAGATTTATTAGCCAAATAAAGTTATTTTGTGTTTATAAAACCGACATCTTTGGAATAAATTAATTTATTCCTAAAGTAAATTTTATTTAGGGAATAAATCGTTTTATAATACTGGGCATAAATGTAGTTAATTAATTATCGACAAGCACAAATCAGGGCAAGCTTTTATTTTGTATTTTTTTTACATGCATTGTTTCACAATCAGTTCTCTAAATATTTCTGCAAGCATCTGTTTAATCTTACCTTTTATGTAAATTTGTCTGTTATCTCCCAAACCTGGGATTAATCGTTTTTTTTTTTGTATAGTAATATTGCACTTAAACATTTAACACATTTGAACTCATACTTTTCTTACCAGTCATACCAATACTTAAAAAATAAACAAGTTTATTTGCAGGCAACATTTTATAAAGTTGAAAATTTCGGTTAGTTACTTCAGTAAATAAGGTGTAGACTATGATATTGTTAATAACGAAAAATGTCTTAAAACCCTTAACAGCACTTATTGCATTATCATTATAAACAATATAATTTTGAATACTGAATAAATCATAGAGAAATTACTTTTAAGATAATCGAATTGTAGGCCATGACAATAAATATACGCAACCCAACATACACAATACTATTGTAATACAGTCGAAGTCAATATTAAATTATTCTTTCGGAATACGAATTAATTTTACATTTACAAAAATTTTTAACCACATTAATTTTTTTAAATTAATGTATTGTTTCTGCCCCAATTAGAATAATACTTAACCTTATTTTCACCGGCTCGTTGGTCTAGGGGTATGATTCTCGCTTCGGGTGCGAGAGGTCCCGGGTTCAAATCCCGGACGAGCCCAAATGTGTATATTTTTTGATAATTGAAGAAAAGAAACTTACGCACCTGGTATGAATAAAAAAAAGAACGTCATCGATAGTATTAGGACAATTAACTTTTAAAGATCAAATTATTATCATCGGACTTTCATTTTCAAATAAAAAAAATGGTGATGTGTCCATCATAGTACTTTCCCCCGTAAATTGCGTATTAAATCACATTTAAAATATTTGTAGCATTATTATTTTCAAAATGTCTTCAACTTTTTGATAACTACAACTTTTATTTGAAACATTTTTCAATTGTATCAACACACACTGAGACAAACCAATGACTAGATAAAAGAACATTATTTATTAATTATCTCAAAAACTAAGAGTGCTATGACAAAAAGTAAAGATACAAAAAATCTTTAATATTTTATTACCTACAACTTTTATTTGAAACATTTTTCAATTGTATCAACACATACACTGACACAAATCAATGACTAGATAAAAAACACTATTTATTAAATATATCAAAAACTAAGAGTGCTATGACAAAAAGTGAATCTACAAAAAGTCTTTAGTTTTTCATTTCCTACAACTTTTATTTGAAACATTTTTCAATTGTATCGACACATACACTGTCACACACCAATAACTAGATAAAACACACAACTTTTGAAATATCTCAAAAACTAAAAGTGCTATGACAAAAAGTAAGTGAACAATACATCTTCATTTTGTTATTATCTACAACTTTTATTTGAAAGAATTTTTTGTTTGATGAACATTTATTGAAAAAATCTGAAAAAACTGAAAAACGCTAAGAGTAAAGTACCACTTCTGGTTTTCCGATTTTCACCAAAAGCTTTTCAGTTCTTCCGATTGTAACAAAAAGCTTAAGTTTCAAGTTTCATCTCGATATCTTTGGCGGTTTTTGCGGTACAGCGCACACAGACTCACACACAGACACACAGACAGACAGACATTTTTCAAAAATGGTCTTATTCGACTCAGGGGACCTCAAAACGAATATTTCCGGTAAAATTTTTGATTCGAAAATTTTCACGAAAACAATACTTTCCCTTTGTATTACATACGGGGGAAAGTAAAAATGTTGCTTTCCTTCATGTAAAAGTCTGTTTAAAATGATATTTTAATTTATCAATCGATATATTTATAGTATTCCACATACAGTGATTTTTTGTTTTATATTTAATGGAAATAAAGTTGCTTTAAATTCTAATTGAATTATTTCTTTTCGAAAATATATTTTAAGAATATTTTTAATTTTATGTTGCAACATACACAATATACAGGGTGTTTTTTTTCTTTGGTATTACAGGGTATAGGCCATGGATTGATTTCTTTAAGCGTTCGTTTTTGTTTGTTTACATGTCATAAAATTCAATATTAATTACGTATTGGTTTTGATATTCCGTTGTTAACGAAATATTTTCGATCATACTTTTTTAAAAAAGGAGTCTAAAATGAATATTTTTCAAAACTAGAAAAAATGAAAAATTGGTAGTGCTATATTGAGGGTAATCAAAATAAAGACACAGCTTTAGAACTATATTTTAAACGTTATCCGGGCAGCGACAGCCAGAAAAAGAAATATTTCAAAGATTATATCACAATTTAAGTAGGTATGAATTATTTGGATACCCAAGGGGTAAGATTTACAAAAAGGAAAATAAAGATCCGACGGTATCTAGCCGTAATATTGAGAAATATATTGGCACAAGTAAAATTTTAAAAACGTTAAGCAAGCATAAGTATAAACCGTATAAAATAAGAAAGGTTCATAACTTGCATCCTGGACATAAAGAGCGGCATTTAGAATTTTTAATCGACAGAACTATCGATATTGGTCAAACATAAATCCACATCAGACGGTCGTCAGGGTACAACAAGGACGGTTTGGGCTAATGGGTAGCGCTAAATTTTGGAAGAATGTGTAATAATCGAGTTGAATAACATGCCATTGGCTATAAGAAATAATGTTTATTTGCAACAAGACGATGCTCTAGCGAATGGTAGCCATATGGCAAGGCACTAACTAACTGTCACATCTATCTAATATCCACATCTATAACGCCAGTCGTTCAGTTACAAGCCGAGTCCAAAAATGCATCGAGCAGAATGGAAGACAATTTCAGCACCTTTTGTGATTGAGCACCTACATATATAAGTATATGAGATAATTGTTGATTTGTTATTATAAATGTTTGTTTGTTTTTTGTAGTTATTGCTGTTTTAGTTTATAAATATTTCAATACTCTTGTTAACTGGGTTTTCAATATACCTATTAAAAAGAAAAGAATAATCATTCAATTCATGGCCATCTAAGAAATCTTTTTTTTTTGTTTTTTGGTATTTTAGCTATTCAGGACAAAGCAAAATATTAAGTATTACACATTGTTGCTATCACAAGAAAACAAGCAATGTTTTGAGATACTCAGATACAGGGTGTCCCATTTAAGAAAATACTAGTTGTAATAATATCTCAAAAATTAAAACATTTATATATATATATATATATATATATATATATATATATTATTAAGTACACCACTGGATTCATCTAAATTTTGCTTGTATCTCCATAAATAACCGAGTCATAAGAGATAATAAAAACCGACAGATTTTGAGAATCACCCTGTATCTCCGAAACCAATCTAGTTAGCGTAGATCTGATTGCGCTATTAACCTAAACACTAAAAAAGAGAACGGGACACATCTTAGTTTTTTTTGTATCTCGTACCGTTTAGCCTATACCCTATAATATCAACGAAAAAAAAACACCCTGTGCGCTACGCGACCATACCAAATTTTGAGGTGTTTCTAAATTCGAAATTTTACTTCATGCTTAATCTGCGAGTGGAAACACTCGTTAGAAGCTTCAAATTTATTTTACAAAAAGAGCGAAAAAAACAACAGTTTTTCATACAAAAATTAATTTATTAAAACAAAATATTAATTTAAAAAACAGAAAAAAATACAATAAATTATCACATTAATACCATTCAATCAATCTTCTTCGATCCACTCTTAAAACCCTGTATCACGAAACCCAGCTTCAAGAATCCGACGGAAACCACGAAATTGAACGTAATCAATCCGAACCTGCCAAGCCAGGTCAGTTCGTAGAAAATTCCGTAAATCCACCTGCCCATTTGGAAGTACGTTAAGAAGAACTGCGCGAAATACACAAACCCGAAAATCGACAAAATGTGGACAGCCGTTTTAAACTCGGGTTTGGGCATTCCCTTTTTGGTCAGGAGGAGCTCGCCGAAGAGCACCAGGAGGATGTTCGTGTGAATGGAGTGGTTGACCCACCAGGGGGCGATCGCGTCGGCGGATTCTGGTAGGACCCACTCGCGGTTGATCCAGAATAAAGTCCAGAACATTATAGCTACGAACAGGGTCGTTGGGAACATGATGGCGTTGTAGAGGTAGCCCTTGTATTTTCTCACCTGTAGGGCTAGTTTGGATTTTTTTGTTGATGTGAAATCGGTCATGTCTGTGTAGAGGGCTAAGAAGAGGTAGATTGTTTGAATTATCTAGAAAAAAAACAGACAATGTTTACTAAGGTTAGGAGATTTTAAAATTAAAGTATTCTTAAACATATTGTAATCCCACTGAGCAAAAAACAAACAAATAACGTTATATCAACATTAAACGTTGTTTTAATGTTGATGAAACATTACTAAATGGATTTGCTCAGTGGGATTATTCAAATATCTAAATATTCGAATATTTAAATATTTGAATGTTTTAGAATTAATGTTCGAATACTTAATTTTTTTAAATTCCCAGCCTTAGTGCGATTCTTTTTGCAATCCACAAATGATTTGTCTTGTAAAGCCAAATTCAAACAAACTCCAATGTCCGTCGGGGCATTAGCTCGAGAAGTACTTGTTTCAATAGTGTTTGAATTTGTCTTTGTAAAGCTTCTATTAGACGACACTATTTATTTGTACAAGAAAATAGTATACTATTTTCTATCATGATGTACCAAATAAAACGTGTCCTATTTCCATTATACAACACTGTACAAGAATCGCGTTTTGTCATATTTTGTGTATTACACCATGATAGAAATTAGTGTACTATTTTCTTGTACAAGAAAATAGTGTCGTCTAATACAAGCATGAGAGAATTGCGAAAATAATCGCACGCTTAATACATTAAATACATCAATATTCTTCTTTTAGTTACGTGAAGTGTTTTCTAATAATTATTGTAGTAATTCCTTCCTTCACTTATTATTTTTGTTATGCTATTGAACAGAGCTGGGCAGGATTCGAATCATTCAGGATTCGAATCCTTTTAGAGGATTTAAAAGAGGCATTCGAATACTTAAGTTCAACTGGATTCGTGATCCCGATTCGTTACATTTTTTTAATAGGATTCGTATTCGAATCCAAATGTTGGTGATTCGAATCCTTATAAAAGGATTCGAATATTTATAAAAGGATTCGAATACTTACAAAAGGTTTTGAATCGTCAAAAATAATTCGAATTAATTGTGAGGATTAACTTGAAAAATTTCTTTTGTGTGTTTTTAAATGTCTCGTTAAATCATTGTTTTATACGCGTGGCGCATGAAGTAAAATTTCGAGTTTAGAAAAGCCCAGAAAATTTGTCTCGGGTCGCTACGCGACCCTCGACAAATTTTCACGGGGCTTTTCTAAACTCGAAATTTTACTTCATGCTTAGTCTGGGAGTGGAAACGCTCGTTCGAAACTTCAAACTGAATGCTTTGATAAGAACATTGAATGACTGAAAATGTTTTTAAAGATAATATAGTTTTCAAAATTTTGTTTAATATTATTTAAAGTTAAACTGACATGGTAGCCACAATCTGAAATGTTAAAGTTTTCAGGAATTTCCCTGATTCAAGATTTTTTTCCTGCCCTTTTAATATAACTTTCTTCTGTGGGGAACCCCCATTTTGTTAAATTGTTTTCATCGTTTTTGTCAATATTTAAGTTAATTTTATAAATTATTACATGTTTTGTAATTTTCCTGCTGATTTTGACAAATTTATTAATATCATATGGCTTTTTTGTTAGTGTTTTGATCAATTTGAATATAATTCCATAACTTTTCTCTGACTTTCCCGGTTTTAATGATATTCAGTGAGTTTTTTATTTATGTAATTTTCATGCATTCTTAGATTTTATAATAGAGATAAATTTGAAGTTTTGAACGGGTGTTTCCACTCCCAGGCTAAGCATGAAGTAAAATTTCGAGTTTAGAAAAGCCCCGTGAAAATTTGTCGAGGGTTGCGCAGCAACCCGAGACAAATTTTCGGGCTTTTCTAAACTTGAAATGTTACTTCATGCGCCACGCGTACAAAACATTGATTTGAAGTGAAGTTCAAAAACACACAAATACATCTTCAATCAGAGTAACAGGGAATCAGATATTTAGTCTGTTATTAAAGATGTTCAGTGTTAATAATAAATAATTAGGTTTTGAAGATTTTTGTAAAAACAACCAATAACGATATTTATATATTAATGGAAAATAATAAAAATCCATAACTTTTCTCTGACTTTCCCGGTTTTAATGATATTCAGTGATTTTTTTATTTACGTAATTTTCATGCATTCGTAGATTTTATAATAGAGATTAATTTGAAGTTTTGAAGGGGTGTTTCCACTCCCAGGCTAAGCATGAAGTAAAATTTCGAGTTTAGAAAAGCCCCGTGAAAATTTGTCAAGGGTCGCGCAACGACCCGAGACAAATTTTCTGGCTTTTCTAAACTCGAAATTTTACTTCATGCGCCACGCGTACAAAACACTGATTTGAAGTGAAGTTCTAAAACATACAAATACATCTTTGTCTGTTATCAACGATGTTCAGTGTTAATAATAAATAATTAGGTTTTGAATATTTTTTTCAAAACAACTAATAACGATATTTATATATTAATAGAAAATAATAAAATCAAAAAGTATTTATATTCGTGATTCAAAAAAACATGATTAGAATCTTTGATTCGAATCATATTTATCTTGTGATTGGAATCATATTAGGTGATTGGAATCCTTTTTACGCGGATTCGTCCCAGCTCTGCTATTGAAAATAAACACCGTGCTCGAAAAATATTAGGTGATTCGGATTCGTGATTCGAATCCTTTTTACGAGGATTCGTCCCAGCTCTGCTATTGAAAATATTAATAATAATAATAAACATTCTTTATTTTATAGTTCTCCATGACATACAGATATACAAACATATATTCTAATAATATGGAAAAGAGCTTAAAATAGGGTCAAAATAAAGCAAAACGAGAAATATATATATATATATATCAAATTCCTAATTCATTAATTGAATAGGGTTCTAATTCGCACAGATAATTAAATAATTGTTTTTTTTAATAAATTTAAATTCCATATTCCATATTTCCATATTTTTATACATGAATAAAATGTGCCTCTTTCATATAAAGTCAACCTGTGTTTGGGAATTACATACGTATTGCATTGCCTAGTGTAGTAATTACTTTTCATAAGACTATCTGAGAAGTAGTAAGAGTGCTTTTTCAGAAATATAACACATTCATACATATAGATAGATGGCTGGCACTGTAAGTAGACGTTCGTTTTTAAATGTTTGCCTGCAGGACTCTAGATAATGCATATTTTTCATAACTCTGAGAGCACGCTTTTGAAGTATAAAAACTTTATCTAGGTTTGAGCTGGAGCCCCAAAAGATTATACCATATCGTAGAATCGAGTGTATATTACTATAATAAAAAATCTACTTATGAACGAATTGGTACTTTTTATTAATATGCGTAATCCAAAAATATTTTTAGATATTTTGGAGCATATATTGGCAATATGTACATTAAAATTTAATTTTGTGTCTATTGTTATTCCTAATACTTTTGCATCGCTGTTTAACTTATATCTAATTCCATCGAGTGTTAAATATTCTATATTTAATGATTTATTAAATAACAGATAGCTTGATTTGGCTTCATTTAATACAAGTTTATTTTGCTGAAACCAATTATTTACTATTTTCATGCTTTCATCACATGATGTTGTGAGTTGGTTCAAGGTGTCTCCTTTTACTACTATATTTGTATCGTCGGCATAATTTATGACCTTACTATTATGAACGGCCTTACTTAAATCATTTATATAAATGATAAAAAGTAATGGCCCTAAAATGCTTCCTTGCGGGATTCCTATATTTAATTTACGCTTCGATGAGAGCAGTGTATTACCATTGATAGTTGTTATTTTTGTGCAATGTTCTTATTTTGTATTATTTCAATGTTAAAGAGGTATCTCGTGAATAAATAAATAAATAAATGATATCTGTCGCGTAGGTAAGATTTTATTATATCATTTACTCGTCCTTTCAGGCCATACTTTTCAAGTTTTAACAGTAACGTCTTGTGGTCTATGCAGTCGAATGCCTTAGTAAGGTCTAACATAATACCACATGTTATCTTCTTGTTATCAGGAGCTATTACTATTTCACTGATATATTCAAATATTGCGGTTTCGGTATTCTTGCCAGGAATAAATCCATGTTGAGCATTGTCAAAAAGTGCGAATTTATTAAAAAAATCAATTATTCGAGTTGCAATTAGTTTTTCAAAGATTTTTGCCCAACTAGATAAAATATTTATAGGCCGGTAGTTATGAATATCGTCACTATCACCCTTTTTAAATATCGGCGTGATGATGGAAAATTTGAGAATATCGGGAAAAGTTCCCTCTTCAAAACAAGAATTAATAATATGACACATAGGAGAAGCCATTATGTCAATACAACTCTTTATGACTACCATTGGAATTTCATCATAACCAGTACTGAATTTAATGAAATAAAACACTTTAACTTTGTTTGTATAACACACTATTTTTATTTTCGTGACTGCAGTTTCGGCAATTCAACTTGCCATTATCAAACAGACACTCTGTTTGATAATGGCAAGTTGAATTGCCGAAACTGCAGTCACGAAAATAAAAATAGTGTGTTATACAAACAAAGTTAAAGTGTTTTATTTCATTGAATTAACATGTATAACGAAGTAGAAGCCTCCACAGTTCATAATTTAATTAGTACTGGATTTATTAGAAAATTGTTGGACTACACGTATTAATTCATGTTCTGTTACAGGATGTAGTTATATCGAGTAGGGATTGTGTTTAACATAGTCAACCCCGTAATTGTAATTCAAGTTTGGTACTAATTTATCTGCAATACTATTAAATAAATCATTAAAATGGTTTGCCAGTGTTTCAAAATTATCAGTAGTTGGTAATCTATTATTTTTGGCTCTATCAATGTTTTCAGAAATTACATTCCATATTCCTTTTGATTTATAATTTGAAATTAATAGGTTATTTTTTATTGATTCGTTTCTAAGATGTTTCAATAGTTGATTGTATTGTTTTTGTTTTATCTTCAACTGTGCCATTAGATTTATATTTATTCTTGACATGCTTTGCAATAAAACTAACTCCTGCCTACATTGTTCAATTTCTGGTGATTTCACAGAATTATATATTTTGTTGATTTGTTTTTTTACTTTGGGAAAATAACTATTGAAATACCTTATCATTAAACTTGATAAATTTTCAAACTTAGAATTTACAGATGACGATTTATATATATCAGAAAAATGTTCCTGAGACAAATTCTCACGAAATTGACTAATGTTATCATTATTTATTACTCGTATATACTTATCAGAGCTGGGCAGGATTCGAATCATTCAGGATTCGATTCCCGGATTCGAATCCTTTTAGAGGATTCAAAAGAGGTATTCGAATACTTTAGTGAAAACGGATTCGTGATCCGGATTCGTTACATTTTTTTTAAAAGATTCGTATTCGAATCCAAACGTAGATGATTCGAATCCTTATAAAAGGATTCGAATTCTTATAAAAGGATTCGAATCCTTATAAAAGGATTCGAATTCTTATAAAAGGATTCGAATCCTTATAAAAGGAATCGAATCCTTATAAAATTCGAATCCTGATACATGGATTCAAATCCTCCTAAATAATTCGAATCATCGCTATTAAAGCTAGGATTCGAATTCGATTAATTCAAATACTTAAATATTCTAATATGAATATTTAAATCACTAAATTATTCATATTTGAATATAAATATTAAAATTTTCGTATAATTCAAATATTTGTGAATGCATATTTGGTTACTTAACGATGAAAAATATCCAACGTTAATAGTATATTTTTAACCTCACTTGAAATCAGTGTTTTATACGCGTGGCGCATGAAGTAAAATTTCGAGTTTAGAAAAGCCCCGTGAAAATTTGTCTCGGGTCGCTGCGCGACCCTCGACAAATTTTCTACGCGGGGCTTTTCTAAACTCGAAATTTTACTTCATACTTAGTCTGGGAGTGGATAACACTCGTTTGAATTTTAAATGTAACTCATTTAAAAAATCGACGTATGTAATATAATAAATCATTCATTGAAATCATAGAAAAAGATGCAAAATTTTACCTAAAATTAACTTTTAGAGTTAACTTTATAATTTATTCGGCTCTTAATGGGTGAATATTCTATTTCTAAAAAAAACCGTTTTTATTTAATATTAAAGTTGCATTTAATACAATAACAAACTGTGAATAAGTCGACATGAATCTAGAAATATCAAAAATCTCGACATGTAGAAAATCTTGACGGTCCACTCCCAGACTAAGCATGAAGTAAAATTTCGTGTTTAGAAAAGCCCCGCGTAGAAAATTTGTCGAGGGTCGCGCAGCGACCCGAGACAAATTTTTACGGGGTTTTTCTAAACTCGAAATTTTACTTCATGCGCCACGCGTATAAAACACTGATTTAAAGTGAAGTTAAAAACGCACTGAAAACCAACCCAACTTCGATATTTTTTTAAAATTGGATGTTTTCTTTCCTATCCATGCTGTAAACCTTCAAATATTCGTTGTTTTCTTGTAAATAAACTTCGATTCCCTGTAGTCCTTCGGTCTCCGAAGACCATGATTGGTCCTTCGAGCTGTAGCCTTTGTAAATTGGTAATAAACTTAGTAATCTAGAGTAATCCATTAATTTGAAACTTCTAAGAACGAGTGTTGTCCACTCCCAGACTAAGCACGAAGTAAAATTTCGAGTTTAGAAAAGCCCCGCGTAGAAAATTTGTCGAGGGTCGCGCAGCGACCCGAGACAAATTTTCACGGGGCTTTTCTAAACTCGAAATTTTACTTCATGCGCCAGGCGTATAAAACACAGATTCAAAATGAAGTTCAATAACACATATATCATCATTAATTAAAATCATTATATAATCAGATATTTAGTCGGTAAATGAACATGTTTGTTAATAGAAACTGATGGAATTAAATATTACTGGTTGCAAATAATAGATTCAAATTTATTTTTAAAGGATTTGTATCCGTGATTCAAAAATGAGGATTCGAATCTTTGATTCGAATCATATTTTTCACTTACGAATCCTTTATTCGAGTATTCGTGATTCGAATCATATTAGGTGATTCGGATTCGTGATTCGAATCATGTTTTTGAGGATTCATCCCAGCTCTGATACTTATGTACCTTCTTATTCTCAACAGTAACACTTAACTTCAATATTTGAGCCATATGATCAGAGAAGCCGGTGTGAACGACTTTAATTTCATTTATTTCAGTTATATTAGTGATAATGCTATCCAAACAAGTACTATGAACACGGTGTTCGAAAAAAATTGTTTTAATGCCTCCCTCAACAATATTTAATGTTAATTATTGTAGTAATTCCTCTCTTCGCTTATTATTTTTATTATGCTAGATGGAAAATAATAAAAATAATAAGAAAGGAATTACTACAATAATTAACATTAAATACTGTTTAGTGGGGTATTAAAACTCTTTTTTGACTTCTATTATAAAAGTAGTTAATTTTTAAAGAACTTACAAGATTCCACGTGGTTATGTATCTAGGTCCGAAAGCCTCCATTTCTTTCACCCTAGGATCTTCAGTCTTCGAATAATCCAAATTCGCTGCCAAATATTTCAAAGTAAAAGCGTGATGCCCAAAAGCCAACGCGTGGAACGCCAAATTCGCCGTTCTCAACAACATTTTCGTTCCTTCTTTAAATGCCACTCAAATTTCCAACAAAATGCGAACTGTTTGCTTCTTTGAGAAACTTTTGCAGCTTCCGCTTAAATCCCGAACACACACTGAGGTCTTTATGAAGCGAGCGATTTGTTAAATACGCAAGATGATTTTTTTTTTCTTCGACATTGATAAAGAATTTATTTTATCGTCGTGTTTACGAAACCCGGTAATTAAGAAATTCGTTATCGCATTTCGAACCGGACTTACGCGGTCCATTTTTCTTGCCGGAGACGGATTTTATTTTCTCTTAGATAAAAGCCTCCGTACGTAAGAGATGCTTCTTATCACCAGGACATTGTCTGGTCGCGATAATGAGTATAATTATTAGATAATGTTTTTGTTGATAAGAGGTTTTGTAATTAACTCAACGAGCATTGAAAGTAAATAAATAATAGATTGCAATAAAAATTACCCAAATTATTTTTTTAAATTCAACCCACTGAGCAAATTCGTTCAAGTAATGTTTCATCAACATTAAAACAACGTTTAATGTTGCTGCAATGGAAAAATTGGATTAGATATATTAATAGATCCTATTACAAGTTTAGTAAATAAATCTATAAAGTCTGGAATTTTTCCTGGTGGTCTAAACATCGCTAAATGCGTTCCAATATTTAAGAAGGGAGATAAATCGGAAATGAATAATTACCGCCCAATATGTATCCTTCCAATCCTTTCTGAAATTTTAGAATCAGTGCTATGTGAGCAGATGACATGTTATTTGGAGCTCAATAAAATATTAACAAATTCTCAATTTGGTTTTAGGCAGAACAGATCCACTACCAGGGCTGTTAAAGAGTTCACAGACTTTACAATAGACGGTTTTGAAAACGACGAAATCGTTGCAAGTTGTCTGCTTGATTTAAGTAAACCGTTTGATTGTGTCACTCATACATTATTGTTACAAAAACTTTATTTTTAAAATTTCAGTCCGCACAGTTGCAAGTTAATAACATCTTATTTAACTAATAGAAAACAAAGAGTACTCTTAATAATATATTGTCTGAAGAGGAAAATATCATACACCGGGTTCCTCAAGGCTCTATTTTGGGCCCACTTCTCTTCTTAATATATATTAATGATCTACCTTTTCAAATCAAACATGGTTCAACAATTCTGTATGCTGATGACACAACAATCTCTTTCAAGGACAAAACAATCGAGCGTCTTGAAAACAAACTTCATGCCGAAATGAAGTCGTTTAAAATTGAATGATAATAAAACCCAAACAAAATTTTTTTCTCTCAAAAGAAATTTACCTTTAAATAATACCTTAATAAAATTCTTAGGAATTCACATCGACTCTAAATTAACATGGTCTAAGCACGGTCAACATCTGGAAACAAAACTTGCTCGCCAAGTATGTGTTCTTATAAATTTGTCAAGATCAATTACAACGCGAATGTTAAAAAATATATATAATATACTCCACTATTTTGGCAAATATCTTCCGCTTACAACGTCGCGCGGTAAGAATTTTAGCTGGTATAAGCTACAGAACCGACTGTAGGCAATGCTTTAAAGATCTTGAAATTTTAGCAGTTCCGAGTATCTACATATTGGAATGCATTATGCATGTCAAAGATCATATGGAGAGATACAAGTGTAACAAATCTTATCATGTGCATGATACCAGACTAAAGAATAAAATACGCATAGATGCCTTCAGACTTTCTAAAGCAAAAACTGGCACACGATATTATGGCGTAAAGTTTTTCAACGTTCTTCCAATTAGTGTACAGGTTTTACAAGCCAAAGATCTAAAAGTGTGGTGTAAATCGTTCCTAGCAAACATGCTTTTTATTCCTTAGATGAATATCTTAGTTCAAGTGATTTTTAATCAAACCATAAATGTGTACTGTGTATTGTTATTGATATTATTAAGTCTCATTTTTGATGTGTTTTGTTTCTCAAGTTTTTATTATACAGAGAGTTTTATGTAATACCGAACATTTTCATAACGAGAGTTTTTCTTTGAAGTATCCATATGCATACGTTGCACATTTTCCGATGCTCGGTTTATTAAAAGAATTCAATTTGAAGCTTTAAGCGAGTGTTTTCTACTCCCAGGCTAAGCATGAAGTAAAATTTCGAGTTTAGAAAAGCCTGAAAATTTGGTTTGGTCGCGTAGCGCGAAGCGCGGAGCGGCCAAACCAAATTTTCAGGCTTTTCTAAACTCGAAATTTTACTTCATGCGCCACCGGTACAAAACACTGATTTAATGTAAAGTTTAGCGGTGTGTTTTAAACTTCGTAATATGTCAGTGTTTTGTACCGGTGGCGCATGAAGTAAAATTTCGAGTTTAGAAAAGCCTGAAAATTTGGTTTGGCCGCTCCGCGCTTCGCGCTACGCGACCAAACCAAATTTTCAGGCTTTTCTAAACTCGAAATTTTACTTCATGCTTAGCCTGGGAGTGGAAAACACTCGCTTAACGCTTCATATTAAATTCTTTTAATAAACCGAGCATCGAAAAATGTGCAACGTATGCATATGAATACTTAAAAGAAAATTCTCGTTATGAAAATGTTCGGTGTTATATAAAACTCTCTGTATATGGTATAATGGTTTTTAATGTGTTACTTGTAACTGTCGTTATTATCTGTGTTTTTTATGTTAATCTATTTAATCATTGTTTTTTGTTATTTTATTGTAATTATTAATTTATTTATTGACATTTTACAATTATTTCAACATGTTCACTGTAATCGCTCGTTCTAAATATTTTATTAATAAACTTGTTTGTAATTTATAACTTTTAGCACAGAGGAAAGAATAACAGAGTAATCACGCCTGTAACTCGGAATCCACAGTTTGCATAGTGTAGCCATCTCTGAGGCAATTATCAAAGCATCCACCTATTAAAACCTTCAACCAAAACAGTTTCCTGTAATTTTGATGGCGATTTAAGGCACAAAAACATATGTTGAAGGATGATTCGTTCATTGGAATGTTAATGTAAACATAAATATACTCATATTTCAATAGACCCATACACCAATTTACTGCTGACTGACAGATGTGAAATAAAAACATTATTGTTTTAATGCGTTCAGTTTATAGATAATTTGATCTTTTATATCTCCACTAATATATAGCCACAGAGTAAACAATAATATTGTTTCCTCTGCGATTACGCAAAGTTCTCCGCCACCGCCGAGGTATTACCTGAGAACTAATTATATCAATCAGGCACGGATCCACGGGAGAGGGGAGGGGGGGTGGTAACTGGGGGAGCTTATAATATAATATTTAAAAAATAAAACGTGTATTTTGAACGGTTTATTTTATGATTATCGGTGTTCATGAGGGAACAAGAGTGATTAAAAAGAATACGTTTTTTAAACATCTCATTAAATCAGTGTTTTTGCGCGTGGCGCATGAAGTAAAATCGAGTTTAGAAATGCCTGAAAATTTGGATATTTTGTTTATTGTATAATCAAATTTAATAAATAAAATTGATGATTATTTAATACATATATTGTCTTTGGAATTAACGCCTACAATTTATTGTTCCTATATAAATATTCTTGTAATGAAAAATATTAAAATTAAGTAAGTATGTAATATTTAAGTGTACATTTTCCGACATTCTATTGTTTATAAAAGTTCAATTTGAGGCTATAAACAAGTGTTTTCCACTACCTGGTTAAGCATGAAGTAAAATTTCGAGTTTAGAAAAACGTGAAAATTTGGATTTGCCGGGAGGCAAACACTGAAATGCTTTTTGTAATATTTTCAAGTTCAAAATTGACATTTAAGCGAATTCCATGAAGGTTTACTAAATTTTAAAAAAAGCTAAATAATCTATACAGGGTGTCCCGATTAAGCAGCCCATGCATGGGTATCTTCTAAATGGTAAGAGATAGAGATTTGGTTAAAGAAGAGAAAATATGCAGGACGATGAGTACTAGCTATATCCGTTATATAATTAACAAAACAGTTGAAAGTTCAGACCATACTTATTATTGATGATAGAAGGATAATATTTTGACATTATTTCGTCACTTTTTTATGCTATTTAATAATATGTAGTCAGATTTATCATAAAACAAATATTTTCCAATATATGCATACTAACTTCATTTTTTTATATGGGCGTCAAAGTTGGCCATGACCTAATTTTATAGATTTTTAATTCTCTTTAATTTGGTATATCATATGATATGTTTATTTTTTCAAAAACAAATAACGCTTTATGTTAGTATTGTTATTGTTATTATTTCATTTATTTTGGTATATTCATAGCCAACTTCAAATACTATGAAAATATCGTCCAGTTTTTCTATTAATGAAAACAAACCTACCATATGATACATCAAATTAAAAAAGAAATGTCTACAAAATGATATCATGGCCAACTTTGACGCCCATATAAAAAAAAAATGGTGATGTGTCCATCATAGTACTTTCCCCGTTTAGATTTAATAGTTTTGAATTAAATGTAATTAAATATAAATTAATAAAAAAGAAAAAGCAACCGGCCACTGCATTTCAACCCGGGACCTTTCGATTATGAGTCGCCGCGTTACCGCCTGCGCCACGACACTTCATGGCCTATCGATGTTATAACCAACAATAATTATCTAAAAAAACACTATTTTTAAATAACTCCTAAACTAAGAGTGCTATGATAAAAAGTGAATATACAATATATCTTCATTTTTTATTGTATACAATGTTTATTTGAAACATTTTTTAGTTTTGTGAATATCTGGAAAAAACTAAAAAACGCTAAGAGTAAAGTAAAGAGTAAAGTTTCCTTTCAAAAAGCTTAAGTTTTAAGTTTTATCTCGATATCTCCAGCGGTTTTTGCTCTATATCGTTCTATCATCAATAATAACCAAGTTATAAAGGAAAATAAAAAAATGACAAAAATCAGTTTTTTCGCAATGTGCTCTGATGGTTCAACTTTTTTGTTAATTTAACACTGGGTATAGTTGGTACTCATCGTCTTGCATATTTTCTACCATTTAACAGATCTGTATCTCTTGCCGTTTAGAAGATACACATGCATGGACTGCTTAACCGGGACACCCTGTATATTGAAACTATTTTTCAATCGTAAGTATATATGCGTCTTGAAACGGACATACTGTATTTTCTTTATAGAGAGCAATGAATTATATTTTTATCACAACTTTTATCGATTTATTTAATATAGTTACATTTTTTAGTAAAAATAATGCATCATACGACTGTTTGGAAACCCATAAATCTACTGATAATTTGGTTTAAAGTGTTCGTTTTCAAGTGTTCACTCGCCCCACAGATGATCTAAAAAAACAGTCCAAATTCGTACCCTTCTTATCTGCCTTTGTCCTTAAGCCCTAGAAATCAATTACTAAGGATGTAAAAAATACATAGAAAAATATTTGTAAAAGTACCCTCTTCAAAGTACTTATAGGAAATCGTCAGTGAGAAATATTTTAAGAAAAATAATCAGTATGTTTTTCGATCTCCAGTGTGCACGTTAACGGTTTCTAATTTTATACGGACAAACTATAATTTAATTAAGTATAGTGAACATTTAGTGTTTTTACATAATAGTTGTAGTTCTAGTGATATTTAGTTGTAAAAATATGGCTAATTATTTAAAATGCGCCTATCGTGATTGTGGCGCGAGGAAAACCGAGGATGTACACTTCTTTACATTTCCTGTAAATAATAGCGAAAGATGTGATCATTGGTTAAAAAATTGTGGTAATATGGATCTCTTTATTTTGTCCGTAAAGAAACTTTCTTCAAAGCGCCTGTGTAATAAACATTTTCGAGCAAGTGATTTTACAAATGACCAACAAAATAGACTGTTAAAATCAGCAATTCCAAAACCATTTGACATAGTATTAAGTGATTCGGATTCCGATTTAGAAGTGTTAAAGCCCATTCACATGTACACCCGAAAATTGGAAGAGGATTTGCCATCTACATCCAAAGAAGTAAGGTTTTTAACCCCAAAAATAAACAAACATTTTTAATATATGACATAATAATTTACTTTTTTTTATATATCATATCCATATATGATATGACATTCGTTGATTCTATAAAAGAGTCTAATTTAAAATTCGAACGAGTGTTTTCAATCCCAGGCTAAGTATGAAGTAAAATTTCGAGTTTAGAAAAGCCCCGCGTAGAAAATTTGTCGAGGGTCGCGCTAGCGACCCGAGACAAATTTTCACGGGGCTTTTCTAAACTCGAAATTTTACTTCATGCGCCACGCGTATAAAACACTGACATATTGTAAAATTCAAAAATAGTAGCCTTTATTTTTTTCGGTTGATTGAAAAATTATATTGAATATTAAATTTTATTTATAAAATCTTGGCAAAAACTTGAAACCTGTTACAACATTTAAAAAGAAGTGGATTAATAAGAAATCGTGGAAATTAGTGAAAAACCTATTTAAAAAATCTATAAATATAAAACTTGGATTTGTGTGAGTGTTTTCCACTCCCCGATTAAGCATGAAGTAAAATTTCGAGTTTAAAAAACCCTGAACATTTGGATTTGGCGGCACGAGTGAAGCGAGTTCAGGCTTTTCTAAACTCGAAATTTTACTTCGTGCGCCACGCGTACAAACACTGATTTATTATGAAGTTCAAAAACACATAATCGATCTACTATTTTTGTCAGAAGTATAGTTAAAGATGTGAAATAAATGTACATGATGTTGATATGATTTACCAAAATACCGGTACATTTTGAAGAGCAATTTTTGCGATTAACCGGTATGCCGTTATTCCAATCCCTACCTGTATCATATAACTGTATTTATTTTAATTTAAATTCCATTACATGAGAGTAAAAACTAGATTTCAATATTATATGTGGAATTAAAAATTGAATGGTGTAGATTCACGCTCGATTTGTTTATTTTGATAAAATAAACAAACCGAGCGTCATCATTTTTCGTTCCGTCGGTACCGTTAGAGAGGAAAAAATATAAACATTCCTCTGCGGATCCGATATACAAATGAATTGGGAAGAGTAGGGAAACCTAGTAGTTACTCTAAATCAAACGCCTGCTGGGTGAGCCACCTGACAGAGCCGCCCCCCCTGACCCCGCACAGCCAGCGTGAATACTCTGTTACTCCATACTCTGTGCTTTTAGGTATTATTGTGATATCTGCTGTAGGATGTATAATTCAATTCAATACTAAACTTATGCTGAAACGTTAAATAATTATATATTTTGACTTGTGTAAACACTGTAATAGCACTAATAAATATTATTAATGTTTATATAACGTTATTTGTTTATTTTTTGTTCAGTGGGAAGATAATTTAAGTCTGAGAATTTAAGGTTGTTTTAAAAAGTTCATGGTATAATTGCAGCACGTGAAACAAAAATTGCAAAGAATCGAAAAATAAACATACAAGAAATGTTTCTTTGAAAGTATACATATCCTCATGCATACTCTGTAAATGTCAAGTATTCGTTGTATTTTTAATACTGTTGAATTTGAAGCTCCTAACGAGTGTTTTCACTCCCAGACTAAGTATGAAATAAAACGAGTAATTGCTGTATTGTTCGAAACGCCCAGACGGGGGCTCCAAGCCACCCCCTTGGCTAGGCCCTACTGCTGCTTCGATATCTACGTTTATGATTCATAGCTGACTCGACTAACCCAGAGATTCTCAGCCTTATTTTGTTAACAGTCGGCACGCAAACACAAATAAGAAAATTTAAAGGCACCCTGCCCTAAATTTTATAAGGTATTTATACTATATACGGGGTGCCCGTATTTCGACAGAATGTATGGGGATCTCAGTTATTTGGAGAGATAGAGAGTCAGTTGAATTAAGGCAAAGTTGCGTATTTTAGGGCCTAACAATAATCGGAAAACAAATTTGAAATATCTTTTTTTGTTTTCGAGATATCAACAACAAACTGATTTTTTTTTAAATTGTTTTTATTTTTTTATTCAAAAATTACTGAACCTAGACATTTAGAACCTTGACAATATACCAACAAAAAAATGCAGTTTTTAATAAGGAATTTAGTAGCATATTTTTTCTAAGATAACTATCACATTTACCCGGGGACAATAGCCAACTTTGGTTTTCTTAAAGAGTGCCTCGGAAACAATCACGTCATATCTGGTAATCAATAAAATCTTGACAGCAGTTAATCATTGTTAGCACTCAAAATTAATTAATAACTGTCAATCTTTTGTAATAATAATAATAATAATAATAAGTACCGATTATCACATAAAAGTCGCAAAAACTAAATTTACTCTATTTTTATTATAATTTTTGCAAAACTATTTACAAAACAAGTAATTCTTGCATATTTTCGCTACATCTTGGTAAATATTGATCACCATTACATCTAAGCATTATATATTTTTAACTTTACTGTAAATCAGTGGTTTATACGCGTGGCGCATGAAGTAAAATTTCGAGTTTAGAAAAGCCCCGTGAAAATTTGTCTCGGGTCGCTGCGCGACCCTCGACAAATTTTCTACGCGGGGCTTTTCTAAACTCGAAATTTTACTTCATGCTTAGTCTGGGAGTGGAAGACACTCGTTAGTTTTAAATACATCACAACCATTAAATATGTATCGTCAGATGCCCGTCTTCAGGGATGATATGTAAGCAAATTATGGGTCCTAAGAGTTGTCAAATAAGTGAGTTACTTAACTGTTTCCAAGGCGCTCTTTACAAAAAACAAAAGATTAAAATTTTACATATAAAATGTACAATAAACTATAAGTGTGGTACATCATTGAATTCAGAAAAAAATATTCTTCCAAAAAATATGTAAATCCAAAATGGCGCCTTTAAGAAAAACAAAAGTTTGCTATGGTCCCTCGGTAAATGTTATAGTTATCTTAAAATAAAATATATTACTAGATTAATCGTTGTAATGTCAAAGTTCTAAATGTCTGGATTTAATAATTTTTGAATAAAAAAATAAACAAGATAAATTCAAATTCAAAACTACACTGGCGAAAGAAATTAACGCATCACATTAATTTTTTTAATTTCAAAATAAAGTTTTGATGTTTAAAAACAAAAAAAATAACAACAAAACCAACTGAACTATAATAATGATTTTCAGCACATTTTCTTTCATTAATGACTAAAATAATGTCATAAATAAAAAGAGGAAAAAAGTTAACATGTGATTATAAGACTTAATATCTAGTGTTTCCTCCTCTTGCTCGAATAACTGCCTGACAGCGACGGCTCATACTGTTAATTAATGATCCAATTTCATCCTGGTTAATATCTTCCCAAATTTCCTGCAATCTTTGTCCAAGCTCTTGTTGATTGCTTGGACGCCGAGGAAGTGCTCTAAGGCGTCTGCCCATCGCGTTCCATAGGTGTTCGATCGGATTAAGATCGGAACTCCTGGCTGGCCATTGCATTGTGTTGATACCCACTAGGTCAAGATACTGTTGTACAATTCGGGCACTGTGTGGTTTTGCATTGTCATGCATAAACAGGAAATCGTTTCCTCCAAAGGGAGCAAAAGGCATTACGGATGGTTCTAAAATGTTTGCAATATAAGACGCTGCCGTGATGCTTCCTCTTGGTATGACCACCAACTCCGTACGAGCCTCTAAAGTGATACCACCCCACACCATAACAGAGCCTCCACCAAACATAACAGTCGGAACAATGTTACACTGCCACTGCCGTAAAGACAAAATCTGGACTCGTCGCTAAACATAACATTAGCCCAATCGGCCTGTAACCAGTTTACATGTTCTTGCGCAAATGTTAACCTGGCTCTGCGATGGTCTGCGGTTAATTGTGGTCCTTTTGCCGCTGTTTTCGGAGTTAAATTAAAACCACGTAACCTTTTTCTGATGGTAACGGAACTTACATGAACATTGTGGATCTCTGCGAGCATATTTTGTAGCCTAGGAGCCGTAATAAACCGTCAGCGTAACGTCTGCATCATTAAAAAACGGTCTTGAACAGCAGTTGTGGCCCTTTTTCTCCCTTGTCCTGGCCTTCTTGAGTATGCCTGAGTTTCCCGATGTCTCTTCAAGACACGGGATACGGTCGATTGATTAACACCAAGACGCTGACTGATGTAACGCTGACTCCTACCTTCTTCTGCAAGTGTAACCACAATCACAGCTTCTTCACTGCTTAAATTAAGATTCGGACGTCTATCCATATTCATTCTTCACTATTTAGCACTTAATTTTACCAATTACTTGAAAACAAACTCAAAAAGAAATTTTATATGAACCTTTCTTACAGTCAGAATAATAAAAAGTGCTTCATTTTATTTCTTGACAGAAAACCATGAGAACAAAAGACAAAACACAACATGTAAAACAGCATGCTTGATAAGATTTCTTATTGTAAAAATATGTTTGTGTTCAAAGAAAACTCGATTCCAAGATATCAAAAAAATCACAAATGATGCGTTAATTTCTTTCGCCAGTGTATTTGAATTCGAGAAAATAAGCTTACGCTTCTTATAGTTTGCACACTTTAAACATAATATATAAATTAATTTAATCTTAATTATTAATTAAGACATTGTTTGCATTTTCACGAATAACATTTTCGTAATTTTATAAAAAAATAAAAACCAAATTTCCAAAAAATCCGTTTTTCGACAATATTTTAAAAACGAAAAAAGATATTTCAAATTTTTAGATTATTATTGGGCCTCAAATTACGCAACTTTGCCCTAATTTAACCAACTCTCTATCTCTTCAAATAACCGAGATCCCCATACATTCTTTTGAAATACGTCATTTACATATTCCTTGAATTGAATAACTTTCTCATTTATCACTTGGTGAAACATCATTTAATGTCATTTACATTTTTTTAGTGATTTAGGTAAAAACATGAACATTATAGTTACATTGATCTAACATTAATCAGTAGGTTAATAAAACAAGACGTATTTTGCACAATCACCAATAACATTAACCTTAATTACCATCACTTATTTCTTAACAATTAACTCTAAGCATCAAAACATGTATGAAATACATTAAAGAATTTTACATAATTAATTTATGTGGAATATATTTATAAGCCCTGATAAAACACGTGGCGTCGTCCGTAATTTTGATAATTGGCGAGAAATGATGTGGAAAATATATATGGTGGAATAACATAACTCGTTTTTTAACGGTTGTTCGTGCCGCGGGAAGCGACCATGACCAATATGATGGTCACTTGCGCTCTGCGCGACTAAAAATTGAGCCAGACATGCGTGGATGTTCCACAAAACGAATAAATCAAGTTGACGATTGGACCGATTGAACAGTAAAGTGGAATTCGCGTTTTATAGGTGAGTAATTATTTGACAATACAATTTATTACCATCGAACAAAAAATGAAGCAATAAAAATGGTCAAAATAAAAGGAATATAAAAAAGTTGGTTGAATTTAAATAAAATTTGTGTGTATTACGCTATAAACTGATAGCATTTTATAAGAATTTTAAAGCCTCTTTTAAGGTTTAATAATACAGCAGACAATACAAAAACTAATATTAGACCCATATACAGTTCTATTCAATAAAAAAACGTAGAAGTGCTGTACCAGATTTACACAGTATTTCGTAGGTCAGTTATCAAATTTGAAACCTCTCAAGGCCCAGTTGCACCAAAAACGTTGAACTTGAGTTCAAGCAGAACTGTAGTTCAAGATGACAGTTCCTATTGTTCTAATGTCACTTTGAACTCGAGTTCAGAGATAACACCGTTTGAATCATAATCCGCGTTTATAATGTAAAACAGTAGGTGTACGCTTTTTTACTTTCCCCCATATGTAATACAAAGGGAAAGTATTGTTTTCGTGAAAATTTTCGAATCAAAAATTTTAGCGGAAATATCTGTTTTGAGGTCCCCTGAGTCGAATAAGACCATTTTTGAAAAATGTCTGTCTGTCTGTCTGTGTGTCTGTGTGTCTGTGTGTGAGTCTGTGTGCGCTGTACCGCAAAAACCGCTAAAGATATCGAGATGAAACTTGAAACTTAAGCTTTTTGTTACAATCGAAAGAACTGAAAAGCTTTTGGTGAAAATCGGAAAACCGGAAATGGTACTTTACTCTTAGCGTTTCTCAGTTTTTTCAGATTTTTTCAATAAATGTTCATCAAACAAAAAATTCTTTCAAATAAAAGTTGTAGATAATAACAAAATGAAGATGTATTGTTCACTTACTTTTTGTCATAGCACTCTTAGTTTTTGAGATATTTAATAAATAGTGTTTTTTTATCTAGTCATTGATTTGTGTCAGTGTGTGTGTTGATAAAATTGGAAAATGTTTCAAATAAAAGTTGTAGGTAATAAAATATTAAAGATTTTTTGTATCTTTATTTTTTGTCATAGCACTCTTAGTTTTTGAGATATTCAATAAATAGTGTTTTTTAACTAGTCATTGGTTTCTGTCAGTATGTGTTGATCCAATTGAAAAATGTTTCAAATAAAAGTTGTAGTTATCAAAAAGTTGAAGACATTTTGAAAATAATAATGCTACAAATATTTTAAAAGTGATTTAATACGCAATTTACGGGGGAAAGTACTATGATGGACACATCACCATTTTTATTAAATAAAACTGTACATGGGTGTAATATTAATTTTTGCTAGGTACCTTTTAGTTTATTAATAGACTTGAGAAGACAGTTTGAAAACATTTTCAGTACATAAAGAAATCGTAAGTTTTGACGTTTCATGAAAAAAGAAAAAGTAAATGTCATAAGTTTTTAACTAAATTTTTAATGTTTTCCCTCTTGTTCGCCCACCTCCTACCCCAGGTCAAAATCCCAGCTATCCACTTAGCAAATCCATTTAAGTAATGTTTTATCAACATTAAAACAATGTTTAATGTTGCTACAATGTTGATATAACGTTATTTGTTTGGATTTTGCTCAGTAGGTAGTGATTCAAAATCGAGCAGAACGTGCCTGTTCGTGGCACCTTAAACTGATTATTTCTGCAAAATAATCAAGAAAAAACTAGAAAAAACAGTTGTTTTTTTTTAGAAATTTTTAAATGTAAATCTAGTTTCCTGTGTTTGATTTGGCGTTGAAAAATATAAATTATTATTAATATCTATCATATTTGATTAAGAACGTTAAACTACAGCTAATCAACAAAATCTTTAACATTAATAAAAAGAAAGGTAAACATACTGTTCTACACAAAATGAAACACTTCCCACTGAGCAAATGCATTTAAATAACGTTTCAACAACATTAAAACAACGTTTATGTTGATATAACGTTATTTGTTTGTTGTTTGCTTAGTGGGTTTGTATACCAAAGAAAATAATTAATTAAATAAAATAAACAAAGCTGGAAAAGCAAATATAGTGGAAATCGGGAGAGATGTCCTATGACTCATTGATGTTGAATATGTGGTTCAAATTTTTTAGAGAGTATGTCGACAGTTGTATCTGCAACGATGTTTTCTAGTTCTGTCAAATTTTGACGTTACATGACAATGTCATACTGTTTAGGTCGCGAGTATATTAGTGCTCTTTCTTTTAGAAAAATTTTAAATCATAACTTGTTGTGAATTTGTTCTTTTGAGTATACATATCCCAATTACGTGTTGTAGATTTTGAAATATTCGTTTTCTTAAAAACGATCAGTTTGAAGTTTAAACAAGTGTTTTCCACTCCCAGGTTAAGCATGAAGTAAAATTTCGAGTTTAGAAAAGCCTGAAAATTTGGTTTGGTCGCGTAGCGCGAAGCGCGGAGCGACCAAACCAAATTTTCAGGCTTTTCTAAACTCGAAATTTTACTTCATGCGCCACGCGTATAAGACACTGATTTCAAACGAAGTTTACTCATTCACAATATTTCAGTGCTTTTAGTGTTTAATACGCGTGGCGCATGAAGTAAAATTTCGAGTTTAGAAAAGCCTGAAAATTTGGGTTTGTATACCAAAGAAAATAATTAATAAAATAAAATAAACAAAGCTGGAAAAGCAAATATAGTGGAAATCGGGAGAGATGCCCTATGACTCATTGATGTGGAATATGGTTCAAATTTTTTAGAGAGTATGTCGACAGTTGTATCTGCAACGATGTTTTCTAGTTGTGTCAAATTTTGACGTTACATGACAATGTCATACTGTTTAGGTCGCGAGTATATTAGTGCTCTATCTTTTAGAAAAACTTTAAATCATAGCTTGTTGTGAATTTGTTCTTTTGAGTATACATATCCCAATTACGTGTTGTAGATTTTGAAATATTCGTTGTTTTCTTAAAAAAGATCAATTTGAAGTTTAAACGAGCGTTTTCCACTCCCAGGTTAAGCATGAAGTAAAATTTCGAGTTTAGAAAAGCCTGAAAATTTGGTTTGGTCGCGTAGCGCGAAGCGCGGAGCGACCAAACCAAATTTTCAGGCTTTTCTAAACTCGAAATTTTACTTCATGCGCCACGCGTATAAGACACTGATTTCAAATGAAGTTTACTCATTCACAATATTTCAGTGCTTTTAGTGTTAAATACGCGTGGCGCATGAAGTAAAATTTCGAGTTTAGAAAAGCCTGAAAATTTGGTTTGGCCGCTCCGCGCTTCGCGCTACGCGACCCAACCAAATTTTCAGGCTTTTCTAAACTCGAAATTTTACTTCATGCTTAGTCTGGGAGTGGAAAACACTCAGTTTAAGCTTCAAATTGAACTCTTTAAAAGAAAGCGTATGCATATGTACACCTAATAGAAAATTCCCTATATTAACAGATTAATCCGATAACTGTTTGCCAAATCTACTGAATGCGCATTCGATTTAACTAACATTTTCGTTTGAGCTTACACAAAATCAACATGAATGTATTATTTATTTCTGTAAACACCTGAACTATTTAGTAGATGTGGAAATTGGAATTATACAATTAATTAAAATTATTTGTGGCTGGGTTTTTGCAGATTTAGTTTTACAAAGACATTGTCAAAATGTGACGTTTAATCTTAAAACTTTAAAGCTGCATGCCGGAACATACGTTTTCGCATGTTTTATTTAAAAACCATAACAGACATATTATAAAGTTTTCTGTCTCTTTTCACACACTGAGTGTGAGTGTGTCTAATCTGATGACATCAAACTATTTTCGTATTACATGTTTTGGTGTAGAAAGCACTACAAATCAAGAAAACCATGGGACACCTCTCGTCAATCGTACCTTAAATACTTCACGAATAAAATAAAATGAATTCGTTAAATTGTTTAGAATAGAACGCGAAAAATGCCCAACCCAACGTGTGTTGCTACTATTATAATCAATGAGCTCGTTCATCAAAATGTTCAACATTCAACATGTTTGGATTTGTTTGTGATGTATGTTGGTATATAATGAACGGTACGCTGGTCGGTCTATTTTGTACGATTGCAAAAATCGCAAACACGTTCACGATTAACAATCCGGTTATTAGAGAATTCTGCAACAGTTGGCAGTAATCTCCCATCTGTTGTCTTTGATGAACGGGCCCATTTAGTGCATATGAAATGAATTTTACTTGTTTTAACATTACTCTAAATCAAGGCTGTCTAACACGCGGCCCGAAGCAAGTGTGAATGTGGCCCAAACGCAAATTGCCAAATTCGTTGTGAGGGAAAAGAAGCAAGTGTGAATGTGGCCCAAACGCAAATTGCCAAACTCGATGTGAGGGAAAATATAGTATGTTCAATAAAATAAAATCTCTAGAGTGCCATGGAAAATATTGTAGGTTGGCAACTATGACATTATACATTATAATTATTATGTTTGACGTTTTATATGTCAACTCCTAAAGCGTGTAGCCAACTTCAATTTTCAAAAAGATAAAATCATGGCACTCTAGAGGTTTTTGTTTTATTGAACATACGATATGTGGAACAGTACTTATTGTGAGTGGAAACACAGGGTGAGTCGGGAGGAGCGCACCAAACTCTAGGAGTGTATTATACACGTGAAAATAATGTAAAAAAACTAATTTGTTCTTATCCGATTTTCATTTGTTTTCAAGTTATGGCGTAATTAAAAATGTTCATCTAGCTTTCCACTTCTATCTGAATTTTAACATTATCAAAGTATGCCATGTTCGAGGCTTATAAACATTTGATAATTCTGACGTTTTGATGAACTGTCAGTGTACGGTGAACAGTAACTGATCGTTTAAGTTCGAATTAATGTGATTGTTAGTGTTGCAAAATGCCACATACTTATTCAAATTTAGAATATGCAAATATGGTGTTTGTATATGGTTTCTGTAATGGAAATGCTACAGCTGCTGTTGAAGAATATCGTGAACGTTTTCCACACCAAAGACATCCTGATAAAAACATTTATTAGAGTTTTCAACAAATTGTGCGAGACTGGTAAGCTTCCCAGTGCTAACATAACATATGAGCGCGCTGCTCGACAAGGTTTTGTAGAAGTAAAAAAGATTCTGCATCTAGTAGAAGAAGATGCAACTACTAGCTCACGGAGAATTGCCACTCAATTGGCAATTCCACAAAAAAGAGTGATGAACACGCTACACGAGCAAGGCTTATATCCTTATCACGTTCAGAGAGTACAGCACCTACAACCAGGGGATTACGCTAACCGTACGGAATTTTGTCGGTGGATAAATAATAATCATCGTAATGTATCGAGTATACTCTTTACGGATGAAGCTACATTTACCCGTGATGGCATTAACAACACTCGTAACTCTCATGTATGGTCTGATGAAAATCCCCACGCAACAGTCGAAAGCAATTTTCAACATCGGTTTTCTGTAAACGTGTGGTGTGGTATGGTTGACAGTTATTTAATCGGCCCTTTCATTTTGGAGAATCGTCTCACAGGAGGCAACTAACTCAATTTTTTACAAAATGAATTACAAGGCCTGCTAGAAGATGTTCCTATAAATATTAGAATGCAGATGTACTATCAGCACGATGGAGCTCCTGCACATGTCGCTCGTCAAGTCAAGCAACATTTGGACGAACGTTTTCCAGGGCGTTGGATTGGTCGTAGAGGTCCTATTAATTGGCCTGCAAGATCTCCATACCTCACACCACTAGATTTTTGTTTATGGGGCTGGATGAAAAATGAAGTCTACAAAATAAAAGTGGACACACGGGAATCACTAATTAGACGAATTGAGAATACTGCAGCCCATATAAAAGAAGAAAGAAATGAATCAATTGGGAGAGCAACAAACGCTCTTCGTAGACGAAGCAGACAATGTTTAGAAGTCAATGGCGGTATTTTTGAACATTTGTTGAAAGAACGCTATGATTAAGAAAATTTTTTTGTATAATAACTTGTTTATTTGTTAATATGCTATAACTTGAAAACAAATAAAAATCGGATAAGAACAAATGATTTTTTTTTACATTATTTTCACGTGTATAATACACTCCTAGAGTTTGGTGCGCTCCTCCCGACTCACCCTGTATATAAACTAGCTGTTTTATTCCGTTTTAAGCGGCACAGTAAAGGCAAAAGGTTGGACACGCATGCTTACAAAAAGAAAACGAATACTCGTCACAATAAAAGAATGAGAATTAAATTAACACCGCTTACTTTTCTGAAGTCGAAATAACGCTGGTCTCCAAAGCTCATCCGGAAATATTTATTGCTTTAAAATCAGCAGAGAGGAAATCCTGTTGAAGATTCACCTTTCCCAATTTACCGCCAGCCATTTTCCTTCTGCCCGAAACGCCGCCAAGTTTTCAATCTTCACATCAACACAAAAAACTATATAGACAACACACACTTATAAACCGCACAAGAATTCCATAATGAATAAGCTAACAACACCATATTTAATCCGCGAGTAAAATTTACTAACAAAATTATGAATTTATTAACAAGGGTTTTCTTGCAATATGTCGTCGGCCCATGCAAAACCGGCATTCGTTCGACTTTCGACAAAAAAGTAAGTAATATTAATTTAATTCTCGTTCTTTCATTTTTACTAGTATTCGTTTTCTTTTTGTAAGCAGGCATGTCCAACTTTTTGCTTTCACTGGACCGCTTTTGCTAAATTCGACTTGTGTTAGGCTACAATAAGTAAAATATTTGTGCTGTGAATAGCCCCGCAGGGACAAGTTAATTAAAATAAGGTTGGCAACAAACACGTAGTTCGCGAGTGACAATTGCAGTGCTGCGTTTTTTTAAAATTCGTTCGTATTGTCATCAACCTTTGGCAAGTAAAACTCAATTAAAGCTAAAATCGACTAACAGTGCGTTATTCCGCGCATTTTGATATACAATTCAACCACAGAACTACACTCGACCGCAAAAAAAAGGCGCCACTTGAAAATTCACGTGTTTTCGTGAATATTCAAACAGCCATAACTTCGGTCGATGTGGATGAAATTTGATGAATTTTTGAGTTTTTGGAACGCTTAAATTTCGTTATATCCACTTATGTGTCCTTAAAGAGAAAATTAAGGACACATAAGTGGATATAACGAAATTTAAGCATTTCTGCATTTAAAAGTCCTACCAACAAAAAAATGTTCAGAATGTTAAAAATGATGAAAGTTGAGAAGTTATACTGTGCCCAAAAAAAATCGTAGCTCTACTTCAAAAAAAGCGCAACAAAATTCCATCATTTTCCTTTGAAATAAGCGAAAAATCATGTCGATCCAATGATTTGGCTCGAAGTTATGGCAGTTTTTTTAAAAAGTGTATGCATAACTTAGCGTCAAATTTCATTTTGCAATGAAAATGCAAAAAATTGTCACCCAGCCAAAACATTTATTTGGCAGTAGGTTTTTCGGTAGAGGTGAAATGCAAGTTTATGTAAGGCTTTTGCCTTATTTCAGGCCAAAATTTACATCTGCTCATTGAGTTTGGGGAAAAAAACAATTTTTCTCAAATTGTCATAACTTTACTCCAAATCAATTTAACGATCCTAATTTTTGCGCATATTAAAGGAGAAGGACTAAATTTATTCTGGATGCCCCTTGCTCGAAGCCACAATTTTTTTTGCGCATTGTACAAGTTAACAAAGTTAAAAGTTTTAAAGTGAAAAACGTTTCATCGCCTTTAGGGGGTAGAAGGGGGTAAAATGTGCATGTTTCAAGATCTGACTAACATGCCCTTAAAGAGAAAACTTCAATCTTTTTAAATCGCATAATGTCACAGGTTTGCGAGCAGAGTTATGCCTGTCCGCCAAAGTTATGCCCCAAAATACACTTTTTAAAAAAACTGCCATAACTTCGAGCCAAATCATTGGATCGACATGATTTTTCGCTTATTTCAAAGAAAAATGATGGAATTTTGTTGCGCTCTTTTTGAAGTGGAGCTACGATTTTTTTTGGGCACAGTATAACTTCTCAACTTTTATCATTTCTAACATTCTGAACATTTTTTTGTTGGTAGGACTTTTAAATGCAGAAGTGCTTAAATTTCGTTATATCCACTTATGTGTCCTTAAAGAGAAAACTTTAGCGTTCCAAAAACTTAAAAATTCATCAAATTTCATCCACATCGACCGAAGTTATGGCTGTTTGAATATTCACGAACAAAACGTGAATTTTCAAGTGGCGCGTTTTTTTGCGGTCGAGTGTAGTTCTGTGGTTGAATTGTATATCAAAATGCGCGGAATAGCGCACTGTTAGTCGATTTTAGCTTTAAATGAGTGTTACTTGCCAAAAGTTGATGAATATACGAACGAATTTAAAAAAAAAACGCAGCACTGCAATTGTCACTCGCGAACTACGTGTTTGTTGCCAACCTTATTTTAATTAACTTGCCCCTGCGGGGCTATTCACAGCACAAATATTTTACTAATTGTAGCCTAACACAAGTCGAATTTAGCAAAAGCGGTCCAGTGAAAGCAAGAAGTTGGACACGCCTGCTTACAAAAAGAAAACGAATACTAGTAAAAATGAAAGAACGAGAATTAAATTAATATTACTTACTTTTTTGTCGAAAGTCGAACGAATGCCGGTTTTGAAAGCTCCTCCGGAAAGATTTATTGCTTCAAAATCAGCCGAGAAGAAATCCTCTTGAAGATTCACCTTTCCCAATTTACCGTCCGCCATTTTCCTTCTGCCCCTAAACGCTTTTTTTTAATGCGTGATAATAGTTCTGTAGTTGAATTGTATATCAAAATGCGCGGACTTTCATGATGTTTCTGATGTTAGTCGATTTTGGCTTTAATTAAGTTTTACTTGCCGCAAGTTGATAAAAATACGAACGAATTTAAAAAAAAACGCAGCATTAAAAATGTCACTCGCGAAATACGCATTTGTTGCCAACCTAAATTTAATTAACTTGCCCGTGGTTCAAGAGCTGACCGCGAGCAGTCCGTCCCGCTGCACAATTAAAACGTGCGGCCTCCACGTGGTTCACCATATCCTTAATCATCCTTTTCAATAATCCTTTTCCCAAATTCCCTTCCATTGAACCTTTTCCTTTAAAAATCCACGTGTATTTCCTATTTCCTATCCCTTGGGGAGGGCAGAGGGCGCAGCAATGGCTGTTTAACTCTGTCCAGATTTTAACCTACGCTTAAAACCTAGATCTAAGATTTCATTACTCATCCCTTCATCCACTCATTTATTCATTCATACAATCGACACTCCAATAAATTTAAAACAAATTTAATTATTATTTCATAATTACTGTGACTGGTCAACAGAGCTTTAATAGCTAAGGCCATTAATTACGCAAAAAAGAAGAAGAAGAATTAACTTGCCCCTGGGGGCAGCACCAATTTATCATCGGTGAGAAGTCGCACTGAAATTACTTTTTTCTTGTTTTCTTGTTGCCAATATATATTTCTATTTTTTGACCCATTTAAAACCAGAAATAAATTTTGCATTGAGATTACGAGAGAAACATTCTTATATCGTTCACTTAATTGCTGCACATCGGGTTGTATACATACGGATTCTATGCTTTCATCGTATGCAACTTAACATTCGTATGTTGGGTTGCATGTAAATAAGAGTAATCGCTTGTTGCATGGGCGTTGCTTTGTCAACGGTGCAGCAAAATTTGTCTTTGAACGTTAGCATGCAATGTTCCTGCAGGCGGACATTTAGCGTTAATTCAACATTTTTTTCAATATTCATGCAACCTAAAACGCAACGTTTCGTGTTGCGCGGTAACTTTGATGCAACGTGTCAATCAACGCTGCTTTGCTCAGTGGGAATAGCCCCTCGAATTCAAAAAGTGCTGCATTAATTCATGAGACGAACAGACCAAGTATTTTTAAGAGAAATGTTATTCGCATGTAATACTAGTATGCAGTTTATGGTTATCTAATTATAATACATTTACCCACTGAGCAAACGCATTGAAATAATATTTCATAAACATTAAAACAACGTTTAATGTTGTTACAATGTTGATAAAACGTTATTTGTTTGTATTTTGCTCAGTGGGTATATTACAGCGATTTTCAATTGATTTTTTTGTCTACAAAAACTCGGTTCGGCAAAAAATGTTTGTTTAATTGATTGGAAAACCAAGAATATTACAACACCACGTTCTTATAAATGTATCTTTATTGTTTGGTTGAAATTCAAAATTCATTTCGAGAATAGTTGACATTCCATAAAGTACCCACTGAGCAAACACATTTAAGTAATGTTTCATCAAAATTAAAACAACGTTTAATGTTGCTACAATGTTGATGTAACGTTATTTTTTGTTTTTTTTTCTCAGTGAGTAAAAATGTCAACTATTTCTTAAATACATTGTAATTACTAGTAGATATATAGGTATAATATTTGGGCATTTTATACAGATTTATTTTTATTATTATAAAAGAAAATAAAAATATCTGGATAATAATAGGAAACAAATGTCATTAATAGATTTATTAGATTAGATAACAAACTTTATTATTGTGTACGTACGTAACTGAAATAAAAACGAGCATTTCTAGATAATAATGTTTAGTAAAATTGCGGAAACCGTAATGAGCATCAGCATTTTTTTTTCGTTATCTGATTTTCGTGTAATCTCAAAGTTCTACACTAATTGATATATTTAATACAATGATATTTGAATAGAATTTTAGTAAGTATGTGTAGCTTTTACTGTTTAAACAACCCACTGAGCAAAAAACAAACAAATAACATTATATCAACATTGTAGCAACATTAAATGTTGTCTTAATGTTGATGAAACATTACTTAACTGTGTTTGCTCAGTGGAAAGGCAGGTTAATAATTTGTGTAAATTATCTCACTGAGCAAATACATTTAAATAATGTTTGAACAACGTTCAAACAATGATTCATGTTGTTGTAACGTTGATATAACGATATTTGTTAGGCAGTAGTAAGGAAAAAAATTTAAACCCTTTTACTTTATCAAGAATATGAATTTGTGTTAAGTACTCATTTAATCACCAGATAACATATACGCGTTTCTGGCTTCAATACCATCATCAATATAATCCCGAACCAGTGCTTGAAGAATACTGAACATCTTTGACCATTTACTTTTTTACTTTGTTTAACCACTGTATATTGCTCTTAATTCTGTGAGTATAGTTTTGACTATTTAGTACTCATTCTCAAACCAAAAGTAAGTTTATTTACAAGTGTATTTAAGATGTACCACAAAGTGAACGCCCCCCACTGAGCAAAAAACAAACAAATAACGTTATATCAACATTGTAGCAACATTAAACGTTGTATTAATGTTGATTAAACATTATTTCAATGGGTTTGCTTAGTGGGCTACAACACAAAACAAGAAAAAAACGGTGTTGCGTCCATCATAGTACTTTTCCCATCATTTAAACAATTGATAATTGACACACACATTTTATTTTATTCTAACAAATTGGTTAAAAATTTCACCTGAAATTAGTGGTGTATACGCGTGGAGCATGAAGTAAAATTTCGAGTTTAGAAAAGCCTGGAAATTTGGATTTGCCGGGGCGCGACTCGCTTCGCTCGCGCGCCCCTGCAAATCCAAATTTTCAGGCTTTTCTAAACTCGAAATTTTACATCATGCTTAATCTGGGAGTGGAAACCCTCGTTAGGCGATCAATCAGAAACTTATTTTGCAGTATCCATCGTTGTAAAATTTATGACATAAAATAAATAAGAGTCGATATTATTTTTTTGTTCAAATTTAGAACAAACACAAAGTAGTTTGTAAACTTAGCGCCTACCAGTGGCAGCCGGTGGCCAACTTGATGTGAAACAAAAATGCCAAGGTAATGCATCTCGGAATTAAAAGGCGCGCTCGTTGTGCTGCTAAACGCATGTATTAATGACGCAATTCCGTGACGTAAGAAGCATTGATAAACCAAACCTTTCAACCAATTTTTTGTATCTTGGATTTGAGCCTCACATGAAGTAAGGCTGCGAGCCGCCAGTGGCGCCTACATTTTAAAATATAAATCTTGAAATGGGGATGTGTCTATCATAGTACTTTACCTGTAAAACACGGCGTTTAGCTGGAAAATTAATCGAAAAATGTTTAAATGGTTTAGTTCTTTTCAAAATAACTTAAAAACGAAGGGGGCTACGACAAAAAGTAGCAATACAAAAAATATGCATCTTCTTAATCTCTACAAGTATTTTCCCATATTATCAACCTACTGAGCAAAAAACAAACAAATAACGTTATATCAACATTGTAGAAACATTAAACGTCGTTTTAATGTTGATGAAACATTACTTAAATGGATTTGCTCAGTGGGAATATTTACCAGAATATTAAGAACATTTTGAAAAACGCTGAGAGTAAATAAAGTAAGACTTCTGGATTCCAGATTTTGACCAAAAGCTTTTCAGTTCCTAGAATTGTAATAAAAAACCTAAGCTTATTGTGTCATTTTAATATCTCAATTGATTCAGTCTGTATGGCACAATCGAACAGACAGACAATTTTCAAAAATAGTCTCCAAATACCAAACTCAGGGGACCTCAAAATGGATATATACAATAAAATGCTTGATTTTAACATTTTCACGAAAACAATACTTTCCCTTTGTATTATTACATACAGAGTTGTTTTTTTAGGTATACATATCACGATTTTTCGATGTAAATTTTTAGACATTCGTTGTTTTATTAAAAACGTTCAATTTGAAGCCTCTAACGAGCATGTCCAATCCCAGACTAAGCATGAAGTAAAATTTCGAGTTTAGAAAAGCCCCGCGTAGAAAATTTGTCGAGGGTCGCGCAGCGACCCGAGACAAATTTTCACGGGGCTTTTCTAAACTCGAAATTTTACTTTATGCGCCACGCGTATATAACATTGACTTAAAGTGAAGTTCAAAAACGGGCTAGGAATTTTTAAAATTGTCATATTCCAATATTTTAATTATTCACCCACTGAGCAAATCCATTTAAGTAATGTTTTATCAACATTAAAACAACGTTTAATGTTGCTCTAATGTTGTTATAACGTTTTTTGTTTGTTTTTTGCTTAGTGGGCAAATATTAAAGTATTCGAATATTGCAAATATTTTAATATTTGTATTTGAATATGTTTTTGAATGAATATTCGAATAATTGAATTTTAAAAATTGTCTAGTATTAGTGAAGATTTTCAGACATTCGTTGTTTTGTTAAAAACTTTTAATTTGAAGCCTCTAACGAGTGTATCCAATCCCAGACCAAGCATGAAGTAAAATTTCGAGTTTAGAAAAGTCTGAAAATTTGGGTTGGTCGCGTAGCGACCGATCCAAATTAGACTCGAAATTTTACTTCATGCACCACGCGTATATAAGACTGATTTAAAGTGAAGTTCAAAATATACTTCGACTTTGGTTTGAACGCATTCCACTGAACAAACTCATTTAAGTAATGTTTCATCAACATTAATGTAACGTTTAATGTTGCTAAAATGTTGATATAACGTTATTTGTTGGTGTTTTGCTCAGTGGGATGTTCATTAATTTTACAAATGTTTATATAGAATATGTGAAAGTATACTTAAAAGAAAAAATCCTTGTATCAGTGAAAAGTAAAATCGAAGGATATTAAAAATGTGGGGGGGGGATTCTAATGGTAAAACTATTGTTTTTGCTCTTTATGCTTTAAAGGCCAGTTGCACCAAACAAGTTGAACTGGTTTAACTCTAAAGTTCAGTTCAAAGTGACATTAGAACAATTTTAACTGCCATCTTAACTCAAGTTCAACTTGAACTTGGGCTTAACGTTTTTAGTGCAACTGGGCCTAAAAAATGTAACATTTTAAAATTTTCGGCGAGGGTTTGAACAAATACAAACTTCGCGGTAGCTACACAACTGTGTACAAGGAATAACTTATACCATAAAAGTGACTCGTGTTGCATTATTTATTAACGCCTTACATAAGAATTTAATTAAAAGAATCCTTGGGAAACGCTTGTTAAAAATGAACCCAGCATTAGTTTCCATTCTCATCACTTAACCCAGATCCAATTAACTCCCGTTCCTTCTCCCACCGGGTCCGCGAAGCCCCCGCAAAGAGCGTGTAATCTTATCGATTTATCGAGCGTCGCGACGCCCCGCAGAACGTCCGCAGTTACACACGGATTAAATAAATAAACAACGAAGAGCAAAGCCACAGTTTGCCCTAGCTGTCGGAGCGGTGCGGAGCGTCGCGACGCCCCAATTGCAGGTGCATTCATGCCTCAGGGCCACGCATCGGGAGCGGCGCCATGAGGCAGACGGTGAGGAAGTGCGCCCTAGGCCTCCTCCTCCTCCACCACCTTTTCGTCTGGATCAACTTGTCGATGGTGCGGTTCGTGCAAGTGGACGACGAGACGAAGAACAAGCTGAAGGTTTACACGGAATTCGGGGCAAGGTTTTTAACAAATTGGAATTTTGTAAGTACATATAGAATAAAAAATTAATAACATTTATGCGAATGTTGCTTTACAGTACCAGCAAACTTTCTTAAGTTGACATATATTATTCACTTCATTTTTTCCAGAACAGTAACATATCACTGGCTTAATATAATATTGTTATATTAGATTGCAACATAAAACCTCTACTTTTTGTATACAGTGAATGAATTGTAGGGAAAAACTTCTAGGGCTTAAAGTATACATGAAAACAAGCATCTTTTGTTACCAAATGTATAGTCAAAAGTGTCTCTTCAAGGACAGAAATCAGCGGCGGCTCGCAGCCTAACTTCAGGGTCGGCCACAGCGCCAAGGCACACTAAATTTGAGGTTGGGATCGCGCTTTTAGATACAAGGAAATGCACAAGAAAGTCACCTTTCAATAACGGATACATATTACCTTGGGTCTCCGGCCTACCCTGAAATTAGGCTGCGAGTCGCCGCTGACAGAAATTCTTAAAGATTTTTTAGGACGCGCCTAAATGTAGGCAACTTAGTTTACTACCTACCCTTTGTTTCCATTACGATGAAAATTAATGAAAGCAAAGTAAACAAATATCATATAGATATTGTGTCAAAACTCACGTTATTTGAATGTAAACTATTTTTTTTTAATATGACCAAACTAGGGTGTATTTACTGCAAACAGTTGCAGTCCTGCTTTAACACTAGGGTACTTTAAACATCAAAATTTGAGATGTTGGTACATGATTATCAATGTGACAAATAAATCATAAATTGTCACGAATCAGAGATTTTCAAAAAAGGGAACGCTGCAACTTGCAACTTTACAACACATACAGTGATTTTTTTCTTTTAAGTATACTTTCAGATATTCCATATAAACATTTGTAAAATAATGAACTAAACAAAACTAAGTCGAAGTATATTTTGAACCTCACTTTAAATCAGTGTTTTTAAAGTTTTCGAGTTTAGAAAAGCCTGATTTGGCTTGGTCGCTCCGCTGCGCTACGCGACCAAGCCAAATTTTCAGGCTTTTCTAAACTAGAAATTTTACTCCATGCTTAGTCTGGAAGTGGAAAACACTCGTTAGAGTTTTCAAATTGAAAGTTTTCAATAAGATCACAATGTCTAAAAATCGTAACATGTATACCTAAACGAAAAATGTCTTGTATTTAGAACTTTTTAAAATTTGATTATTTAAATGGGCAGATAATAAAGAAGAAAATAATTTGAGTCGGTGATAGGTAAATACATTTGTAATCCTAATCTTTGTGAGTTAATTGAATTGTCATATTTATGTCACATTTGCCTTCACATGTGATTAATCTTGTCCTAACCTAAAACACACAACCTGCACACACTACTAAATTCTAAAAATGCCAAACTTGATTGGTTATAATAAAAGAAACATTATGAGAGTTTTACGTAACACCGAACATGTTCATAACGAGAATTTTTCTTTTAAGTATACATAAACATACGTTGTACATTTGCCGACGCTCGGTTTATTGATAGAATTTGATTTGAAGCTTTAAACGAGTGTTTTCCACTCCCAGGCTAAGCATGAAGTAAAATTTCGAGTTTAGAAAAGCCTGAAAATTTGGTTTGGTCGCGTAGCGCGAAGCGCGGAGCGGCCAAACCAAATTTTCAGGCTTTTCTAAACTCGAAATTTTACTTCATGCGCCACCGGTACAAAACACTGATGCAACGTAAAGTTTAGCGGTGCTTTTTAAAATTCGTAATATGTCAATGTTTTGTACCGGTGGCGCATGAAGTAAAATTTCGAGTTTAGAAAACGGAATATACGCTGTAATTGGGACATGTATACTTGAAAGAAAAACTCGCTGTACGTACAAGTTGAGGCATTAATTGCGATTGATTTTCTACAATTTGTAATGGTCATATAGGCAATCCAATTTACACATAACTTAAAAATTGAAGGTGTCTAATTGTATTGGATGAAAATTTTCAGTGTTACATAAAACTCTCTGCATTTCTAGATCGTTTTTTTTTTTAAATTTCGCGTGACGTGCAAAATAATTGAAAATGCAATTTGGGTTGCCTATTTTCAGGTACTTCTTAAAGATCCTTTAAGAGGCTCTATTTTTTAGAGCAAACAATTTTGACTACATATCGATTAATAAAAGTTGCTCGCTTTATTGTGATTTGCAAGCCTTAGAAGTTTGCCTCTACAATTCATTAACACGCTGTATATTTATTTATTAACATATCAACTTTTACAAGGCTACAAAAATAACATATCAAATTTTGTTACTTGTAGAACTTTGATTAAACCACTTGGTTTGCTTCACTGATCAAATCAATGAAACAAACCAAGTGTTTTAATCAAAGGTCTACTGTTGATTAAATATGTTTCACCACAGGTTAAGCGAGAAATTAATTTAACATCCTTGTTACTTCTCGTTTTTTTTTTATAGTTTAATCAAACGGCCTATATGTTTGTTGCCTTATTAACGGAACTGAAATTTCCGCCAAAATACGAAAAGCAATTAGACCGCCTGAAACGAATCAACTGGCACACCTTTTGGAGTCTAGTCCTTCCGTGGACCGTCTTCATCTCGGGTCTTTTTTGGGGCGTCTACAACTACGACAGAGAACTGATTTTCCCCAAGATCGTGGACAGGGTCTTCCCCATGTGGATGAACCACGCCGTCCATACCAACATCCTCGTGCTCCTCTTCCTGGAAATCTTCCTAGTCAAGGGAAGACCGCCTAGGGTCGCTGGAGCCATCAAGACCTTGACTGTATATGCGCTGTTATACGTATTCGTGTAAGTGCCTAATTAACGGAAAGTACAAAAAAAAGAATGAATGTTCGATAACTTAACTTTAAGAAATTCAACGACAGAATGAATAGCTTGAAGAAAAATCATTGAATTAGATTCATTGAAGGCGGTATCAAAAAGTGAGCGATACAAGACACATTTAAGTTCCTTCTGTGTTCAAATATGTATCCCTTTAATTACCAATCAAAACCGAAATTCTTAATTTAGTTGAAAATAACATAAAGGGATATTTATTGACTTAGTACTCTTATTAATTAAGACTTATTGTTTGCAGTTTATAGTTTATTCGAACATTATCGTAATTTTATGAGTCGCCCTGACGCAAAGCCAGCCATACGTAGTCAACTTGTGGCAAAATGACAAAAACTGATTTTTTATTATACCTATCTGAAAACACTTCGTTTCCATATGCCTCTAGAATAATGAAAACGTCGTTTTTTCAAGCCACCACACGGAAAGTATTTGTTTGTGCGCTCTTTTCGTGCGCTCTCAAATGTTGCCATATCAATGATGTATTTGTCACTGACATTTTGTTTTCGGTCAGTGAAATACGTAAGTTTAGTTGAAATGTACGCAGACTTAGAAGAAATTGATTTTGTAGATGATATTTTAACCCAAGCGGCACAAGTAAGCGTAGAATTCCTACTAGTAAAATCCAGATATAGATACGAACACAGGCGGAACGGGAAATATGAAAAACATAAAAATTGTGAGTGACGTTGTATAACTTCTATTTTATTTTTCTGAAAAGGCCAAATTCATAAAATCGTTCACCTTATGGTATTGATTCGCCACGTTAAAAAGATGTTTGGCTTTAAAAAAAGTGCTAACCAAATCAAATTTCGAATTTCTGGTATTCAACTTCATTTTCTTTCGAATTAGTTGTATTTTTTCACTACCAGAAATGGATTTTTCCGTGCTTGCATGACTTCCCGTGTTCGGCTTCGCCTCACACGGGAAATGTCACGCGCACGCGGAAAAATCCCGTTTTCTGGACTCCTAATGAAATATACTATTGCGGCACCTTCTAAATAAATGAAAATAGTGTATAATAATATGCATTGTATCGAATAGGGACAAGAAAAATTACGTAAAAAAGTTGGCAGGTTATGCAACTGAAAAAATATGTTTGCTTTTGTAATGGAGAAATGTATCACGCTTTGTATTCTACAGGATTTTTCAAACTTAATTTTATAGGGTTTACGATGGGTTTCAAGGTAAATTTATTTTTATAATGGTAGCCTGGGACGAATGGAATCCAAGGATACCAAAATTTAAAAATCAAAAAAAGGTGCATGGCTGGTTTTGCATCTGGGCGACTCATATGATGAATTAGATTTTGATATATAAAATTACAATAATGTTCGTATAAACTGCAAACAATATCTTAATTAATAAGACTACTAAGACAATAAATATCCATTAAAACAACTTTTTTATATATTACGTTTAAAGTTTTGCAAACTAAAAGAAGCGTAAGCTTATTCTCTCAAACTCAAATAGTTTTGAATTTGAAATATTCATGTTCTAATTCATCTCTGAACAGATTTTTTTTTCTCATTTCAATATAACAGTTATGTTCTATATGATAATATCGACTTTAAGTTCAGTAATAACCTGCAGTTTCAATATTTACGCAACTGGCACTAAAACAATAGAAATTGTAATTTCAACTATAAATCAGCAATTAACTGCATCATAGATTGATTATACAGAGTATGTTTCTTTTAAGTATACATATCCCGTTATATACGCTGTAAATTTTTAGACATTTGTCAAATTTTAAAAGCGTTCCATTTGAAGCTTCTAACGAGTATTTCCAATCCCAGACTAAGCATGAAGTAAAATTTCGAGTTTAGAAAAGCCTGAAAATTTGGTTTGGTCGTGTAGCGAAGCGGAGCGACCAAACCAAATTTTCAGGCTTTTCTAAACTCGAAATTTTACTTCATGCGCCACCCATATAAAACACCGAAATATTGTAAAGTTTAAAATATACTTATAAATGAGCATGCTAAAGCAGTATACTTTAAACTTCACTTTGAATCAGTGTTGTATACCGGTGGCGCATGAAGTAAAATTTCGAGTTTAGAAAAGCCTGAAAATTTGGATTGGTCGCTCCGCTTCGCTACGCGACCAATCCAAATTTTCAGGCTTTTCTAAACTCGAAATTTTACTTCATGCTTAACCAAGGAGTGGAAACACTCGTTAGAAGCTTCGTATTGGAAGCTTTTCAAAAACGACCAGAAACTCGAAATTTTACTTCTTGCACCACCCGTATAAAACACCGAAATATTTGAAAGTTTAAAATATACCTATAAATGAGCATGCTAAAGCAGTATACTTTAAACTTCACTTTGAATCAGTGTTGTATACCGGTGGCGCATGAAGTAAAATTTCGAGTTTAGAAAAGCCTGAAAATTTGGATTGGTCGCTCCGCTTCGCTACGCGACCAATCCAAATTTTCAGGCTTTTCTAAACTCGAAATTTTACTTCATGCTTAACCAAGGAGTGGAAACACTCGTTAGAAGCTTCGCATTGGACGCTTTTCAAAAACGACCAGTGTCAAAAAAAAAATCTGGAAATGTATACTTTAAAGAAAAATGTCCTAGATATTTCTCTTAAATCCACGATTACAGTTGAAACAATACAAAGAAGGCAACCTCAAAATTCCATTTTTAATACCGATTTCTATATTTTCCAGATTGGTCTTCACATTTTTCAACAATCGTGTGTGGCTTTACGGCTTCGTCCGAGTTTTGGACTGGCCCCAAAGGATCCTGATGTTCATAGGGATCTACTTGTTCCTCGTTGGGACGATGCTGACGGGAATTTCCCTTCAAAATTATAAACACCGATTGTCTCCAGTTAAGAAGATTCAGTAGAACAAACAAAAACAGAATCAGTAATGTGATATAAATGTGAACAAAAAAATTATAACTACATGCCTCAGTATTTACTTTTAGTGCATTTTTGTAATTGTTTAAAATATTATTAATTGTGGTTGTTGGCCTATAAACACAGAGTGAGATTGTTATAATAAATTATTTATTGATAAGTGTGTTCATTTATTATTTTAAATAGATTAGAAACTTTTTTTGGGGTTAGCTATGACAGGAAAAAATCGGTATGTGTTGTGTTCATTCTCATTTGATTTTGAAATACAAGTAGTAGAAATTGACTAATCCTTAAGTAATTTCAAAATCTTTGAACAGTTTCCTTAATCTTCAAACTAATAATTATACTGTGATAAATTTGTGATCAATCATCAGGGTTCACAGGATTTTCTAATAAAAAGGTCATGTTTGCGTGATCCTGTTCATTAATTGAAATTACAATCTGAAAAATCTGACAGGTAATCGAACTGATCTAACCTAAGTGATCAGATTGATTTTTTTTTAAATGCCTCAAGATACTTTAACAAATGATCTAGCGGCCTTTCAAATTTTGAAATTCCTACTACTACACCAAGCTAGAGTAGTTATTTATACTACTACACCAAGCTAGAGTAGTTATTTATACTACTACACCAAGCTAGAGTAGTTATTTATCCTACTACACCAAGCTAGAGTAGTTATTTATACTACTACAGCTATTACACTCGGCTAGAGTTAGAATAAATAACCTGTGAAAAAGTAAGGTTAGGTAATGTTCGATCCCAAACCACATATAAAAATAGCAATTAACAAGAATTTATTATTCACATATATAACTTTTTAAAATAAACACTTTCTGGTAAATAAAAAGATTGCATGTTTTTTTTTTATCATCTTTCAATTTTAGATCAAATTGCAGTAAGTCTTATCTCCTATAGTTTCGGCTAAACCTGGTAAAAATAAATTAATCCCCCGTCTCACGCGACAACAACCTACACATTGTCAAATAACAAATTTAAACGAAAACAAAAACAACACGAGGTTTCTTTATTTCTTCAAGAGAAATAAGAACAGCGCAGTTTCCCAACCTCAAACAAATTAAAACCGCTCATCGTTCTTTTAACAAAATATCAAAAACAATGCAGTTTATCTTCAAGAAAAATTTAAAAAAAGAAAACGGATTCAATGGGTGATATGAATTAAAGTAAGTATATATATATACTCCATGCTCAATATTTTGGAGTATATATTCCATGTCACTGTCAAAATTTGGAGTATATACTGACCATAATTCGTTTTTATATACGACATTGAGTAGATGCTTCTAAATTTAAAAGTAACATGGAGTGAGCTTACTCATTTTCATTCATAGTACCCAGTGCTTTTCGTTTGTAATACAAACTACTGATATCAATAAGTCCATTAAGAAAAAAATTATGCTATAATAAAATGAGTGTGTGTATAGACGGGTTGTTTGTTAGAGCTGCTCTCTCAGACCGACCGTGATAGAAACTTTTATAAATAAATTCCTTATATTTTCCAAAAAGAAAACGAAAAACAAAAGGTGATAATAATAATAATAAGAACTAAATGTTAAAAAGTACAATATTTACAAGTAGTATACAAAATGCCCGCCGGGCCCTGTTTTGGGCACCGAGGTGCAATGTAAACACAGTCACACGTAAAGCGGTTGTCTCCTCGAGGTGGCGATCTCTTGGCTCCTTACGTTACACGACAGAAAAAAATCATGCCAGGTAGCTGTACGTGTCCTTTTCACCCTCCGTCCTCTCCAGATATTCTTTTTCTATTAAAATATCTATGCATTTCTAAAAAAAAAATATTTATAAAAATTAAGAATCCAAGAGAAAGCAATCAACTATTAACTCACTTTAATAATGTGAACTTTCGGCTTGAATCTCGTATTCAGCTGATTGAGCACCTCGGCGACGAGCTGCTGGTGTTTGAGCACCTTACGCATCTTCATTATCCGCACTATGGCGGCCTGGATGAGCAGCTTCCTGTCCTCCTCGATATGCTTGTGCGTCGTCTCCTGCTCCAGCTTCAGCTCGGTCTTCATCGGGATGTTGATGTTCACGCGCAGCTTCCTGTTCTTATAACCCGTGAACAAATTGACGACCGATTCGGGTTTTAGATCGCTCTCATCGTCATCGCACGTGATCAGCTTGGCCTTGAGCAGGATGCTTATCACCTGAGTCATGTAATCGTGCTTGATTTGAGTGTTTTCAGTTAGCTGAGCCAGTGACCACGATTCGGAAACGTTGAATTGCAACAGCACTGCCATTTGAAATGTGCTTGCTTGTAAAGTGTACCTGAAAGAAGAAAACCGCCGAATAAATTTAAGCAAAGTCCACCTTAAAAATGTTTCAACAGCAAAATTTATTAGAAAATTTGCAAATATAAATAATGTTCCTTTGTAGTTTTTTGTTACTAACGGTTTGATAATGATACGTGTAGTATCGAAACTATAGTCACCAAATAAACCAATTGTTATACAAACAAAGTGATAAACAGTGTTTTATTTATGTTCAACAATGTATAACGAAGTAGAAGCCTCTATAATCAGTGAATTGAGCAAAATTTATAATATATTTGAAAGAAACAATATTTAAAGTTCAAATTATCGTTTGTGTGCCTTATTTGTTTTATAGGAAGAATTTAATAACAAAAATTATACAATTGAATTAAAGGAATTAGTAACTTGAACTCACCTATTTTTAAAACAATTTGTGTGTAATTCTCCCTTTGACATATTGTACAACCAATTCAATTTTCTGCCAGAATGCTGTCCTGAATAAAAACTAGTAAATCTATGTACACTGCGCTCCAACTGAAAACACAAATAATAATTTCACAGCAACTTGAATTATTTATAAAAAGACTTGCCTCAGTTGGTAAACCGAATGAAAACGACTGCTGGAAAGGCCACGAACCCGAAGACAACACCTGTATGCTGAAATCAATGTCGAGCGGTTCGTTCGAGTTTTTCAAGTGATTGCGGAACTGCTCATTTAGATCCTTTGATACGCCAATGTCCTGAAATATAAATCAACAAAAGCAAACTTAGAAAGAGTCAAAATATTATCAATCAATGATTGAAGTCTTTTTCAACATTTTAGAAGTGTTTATTCATAGTACTAATACAAAAAAAATGACCTGGAACATTCTCTGCAGCTTGGATGTGTATTCGAAACCGCAAGCCTGTTTTAATTTTGAGATCATCGAAGCCTCCGCATCGTCACTGGCGGACATGTGCTGGACAAGACGTTTTGCCAGCATTTTACTGTAAAACTTCTGGAAAACGTCCTTGTCTTCAATGTACTTAAAGACAACCATCTATAACAGAAAAAACAATATATTTTTATAAATTTGGATATTGTTAAGCCATTAACGGCCGAGCAATTATGGAGATAACTCTAAAAGTTGATTTTAGGCAAAATTCTGCACTTCTTTTTATGATTTCTATGACTGGCTTATTATATTACATACTTTGAATTTTTCTTTTATATATACATAACAGAGCTGGGACGAATCCTCGTTAAAAGGATTCGAATCACGAATCCGAATCATCTAATATGATTCGAATCACGAATACTCGAATAAAGGATTCGTTAGAGATAAATATGATTCGATTCAAAGATTCGAATCCTGCTTTTTCGAATCACGAATACAAATCGTTTAAGAATAAATTTGATTTTATTATTTGTTTACAACCATTAACATATAAATATCGTTATCAGTAGTTTTAACAATAATATTCACAAAGGACCCATAATCCGACGATATATACTTTAACAGTTGTGACATATTTTAAAGTAACGAGTGTCTTCCACTCCCAGACTAAGCATGAAGTAAAATTTCGAGTTTAGAAAAGCCCCGTGAAAATTTGTCTCGGGTCGCTGCGCGACCCTCGACAAATTTTCTACGCGGGGCTTTTCTAAACTCGAAATTTTACTTCATGCTTAGTCTGGGAGTGGAAGACACTCGTTACTTTAAAATATGTCACAACTGTTAAAGTATATATCGTCGGATTATGGGTCCTAGGAGTTGCCAAATAAGTGAGTTACTCAACTATTTCCAAGGCACTCTTTGAAAAACCAAAAGATTAAAATTTTACCTATAAAATGTACAATAAACTATAAGTGTGATACATCATTGAATTCAGTAAAAAATATTCTTCTAAAAAATATCAAAATCCAAAATGGCGCCCATAAGAAAAACAAAAGTTAGCTATGGTCCCTAGGTAAATGTTATAGTTATTTTAAAATAAAATATGTTACTAGATTTATCGTTAAAAAGTGCTGTAGATGTCTAGATTCAACAGTTTTTGAGTAAAAAAATAAAAACGAATTTTCAAAAAATACGTTTTTTGACAATATCTCATTAAGAAAATAAGATATTTCAAACATGTTTTCGGGTTATTATTGGGCCCTATTATTATGCAACTTTGCCCCAATTTAACCGACTATCTCTTTAAATAACCGAGATCCCTATACATTCTGTTGAAATACGGACACCCAGTATAATAATAATATAAAATTTATTGTATTTGTATTTTAATTTAAAAAAAAAAAAAAAAAGTGACATTTTAATTAAATAAATATATTTACAGTGTTTACCGTATATTTATAAATACTTATTTCAGTAATTCAATATTAATTATACCATCAAATGTCTAAAAGTCTTGTGTTAAAAATCACTAGAAATCATTAGATGTTTTTTTATTAAACGAATTTCACTATGGCTTTCGACGTATAAGTCAAAAAATGTTTGAAACAAAAGTTGTAGCCAACGAAAAAATAAACCTCTTTTACCTAAACACTTTTCACGCAGCTCTTTTCTTTTTGAATTAGAAACTAAAAAATCTAGTGGAGATTTCTTGATCTCCACTAGATTTTTTTAGTCACCGATTATGGCTTTCGACATCTGAATCAACAAATGTTTCAAACAAAAGTTGTAGCCAACGAAAAAATAAACCACTTTTACCTAAACACTTTTCACCTCAGCTCTTTTGTTTTTGTTCAATAAACCGAGAAAGATTTTTTTGAAAATAAATACACAACTTTATGACAACTTTATGATAATTCGAAAATTTACGAACGAGTGTCTTCACTCCCAGACTAAGCATGAAGTAAAATTTCGAGTTTAGAAAAGCCCCGCGTAGAAAATTTGTCGAGGGTCGCGCAGCGACCCGAGACAAATTTTCACGGGGCTTTTCTAAACTCGAAATTTTACTTCATGCGCCACACGTATATAACACTGATTTCAAGTAGAGTTAAAAATATATTAAAACTGTTTTCAGTTTTAAGAGTTATCAAAATATGTCAAAATTATTTAAAATTGCCAAAAACATCAAAATGACCAAAATGTCATCTCGTAAATATAAAAAATATCAAAAACGTCAAAAATTCGGCGTGTTGATAAAATCGATTTACGTCAAAATTATCATTTTATGTCAGTACGTGACAGTTTGACAAAAACGTTCTTACAAGAACGAAAATTTCTGTTATAATCAGTATTAATGTCAAAAAAGTTATCTAATAATATAAAAATTGTTATCTAATGTAAAACAAGTAAATATGTAACAGAAAAAATATCAAATGTCAAAATTGTCGTCTAATGTCAAAAATGTAAAAAAATATAAAATGTCAGAACTGCCATCTAATGTCAAATACGTCATTTAATGTCAACATCAGAAATAGTAAAAAAAAAAGTCATTGTTTATCATAAGTAACATCTAATGTGAAACATGTCATCTAATGTCAAAAAACGTAGTCTAATATCAAGAATATAATCTATTGTCAAAAATGTCATCTCAAAAGGTGAAAAATATCAAAAATGTCATCCAATGTCAAAAATGATTAAATATGTCTTGTAGAAAAAAAAATCTCAAATTTGTGTGTTCAAATAATGATTCAATAATTTTTGAAAATCGTTACAGATCTGAATAAAAATATTGAAAATCTTACATATAAACATTTTATATATTTTTTTATTATTATTATTAAAGTTTATTTATTTTCACCAAGTAAAATCAACAGGTTGTTTACAATCATTACAACTAACATTACAATGAATATTTTACAAAATGATCCTACCAGGCGGAAAATAAAAAGGTATGAATTCAGCGCAACCGAAGTGCGGCTGATCTTCCATTCAACCAATAAATTGCGGTAACAAATGTGATGGATTCAATATAACAAAAAAAGTAAATAAAAATCATAAGAAATAAAAATTGAAGAAACGAATGATATATTTTGGATTACACAGCAGTATTAACCGTGTTGCTGAACATAAGTTCTGAGTCTAGATTTGAAAAGTAGGACGTTCATAGTCTTAAAGTTACCTGGAATGTTATTATATATTTTTGTAATTACATAGGAGTACGTTCTCATAAAAAGAGCTGAACGAAATTTTGGGGGTGTTAGTGTTCCCTTAAACCTAATATTAAGACTATGAACGTCTGTGCGAAACTTTATTTTATTGTAGAGGTAGGGCGTATTTTTATTAATTATAATAGATTGAAATAAGCACGCACTATGTAAATATCTTCTGTTTTTCATATTTAACCAATTTAGATCCGTGAGTTTATGACTAATTCTGTTATGCTTCCTTATTCCAATAATAAAGCGCATACTTGCATTTTGCACTCTTTGTATTCGCATAATATCTACGCAATCAATACATGGATCATAGAGGACATCCGCAAAGTTGAAATATGATAAGACGAGCGACTCGCACAACATTTTTTTTGATCGGATAGATAAGAGGCAGCGATTACTGTATAATTTTTTTAAGTTACTATAGGCATTTCTAATACATTGATTTACATGTGATTTGAAGCGAAACCTGTAGTCAATGGTAACCCCTAGACTCTTGACTTCATTGCTATATGGAAGCACAGTATTATTAATCGTTACTCTGAATAAATTGTTTTGCATAAGGCGTTCTCTAGCTTTTTGTTGGGCCGAAGACAATTAATTTCGATTTGTCAGGATTAACATAGAGACTATGTTCTGTTGAGGCTTTAACTAAATTTGATATGTCTTCATTGACTTGACTACACGCTAACACTGTATTGCAGCTATGAAAAGAATAAAGCAGCTGAGTATCATCAGCATAGGAGTGGGTTTCGCAGAATTTAATAGATTTATGAAGAAAGGAAGAATATATTAAAAATAATAGGGGTCCCAAAATGGATCCCTGGGGTACACCTGAGGGAACTGGTAGGCTATTCGAGAGATTTTCTTCAACTTTGACCCGCTGAGTGCGATTTCTTAAGTAATTTTTGAAAAAAGTTACAGGCACTTCAGCTAGCCCAATATGCCTTAGGATAAGTAGCATCGTATCATGATCGTTTGTATCAAATGCTTTGCTATAATCTAGCAATACAATCACAGAAAGCATGCCATTATCCGTAGCTCTAATAATGTTGTCACACATATTAGACAATGCGGTTGTGCAACTATACTTAGGGCGAAAACCTGATTGTGTTAGAGGTAACAGGTTAATAGAAGCGATGTAATCTCTTAACTGAAGGTCAACAACTTTCTCTAAGATTTTGGACATAACTGGGAGCACACTAATAGGACGCAGATCCTTGAACTGAAGGGGGGTTTTAATTTTAGGAATTGGGGTAACTATAGCCTCTTTCCAAAGTGCCGGAAACTCACCTTTCTCTAAACACATATTTACTATATCAATGATCTGTGGCAAAATATGCGGACAACAATATTGTATCATTTTGATACCAATGCCATCGCAACCGATTGCATTACTTTTCATGTTATTTAGAATTTCACTAATTGATTCTTCACTTACGGGCTGAAAGTTAAAAGAAGAATTGGATACTAGGTTATTTTTATAATACTCTTTAAGGGTGTTGTTATTCCCACTTTTGGGTATAGAGTCAACAAAATAGGAGTTTATTTCATCAGGATTTTTTAGAAATGTCGGAATATTATGCGTATCCTTTCTTTTAATTATTCCCATTGATTTTAATGTTCGCCATGTAGTTTTGTAATCTCGAGTATTAAGAGCATTTTCTAAAAAAGCCTTCTTCTCCCTTCTAATGGAAGCTGTTGTGAAGTTTCTTAGTGACTTATAATATTCCCATTTAGCTGCGGTTGGATTAGATTTATATTGTCGTAACGCGTTATTTTGAAGCGATTTCATAAATTTTAAATTGACGGTATACCAAGGTGTCCAAGGTTTAGAGAATATCCTAGCCATTAACGATGCATGAGTATCAAATAGAGTTAAGAGTTGCAATATTAGATAGTTGACTTTATCATCAACATTATTAATGTCATAAATTAGGAAGAAAGGCACGGAGTATAAATCTCCCAAGAAATGATTGTAGTTAAAGTGTCTAAAATTTCTAAATGTTACCAATTTTTGCTGTATTTCATTATTTTTTATTTTTAGTACTGTATAGATGAGTTTGTGATTTGACGAGAAAATCTCGAAATATCGAAAGGTTCATCAAAATTTTATAAATCGATAAAAATGACAAAATATCAAAAATCAAGATATGTTGAAAATCTGATAAACTTTTTCTTAAATTAATTAAAAATCTCGAAATATTGAAAATTTCATCAACATTCGATAAATTAGGAAAATTTGAGGAAATCGAAGAAAATCTCGAAATGATGATAATTTTATGAAAATATCGATTTGTTGAAAACCTTATAAAAATGTTATAAATCGACATGTTAAGTGTAAAAATTTGATTGGGAATGTCAATTCATATTCATCAAAATGTTTTATTTGGCGAAATTACCAAAAAACAATTAAAAATCTTAAATCTGGCAAAAATCATCAAAATTTATCAAAATGTCAAATTTGACACAAATCATTAATTCAATTGATTTTATCACTTACAAACGAGTGTCGTCCACTCCCAGACTAAGCATGAAGTAAAATTTCGAGTTTAGAAAAGCCCCGCGTAGAAAATTTGTTGAGGGTCGCGCAGCGACCCGAGACAAATTTTCACGGGGCTTTTCTAAACTCGAAATTTTACTTCATGCGCCACGCGTATAAAACAGTGATTTAACGAGAAATTCAAAAACATACAAAACAAAATTTTCATGTTAATCCTTACGATTAATTCGAATTATTTTTGACGATTCGAATCCTTTTGTAACTATTCGAATCCTTTTATAAATATTCGAATCCTTTAATGAGGATTCGAATTCTTTTATGAGGATTCGAATCCTTTTATGAGGATTCGAATCCTTTTATAAGGATTCGAATCACCAAATTTTCAGGCTTTTCTAAACTCGAAATTTTACTTCATGCGCCACCCATATAAAATACTGAAATATTGTGAAGTTAGAAATACACTTAAACATACTTTTTTTAAAAAAGTGTAACGAATACGGATTACGAATCCAGTTTAACTAAAGTATTCGAATACCTCCTTTGAATCCTCTAAAAGGATTCGAATCCTGAATGATTCGAATCCTGCCCAGCTCTGATACATAATGTATACATTTTGCTGACACATTTTCATTTATATGTATTACCTTGTAATTACTTATTTCTTGAAAATAAATTACTATTATTATTATTATTACACTGTAAATTTTCAGGCGTTCGTCGATTTTGGAAAAGGGTGGAATTTGAAACTTTTAATGAGTGTTTCCACTCCCAGACTAAGCATGAAATAAAATTTCGAGTTTAGAAAAGCCTGAAAATTTGGTTAGGTCGCGTAGCGAAGCGGAGCGACCTAACCAAATTTTCAGGCTTTTCTAAACTCGAAATTTTACTTCATGCGCCACCCATATAAAATACTGAAATATTGTGAAGTTAGAAATACACTTAAACATACTTTTTTTAAATAATCATAATCAAAATATTTAAATGACACAATATTTAGATTTTTCTTCACACATTCCCAAATCTGTTCAAATAATACAATGTATCAAATAAACTTATTTATGTAGTAATTAAAAAGAATATAATGTTGCGTTATTGCATCAATCGTTATATATCTTGGAATGTCTCACATATATGCATGAAAACATAGATAATTATTCCACTAACCACGATATAAATAATATTAAAACAAGAAATGCAAATGCGATTCGTCCTATATATAACAGATTGAAACGCACACAAAATAGCACCCGATTTCACGCAGTAAGATTGTATAACACCCTTCCATCTAAATATAAAAATCTAACACACGCTAATTTTAAAATTGAAGTTAAATTGCTACTCTTGGATAATGCCTTCTATTCATTGGATGAATATCTTATTAAATTTAAATAAAATTATCTTTTATGTTTAAATAATTATAAGGGAAAATGTATATTTATGTATTGATTCTGACGAATGTACCTGTGGACATTAATAAAGATTATTATTATTATTATTATTATTAATGGCACTTAATGAGTTAATGAAAACTAACACCACCAGTTTCTCAATAAAATAGTTGAACTATGAGTATGAGGGTAATGGATGTGGACAAGGCTGCAAGCCAATATTCAATAATAAAGGTAGTCACACACGTAACTGGAAGCTTGACAAGCATGCATGATCAAACTTTTTGTACAAGTTTGCGCAAATTTCCTTCGCCTTGTACCGTGCGATCTTTTAAAGCATGATTTAGAGTAGGCTTTGAATTTTAAATTAGATTGGCACTACTGACTGTTAACACATAGTTTACCTTAACCTCAAATGTATTCCCATCATTCAATTAGCATTCTGGGCAACCGCACAAAAAAAAAATGCCACCTACTCTAAATTATTTAAACGATCGCACAGTACAATGAATATGCTTGCGCGAAATTCTTACACACATGCTCAAGCATGCGTGTACAAAAAGTTTGTACCTGCATGCTTGTAAAGCTTGCAGTGGGCTACCTTAAGTAGATTATAACTCCACATTCTTTTCTATATTATTGTAGAAAAACTTTATACTTGATTTAATAATACAGAACTGACTTTAAAGAAGTTACTTACGACTTGATTGAGCGTATCTTCTAACTCGGCCTCCTCCGGATTCTTACTAGACTTCTTCAACAACAGATCACAGTACTTAGCGAGCAACTCCGGCGACCGGCTGCTGCTGTTCGCGATGCGGGTGACAGCGTTCGCATTGATAAACCTCCCGCACGCCTTGTCCAAAGCGGCAACAAACCCGCTGTCGTTGTGAAAGGCCACCAAAACCAGCGCATTGTACTTCTTGTGCACCTCGAGAATCGTGTTCACGTAGATTTTCGGATCATTATAAGCCGCCTCGCCGCACCTTTCAATCGCCGCCAAGCCCTGGTTGGCGATGTGCTGTTCCAAGAGTGTGCGGAGCTCTCCCAAACCGTCTGGGATTCTCGCCACCAGTTGGTACATTCTGCCCAGATCGACGTCTTTTTCTGCATCGAGTAGCTGCTGGAACTCGGCATGGAAGAGTTCCATATGTTTTTGGATTAGGACCCGCTCGCAGGTTTTCGCCAGGCGTTCGCTGGTCGATTCGTGGAGGTTTATTTGGACTCTTTTTTGTTCCTCCGCTAATCTTTGCTCAACCTAAATATAATTTGTAAGATATATAACAGTTTTGTCTCAATTACATGCTTACCTTTTTCATGTATTCAGTGATGTTGTTCTGTGAAAGAAACTGGGTACTCTCTCTGGTGTAAAACCGCTCAGTATCCTCAATAAAGACATTCTCGAAGCTCTCCTTGTAAATACTGAGATTTGGCCCCTTAAGGCCGGGCTCCTCCTCATTGAGGCCGAGCTCGACGTAGCAATTTATCACCCCAAACACGAGACTAGAATTTATTGTTTCACCGTTCCTCTCACGCTCAATCAACTTGAGCACGGCGTTCGTCACTTGTTTGTTGAGTTGCTTGAACAAATGGTCGCGCCACGTGACCAGAGCCAGCTGGTAGATCTCGTAGATGCCCTTCCGGCCCTCCTCGCACTCACGTTTCACCCAGTGCCGGTTAAGATAAGCGCACATACCGCTTATCGCCTTGCTACTGAACCGGTATTCCTCCCACTGTTTAGTGTAGAACTTAAGCACGTCCTCGTCCATACGATTAATGCCGGCCTGCGGATATTGCTAACGGTGAATATAACATTGATTTAATACATTTATTTGAAATTATCACAAGCCTTGCCCTTGACATAGCCACAAAATAATTGCCCTTTAGATTTTTTAGAAAGACAAGCTAATTTCGATTTCCAATAATAAATTTGTTTTAAAAAAAGATCCATCCATGTTATTTTTATCTTTAAAAGCCAGTACTACTAAAACCTTTAACACACAAAATTTCTAAGAACTTCATGTCAGCACGCTACAAGTGTTCACTCACTTAGGTGCTTTGAACTATTATTGTTACATCTGGATATTCATTACGTTGAGCAGAACACTGCTCAATATAAAAGAAATATATTATAGAACGGATGTTAATTTGTTGAAAATATATGTACTCATGTTATGTAATAATAATAATAATAAATAATAATAAATAATAAATAATTGATCGCCGCAGGACGTAAACCCAAATGTAATGCGGCAAAAGTGTATGCGGTGTGGCGATCAATGTGTAAACCAAGTTCTTCTCTAAACTGAGTTTAAGAAAACAATAAAAAGTTTCACTTTAAAATTCAGTCAGAAATCAACCCCAAGTTTCAAATATGAATTCAATACACATAATATTCATTGCATTAAAATTTTGGTGCCATAATTTCCTCCTTACATAACACTGTTGAAAATGTATGAATCAAACCATATAATTATTCCTACCATTCGAGGAAGAATTGCGAAATTTCAGGCTAGATTTCGGTGAAAGTTAATAAAAATTGCCATTAAAAAGAGAGAGTGAAACAGGAAGATGTTTTTTTCTTTTTTTGTTGGGCGCATGAGATACTTCCTTTCCTTCGAAGAACCCAATTAAATATCATCTCTAGAATTCACAGCATCAAAATATTAACACTCTGTTCTATTTTACCTGTTCAAGAAAAGTACATTTAATATAATGGAAAGACACTGAGGTTTTATGTATTGCAGGTTTCCTAGATCTAAAAATTACTTTGGCTTATATAATTTTTAAGCAGTTGTTGATTGAATTTTTTTATTTATTGTTAACTACATTTTTGTTTTAAACTGACTCCAAATAGGTTTAAACCATTAGTACATATTATTCGCTTAAACCACAAGTTTGAAGTGAAACATGTGCGATTAACATGTTTCACTTCAAACTTGTGGTTATGCCTAAACTAGGAATTATAACGAACACAGGCTTGTCTGTTACTATAAACCAGTGGTGGGGAAACTTTTTTTAAGACGGGCCATTTGTAATAACTAGACAATCGTAGCGGGCCAAAGAATAATGCTTAATCGTAGGTAGGTAGTTTTTATGCGGGTCGTCACATTACGAAGTAAGAACGCGTTCAAACATTCTCACGACGGCACTCTTAAACGGGCCGGATTAAACCTTTCCGCGGGCCGGACTTGGCCCGCGAGCCGTTGTTTCCCCATCACTGCTATAAACATTCATTACTACGAACATGATTAAATTTCAGTAATACAAGACATTCCTATAAGACACAAGTATAACCTACAAATGTAAGTATAATTCAAAACTTAAGTGGTTATTAATTAAAATAATACTGACCTGTAATTTTGAAGCGACGTAATTCCTCAAAAATTCCCTCAGTTTCTTGTACAGCTCGAGTCCGACGAGCTGGGCGCCGCCCGTCACCTGATTCTTCTTGCTCTTGGTCGTCATTGAGCCGCCCGTGGTCCTGTCGGCACCCTTGTGAACCGACGTGCAGTAGTCGTGCACATGAGTGTACAGCTGCATGTAGTGGGCCTTCGATATCGACTGAAAGTTGTACATGTGCTCGATGCCCGTGTTCAGCTCGCCCCATATCTGCTCGAGGTCTGTCTGCTTGAGGCCGTTGGCGTTCGCCCCGCTCATCGCCGACGACTTTCCTGACATGCTACCGCTTTCTACTCAATGTGAAATCCGTCTCAGCCGGAAAATTTATTAAACAATCCTAATATTTACTGAAATAAAATATGTATAAGTGTAAGTATCGAAACTTGTCTAACATGTGAATTATACTTCACTTTGATTGAACAATGTGATTTTGATGTTTCAATTATATTAACCTAGCTTAACGATTCGAGAAGAATAATACTAGCTAAGTTAGGCACATTTTAAAATTTTACCACTCAATACAAAAAACAAATTGTGTTAAATAAATGTAAAACAAAGCCACTTGTGTTACACTTTTTTGTATAAAATTTAAAAAAACAAGCGCAATTGTTTTCTTGTAAATAACTGTAAATGGGTTTGTTTACAAAGAAACAATAACCTACATTTCTTTCTAAATAAAACACTATTCACCGAAAGAAAATTAATCCAGTTTTTAACGAACACACATAAAAGATAAAAAAGAATAGACAATTTCTACGCTCTGTAAGTATGAATTATTATTAAACTATATTGATTTGAGGTTATTAATCAAATTTAATGACCATACAGAAAAATAAAAATTATGAGTATGAATAATCAGAACAAAAATTACTTCACTTGTAAATTAGGTCTAATTTTTTCAACACAACAAATGAATATAGTTTATAGTTTTTTAGTAAAGAAATGTATTACATTTTATTCAACCCGTATGAATCCACTTTTAAAAATACATACACTGAATAATCCAGGAAGTGACTCCACTTTCTTCAACAAAAATTCAAAACAACTCGTTAATCCAATTAAAGGAAATCACACATAGATGAATCTAGGATGTGCATAAACTTGTTTTCCAATCCGAAAATCGTATTAAACAAACCGATTTAACAATATTCAAAAAGAGAATGATCCAGGAAGTATTTGGTGCAAGCAAGGTTAGGTACAAGTGGGAACAAAGGATCCTCCCCAAGGGGATTCTACACTCTTCCAACCAAAAACTTGGCGTTTCGAAACGGCGAAACCGCGATTGTTAAATAAATAAGTCTATTGTTTGGCGGAAAAAAGAAAAACTGACATCACGCTCCCCGACTGACGTTCAACTGTGCCCCCGAAAACACACTCGCATACATAACGGAAAAACGGGTACTCACCACTTCTATATCATAACATAGGCGTTCGCGAAAGCAGTCCCGTGTTGCTCTGTACAAATTGCGGAAACTTAAAATTTGCTTATTGCTTTCTGCACTAAAAAATAATAAATTTTTATAATACTGCTGCTGCCGTTCGTTTCACCAACACGAAAATTGACAGCCAGCAGAGTGTGGCCAACTTTCAGGAAATTAAATGCAAAGTGAAAACGTGCAACGTTGCCGGATTTACATATATTCGGTAAGAAATATTAAAAAAATATAAAGTCAACGACTACTTTTTTCTATTTTTTAATTATAACAATTTTCAGGCATTCATTGATTTTATAAAAGCGTGTAATTTAACGAATGTTTCCACTCCCAGACTAAGCATGAAGGAAAATTTCGAGTTTAGAAAAGCCTGAAAATTTGGTTTGGTCGTGTAGCGCGTAGCGCTACGCGACCAAACCAAATTTTCAGGCTTTTCTAAACTCGAAATTTTCCTTCATGCGCCACGCGTATAAAACACTGAAATATTGCGAATTCAAAATGAGTTGATGAATTCTAAACTTGATACGCCATGCGTATAAAACACCGATTTAAAGTGAAATTTAAAATCTATGAATGAATACAAAAATACCGTCAGATCAAGAACGGGATTTTCACATGGAAAATAGTGTTGAATATTTTAGGTCTTATAATTGGTAAATTTAAAAGAAATATCGAACTACTTAAATATTCTTCACTTTATTTGCCTCAAATAAATTCTTCAAAAGGAAATTAAAACATGTGTTGAAGCGAATAACTCCTTTCTTGAAATATTCTTAGGCAAAATTTTAATTGACTTTCGAGTCATTTTTACCAAAATAAAAACAACCTGGGCCCCTATTCGCAGCACCGATGCAATTTATCATCGGTGAGAAGTCGCACTGAAATGACGTCATTTTGGGAAGAATTTGCCAAACCGAATGGAGTAAAATGACGTCATTTTCGTGCAAGTTCTTACCGATGACAAAATTGCATGGGTGCTCACAAATCGCACTAAAATGACGTAATTTTGGGAAGAGTTTACCAAACCGTACGGAGTAAAATGACGTAATTTTGGTGCAAGTTCTCACCCATTACAATTTGCATGGGTGCTGTGAATATGGGATCTGGATCTGGATGGAAGGTAAGTTAAATAAAAATCACAACAATAATTGTACTTTAAAGACTTCATTTTTTTTATTTCACTTATTTTTCTTTACAATAGATCTTTTACAGTCTTGCAGACATTTTTTTTTTCATCGCTTACATACTTAGAAATAGTTTCTCATTATTTTTGTAAATTTACTAACAACAAATAGCTCAGTACAACAAAAAGATAATCACTTACGCGTAACAATAACAATCAAATACGATTTTGGTGTTAATTTTCCGTTTTGTTTGTTTTTATACAGATGATTTTACTTATCTTCGAAGTGTGCACGCACGCACACATTGAAATTGCTTTTATTCCCTTAATACAGTGATTGTATTCATTTTTCTAATATAGTAATCGTTGCCAGGTGGAAAGGGCGTAAAAGGTTTACACACGAGTTGCAAATTCCTTGGGCGGGGGGCTCACGCATGGACCGCATTACAAAAGATATATTAGAAATAAATAAGAAACGTGCAAACTGGGCACAGGTTTTTTATTGAGTGTCAAAATTTGTTTTATTTTTGTAAAATATGATTTTTATTAAGTGCTTAAAAAAAACATTTAACAACAGATTAATAACAAAGTTGTTTAAAACCCTTCAAAAAAGAAAAATCTATAATATAATAATATAATTCAAATTTGAACTAAATTTCATTTTAGTCCTTAATGGAATTCAGTGTGAATTTGAATTATATCCAAAGAAATTTGATATCAAATTCAATTTAAATAATAATAAACATCCAAAGATTATTATTAATTTGATTTAACCATTGAAAGCTCATTACTTAAAATCCTGAATTTTAAAATTTACGATCTCTGAACAAAGAACTAAAATTCCTTGGATTATAAATTAACGATTTTTTCTATTAAAGGAAGTTGTTTTACTTTGATTAAAAAACACTTAGAACCTTTTTTCAATACTTTATTTTGTAACCAAATGTACATTTCGGACACGAAGTGTCCATTATCAATGGTTTGATACTAATACAATGTATTAGTATCAAACCATTGATATCATCATTAACAATGGTTTGATACTAATACAATGTATTAGTATCAAACCATTGATATCATCATTAACAATGGTTTGATACTAATACAATGTATTAGTATCAAACCATTGATAATGGACACTTCGTGTCCGAAATGTACATTTGGTTAGAAAATAAAGTATTGAAGAAAGGTTCTAGGTGTTTTTTAATCAAAGTATAATTATCTTCAAGTAACTCAATCAATCCAAAAAAAAAAGAAATTGTTTTACATAACTTAAATTTTTACTTTCCCCAAAATTTAATACAGGGTATGGTTTAATGAACTTTCATCTTAATAGATATCTCTTTAGCTGAGTTAAGTCAATATAATCACTTAAAAAAATTGTCACCTATAAATTTCAATTGAACCAATACACAACCCCAGTGCCCCCCACGAAAATTAATAGAATATATCATAAATAAAGGAGTAGTTCTATAAAATTCATTATTGCACTAAACACGGGCTGGATCTCCAAATCGGCAGAATTGCACGTACGTATCGAACGAAAGAAACACAACCTTTACACGAAAAAAAAAATAAAAGAGAGGCGAACCGCGAAAAAAATTAGCACGCATAAATCGGGGCAACCGGGTAAATTGACTAGTCATTAATAGGGGTAATCATCGTCGCCCCGGCCTACGCGTGCGCCCTCAAAAAAGACTCCCCAACGAAGACGACCAACAAAAAAGACTCCCCGACGAAGAGGATCGACGTAAAAAAAATTAATCCTAAGTCCGTTTCTTTTTCTCTTTAAATAAATGCATTTCCATTTCGAAGAAGAAAATAATAAAAAATTTGCTTAAATTCAAGATCATAGGTATTTTTTTTTTTGTAGCAATAGATTCATCCCGTCCACATCGAGTTTTTTCCTATTATTTTTCTCTCTTCATGTTGGTTAAAAAATAATGTTATTATTATTATATAATATATTGTGGCTAGATTATTGCTAAGGGATGTTCGTCCTACCAAAATGTGTAGCCGCCGTCGGAGCCGCCCGCCAGGAAAGAGCCTTTCTTCTGGCCGAGGGCCACGTGATGGCCCGTCATGGCGGCTATCTGAGCCGCGGATGGGGGCACTCCGGGAGGCGCCGGTGGCAAGACCGGCTGGCCAATGCCGTCGAACCTCGCGCCCGCATCATAACCATTCTGTAAGTCACATTATTACCATTTAACAATTGAAAGTATAATCTTGGATCCTATTCTATTTAAGGTTAGGTTAGGCTACATTTGAGGTTAGAAAAAGTACATACTGGAATCATGATCGTAGGCCTTAGCTGTGCCGGTTGCATGGCGTATGAGTAAGCCCCAAGTGTCGGATAGTACTGCATCGGGGCATAAGTCGGGTATCCTAGATATGTGGGATAACCGGCTGCGTACATTGTTGCACCAGGTGGGTACATCTTTAAAACAAAATAATGCTCATTTCTTCATTACAAATTTGCTAATGGTTAAGTTTTACAATTTATTAATGAAATTTAAATAAAATAAATAGTTCAATATATTATAAATATTGATCGTCCAACAGTTCACAACATTAATAACTTCTATTTTAACTAATGGGCTCGTTCATCATAGACAACAGTTGGGAGTGTCTTCATTACAAATTTGTTAATTGTTAAGTTTTACAATTTATTAATGAAATTTAAATAAAATAAATAGTTCAATATTTTATAAATATTGATCGTCCAACAGTTCACAACATTAATAACTTCTACTTTAACTAATGGGCCCTTTCATCAGAGACAACAATTGGCAGTTTCTTCATTACAAATTTTTTAATTGTTAAGTTTTAGAATTTATTAATGAAATTTAAATAAAATAAATAGTTCAATATTTTATAAATATTAATCGTCCAACAGTTCACAACATTAATAACTTCTACTTTAACTAATGGGCCCTTTCATCAGAGACAACAATTGGGAGTTTCTTCATTACAAATTTGTTAATTGTTAAGTTTTAGAATTTATTAATGAAATTTAAATAAAATAAATAGTTCAATATTTTATAAATATTAATCGTCCAACAGTTCACAACATTAATAACTTCTACTTTAACTAATGGGCCCTTTCATCAGAGACAACAATTGGGAGTTTCTTCATTACAAATTTGTTAATTGTTAAGTTTTAGAATTTATTAATGAAATTTAAATAAAATAAATAGTTCAATATTTTATAAATATTAATCGTCCAACAGTTCACAACATTAATAACTTCTACTTTAACTAATGGGCCCGTTCATCAGAGACAATAGTTGGGAGTTTACTGTCAACTGTTGGGGAATTCTCTGATGACAGAATTATTAATCGTGAACGTGTTTGGGGTTTTTGCAATCCTACAAAATAGACCGACCGAAGTACCGTTCATTATATACCAACATACATCACAAACAAATCCAAAAATGTTGAATATTTTGATGAATGAGCCTAATGTTATGAACTGTTGGAAATACAGAGATACAGATTGTCTAACAGTACAAGAGTAACGAAAGTTTAAGTCTTTTTTTCAAAAATTAACATTTTTCTATCGAACTATTGTCCAAGAGTTTATAAAGTCAATGGAAATAGATTTTTACTTTCCCCCGTATGTAATACAAAGGGAAAGTATTGTTTTCGTGAAAATTTTCGAATCAAAAATTTTTGCGGAAATATCCGTTTTGAGGTCCCCTGAGTCGAATAAGACCATTTTTGAAAAATGTCTGTCTGTCTGTGTGTGTGTGTCTGTGTGTGTGTCTGAGTGCGCTGTACCGCAAAAACCGCTAAAGATATCGAGATGAAACTTGAAACTTAAGCTTTTTGTTACAATCGGAAGAACTGAAAAGCTTTTGGTGAAAATCGGAAAACCGGAAGTGGTACTTTACTCTTAGCGTTTTTCAGTTTTTTCAGATTTTTTCAATAAATGTTCATCAAACAAAAAATTCTTTCAAATAAAAGTTGTAGATAATAACAAAATGAAGATGTATTGTTCACTTACTTTGTGTCATAGCACTCTTAGTTTTTGAGATATTTCAAAAGTTGTGTGTTTTATCTAGTTATTGGTGTGTGACAGTGTATGTGTCGATACAATTGAAAAATGTTTCAAATAAAAGTTGTAGGAAATGAAAAACTAAAGATTTTTTGTGGACTCACTTTTTGTCATAGCACTCTTAATTTTTGAGATATTTAATAAATAGTGTTTTTTATCTAGTCATTGATTTGTGTCAGTGTGTGTGTTGATACAATTGGAAAATGTTTCAAATAAAAGTTGTAGGTAATAGAATATTAAAAATTTTTTGTATCTTCACTTTTTGTCATAGCACTCTTAGTTTTTGAGATATTCAATAAATAGTGCTTTTTATCTAGTCATTGGTTTGTGTCAGTATGTGTTGATCCAATTGAAAAATGTTTCAAATAAAAGTTGTAGTTATCAAAAAGTTGAAGACATTTTGAAAATAATAATGCTACAAATATTTTAAAAGTGATTTAATACGCAATTTACGGGGGAAAGTACTATGATGGACACATCACCATTTTTTTGTTTACTAACAGTTGTCCAACAGTGTTAACATACCGGTTGTCCAACGATGGCTGGATGTGTTAAAGCTTGATCGTAGGTAGGCGGAGGTCCCTGCGGATAAAGCTGCGCCTGTCCAGGTATCATGTAGGGGGCGCCGCCGGGTACTCCGGGAACCATAGCTAGAAATCAAACGGAAAAAAACCGTCTAGCACAATCGAAATAAATCCAATCCCCGATTAGGAGACAAAACACAGTACAGTCTGCGGAAAGTTACCTTCAAAAACAAAGACAAACATAAAGAAAACCCGAAAAAAAAAAAAACAAAATGAAAAAATATATTTCCTATATAGAACTTTACCTCCGTACGGATGCGGAGCAGGAACGGCTGGATTGGGTTGGGGTGGAGGTGCTTGCGTGAAAGCTGGTGCAGAAACGGGGGGCACACCAGATCCTAAAAACAGATCATGTAAAAAAAAAACCGTCAAACGTCGGCCAGCACACTAATTTCGAAAAATCAAAAAGGTAATTAATCGAAACGGAAAGAATTAAGTAAAACGGGTTCTGTTAAAAGCAATCGATTAATTCAATTTATTAATTAACCCAAAAAAAATAATAGTAAAAAAATGCCCCGAGTGTGAATTAAAAAAAACAATTCATTTTTTAATAACTAAATCATAAGATTAATTAAGTAACATTTTGTGTGAATGGAACATTAAGACGTGAAAAAAGACACCTTATTGTAATAGATATCGAAAAAAAAGGTGGAATTAATGAAAAGTAAAAAATTAAAACATACAACAACCTAGCAAAGGAATCCTCGCAGAACGAAACTAGATTTCCCTCTGCGCGGATTTGACTTTTTTGTATTTATATATTTATATTTTGTTTGTATAAACAACGCATTCTCATTATATTACAAATTTTTCTTAATCTATTAAAATTTCTGTTCGTTAATATTATTCCGCTTTTAAGGAAATATTTCCGAGTTCGATGTTAAATAATCAGCATGCAAATGTTTAAGTCAAATCATATTCCATTATTAATCAAACACTTTGATATTGTTAAACCAGTTTTATTTTTTAATAGTTCGCTTTTAAACTTAAAAAAAAAAGAGTTGCTTGTAAAATGATATCTTTGGGAGAAGATATTATTTTACAAGCAACTCTTTTTTTTAAGTTTAAAAGCGAACCATGGTGGTTGGCAACACTGAAAGTGGCAACAATGTAACTTCATCCATTTCCTGTTGTCAGGTTGGGAATATTCAGGGCCCGTATTCACAGCACCTTTGCAATTTGTCATCTGTAAGACAAAAAAAAAACGTAATTTTACTCTATACGGTTTGGATAATTCTTCGCAAAATGACGTAATTTCAGTGCGACTTGGTTCTGGTGCAAAGGGGAGTGTGCAGTTCTGCACTGCACTACACTTAGGCCTCATATACAGGGTGTCCCATTAGTGCGGTCTCGGAAGATATCTCAGCTCTCGTTAAAGATAGAAAAAAAATGTTTTCACAAAATTTGCTTGGTTTTAAGAGCTGCATAACCTAAAATTATTTTCAAATATACAGGGTGTCCCATTATTCCATACTTAATACCAACTTTGTTATTTTCAATGGAACACCCTATATATTATTTTTTTATTTGATTTATTTGATTTTATTTAAATAACCTACACAAAGATATATCATTATCGGCACTTTAGGTAATTCGTTACTTAAAAAAAAAATATTTTTTGAAAATTTTGGCAGTTTTAGTACTTTACTTAAAAATTCACTGTGTTCGTATTTTTTAAGATACCAGTCTGAAATTTTACACACATATGCAGTAAAGAATGCTCTATCCATTGACTATAACACATTTTAATATTACTTATAAAACCTAGTAAAAAACTACCCTCGAATATTTAATATTTAAAATGTACATTACTTCATTTTTTTAAATGGGACATCCTATATTTTTTTATTTTATCAAATCCGCAATAAAAAATGCTTTATTTCTTGTATAACATACCCTACATCTATTTTCATTAGTTTTGGAGATATTAACATTTTTCTGTCAAATATGGGAAATTAGGTCACAATCAGCATTAAATTAGTCTTTAAAGGTTGTCTAACTTTAATGGTATTTAGATATTTCAGTTTTACTTTACTTTATTTATTTATGACATATTATAATTACATTTATAATATCAAAGTAAACAATATAAACAAATTTTGTCATTTTTTAATATATCATGAATGCAATAAAGGAGGCCATGAAAAACAATTGATAAAGTAAACAAACGTATTTATTTGACATACAGATAAATAAAGTGCTGTTAACACTATTATTAATATTATTGAATTTTTGATAACGCAATAATGAATTTTTCAAAAGAAGAATTAATAAAAATGACATACGTTTTGGGTGCAAGTGAAGAAAATTGTTTTCTTGCAAGTCGAATATATGCACAAAAGTATCCAAATGCGGAACGGCATCCTAATGCAGCAGCGTTTATGAGATTGAAGAGCCGATTTGAAAGCACAGGAAGTATCATGTACCCTCTAAAATTAAAGAGAAAGAAAAGGACAACGAAAGAAGAGAATGAACATTTGGTAATTCAGTCCATTGTTGAGAACCCTCAAATTTCTTCCCGCCAGTTAGAAAAACAACTTGATATTCCCAAATCAACAATAAACAAAATAACAAAGAGATTCAAATTTCATCCCTATCACGTTCAGTTGGTGCAGGAATTAGGTGAGAATGATTTTTTAAAAAGATTGGATTTTTGTAATTGGGCGTTACAAAAACATCAAGTTGAACCGAACTTTTTTAACAATATTTTGTTTACCGACGAAGCGATATTCCATAGAAATGGTTTCGTTAATAGACATAATTATCATTATTACGATGACCATAACCCGAACCATATTGTTTGTATAGACCATCAACATAAATGGTCTCTTAATGTTTGGGCTGGAATTATTGGGAATAGGATTATTGGTCCGTATTTCTTTAATGGAAATGTTACTGGTGATACGTTTTTAAATTTTCTTCAAAATCAGTTCGAAACCTGGTTGGATGAATTGCCGTTAAGAACGTTACAAAATGCATGGTTACAATTAGATGGCGCACCACCACACTATAGTCGACAAGTTAAACAATATTTAGACCAAACTTTTCCTAACAAATGGATTGGAAGAGGAGGACCAATTCCATGGCCAGCGAGGTCACCCGATTTAACAAAACTGGACTTTTTTTTATGGGGTGTTGTGAAGGAAGAAGTTTATAAAATACCTGCAACAACACAAGAGGATATGAAAAATAGAATTAGTAATGTTATGCGTGCCATTACTGTAGACAACTTAGTAAGTGTCAATCAAAGCTTCATACGGAGGCTTCAAGTGTGCCAAAACCAAAATGGAGGCCATATCGAACACTTAATATAATTATCAAATTCATTATATGCTAATCTGTTAATATTAATACGGTTTACTTGTTTCCATTGTCGTTATATTGTTTACTTTGATATTATAAATGTAATTATATTATGTCATAAATAAATGATTTGAAGTAAAACTGAAATATCTAAATACCATTAAAGTTAGACATTCATTAGAGATTAATTAAATGCTGATTGTGGCCTAATTTCCCATATATGACAGGAAAATGTTAATATCTCAAAAACTAATAAAAATAGATATAGGGTATGTTATACAAAAAATAAAGCATTTTTCATTGCGGATCTGATAAAGTAAAGAAATATAGGGTGTCCCATTTAAGAAAATGAAGTTATGTACATTTTAAATATTAAATATTAGAAGGTAGTTTTTTATTAGGTTTTATAAGTAATATTATAATGTGTTATAGTCAATGGATAGAGCATTCTTTACTGCATATGTGTGTAAAATTACAGACTGATATCTTAAAAAATAAGGACACAGTGAATTTTTAAGTAAAGTACTAAAACTGCCAAAATTTTCAAAAAATATTTTTTTCTGAAGTAACAAATAACCTAAAGTGCCAATAATGATATATCTTTGTGTAGGTTATTTAAAGGCGGATCAAATAAAAAAATAATATATAGGGTGTTCCATTTAAAATAACAAAGTTGGTATTAAGTATGGAATAATGGGACACCCTGTATATTTGAAAATAATTTTAGGTTATGCAGCTCTTAAAATCAAGCAAATTTGGTGAAAACATTTTTTTTCTATCTTTAACGAGAGCTGAGATATCTTCCGAGACCGCACTAATGGGACACCCTGTATAGTGCGACTTCTCACTGACGACAAATTGCATCGGTGCTGTGAATACGGGCCCAGAGCCAGTTACACCAAACACTTTAAACTGAACTCGAGTTCAAGGTGACATTAGGAACTGCCATCTTTACCTCGAATTCAGAGATGAACCCAGTTTAACGTTTTTGGTGCAACTGGGCCTGAAAAGCTGGTTTTGTAAATTTGAAACATTATTATAGTTGAAATTGGATTTATTATTTTTTTAATAAATCATATTGTGTTTGAGTAAATAAAGGAATATCAATCGGCTCGCGTAAAATATCAACCATGCAAAAAATAAAATAACTCAGAAATTAAACAGATCTCCAACCGGCGTGGAAATGTGTTTTATCTTTTATTGATTGTTTCTATTTTCGGCGGGGTATAAAACATGCGAAATGAAATATAAACGTCTATAAAAATTTACTTAAGGGACGGGAGATTCATATTTTTAGAAAAAAAGTTTCATTGGTTTTTATAACTCTTCATAAATTGTATACAGAAAATATACAGGGAATTTTCTTAAGCACACTTACCCCAATATATATGCACTGTAAGTTTTCGTATATGCGTCGTATTTGAAAAGAGTTCAAATTGAAGCTTCAACCGAGTGTTATCCACTCCCAGACTAAGCATGAAGTAAAATTTCGAGTTTAGAAAAGCCTGAAAATTTGGTTTGGTCGCGTAGCGAAGCGGAGCGACCAAACCAAATTTTCAGGCTTTTCTAAACTCGAAATTTTACTTCATGCGCCACGCGTGTTAACCGCTAACTTCGAGTGAACTTTAAAATACACTACTAAAGCAGTATGCTAAAGATGTATTTTGTGAACTTTACAATATCTTAGTGTATTTACGCGTGGCGCATGAACTAAAATTTCGAGTTTAGAAAAGCCTGAAAATTTGGTTTGATCGCTCCGCTTCGCTACGCGACCAAACCAAATTTTCAGGCTTTTCTAAACTCGAAATTTTACTTCATGCTTAGTCTGGGAGTGGATAACACTCAGTTAAAGCTTCAATTTGAACTCTTATCAAATACGACGCATATACTAAAACTTGCAGTATATATGTGCTGCAAGTTTTCGTATATGGGTCGTATTTGAAAAGAGTTCAAATTGAAGCTTTAACCGAGTGTTATCCACTCCCAGACTAAGCATGAAGTAAAATTTCGAGTTTAGAAGAGCCTGAAAATTTGGTTTGGTCGCGTAGCGAAGCGGAGCGACCAAACCAAATTTTCAGGCTTTTCTAAACTCGAAATTTTACTTCATGCGCCACACGTGTAAACCCCCAACTTCGAGTGAACTTTAAAATATACTACTAAAGCAGTATGCTAAAGATGTATTTTGTTAACTTTACAATATCTTAGTGTTGTTACGCGTGGCACATGAAGTAAAATTTCGAGTTTAGAAAAGCCTGAAATTTTACTTCATGCTTAGTCTGGGAGTGGATAACACTCGGTTAAAGCTTCAGTTTGAACTCTTTTCAAATACGACGCATATACGAAAACTTGCAGTATATATGCGCTGCAAGTTTTCGTATATGCGTCGTATTTGAAAAGAGTTCAAATTGAAGCTTCAACCGAGTGTTGTCCACTCCCAGACTAAGCATGAAGTAAAATTTCGAGTTTAGAAAAGCCTGAAAATTTGGTTTGGTCGCGTAGCGACCAAACCAAATTTTCAGGCTTTTCTAAACTCGAAATTTTACTTCATGCGCCACGCGTGTTAACCCCTAACTTCGAGTGAACTTTAAAATACACTACTAAAGCAGTATGCTAAAGATGTATTTTGTGAACTTTACAATATCTTAGTGTTTTTACGCGTGGCGCATGAAGTAAAATTTCGAGTTTAGAAAAGCCTGAAAATTTGGTTTGGTCGCTCCGCTTCGCTACGCGACCAAACCAAATTTTCAGGCTTTTCTAAACTCGAAATTTTACTTCATGCTTAGCCTGGGAGTGGAAAACACTCATTTATAGCTTCAATTGAATCTCTTTTACAACGTAAATTGTGCACATGAAAAAAATTTGCAAACGCTGATGAATAATCGATTTACATTCTGTAATTGTTATTCAGTGTTTTAATTATAACCTTCTTAAATAAATTTTTATAGAGCTCTGGCTAATCGTTAACATAAAGAGATATTTAGAAAAAAAAATTCTTAGTGAGCCAAGTGAATGAACTCGCTCCGACAATGATCGAATAAAGGCGGGAAAGAAAATGTACATATGTTCCAATGTGAGCATGCAAATCGTCTTTCAAGCCTATACACCGAGTCAAATATAGATATAGCCCCAAAAACACCCATTGTTCTGGCGACTTAGCACGTTTACGTTTTCTTTAGGCTCCTATAAATAACTGAGATCTACATGGTATACAGATCTAAATGTGTTCCTGACAATTAATTACTAGTGTCAATATACATCAAACAATCTTATCCACCAATGAAAACGAATTTGTTATAATATTTCAGTAAATTCAATAGAATATGCCTAGCTTCACAGCGTTAAAATATTATTACACTACTTTTAAATAAGTAGTTAAATGTTCCTATATGTATAAGTACAAATTTATATAAGTCTTTTTAAATTTAGATATATTTTTATAAGACTGTTAAATTAGATTGTAATTTAAACATAATAAAATGTTTTATATTTTTAGTATGTGTGGATATGTATATATACAGGGTGCCCGTTTTTGGAGCTCAAGCATGGGGATCTCGGTTATCTTAAGAGATACAAGGTCGGTTAAATTAGGGCAAAGTTGCCCAATCTGGAGTATAACATAATGCCGTTTTGAAACATAAAATATTCAGAATACTTCTGAAGATATCAAAAAAAAATCGAATTTTCGAAAAACGTTTTTATTTTTTTGCGAGACTATTTAAAGACATGCATCAAAACAATTTACACTTTATCATTGCCACTTTGTACGCTCTACAACGTGGTGATATCATAATAAAATTTCGACGTTTCAATTTTCGGCAAACATCATCAACTTTGTTTTTTCTTATAGGCGCCATTTTGGATTTTTACATTTTCAAATACAGCTTTTTTTTCTGATTACGGTGATGTGTCATGTGTTGGGGTTTGGTCTAGCAGTTTGATGGAAATGCCAAAAATCCTGTTTTTGCAAAGAGTGCTTTGGAAATGACAGCTACACTTTTGTTTAATAAGGTAATTTTTGACACTTCGACTGAATTTCACTTATCCTGACCTACAGTTACAAAACTAGTATAAATTTATAACAAAATGCCGTTTTCAATTGAAGAAAAACGCGATATGCTAGAACTTTATTACGGATCGCATCGAAATGTTACTTCGGATGTGTTCAGCGGTATCCAGAAAGACAACCTGCTCAAAATTATTTTCTGATTCTTCATAGAAATTTAGCCGAGTTTGGTGCATTTTCTAAGCCTAGAAGACGTGTTCATAGGCCCAGCGGAAATGAAATGGAAATTTTACAAGTAGTAAGTAAAATGTTAAAACCTTCTGAAAAATAATAAAAGGGTTTAATTTAATTCTCCATTAGATTCAAAATAATTCTTCTACTTTGACAAGGGCTATAGCAGAAAAAATGAATGTATTTCATCAGATAGTGTCGTGAGTCTTAAAAAAAAAACAAGTATCGTCCCTTTAAAATTCATATCACGCAAGTCTTGCATCCAGGAGACACTATACGAAGAAGAAGTTTTGTAGGAATATCATGACGCTGGTATTGCAAAATCCCTATTTTCTTTCTAACGTGATATTCACGGATGAGTGCAAGTTTACCAACACAGGCATGTTCCATCGTCACAATAAACATGTATGGTCCGTTGAAAATCCACACGAACACCAAGGACGACTATCTATGAGTTAGTTTATTTGGCGATAAGATCAATGGCCCGTACATTTGCGAAGACAATTTGACTGCAGATAGCTATTTGTACTTTTCAATGACCTACCTGACCGATTCAATCGATGACAACATTTGCCTCAACCACCTAAATAGCCTTTGGTTCCAACAAGATGGAGCTACACCATATAACGCTAGGAGAGTGTCTGATTACTTGTCTGAAATATTTCCCGATAGAGTCATTTCAAATAGTGGGGACGTAGACTGGCCGGCATGTTCACCAGATCTTTCCCCATTTGATTATGATTTATGGGAAGGTACAAAAAACATAATTTATAAATCTGTACCCACCGATATCAATGACTTTGCGAAGAAAGATCATTACAACTCTTAGGACCAAAATAAGAAGAAGGGATATTTTAAGATTAATATAAAATTTAAGAAGACGCATTTGCTTAGAGGAGATGGAGAATGGGCCATTCGAACACCTCTTATAATTGTTTTTATAATTTATTCCTTTCTCATGCTCTAGTTTCATTCTATGTTATGAATTAGAATAATATTTTTGTACTATTTATATCTTATAATGAAATTGGAATAGAAAACAATTTTGCGTTAGTTTTGTATTATTATTTATTAAATTACTTTATTAAACAAAAGTGTAGCTGTCATTTCCAAGGCAAAAACAGGACTTTTGACATTTCCATCGAACTGCTTGACCAAACCCCAACACGTGACACATCACCGTAATCAGAAAAAAAAGGTGTATTTGAAAATGTAAAAATCGAAGATGGCGCCCATAAGAAAAAACAAAGTTGATGATGTTCGCCGAAAATCGAAACGTCGAATTTCTATTATGATATCACCAGGCTGTAGAGCATACAAAGTGGCAATGATAAAATGTAAATTGTTTTAAGTATCTCTTTAAATAGTCTCACAAAAAAATTAAAACGCTTTTTGAAAATTTCGATTTCTTTCGGATATCTTCGGAAGTATTCGGAATATTTTATGTTTCAAAACGGCATTATGTTATACTCCAGATTGGACAACTTGGCCCTAATTTAACCGACCTTGTATCTCTTCAAATAACCGAGATCCCCATGCTTGAGCTTCAAAAACGGGCACCCTGTATATGCATGTGTGTATTTCTATATGTATATATATAATTGCATATTATTATTGTATAGCAAAAATGTTAAATAAAGATTATTATTATATTAATATAACTTTGTTAGTCACAAAAATATTGAATCAAGTTCTCTCTGTATTGTTATTCAAAACACTATTTGCAATTATATCAATATCATTACGAATCAACTAAAACAATCATTTGGGATCACACCTATACATTTTTGTATGCAAATGTCAAATAATCAATAAAGTGCGAGGTTATGTTTAGATATTTGAATCAGAGTACAATTCCATGACAAACTTTGATTTAAACACATTGATCGCCACGCGGCATTCACTTGTGCCGCAGTTACATTTGCGTTTAGGTCCCGTGGCGATCAACGTGTTAAGATTCATATTATTAGCATTGTGTCTGTGAATAAAATTGTGCGATGTTAAAGACACCATGTTGGTTAGAAAGGAATACCAAGTGAGAAAATAAAATAAAAAATATTCACATGCCATCTAAATATATACTAAAAACTAATGTTCGCATGCAAAGCTCCGCCCCCCTTTCGATCGGTCCACCGAAAGAGTAAACGGAGCAAAATTGAGCGATAACCTCAATTTCCTTCATTTTGTTTTAAAGTGTTTACAATACCTTCAATTCTGCTCGTTTTGTTTTTTGAGGTGATCACACAAGTATTAAATTTACAAATAATTAACAAATATTACTTAAACTAAGTTAATCACATGTTTCTCTCTGTTTTTTTTTTACTTTTTCCAAAAATCATATATCGAGGTGTAAATATAAACCTGTCTGTGGCCGAGCCGCATCCGTCGAGGGAATCAAGTAACAGACCTCGATGGAACGGATCAGATTAATTTTTTTGTTTTAATTTTTGTAAAATTATTAGCGACGTAGATGTGCTTCAGCAGTTTAGCCAACATTGTAAATATGTAGCAAAACACCGGGGGGTGAATCCAGTATATGTATACCACCCTACACCCACACACTCCAATGAGGAAACATTTTAATAGAATGCTTATTTTAATTGGAAAAATATATTACAATCATTTTAATGTGTTTATTAATAACACGGGTAAAAACAAATAAAGTTGATTTTGATTAATTTCGATATTAAAAATAACAGGCCATATGAACTAGATTTTGAGGCTAAAAAAACAAATTCCAAATGGGGCGGACCCATGGAATATTAGGTGATTTAAAATTCCCGCCCAAAAACCTCCTCTCTCATTGGCTATATTTTATAGGTAACCAACCACAAAACAAATTTTTATTGGCGGGGATTTTAAACGCGTAAACTTGGAATTTGAGAGTTCACTTTCAAAAACTATAAGAGATGGAGTTTTTACCATAGAGTTTATTTAAAGACATTTCCCATCCAATTTTCTCTATCTCTTCTAGTTTTCTAGATTTTCTATATAAACATCTACTCTACAACTACAAACCTGAGTAGTTTACATTAAAAATGGTTATATAATTTAAATATTTGCCTAATGTTTTCATTGGTTCTGAACATTGCAGACAGAGCTGGGAAGTACTTGAGTGCAAGTACTCAACATTTGTACTCCGGGTACTTCACAACTACAACCCTAGTAGTTTACATTAAAAATGGTTATATAATTTAAATATTTGCCCAATGTTTTCATCGCTTCTGAACATTGTAGACAGAGCTGCGAGGTACTCGAGTACAAGTACCTTGAGTACTTTATTTTCCAAGTACTTGTACTCGATGCATTTTTGGACTGCAAAATGACATTGAGTACATTTGGATGCACCTACTTAAGGGGGTATTACCACTAGGACAGCGTTTTTTTTTACGGTTTTTCAGAATTTTTATTTTTGGGAAATTTAATACATGCGATCTTGCGGTTTCTTGCAACTTGTTTATAGATTCATAAACTATAAAAAATGAATTTTAATTCTTTTCAATCGTCCGGCTAAACCTCTAAATCTGGCCTCAAATAAGGCCGTGTCCGCCGTGTTTTCCCTCATGGCCGGAAAGATTTTTTCGATTCTGTGATTTGAAACGTAAAATGAAGTAGTAGTCATTAATCTGTATTAAATTATCTGGAGTTTGAGCCACCGACAATAAAAAATCTCGATAAATAACAAAATGGAGGCCATTCGAAAAAAGTGGTCGCTTTTTGCCCCCCTTTTTCTTACTTTAAGGCTCTATGAAAAATATCAAATGTTAATATATTTGAATGACGGTGGTTCAAACTCCAGAGGAAAATGTGGAGAACCGAACACTAAAAGCTCAAGTTAATCCATTTCATAGTTTGAAATGAAAGTTTCCGGCCAGCTAAAAAAAGTGGTTTCGAGAAAAACGCGTTTAAAGTTTTGACACAAGTTTTAACTATTTTTGGAGATTTTTGGGTTTAGTCAGCTATGCCAGCTCCGTACACTAGGCCCCCTCTTCTTCGAAAAACTGGGTTTGAATGATTTACTCCTGCCAGCGTTGTTGGATGGCCTAATGAGTTGCTGGAGTTAGGCAAAATTCGTTCCACATCTCGCCCTCCGCGTCGGTCCGCACCGGAAAGCCTTGGCTTGCAGGCCGATATGGATTCCCAGTGTCTCTATTGTCTTAAAAACTGCCGAGTATCCGTCGTTGAAAATGCTGGTAGCTATGAAAGACGCGATAGCGACGGTTTTTGCACCACAGTTGAGGTGCTTCGAAGCCAGCTTCCAGACACAAGCATTCAAACTTTCGTTTGAGTTCTGCGTATTTCCACCCAGCCACCTACTCAGCATTGTTTACTTCAACGAGCAAAAATCTAACTAACGAATTCGCCTATTGTAAAACTGAATGGTAATACCCCCTTAAGCTTATTTTGACATAACTGTCAAAATGCCGAGTTATAACACTTAAAATCTGTTTTGACAACTCTCTCAATTGTGATAGTCATTTAACCAAATGAAAACTATACTAAAATCCATACAAATTGTATCTTTCAACACCTTTATGTTGACAGCGGTGTTATTTTTGTCCAAATAGCAAATTCTACACACTTTTTATCTAAGAAATTTTGCTCTAACTATCAGGGCTAAAGCTGCACGCATGAAGTTTCAAAAAGTGACTTAAAATGTCGAAAGTATGTCAATAGTAATGAAACTTCAAGAGTTAGGTTAGCTTAGATTTTGCTTTGTCAAGTTAGGTTAGATATCACTCTGTGAAATTAGGTTAGCTGGACTAAATGTCACCTAACGCCAACTTATGTCAACTGTCACTACAGTTCAAATGTCATGTTCATGCCTAATCTTGGAGTGGAAAACCCTTGTGCGAAAACTGTTAAAACTTTTAATAACAATAAGTTTTAAAAAAAAATTACCAACATGATAATCAATGAAACTCGTAAAGATTATAAAAATAACTACACTTTGTATTTGTTTTCTATTTTCTCTAAGAAATCAGTGTTGTCTTTAAAGGCTCTAATAGTTGACGAACAAGTGTTTTCCACTCCCAGGTTAAGCATAAAGTAAAATTTCGAGTTTAGAAAAGCCTGAAAATTTGGATTTGCCGGGCGGAGCGAAGCGAGCCCGGCAAATCCAAATTTTCAGGCTTTTCTAAACTCGAAATTTTACTTTATGCGCCACCCGTATAAAACACTTATTTCAAGTAAAGTTTAAAATATACTCTTAAGGCTGAGAATTTGTCAAATTTAAGCATTCACATATTCATTCAAAAAGATATTAGTACTCAAAATTTGTACTCCGGGTACTTCACAACTACAACCCTAGTAGTTTACATTAAAAATGGTTATATAATTTAAATATTTGCCCAATGTTTTAATCGCTTCTAAACATTGTAGACAGAGCTGCGAGGTACTCGAGTACAAGTACTCAAAATTTGTACTCTGGGTACTTTTCATGTACTCGGTACTCAGTCCTTGAGTACTTTATTTTCCAAGTACTTGTACTCGATGCATTTTTGGACTCCTAAATGACATTGAGTACATTTGGATGCACCTACTTAAGCTTATTTTGACATAACTGTCAAAATGGCGAGTTATAACACTTAAAATCTGTTTTGACGACTCTCTCAATTGTAATAGTCATTTAACCAAATGAAAACTATACTAAAATCCATACAAATTTTATCTTTGAACACCTTTATGTTGACAGCGGTGTTATTTTTGTTCAAATAGCAAATTCTACACACTTTTTATCTAAGAAATTTTGCTCGAACTATCAGGGCTAAAGCTGCACGCATGAAGTTTCAAAAAGTGACTTAAAATGTTGAAAGTACGTCCAAAGTGATGAAACTTCAAGAGTTAGGTTAGCTTAGATTTTGCTTTGTCAAGTTAGGTTAGATATCACTCTGTGAAATTAGGTTAGCTGGACTAAATGTCACCTAACGCCAACTTGTGTCAACTGTCACTACAGTTCAAATGTCATGTTCATGCCTAATCTTGGAGTGGAAAACCCTTGTGCGAAAACTGTTAAAACTTTTAATAACAATAAGTTTTAAAAAAAAAATAACCAACATGATAATCAATGAAACTCGTAAAGATTATAAAAATAACTACACTTTGCATTTGTTTTCTATTTTCTCTAAGAAATCAGTGTTGTCTTTAAAGGCTCTAATAGTTGACGAACAAGTGTTTTCCACTCCCAGGTTAAGCATAAAGTAAAATTTCGAGTTTAGAAAAGCCTGAAAATTTGGATTTGCCGGGCGGGGCGGAGCGAAGCGAGCCCGGCAAATCCAAATTTTCAGGCTTTTCTAAACTCGAAATTTTACTTTATGCGCCACCCGTATAAAACACTGATTTCAAGTAAAGTTTAAAATATACTCTTAAGGCCGAGAATTTGTCAAATTTAAGCATTCAAATATTCATTCATAAAAATATATTCAATTTTTGAAATATTAAAATATTCATTCAACATTATATTTAAATATTCGAATATTCAAACGTTTCAAACTTCATGTCAATGTTAAATAAGGCTAGATGGCAGTTGTGTAGGTGCACTCAATCTAAATATGTCAAAAAAAGCAAATATGTCAAATCTATGTAAACAAAATCTTGTAAAACCTGAGAATTGTGAAAAGTTTAAAATATCGTTGAATTTTGGAAACCGGTTACTAAGGTTAGATACAATAGGCTTAGGTTAACTAAGGTTTGTTTAGAGGACAGCTGCATAGGTTAGATGTACCCAGCCTAACCTAACCTGAACAAACCTTCCAACTATTACTCGGATTACCATTTTATGAAGTGTTAGCCTAACTTAACTTAATCTAACGCCTCAAAACACGACGTATTATCCAACCTAATCTAACATCACAACTAACCTAACCCAACATTTTCAAATTGTAAAATTAAGTTAGGTTAATTTAACTAAGTAACCTAGTTATATGATTTGTCATTTAATCTAACCAAGCTTTACAACTTGACAGCAAACCTAACTCAACTGTACCAAATTAGATAGAATCTAACCTAGTTTCACAATGTGTAGTCTAACCACAATTTGTCATCTAACCTAACCTAAACAAACCTTCTGACAATTACTTGGATTACCATTTTATAAAGTGTTAGCCTAACTTAACTTAATCTAACGCAACCAAAACACGACGTATTATCCAACCTAATCTAACATCACTACTTGACAACTAACCTAACCCAACATTTCCAACTTGTGAAATAAAATTAGGTTAGTCTAAGTAACCACGAAATTGTAAGGTTGTGTTTTAGTGTTTTATCTATTATCCTCACGTTCCTTAATCACTTGATGTACCCGGTACTTTGTACTAAAATAAATACTTAAGTACATTTTGTTAGGTACTTGTACTTTGTACTCGAGTACATTTTGTGTGGAGTACTTGTACTCAGTGCTCGAGTACATTTTACTTGTATTCGCAACAGCTCTGATTGCAAATTGTATATATTTATTTAAATTAAATAAATAAATTAGCAATTAATAATTTTCGGTTGTTACAACATTAATTGATTGTACATTTGTTTGTGAGTGTATTTAAATGCTTCCTCATGGGGGCCAACATGCAGTGAATAAAATATCTGACCATCAAATTTCTAAATGTTGGACCACTGAGATTTTTACATCATCAGCTACAGTTAATAAGACAGCGCCGCATTCAGGCAAAAGGGGCCACGCACCAGCCGAACAGTATCCCAGAGGTGTAATAAAAAAATTTGAGTGCCCACAGAAACAACCTTTGTGAGTCCCAGTATCTATTAATTAATAACAAAATGGGGGGGTCTCCTCTAACAGAAAAAATGTGTCAAAAATCTGTGCGAAAACAATAAAAAACTAGAATTGTTTAACCTTTTATTCATAGGAATGTAAACAATAAGAAATACTACAATTGTTTAACCCTTTACTTAAAGGTGTGTAAACAACAAATTAGCACTACAGTTGTTCATCCTTCCATTCTAAGGCGTGTCAGCAAAAAAATCTATTTTTTAGCTCTTTATTCAGAGGTGCGTAAACAATATCAATTATCTAACCCCCCATTTTAGCGTTGGGTGAAACAATGCAAACTATCAGGCTGGCCGTTCTCCCCTGAAAACTGGGGGACCGAATGCGACGCCGTAAGCAATCCCAACCAAAAATCTAGTGAAGGTAAAGTCGTTGAGCGGGTAACCAACAAGCATCAGCCACTGTATAAATAAACACATGAAAATAAATAGGTACTGTTTGATCGGTTGTCCTCCTCGACTGATACATCCGTGGACGGGCGAACGTCGCTCTTAATTCGCTTGCTGCAATTAACATAGCATTCATCACATTTTAGTCCAGTTTGGTAGTTTTGATCGAGTCTAACCGAAATTTAATCCCCAACATTGATTTACAACATAATATATTGAAATCATTAACACAAATAAAAATGTAAATTTTCTATTATTTGAGTCGCCTATTTCCAAAAACAGGTGGAAGTAATAATAATATATAATAATATCTTTATTGGTGTTAGCAACTTAACAAGTTTTACACAGGTCAACAAGAAAATAAATCAATGAAGTAGTGCCTATAATCATCAAGTAGTAATAATATGTTTAACAATTTTGGTAAAAATATAACAAACAAGAATATATGACAGAATGATAGATACAAGATATAAGCATTGGGATAAGGTCTAAGTGATTAAATACAAAAGTATAACAGGATAACAGAATATTGTTACAGTAAATTAAAAACGTTAAAAAAGACCAGAAATTAAAATTATAATGGTCGTACTTCGTCGAAACACTCATTTTTTTTAAAATGGATTTAGGGGTTTTTGGAAATAGGCGGCTCAATTATAAAATTAGCTGAAGTTACTCAATTTGTATTATTTTATTGTACAATAAATATTAATCATTATTATAAAACCTCTTTAAATTATATTTTTATAAATTGTATCCGAAATATCGTATTAAGTATTTTTTTTGGATTTAAAAAAAATCAATACTGTTGAAGCTTTGACATTTAATTATAATTTAACTTAAATATTTTACCATTTGCTTGTATCTTCAATGTTCGTTCGTAATTATGTATAATAAACATTTTTGCAAAATATAATTACGACATTTTTTATCAACAAATATTGATTCTACCATTTGTTTCAACAATAAATTGTATACAAAGCCTCTTGACTATTTTTATTGATTCACTTTTATAAAATCATAAAATTACAATAATCAAGTTTGGGATTGAACTAAGGCCTCATAAATCTGGACGCTTTTCCGTAAAGTTTCCCCCGGATTTCCAAAACACTGCAGCATTTGCAATGTTGCAATGTGGGACAAGGCCAAGGGGGGAAAAAAAAGTATTACAAAAACGAGTGAGATGGAGCGTTACAGCTCCACCTGCGCCGGAGTGAGATGGGAACACCGTACTAAAATTTCAGTATTGATTGGGAACATCCTGCATGACATTATGCAATTTTCGGGGGCGACCGCGCACCCAAAAGCCCCCCCAACGTTCAATCCACCGCTAAAAATAAATCCTCCCCCCAAATTTAATGTATTTTCATGTTTTAACTGAGTCCCCCCGAAATGAAAAAAAAAAATACAATGAATGCCATCGATCCGGGAAGAGAGAATCTCATTATCGCTGCCCTGGGACGGTTTCAGCCTCCTTACCTTTCTTGTCTGCCATTATTTCTCGCTTGTACTTTAATTTAACAACTAGCACTGCAACCGTACGCGGATAACAATCAGGTTTTATTGCGTTTGTTGAAACAACTGCAAGAATTAAGATGATGGAACAACTGAGCGGGGCCTGCGGTAAAATCACAATAAATTGTTTTTCACCCACTGACACTGTGTGACAAGGACGCGAGGAAATGGGGGCAGCGTGCGTGGAAGCGAGACGGAAGCTGCGGGACGGACCGTGCCGAGCAGTGACGCCAACCTTCACGCACATTCCTGAAAAATTAATTCTTGCAATTTTAGAAATAAACATCAAAACTACAAATACTACGTATTTCACTTACCTTTAAATACGGTGTAGAGTAATTAAGCAAATTTTTGAATGATGAACGCAAAACTACAATCATTTAAAATTACCTTCTACTAACTTCATGTTATTGAAATAATATTTTAATTCATTTTATGAGTAAAACCGATTTTTGGCTAATAATTCTGTATATAGGCATAATATTCTATATTAAATAACATTTTGTATTGCAATTTAGCATAAAATAAATACACAACAAAAATAATTCAAACAATTAATTGCCATTTCTTTAAGTTGGTATTCATAGATTAAATTAGATTGATAACTCATAGGGGGCTCCACGTATCATGATTTTAGTTAACCGACCCACTCGATGAGACAGCGCTGCAATCGCAAATGACGTCATTGGGCGCGGAGAGCGGGCGGGATTCTTGCTAAGCGGGGAATGCGGTGCAGGGGGTCATAACCATAGATTAATTTAGATCGACGACTCCTAGAGGGCCTTTAGTTTGGTGCATCACCCGCTGTGAGGGCGCTGCAATCATAAACGTCATCAAGCGCGGGGTGCGGGCGGTATATTGCCTACGGGTTGCGCGGTGCGGGGGGTATTGAAATGGAAGGAGTGAGGTGCGGTACGGGCAGCACCACGCGGCGTTTGAATTGCCACGCGATGTTAGAAATTATAAATGCATAATTAAAGTATGAAATGTATATTGCAAATATTCAATACATGTAATGTTTATAACTAATCACAAATTAATTAACCACATATCCTCTCTACAAATATTCTTCTTCAATAACTTATACTAAAGATTATATACACATTACAGGATTAAAAGATAAATTGTTATAAATAAAATCCAAAATTAAATATAGAAAAAACGTAAATCAAATCTAGAGAAAAATTGTGAAATACCTTTTTGTTGTTGAATGGGTAGAGGACAAGTATGAGGGTTACAATAGATCATAGTGAAGATCTCTTATTCGACCCACTCACTTTAATATTACAGTACATAATAGTGACAAAATAAATCAATGCAAAACATTATTAACCCAATATAATATACACTTAACATCCGAGGAAACAATGGCATACTTAGGGCTCACAACATTGCAACATCGTGTCATGGAATTAGATATATCTGTTTTCTTTACAAAATTTTAAGTATTATGTGCCACCTAGGCATGCACGTAGCCAAATGGTACTGTATAATGCATATTCTTTGTCGAATTGTAAATGGCTTGTCCGTTCAGTAAAGAATAATAATTATTATTTTACCCTTTTAGTGCCTTAAAAATTTAAAACATTATCTAGTCTGAGATTCCCATTTTGTCTGAAGGCTCTGGATTGTACTATGTATATTGTTATCAATTCTAAGAAATAAGAACTTATCGTTGGTAAATAAGAAAAATATACTATTGCTGATTTCATTTCTACAGAATTTTTTTTTAAATAAGACTTGAATAATAATATAATCAACAATACATTTTTGTACGATCAATCAATTTAGGTTCTTACTAAATTTATTTGCAGAATCGTAGGTTGCTTTTACCATATTGATATGAATAAATCACTACCTATGTACTTACTACGTAAAACAAGTGAAATTGCATCAAATTCTTACAGCATATCACCACAAACCCATGTAATGATAATAATTCAATCGTACAAAAAATACTATAAGTATCTTGAACTGTAAGTACTACCAGTGACAGATAATAACTGCAAGCAATTATCTTTGACTCTAATAAATCCTTAAAGTTCTTAATACTTGGTATACTATTTTTTTTATTACTAATCAACAAAAAGTCATATAAATCTAAACTAACTTAACTTATTCTATTGGTGGATACTGTAAAGCTAATTTAATAGTATATAAATGATTCATCAAAACTGGTTTCAATATTAAGAGTTGTTAATAATCTAAGGATAAATTAGTCCAAATTTTAAGAGCTTAAAGTAATTTTTTACAAATATTTAAAATTAAGTATTAATGAGCTGTTTTCTTCTTGCAATAGCTAAATTCCGCGCTTTTATTTTTTTATATTTCATAAAGGCAAATTTTTTGACATTATCATTGATCTTTCCATGTTCAATTCCTTTCATAATCCTATTTAGGTTTTGTACCCACATGTGAATATAAAAGGAGATCATGTAATTATCAATAATATCTATCAAATTATGGTCTGTGCAGGAGAATAAAATATCTGAATTTAATAAATTAGTTTGTGTCTTTAAATATTGAACAATATGACCAAAAGAACATATTTTTGGCAAATAAAAATGAAGGATTTGAAATGATTTTGAAACATATCGAAAAAAAATTGTGTTCGGCATCAAAAGAGGTTTTCTATTGTAATTCCTACATTCAATGTAGCAATGGAAAGACTCTTTCGTGTCGGACACTAACTCTTTTCTACATGTATTGCAGTCCCGCACTGTCTTCAATACATGTTTTCCCAAATATCCAGCTATGTAGGCATTTGTATTATCACGCAAAAAACTAAATGAATTTTGAAATGCAAACACATCAGGGATATTTGGAGGAGAAGTAATAACAGGAGGTAAAAAATCATTAGTTAATAATATTTGTAAAGAATTTAGTGCCCCTTCACAACCATCTTTTTCACAGTTAAAATAAGGAGAATTTGTTGCAGTGAAATTATTAACAATCAGTGCTTTATACTTTGCCTTAAAAGAGGAAGATGTTGGGTTTATATTTGGAGCACCATAGCTCCTTATATTTCCAAAGAAATTTTCTAAGGGGTCTTGATTAACGTTTCGGCTGATCCACTTGTGAGAAACTGCATTGCAGATCATCTATAGCAGAATCGTCCAGTTCACCCACATTAGACCAATCCGTGAGTGCTATAAACAAATAATATACTAAGATATATGTATTTATGTATTTTTTTTAAATTAAAATTTATTGAACTCAAATAGATTCGTTTACAGATAATTATCACAATTTCAAATCACATTTTTTGGTATCTTATTTACAAGATTGTAGTATCAAATAGTCAAAATTTTGAGTAAAAACAAGTACTGTTTCATGTTTTCCATTTCCATTAAAAAAATTTATTAATTTAACTTATCAATCGGTTCATCGAGAAATAATGTAGGGACACTCCTCGGTTTTGAATTAGTCTTGCTGGTCTGACATTTTGTGCTCTCAGCAAAGTGCTTGTCGCAAACAAAATATCTTTGCACCACTTCTTTCTTCAATTTTTGATTCAGGTCCTCCCGGCCTACGGCTTCTAGCCACTTCTCGTAGACCTATACAAAAAATGAAGACTTAGATGTTGTCATTTAAGATTCTTATTGTTTTGTTTAAAGAAAATTTAGTAAAGTAAATAGAATAAAATCTGTATATATTTATGTTTGAATTAATCTTATGCAAAGCTTAATTAGTATTATTGTAAACATTTCTTAGCATTCTTATTATACCTAATAATTATATTAACCAATTATAATTAACAATAATTTAAATAAAATTGCTTTGGAAATTATTGAAGATTAAATATTTTGAAGAAATAGTTAACCAAGAAATTATTTCAACTGCCCAGCAATGTGTAAATATTATTATTATAACCAATTTATTTTAGATTTAAGTTTTAGTGAGATAACCAATTTGTCATATGAGCTGCAGATAATCCCTAAATGTAACACTTATTGTATATTTTTTTTAAATACAAGTACAAGCTAAAGTTTGAAAAAGTGTTATTTATAACTGTTGATTTTTAGTCAACGTGAGTTAATTGATGTATCAATCTACTGTAGAAATCATCAATTCATATATAATATATGAAATATTCGAAGTTGCTTGCAATATTTGCTATAGAAATCAAATCAGACAATATGAATTAATTTTACAAGTTATTTTAATAATGGGAATTACTAGTTAACTAAGTTTTGAAAGTTTATTTTGATCACTGAATTTAAACTGGTTTAAAATAACAGGTACACTTTAATAATAAAGTAAATTTACATATTTAAATGAAATGATATAACAAATTAAGGCTTACCCCAATTTTCCGAGTAAATCTATGCATACGAATATTTTTTTCGCAATTGTTGCAAGACTTAATCGCACAATAAAGGGTCATAATTATAAATTTATCACACTGTCTTGATTGAACGAATACAAAACAGAAAATAACTTAAAACTAGAAAATATTTCCAATACTTACGGTTTCGTTTATTTTTCTCCAGATAATTTCGTCTAATCATGATTCTTGTGCCCACTTGGGCCATCAGATGTCGATTGACATATGTTCCCCACTTCCCGAAAACTACGAAATTGCGGGAAATTTGAAATTTCGACATTAGCGCCCTCGAAGCGGGTGATGCACCGAACTAAATTTAAGAAATTACGAAATTATATGGAGTTGACTGGGCCTGGTCATAACATAGAATGGTGGGTGCGGTGCGGGGAACATCGCACGGTATTAAATTACCGTGCGATGCGAAAAATACCAAAGACCTAATGAACATGTTAAATTTATATTTAAAAAGTTATTACAAATATATTTTGCTACATGTCAAAACCTAATTACATTTCACTTTTCAACAAAATGTCGGCAGTTCGTCAAAAAATGCATCTTAGAAATGAAATAAGAGGTCTCCTTATCCGGATACGGATGTTGGCGTAAGTAGTGTTCCATACAGTGAATTTTTCTTTAAGGTAAACATATGCATAAGCTATAAATTTTCCGACATTCGTTGTTTTTCAAAAGAGTTCAATAGAAAGCTTTAAACGAGTGTTTTCCACTCCCAGACTAAGCATGAAGTAAAATTTCGAGTTTAGAAAAGCCCCGTGAAAATTTGTCGAGGGTCGCGCAGCGACCCGAGACAAATTTTCTGGGCTTTTCTAAACTCGAAATTTTACTTCATGCGCCACGCGTATAAAACACTAAAATATTGTAAAATTTATGTATATTCTAATTTCACTTGAAATCTGTGTTTTATACGCGTGGCGCATGAAGTAAAATTTCGAGTTTAGAAAAGCCCAGAAAATTTGTCTCGGGTCGCTGCGCGACCCTCGACAAATTTTCACGGGGCTTTTCTAAACTCGAAATTTTACTTCATGCTTAGTCTGGGAGTGGAAAACACTCATTTAAAGCTTCAAATTGAACTTTAGAAAAAACAAGGAATATCTAAAGATTGAAAGAAAATAGGTTGAATTTGAAATACGTATACTTAAAAGAAAACTCCTTGTATGTATAAATACAAATAAAATATTTCCGGAAGAAAGTTATTGTTACTGCAAAAATGTTCAGCAAAAATATTAAAGGGAAATATTTGGTATATAGTGAAACTTATTTCGTAAATCGGGAAATCTTTTGACTTATATTTGACAAGGTGAAAGATATTTGGGATATAGTGAATCTCATTTGATCAATAGTGAAATGCAATAGAAAAACCGTGTAATTAAATTTAAGACATTATTTTATGTACTGGGATCGTACTTTGTGACTAGATGAAATTTCAGAATTGCTTGATCCAACAGCAACGGGAACATTCTCCATGGAAGTATGCTCCCAGCCCGGTGTAAAGAAAATCTCCACGTCCGTGGTTGTTTCATGCATAGTACTTGAAAATCATTCACGGATGCTAGGAAGAAATAAAGAGAAATAATATAGACACACTGGTTTTAAATGTGTTTGACTGCAGATTTAATTAAAAGAATAGACAATGGCTTAAAAACTTAAAATATTACATAAACTTACGGTTTTAATTATTAATGTTAACGCCCATCCCCAAAGATTCAGAATTGCTTAATCCAACAATAACGGGGATATACTCCATGAAAAAATGCTCCTAGTTCAGTATGATGAAAATATCCACGACCATGGATATTTAGTACACTTGAAGATCATCCACATGTACTAGGAAGGAATAAAGAGAAATAATGTAGTAACATCCTGGTTTTAAATTTGTTTGACTGTACACTTATTTAAAATAATACACAATAGGTTAAAATTTAAAAATATTTTACATACTTACGGTTGTAATTATTTATATTTATTAACGCTCATCTCGAGACGATTTCGTCTTATCAGCATTTTTGTGCCTTCAGATCCGACGGATCTGACAGCTGTTGAATGAAAACGAGCCCACGTTAAAAATTGCGGGAAATTTGAAATTCCGACATATGCGCCCTCCCATCGAGTGGGTCGGTCAACTATATATGTGAACTTATAGAATCATATGGAATCGACTGGGTCTGTTGGTATTTCTAATTTTCATATGTTAAACAACATAACCACAATTTTAGAAAAATTATCAATTTATAAAATTTTGCAATAAAAATGACTCTGCGATTAATCAACCGATTGTTAACACCCAATTTAATACAGGTAATAAAGATCTATATAAATCAGCATCCACGTCTCTGTAAAATCATGTTTTTAGGAAACTGTGTTTAGTGGAAAATTGGCACCCGTTGTTAATCTCCAACAAGTACGTTATAGAAGGACAAAGCACTGGAATCCTAAATTCAAACAGCTCAGGCGTTTGAAAGTGGTTAAAGTCGAATTGCCGAATTATAACGAGAAATGGGAGGAATTGTCAGAGGAGGAAATCCGCTCGAAACTAAAAGAGCAGGGATTGTTACCCCCGAGGCCATGGCTAGAAAGGCAGTTTCATATTAGTTCCACGGGTGGGGTTTTTGAACCGTACGTTCCACCTGAAGGTGACGGAAAAATATCCCCAATTACTGCACAGGTAAAATATATAATAGAAATTAATTTTTAATAAAGACATGTTTTTGTAATAGTATTTTACAAGTAAAATGTACTCGAGCACTGAGTACAAGTACTCCACACAAAATGTACTCGAGTACAAAGTACAAGTACCTAACAAAATGTACTTAAGTACTTATTTTAGTACAAAGTACCGGGTACATCAAGTGACTAAGGAACGTGAGGATAATAAATAGAACACTAAAACACAACCTTACAATTTCGTGGTTACTTAGATTAACCTAATTTTATTTCACAAGTTTGAAATGTTGGGTTAGGTTAGTTGTCAAGTTGTGATGTTAGATTAGGTTGGATAATACGTCGTGTTTTGGTTGCGTTAGATTAAGTTAAGTTAGGCTAACACTTTATACAAGTATGTTTCAATACAATTTTAATAAATTTATGAAAGATTTTAATAATTGCTATTTCTTTATTTAATACAATCAGTGAAACAATAAGTGTTTTAATGAATAGTTTATAATACAATTAGTATTGTTTTCATTAATTACATGCATTAATCTTGTGTTTATTTATAAGGGTGCGAAGCAAAAGTTAGAGTATTTGGGAAAGAAATCAAGAACAATGATGGCGGTCAGAAAAATTAGATCATTCGATGAAGATTTCGACACTCCCGAGTTTTGTAAGTTGGCTGAAAGCATTTACATTAAGGCTCATGAGCTATTGGCTGCTAAAGATAAATACGGAATCAGGGAATTTGTAACGGAGAGGGCTTATCCAGAAGTGATGTTCAATGTGCAAGACAAGACCCTGCGCTGGAAGTTTTTAAAGTCTCTCGAGTTGCCACGGGTCGTCCACGCACGTTGTACGGATGTGGTCTCAAAGGACAACATTTTCGCACAGTTGACCGTCAGATTTCACACACAACAAGTAAGTTACATTTGGGTAATAAAACACAGTTTGATTTTCTTTCTTCATGAACAAGAAAGGAAATCAAACCGTGTTTTATTAGTGATTGATTACTTCACATAACTCAAAACAAACAGTGAATATAATTACATTTGGGTGTTTAAACATTAGGGTGAAATTATAATTTAAGAATGTGTTTAAAGTATGTTGTTGTATTTATTGAAAGATGCATCATATTAATAAAGTATGTTTAAGTTTAATAATACTATCACTTTATGATTGTAAAGAATCACTTGATCTTGGAATTATGTGGTGTTTAAATAAATTGAGAATATTTTCTAACATAATCACACTTTTAGTTTGATGCTTTAAAATAACATCACTTTGTAGGTAATCAACGTCATTATTTTTGTAAATTCAATTTTTAGGTTTTAGCAATTTATGATCGATTTGGTCGTTTAATGCACGGAAGTGAAATTATTGCGAAGGACGTCTTGGAATATGTCGTTTTTGAAAAGCATTTGGCCAACGAGTATGGTACGTGGAGGATACATGAAAAAATCATACCAGATTGGTTACCTGCAAAGGAACCCTCGTTCACTACTTACAAAGCTTTAGCACCTGTGGAGGAAGCCCCACCTGTTGATAAAAAGGAAACCGCACCAACAGTGGAAAAACAAACAGCAGAAGTCGCCAAATAATGTAAAATAAATAGAAATAATCTTTATTGTCATTTATTTATAAAAAAAACATGTCGCCCCTAAATCTCTTGTTTTTTTTTTTATTCAATAATTATTTCATTTTCATAAATAAATCTAATAATTTAATACTGCATCCGGATTAAAAATTATCATCGGGGTCGACACTTTTTCTCTTCACATATATTAAAAATTATAAATATACTCTTGTTCTTATTTACAACAAATACATAATTTACATGCAGAAAAAACAGTTTATACAAAACTACTCGTCGGTTGTTCTAAATAAAGCTCCTTCCTCGGGGTCTCCCTCTGCTTCCAATTCGACGGTTTTATCGGCAATATTTTAGGCTTCGGGGGCAATGGAGGTGGTTCCGTCTTCTGACCCACCTCACCAATGGCGGGAGTTTCGATCACAGTCTCTTCGGGGCCTTTCATCGTTGAACCGCTCGACGGCGATTTATTCGGTGAGTAAACGTTGTAGTTGTGCAATCGGCTGTTGTTGTTCGAAAGGTGTTGGTTGAATTCCGTCAAGAGGGTTCGGTTCTCGTAATTGAAGTGTTTTACCGTGGGAATTGGTGGAATTCTTTCAGGCTTTAGTGTCGTTTCGCTGTAGAATTTCGACATTGCCGCCAGGTTTTTCGCTTTCTGTCGCGACTGTTCGTTCTCCTTGTTTTTGAGGAAATCGGGCAGCTCAAAGTTGATTTCTGTGCCTCGTTGGTCTTCCAAGCGTGATCTTTGTGCTCTACTTAACCCCTCATACAATTCTAAATAGTAGAGAATAATTGATTGATAAGGCTGATAAATGTTGAAAGTTCATCTTCACTTTTATATAAATAAAATAAAATAATTTAAAACTTTCAAATATATATTGTAAACTCGCTACAATTGCTGCCACACTGTGGCTTCTTCAGGCGAAGAAATGATAAATTACATTTGTCAGTACAGGTATATATACAATGTTTATGGGGGGGTGGGTTTTCCAGCGAAATTTAAATTTAGGAGTGGTGAGTTTGTTAAGTCTAATTGTTTTAAATTATTTTATTTATATAAATAGTAGAGAATAAATATTTGTTTGTTAAAAAGGTCTTTATGAAACTAGGTTGAGAAGAAATGTTTATACAAAAGGGGCATTTTTTTTTAAGTATACGTATGCATACGCTTTTTTCAAAAGAGTTCAATTTGAAGCTTTAAACAAGTGTTTTCCACTCCCAGGTTAAGCATGAAGTAAAATTTCGAGTTTAGTAAAGCCTGAAAATTTGGTTAGGTCGCGTAGTGAAGTGGAGAGACCTAACTAAATTTTTAGGCTGTACTGAACTCGAAATTTTACTTCATGCGTCACGTGTATAAACACCAAAAACACTAAAATACTGTGAACAAGTGAACTTCACTTAAAATCAGTGACTTATGCGTGGCGCATGAAGTAGAATTTCAAAAAAAAAATTACTTCATGCTTAACCTGGGAATGGAAACATTTTTTTAAAGCTTCAAATTGAACTCTTAAAATACACAACGAATATTTAAAAATTGACATAAATGGGATACATATACTTGAAAAAAAAAATCCCTGTAAATATCAGCTAGATAGGGAAAAAAAGGAACAAAATTTCATTATATGAAACAAGAATTAAAAATAGCTACTACTTATGGTGTCACTTAACAACAAACAAGTACACTTTTTTTAAATGGTTCGACTTACCTTCACTTTCACTGGTGTTTTGCAGTTTAACTCCTGCCTTTAATTTAGCGATGAGTGGTTTTTTAAAGCTAACAGTGCCTTGGGTGTGTTCACCGGATATATCCTCGACACTGCTGTGCGTTGAATTGCCTTTTCGCGTCAGTAATTTCTTCTTCCTTTCTCGATTGCGCTCGGAGTCCCTCTTTAGAAACCGGCCTATCAGACCTGATGAGTGCTCCGAACCCCAATCGTCGCTCTAAAGTTACCAAAATACATAAATGTTTACAATAACACGGATAAAATATATGTATATAATTTTAAACTGCTCTCAACCCCTCTGGGTCTGTGGTCTCGGATAAAATAAACAAAAAAGTGATGTTAAAAATACTCACTTTGACAGATCCTTTGTCGGACTTGGGCTTGGAATTGCACGTTTCAGCCGACTTTTCTTGTAAAATGTCCTCGTACACTTTATTGGTGATTTCATCGAGAGTTGGTGATGGCAGTTTCACGTTCTTCGGTAAACACAAGTTGTTATCAACAAGGGTTTCTAAACAAACAAAAACTTGATAATGTTATACAGAGTGCGAAACTCACTTATTTCAACATAACCACACAAATTTCATCAATAAATTGGGTAAAAGTGTAGCATACTCGGTGACCTTGAACAGTTGATCACCATTTTAGACGTTATCAAAAAGGATAGTTTTTAATTGATATTAAAATTTAGAATTAAGAAAAGTAAATTGACCCAATTAACATCATTTAGCCTACTTAGAGTGCACTATCAAGCAACCAGGCCCAGGTGAGGCCCTCCTGACGGCGATCGCGATATTTGGTTTATTTTTGAGTCAAATTAAGCCCTAGACTCAACTTTTTCTACATTTACTTTCAAGTTTTTAGCTTATCCGTGAAAACCATATTACCGCCGAAAGCCGTCCGTAGAGTCACCGCCACTGGTTTAAATCTCACCGACGTATACTGCACTTTTACCGTAAATTGTAAGGCTAAGTAAAAAATTAAATACATTTTTATAATCTTACCGCTTGAAGTAGGTAATAATTGCACAGACAGCTTCAGAGTATCTACAGTAGTCACCGGCTTATCGATTATCACATCTTCACCCTGATGTTTAATCACAACATCCTCCAAATTGTACGAATACTTGTTTAAAATGGGCCTCAGCACCTCGACCAATAATTTCGAACACTTTGATTTAACGGCAATCACTTTCTTGTTGGGTAAGTCCAACCTGAACGAAATACGCTGTTCGACATCGACCTCACAACCAGCCAACAGCGAAGATGACTCGGACACATTTAACGGCTACAAAAAAAAAACACCGTCCAATACACATGTAATTGTTGAACTTGCATCTATCTTTACCTTATTTTGTTTATCGGTGTAAACCTCGAAACAGGAATAGGTGATGCCCCGTTTTTCCAGTAACCTGTTGACTAACTGCGCTATCGTTTCAGTCGGTTTGATTTGAGTGACCGTCGTGCTGCCGTTAATTAGTTTTACCCGGCAGAGAGGCGGGCGAGCACAATTCGGTTGTTGGTCAGAGTTTGGTTTTGTTGGATCCTGAAACGTTTATGATGAAAATAGTACTCGACCAGTCAATTTTCAGTTGCAAAAATAAATGGAGTCGGAGTGTCCAACATTACATTCAAAAATAAAATCGGCCAAGGACTATAGAATACAGCAATACACAATATGCAATTTACAAGAAAGTATAAGTATAAATAAAATTGCCAATACTTGGATGCAAGGCCATAGCCATCCCTTCCCTGGGTTTAAACCCCTCCTTCCCCGAAATTTTCAAAAAGTTAAATTTTTGAATGTAAAAGCAGCCATGTAAAAGCAAAAACAATATTTTTACTATTAAAAACCCCCCCGAAATTTTCATAACCCCTTCTGAAATTGTTTTCTGGCTACGGCCTTGCTTGGATGTAGAATACTTCAAAACAAGACATGGATTTTGTAGATTGCATAAAGTAACGCACTTTTAATGTTACTTGTAAAGTAGTTTGATTGTAAATAGAATCTAATATTTGAACAAATAATGTTGGACATTCATTCGACAATCAATTTATAAACATTAATTAGAAAATTCATATAGGTTCCCATTAACATGTCTGGAATTACTTACATTAACATTATTAATAGCCAAGTCCAACGAAGTCAAACTCGACTTACTGCTATGCACTTCGTTCCTCTGTTGTTCTACAGACTCCGTGATATTATTCTCGTTAATATCATGCCTATTCTCATTAAATTCCGCCTCCCCCCTGTCCTTCGACTTTGACCTATTCTTCCTGTGCCACGGCAGCAAACTCTTCCTTCTGCGATCCTCGGCGTTGGACAGCGACTTTTTCAGCTTATTCGGTGACGCCGGTTGCAACAGGAGATTAGGATCGAACTGTTGGACATCCGAATGCCCCCCTAAGCACTGCTTGTACAAGTCCGATTTTAAAAAGCGCGAGTAGCTATCGAATTTCATGAGGTTGAAGATGTGCTTCTGCGCGGACGTGAACAAATTGGTGGGCACGTTCTTGAGGGCCTGCTCGACGCACTGGCGCGCCTGCGAGTCGACGTTGACCGCCTCAGGGGCGCCGATGCGGATGTGCTGGTGGTAGATCCGCTGGGCTTCGGCGGTCCGCTCGCTGTGGGAGGTCAGCTTGCGGTAGCGCTCGCATGCCGTCCAGAAGTAGATGTTTTCGGCGCTGAATTCTTTTTTCAAGAATTCCTAAATGATCATCAACGTATTTGTAAATAGATATTATCTTAATTGAGTGGATTATCTTAATTAAGTAGATGTACAAAAAATGTGAACACAATTTTTCGTTGGGATAAGCGTTGGACAAGTTATGAAAGTTGATAGAATAATAAAAAAACAACAATTATGATACAACAATAAATGATAAGTCGAATAAAGGATCTATAGTGGAATTTTTCAAATTAAGCACACTTTTGCGCAGAGCGAGCGCCGTTCGTGTATATCCGCTGCTCAAAAAATGAGAAAGTGGAACCTGACTACGTTGGGCGCACATTTATTTGAAAGAAAGGAACTCGCGCGCACATGCCAGGTGGTGCATCGGACGAGGACCCTTCGGGATTTAAATGGTGTTATCTCCGCGAGAGACAGCGTTGAATGGTACATTTACCATTATAAATGTATTACCCAAATTAGGCACTTGCGCGGTAGAATAGCATTTCCCGAACGTAGGCAAGACAGTCCTGAAAACGTCAGGACTGTCTTGCCTACGTTCGGAAAATGCTATTCTACCGCGCAAGTGCCTAATTTGGGTAATACATTTATAAACGTGTGAATAAGGTGCGTGCCAGGCGCGGCTTGTGGCCAACTTCAGGGGAGGCAAATGACTCAAAGTAAAAAAAAGTGAGATTGAATTCTCTTGTGTACAAGTTGTTATTCAACGCCTGTTACGATATAAAACATGGCTAATGCCAGATAAGTCTTAAGGGAGATTATGTTTTATAAAATATAGTTGGAACACAATTTACTTACTGCGAATGTATGTAATCCAATAGGACACTCCAACAACTTTTCGAAGGATGTGGCCCAGGAGGCCGGCCCCTCTCCTGAAAATTTGGAGGCGCCATTGTTTTCACACTGAAACCAAAATCACGCACTTAACTAATGCAACTTCTCCTGTATTCGCAAAATAAAGCGGTGCAGGAAAACTTCTATGTATGTATGTGTGTATATAGAGGATTAAGGGATCGACAATTACCACTATATTAATAAACTTTAGATGACAGCTTTACAACGCTACTATGTCAACTGTTTAGTTTTAATGCTCCACTGAATATTATTTGTTAGTAACGTAACCTGTACTAAGTGTTGTAAAAGTATCATTAATGTCCATTAACGAATTAGTTTTTATTTAATAGAGGGGTGGGGATGTTGTGAGTTAATAAGTACCTTAGGGACGACGTCAGGGGGCGCGACTAGAGAAGAAGGCCTGTTGGCCCTGCGCCCTGGCAGCCTCGCGGAACCGATTCGCCGAAAGGAACTGTTGAGGCGCTTCAGGGGGGGCTTCAAAGCCACCACCAGCCCATGACCAATATCCGTTCCCTCCCTGACCATACAACCACCATTATTAATCACATCCAAACCAAAATTACAAGAGAATAGACTACAAAAGTTCCAAGCGCACGCACACACCAGAAAGGAATTAATGAGACACGATTAATAAAAGCATGACCCAAGCAATTATTTAATTGTTAATCAAGCAGAAAATAGTGTATTATTTACATTTAGATTGTTTCGCAAAACCAGGACCTAATTAATATATTTATTTATAACCGATTTAAACAAATAAGTGTTTGAAATATAGTTCAATTATTACGGGCCACCCCTTCAAAAGTTTTGAACCTGTTAACATTTTCTAATGTCCTAATATCATTTTAAATTCAGTTGAATACAGTTCCAAGTCCGATAATCTTTGAACCAGAATTCCAAATAACATTTTAAACTGTTTAAATTCCATTTTGAACTCAGTTTATTCAACATGTTTACTGTAGCTGCTTCAAAAACTAAGGACCAGTTGCACCAAATCAACGTGTTTGGTGCAACTGGTCCTTAGTTTTTGTTTCAACTCTGAACTCGAGTTCAAAGTGACATTATAACAATGGGAACTGTCATCTTGCACTCAAGTTCAGCTTGAAGTTAAGTTCAGCTTGAAGTTAAGTTCAGCTTGAACTCGAGTTTAATGTTTTTGGTGCAACCGGGCCTAAGTTCGAATAATGTGAGCAACAATTTTTATGTTTACATTAATATCGCAAATTTAAAGTTACACAGGGCATTTTTCTTCTAAGTATACATATCGGGATGTATACAGCGCTTGGTTAAATTTGCATTAATTAGTATTTTTTATAAAAGCAGTTTGCAGCTTCTAACAAGTGTTTCCACTCCCAGACTAAGCATGAAGTAAAATTTCGAGTTTAGAAAAGCCTTAAAATTTGGTTTGGTCGCTCCGCGAAGCGGAGCGACCAAACCAAATTTTCAGGCTTTTCTAAACTCGAAATTTTACTTCATGCGCCACGCTTGTAAAACACTGATTTACAGAGAAGTTCAAAATATACTGCTTAAGGTTGATCAAACGTTAATAAATATTACAAATGTTTATTTCGTGCATAAAAAATTCAAGCGCCTAGTGCAATTTGCTTTCGGATTGTTTCTTTTAATTATACTTACATATCCCAAAGAAATTTGCTCGAATTTTAAAAGCGCAAGATTTGGTTTAGACGAAATAAATAGTTGTAAAATTTATTTAAAAAAAGACCTTTATTGGCATCATACCTCAAAACTAAAAACACAATTCCGACATTACAATTATAAATAAATTTATTGTAAAATTGTATTCTGTAAAATTTATTAACATGAGCAGCCTATTTGGAACCTTACATGAAATCAGTGTTTTATACGCGTGGCGCATGAAGTAAAATTTCGAGTTTAGAAAAGCCTGAAAATTTGGTTTGGTCGCTCCGCGAAGCGGAGCGACCAAACCAAATTTTCAGGCTTTTCTAAACTCGAAATTTTACTTCATGCTTAGTCTGGGAGTGGAAACACTCGCTAGAAGCTTCAAATTTACTACCTTTAGAATAACAACGAACGCCTAACAATTAAACAGGGATACACTACTCGAATAAAAAATTCACTGCACAGTTTACATTATTATCAAAACTTACTCTACGCAATAGCCGCATTTTAATCAACGAGCGATTTTCTGTGTCAGTGTCAAGTTTTGCGCGCGGATGTTTTTCGATTTATACATATATGCGCGGTCTTATCAGGCGAAAAAACCCGCGCGAAGTGGATTGAACTGAACCAAATGTATTCGCATTTTTCCCACAATAAGCAAAACTTTTACTTCAACTCAATGTCGTTTTGAAATTAACATTGCAAATTATGGACGTAATAAATCGCATTAAAAAAAACCTCTATGCGTGTATCTGAGTGTTTGTCCAACAACAACAAAGTAGATTATTACGAAACGAGCTGGCCGAGCTAACTAGCGCCTCGCTACCGGAGTATGCAGTAATAATAATGCGATCCGTTTTAATTAGAATGTACTACAAACGCGGTAGTACGTTCTAACTATGATTGGTTAAAAAACGGTTGTAATAATAATATGGATTTAAAAGAGTGGTGAATGCAATCGATTGGCCGGAGCTATCCTTCCGCAAAACGCGTTGATTTAGAAATGCGGTTGTTCGGTCTGTTTCCCATTTAATACAATTAGCGAAATCATAAATTTTCTGCGCTGCAATAAATTTCCTTTGCGGATTTATTATGTTGTTAAAGATTGTTATCTCTTGGGAACAAACATAGTAGATTTGATATAGCAAAGTGCTAAATACAGTTATTATGAATTTTAGTTGCCTACAGGGGTCTTCACACGATACAAGCGTCCAACGATCATCGGTCCAACCTGAAGTCGATAAAATACATATTGAGAAGGTTGGTCCATTTGCCGCCTTGCCTTGTGTCCGGCTTGTTTATGCAGTTGCGAGTCGACAGGCGTAAAATTCCACTTACTGAAATATTTCATTTTCAATTAATGATTGATATCAGATTTTGTGCGATTCCGTTTAACCAATTTCGATCATCGTGACGTTAACGACGTTTGACATAACCCTACTAATGTTTGTTATTATAATAAAGGGTGTCCCAACAAGAGCGCCGGATTTAATTATAAAGAAAAACATATTTATTTTTTGAATTAAGGGTCAAGCTGCATGTGCAGGACAGTACAATTTTTGAACTTTTTTTTTTTAAACATATGTATTTTTATGAGAAAATAACGAATCTGAAGTCCATTTTTTAGAAAACTTACCGTTTTAGCGAAATTAATTTTTAAAGTGGTCGATTTTGAGAAATTATTTATCGCTCATATGTGTGATTTTATACACATTTCCTGAATAAAATAGACCCACATTACAACTTAGACACAAGTTCTTAAGTATTATTTGCAATTTATTACTTTGTCTTAAATTTTAAGCGAATACACTGATTTAATTTTACACTATAAAAGTGACGTTTGTTGACAATTATTTATATGAAATATGTGTAATACCGACTAATGCCTCAGATTGATATAATTTCATGAAAAAAAGAACAGGTGGCGCTAGCGTATTATTTATTTGGTTTATTTCATCAATGTATGTTCTTTATGTACATGTGCTATAATTTTATAGTTGATTAGTTAAAATAAATGTATTATGTTTAACCCATTAAAGGCCGAGCAATTATAGAGTTGACTTTTAAAGTTGATCTTTGGCAAAATTCTGCAATTCTCTTTATGATTTCTATGAATAACTTATTATTAACTTTTTCGATTATTACTTGTTATATAATTTGATTAATAAAAGCATTTGATTATGTACTAGCGCCACCTAGTTTTTACACACCTAATCATGGCGATACCAGCGGTGACAATTGAATTTTGGATAAACAAATCTCAAATGTCACCGTATATATGTTAACGATGTTAACATTAAATTTGTGTAGTGTATTCACGTTAAAATACAAGTAATAGATCAAAATTGGTGCAGATATGTAGCAATTTATAAGGAAGTTATGCTGTGTTTTCACTTTACCCTGGAAATGTGGCATAAAATTGCAAGAAAAGGCAAAAAGGACATCTCATAAAAACATTAACCTAAAACACAAATTGTGACTAAACGGTAAGTTTTAGACAAAAACATATATTCGATTCTTCATTGTCACACACAAACGCAGACAGTTCCATTAAAAAAAGTTCTCAAAAAGGTCCAAAACGTCGAAAAAAAACCCAGTGTCCAACACATGCACTCAAGCCCTGTATTTCACCAATAACGAGCCGGATTTCCTCTTTAAGATGTTGAACTGTTTCAGGCTTATTTGCATACACCTTTTGCTTCACATAGCCCCAAAGAAAAAAGTCCATCGGCGTTAGATCACACGATCTGGGTGGCCAATGTTGATCGCCAAATCGAGAAATGACACGGCCTGGAAATTTGGTCTGCAGTAACACCATTGTTTCACGTGCTGTGTGGCAGGGCGCACCGTCTTGTTGGAAAAACATGTGCTCCACATCAATTACATCCAATTCGGGCCACAAAAACTCCGTTAACATTTCCCGATACCGCACACCAGTAACAGTTAGCGCATTTTCAAAGAAATACGGCCCAATCACTCCGCCAGCCCAAAATGCGCACCAAACCGTTACTCGCGGTGGATGCATTGGCTGTTCGAGTACCACACAAGGATTTTCAGCACCCCAAATCCGACAGTTTTGTTTATTTACGTATCCGTCGAGTTGAAAATGTGCCTCATCTGAAAAAATGATTTTCTTCGAAAAATCCGGATTAATTTGATGATGTTCCAACACCCAATCAGCAAATCCACGGCGCTGCTCATGGTCCCTTGGCTTGATTTCTTGCACCAATTGAATCTTGTACGCGTGCAAATGCAGATCTTTTACCAAAATTTGTTGCATAGTGGTTTTGGAAATGTTTAATTCTTGACCACGATGCCGAATGGAAGTTCCTGGATTCTCGGCCACAGATTCCCTTACTGTGTCTATATTTTCGAGTGACCGACAAGGACGACGACGAACAATGGTCTTCTGATCCATCAGCGTAAATTTGGTCTCAAATTTTGTAATTAAACGCCTCACTGTCGATTCATTTGGCGCATAATGGCGACCGAAAACTTGACGTAATATGCGAATTGTTTTCGCAAAACTTTCACCATTTTTGTAATGTGTTTTTACAATAATTAAACGTTGTTCGTTTGAATACTTCTCCATATTCTTAAATCGCGTGGTCTGTACTTGAGAACTGTCAAAAAAAAATCAGCGTACAACTCGTATTAACAAAATGGCGGCAAATTTAAATCCGGCGCTCTTGTTGGGACACCCTTTATTTCCACCCATTGACAGTTACTATTGCGCGTGCGCGGATCTGAACCAACCTATACTATATTCCATTCTACCAGCCTTGGATCCAACCGACGTACCGTCAGTTAATAAATGAAATGGAAATAATGTTTACACCAATGACCAGATAGATATAATGAGACGAATGATGAAATTTTTTTCGCGAATACAACATTGGGCTGTATAATACAGGGAGTTTTTCTTTTAAGTATACATATCCCAATTACAGCGTATATCGGGTGTGTCAAAATCAATGGACATGCTTAAAGGGGTTAAATTTAGACTATCAACGAAACACAATAATAGAAACAGATATTGTCGAATTTCTAGCACAATATTGGGGTACATCTTCTGATTTCGTAATATTAATTTAAATGAAGAGATCCAAATTTACAATCTGGCAACGTGTGATTCGTTGCCACGCCTAACTAAGTAACATATTTTGCATGCGTCAAATTTTGAAGGTTGATAACTTTTAACGTCTAAACATGAGTTTGTCTACGACTATTCAGTCGACATGTATCTTATCTATGGGGCAACTGAACAGAATGCGGCATTAGCTGCAAGACTAGCTAGACTTATCCTAATCGAAGACAACCCAGCATTGATTGATTCATTTAGAAGGTTAGACCAAAGGCTGAGGGACAACCGAGCTCCTCTTCCAAGCTTAAAAGGCATACATCCTGGAAGGACGAGAACCAAAAGAACGGTAGGTGTAGAAGATAACATCATTGATGCCGTGATAGATAACCCTGAGATAAGCGTACGTCAAATTGGCCGCTTGCTATGGTATAAAACGGTAAACTGAGTACTTCGGGATGAAGAATTACATCCGTACCATTTTACAAAGATTCAAGCTTTGCTGCTACAAGACTATGGACCAAGAATGGAATTTTCAAGGTGGATTCTAGACCAACCTTAAGACTTATTAAAAAATATTCTATGGCATAATCGGCATTTTTATTCGATAAATAATCCACATTGTACCTATGCAACGGGTTATCAATACAGATTTAGCGTAATGGGCTAGAATAATCAACACTAAAATTATAGGTCCATACATTCTGCCTCATCGTTTACGGGGTGAAGATTTTTCATTTTTTTTGAGAAATGATTTGGAAAACGATCTAGTAGACGATATTCCTCTTATTACCAGAAGAGACATGTGGCTACAACTTGATGGCGCTGGTGTGCACTATGCCAGGATTGTTAGAGGTTGGTTAAATGAAAATTACCCTAATCGGTGGATAGGACGAGATGGACCTACCCCATGGCCTGCCAGATCGCCAGACTTTAACCCAATGGATTTTTATTTCTGGGCATTCATGAAAGATAAAGTTTACCAAACTATACCAGAATCAGTACAAGTTTTGGAAGAGCGTATTTTTATTGCATCGAATGCAGTTGCTGCGGGAATGTTGCAAAGAATTCCAGACAATATGAGAAGACGTGCTGAGGCATGCATTCTTTGTAATGGTCAAACGTTCGTTCATATGTTGTAATTTTACTTAGTTGTTGAATTTGTTAATATTTTATTTAAATAGAAACAATTGACACGAAATTTTTTTTTCTATATGGGGACAAATAGAAGTTATTTAATATTTGGTTCATTTTTGAAAAAAACTGTGTTTGCTGTTTGTAATTAATTATGAATTTTTATTTTTGTTACTACTTGTTATGGTAACAGCATCCTTAATGATTATTTTATTAAGTAAGCTTATGACAGCGTTGCCATTTTAATCTTTGGTTTTTAACAAATTATTTCTAATAGATGACAACATCGATTTTTTTGATAAATTAATACAATATGTACCATAGCCAACCTTCATTACAGAGCGTGCCTGTTGATTTTGACACACCCGATATACTTATATCTTCGGATATTCGTAGTTTATTAAAAGAGTTCAATTTGAAGCTTTAAATGAGGGTTTTCCACTCCCAGGCTAAGCATGAAGTAAAATTTCGAGTTTAGAAAAGCCCCGTGAAAATTTGTCGAGGGTCGCGCAGCGACCCGAGACAAATTTTCTGGGCTTTTCTAAACTCGAAATTTTACTTCATGCGCCACGCGTATAAAACACTAAAATATTGTGAAATGTATATATATTTGAAAGTCACTTGAAACCAGTATTTTTTTCACGGGGATTGTCTAAACTCGAAATTATACTTCATGCTTAATCTCGGAGTGGAAAACACTTTTTTAAAGTTTCAACTTGAACTATTTTAAGAAATAACGAATATCGGAAAATGTACAGTGCATGCATATGTATACTTAAAAGGAAAATTCCCTGTATATTCATAGACGTTAGACAAACTTTCGACAGTATCAACAAAAAAAAATGTTCAGGAGACTGAAATAGTAAACATGGTAATGCAAACATTAGAAGGGTCTAAACCAGCAGTTGCCATCCAGACCAAACTAACAAAAAACGTCTGAAGTAAACTATAGGGAACCTCCGAATTAGCAAAATGCAATAAAGTGCATACGCCGATGATAACATCATTATGGCAAGGGAAAAGAATACTCTAACAGAGGCTCTAATTGAGAACTAACGCGTTCGAATACGCCACCTGGTGGCAAGAAAAAATATTAGAGAAAGGAGTACTGTTATAAACAAGATGTGTGTTTTTTGTGCTTTATTGTCTTATAAATGTTGAAATTAAACCGAAAAGGTGTAAAATCGCTGCTAAACCTTCCTTCCGCCAGCGCCCTCATCAGTCATGTCATTTTAGGGCGTAAAAAAGGAGAAGCAAGGATGGGGCCCATTTCTTAAGATTAAACTAAATTTGGCATATTTTTAACCTGGTCAAATTCTTAGCAACGTCCACGGTTACGAAGCCAACGTTCTCTGTGTGCGAGGTTAGCATAACAACAAGCGTAAACTAATTTAGGCAAATTTTACGAGCATTTAAAAAATCTGCTCCAAACGTTAATTCTTTTACACAACACGATAATAAATTTAGTTTAACACACAATTCACACACTCACACACACATACAAATTGCAAACACGCGATTTTAATTCCCTTATCGAAAACCACACAAAAAATTGCCAATACGTGTATACCTTCTTATCATGGAAATGGGCTAGTGTTTCCGGTCACACACTTTTCAATTTACGTGTGTGTGTGTGTTGAAAGTGTGAATATTTTGTATTCCGCAAAAGCGACCACAACGAAAACAACGGTTAACTTGAAAGTCGGACTTTTTAGAAACGAACACAAACAAAAATTGGGCATACAAGGAATTAGTATTTTAAGTATACACATCCCGATGCATGCGTTGTAAATGTTCAGGCATTCGTTGTTTTGGAGAGAGTTCAATTTGATGTTTCTAACAAGTGTTTTTACTCCGTGATTAAACATGAAGTAAAATTTCGAGTTTAGATACGCCTGAAAGCTTGGTTTGGTCGCTCTGCGAAGCGGGGCGACCAAATTAAACTTTCGGGTTTTTCTAAACTCGAAATATTACTTCATGCGCCAGGCGTACAAAACACTGAAGTGCAAAATATTCTGCTTTAACTTACTGATTAAGTAGTTAATATGTGAAGTCATTTAAATTAAAAACACTTGGTATTGTTTCACAAATTAAAACTTTATTCTGACTAGTTTTGGTTTGTTAGACCAGTTTCAAAGGAATGTACAGAAAAAACTTACTGTGTAAGTATATACAGTGCGTTTTATTTAAAATATGGCCATAGGAAATCTGTTGATCGTTTGGCTAAATATTTGTGTTACTATTTTCAACTTTTATAGCGAAAATAAATAATTCTAACATGTTTGTGTCCTTCTAATGTCCAACAATGAACATTTTGTAGATTTTTTTTGACTTATTCATAACACCAAAAAATTGTTTCAAATTTGTACGACAACAAAAGTTAACATGGGGTACACTCTTTACCATGTAAATCTCTATGACCGTACTTAAATAAAACGCACTATATACAAATATTTTTGTTGCAGGTAATAAGGAAAGTCGAAATTAGGGAATTCCAAATCTCCTCGTTGTCGTTCAAAAATAGTATATTTTAAACTGCACAATATTTGAGTTTTTTATACGCGTGGCGCATGAAGTAAAATTCGGTTTGGTCGCTCCGCGCTTCGCGCGGATCTACCAAACCAAATTTCCAGCTTTTCTAAACTCAAAATTTTACTTCATGCTTAATCTGGGATTGGAAACACTCGTTAGAAGCTTCAAATTGAAGGATAATGTAGCACAATGAATGCTGAAACAAATATAACATGTACATCAGGATATATACAGGGTGTCCCGGGAGGAATCTGCCAAACTTCAGGGGTGTATTACTTAGGTTATTTTAAGGAAAAAAAGGTTTCTCAACATATAGGTCCGATTTGGAAAGGTTAGTGAATTATGGCTTGTTGAAGAAAACTATTCAAAATTGTAAAAAGTAGGCGGCTTTAGAAAGCATTGCTCCGCAATTATTTGTGTTGCTATTACTTGTATAGGAACTGGTAAATGTGATTATTTCAAACATGCCTTTAACGTTTATGAATAAAGAATATCTTCGTTTAAGTTTCAACATCGCATATCTCACTTTTCCCTACTTTACAGGAGAGCGAAAAAACTGTTTTGAGATATGTAAAGATTTGTGATTTGAGATATCTGAAGATGATAAGACGCTTTCAATCATCAGAACGATGAATTATCGCTACCAACACAATGGCAAGGAAATATAAACCTACTAAACCTCCAACCGCGAGACCTAATGGTTAAAAGCGAGGCCAGACTAGAAGCATATATTTTGAGGACAACTGGAAACTGGCAACCAACAGACAACCACTCCAGAATAGAACAGGTAGTTACCAGACCTCTACTGCAAATGAGAAGTGATTAATGACACGTGGTCCCTACGTAACGACCATGGGAGTTTTAATAAATGGAAAAACTCTCTCCGAAGTTTTAATATATAGAAAAACCCTCTAGACGCATCGCGAATCACGGGGTTTTTGCATTTATTAAAACATGTCACGTGGTGCAAATTCGGAAATGTTATTGGTTTCCAATAATTTGAATGAAATAATCAATTAAAAATGAATAATTCTGCATGAGTTCTAAAATGTGTAAACTATTCCGAGTATCAATAATTTTGATTTTGTTAAAGGATAAACGTTTTCAAATTAAATTATTGAGCTTTATTGTGTGTGTAAGAGAAAGATTCTTCGTACTTACTACTTTACGCATAAAAGGTAGCTAAATCTAACAGTATGCATAACTCAATTAGCCATTTTTTTTAGATATGCTATGTTGAAACTTAAACGACGATATGCAGATATTCATTTTATTTACGGCTTTTGTAATGGTGCCGCTAGAATTGCTGTGCTGGAATATCATTAGCGTTTTTGTATTATGTTGATAAAAGATAAATTCCCTGTATATGTATGCGTGTGCGTACAAATACGAAAAAGATGTGGAAATCGGTGTTGGAGGCTAGCCTAATCACGTGTAAGCGGTCGAGTTAAAGCGAAACTAAAACCACGGTTTACAAGATAAGATACGAAATTGATTTTAAAGCCACTGCCCTCATAAAGAAATAAAATGAGTAACGAAAAAAATAAAATATTAGAATTTTTATTTTTTTTTAAGATAATATCTACCTACCAATTAAAATCTTGACCATGACATTAAACTGTTTTATTTTGAATCATACTCTAATTTAACATATGATGAAACACAATTTCTCGGACAAGAAAAAATAACAAATATCTAATATTTGCAATTACAATAATTATTAATTACCAGTAGGTCAATAGTGGCTTCTAACGAGTGTTTCCACTCCCAGATTAAGCATGAAGTAACATTTCGAGTTTAGAAAAGCCTAAAAATTTGGATTTGCCGTGGCGCGCGAGCGAAGCAAGTCGCGCTCCGGCAAATCCAAATTTTCAGGCTTTTCTAAAATCGAAATTTTACTTCATGCGCCATGCGTATAAAACACTGATTTCAATTGAAATTTAAAATGTAATACTTAGATACTTAAAATACGACTAGTTTCGGTTTGTTAGACTATTTTCAAAGGATGCACAGAAAAAACTTACTGTAAAAGTGTATACAGTGCGTTTTATTTAAATATGGCCATAGGGAATCTGTTGAGCAATTGAAATTGAAAATGTAATACTTAGATACGTACGTTTATGATTCACGACCGGCTTAGTTTGATTTTATGTTTGATGTTACGTCATAATATTGTATCATAAACATTAAACAATCCAGCCAATAAAAATAAAAATAAGGGAATAAAACGTTTTCATTAATATTAAACTTAATTAAATCCACTGCGATCTTTCAACGATACAATATTTTCAAACGGATGTAAAGTTAGCCATAGACTTCAAACTTCATTATTTCTGAACATTTTCTACTAACGAATGTCTATAAACTGTCGACATCCCAGTAGGTTCCGACTTCAGATACATACGTCGTAATTAAACATGTAATTAAAGTTAGTTGACGTTTCTAGGATTCACCGAATTGTATGACTTAATCTAAGATATGTAATTTGTTTTTCAAAGCAACCGAGATGCCGACCGTTTATAGACACTCGTTAGTTTGGTATTATATGAACTGCGTAATCCTTCTGATTTTTATTATGGTACGTGTAACGATCATAACGATTTTCAATAAATATTTTGAGTAGATGGTTTATACTCGTACTAATATTAATAAATTAACAATATCTGACTTACGGTTTTTTTTAAATCGGTACTTATAAGATTTCGGAAGTAGTTGATCGATATACAGGGTGTTAATGAACAGGAACAAAGTTCTAGGGCTTAAATTATACATAAAAACAAGCCTTTTTTTGTTAATAAATGTATTGTCAAAAGTGTTTCCTTTTAGGGATAGAGATTCTAAAAGATTTTTTAAGAAGTGCCTTAATGTTGGCAACTTATTTACTACCTATAATTTGTTTCTATTACGACGAAAATGAATGCAATAAAAGTAAAAAAATATTGCTTGAATGCACGTCTAAATCGTTTTTTTTTTTAAATTCCGCGTGACCTGTTCAAAATAATTGCGAATGGAATTTGGGTTGATATTTTCAGGTACTTTTTAAAGAATCTTTAAGGGGCTCTATTTTTTAAAGGAAACACTTTTGACTACACATTTAATAACAAAACTTGTTGGCTTTGTTGTGTTTTGCAAGTTCTAGAAGTTTGTCCCTACAATTCATTAACACGCTGTATACATTATTGGTACTTGAGCGTGACAATATTATACAAAATGAAATTTACTGTGTTCATGTGTCAAATGTTATAAACAAGCAAAAAAATACTAACCAAAATATCCCCACGGAATTTACTTAAATTATAATACACTGGTGCGCACATCACAAAACATTTCTTAGCCTACTCAGAACTTTGACTTATATTCAATGAACACATCCCATCACTCATTTTTTTAATTGTACCCTCGAAAACCGTACGAGTGATAAGATTGTCATTCCAATTGATAACGATAAGAAATTAATAAAATTGTATAACACCTCACCGAAAAATCATGTTGTTCTCACTGACGTACTTCACACATTACTAACGCAACAAAACGCGCGCACCATACAGGGAGAATCCGTTGAGCGTGGAGAGAAAAATAACGAACATTCTTCCTTCCCCAAAAAGCTCTGAGCAACATGTGTTCGTCGTACTGAAAACCCCATTATGCACTTGTCCGTTGAAACAACCTGCCTTTAAAAAAAAAGAGCGCTGGAATGAAGCAGGTGCGCGCTTCCGACAAAACAGGTGATTTCGATTTCATTAAAGCAAACGGTCGCTTCGACATCAAGGAAGTTAAATGAAGTGTACACTTCAACTGTTCAAACAAACTTGTTTTTTTTTTGTAAATTATTGTAGCATGTTGAAACATAAGTACTACCACAGACAATTATACAGTCCTATGTAATTATTTGGACGCAAAAAAATGGAATCAGGGATTAGATTTGGAGACAGTTTTTGGAATCTAGGAGGCTTTTATGTTTAAATAAAATAATAACATAGCAAAGATAGCCCCATTTCAAAATAACCGATTCAATTGATAGCGTACTTTAATTTAGAATGATTATTTCTATACTTAATTGTTGTTGAGTTGCGTGAAGATGGTTTTAAATTAATGAAACACTTGTATCTTTTCTTCACTTATTTATTTGGAGTACCAAATGCACATTTCGATCACGATGTGATCATTATCAATGGTTGACAAATACAAACTTAAAAGCTAAAATGCGCTTAATATATACCTGCGGATTAGGAGGAGTAATTACGTAATGAGCGCGGGGGTTATGGAGTTAAGGGAAAACCGACAATTAGGCCGACATCTTAAATCTATTTTAAGTGTAATTGGAACAAATAATATATTTTATATTATTTGTTCCAAATACACTTAAAATAGATCTAAGATGTCGGCCTAATTGTCGGTTTTCCCTTAACAAATAATATATTTTATATTATTTGTTCCAATTACACTTAAAATAGATTGAAGATGTCGGCCTAATTGTCGGTTTTCAGTTAACTCCATAACCCCCGCACTCATTACGTAATTACTCCTCCTAATCCGCAGGTATATATTAAGCGCATTTTAGCTTTTAAGTTTGTATTTGTCAACCATTGATAATGATCACATCGTGATCGAAATGTGCATTTGGTACTCCAAATAAATAAGTGAAGAAAAGATACAAGTGTTTCATTAATTTGATTATTTCTAATTATTAATGAAATTGCAAATGGAGATGCCATCCGTAAAATTTTGTTTTAATCATAATTTGGATTCCTGGATTCTCTATCCCATGGACTGTCTGCATAATTGCCTGTGGTATTACCTTATATTTAGGACTCTTATTAAGTATTAAAACCTCTTTTAATAACTATAAATATGGCTGTTAATCTTAATTACAATTACGCGTTTTTTGTTTGTTTGTTAATTTTTCCATGTGTCAAATGGGTTTCCTTGTTTATTCAATTATTTTACCACATTACAACAATAACAATTTATTTAGAGCTTTCGGCAGTTAAATAAAGGTTATTACTTTTATGCAATTCACCATAATTATTCATTAATAATCACACTCATGTATTACTCAACCATCTCAATCTAGCGAATGAGTTTGAGTATCGCGCAAATCTAAACCGATGAGAAGTTGGCCATAAATTCTCCAGCCATGGATTTAACCCGGCGCATCCACAATCGGGCATTTCATTATTACATGTTTAAACATTTATAAATCCTTTTTGACGATCTATCCAATTATTTTTTACAAATATTACTGTACTCCAAATGATATTAAATAACAAACATTTAAAAAAATGCCTTTGCCACACATTAACTAACCACGATTCTTGATTCAAAAATTTTCAAAAATTGATAACTTCTATTTGCCCCCATATAGAAACATTTTTCTCGTGTCAATTGTTTCTATGGGGTATTGTTAACAATCTTAACTAACCAAAACACCGTAAAAATGACTTGGTGATTTTTTTTATTTCCAGCCACGATTATTCATTCAGAAATTTTTAAAAATGTTGCCCAACTGGTCATCTCTCCGGTTTAATTTTAAACTTCTAACAATTGTTAGAACTCCTTGATTAAGCATGAATTAGGTTTAAAGTTTAGAATAGCCAGAAAAAGCACTTCTGACGGATTTTGGATCTGCTCAACATTCAACTCATCGGCCAGATTGAGATGGTTAAGTAATACAGGGTGCCCGTATTTCGACAGAATGTATGGGGATCTCAGTTATTTGAAGTGATAGAGAATTGGCTGTGTATTTTAGGGACTTACAATAATCTGAAAACAATTTTGAAATATCTTTTTTTGTTTTCAAAATATCAACAAAAAACTGATTTCTTGAAAAATCGTTTTTATTTTTTTATTCAACAACTACTGAATCTGGACATTTAAAACTTTGGCAATATATTATGACTCATAATTTATTTTAGATTTGATATTTAAAATTCTGATATTTTCTTTTTTGCAAAGAGTGCCTTGGAAACAATGACGTCATATCTGTTAATCAATAACAGCTTGACAGCAGTCAATCATTGTCAGCACTCAAAATTAATTAATAACTGTCAATCTATTGTAATAATAAAAATAAGTATCGATATTCACATAAAAGTTGCACAAACTAAATTTATTGTACTTTTATTATAATTATTCGAAAACTATTTGCAAAAAAGTAATTCTTGCATTTTTCGCTACATCTTAGTAAATATTGATCAGCATCACATCTAAGCGTTATATATTTTTACTGTAAATCAGTGGCTTATACGCGTGGCGCATGAAGTAAAATTTCGAGTTTAGAAAAGCCCCGCGAAAATTTGTCTCGGGTCGCTGCGCGACCCTCGACAAATTTTCTAAGCGGGGCTTTTCTAAACTCGAAATTTTACTTCATGCTTAGTCTGGGAGTGGAAGACACTCGTTACTTTAAAATACATCACAACTGTTAAATACGGGGTGTCCCATTTTAATCCGCCAGTAGCGATAATTCTGACCCAGTGCATTGAAGCAAAAAGTGTTCTGAATAAAAAGAACTGTTATGAGGGGGACATCTGATGCGGTCGACTTTGCCCCCCAGCCTCCCAGGGGGGGTGGGTACAGGGGGCAGCTTTAAAATCTTAAATGAAAACCCCTATTTTTTATTGCAGATTCGGGTAGAGCCCGGGTCTCCAAACTACCTTCTTCGCGGGCCACAAATACAATTCTACATAATAAAGTCGGCCAAGATCCGATTAATTTTATAAAATTATGAAAAATTTAAGGAACAATTGTTACAATATTTCAAAATATGACATTTACAAAAAAAAATACAAACAATCGCGGGCCGGATTCATGCAAGTCGCGGGCCGTATTCATGCAAGTCGCGGGCCGGATTTGGCCCGCGGGCCGTAGTTTGGAGACCACTGGGATAGAGCGTTAAAAAGTAGGTAAATTTTATTCGGGTTGTTTTCCAAAATTGTTGATAGATGGCGCTGCAAACGTGAAAATGTGTTTTTAATCCATTAAATGACAAAATTCATCACATAATTAATTGTTATTATTACTTAAGACTCACTCACAACATTACAAGTTTGTTTTTCTCCCGCTCCAAAGAACCCCCCCTCCCTCCTAAAAAGATGATAAGTACTTGAAAATAGCGATTGAGTACTTCTTTTTCAAATTAAATAATGGTAATCCAAGTCAAAACATGATGTCAATTTATTGTCATACAGTGTTCGACCTTGCCCCCTTCCAGACCCCCAACTTTGAAATCTTAAATGGAAACCCCTATTTTTTATTGCAGATTCGGATAGTGTTGAAGAGTAGGTCAATTTTATTCGGGGTGATTTTAAAATTTGGTCAAACGTCAAAATCTGTTTGTGTGTCAGTTAAATTGCAAAAAACATCATTCGGAACACGTTTTGCTTCAATGCACTGGTTCAGAATTATCGCTACTGGCGGATTAAAATGGGACACCATGTATGTATCGTCGGATACCCGTCTTCAGGGGTGGTATGCAAGCAAATTATGGGTCCTAGGAGTTGTCAAATGAGTGAGTTACTCAACTGTTTCCAATGCACTCGTTACAAAAAGCAAAATATTAAAATTATACATCTAAAATGTACAATATACTATAAATGTAATACATCATTGAATTCAGTAAAAAATATGAAAATCCCTAGGTAAATGTTATAGTTATCTTAAAATAAAATATGTTACTAGATTTATCGTTAAAAAGTGCCTGTATAATGTCAAAGTTGTAAATGTCTGGATTCAATGGTTTTTGAATAAAAAAATAAAAACGAAATTTTAAAAAATCCGTTTTTTGACAATATCTAAAAAACGAAAGAAGATATTTAAAATGTATTTTAGATTATTATTGAGCCCTGAATTACGCACCTTTGCCCTAATTTAACTCTCTATCTCTTCAAATAACCGAGATCACCACACATTTTGTTACTAGATTTATCGTTAAAAAGTGCCTGTATAATGTCAAAGTTGTAAATGTCTGGATTCAATGGTTTTTGAATAAAAAAAAAAAACGAAATTTTAAAAAATCCGTTTTTTGACAATATCTAAAAAACGAAAAAAGATATTTAAAATTTATTTTAGATTATTATTGGGCCCTGAATTACGCAACTTTGCCCTAATTTAACTCTCTATCTCTTCAAATAACCGAGATCACCACACATTTTGTTACTAGATTTATCGTTAAAAAGTGCCTGTATAATGTCAAAGTTGTAAATGTCTGGATTCAATGGTTTTTGAATAAAAAAAAAAAACGAAATTTAAAAAAATCCGTTTTTTGACAATATCTAAAAAACGAAAAAAGATATTTAAAATTTATTTTAGATTATTATGCGCAACTTTGCCCTAATTTAACTCTCTATCTCTTCAAATAACCGAGATCCCCACACATTTTGTTAAAATACGGACACCCTGTATATTCCTTAAATAGTGAATAGAAAAATTATACTAAGTTTAATACCAATATTTTTCTATTCACTATTTTAAATGGAATAGAACATAGTAAAGGTCTTAACAGTCTTGATGTTAATATATTCCTCATAACTTAATCAATTTAATCCATCTTTACCTACATTCTTCATCGAAAGTTGATAAGATTCTGGAATGCCTAGTCACACATTTACGCACTCACACATGCACACGTGGAGAGAACTTGGTTTGGAATGTGCAGCACGTACACATAAGATCATCACATATACATATCGAAAGAAATCTTCTTTGAGAAAAGAACGCGGCTCGAGTCTCGACCCAACGAACGTTCACATATTCGTCCATTCATTCATCGGCAATTCCAACAATTGCGGCTTCTATATGGGTTAATTGTCTTCAATTACCCGCCACCCATCAATTAGTTTTAATTACTACGGCCACAAATAATTCTGTAGCAGTGGCTTTTAAAGGACTGATGAATTCACATGAAACTAATGCAACCATGTATGTACTTTCTATGTCTGCTTGTTGTTGGAATTATGTTTCTATGCCTGCTGCTGTTGGAATTATCTTTTTAAGAAACACAAAAAAAGAAGCACACGCGATTTGTTATTAATTGTTGCGTAAAAGTTGGCAGATGTTTTTCACATTGAGCTTTTGTTGCGCACTAATTTTTTAATTAATAATTTGCTGTAGTTGCTTTGTTATGGACGAGCGCTTCGATGAGAAGACATTTATGAAAAACGACTTCCTTGTGAACAATACACTTACCGAACCTACAAATTAAATTACCTGGTAAATTTGGTTTTAAAACAATTCGGAGTTTAAGGTCGGAAATTCACATGTTATTTGGCTATAAGAACGAACAACGATTAATCTTCCACAATAATGAAAACAGATCTTTGAAACTTATAAATATTGCACATTGAAGCTTTGCGAATAAATTGACACTATTCTTTTTTGAAAAAAATGTTTCTTAAATTATATATAAATCAACTAATGTAACACTCTTAAATGATCATATAAATCCGTGCAATACTTCCATAGAAAACATTATTTCTTCTTCATATTGTTTTAATTTATTGAAGTAATTATTATAAACATGTTGTATTAAGTAGATTAATCTAAAATAAATGATAAATAAAATTAATCGTTGCTTAGAAATCTCCATAAGAACAATGTAAATTTTGATTATGCTTTTAATAAATAGGGGGCGGCATCGTGCTATTTTAGTAATATCTTAAAATTATACTGTAATTTCCAAAAACATGTGAAAAGAAATTGGGTTTGATATGTAGAACTCGTGTACGGCATTTGTCGCGATACGGGTTCCCGGTGCGCGGTCTAGAATTGCGAATATAACTTTTCTAACGCGGGTTGTTCATTGATTATGTTGTTGATACACAACAAAGAAAGACATTATTAAAATATGTCCCAATACATTCTTTAAATAAGTAGCCTAGTATCAAAGACGGACATTCTCCATTTTTGTAAAAATAATAGTAATATTAAAATAATTTTTGTCTCCAGAAACACAAAAAATAAAGTGGCGAATGTCCGTGTTTGATACTCGGCTACTCAAATATAAGTGCATTTCTGGATTCATGTTTTGAATAGGAATGTGGAATGCCGGTATATGTTGATTCAAGTGATAAGTCGGAAAAATTCCTTTTTCATTTATTTACCAAATTGCCACACTCGGCGATTTGATTACCGAGGCGCTTAGTCAGCTTAGCGTCTAGAGTTCGAATTGGGTTATTGTAATTTCGCCTACCCAGCTTAGAGGGTAGACCTCCTCTCGTGTTCGCATCTATTCCTTTTGTGTACTTCATTGCAATTTACCAAATTAAGGAGTGCAGCACACGACAGTCATGTACGATATTTGATTTTTGATAGTAATCATTTAAATCACTTATGTAGTTGCAAATAACATGAATATATATTTTTATGATGCCAAAATTTAACTGTTTGTCTACAATATAAATACAGGGAATTTTTCTTTTAGGTAAACATGTGCATAAGCTGTAAATTTTCCGACATGCGTTATTTTTTAAAAGAGTTCAATTTGAAGCTTTAAACGAGTGTTTTCCACTCCCAGACTAAGCATGAAGTAAAATTTCGAGTTTAGAAAAGCCCCGTGAAAATTTGTCTCGGGTCGCGTAGCGACCCGGGACAAATTTTCTGGGCTTTTCTAAACTCGAAATTTTTCTTCCTGCGCCATGCGTATAAAACACTGGTTTCTAGTGAAGTTCAAATATACATACATTTCACAGTATTATAGTATTTTATACGCGTGGCGCATGAAGTAAAATTTCGAGTTTAGAAAAGCCCAGAAAATTTGTCTCGGGTCGCTGCGCGACCCTCGACAAAATTTAACGGGGCTTTTCTAAACTCGAAATTTTACTTCATGCTTAGTTTGGGAGTGGAAAACACACGTTTAAAATTTCAAATTGATCTCTTTTAAAAAACAACGTATATCTAAATATTTAAAGAAAATAATCTGAATTTAGAATAGGTATACTTTAAAGAAAAACTCCCTGTGTATACTCATATGGAATATCAAACTAAAAAGTTATATAGTTGTATGTATGTCGATAAAAATTGAAATCGTAAATATTTATCCAGTTTACTTGTGGCTTCTGTAATTCAATACCCATTCATTTATTCGCACGGCGCTATGTAATAGTATATTACGTAACAAGAGTGCATCATATTACATATGAGCAAACATGTTGCGCACGAGCCGCGCGAGTGCAGTATTCCGCGAGTATGTAATTGCCATACCACTCGAGAAACGTACAATACTTTACCTACGCCCTAACAAAATAAACAATAAGCATGAAAGAACATCTTATTTATTGTAATAATTTTTAATAGTACCATGACAATGATGAAAACCTAATTACTACTTAATTAATATACAGGGAATAAAGCTATACATTTTCTGACATTCGTTGTTTTTTAAAAGAGTTCAATTTAAAGCTTTAAACGAGTGTTTTCCACTCCCAGACTAAGCATGAAGTAAAATTTCGAGTTTAGAAAAGCCCTGTGAAAATTTGTCGAGGGTCGCGCAGCGACCCGAGACAAATTTTCTGGGCTTTTCTAAACTAGAAATTTTACTTCATGCGCCACGCGTATTAAACATTGGTTTCTAGTGAGGTTCAAATGTACATACATTGCACAGTATTTTAGTGTTTTATACGCGTGGCGCATGAAGTAAAATTTCGAGTTTAGAAAAGCCCAGAAAATTTGTCTCGGGTCGCTGCGCGACCCTCGACAAATTTTCACGGGGCTTTTCTAAACTCGAAATTTTACTTCATGCTTAGTCTGGGAGTGAAAAACACTCGTTTAAAATTTCAAATTGAACTCTTTTAAAAAACAAAGAATATCTAAATATTTGAAGAAAATAATCTGAATTTAGAATACGTATACTTTAAAGAAAAACTCCCTGTATAAACTCATATGGAATATCAAATTAAAAAGGCATCTGTTTCGTTATACAGTTGTATGTATGTCGATAAAAATTAAAATCGTGAATATTTATCCAGTTTACTTGTGTCTTCTGTAATTAAATACCCATTCATTCATTCGCACGCCGCTATGTAAACAAACAAACAACGCACTTCGCACTCATAATTTTTATTATTTGTTGTGATAAAATTCGGCAGGCACTATAAACTAATACATAGTGTTACCGGCGTTTTACCGCAAACGCCGGAACTTTGTTTTAATCAGCATAATTTAATAATGTTTCGGGCAACATAATTTTTGATTCATTTTTTTTTGTTTGTGAATAAATCACAGTTTCTTTCTTAAACTAATTCAATTTTTTTTACAATTTTTTTTTATCTTCAAACCTTCGCTTACCCCCGTTAGCTCTAAAGTTGATAATAAACCAAGTGAAAGTGTTTGTGCCAATCCACCGGAGGATAACACCGAGCACCATTGCTTATTTTGTCAACATTTATTTGTTTGTCTAGCGTGAGTGCCCCCTGTTACAATTGGCGCCCAACTAGTTTGGTACGAGGAAACCCACGACCCTGAGAATTAATTTTTCTCGTGTTATTTTACCCCCGGTTACAATTGGCGTCCAACTAGTTTGGTACGAGGAAACCCACGACCCTGACGATTATTTTTTCTCATGTTATTTTACCCCCTGTTACAATTGGCGCCCGATGTGGGGCGCCATTTGTCAACGGGAGGGAAAGTACCCCACGCTGGTTACCAACTAGCTCAGGTTGATTGAGGTTATGAGAAATGAGATACTAACTTTTGAAACACGTATGCTGTTTAAAATGATTTATTGCTCATCTCTCATAACCTCAACCAACCTGAGCTAGTTGGTAATCAGCGTGGGGTACCTTCCCTCCCGTTGACAATAGTCAAAACTACTTTCTGCAATTTTGCTATTTCTGCGCCATTTCGTATCCCAGAAACACACAACCAGCAAAAATTGGCCCTCTTAAACATGCTCCTTATTGTTTCAAAACAAAATTTATCAGATAATTTCTTTCTTCCACAAAGATTACCGTTGAATTAAACTGAACATTCATACGAATATTATCGTAATTTTATATTTTACAGACAATCATGATTGCTAAGTGTTTCGGTATAAATTACGTGAAATGAATTTAATATTAAATGAAACAAGTAATCCTTTTTCTCCACTGGTTTATTTTAATCACTAGATGTAAAGGGTGTTTTTTTAGACGTGTGGTTTTCAAGCCGGCACTACTTTTTTCGGAGATGGTCTTTTTGACAGCTGTCACTTGATTTATGCTCAGTTTGGTTTGCCATTTCATAATGAATAGACTTACTCCTGAACAACGTTTGCAAATCGTGCAAATTTATTACCAAAATAATAGACCGGTTCGCGCGACGCATTGCGCGCTGCGGCCAATATTCGGTCGACATAATCGCCCAGCAGAGTCAGTAATTCGAGCAACCATGGATCGGTTTTGCACCACGTTTACTCTAGTGGATAGTGCGCATCCTCAGAGACGCCGTACAGTGCGCACCGAAGACGCTATTGCTGCTGTGGAGCAGAGTATCGAAAAAGACCCGAATGAGTCTATCCGCCATCGCGCGCAACAATTGGAGCTGTGTCCATCAACTTTATGGAAGATTTTGCGGAAGCATCTTGGTTTGCGTGCTTACAAAATCCAACTCGTGCAAGCATTGAAGCCAAACGACCATCAAGCGCGTCGCACGTTCGGTGAATGGGCCCAAAACGAGATGGCCACCGATCCCGATTTTCACAAGAAAATTTTGTTCAGCGATGAAGCTCACTTTTGGTTAAATGGGTATGTCAATAAGCAAAATTGTCGCTTCTGGAGTAAAGATAATCCACAAGTCATTGTTGAGACGCCGTTACATCCTCAAAAAATCACTGTTTGTTGTGCTCTATGGGCAGAGGAAATCATTGGTCCATATTTCTTCAAAAATGAAGCCGGCCATAATGTTACAGTCAATGGGGAACGATATAGCGCCATGATTAATGACTTTTTCGTGCCTGAATTGGAGGGTGTTGATGTGGACGACCTATGGTTCCAACAAGACGGCGCTACATGCCATACAGCCAACGCAACAATCACTTTGTTGCAGGAAACTTTTGGTGAGCGCATTATCTCGCGTCGTGGACCTGTGGCGTGGCCTCCAAGATCGTGCGATTTAACACCGCTGGACTATTTCTTGTGGGGTTATGTGAAGTCGCTTGTGTACGCAGATAAGCCCGAGACGATTGACGCCTTGGAAGAGAATATTCGGCGCGTTATTGCTGACATACGGCCCCAATTGCTGCAAAAAGTGGTCGGAAATTGGGCCTTTTGGCTGGAATTTATTCGAGCCAGCCGCGGCGCCCACTTGCCCGAAATCATTTTTAAAACATAATGGCAAACCCGTATCTTTATGATAAAGCTAAATTCTTGGCCATAACATTAAATTATATGCGTTTTATTTCTTCTTGAAAACCACACGTCTAAATAAAACACCCTTTACATTTCGTTCACCAAGTGAGCATTTTTAATAGTTGTACTAAACAGTTAATAAACTATTGAAAATGTTCACTTGGTGAAGAAAATGTACAGGGTGGCCCAAATTAGATGTTACTATAGGGAATCTCGGTTATTAGAAGAGATAGAAAAAAATCGATGGCGTATCCTCGAGCTCTTTTTTCGAGACAAATTCAATGCCGAAAACAGAAATTAGCTATCGTCTTTTGTTTTCAAGTTATAGCCAAAAATTCAATATTTTCCATAATCGAATGCAATTTACAGCTTATCTTCATTAATAAAAGAGATACAGCCCAAAGTTATATTTTTTTTAAATAGAAGTCATAGTTGGCTGTGCTATTAAAAAAAATGTTATTTTTTCCCTTTTCATTGATATATAACATGTTGATGTTTTATTTGAAATTTAGTGATATATATTATATTTTATTAAATTTTAAATATTCTTATTAATCGCAGTAGGCATGTTTTATATTAAATTAATAATTGCTGGAATTTGAGTAGGCTTAGATTAGGATGTGATAATAATTGCAAGTAATTCGAAAAAATTAAATGAAAATAAATGGATATTATACCTAGGTTTTGTTTATTGACCAACCAGATTTCAGATTTATTTTTCTTAGGTTTTTGATTATTTGTCATGAAATGACATTGATATATGAATGCCATATTGCCATTGATTAATTATTTGAGTGGGATTAATAAATGAAATCTGTTCCGCCGCGAAATTAATCTTTACGATAGGGTAATTAAGCACATGGCAACCATCTGTAAACATAACCTCAAATTTATTTTGAAGACAAAAGTCACAATTACAACCAGAGTATCTAACCAATTATCCAACTTTATTAAAAAAATCACCAAATCTGGTTGGTCAATACAAAAAAAACAACGATTATACTAAAGATTTACAGAAAAATTACAATAAATGCTCAAATTGATTGCCAAAATTTACAATATTAGTGAAATTTTGTCGTAAAACTTTGATATTGTTGTTATTTAATTTGTATAAACTGTCCTTTAATAGTCCCAAAAAAAGAAGTCCAGCGGTGTTAGGTCCGGAGATCGCGGAGGCCATTTTATAGGTCTATTTGTGACTAACCATTTTGCTCCAAAATTAACATTTAATAAATTTGTCACTTCTCTGCAATTATGGGGAGGTGCGCCGTCTTGTTGGAAATACAAATGTTCCCCTTGAACTAATGGCAAATTGTGCAAATAATTCTCAATAATATTTTGTTGTAAAATGTCTGTATATTTCCGTCCATTCAAGTTTCCCTCGGAACTTTTGTAACACAAGATTCGGTTTCCCAGTAGAGCACACCAAACACTAAAACCAAATCTACCTTGTGCGTTAACATCAACAGTCCGATGAGGGTTAAAATCGGCCCAATAGTGGGCATTGTGAATATTAAATATTCCCGCGGAGCCTATGTATGCCTCGTAAATTTTTCCATCGAGAACTAAAAATGAACTTGTAGTATATTAAGCAAATGCAGGTAAGTTCTTTTTGTGAATCATGGTGTAAATAAACTCCAACTATGGATGGATAATCCTTACAAAATGTCGCTTTGGACCGACGCGATGTCGTTGTAAAAGTTCGGATTTGTTAAACATCTAGCTTTGTACCAGTTACAAAATCCTAATCTTCGTTCAAAATCCTCAGGGTTCAACTGGTGTCTTTTTCAAATCGTGTAAGGACGGATTTTTTTTTCAGAATCCTTGAGGCACGATTTCTTGAAATTCTTTGTTCGTCTTCTATTTGCCTACTCGATATTTTTGGATTTTCAATTACAGCCCCAATAACACTAAATCCAGCTTCTTCTGCGTCTAATATATTATATTCTCTGGATCTCGGGATAGTAAAGGAACCGTGGTTGATGAGATTCGTCTTCAACCGCTGGAATATGGATTAATCGGGCTGACTTCTCTCCGGATATCGAGTATAATATGTTTCCAATGCAATATTAGAATTATTGTTGCTTTGAATAAAGCATTCTAACATATCAAACTTTTCGTAATTTTCGTACATTATGTTTAAACACTTAGTTTATTAATACACAACACAATACAACAAACAACTAATATAATAACAACGTTCTTGGTTTTTGTTTCATGCGTACCAGGAATCAATTTATTTACAAGCCTACTGCGTTTAATGAGAAATATTTAAAATTTAATAAAAATATAATATATCTCAATAAATTGCAAATATAATATCAACCAGAGCTGGGCAGGATTCGAATCATTCAGGATTCGATTACCGGATTCGAATCCTTTTAGAGGATTCAAAAGAGGTTAGTGAAAACGGATTCGTGATCCGGATTCGTTACATTTTTTTAAAAGGATTCGTATTCGAATCCAGACGTAGATGATTCGAATCCTTATAAAAGGATTCGAATTCTTATAAAAGGATTCGAATCCTCATACACGGATTCAAATCCTCCTAAATAATTCGAATCATCGCAATTGAGGCTGGGATTCGAATTCGATTAATTTAAATAGTTAAATATTCTAATATGAATATTTAAATCACTAAATTATTCATATCTGGATATAAATATTCAAAATTTTCGAATAATTCAAATATTTGGGAACGCATATTATTTGATTACTTAACCATGAAAAATATCCAACGTTAATAGTATATTTTTAACTTCACTTGAAATCAGAGTTTTATACGCGTGGCGCATGAAGTAAAATTTCGAGTTTAGAAAAGCCCCGTGAAAATTTGTCTCGGGTCGCTGCGCGACCCTCGACAAATTTTCTACGCGGGGCTTTTCTAAACTCGAAATTTTACTTCATGCTTATCCTGGGAGTGGACAACACTCGTTTGAATTTTAAATTAAACTCTTTTAAAAAATCGACGTATGTAATATACAGCATGGATAGGAAAGAAAACATCCAATTTTGAAAAAATATCGAAGTTGGGGTGGTTTTCAGTGCGTATTTAACTTCACTTTAAATCAGTGTTTTATACGCGTGGCGCATGAAGTAAAATTTCGAGTTTAGAAAAGCCCCGTGAAAATTTGTCTCGGGTCGCTGCGCGACCCTTGACAAATTTTCTACGCGGGGCTTTTCTAAACTCGAAATTTTACTTCATGCTTAGTCTGGGAGTGGACAACACTCGTTCTTAGCAGTTTCAAATTGAAGGATCACTCTAGATTACTAAGTTTATTACCATTTTACAACGGCTACAGCTCGAAGGACCAACCATGGTCTTCGGAGACCGAAGGACTACAGGGAATCGAAGTTTTTTTACAAGAAAACGACGAATATCTGAAGGTTTACAGCATGGATAGGAAAGAAAACATCTAATTTTGAAAAAATATCGAAGTTGGGTTGGTTTTCAGTGCATTTTTAACTTCACTTTAAATCAGTGTTTTATACGCGTGGCGCATGGAGTAAAATTTCGAGTTTAGAAAAGCCCCGCGAAAATTTTCTACGCGGGGCTTTTCTAAACTCGAAATTTTACTTCATGCTTATCCTGGGAGTGGACAACACTCGTTTGAATTTTAAATTTAACTCTTTTAAAAAATCGACATATGTAATATAATAAATCATTCATTGAAATCATAGAAAAAGATGCAAAATTTTACCTAAAATTAACTTTTAGAGTTAACTTTATAATTTGCTCGGCTCTTAATGGGTGAATATTCTATTCCTAAAAAAACAGTTTTTATTTAATATTAAAGTTGCATTTAATACAATAAACTGTGAATATATCGACATAAATCTAGAAATATCGAAAATCTCGACATGTAGAAAATCTTGACGGTCCACTCCCAGACTAAGCATAAAGTAAAATTTCGAGTTTAGAAAAGCCCTACGTAGAAAATTTGTCGAGGGTCGCGCAGCGACCCGAGACAAATTTTCACGGGGCTTTTCTAAACTCGAAATTTTACTTCATGCGCCACGCGTATAAAACACTGATTTAAAGTGAAGTTAAAAACGCACTGAAAACCACCCCTACTTCGATATTTTTTCAAAATTGGATGTTTTCTTTCCTATCCATGCTGTAAACCTTCAGATATTCGTTGTTTTCTTGTAAATAAACTTCGATTCCCTGTAGTCCTTCGGTCTCCGAAGACCATGATTCGTCCTTCGAGCTGTAGCCTTTGTAAAATGGTAATAAACTTAGTAATCTAGAGTGATCCTTTAATTTGAAACTTCTAAGAACGAGTGTTGTCCACTCCCAGACTAAGCATGAAGTAAAATTTCGAGTTTAGAAAAGCCCCGCGTAGAAAATTTGTCGAGGGTCGCGCAGCGACCCGAGACAAATTTTCACGGGGCTTTTCTAAACTCGAAATTTTACTTCATGCGCCACGCGTATAAAACACAGATTTAAAATGAAGTTCAATAACACATATATCATCATTAATTAAAATCATTATATAATCAGATATTTAGTCGGTAAATGAACATTTTTGTTAATAGAAACTGATGGAATAAAATATTACTGATTGCAAATAATAGATTTAAATTTATTTTTAAAGGATTTGTATCCGTGATTCAAAAATGAGGATTGGAATCTTTGATTCGAATCATATTTTTCACTTACGAAATCCTTTATTCGAGTATTCGTGATTCGAATCATATTAGGTGATTCGGATTCGTGATTCGGATTCGTGATTCGAATCCTGTTTTTGAGGATTCATCCCAGCTCTGATATCAACATAAACTCAAGTGCATAGAAATCGACCCACTCATTCTTTTTTATTGTTAATAATAAAATCATTGTTGCAAAGTAACAAACAAAACGTTTAATATTTTACGATAAAATAGACTATCAAATAGACATTGAAAGGTAGAATGGCTGACATTAAGTCATCTGGCCACAGACCACTGGCTTCGAAAATATTCCAGAAGAGCTACAGCTTTTGCACAATCTACAGCACTTAAAACCATAATGAACACACCAACCTTCAGTGGGTTTATACCCACAGCCACTGAAGATCAAAACAAAAAAGCAAAAACAGTGAAAGAACGTAGACATCTTGATACTTTATCCATAATGTCGAATGGAAAGCGTATCTTTAAATTTCATTTGTGATGATTATTGTTCATTAAATAAAGTAATAAGTACGATATGTTGTTTTTTTTTTTTCTATACCCTGATTGTCTATTTTATCGTAAAATACCAAAAGTTAATTCACAGCATTGCAAAAGTAATGCTATTAGGAAAAAATAAAAAATAAATAACGAGTGGGCCGTTTTCTTTGCACGTAAGTGTATTATATATCAATGAAAAGGGAAAAAACTAACAAATTTAATAATAGTACTGCCAACTATATCTTCTATTTAAAAAAATATAACTTTGGGCTGTATCTCTTTCATTAATGAAGATAGAAATAATCTGTAAATTGCATTCGATTCCCCTCGAAAAAGTACCTCTAGAACATACAATTTTTATCTTGATAAAATAATAAATGACTGAGATATTATTAAAAATCGAATATGGAAAATATTGAATTTTTGGCTATAACTTGAAAACAAAAGACGATAGCCAATTTCTGGTTTCGACATTGAGTTTTCCTCGAAAAAAGAGCTCGAGGATGCGCCATCGATTTTTTTCTATCTCTTCTAATAACCGAGATTCCCTATAGTAACATCCAATTTGGGCCACCCTGTAGATTTCGTTCACCAAGTGAACATTTTTAATAGTTGTACTAAACAGTTACTAAACTATTGAAAATGTTCACTTGGTGAAGGAAATGTACATCTAGTGAATAAAATAAACCAGTGGAGAAAAAAGATTACTTGTTTTATTTAAGATAATTGCCAAGACTTCAAATTTGACGTTTTGTAAAAAATATAATTTTTGACAATCACGGGCATAACTCTAAAAATGCGATATTCAGACTGGCTTGAATAATTTTCTCACTTATCACTTGGTGAAACATTTTTAAATATTGATCAATATACATGAGGCAGTAAAAAAAAAAACGATGTAGAAATTAATTTTCAAGTAAAAATCAAAAATAAATCGCAATTCGCATAAGCCCACAAACATTCGACTTATCTTAGGTAAATTCTTTATACAAACATCAAGCATATTTGTACAAGGAGAGATCGGAATTCAGAATCGTACATAGGTGTGGGCGTTGCTGAGTTTACAACCCAGCAGCACACACACACTCACACACAAACTCAGCTAGACGTATGGAAATATTTGAACACATGGAAAAAATGCAGGCCCGATTTTAACGCACGCACAACTTGCGTCATCGAAACATTAGGAAATTACAAAAAAACATACACACACAGATACATAACAATAGAAAATTATACAACACGACTGAATGATGATAATAATGAATAAATTCCCATCATTTCATTTGCAGAAGAGAAATCCGCTCTAACTCAGCGCAACCGATAATTAATAACAATAGCCGGCGCGCACGCGGGTTTGCAATTTCATTTTCTCTCATCATCATCATTATTAAACTATAACAACATTTTCCGGGCAATGGCGTTTCGTCATTTCAACGAGGCTTCGATTCTGCGGTCGGACGAGCGCGCCAAATTTCTCGGAAATAGGAAACGGTCTCATTTCCGCTTCGCGTTTCAGGACTTTCCTGAATTTTATACGTATGCAGACTAGAGGCGTTTCGATTCGCTTCTAATGCAAGCAAGGTTAAGCGAACGAAACGTTTCGGGCTTGTTTGGCCCAAATCGATAAGGAATTTCCTTGTAGATTACACTCTAGGTTTTGCAAAAAATTGATATCAAAACAATAAAGGACGATTATTTTGAATAAATCCATAAATTGATAGTTGTAATAATAACAATGAAAATTAATATACACGGAATTTGTTTTTAACTATACAGGGTGTAACAAAGTGGTATGGCCAAATCTTAAAGAAACATTCCACACACATAGCATATAAAAATATGTTATAAGGACATTAGTCCGGAAACGCTTTATTTCCATGTTAGAGCTCATTTTCTACTTATCTTCATAATCACATTAATCATGGAAATGTCCAGCGACGGCTCGCAGCCTAACTTCAGGGTAGGCCACAGCGCCAAGGCACACAAAATTTGAGGTTAGGATCGCGCTTTATAAATACAAGGAATTGCACAACAAAGTCACCTTTCAATAATGGATACATATTACCTTGGGTCTCTGGCCTACCTTGAAACTTCAAGGTAGGCAAGAGACCCAAGGTAATATGTAGGATGCGAGCCGCCGCTGGAAATGTCCCATTTCATTGTGTTGACATGCGACAACCGTCATTGCTCCACTCAGGGTTGCCAAATCAGTGATTTTGTCACCAAATCTGGTGGTTTCAACTTTCAGATTTAGACAAATTGTTTGTAATTCAGACGTGGTTTGATTCTAGTGTTTGTTGGATGTTTTTAGTGACAATCTAGTGATTTACTGTCATGAGAAAGCGATTAAAGATAAAACAGTCAAACATGCCAAAATACTGTCAAAACTATTAACATTCGGAAATACCTATCATTACATTCATAAAAATGTCCATGTCTAAATGAATCATTAACTTACATTTCTAAGGAGTATATTTCAAACCTTACTTGAAATCATTGTTTTGTATGCGTGGCGCATGAAGTAAAATTTCGAGTTTAGAAAAGCCCAGAAAATTTGTCTCGGGTCGCTGCGCGACCCTCGACAAATTTTCACGGGGCTTTTCTAAACTCGAAATTTTACTTCATGCTTAGTCTGGGAGTGGAAAACACTCGTTTAAAGCTTTAAGAACGTACTAATGGGACACCCTGTACTACTACTGTAATACCATTAAAATTATACTACCATAACAGCAGTAATATTAGTATAATGCATCTTTAGTTATTTTAGGTTTTTATTCATTAACGTTAAGTAGTATTGGTTTATTTATGTTACAACAAAACATAAAAGCTGGTGATGTTAAACGAAATTTTCAGACATCTGGCAGTCTAGAGTTGGCAACACTGGCTCTACTAGCATTAAGACCTATAGTCCAGGCGTCAGAGGCGTAAAATCAGTAGATGGATAATAAAATTCCAAGAGAAACATTCTCGGTTGCTATCGCTTGTTTTAAGTGTAAACAATGAAACGTTGAAAATGTTTAAAAAAAATCGGTCCGGAACATATTGTTTAAAGTATAAATGAAATACAAGGTGTCTACGCTAAACCGTTCGTTAAAAGTTTATGGGGTTGCCGTTGCACTAAAAATTTAAAAAAAATCCTTGTCATATGGTTGAATCAGTTCTCCTCATTTGAAATATTTTCAACTTTATATCACTTCCGGTTCCACCGGAAGTAGCTCCAAATTTGTTATTTTAAATAGAACACCCTATATATTAGTAATGTTTTGGATTGCTCGTTTAAATTACAATATATTTTATTCAAACATATGTACACTTATATCTTATAGTTTTCAAGAAAGAAAAATATTTCTAAAATTTTGACCTGAAAAAGGCATTTTGAAATCTGCCTGTAACTTCTCTTAACAATAAGATAAAAATATGATTTATATCTCTATTTGTACCTAGAGGATACCTCTATGAGTAAATTAATTGGAAACGGTCAATTTTGACAATAAGTGTTCTTAAAATGTCAATATCTAAGTGCCCTCTTCAATATCTAGTAATTCAATTTTTTCAAATGGAATGACCCAATTTTTATCACGTGGTACGATTGAGGGGAAAATTTCCTACAAAAAAGTATTAACAACTATACTCCTAAAGCAAGTAGTTTTCGAATTAATTCGAAGATTCGTTTTTCGTCATATTTATCCAGGGTATAATGCGCGCATAAGTCGCAATTGAAGTTTAGTAGGCCAGTAGTATGCTTTTGTTTTGTCGCGATTGTATTGCAAAATGTCAAATAATAAAAAGAATTAGTACAAAGTTTTACAGAAATCAACAAAATGAATAATTACACAAATCAACAAATTATCAATTTATTCTTTATAAATGGCAACTGCCAATTGAACAAAATTTGATTCCAATCTTCTAAATCTTGTTTTATTCATCGGCGGCAAATGTGGATAAGTTTCATTAAATACTCTACATGTTCGAGTAACAATTCTATCGCAGTTGCCATGTATAAAGAATAAATCGATGATCATTTTTATTGCTGCATTAAATCCCCAATCCCATTATCTCCCGGTTTTTTTCTGGCAAAATTGTTAATTTGTTTATTGTTGGGGTAGAAACAAAATATTTCTCGGGTTAACTATTTGTTTTTCCTAGAAATATAGCTAGAAAATTATTTGCATACCTCCCAGTTTCAACCCATCAAAGCGTACACCTATGCTGCCGTGACGCACTTGTTCTAGCACCAGGCGAGCAGTTTCAAACGGTAATATCTTCAAAACTATCACTCCAATCGAAAAGAGTCTAAGGATATTTTTTGTGTAGAAACCAGTGGGGAATCTTTTTGTACTGAATGTTTTTGTCCTAAGATCGATATTTTCTGAGATATTTGAAAAAAAAAACGCTAAAATCTTACTTTAATTTGTTTAAACAATATGTTCCGGACTGAATTTTTTTAAACATTTTTAACGTTTCATTCTTTACACCTAAAACAAGCGATAGCAACCGAGAAACCTTCTCTGGGAATTTTATTATCAATAAAACCTCTGACGCCTGGACTATTAGCGTCAACTGTTTAGTGTTTATCACGGACTTAGTTGGCTGTAAAACAGTACGACATTCTCCAGGGATACATCAGCGCATCAGGGATTTAATGAAACGGTGGGTTGGTGCATGCATCTTTGCTAACGAAGGGCATTATAAACATGTAATTTAAGAACGTGTTTCATAAGCTAATATTTTCTGTTAATGTGTGGTTTCCATAAATAATGTGATTATGAAGATAAGTAGAAAACGAGCTCTAACATGGAAATAAAGCGTTTCCGGACCCATGCCCATATAACATATTTTCTTCCTCTATTTGTGCGGAATGTTTCCTAAAAGTTTAGCCATACCTTTTCGTTACACCCTGTATATCCCGATGATTACAGAGTTTGATAAATTTGCAGGAATTCGTTCAAATTGAACCTTTAAACGAGTGTTTTCCACTCCCAGATTAAGCACGAAGTAACATTTCGAGTTTAAAAAAGCCTGAAAATTTGGTTTAGTTTATGCACCACGCGTATAAAAAACTGATTTAAAATGAAGTTCAAAATATACTACTTAAATTTGATCTGAGGTTAATAAATATTACAAAATACAAATTCCTGTAACCATATTTCCAAAATGCAAAGGCCTAAAGCAATTTGCTTTCGGTTTATTTCTTCTTTTAATTAAAATTGACAAAAAGGAATGATGAAAAGTGATGAATCTCCGCGAACATTAAATACTTGGGATTTATGACATTGACGAAAATCACTAAAATGCACGTGCATTGATAAAAATCATGTAAACTGACGAAAGTCATGAAATGAATTGATAAAAATCTTAAAACTTCAAAAATTATAAAAATAGACTAAAATATTGAACATCTCAGACTTTTAAATTGGACGACTATTAAGATAAAAAGTAAAAATCACAAAGATCGTGAAAATAGTCTGTCTTTTATAAATGTTTACTATCATTATCAGTCAAAATATAGTATGTTCAATAAAATAAAACCTCTAGAGTGCCATGGAATAAATTGTAGGTTGGCAACTCTGAAATTATACATTATAATTATCATGCCTGACGTTTAATATGACAATTCCTAAAGGGTGTAGCCAACTTAAATTTAAAAAAAGATAAAATCATGGCACTCTAGAGGTTTTTTTTTTATTAAACATACGATATATCCTGAGTAGCTTTTTGTTTATTTTTATTTAATATGTTCAACAAAAAAAAACCTCCAAAGTGCCATGATTTAATCTTTTTTTTAAATTTAGGTTGGTTACACGCTTTAAAAATTAGCATATAAAGCGTTAAACATAATAATTATCAGAGCTGCAACGAATCCTCGTAAAAAGGATTGGAACACGAATCCGAATCACCTAATAGGATTCGAATCACGAATACTCGAATAAAGGATTCGTAAGAGATAAATATGATTCGAATCCTGTTTTTTCGAATCACGAATACAAATCCTTTAAGAATAAATTTGATTTTATTATTTTTTTGCAACCATTAATATATTAATATCGTTACCAGTTGTTTTAACAAAAATATTCAAAACCTAATAATTTTTATTAACACTGAACATCGCTGATAACAGACTAAATATTTGATTCCCTGTTACTCTGATTAAAAATGTATTTGTGTGTTTTTGAACTTCACTTTAAATCAGTGCTTTGTACGCGTGGCGCATGAAGTAAAATTTCGAGTTTAGAAAAGCCCGCAAATTTGTCTCGGGTCGCTGCGCGACCCTCGACAAATTTTCACGGGGCTTTTCTAAACTCGAAATTTTACTTCATGCTTAACCTGGGAGTGGAAACACCCGTTCAGAACTTCAAATTGAACTCTATTATAAAATCGACGAATGCTGGGAAATTACGTAAATAAAAAATTTACTGAATATCGTTATAACCGGAAAAGTCAGAGAAAAGTCATGGAATTATATTCAAATTGACCAAAACACTAACAAAAAAGCTATATGATATTATTAAATTTGTCAAAATCAGCAGGCAAATTATAAAACACGTAAACATTTATAAAATTAACTTAAATATTGACAAAAACATTGAAAACAATTTAACAAATTGGGGGTTTCCCACAGAAGAAAGTTATACAGGAAAAAAAATCTTGAATCAGGGAAATGCCGGAAAATTTTAACATTTCAGATTGTGGCTGCCACGTCAGTTTTACTTTAAATAATATTAAACAAAATTTTTAAGACTAGATTATTATCTTAAAAAACATTTTCAGTCATTTAATGTTCTTATCAAAGCATTCAGTTTGAAGTTTCGAACGAGGGTTTCCACTCCCAGACTAAGCATGAAGTAAAATTTCGAGTTTAGAAAAGCCCCGTGAAAATTTGTCGAGGGTCGCGCAGCGACCCGAGACAAATTTTCGGGCTTTTCTAAACTCGAAATTTTACTTCATGCGCCACGCGTACAAAGCACTGATTTAAAGTAAAGTTCAAAAACACACAAATACGTTTTTAATCAGAGTAACAGGGAATCAAATATTTAGTCTATCAGCGATGTTCAGTGTTAATAAAAATTATTAGGTTTTGAATATTTTTGCTAAAACAACTGGTAACGATATTAACATATTTTCAAATTTTCTGGGCTTTTCTCAACTCAAAATTTTACTTAATGCGATACGCCTATAAAACAGTGATTTAACGAGAAATTTAAAAACACAGAAAATACATTTTTCCAGTTAATCCTCACAATTAATTCAAATTATTTTTGACGACTCAAAACCTTTTGTAAGTATTCGAATCCTTTTATAAATATTCGAATCCTTTTATAAGGATTCGATTCACCCACATTTGGATTCGAATACGAATCCTCTTAAAAAAATGTAACGAATCCGGATCACGAATCCAGTTAAACTAAAGTATTCGAATGCCTCTTTTGAATCCTCTAAATGGATTCGAATCCTGCCCAGCTCTGATAATTATAATATATCATTTCTGAGCTGCCAACCCGCAATATTTTCCATGGCACTCTAGAGGTTTTTTTATTGAACATACGATATAAATAACACAGGGATTTTTTCTTTTAAGTATACATAAGCAAAAAAGTCAGACTTGGGGCAAGCTTATAAAACACTGAAATATTGTAAAGTTTAAAATATACCTTCAGCATACTGGTCTAATAGTATATTTTAAACTTCACTTAAAATCAGTCTTTTATAGTCGTGGCGCATGAAGTAAAATTTCGAGTTTAAAAAAATTAAAATTTGGTTTCGTCGCGTAGCGCTTAAACTTTGGAGCGCCTTTTTTACGATTTACCGGTAGATCGGTATTACAATCTATAAAAATTAGCCGACTAGGCTAACTCCAAATACTGGGTTCGGAGACAAATCTACGTTTACCTGTAAAATCATTCAATTCATTCAATCAAATTGTCTTCTTATGAAAATCTTCAACCAAATTGTCTTCTTATGAAAATCTCCAATCAATATCTTCAATTTGGTTCTCATTAATCATTTGATGAAACTTGTTTACAATATTGATAATTAAATAAAAGTCACTTGGTTTGTTTCACTACTATTTTTTTTTTATTCTCTCCGACTAGTTTCGACTTATCGTCATTCTCAAGGAGTAATACAGGCTTACCTGACCTTCAAAAAAAATATGTATATATAACTTGTAAAATATTTTTCTGTATTACTCCTTGAGAATGACGATAAGTCGAAACTAGTCGGAGAGAATAAAAAAAATAGTAGTGAAACAAACCAAGTGACTTTTATTTAATTATCAATCTCCAATCAAATTGTCTTCTTGTGAAAATCTTCAATCAAATTGTCTTGTTATGGAAATCTTCAACCAAATTGTCTTCTTATAAAAATCTTCAATCAAATTGTCTTCTTATGAAAATTTAAAATCAAATTGTCTTCTTGTGAAAATCTTCAATCAAATTGTCTTGTTATGGAAATTTTCAATCAAATTGTCTTCTTATAAAAATCTTCAATCAAATTCTCTTCTTATGAAAATCTTCAACCAAATTGTCTTCTTATGAAAATCTCCAATCAAATTGTCTTCTTGTGAAAATCATCAACCAAAATGTCTTCTTATGAAAACTTCCAATCAAATTGTCTTCTTATGAAAATCTTCAATCAAATTGTCTTCTTAAAAAAAATCTTCAATCAAATTGTCTTCTTATGAAAATCTTCAATCAAATTGTCTTCTTATGAAAATCTTCAATTAAATTTCGGCAGCACTGGGGTCGTATTCCTGAAATTGTTCGCACGATCGGTCGCCCGCCAACTGTCAAATTCGCATGTTATTGTAAATCCCTATCTAAATGACCTATTTTATACGACCGATTTCGGGAATACCGGCTCTGTACCCGCATTTTCCATCATTCAATTGAATCTTTTAATCGAGCTGTCTTTTCTTAAAAAAACCTTCAATCTAATTTCTGCCGAACTAAACCCGCATTTTTTATCCATTCTATGAAATGCTTTTTTAATCAAACGATATTTCTATGAAAACCTTCAATCAAATTTCACGCGCACCGATCGCACAGTTTTCCTTCTTTAATCAAATGATATGTCTATGAAAACCTTCAATGAAATTCCACGAGCACCGATCGCACAGTTTTCCTCATTCTAGTTACGCAACTGTTTATGTTAGATTAGCAAAATGTTGATACGGTCGAAAAGGGAAAGGATGTGATGATGGGTCTTCAATCCATCAACAATTGTCTCTAATGAAAAATTAGCTGGGCTGTAGCACGGTTGGTGGTGGAAGCGCAAAAACGTAACCACAGTCAATTTTCAATTAGACAAAATAAGAGTCCCCAATTGATTTTGATTGCCCGGGATGGGAGAGGAGTGTTGTTTCAGTTAGCGGTAATAAAACCTCAGGAAGTGATCAAAATTGATTTTACTCACGGGCATGATTCCATGGCATAATCCCTTCGATCCGTTCTCCTTCCTTCCACCATCAAATTTCACCACCCTACGAATTTTTCAACACCAACAAAACCACACCGCAAAAACAACACGTTTTCACCAAAAGAACCCAGACGAGCGAAAGAGAGTGAGAGCTCCTGCTTATTTTACTGCTTTACCAGCACTGAGACTGTTTTCTGCTCGTTACTGGTCGTGCTGCTGGTATGTGTGTATGGGGGCATGCCTGCTGAGAACGTTCGTCCGTTTCCCAAGGCTGGATGTGTTTAAAACCGCGATTGGTTGAATCACTGTACGCTATGTTTGTTTTCCGTGTGATGGTGTGTGTTTGTGTAAGCGTTGACTGATTTTACTGCCGCATTTCGTGTGGCCAAAAAAGAAATACACGGTACCCACGGTACGGTAGCATAAACAATATCAACGCGTAAGAGTCTGGAGATGAACGGAAGCAGCCTGTTTTAAATAGCTTTGTTGATATACCGATTAATTAGGGGAATTAAAGCGCATTTACAAATCAGCTGGTTGTGGGTGATCTCATCTTTTTAGCTACAGTTTATCCAGTTGTCAAGCATTTTCGTAAATACTTTCTGTTTTAACTCACCTCTAGAGTGCCTAAATTAGTTTACAACAAGGACACCAGAAATATAAATTGTATAATTTAAATTTCAATAGCATTATTTGATCTATCGGACACTTTTTTCTCATTAATCACTTGGTAAAACATTTTAAAATATAATGGTTTGTAAATTAAATTCACTTGGTTTTGTTTCACTTATATGTATTTTATTTTCTACTAGTTTCGGCTTAATGCCATTATCAAGAATGATGTACAAATGGATTTGTTTGGGAATATATACAGTTTCGAGTTTTAGGTTTTATTGGGTAATAAGGGCATTTAATATCGGGGAATTCCAAAGGTCTTCGTTGTCGTTGACCACATAAAAATGTGGTCAACGACAACGAAGACCTTTGGAATTCCCCGATATTAAATGCCCTTATTACCCAATAAAACCTAAAACTCGGAACTGTATATATTCCCAAACAAATCCATAAAAATGTGGTCAACGACAACGAAGACCTTTGGAATTCCCCGATATTAAATGCCCTTATTACCCAATAAAACCTAAAACTCGAAACTGTATATATTCCCAAACAAATCCATTTGTACATCATTCTTGATAATGGCATTAAGCCGAAACTAGTAGAAAATAAAATACATATAAGTGAAACAAAACCAAGTGAATTTAATTTACAAACCATTATATTATTTGATCATTTGATAATTTGGAGCATTGCACAAACATGAAAATAAATCATTTATTTGTTTGTAAAGAATAGGAAGTTTTAATTTATCGTTTTACAAAATACGGTAACGCTAAACATCTACACTTTCAGTAATCCATTTTGCTGAAAAGGGCCGTAAAATGGATTTACTGGAGGCACTAGAAATACGCAAAGCCCGAACTAATTCCGAAATTTTCCTCCTTAATGACCAAGTTGACAGAATGTGCACCCCTCTCTTCGAAGCCGTATAAATAGTTTTTAATATGTAATTTTTTATTTACTTTTGTTTGAGAATGACTACTAGCTAGTCGAAACTATAGTCACAAAATTAAGTGTAAATACAGTGGTTAAACAAAGTTAAAAGTGTTTTATTTACAAGTTTATTTGCAAACCTACACTAAACTTGGTGCTAATTCTAAATTTTTAATTAAAACACTTGCTTATTGCTTACGAACGCAGTCGGTTACCAAGAAACAAGTAGGTTTAGCGTAGACGTTAGCGTTACTGTTTATCGTTGAACGATATACTAAAACTCTCTATTAATGGTAGTTGATATACAATAAAAATAACTTTAAAAATCTTGAATTTCCCATGAAAGTAAACGTACACATCAACGCAGAATGTTTTGAAATTAGACACAATATTTCAGTGTTTTATACGACTTGGGCATGAAGTAAAATTTCGAGTTTAGAGAAGCCTGAATTTGGTTTGGGCGGATTTGGGCGTTCACGCTTTTCTAAACTCGAAATTTTACGTAATGCTTAACCAAGGAGTGGAAATACTCATTAGAAAATTAATTCACAAAAAGTATAAATAATATTGGCACAAAGTGGGTTCCTTGAGGAACCCCGGAAGTTACATAAACTGGTTTCGAAATGAAGGTAACTCAACTCAACTTGATGCGACCCTAATTTCCTCTAATACCTTTTTCTTTGTACTGTTAAAGCAGCCAAATTTCGGAAGTTTCTCTGAATTGTCGCAGACAGCAAAACATTGCGATTCTATGGTTAAAACTGCGTGAATTTTCGTAAAACAGGAAATTGTGTCATATAATGAAAAAATAGTATCAAACATCAACAATTCCTGCAAGTAAACGGAACAAATTTTTCGTTGTCTATTTAATACTTCCAATAACTGTTACAAGAATAGATTTTATTTTAAAAATTGTGCGTACTTTTAAAAATAACATCTAGTATTAGTATGCATTATTTTATATAGAGGAAATTTTTCATTTAAGTACACATATGCATACAAAATACATTTTCCGACATTCGTTCTTTTTTAAAAGAGTTCAGTTTGAAACTTAAAACGAGTGCTTTCCACTCCCAGAGTAAGCATGAAGTAAAATTTCGAGTTTAGAAAAGCCCCGCGTAGAAAATTTGTCGAGGGTCGCGCAGCGACCCGAGACAAATTTTCACGGGGCTTTTCTAAACTCGAAATTTTACTTCATGCGCCACGCGTATAAAACACTAGTTTTAAGTGAAGTTCAAAACATTTTTTAGTATACTGCTTTAGTAGCATATTGTGAACTTCCCAATAGTTCAGTGTTTTAGCCGCGTGGCGCATGAAGTAAAATTTCGAGTTTAGAAAAGCCCCGTGAAAATTTGTCTCGGGTCGCTGCGCGACCCTCGACAAATTTTCTACGCGGGGCTTTTCTAAACTCGAAATTTTACTTCATGCTTAGTCTGGGCGTGGAAAACACTCCTTTAAAGTTTTAAAATGTACTCCTTTAAAAAATAATGAATGTCAGAAAATTTGCTTAAAAGAAAAATGTCCGGATCACTCATTAATTGCATTAAAAATAACACCACTTAATTGATTATATTTTTAAACCAACCATATCATATTTACTAAGCAATATAAAGTAATACTACAAGAGTTAAAAGCATGGTTCTAATATACACTAAAATGACAAAAATGGGATATCCAGGGGGTAAAGGATTACAGGATTAAATCACAACACACATACAAATAATATTGGCACAAAGTGGGTTCCTTGAGGAACCCCGGAAGTTACAGAAACTGGTTTTGAAATGAAGGTAACGTAACTCAACTTGATGCGACCCTAATTTCCTCTAATATCTTTTTCTTTGTACTGTTAAAGCAGCCAAATTTCGGAAGTTTCTCTGAATTGTCGCAGACAGCGAAACATTGCGATTCTATGGTTAAAACTGCGTGAATTTTCGTAAAACAGGAAATTGTGTCATATAATGAAAAAATAATATCAAACATCAACAATTCCTGCAATTAAACGGAAAAAAATGTTCGTTGTCTATCTAATACTTCCAACAACTGCTACAAGAATAGATTTTATTTTAAAAATTGTGCGTACTTTTAAAAATAACATCTAGTATTAGTATGCATTATTTTATATAGAGGAAATTTTTCTTTTAAGTACACATATGCATACAAAATACATTTTCCGACATTCGTTCTTTTTTAAAAGAGTTCAGTTTGAAACTTAAAACGAGTGCTTTCCACTCCCAGAGTAAGCATGAAGTAAAATTTCGAGTTTAGAAAAGCCCCGCGTAGAAAATTTGTCGAGGGTCGCGCAGCGACCCGAGACAAATTTTCACGGGGCTTTTCTAAACTCGAAATTTTACTTCATGCGCCACGCGTATAAAACACTAGTTTTAAGTGAAGTTCAAAACATTTTTTAGTATACTGCTTTAGTAGCATATTGTGAACTTCCCAATAGTTCAGTGTTTTAGCCGCGTGGCGCATGAAGTAAAATTTCGAGTTTAGAAAAGCCCCGCGAAAATTTGTCTAGGGTCGCTGCGCGACCCTCGACAAATTTTCTACGCGGGGCTTTTCTAAACTCGAAATTTTACTTCATGCTTAGTCTGGGAGTGGAAAACACTCCTTTAAAATTTCAAAATGAACTCCTTTAAAAAATAACGAATGTCAAAAAAATTGCTTAAGAGAAAAATGTCTGGATCATTCATTAATTACATTAAAAATAACACCACTTAATTGATTATAATTTTGAACCAACCATATCATATTTACAAAGCAACATAAAGTAATACTACAAGAGACAAATTTTCACGGGGCTTTTCTAAACTCGAAATTTTACTTCACGCGCCACGCGTATAAAACACTAGTTTTAAGTGAAGTTAAAAACAAATTTTAGTATACTGCTTTAGTAGCATATTGTGAACTTCCCAATAGTTCAGTGTTTTAGCCGCGTGGCGCATAAAGTAAAATTTCGAGTTTAGAAAAGCCCCGCGAAAATTTGTCTCGGGTCGCTGCGCGACCCTCGACAAATTTTCTACGCGGGGCTTTTCTAAACTCGAAATTTTACTTCATGCTTAGTCTGGGAGTGGAAAACACTCTTTTAAAGTTTCAAAATGAACTCCTTTAAAAAATAATGAATGTCAGAAAATTTGCTTAAAAGAAAAATGTCTGGATCATTCATTAATTGCATTAAAAATAACACCACTTAATTGATTATATTTTTAAACCAACCATATCATATTTACTAAGCAATATAAAGTAATACTACAAGAGTTTGTGACGCGAATTTTTGCCTAGTTACTATTCTACTTACCGCAAGACCAAACCAACTCAGTGAAGAAGGGGGAGTTCCTAGATTTTAAATAAATGGGCGCCACGTGATTACGAGCGGCAAGGTAACTACAAAAAGGATTATCACGAACCAAGATGTTGATAAATTTCGTATATTCATTCACAAGAAGAAAAAAAAAACGCTAAATACATCTATCCCAACTTAAAATCAGAAAAATCAGTTATTTATTTAAATAAAGATGTAAACAAAAAAATTATAGTGACATATTTCTACTATAAGTAAGAAATGTCCACTGAGAATAAATTCAATATAATAAAAATAATTATGGTGATTAACTAAATTGGAAAAAAAAATACATATATACATACGTAAATGACAATCTTCGAAATAGATATAGCTATACCTTTTCAGTAATCATACAGAATTTAACTTTATATTACTAAACTCAAAGGGTAATAATACATACTGTATATATTAGGGAACATGTATCAACAACATGCTACCAGTTACGTTCACCACATTCTATATAGGAAATGAATGGCATATTAAAACTTTAAATTATAAACCAAAATATCTCGTAAATAAGAAAAAAGCAGCTCATATAAAATCGAAACAAACTGGTAACTATGACGACTATGTAGTTTTTAAGTCAATACGCAGCCAATGTAAAACACTGTCAAATAATTTATACCATAACTACATAGCTAATGTTGAATCAAAGCTCAATTCCAATACTAAATACTTTTGGAATTATGTTAAGGACTTAAAAAATGATAACGGTATACCAAAATTAATGCATTTGGATTCTAGAAAAGGTTCCGATGTTAAACAGATCGCTGATTTGTTTGCTGATTATTTTACTACAGTCTATGCGACGGATAATAGTCCAAATAATATTAATTCACCTTCTAAATACGCAATTGGTAGCAGCACTCTTTCATTATCTATGGAAGATATATTTAATGAAATCTTACATCTGAAAGTAAGCAAGGCCCCAGGTCCTGATGGAATCTCAACTTATATTCTGTTAAATTGCATTTATTCACTTTGTAGCCCCTTATTTGATATTTTTTCTAAATCTTTATCTTCTGGAGTATTTCCATCAATGTGGAAGATGAGCTTTATTAACCCAATTTATAAATCTGGTGATCGTAATATGATTTCTAATTATAGAGGTGTTTGCCTTCAGTCTCCTATTTCAAAAATTCTAGATAAATTGGTTTGCAATCAGATTTACTGGATGGCTAAATCTGTTCTCTCTAATAAACAACATGGCTTTATATCCAATCGATCGACAGCCACAAATTTGCTATGTTACCACCAATACTTAGTTAACGCTTTTCATGATAACTATCAAGTAGATTCCATTTATCTAGATTTTTCGAAGGCTTTTGATAGAGTAGATCACTCTATCTTATTAGAGAAATTAGTATTACTTGGGTTTAATGCACTTACGATTGGATGGCTCGCTGATTTTTTGAATAATAGAACACAAATGGTAAAAATCAATAACTTTATATCAAAACCTATATCTGTTACTTCGGGGGTCCCACAAGGCACACATTTGGGGCCAATTTTGTTTTTATTATTCATTAATGATATTGAACGAAGCATTTGCAATAGCGAAATACTTTTATATGCAGATGATATAAAAATATCTAGAATTATTAACACCTTAGAAGACTGTAAATATTTACAAGAAGATTTGGATAAAATTCATGACTGGTGCTTGAATAACAAGCTTTATTTAAATATTAATAAGTGTACTAAAATTTCATTCTCTCGGAAGCATTCAGTTATTAATTATTCTTATAGAATTGGTCAAAATATCATTCCCGAAGTGAATGAAATGAAAGATTTGGGTGTTATTTTCGACAGCAAGTTATCTTTTATATCTCATATAACTAATATATGCAACAAATCATTAAAGATGTGGGGTTTCGTGTGGAGAGTATGTAGAATTCTGAGTCCATCGTGTTTGAAAACTTTATATTGTTCTATGGTTCGTTCTAACTTGGAATACGCATCAATAATTTGGTCACCGCATACATCGGGTCTCACCAACAGATTAGAAACCATACAAAAGAAGTTCTTTCGTACGATGGAGTACAAGTTGGTTAAATACCATTCACTTGGCTCTTATTCAGATATAATGGCTGAATTAAAAATGAAAACCCTAGAAGATCGTCGCACAATTAACGACTTAATTTATATACATAAAATTGTAAACAGAGCGATTGATTGTCCAGAGATTTTATCCATGCTTGACTTCTACGTACCCTGCCATGATCGTAGTCTAAGGTCTAACCCAATTTTTCGCCTGAGGACGTTTTCATCTAATTATGGTCATAATAATCCCATTGCAAGGATGATGCGAGCTGCGAATAGTTTGGACACGGAATTTATATCGTTATTCGGATCCAATTTAGTTACATTTAAGAATCATCTAACCCACTTAGAGGTTTTTAACAAATAGCCGATGAACTGTGCGATAATTCATATTTATTGTTTGATTAGTGTTGTTAATTTTTTTTTTGCATGATTTCGGTGTTTAATACAATAAAAAATAACTGCTTTTTAGTGAGCATAGTTTAATTATTTAGTTTTAGTTTTAGATTTATTTCAAATACATTGCATTACTATCTAGATTGTCTACATTGTGTATTTTAAATTTAGTATAGTTTATACATGATATATTTAAGCATTAACTTGTTTTTGTAAAAGGGGTTTCCCGTAAAATATGAATAAATAAATAAATAAATAAATAAATCTTAACAACATAAAAGAAAATATTTATAGATATATTTCACTATATTAATAATAATTATGTCATTCGAAATCTCGTCATTTATTTGTTTTGGCTTATGAAAAATAAATCTCCCACCTTTTTACAATCTTCACCGACCTACTTCAACTTCCGAACTTCTTCACCAAGCAGAATTCAGTGTCACGATACGTTGACCAGCAATACCCCAACCCAACGGCAACCAACGACTAGTCTTCCAAAAGGGTTTGTCCTGGAGTCCTATTGCATAATCACCATGACAGCAAAATTCCGACAGCAAGAACACTTTTCCGGAGGATGGAAAATGTTTACCAACCAGTAGCATCGAGATTCAAGAAATAAGGCGTAAAAAAAAACCTCCGGATGGTGATGAGGTTTCTAAAAAAAATCCGATTTATCTCCTCTTTGAGTGATAATAATCCAGTCAACTCTCATAAGCATTGGAATAAATTAAATATTGAGTAAATATTTAAGCCAGGAAATAAAACCTCTGGATGGAATTGAGGATGAAAAGAATTGCCACGTATATCTCCGCCTCAGGCGTAAGTAAACTACAAAATCCAACGAATTTACCTAATTGCTGCTTGATATGGGTACAAATCCCTCTAACTCGAGGAAACCGACAATGGTTTTACCCAATTTCCAATCAAACACACGTGTAACTCTTTAACAATGAATGCGTGAACCGCTCGAGAGTTGCTAAAAGGAGAGTGCGCAAGACGCGAAGAACAAATGCGCGAGATTAATCGACCGCGCACGCAGGTGATTGATCCGTTTACAAAAAAAAACATTGTTTTGAATTGTGAGAGGTTCGAAAATTTCACAAATGGTTAAATATAATTAAATTATATTTAAATTTTACCAAAAAAAGCGGAATGATGAAAAATTAACGTAACAAGTTAAAAGCATGGTTCTAATATACACTAAATTGACAAAAATGGGATATCTAGGGGGTAAAGGATTACAGGATTAAATCACAACACACATACAAATATCAGTAAAATACATGCATTCACTTGTACCTATTGTAAGATACCCACATATTTCAGTTTATTTTTATTCCTAGATGAGGCAGTGCAAACAAAAATGTCATTGTTGGAAATAATCTTGAATAGTCCTTTATAAGATGCTCAGGTAAATACGAGGCGTGATCAAAAAGTAAGGTTACAAAGCCTGCAATGAAATGTGTACATTTTCAACTTACTTTTTGATCGCCCCTCGTATTTCAAATATCTAAAATGTATGGTCACTTAGTGCCCTTTGCTTGAACTGAGTTAATCCCTGAACTGTTTATCACATTGATAGTCGCGCGGTATTCACTTGTGCCGCAGTAAAATTTGCGTTTAGGTCCCGCGGCATATACCGCATCCACAAACAACTTTTAAAAAATCGTGGCATGCTGCTTGTGCCGCGGAACAAGTATGGCCTGAACGTTTAAAAACGGTTATGTCCCTTTAAATTTTTGTTTTATTACTCTATTACAATTAATAATATTTGTATAATTGGAACAAAAACTTAAGCAGCGGCTTGAGGTAATTTTTTATTTTTATAAATGTAGCAATCACATGTCAAGTTCTACTGTTTTTGTTATTTCTTTTATAAATAAAGTGTGGTTTAAAATTACACATTTTCTAATGTCTTACCTTAAGAGGAAGTCGACCGCTCTCTAAACGTATAAAACTAAGCATACTGCCGTCTTAATTACATCCTTGTTTAGGGATGAAATATTTTGAAAAAATAGGCATACTTTAAAGAAAGTGGAATCTTAATGCCTGTCTTAATAAAATATTTCCCACTTTGACCGTTCTTTTATAAAAAAATATCAAACATTGTTAAACTAGCGTAATCGCATCTTCAATATAATTTTTTTCTGCAACATTTATAAAAAATATTGGGAAACTAAATCAGTCACACTGTAGAATTCTTTTCAAAGAATTTTAATTATATCTATCGAGTAAATTCCCTGGAATGTCACGCGATATTGAAGTTTCAGAAAATTTGAAAAACTGTTTTACGCACGACATCATGTGACTATATTTAACCAAATAAATAAATGAAAAAAATCACATATATTTGCAAAGGGATTATCTACAATGTGACTGATTTAGTTTTTCTATATTTTTTATAGATACTGCAGACAAAAATAAAATTTAGAATGCGATTTCGCTAGTTTACCAATGTTTGATATTATTACGGGTGTGAAGTTAGCAATAGATCCAGCAATAGATTTAAAAAAAATCCTATCTCGGAAAAAACAAAAGCAAATTAAATGAAATTTGAAGATATACCCTTCAAATATCCTAAATTATTACCCCAAGAAATATAAAACCCTTAACTTTTACCCTTCATAATTTTTTACCCCTTCCAAAAATATGTTATGATTTTTTTTAATTTGGCAATATTTCATAAAGTTACTTTTTAGCTCAAAATATCTCTATTATACCTTCTTTCGATAAGTGAAATCAAAAAAACGTTTCGACACCCCGTTCGCCACTAAACTATTACTTTACCCTAAGATTTCAAAAATTAATATCTCAGAGAAAAAAAATACAAATCGAATAAAATTTGAACGATAAGAGATGTCTAAGTTATCACCCAAAAAAAAATTGACCCATAATTTTTATCTATAATATTTTTTCACCCCTTCCAAAAATGTAATCAATTTTTTTCTACTTTGGCAATGTTCCATAAAATTTATTTTTATCTCAAAATATCTCTATTTTACCCTCTTTTAATAAACTTAATAAAAAAAACGTTTCGTCACCCTGTTCACCCCTAAAAATCCCGGGGGGGGGGGGGGGTGAAAAAGTGCTCAAAGCGTTTTCTTGACTTTTGATTATTAAAGTACACACATTAATAATAAGAATAACTATTTTTATTTATTTATGGCCCTTTGTCAAATTCAAAAAAAGTATTTTAAATCAATACGCGACGAGCGGGAGATTATTTTTTTCGGGGGTGTAGAAGTGCTCCAAACGTTTTAATGACTTTTTATTATGAAAGTACACACATTAATGATAAGAATAACAATTTTTATTTATCTATGGCCCTTTGCCAAATTCGGAAAAAATAATGTTTAATTTGTTGCATATGGATCGATACGTGACGAGCGGGAGATTTTTTTTTTTCGGGAGTGAAAAAGTGCTCCAAACGTTTTTTTGACTTTTGATTATGAAAGTACACACATTAATGATAAGAATGACAATTTTTATTTATCTATGGCCCTTTGCTAAATTCAGAAAAAATAATGTTTAAATCGTTGCACATAATTCCATACGCATATAAATCCATACGACGAGCAGGAGATTATTATTTTATTATATGGGGGTAAAGTGCCTGACACTTTTTTTTACTTTTGCTTATTAGAGTAAACACACTCATGATAAAAAGAAATAAAATATGATACATATCATTTAAGAAGATTGTGAACTTAAAAAAAATTATATATTACATTTAAAGACAAGAAAAAATGAAAGGGTAATTTTAGGGATTGATCTTCTTTGTGCTACTAATGTATTCCTTAGTAATATTTTGTTTGATTTGATTTTGCTTTCTCGGAAATATTGATTTCCATATTCACGGGGTAAAAAAAATATTTTAGGGGTGAACAGGGTGACGAAACGTTTTTTTGATTAGGTGTATTAAAAGAGGGTAGAATAGAGATATTTTGAGATAAAAATGAATTTTATGGAACATTGCCAAAGTATAAAAAAATTGATTACGTTTTTGGAAGGGGTGAAAAAATATTATAGGTAAAAGTTATGGGTCCATTTTTTTTGGGTGATAACTTAGACATCTCTTATCGTGTATTTCAAATTTTATTCGATTTGTATTTTTTTTCTCTGAGATATTAATTTTTGAAATCTTAAGGTGAAACAATAGTTTAGTGGCGAACGGGGTGTCGAAACGTTTTTTTGATTTCACTTATCAAAAGAAGGTATGATAGAGATGTTTTGAGCTAAAAAGTAACTTTATGAAATATTGCCAAATTTAAAAAAAATCATAACATATTTTTGGAAGGGGTGAAAAAATATGAAGGGTAAAAGTTAAGGGTTTTATATTTCTTGGGGTAATAATTTAGGCTATTTGAAGTGTATATCTTCAAATTTCATTTTATTTGCTTTTGTTTTTTCCGAGATATGAATTTTTTAAAATCTATTGCTGGATCTATTGCTAACTTCACACCCGTGATATTATTTTATGAAATAACGGTAAAAGTATAAAATATTTTATTGAGACAAGCTTAAAGATTGTACTTTCCTTCAAGTATACCTATTTTTTCAAAATATTTCATCCCTAAACAAGGATGTAATTAAGACGGCATTATGCTTAGTTTTATACGTTTAGAGAGCGGTCGACTTCCTCTTAAACCAAACTATGGTTCAAAATGATTTTTCTATTGTTACATTAAAATTCATAAATGAATTCAGCTAAAACTTTTATGCAACTAACATGTTGCATAAAAGTTTAAAACACACAAAAAGAAAAAAAAAAGAAACATTTTGAGGGATTTACAAAAAGATCACTTACCGAATTAACTCCACCGCCACCCATCCTGACATCCGGCTCACTCTGCGTAATCCCCCTGTGCTTCTGCCCCTGCCCGCCCCACACGCAAGCCAAATTCTGCAGACTCCCCCCGCACTTCTCAGCCCCCGCAGTGTCCAACTTCGACAGCTCCTCACAACTGTAGTTCGGCTTCGCCACCCCGTACACCTTGGGGCTCAGCTTGTAGCTCAGCAGCGTGTCGCACTCGCCCGACTGCACCAAACTGTCGCAGCTCGCCACCAAATTCCTCTTAACCCGTCTCTTCTTCTCCAGAAACGGCACCTTGAAGGGCGTCTTACTCTCCAGGCTGTGCATCGAGACGTTATCCATCGAGCACCTGAAATCCTCCTCCTTCATTTCAGGCACATCGACAGCCCGTTCTGAATAATCACCCAATTCCAAATCCGTATAAGCCCGACAGTTCAAACGATTCTGCTTCTGCTGATAATCCGAATCCACCGGGCTTTTCACAAAAGCACGGATGTTATTCAAATTCGGCCTTTCCGCGTCGCTGAACTTCGCCCTCACATTATTCAAATCGAGCTCGTTATTAAAATGCTCACCGTTTTGTTTATTATAATTATTTAAAGGCGAATCCAAAGCTTCAAGGGCTGCTATATTGCTCGGCCTGTTGTTATTATTGATACTGTGCAAAATGGCGGGTTGTCGGTTTCCAATTGGAAATTCGACCAGCAAAATCCGATCACTGATGTTCCCACAATCGTCTCGAAATCCGATGCCTGAATCCGAATTACTCGAGGCACTCGGTTGTGGTGAGTTCGCCACTAAATCTTCGATGGCACGGTTGGGCTCCACTGTGCTTTGCAAGCGATACATGTTTTGTACAAGACTTACTATGTAGAGAGCGTTTCGTGGGAATTCCAAACAAGAACCTGTCAAAGGTTTAAAAAATTTCGCTTTACTATCTTTGAATGAAATACAAAATGTTTTATCCATATAAATTTAAGGTAAAACCTCTTTCTCTAACTACTGAGAAAACACTTTTTAAAATTAACTATTCTTATTTGGTCTATATGCAGTGTTCACTCTTTAAAATTCGGTTATTAACTGTTGGTTTTTAAAATTCTAGTGTGTGTATATTAAGAACATATGAAATTAGAATGTGACCTGCATGCTCACGTGCAATTAAAATATACTACTAATAAAATATGCTACATTTTGATGAGTAAAAGTAGACTTTCTTTTAATACAAAAAAATTATACTTTAATTATTGTAAATAAAATAATTTAATACGCCGTACAATTCAAAATTTTATGCATCTATTGTAATACACCTCATAACTGTATTGTTTCGAGTTTACGTGAAGTGATTAATCACAAATAGAAAGACTGTTATTCCTTACTTCACTTTTTATTTTTATGTTAGATGTACATTTCGAGACACAAGGTGCTCATTATCAATAACAAACTGTTTGTTATTGATAATGAGCCCCTTGTGTCTCGAAATGTACATCTAACATAAAAATAAAAAGTGAAGTAAGGAATAACAGTCTTTCTATTTGTGAATACGCCTCATGTTGATATTATTGCTCGTTAGACGTAAGGCTGGGAATTTGAATATTCAACATAAAACATTTAGGCCCAGTTGCCCCAGAAACGTTGAACACGAGTTCAAGCTAAACTTAAGTTAAAGATGACAGTTCCTATTGTTCTAATGTCACTTTGAACTCGAGTTTAGAGTTGAACCAGTTCAACATGTTTGGTGCAACTGGCCCTTACAATAGTCAAATATTTCAGTAAATAGTGTTATCATTAAAGGTTTTAATAGTTTTCTAACGAGTGGTTTCCAATCCTTCATTAAGCATGAAGTAAAATTTCGAGTTTAGAAAAGCCTGAAAATTTGGATTTGCCGGGCGGAGCGAAGCGAGCCCGGCAAATCCAAATTTTCAGGCTTTTCTAAACTCGAAATTTTACTTCATGCGCCATGCGAACGAAACACTGATTTAATGTAAAGTTAAAAAATATACATACAAACATATTATTGTTAATTAACCACAAGATTAAAATAAAATAAGGATGCATACTTTGATTAATTCGAACAATTTTTTAAATTGAAGTATTCGAATATGCATTCAAAAATATATTCAAATAATTATAATATTCGAATATTCACATAATTTGAATATTCAAATATTTAAACATGTTTCCGAATGAGTTCTGACAGTTATGAGTTAGGTTCAGTTGCAATCTAACCTCACTGAACTACAATAACTTTATTTTCGTGATGTTACCAAGTATACTCTGTTCACATTTTATTCTCACCGCAGTAGGCTTCGTTAGGGCGATATTTTTCTTGGTAGTAAGAAAAGTTACTAACAATTAGGTTATGTCATTGCATTTTTTTGGTTATGTGAATTCCAATGTTGCATTTTACAATATAACTCATTCACATGTGAAAATATTACTTTTGGGATTTTGCCACAATGTTTGGCAACGTTTATTGAAATTATAGATTAACAACATACTTCAACCATTACTGTCAAAAATACAACATGCCAATTTACGGAGAAAAAAAAAACAAGCCTACTGCGGTGAGAATAAAATGTGAACAGAGTTTATATCATACTATATTATAAAACTCCAAAAACCAAGACGTAAATGAGGTTATAATTCAAGACCAACTTTCACTTTTAACTAACACAAACTGAGTACTTAAGAAACAAACTTACCAGTTATCGGATCATTTGTACACAAAATTTGAAAACTCTCAGCCTTTTTAGCGTGCACTCCGTGCTCAACAATCTTGGGATCGGTCATAAAAACATGACAGCTGTTGGACACCTCGATTTCCTCCTTATCCGAATTATTCACCTTTTTAACCCCATCCCAAGACATTTCACAATTCCTCTGGGTGTTCTCGCACACAGCACTCGTCACCAGGCCGAAATAACGTGACTCTTTGTCCAACGCCGAACTAATGTAAACCACCCTGTTGGTCGGGTAAATCGCCAGGATGTGATTCGATGAGTTTTTCAGGGTTAGACAAGTGGGTAAAACCGTCATTAAAACAGCAGTTGGTTTACGTTTTTCCTGGCGTAACTTCTTAATACACCCACAGACCGTTTGCAAACGAGAATTGGGAAGGAGTTGTTTGGGCATTTCGATCGTTCCCAAATAGCCCACAATTGCTTTATATTCGATTGGGCCTCCTTCTTCCTCCATCGGATTAACGTTCGGCACACAAACAGCTTCTTCATAACATTCGTTTACACTGTATTCTTTAGTTTTTAGAAATTTTTTATGCGGATCTTGTTTACAACCCCTATAAATTCTCGGCTTGTGTGGATATTTTGGCTTACGTGTGTTCACAGCCCTTCCAAAACTAACATCCTCATCAGAACTGTCCGAGTAGTAATTCTCAGCGATCGTGATCTTGATGGGGCCGAAGCTGTTCCCAATCAAATTCGCCACTGCATCGTGCGTTATTTTCGACACAGATATTCCATTGACCGAAATCAAAAAATCCCCAGCCCTCAATCCGGCTTGATCAGCGGGTGAATTCGAAACGATGCAAGAAAGGATGCAGGGCTGCTGGCCGGATATCGTAAAGCCGAACCCGTTGGGCCCTCTCGCCACCTCCACAGTGCGTATGCCATAATTGGGGCGCTTTTTCCTCCGCCGACTGGGGTGCATTTTCGGGCGCCTTCGAAAGGGGGTATAAACAAAAACAGATCGGGGTGAACGCTAGGCAACGCGCGCGACGCACTCTCTCCCACACGCAAAAGTTCTATTGTTCTCTCTCTCGCACGCATGAAAACACGTCACACTGGGTTTAAATGGCCGTTGCTAACCTCCCGTTACATTCCGATGTACGACATCTGTCGTCGGAATGCAACATTAAAAGAATGCAGTTGTGTCAAAATGTTAGTACACTCAAAATATTTATAATTTGAATAAAATATAATTGTTTTTGCTGAAGTTATCTGTGGATTAAGAAAAGTTATAATTATATTATTCTCATAAAACTAATATAATAATGATACGAATATTGTAAACAGTGTAGTGACATCTGTTGTTGAAATGCAAAAACAAAAAATGCCTGCGTTTATTTGAACAATTTCTCCTATCTAAATACTATCTAAGTAGAATTTAAAACATTTAAAAATTATTGTTTATTATTGAAATCTTTACTTATTTTATTATTGTTTTTAAGTACTTTTTGTTTATGAAATTTGAAAATTATACTGACCTCTATTGTTGGAGTAATTAGTCGAGAAAGCGCGCTTAATTTAAACATGATTCATTCGTGATTTTTCTCTCCCATAGATCACCAAAGAAATCTTGTCCTTTGTTCATATCCCAACAGGAGGACTCGTTTTTCACCACCAGCCAATGTCCACTCACGAATTCCTTACCTTGACATATTCTGCATTCACCTAAATACATCATTAGTACAATTACAAACTATGCGCCCATAAATTGGAAACTCTAAATCCCCAATGATCCATGTTTGATGAAATTGACTTAAGTTTTTGTTTATTGTTAATTTAGTTTGTTATTACTTAAATAACACAATTTAATAAATTTGAATTGGAGAGTGAGGCGATTGACTTTAAAGTCCAATTTAATTTATTTGAGTGATTAACAATATTTTAATCGTTTGTGACAATAAATAATTTTAGTACTTAAATTTAATTGGATTAATTGTATTTGCAACTAATTAAACAATATTGACATTTACGACTCTGCCATCTATATTTTGTTTTGTGAAGTTGTTTGTTTGCGAAATGGCTTGAAGGCAGACCCAGGCGATTCCATATGATTCTATAAGTTCACATATATAGTTGACCGACCCACTCGATGGGAGGGCGCATATGTCGGAATTTCAAATTTCCCGCAATTTCTAACGTGGGCTCGTTTTCATTCAACAGCTGTCAGATCCGTCGGATCTGAAGGCACAAAAATGCTGATAAGACGAAATCGTCTCGAGATGAGCGTTAATAAATATAAATAATTACAACCGTAAGTATGTAAAATATTTTTAAATTTTAACCTATTGTGTATTATTTTAAATAAGTGTACAGTCAAACAAATTTAAAACCAGGATGTTAATACATTATTTCTCTTTATTCCTTCCTAGTACATGTGGATGATCTTCAAGTATACAAAATATCCATGGTCGTGGATATTTTCATCATACTGAACTAGGAGCATTTTTTCATGGAGTATATCCCCGTTATTGTTGGATTAAGTAATTCTGAATCTTTGGGGATGGGCGTTAACATTAATAATTAAAACCGTAAGTTTATGTAATATTTTAAGTTTTTAAGCCATTGTCTATTCTTTTAATTAAATCTGCAGTCAAACACATTTAAAACCAGTGTGTCTACATTATTTCTCTTTATTTCTTCCTAGCATCCGTGAATGATTTTCAAGTACTATGCATGAAACAACCACGGACGTGGAGATTTTCTTTACACCGGGCTAGGAGCATACTTCCATGGAGAATGTTCCCGTTGCTGTTGGATCAAGCAATTTTGAAATTTCATCTAGTCACAAAGTACGACCCCGTACATAAAATAATGTCTTAAATTTAATTACACGGTTTTTCTATTGCATTTCACTATTGATCAAATGAGATTCACTATATCCCAAATATCTTTCACCTTGACAAATATAAGTCAAAAGATTTCCCGATTTACGAAATAAGTTTCACTATATACCAAATATTTCCCTTTAATATTTTTGCTGAACATTTTTGCAGTAACAATAACTTTCTTCTGGAAATATTTTATTTGTATTTATACATACAAGGAGTTTTCTTTTAAGTATACGTATTTCAAATTCAACCTATTTTCTTTCAATCTTTAGATATTCCTTGTTTTTTCTAAAGTTCAATTTGAAGCTTTAAATGAGTGTTTTCCACTCCCAGACTAAGCATGAAGTAAAATTTCGAGTTTAGAAAAGCCCCGTGAAAATTTGTCGAGGGTCGCGCAGCGACCCGAGACAAATTTTCTGGGCTTTTCTAAACTCGAAATTTTACTTCATGCGCCACGCGTATAAAACACAGATTTCAAGTGAAATTAGAATATACATAAATTTTACAATATTTTAGTGTTTTATACGCGTGGCGCATGAAGTAAAATTTCGAGTTTAGAAAAGCCCAGAAAATTTGTCTCGGGTCGCTGCGCGACCCTCGACAAATTTTCACGGGGCTTTTCTAAACTCGAAATTTTACTTCATGCTTAGTCTGGGAGTGGAAAACACTCGTTTAAAGCTTTATATTGAACTCTTTTGAAAAACAACGAATGTCGGAAAATTTACAGCTTATGCATATATTTACCTTAAAGAAAAATTCACTGTATGGAACACTACTTACGCCAACATCCGTATCTGGATAAGGAGACCTCTTATTTCATTTCTAAGATGCGTTTTTTGACGAACTGCAGACATTTTGTTAAAAAGTGAAATGTAATTAGGTTTTGACATGCAGCAAAATATATTTGAAATAACTTTTTAAATATAAATTTAACATGTTCATTAGGTCTTTGGTATTTTTCGCATCGCACGGTAATTTAATACCGTGCGATGTTCCCCGCACCGCACCCACCATTCAATGTTATGACCCCCTGCACCGCATACCCCGCTTAGCAAGAATCCCGCCCGCTCCCCGCGCCCAATGACGTCATTTGCGATTGCAGCGCCGTCTCATCGAGTGGGTCGGTTAACTAAAATAATGATACGTGGAGCCCCCTATGAGTTATCAATCTAATTTAATCTATGCTTGAAGGGATCGAAGGAATGTGTTTGTTTACTTTTTGAGATACAATTTTACATTTAATTAATTAAAATCTTAGTTTTCCAAATTGTAATATAGTGTTTCATGGAAAAGGTAATATCTGTAGTGTTTTTATTGGAGACTTTTGTAACAATTTTAATTTGAACTTAACCCTTTACTGCTTTTTGATCCATATATGCAACGGCAAATTAAAACTCATAAATAAAATACTTTGAATAATAAAAATCCAAAATAACGTTATGTTGCGAATCGGCATCTAATTCCCATTGGTGTTCTAAGAAGATTGCAACATGTTGTGCAATACACATTATGTAAATGGCGACAGAACGTAGTGTACCGCAGATCATAATAAACTAGCGCGTGCAGTGATTTTGTGACTTAAACATTTATATAATTGTGTGTATTTACGAACAGCAAAAATACCCCAAGGTAATACATGTGTGTTTAAACGTTTTCTGTTGTTTATTTAATTATATCAATTGAAATGTAGAAGTTATAAGCTAAATTTAATACGTTGCACTTCTGCATCATTTTGCATAACAGTGTAAAATACAAACGTACCCAAAACACAATTTGATGCAAATGTGCTACAGTGTGTGTTCACATTGTAGACACTGGCTGTTATAGTTTTTGAATATTCATCATTACTTTTAGAACAACCACAAATGGATTGGAAAAGTTGGAATAGAAGGAGGCCACTGACTGAGAAAGAATTAGAAGAGGCAATCGCTCATTTATCAGACAGTGACGATGAATTCGAAGTTTCCTCTGAAGAAGAAAATGTTATCAACCAAGAAGATTTCGTTGATAATGAAACTAACAAATCTTTAGACTCATGTGTGCCTGCAGAACTGTTCGATTTTGAAAATATTCCAATTTTTTTTGACGATATACCCATTGAAAATATGTTGAATACACCAGTTTTAGAAACAATCAGTAAAAATATAATCAATGTAGAGAATAAGGCAGAGTCAAATATCGAAGCTACAACTAGTAAATCGCAATTAGGGCATCTAAATGAAAAAGAATTTGAAGAAAAAGAAAGATTTCGAATTATTTCTGGTACCGCGAAACGGTACACTTTTTGCAAGCCCTACTACGAGAAGCCGCAACTGCCCCACTTAAGAAATATTTTCAAATTTAAAATTTGTCTATGAAAGTACAAGGTATTCTTTATCGTTTGCAAAAAACCGCATTACAATTGCTGCAAAATTGCGCTCACAAAAACATCGCGAAAAAGTAGAAAAATCAAATGTGAATTGTGAAAAAAAAGTTATAACATGCCTTAAGTACATATAATAAAAAATTGTGGTGTAGCATAAATGCATCATTTTGTAATCTGTTGAACCTAAAAATCAATTACATAATGTAAAATGATACATATTTGCATCTTTATTAAAAACAACAATAATTAAAAAAATATCAACAATTGATTTTTTTACTTATTTTTTTCTTAATCTATGACCAAAATTACATATCATGTAATTTTTTTAACCAAAACAAAAAATTTGAGCAGTAAAGGGTTAATTTTCCCCATTTTCTAACCTAAAACTGTGTCATCTGTCGAAACTTATTTATACGAGAGCGAAATTCTTTTATACCTGTAAATGTTGCCATGTGCAGCGTTTCCTGATGAACAGCAATCATGTGTATGAGGCTGATCTTGTTAAAGGGCATTTGAGCGAAAACGTCCCAGCTGGTCGTCTCGAAAAATCCCTTCTTCCTACCAGGCTCGACTCCAATGCAATTATCATGACTGTCTTCTTTTGTTATTATAAAAGAAACACCGGCCGCTTGGGACTGCCACTGTCCCACCAAAGTACAAGGTAATCCTCAATTAGAAAACCAAAATTAAGTTACTTAGCTTTTGGCTAGATAAAAATTATTTAGGTTCATCCAAGAGAAAAAAAAACAATATTTAAAACTAAAAATCCTGTTGTTTCTATACCTTCTTTTCTCCCATTGAATTTACCAGCCTTAACTTTCTTGATTTCTTCGTGTATAGTTTTTAAAGCATCCGAAATTCCTGGATTAATTCCACCCTCGCCTTGAGAGGAGGAAGGGAGAGGAAGAGGAGGCCGGGGAACTTGAGATGGTGCACATGCGCCTCTGTTTTCACCTCCATTTCCTCCTCCTCTAAAACTTCCATAACTGCCTGCTTCTCCGCTGTTAGCCCCAGAACCTCCACAATTACCTCCTCCTCCATTATTACCACTAGAACCTCCATAATTACTCCCAGAACCTGCATAATTACTCCCAGAACCTCCATTATTACCCCCTCCTCCATTATTACCCCCTCCATTATTACCCCCTCCTCCATTATTACCCCCAGAGCCTCCACAATTACTGCCACCTGCATTATTACTGCCAGAACCTCCAGAATTACTGCCAGAAACTCCATCACTTCCAAAATTATTCTCACACACCTCGAATGAAGTATCCACAGATCTTGCACCAACCTCCACTGAATTTGCATTCACCCCACCGACATTTGGAATCAAGGTTGAAGTTGTAAAAAAAGAAGGGGTACTAGTTGTGAAAGAATTCACAAACTCTCCGCTGACTTCCAATCCTTGCTGGGTCCTCATTGCTGATTGAGCGGCCAAACTAATCAAATTACTCAAAGCCGCTCTCGGACTGATCAACGGCAAAAAATTCTCGGTGACCGCCTCGTTCTGCCCGGCTAATTGCGATTGAAAGGGAATCAAATCCTTCGACTGCACCAAAATATACTGAGGTGAATTTGCGAACTGATTATCGACAACGGCATCGACTGGATAATTAACCACCGGAGTTATAGGGGCGTTTCCTTCCACAGGGTTCTGCTGGTACAAATAAAACTGCCTTTTATTCCGTTTCGATTCCAACAAATCGATCATGTTCTTCGTCAGGGAAGGTCTCCTCAAAGCGTGTCTCGGGATTAAATAAAACTTGGAGGAGTTCGTTTTTGTTTCGGTTGTCATGAACAGGATAGAGGTGATTAAAACAGATAGAAATAATAATCTCATTTGTATTGTGAGAATATAAATATAAAATTGTAAATTGTCAAGTATATGTCACTAATAATTATCAACTTGATTTTTTGTTTGTTTCATGCTAATCAATTAGGAATTGTTCATAACCCATGTGTCCTCAACATCATCTATAACAAAATTAAATGGTTTTATTTAATTTAAAAGATTACAATGACAATATATTATTTTAATTTAATTCATTAAAATCCTTAAAAAAAAATCAGTAATATTTGAAGAAAACCAAACTTACCATCATTATCTCTAAACATGGCTGGTGGAACTTGAAGATTGTGTGGACTTAAAGATGTGACACTTATATTTCTTGTCTTATTATATGTTAGGTGAATATTTGAGGAACTATCGCCCCTGCTGTAAAAAATAAAGGTGCTAAATTTGAGCGAGCACTGATATTTAAGCTAACCTGTGATCAAACAAAACTTCAAGCTGAATAGGCTAGTGTCACTATATACAGAGAGTTTTATGTAACACCGAACATTTTCATAACGAGAAATTTTCTTTTAAATATACATAAGCATACGTTGAATATTTGCCGATGCTAGGTTTATTAAAAGAATTTAATTTGAAAAAAACGAGTGTTTTCCACTCCCAGGCTAAGCATGAAGTAAAATTTCGAGTTTAGAAAAGCCTGAAAATTTGGTTTGGTCGCGTAGCGCGAAGCGCGGAGCGACCAAACCAAATTTTCAGGCTTTTCTAAACTCGAAATTTTACTTCATGCGCCACCGGTACGAAACACTGATGCAATGTAAAGTTGAGCGGTGTGTTTTAAACTTCGTAATATGTCAGTGTTTTGTACCGGTGGCGCATGAAGTAAAATTTCGAGTTTAGAAAAGCCTGAAAATTTGGTTTGGCCGCTCCGCGCTACGCGACCAAACCAAATTTTCAGGCCTTTCTAAACTCGAAATTTTACTTCATGCGCCACCGGTACAAAACACTGATTCAATGTAAAGTTTAGCGGTGTGTTTTAAACTTCGTAATATGTCAGTGTTTTGTACCGGTGGCGCATGAAGTAAAATTTCGAGTTTAGAAAAGCCTGAAAATTTGGTTTGGCCGCTCCGCGCTTCGCGCTACGCGACCAAACCAAATTTTCAGGCTTTTCTAAACTCGAAATTTTACTTCATGCTTAGTCTGGGAGTGGAAGACACTCATTTCAAGTTTTAAATTGATTTTTTTTTAAAAACGAGTATTTAAAGATTTACGACGTAAACAATTGGGACATGTATACTTGCAAGAAAAACTCCCTGTGCGTACAAGTTGAAGCATTAATTGCGATTAATTGGCTACAATTTTTAATGGTCATATAGGTAACCCAATTTACACATAACTTAAAAAATAGAGGTGTCAAATTGTATTGGAGGAACATGTTCAGTGTTAAATAAAACTCTTTGTATGTGCAATTATTTCAAAGTACATTCAGCGAATTTTTTCTTTTAAGTTTACATATTTCGAGAATTAGGGCGTTTGGTACATGTTCAGCAATTTGTTATTTTTCTGAAAGCGTTCAATCTAATGTTTCTACTGAGCGTTTGCACTTCACTTACAAACGATACAGGAAATTATTCTTTTTGTTGTCAATTTTCAGACACTCGTTAAAGCGTTAAACTTGAAGCTTCTAACGCGTGTTTAAACTCTCTGATTAAGCAGGGAGTAAAATTTCGAGTTTAGAAAAGCGTGAAAATTTGGATTGGTCATTTTCAGGTTTTCCTAAACTCGAAATTCTACTTCATGCGCCATGTGTATAAAACACTGATTTAAAATGAAGTTTTAATTCACGTTAATAAATATTACAAATGTTTATTTTTTGTAATCAAATCTTCCGAAATTCATGTTTAAATTGAATGCTTTTATAAAATTAAACCTAAATAAAAAAAATTCTGCAGAAGTTTACTGCCACCGCAAAAAAGCCTACTTTTCTCAGTTTTTACTATGAACTGTAAAAAATAAGACATTTTTATCTAAAATTCCCAGCTTTATCACACATTTTTTGAAATAAACAACTTACTTTTTCTGCCTTATTTTTGCAGCTATTTTAGGATGTACAATCATTCCGACAACGATGCACACCAACAATAAAATTATGACTATGGCCACCGCTGTACTCCAAGCGACTGTCGCGGACTCTAAATCAGGCACCTGATAATTAGTGAAATTATTTTCTGCAAGATAGTCATCACTGTAACGTGTCCACATTAACGAAAGATGGCTTTCCTTTAACTCGTAACCCGGATATTTTGCTTCGTCCATTATAATAGGAAGGGCGAAAGAAATCACAGCACACGACGTGCTTTCAGGCAGTACCAGATCACACATTTTCAAATCTGAAACCAACACATTCTTTTCCCTGAAAAAAAAAGTGTGCAAGAACGGAAATTTATTTTCGTAATACTCTGTATTTGGATGTTTGATTTTTTTTATTAATTATAACTTACGTAATATCTTTGGTAATTGGAAAATTATTTATCTGGACATATTGTTGAGCCATTTTCGCCACACTTTCCCGGAAGGCGAGTTGAATTTTCTTGTCTTTGTATGTCGTGTAATTGTGTCCGGAAACATGGACTGTGTAATAAATCGAATCGTTCCCTGAAGGCTGTGGCCACGGATTTTGAGTGACTGGACTTTCTGTGGTCGTGATGATTGCTTTTCCGACCCGTCTAAAATTGATGGAAGCCCTCCTAGGAAAGTGTTGACTGTCAACATCAAATTTTACGTAAGCCACTGAAGAAAAAATTAAAAAAGATTTCGGGTTGTTGAGTTTGTGGGCAAAGATAAGGCCGGTACCATCATCTTCTAGATGTCTTCCTATAGATGTAAATATAAAAACAATTATGAATAATTACTTCCTTAATTATCAGTAAATATTAGAAGACTGTTTTAGAAAGCTTAGTGGAGTAAAACCTAGGTCGATATTCAGGCTCGGATACAAGGTATGAGACCAGGAAAGTACTCTGCTCTATATATATTAGTCATATGCGAGTTGAAATCCCACTGTTGAGTCAATGTAACGCCTAAGTCCCTCACCGACGAGACGCGCAACAACTGAGTGCCATTAAGAAAATAATTCTTCTCAGCAGTTGCCCTCCTCTTAGAAAAGGAAATAGTGTTACATTTCTTCAAATTCAGTGTCATGTCATTAGTTACACACCAAGACTGGAATCTATCCAAATCATCTTGCAATAAATATGCTGAAAGATTAGATATTTCTGTGAAAATTTTTATATCATCAGCAAACAGCAGGCATTCTGCGTGATGGAAGCAGTCGGTAACATCATTTATAAATATGTTGAACAGAAGAGGCCCTAGGTGTGACCCCTGAGGAACCCCAGAAGTCACTGTTATGGCTGATGATATAACACTTTTCCCAGTGTCCCGCTGGTTGTATCCGGGCCTATCGATATTATGACAAACTATTTAGAACTAAATGTAATCTTTTACCTTGTTTGATCATTAAATGATCCAAAGTTCCTGTACTTGTCTCCACAGATTCCACTTCGAAAAGTATATTGAAACCATTTTCTACTTCTATACAAAATTCTTCCATTTTAACAAAACTTTTAAATTTAACACCATCATCTTCAATTCGCTGACAATCTGCAAAAAATAAGCGATTGTTTATGATAAAATTCATTTTTATTCATCAAAACAGACAGGAAAGAATCTATTATAAATACGTTTTTTTTAAATCAAAATTTATAAGATCAGTAGGTTATTATTTTATCAAATGATTCATAAAAAGTTTGCACATTGTAAGAAATATCTTTACCTTGAGCAGAAAATGGGGAAACAAGACACATAAAAATGCAAATCCAATAAATTAGCTGCATTTTTAAAAATAGCTTTGCAATACAACAGGATACATGTGATTAAATTCGTTATCTGTCGTGATAAACGAGATTAAGATTAGAAATGCGGGATTAACATATAAGCTATCATTGCGCTGATAACCGAAATACAATTTTCTAAAGATTTGTATTTCATTCATTAAATAAGTAAAGGATGCTTGTCACAATTCAATCACTTCAATCAAACAAACAATACCATTTCATTATTTTAACTACTTATAATTTATATTGCAAAAACAGACATCAACACCAGAAGAAGGGAGCAACGCAAATGACAAAATGACAGAAAGAAGTGAAAAGAATGGACAGAAAATTACACAAGAATATAAACACACACAATCTTGACACCCTAAAGGGTAAAAGGGATTTTAAATGATTATATATATATAATTTATATTGGTCTTTTTAAATTCGCGCGCGCCATTCCCGCTATGTGTTCTAAAGTGGAACCGTTTTAGACAAATTCTCTTGATAATCGTCTATCTATGACTTATTTCAAATTAAGATTGCTCTTCTGCTTTTGTTTATCCATTACTACCATGAAGTTAATCAAATATGAAGTTAAAACCCCGTCTATGTCCTATTTTAAAAGAAGATTTCACATCAATTTTTAATGCTCTGTGACATGAAGTTGGCCGCTTATCAAAATTCCAATTAGACTTTTTCAAAAACAATCCCCGTTAATAAGTGACCTCACTTCCCTTTGTTGACGTTCCCGTACTTTTCCCAATTATTAATGTTTTACCGACCACAAATCGTACTAAAAAATGGCTTTAACGGTGGATCAATGCGACACATTAATAAGGTAACGATTTCCTTGAAAATCCGCACAAATTTAATGTTTCTTAATTTCAGAATTTTAGAAGAGAATAACGTACAAATTCTCTTGATAATCGTCTATCTATGACTTATTTCAAATTAAGATTGCTCTTCTGCTTTTATTTATCCATTACTACCATGAAGTTAATCAAATATGAAGTTTAAACCCCATCTATGTTCTATTTTAAAAGAAGATTTCACATCAATTTTTATTGCTCTGTGACATGAAGTTGGCCGCTTATCAAAATTCCAATTAGACTTTTTCAAAAACAATCCCCGTTAAAAAGTGAGGTTATCCCTTTGTTGACGTTCCTGTACTTTTCCCAATTTTTAATGTTTTACCGACCACAAATCGTACTAAAAAATGGCTTTAACGGTGGATCAATGCGACACATTAATAAGGTAACAATTTCCGTGAAAATCCGCACAAATTTGATGTTTCTTAATTTCAGAATTTTAGAAGAGAATAACGTAAAGAATCAGACACTCGAAACTTTATCGAACGAGGTATTGAAGAAATTCGATTCAAGTGATCATTTCAAAGGTATAAATACGGGTTTTTTCTCTAAATGTAGTTGATCCTGATAACGGATGTTTTCAGTGGGGTTATGTATCGTGATGTTGCTGCAACAGGATTTATTACGAGAGCCCGAACAGAGATTAGCCGGAATTACAGTGTTACATGAACTTTACAGGAATGATTCGATTGCTAATACACCGTTTGCTAGTGTTTTTATACATTTATTTGTGAGTACATTTATTTTAATAAAGGGAACTCAAATACTGTCATGTGGAACAGTCTGTAATTAAGTAAAAGTATGTCTTTTATCATGGTAAATAATGCCTTTATTTTCACATAAATCTATATTTATATCTGAGAAAAGACTTACAATTATTTATTCACAACATTAAGTGAGAGTCCCTTTAATAAATAATGTGGAATTTTATCTTTATAAGTATTATATTCTTGTCTTTTTTCCTTCAATTGTTTTTATTTATTTATCAGTATCCACCTGAACAGCAAAGCAATGTCGGTGCTCCAAAAATTCAGTACCCAGGCCAATTACCAAAACTTAACCTCCAAGAAAAACAGTTTGTAGCCAATTTAATTTCCAACGCACCGAAAGATGCTGTAAGTAAACTCATTCATAACATTATTGCATTCTAATAAGATTTAAATGATTTCTAGCTGTTGAAAAAAACCGCTTCACAAGTAATAAATTCGGATCCGGTCCAGACAACAAATTTTGACATGTCCTCTATACAATTGACCCTGGCTGAAAAGCAGTCAGAGTTACCACATACGTGCAAATCGGCCATACCTGTTCTTTTGTCTTTTCCAGAAAAAATTAAAAATAGGTATTATGATAATTGAATATATGTTTAATATCCGTTAATACACAAAAATATTTTGTGGAGCAAAGAACAATTGTTTTTTAACAAATTTAATTTAGTTACATACAGGAGGGTGAGAGTAAAGAAAGTATTATAAAACAATTGGCAACCGGTGAGGATCCGCCCATTAATAAAGTCTATAAGCCAGAGTTTGTTACACTAGCACCACCTTTATTATCAACACAAGATGAGGTGAAGAATATTTTTCTGTTATTTTTCTTTGTTCATACTAAATGTTTTTACAGCCAGTTTGGTTTAATGTGACAAATCCCCGACAGCACAGCATTGAATATGATATTTCTATGTGCGTGCCGAATCAAGCCGGGCAAGAGGCCCGACAATTAATGACGAAGGCTTACAAGACAGCTTTGACTTTGCAACAACAAAATCATTTGTTATCGGAGCTAGAAAATGATTCAAAGTTGGTTTATCACATTGGATTAAGTCCACCAAAAGTAAGCAATTCTTCTTAACCTTTAATTTAACATTCGGAAATTATTTTAAGGTGTTGTTAATCATAATTTATATTTGATAATTCTCACATATTATCACTACAATTGTTTCTGTTAATTAGCTGCCAGATTTGGTGGAGAACAATCCGTTGATAGCCAT